>CM057381.1:2252500-3500000 GCA_030015415.1 Cynopterus sphinx
ATACTATGGCTATCCTGTCTGAAAGAGAAGTCCCTTCACCTTCCATCCAGCTGAAAATTCTCCAGTCCTTCCTAAGAGCTACAGCAAAGCAAGGTCCAATTTACGACTTTTTAACAAGTAATTTAACAAGCATAAGACTCTTCAACATTTCAAACCATATCTCCTGCCATTCACTCGACAAATATTTATTGACTACCCACTACAATGAACTATTCTAGACCCCTTGTGTGTGTGTGTGAATGAACATAGGTGTGCAAGCACGCGTGCGCGCACACACACACACACACACACACACACAAACGAAAACAAACCGTGGGAGCCTGAACTGCACTAGAGCGAAGCGGGCAGGAGATGTGAATTACACAGTGTGCTGGGAAGCGGCACGTGTTGTGAAGGGAACACGAGTCTGGAGGGGAGCAGGGTGGCCAGCGTCAGCCTTATTCATGTAGGATCTGAGGACACAGTGGAAGGAGGCGACGGGGCTGAGCCCAGCGGCTCAGGCGGGATGGAGCCCGGTGCTAAGGCCCTAAAGTGAGGCACACCCAGAGTACTCAGGGACCACAAGAGGTCGGTGTGGCTAGAGCAGAATGAATGAGGAGAGGGAAGAGGGAAGAGGGAGAAGAGGATGGGAACGGGGCCAGGAGTGGCAGGGTGATCACGCAGAACCCCAGACGACTGTAAGGGCTCAGGTTCTACGTGAGCAACACAGGAAGATCGCAAGTGACAGGGAGCACAGGTTCTGGCGTGACCCGGCGGAGAAGTGCTGTGCCAACAGATGGCAGTGGGGTGCGGTGGACACAGGGAGACACGGGGGGCACGCGGGAACCCCGCTGGAGGCCACTGCAGCGGTCCAGCTGAGGGACAAGGGAGAGAGGTCCTGCGGGTGGTGGGGCCGGTCAGGCTTCAAGACCCATGTCACACATCACCTATTTTACGAAAATGAGATGATCATGATCTCCTGAATCACCCTGTTTCCTTAAGTCACGTCAGTAACTGACAGATGTCACGGCTGGCTTTCAGCACGCTCCAGGGCTGAACCACTTCAACTTCTTCTTTGGGAAGAAGAAAAGCGGCCATTTCATAAACACAGGTGACCTGCCTGCTCACCGTCAGAAGTCTTCAGAAACCTTTAAAGGAAATGAAGACCACAGAGAAGGATCTTGGCCAGCAGAGCTCAGTAACCAGGTTTTGCATTTCCCACCAGTGGTTATTGGAAGAACACAAATCTCCAAAGCCTTGTATTATATAATAAACTTTACAGGCTAAAAACAAAGGGAGAAACGTCTTCTGCCTGTGTTCCTAAGTCATTTTTTGTTATAAAATTTTTTCATTTTGATTATCATCCTTTCATGTGCCCTGGGGAGGCATTTAAATTAGAGGAATTATTGGACAAGAAAACCAGTCTCTTTGTGTCGTTCCCGAGAGACAGATTCTAATCTAATTGAGAAAAGGGGCAAAATTAAAAAGATGATCCAGCTCCACCGGCCTCTGTCAGAGACGAGAACAGAGAAGGCCAGACAGGCTGCTGCCGCCTGACGAGTGTCCTCGCGACCAGCTCCGTGGAGCAGGCTCCAGGAGGACAGACACTTCTGTCGTGTTCACTACTACGCAAAGCAAGTGCTTGAGCGGACAAATTTATAATTCTAAACTGCGTGGACATGAAATACATTCAGGGTTGACTATAAAACAAGTATAATACGTTTCTTCAGGGTTTAAAAAACTGCCGACTCTTTGGAGGTCATAAAAATGTAGAGTACCTGGAATTCGCAATCATCTTTCAATATTAATTACAAAATGTCAGCCACACACAAAAGTTGGGAAGGAGGGACACCGAAGCAAAACTTCTAACAAATAAGTTTATAAAGAGTTCTCTGTAGATCAAGAGAAAAGGATGATATTCTGGCAATATACTTGCTTTTTACTGTATAGTATTTTAGACCTTCATTATGGGAAGATTATAGCCTTTGAAAATAAAATAGGACGAAGAAATTATACCTCTTTAGAGAATCAAGATTTATGAGGACAACTAGAAAAAGAAGTTTAAATTTAAAGTTTGATTCCAGGCTCCATTAGCACAGTAGCTGAAAATACCTCAAATAAACATCCCAGGTTCTGAATGTTTTCTTGCTAAAGAAACTCTTCCTTGGGCTTTTTTATTAAATTGAAGTATGACTGACTATGATGTTATATCTCGGGGGTACAGTTTTAGGTGTAGAGTATGACGATTCGATAACCACATCCCTGGTGAAATGACCACACAGGCGTGGTTAACGGCAGCCCCCACATGCAGCTGAGAATTGTTTCCCTGTGATGAGGACGTTTCAGACCTCCTCCCGCAGCAACTTTCAAACATGCGACACATTGGCATTGACGGTCGCCGGCCTCACACCGCGCCCGACGACTTATTTATAACGGGGAGTCGTCCCACTTGGGTTCTGGAACCAAACAGCCTTTGCAGAAAGTTCTTCAGCACCAAGCACGGTGTGCAGGCCGCAGGCAAGCGGGCGCAGGCTCCTCGACCCCCCGAGGCCACACCCGGGTGACTGCAGAGGGAAAACCACCCACCTCTTTAGCCTCATGTAGTTTTCGCTGGCGGCGGGTCGGCATTCGGCTCTTTGGACGACTACTCCTTCCAATGAAAGCTTATCTTGAACGGAAAGAAAAAATGATCAGTGCCTTCGGAGATAACAGCCATCGTTTTCAAGACTGCGTTCGGACACACTAACCTCAGGAACAGTGGCCACCGCGAGGTGTCAATACGAACAAAACCGAAGGCGCACAGGGATGTGCCTGAGGTTAGCAGCCGCTGGGCGGAGCAGAGAAAAACCGCTTTCTTGGCCAGGAAAACACTGGGTCCCTGTCAGGCCAGTTTCATGGGTGCCTGCAGCCGCCGGCCAGGAACAGCCTTCACACGTTTGGCTCTTTCTAAGGAGGGGGCTTGGACGGTACGAAATGGAACAAATCTTAAGGGCAGCGAAGCGAAAGCACCCCGGGCAGAGGAGCGACTTCTGAGAACGCAGCGCGTGGGGTGTGTGTGTGTGTGTGTGTGTGTGTGGGTGTGTGTGTGTGTGTGTGTACACACACCCATACCTACACGTGCAAATAAAGCTCTAGAACACATGGCGACCGGAGCGGCCAGCCTAGAAAGCGCCGTGGTCCGGTGGCTCCGTGTGCCCAGCGCAGTATTGATTTGGGTGAACCCCAGCTAGAGTCCAACTGCTACGGGTGACTGTCCGAACAGAAGGACCGCTTTCCCCACCATCGGCAAGAATTTTCTTGGTGACCTCGACAGAAATTTCCAGAGACACAGAAAAGGAAAACGGAAGTCAGCACCGCCCGCACGCAGTGCGCCTCACCGGCAGAGGACCCGGGAAGTCACCCGACAGCCCTCATGTCGTGTGACAAGACGTACGCCTGTCCCACGAGTCTGGAGAAGCCTGGCTGCAGCCAGGCATGGCTCTGGCCCAGGCACAGTCCTGAGAGGATGCACCCAGGTTCGGAGGCGAGGCCGGGGACACCCCCCGGCTCGTCAGCAATGCTGGCATTCGTCCCTTCGGGGCGAATGACTTCCTGCGTTCCGCTCACGTGAAGCCAGGGCGTGCCAGGTCCCTCCGGGCATCACGGAGGCAGGTGGCCAGGACAGCCCCGCCCCAATTAGGCGAGCACTTCACCCCGGCAGAGATGGCGAGAGCGACCCAAATGTGGCGCGCAGAACCACGCCGACGGGATTCGCTCCAGGATCCTTCATGGTGACCTGAACTTTGGCTCCAAAATCTAGGGGACTCCCTAGGCTACATATGACTATGTGATTCAGTGGTCCGAGGGTCCCTTAGAGCGACACACGTAACAAAACTCAGGTGCCGGCTGTCAGCGGTGGGAAGGACACCTGCTGCGTGCAGAGACGCGCCACGAGGGAGTGACAGCCAGCCCGTGACCTTCATGTTCCAGCTAAGCTGAAACATCGAGAAACAATTTCCTCTCATTACGAGTTTGTAAGATCGAAATTGCAATTTTCTTAAAACTAAAACAAGCCTTGAACATTCAAGTTGTCTCACTGCAGCTGAGAGTTCGATCTAGAGAATCTCTTGTCAGGATCTGCGGAAATTTCAACGTAAAAAGTGTCCTAAAGGCCTGAGAAAAGTCACTGAAACACGAGTTAGCCCTTTTCAAAAAACAAACACATCCAGAAAGAATGCCCTCCCTGAGAGTGCCTTGCTTACAGACCCACATGGTCATTGATGTCGCAGGCCACAGGAGCGACCCCCCACACCACCCCAACGCTCCCCACTCGGGTGGCAGCACCTGCACCCCCTGGGCAGGCGGCGCTCATTTCCAGTGCGAGGTTTCTGCTCTCTCGTCCTCCACGGAGGACTGGAAAGGGAGAGAAGCATCCTGCGCATCCAGCCACCACGCTCGCCGCTATTCTTCAATCAGGGTCACTCACACGAAGCCGTAAGAACACTACCTTCCATCGTTTAGAGCACCGGCACACCGCTGTTGACTACAGGTCACACTCATGAATACAGGAACCCTTACTTGAAACTACTTTGTTGGCCTGGTTTGAAGACCATTAAATACTTGAAATCTAATCCACTTTTTTGCTCACATGTGTCAGCTATTCACTGAGTGCCTTTCGCGTGACAGATAACGCAGAAACCACATCAGGGGAAACAGGCCCGGGAGGCCTGGCCCCGGTCTCAGGGATGCGGGGCTAGTGTGGCCCCCACACGTGGCCAGGGCCCACCAAGCGGCTTTCCTTACCCGAGTTTCATCATATTAGACACTGAAGCTGAGAAATGTTAGAGAATCCGAGTGACAGAGAGAAAAAAGCTCGGGATTATGCGAAAACCACTTCGACTTCACAGACCCGTTGAAAGGGTGTCACAGCCTCCTCCACCCAGCCTGTCCAGGTCACACTCTGAGGCCTGCTGGTCTAGCAGGACGACAGACAGGAGTGTAAACCGTCGTAATGCACTAGGAGCACCTTGATGGACCTCCACGTGACACACTTCCAGGCTACGAGGGCTCAAGTCCCCTCCTTTAATCACCGTGACAGGCGCCCACAGCTCATGGACACTGGTAGGCAGTCACTCACCTCTACTACGCCCACGCGAGACCTTATTTATGCCAGCTTTGCTGTTAGTAGTTGTGCAGTTTGATTATCTACTACATAATTAGTTATGAGTACGGAGAAGGGAGAGCTCCTAAAACTAAATTTAATGTTTTGGTAAGACTTGATAAAAATTTAAATTTGCTAAAGAACTGTCAAATTACACACTGAAAGACTGGAGACTAGCACTGAAAAGTCTAGAGGGATTCTACATTCGTATTTGTTCCACGGTGTCTAAGTTCTTATTCCTTTTTAAAGAAACCAAAATTGAAAAGCTAAACGTGGTTTTTAATTTTCACAAAGAAAAGTAGGTGCTCCCTCAATCGGCACCCTATACTAAAACGGCAGGCTTGTCCCACATGACCCGTGGTGACTAAACGCACATCTGCAGGTTTAATAACAATGTTCAGGGCAGTCGGCATAAATATTGATATCGTTTAATGATTCCCTGCCTTAGCTAAGTGAGCAATCACTGGTCCTGCCACATGGGCTGTGGGGGAATCTGTCAGGGGTTCTGAGGGCTGTAAGGCAGAGCCACACAGAGTACTGAGGTTAACACGTGCGTGCACACACACACGCACACAGGGATTATGTCCAGCTGGGGAACAAGAAGAGCTGTGACAGAGGAAGCAACGTTTGTGCTGGACCCTGAAAGGCAGGGAGGATTTAGACTGGGAGATGAGTCAGGGGGCCCTGAAGGTGGTGGGGACAGTGCGTGCGATCACCTCCTGTCTCTGTCTCTGTCTGTCTGTCTCTCTCAGGAACCACACCAGAAGTCACTGGAAGGACACAGTAACGACAGCGCTCTAAAGAAAAGCCTCTGAAGCTCATTCTACTGAAGGCCCTGGAATGTCTGTTCCACCTTTCCTTCCGCTTGGCCACTCGTCCAATTCTTCTCTGGATTCGGGGAAATAGTCCAGGATCCTTTCTAAATTTTGCCCCCCACTCCCCTACCATTTCCCCCCCTACACTGGTTTAAAAATTGGTTTCTGCTGTTTGCAATCAAAATAATCTTAATGAGCGCGAACCCATGCTTTTGGTGATTATCTATATCCTACTACCTAGTTTCAGAAAGAAATTAAAAGAAAATTTTAAAAAGTACTCAAAACACATCCTATAAAAGAACTGAGGCTTCTAGTTCTGACGCTGTCACAAATGCGGTGTTCTTTTGGAGGAGGAACTTCACATCTCTGGGCCTCAGCAATGAAATTACTGACGTTTCTCTAAAAATGAGAAACGACACAACTGGCCTTCCCCTCTAATCGGGGAAGTTTTATTATTTCATGGGTGTTTATTTTGTTTGCTCCAATACTTTAAAAAATATCTAGATATAATCAGATGTTCTTTGAGTAGAAATTAGAGAGAAATTGCTTCTTGGAACAATAACGAAATGCTGAGAAGCTGCCCAAGACTTAAAAATATACAAACTTCTGCTGCAGGCTGAACCTTCCTACTCTTCTTTTAATCTGAGACACACTCTACGTTAAAGAATTCATGAGAAATAAGTGACTGGCACGTCATATGAGCTAAGGGCATTCCTAGCTTGAACGAGGTGACATAATAAGCAGGCAGGGCATGCACCAGCCCTGTCACGTGACGAGACAGGTATGCCAGGAAGAAGGCTGCAGGTGCTCACTCCCACTCCACGTCCGGCTCGGGGTGGCGCCTTTAAGAGCACTCACAACTCCAGTGACAACACAGACTGCTGGGCCAGTAACCAAGGTTTTGGCCTGATCCTCGGGACCTTTGCAGCAACTTTCCTGATGCACGCTTGCTTCACACCTGTCTACCCTCTCTGGAAAAGGAGTGAAGAGAATACTTCCACCTAGCAGGTAAATCATTTCCAATGTTCCTAGTGGTCTCCACTTGCCTCTTTTAAAACCTTTTCCTGGCAGATTTTTGCCTGTGGTTTGCAGAGTAGGACTGATCAATCAACACAATGCTTGGCACCCTAACAAACCAGTTAGAAAATCTTGCCATCCCTCTATTTTAAGAAGGTGATCTACATGTTATTCAAATGTGTGAACCGATGTTCTGATTTCTGGGTCATCTTCAGAAATTTTAGGAACAAAAGATCATGCTCAGATTTCAGTAAATCTATAGTGAGCATTTGATCACTTCCCTCAAAAGTAACAAAACTCCCCAAAGTTTCTGTAATATGCTTTCTTATATTCAAATTACAAATATGCCTACGACCAATACCTGAGCAAAGGAATGACTTAGCGACTGGGCATTGACGCTTGTATGTTTCAACGTTGACAAGTCAAGTTCAGGAGCTATCATTCCTCCTGTCTATCAGACCGCAATGGCCCTTTGGCTTGTTACACACAGAAATCTCATTAGTACAGATGTGAGCACGATGCTGTGAGGTTGTAAAAACAGACATCACTCCTAATCTCAAAGTTCCTTTCAAGAAGAAGAGGCAGGAATAAAATACAGCTAGAAAATATATGAAGTAACGCTGTGATACAATAATAAACAAAAGGGGGCAGGAAAATTATACTACTGCAATAGTTATTTTTGGTTAGATCATTGTCAAAGGGTGCAATCCTGCTTTGGCTGCTGCACTTGAACTAGAAAGAATTAAAAAATAACAGCAAAACTGATGAAATGAACAGAAAAACAAATCATTCCAGGAAAGATGAAACGTTCTGGAGAAGACTTTTACTACAGTGCTACTTTCTAGTTAAATAGTGCCAAACACTGCGCTGTGTGATGAGGGGCCCAAAGCGAGAGAAATGCAGATCCCGCGCTGAGAGAGACTACAGAATAGTGAGGGTTGCAATAGTAACAAACACCTACAGAAGACCGGATGACATTTTCAAGTCAACTGAATACGATCCGGTTTCATTAACCTCGCCCTCAGAGACCTTTCTCTTCGCCATCTGAATCAGGGAGAATAGCAGGTCCGCACTGGTTTAGCTCTTCATGGTTTTCCAGATGCTTTACTAGTATGTGACCCTCGCGATGACAGGGCCGAAACCACGACCCCATCACTAAGAACTCCTCCAGGTGGGTCCCCTCCCGAGCTCATCGACATCCTCAATGATAGCTCAAACTGGTCGTTAGACTCCCCTGGAGAGCTCTGAAACACACTGGGCGCAGCTAACTGCGCTGTGAAGGCGAG
Source organism: Cynopterus sphinx (assembly GCA_030015415.1). Classification (NCBI taxonomy): domain Eukaryota; kingdom Metazoa; phylum Chordata; class Mammalia; order Chiroptera; family Pteropodidae; genus Cynopterus; species Cynopterus sphinx. Next base: position 2,260,738 of record CM057381.1, read on the forward strand.
AGGCAGTGGTCCCTTCATACCCGCCCCAGGTGATTCTGATGCACCGTGGCCAGGGCTGAAAACCGCTGCCCTGGTATTTCTCTCTCACTCCTCCCCCCTTTCCTCTCCCTGTATCTGTTCATTTTATTTTCTGCTGGTACTGGGGTCATAACTCACAGAACTGCTCAGCTATGTCCTCAAACCTAAGATACCATCATTTGTAATGTTCCCCATTATTTTACGTGTCACTAAAAAAGACAAACTTCTGCCAGGAAACTTTTACGAGCCAATAATTTTGACACAGACCCTGAATGACTTAACATTTCAGAAATGTGAAATGTCAAAGCTATGCAGTATGACAGAGTTCTCCGCTCCTGGCTCATAATCACTGTGCTCTGTGAGTGAGAAACTGTGCTTGCTCCTGTGAACCATCATACCCCGTCCTGCTGCTCAGGTCCCCTCCCTCTCCTCCACGGCATCTCATCACTAAACACACAAGAGCATCGAAGAGGACAGTGGCAGGGGACAGCATCTGGGAGCAGAGAACCTTTGGGGCCAAAGCACTATTACTTTCAGAAGTTTTCTATGTCCCTCATGTTTAGATCGTAGATAATAGTTATTAACTTATAACATCTCTTTCCCAAAAAGAAGGCAAAATTCTGTTTGGTCAAATAGCATTATAAAAATGAGTTCTCCACAATAATACAATTTCAGTGTTCATTTGATGGCTCAAGCAAATGCTTTGCTCATGTGGTTACAATGAAATTTTCCAGTGAATAATAATGCATAGGCTACACTTCAAAAAAAGAGAACTTGCTTTAAAAAACTTAAATGACTTCTTATAGAATTATAAAACAGGTTTTCCTGAAACACTCACCTCCCAAAGCACATTTAAAATATGAGTTAGTATCATTTCTAAGTTGTTTTCAAGGTCACCTCTGTAATGAAAAGCAATGAAGTGATGGAATTCTGCCTGAACTTCTCATTCAGTGTGTCATTTTTATTTGTTTGTGCCCCCTTTGATACAGAGTACATTATTCGTTCCCACACTCCTGAAGCCAGGCTTAAAATTTGGCCGATGCAGCAACGTTTCTGGGCTTCTCTGAAGACCCAGTTCAACACTGCAGAACATTTACAAGTGTATCATCTGGCTGGAATTACCCAACCATAGCGCCTCCTGCCAGAGGTTAATACATCACACTGTGCGACTTATTTTAAACGGTCCCAGGATGACACAAGCACTGTGCAGAGTTGGTTGGACACTGGTCAACAGGCTCCATAAGACAGTGGGTGGGGGGGAAGGGAGGATGCACTTGTGTTAGTCTAAGCCAGTACCAAACAACATCTAACAGAGGCAAAATTTCTATTTCAAAACGAAATGAAAGTTTGGACATTCATGGAATTACATTAAAAGGGAAAAAATCCTTGATTCCTAAATTATGTTAATACATTATACCGTGCAACTTATTTTTATGCTTTCACACAGAAAAAGCACTGAAGTAAAATAGTCATAGCTGAATGTCTAAATGACTGTTCCTCACATTCAGTCACAATAATGACAGTGACGTCACTTCCCATTGGGGTTGCTGGGTAAGATGGAGAACGCCTCCCACTGGCCCAGAACGCAGACAGTGGGAGACGAGCATCACCACGAGCCGGCAGGTGTGCTAGAGTCTGGTTAGGAATCTGGGCCCAGCCGACGGACACACTCGTACCAAGGACCCGACAATGGCATTGTCTAAGTCCTCAAGCTGCCTAACGGCCTCTTGCGAACATGACTGCAGCCGTCGGAGGGAGGTGATCCAACTCTAATAATGGGCTACGGTGCTGAGCAGAAAACTGGGCACCACCTTTTATTTTTATTTTTAAATATCGTTCTGCCGGCAAAGCAGATGAAACCCTCAAGTCTAGTAGATCCAAGCGACAGAATCTTTGATGCGTGGGTTAAGCTCTTCTGCTGAAACTACTGAACTGATTAATTCCAGCTTGTCTCTCCGGTGAGGCAGAGAAACGCAGTCACAGAAAGCGGGGACATCCCCCCTGGCGATGGCACTAAAGCATCACCTCCACAGTGAGGGGGCTGTGTGGACCTCACTGACACTCCCCTCACCTCCCCAAGCAGGTCAATGTGAATTCAGAACAGACTAAAAGCAGACAAGTCGGCTCTCTCCAAGGGGGCACGTGGACCAGGTGAGGCAGCAAGGACCAAGGACCCCTACAACTTCTATAAACTGCAATCATAGTGAGGATGACATGGGGTAATGGGGTAAGGTGGGGCCTACTGGGCGCCATCTTTCTTTTTGAAGACTGCAAATGGGAGAACAGGACACGAAAGAAAAGTCTTATGGATTCAGATAAGCTTTAGCCACTAGGACCAGGCCACAGGTGGCAAATCACACGTCAGGTCTGCGGAAGCCAAGAGCACCAGTGTCAAGTGTAGAGAGAGAAGGTGATCAGGGTCAGAGGCACACGACGAGGTGGTTGGGTCCATCCAGCCAAGCGACAGAAAAAGACCAAGCACCTGTGGTTCTAGGTGAGAGTCAGCAAAGGTAGGTGGCCGTGCATGGTGACCGGAGGGTGAAAGCCCACCGCCCGGGGCTCAGCTCCATGCCTGTGAACACACGAGCAGTGTCCACCGCCACACCACGGTCATGCTCTACATGCTGTGTCCTGTGAAGTTCACTTAGAGAGGACTTTACCTATAAATGAACTGTTACATGCTTTTATTGGTTTTGATATATTCTATGATCCACTGGTGCGTAGCGATGAGTACATAGGAATCCCATGAATACATTTCCAAGTTGTACCAAAAAAAAATCCATTCAGTATTTCTTAAAAAGTCACATCCCTGGAAGAGACTGGATTCCAAAATGGCAAAGGCAACAAACACACACATATGAAACTGTATGACTGTGACAGCAGACTCTTAAATGATGCAGGACTGGGAGGAAGCTTCAGTCCAAGAGTTGGCCTTGAGCAAACTGTCGAGTTCTAGATAAAACATTAACATTTCTCTAGAATGCAACTTCACATTTGGTAAAATGAAGAGGTTGAATTTCATGGTCTCTAGAGAATTCAGCCCCCCCCAAAATGTATATCTTAGATTTTGAGTTTGATTTTAATGAACTTTTAAGAAATCGCCATGACACATAAATGTTAAATTCACAATCTACTATAATTAAGAAGATAATTTTTTGTATCTGAAAAAAATCTAACAGGGTTTACAGAAAATACAAGGTAGCATTTTTAGAAAAACCTGCTCCAATATTTCTACCAACATAGTTGAATAATTTAAAAAAACCTTTAATGTAAAAAATATCTATAAATCAGCTTAACGTGCAATCTAGTCTAACTGAGAACAATGTAGTTTTCCCAGACTAATTTAGCAGACGGACCAGGGAAATAATAGTGTATTAGGGACATGTTCACATTGCTTAGTGCTGAGACTTTAAATTCTAGAACTGAAAGCTCCCATCACTAAAACACTTTTGGAAGGCAAGTTATGGGGAGAAGAAGGAAAAAAAGAAAGGGGAATACACCACACACACTTTTTTTCAGCTCCCACGGTTAAAAATAAAAAGCTTGGGTTTGGTTCTTTCTCTGAGCCTTTGTGAACACTGTAAACAACAACAAAAACCAGCTAACTTTCCCATGACACCGTTTTATAGTAGATATTTTGACTCTTTTATCTTCCCAAACACACACACACACACCACGTTATATTTTATACCTTAGTCCAAGTATTTTGTTCAGAACTGAAACAGGTTGAGTGAAGCAAGCTTACGAATTTTCCATAGAATATCTTAACCAAAAAAAAAAAAAAATTACTGCAAAGGCTGTATATTTGATCTTTTACCTTTAGAGTAAAAAAAAAAAAAAAAAAAGCAGAACCTTTTGTTAAAGGAAATTAAGAAAACATCTTCTCACCTACTAAAGATCCCCAAATCAGAACCACATGCAAATCTGATTAGATTCAAGTGCATGTCACAAATAACAGGTTTAAATATTCTTGGTTGGCTTTCCAAAGTGACTACACCACTGTGAAATTTGTGACCTTTTATAGGAGAGAAAATTCTATACTAGTTCTTTTTTCTTTAGGCTTCCGATTTAACATTTACTTTAAAAAACGATACTAATTCGACATACATTATTCTCCAAGAGATGACAGTGTTATTCAGTATTAAGTAACAACTTAATAGACATTTAGGAATGAACAAAAACTCACACTTAGCTGGAGAATTGAACATCTGTAATTCCTTAACCGCCAGGAGGAAATTCAATTTATTCTGCTTAACTTTGATCACTTCAAAGAATGCACAGGAAAATCTCTTCACAACAAATTCCTTCCCTGACACAGTTAAATGCAAATTACCTACCCCTCCCCTCCCCGTCTTACTCCAGAAAGCTCCTGCAGACATAGCTGATACGCCACCTACTGCAAAACCCAGCAGACGGAGCAGGCGACGCTGCCAGCAGCTCCATTCCATCACCGGGCTGGAGCCGAATAAAGGCGTGTTTGTTTGGCAGTGTTTCTTTTTAAAAAATCTCACAGCCAAGAAGAACAAGCTGAACTAGCATTTGAAATAGCGTTTTCAAAAATGGAGCGTAAACTAAACAGAAGAGAAAAGGAAAAGGAATACGAAGGGAAACACAACAGCCTGGAAGATGCTGACCACGGAAAGAACTGCAAGTCCACACTGACGACCCTCAACGTGGGTGGATATTTATACATTACTCAGAAACAAACACTGACCAAGTACCCAGACACTTTCCTTGAAGGGATAGTAAACGGGAAAATCCTCTGCCCGTTTGATGCTGATGGTCATTATTTCATAGACAGGGATGGGCTCCTCTTCAGGCACGTCCTGAACTTCCTCCGAAATGGAGAACTTCTACTGCCAGAAGGGTTTCGAGAAAATCAACTTCTCGCACAAGAAGCAGAATTCTTTCAGCTCAAGGGGCTGGCGGAGGAAGTGAAATCCAGGTGGGAGAAGGAGCAGCTGACGCCCAGGGAGACCACTTTCTTGGAAATCACAGACAACCACGATCGCTCGCAAGGACTGAGAATCTTCTGCAATGCTCCTGATTTCATATCAAAAATCAAATCTCGCATCGTCCTGGTGTCCAAAAGCAGGCTGGACGGATTCCCGGAGGAGTTTTCAATATCATCGAACATCATTCAGTTTAAATACTTCATTAAGTCTGAAAATGGCACTCGACTTGTACTGAAGGAGGACAACACCTTTGTCTGCACCTTGGAAACTCTCAAGTTTGAGGCGATAATGATGGCCTTAAAGTGTGGCTTCAGACTGCTGACCAGCCTGGACTGCTCCAAAGGGTCAATCGTTCACAGCGATGCACTTCATTTTATCAAGTGATCACCTGTGCCACGAACAAAGGCAACCAGCATGCAGCCAGCGAGCTCCGGAAAGCCACAGCGCCAAAGGCATCCCCGACACCGTGCCCAGGAGCTCTGCACTCAGAGCCCTGCTGCTCTCAACTACTGTGAGCTCACGGTATGTAAATTCTATTGCTCCAGATGTCCTTCTGTAGGGCTGCCTGCTGATCAGACTCTCACTTTAAACCGAAAACAGTGATCTACATACTGTAAATAAAGACTGAATGCTTTTGCTATTGGGTTATTTGTCCTTAAGCTGTTTTCAATCGGAATGTCTTGGGTGCTTCCACAATAAACAAGCATGTACCTTATCACTCATTTACGTAAATGGTAATGACATATTTTCAGGGGCTACAAGATTTAAAATCCTTTCTCCTTAATGGTCAAAAGCTGCAAAGAAACTGAACTGTCAAATTAACCATAGGGAGGAAAACAGATGTGCAGATCGACTAAAACAGAGCCTAGTGAAACCAAATGAGACTGTAAGGTTTTAAAGCTATTGATTTAATTTTTAAGGGCAGGCACCAAAAGCTCATTCACAGTTTCTGTACTGCATATGAGAATTACAGCTGAACTGATATACTGCTCAACGTTCCTAGAAAACTGCTTGATGAAAATAAAAAATAAAAATAAAAGCATTATCAGCTTCTTTGCTTGTATTAACAATATAATAAAAAGTTGCACGTGTCACTTTTAAAACAAACCACTTATGATATGACACAATGTTCTGCATCCATGTAGTCAACTAGGATACAGTAACCATGGTTGGTCTTGCAGGTGATGAAAATCAGCAAATGTGTTTCTTTGCAGGCTGAGCTCCATCACAGTGTGAACAACTTAGTCTTAACAGAGTGTGGTATTAGAGTAATGCAGGAGTTAGTTTCAGAAGCACTCTGAATTTTAATCTATTCATTTTTCAAGCTCACAAATACTAAGTTAGCATCATTAAACATTGTTCTTATGAAAGGACTTCATTGATTCTTTTTCAGTACCTATTCTGATGCTAAATGAGACTCACTGAATTGTGTTTAATTTCTTTACTTCATGCTAATCAAGCAGTTATTCTTTAAAATTAAATTTGATGTGGCTGTCTCAATGAAATAATCTAGAAACTCAGCTTTCAATGTGAGTGCAGTTTTTCCTCCCAATGAACAGCTAATCATTTCTATGCCATTTATTTTCTTTGGATTCTAAGAACAAATTATAGCTTACATTTGCTCCTTTAAAATTTAACCATTAAAACTGGTAACTAAATCTCAATTTGAATAAACTTCAACAAAAGATTTCTGAAAGTCCTGACTGACATTACATAAAGTATCATATATGCCAAAAGTTGACTTACACATATAAATTTAGAATTAGCAGAAAAGTTAATATTCTTAGAACTATAACTGACTTCTAGTTACAATATCTAAGGTAATGATAAAAGTTGGCTGTATGTACTAAAAATATATTTTTAAATCTGTTGTACAAAAAGTCTTTTTAAAAATCACATTAAAAAATACTCCTAATCAACCACACAACTTTCTTTTATATGTAACAAGAAAAAAACGTTCAAATTTTTCTCTAATGCACTTGAAAATGGTTTGATCAGGATTAAAAGGAACTATAAAAAAATAAAAAATTAAATTATTTTAGCTGTTACTATAATTGAACTGTTTATATACATACCCAGCTTATGAGCTGATTTTTCCTTGACATTTGGACTTTGGTAATGAAAATCACGGTAGTGATTTAATGTCAAAGCAAGATTTTCTCTAACAGGATATCATTACAAATAAAAAACAGCCTTGATGTATCTTTCTTCAAGAGATAATTAAACAAATTTTCTTAGAATTATAAGTAAGGTTTTTGTATCAATTCACAAAAATATAACTTTAAAACAAATTACTGATGGAAACTACTACTTAAAAAAAATCTGTCATGCATTTTTATGTCTGTCTCTAAAAAACTGTATCTGAATGCATTTAATGCCTCCTCAAGCTCATGACAATTCATGATATGATTTACCAACTTAATAATCTAGAAGTAAATTTGACTACATTACTTACTCTTGTAACTTTTAATAAATGTACCTTTTAAAATGCAAAACTACTTGCACTTGGATTTACGTATTCGAGCGCCTACATACTGTGTTGTTGTAAGTGTAGAAATATACCTACTTTTTAATTTTACTATTTTCTAAAAATATTTAGAAGTATTTTTAATTCACAAATCTAAAGAAATGTGAAATGCAATTATTAAGTCAGAGTGAAGCTGTCATAATATTTTTGTGTGCACTCACTGTTCTCCAAAGAATAAATCACAAAGTGACTTCTTACCTTCTTTTTCAGGAGAAAGGTAAAAAAAAAGGTTACTATACCTGCCATAAGCCAAACATATATACTCCTGTATTTAGACTTACCCCAACGTGACTGCAGCACTGTTCTTAAAATATGAAAAATAAAACATAGCTTCTGGTACGCTGTATTTCTAAAATGTTTATGGCAGCATGCAGAACAAATGAAACACTTATGAGACCTTTCAAATAATGCAAGATAACTACTATCCCAGACTGAAGATAATGACACTGATTAAGCTTGTTCAGTTATTTTTTAAAAAGAAAATTACTTATATGGCAAATGCTTTCTAAGAAGATAATAAAAGGTAATACTGTTTTATCATATGCCAGACAGCATGGGATGAGCATACATAACCTTAAGTAACCTCACGAGGGCCCTAAGAGAGGTACTATTGGTCTTCCATTTTTACAGGTGAAGAAAGAGACTCAGAGGACTAAGAACCCTGATAAGATCACACGGTTATTAAGAGATAAAGGTGAAGCCAAGATATGAACCCACGTATTCCAGTTCTAGGGCCAGCAGGAACTGTGTCTCTGCTTCTGCATCCTTACATCCCTAACACCTAGAAACTGGCCCGAAACAGGCATTCATGAAGTGCGTGCTGAATACGGAGTATGACAATACAGGTTTGCCTCACCTGACAAAATCTCACAAGACAGGTACTCTTACAACGCTTAGTGAAACTAGAGTATGGGATGACACATAATATTTTTAATGTTATATTATTTGAAGAACATAATGTGAATCATCTCACAAGAGCAAAGAATATCACAAATCGGTTTATTAGTTCATCTAGATTTTCACATATCAGGATAACTGAAAAGGTTAACTTTTTGTGACTTGAACAATCTACCTAACTGATGTACAGTGAAACACATGGGCTCCAGAGTCAGACTTGGGTTCAAATTCAGTTAACTTCACTAACATGACTGGAGGCAAGATTCTTAACTTCTTTGAACTTAAACAGCCTCATAGTAAAATGGATATAATCATGATTAGTTGACAGAGTTTTTATAAGGCTTAAATTAAATTCTAAATTATATGTAAAGTGTCTCGCCCATCACAAGCTTTCAATGAGCACTGGTTGTCATCCAGTGTAAAGGGAGCTTCGTGACATAACCATGAATAACAGGCATAAAATCACACACTGATGATAATTAGACTTTTGACTTAAACATGAACAGAAGAGAGAACATCTAACTTCCAAATATACAATGGCTACTTCGCTAGCAGACTTATCTTCCTTATCATGTTTTGCTTAAGCTAATAGTAAATTTTGTTTCTGTGAAGAAACACATGTTTAATGCTGTAATGAAGACTATAAGATATAAGAATATACTTTTAATTGCTATAAGCAAATAGTTTTCATTTGTATTAGTTTAAAATTACATACCATGAGTTTCTTGGGACTTTGATCTAGCTTCATGTACAAAACTACAAGAACAATGTAATCATTGCAGCTGTTTCATTAGCAATTTAGAATCAGTAAGCGGTAATATACGTGATAACACAACCTTAAAGATACTTGTAATTGTGAGTACGTGCTTTAACCTGCAATGGTGTCAGTCAAGGTTAAAATGAGAGCATCTGAATCACAGTTGTTCCTGAAAAGCAGACATGTAATATGGACTATCCGAAACTGCATGCGGCTCAGAAGTTATCTGTACTTAGTTTTGATATGGATAACGGGTACTTCCCTAGCAGACTTGTCTTCCTAATCTATTTTGCTTAAGCTAATATTAAAATTAATTTGCCTCTGTGAACAAACACTAAAGGGGTGGTGACAAAGGAAAATGTGCTGGACAGAAATACCTAAGATGAAATTTGAAATTTAAAATTTGCCTAAAATAATTTATAAAGAGGTGACAGTATTCTTACTTCTCTTGACAAAATGCACAACAGTTCAAGAATTTCTATCAAACAAAAATCACTAATATAAATTTTATAAATTGTTTAAAAATGACCTACATTTAATTAAATATTTCAAAAATGCAAAAAATGTACATTAAGCATTTTGTATATAAAAAGTGGAAACTCTAGTTTTATCTAAGTCATTGGTTATCTGAGGAAAAAATAATGAATTGGACATTAAAGACTAAGATAATTATAATACATTCTTTATCATATATCTTTAAAAATTTTCTTAGCATAAAATATAAATTCAATAAATGGCACAATATCTTAAATGTCAAGTAAAAGTTAACCTAATGGCATGACAGGTTTTTCCAAACCCAGATTTCTGAGTATTCGGTGACATTTAAAAGCAAGTTTTAGTAGTAATATGTAATTTTTAAATGATCAAGTTATTTTCTGAAAATTCCTTTTTAAAGACTAGAGCAATTTTTCAAAAGTAATTTTTGATTAGTGTTTTCCAGGATATTCAGTACATGTTTTTCTACCTTATTAAAGTGGAAAATTGAGTAAGTCTGATTTCTCAATTCCACTCCCACTGATTTTACCTTGTTATAATAGATGTTTATTAACTCATTTTTAAGGTTAAGAACTGCTGAATGACACTAACTTTGATCTCAATGGTTGCTTCAATTTGATAACTTCCTATGACTTAATGTGGTTTTACAAAGACCTAGACCATTTAGCATTTACTTTGAGTACCATACCATTTGATGGATTTTTACTTAAACTTATTGTTTAAAAATACATTAAAAATAATATGAATGCAGACACCCATGATGCTACATCCTAGCAAAATTATTTATTTTTGCATATTTTTCCTCCCCATGTATAGGTATTTTTAAAGAAACACCTATAGAAAGCAAAAGGAAAGACTACATATAGCTGTGTGCAGAAATTATTATTATAAAGGTTGGATGATTCTGGGAGAGAAACTCCAAACAAAAGAATCTAAAAGTCATAGGTAATTGATTTATAAAACGACAAACCAAAAAAGACAACCACAGACATTCATGGTAAATATATGTCTGCTTGTTGCAACAGTCAAAAAATAACATTAGGTTTCAGTACATAAATATTCAGCTACCTTGAAAACTGGAAGCAAGATTTATTAAAATGTTATTTTGGGTTTATGGCCATGCTACCCTGAACAAGCCCTTTCCCTTCTGATCTCGGAAGCTAAGCAGGGTCAGGCCTGGTTAGTATTTGGATGGGAGACCACCCAGAAAGACCAGGTGCTATAGGTGTAAAACATAAAAAAATAAGGGATTATAAACTGATAAGGCCCTTGTAATCTGTGAGGTCAACCAACAGTTGTCTCGCTAAAAAAAAAAAAAAAAGTCATTTTGGTTCCCAATTTTATTTCCTTCCCCTCTTCTATCGTTTCAAAATCTAGAGTATTTGAATAGGTCAATTGTACTTAGTAAAAGGCAAGAAAAGGTGGTTCGCCTATATTTCTTACTACTAAAGAAGAAAATATATAAATATTGTAAAATTCACCAGGTGATGAGTACAGAGAAAAATAACAGAGCTGGATATAAAAACTAAACAGCTAAAACCGCGGTGTTTAGTGAAGCTGAAGGCCATGCATTAAGTAAAATCATTCATCTTCATTCTGTATCACACTAAGACTTTAAATGTAACTGAAGGATGTAATAAAACATTTTTAAGTAGAGTTCGTTTTGAATGCCTTTATCTTCCAAAAAGTAAATGTGTACCAAAACAAGGATCTTTTTGGTTTAAGCCAGTGGGAAAGAGAAGCAGTTGAGAATTTAAAAATCAAAGTAAAAAGTGAGATATCAACTATGCCAATTTTAGGAATTGCTAATGAAGTAAAAAGGAGGAAACCGCACCCACTGAAACCCCTGGGTCCAGCGAGGGGGCCAGCTCTCCTCACCTACCTCCCCCTTCAGAGAAAGCGCCTGCGGTGCGTGCCTAAGTTTCGGGAATTATGATGTCCTAGAAGAGACTTCTCTGGGAAGGTCTAGGAATGGGAGGTGCTGGTCACCGGACCTTGCAGCAGAGGCCAGGTGCCCGGGGCGCTGTTCCTGGGCACCTGTCACCACCGCCTTCCAGGTGAGCTGAGGACTGCCGGCCACTTGGCCAACACCCAGTCTCGTCCTCAGAGTAACCGAACCCCGATCCAGTGTGGCCACCAGACCAGATACACCCGTATTTCCCAGTGTCTGTGGCAGCTGCTGTGGCCAAGTTATCGCATTCCGACCAATGGAACATCAGCCAAACTTGGGGGGTGTGGGGTCTGGACATGGCCCTGTAAAGGGTTACAAAGCCAGGCGAGCCTTTTGCCCTGCCCTTCCGCCTCCGTTTCACTGCCTGGGACGTGGACACGACGGTTCTAACTGCAGAAGTCACCCTGCATCACCTGGATGGAATCCACAGACTAACGATGACAGCGGTTACCGGTAACCATGGGGTCAGCCTCCTGGACCCAGGCTTCTTAGCCTGGAATTTCCTCTACGAAGAAGGAGACTGTGTTTGAGTCACCGCTGCTTTGGGATGTCTGTTAATGCTGGCTGACAGAGGTGGGCAGACCCGTTTTACAGATGAGGACACAGACCCGCAGAGTTAGGCCACTGGCCACTGCCGCACAGCTGGTAAGCACCCTCCAAAGTGCCAAGCTTCTAACCACTGCGTGACACCTTCTGCCGATCAGACACCAGGAAACAGTGAGGGACTCGGTGGAGGACACTAGCCTCAAGACGGGCAAGCTAATGCTGAAGAAGGCTGGGGTCCGCTCACTGGAGCAGGCTGGGACCTGGACTAAGATACTGGAACATGCCAGAGCTCACTTAGACGGAACCCGGCTGGTCTGGCGAGTCTGAAACGAGAAGAAACTCAGCGGGAGAATCCGCTTCCGAGACACGCAGGGCAACCAGCACAGAGAGGACAAGGGTGACTGGCGGGTGAGGGACACACCCAGGCAGGAAAGACACCTCGCGAGCCAGCAGCTGTCCCTCGCTCGGGCACAGAGTCCTTGTTGGACTGAATACAGAGGAACAGCTACCTGGAAACCACCACCACCCTGACTGCTAAATCTAGAGAGGCATTCTTCCACGGGAACGTCTAGGAAAAAGCAGAAGATCTTTAAGCAAGTGGGCGCTGGGGAGGGTATTCATGGACCATGTAAGCAAAGGAACAACTTTACAGATTTCTGAGACAGTCAACTTTTGTACTATCCACCCCTCCCTCACTTTGGGGGCGCAGGGAGGGGTATGGGGGTGGGTGGACAAGAGCACAAGCCCCGGCTGTTTCCTGGTAGTATCGAGCCATTAGAAAACACCAAGGATCAAGAACATCTCGTATGCTGTTGTAGAGTCTTTGGGGAGGGAGTGAAGTAAGAAAACGAGGAAAGAGAAACGAAGTCTGAAAAACTGGCGGAAGCTAGAAGACACAGGCAATTTTTCAGAAATGGTAAAGGATGAAGAAAGTTACATAAAAAGCCACCTCCAGACAGAGAGAGGGGTCTGAGGCTTTAACCAGCATGCAGCCTTTTGTTCCCTAAGTAGATAGTATTATCTTCAGGTTTTTAAATTAATAAGCCTGTGACAAACTACTCAAATAATTAGACATTTCCTCCATGAACATGCCAACAGAAGGATTAAGAAGAGCTACTGCGAGCTTTTTTTCACTGAAGATAAAACACTGAGGCACTAATGCTAAAGCTCACATACTGATATGAAACCAAAATTAAAAAAAGATAAGTTCAGAAAGCTCCCCAAAGAATCTGGGGCAAGATATTTTTTTAACAGAATGGATTTTTGTCTTAAATGTTTACAATTTGAGGCAACTGATGAGACTGAGGAGGGGAGATTGTATATTTAGAAGAAACAAAAGACAATCCATAGTATAAAGTTCTCAAGAAGAAGAGAGGAGATGGAGGCCAAAGCACACCCAAGGAACTGGCTTCCAGCAGGAAGAGAAACAGCCCGTCCACAGAAGGCAGACGGGTGCAAAGGCAGTTCTCCTGGTGGGTTTGGTAGTAGCACTGCGAGGGTTTCTTAGCTAATAGCGTCTGTTCTTTGTGTAACATGGAATAAGGGCCTCTGCTGAGAGATGGCAGGGAGGAGGTAGGGAAGTTTGGCATTTGAGGAGGCTGGGGAAGGTTTAGAATGCCAAAAATATAAAGTTACTGTTGCTTACATCCTTATTTTACAGTCACCTGGGAGGCAAATTACTTACCCATCATTAGAAGGCTTAACCACAAGAATACGCATGTAAGAGTCCACTGGAAGGAAAGAGTATTCTGCAAACTACTAAACGAAGGATGTCAATTGAGACCAAAACAGTTAAACAGCCCCGACTGCTGCCCTTGAACCGGGCACCTTTTAGCTTCTCGTGATTTATAGGGAAGGTATCAAATAATCAAACAGGATAAAGGTGAAGACAAACAGCGAGATCTTACTCTAAGCACTCAAGGAAGATGCCTGCTAGCCCAAGTCCTGACCAAGCTTTCACAAAATCAAAGAGGAGGACAGGACCAGCAGGGGTGCCCCGTCAGCCCTTCCGGATGGGACACACGACCTGCTGAAGTTGCCAGTAATGTCTTCTGCTTGGCTTCACGTTGATGAGAGATTTCTTTTAAATTTTACTGTACACTGATAGAGGCCAAAGCAAGTGATTTTCTCAGACCCATATACTCTACAAGCACGTTTACACTGGGAAATCACTTAAAACTGTCTTTGTAGCCCAAGACCTTTACCTTAAGTCTATTGCTCATCTCTGTTCAAAATCTCAGCCCTTGCAATTAGGGGCTCATGTTCTGTATGTAGAATAATGACAACAATAATATAAAAATAAAAGACTAAAATAAAGAGGAAAAGGTCACTACTGTTTACTGAGCATTAACCAGTGCCGGGCCCGTTTGTTACTGTCCTGTCTAATCTACAGATGGAGAAACTGAAGTTTGACAAAGAAATGTGTCCATGGTTTCGGAGCTACTGAGAGGCTGAGGAGGGTTTTAATTCGGCAGTAAAGTCAGGTTCTAGAACGCTCTCTCAAAAACCACAGAATCCATTTGCCAATCTAAATTCTACCTTTAGCTGTGGAAAGTAGAAAGCTGTGTTTTGTTCCTCTATCTATGGAAAACTGTGTTTAAACAACTTTTTAATGAAAATATGATTGTTTTTAATAGTATCAGAAAGAAATGTTTATATATGTAAGTAGCTGACACATTTAAAACATTCTTAGCTATCTGTTCAAGGATCCCCCCCACCCAAACCTCGCTGGCCAACCTTTTCATTAACTCTGATTTACTATTTTAAGTAATAATAATGACATTCTTTATAACCACTATAAATAAGAAAATTAATTGCAAGCTGCCATTAATTGAAATGTGACATGTGACCCTTTCATTTTGAGGCAGCCAGTGAGAAGGGAGGGAGGTGTATGAAGAAAACTGATGCCAAGGTACATGAATTATCACTTTTGTTTCTTGATGACTATATATGACAATGATCACTTAAGAGATGGGCAATTTACCAGTATAAAAATATAGTTTTAAAAAAAAAGTCATGCTGTCACTATACATTTCTGAAGAAAAGGTTGATATACATGAAACACTGAATAATTTTCATTAAAAATAATTGAATACTTATTAGAGCAATGCATTAAGGTAACTAACAGGCCTGTTATATAAGCATGCAGAAATAACAATTCATCTCATCACAAACATGCAACTAGAGAAAACTAAAATGAGCAATCATCTTTTACATGTAAGCAATACTGACCAAATTAAATCAGAGCTTATAATTAAAACAAAACGAACTTATTAAAAATCACAGTTTAACACGACAGAAATAAAAACAGGAAGTGTGGAGAGGAGAAAAAAGAAAGCATGGTTCAATAAGTAAATCAATTCTAAGAAGCATTTATTGTACCGTCAGCATAAAAAATAAACAATTATTAATTACCTAGAATTCGTTGAGGAATAAAAGATATCCCTATATAAGATGTTATTTATTTTCTCTCTATGCAAAATTATAACTATGTATCTAAAAAACACAAAATACTGGGTCTAAAATGGAGACTAAAATTCTATAATGGAGCTGAAAAGAAACTATGCATATTTTGTAAAAGTCACCCATCAACCTTTTTTTGGGGAAAAAAAAGAATCTGATATTGAAATCTACATGATAAAGAGATAAATGAAAATCAATAACTCGGGAATTACAGCATGATCAGAAGACCAGAAGAAAGTACACAGCTATTTAAAATCAGTCCTAAGGTTAAACAGCAGGAAAATGAGTTGTGGAATAGAATGTTAATCTTTAAAGCCTTGACAAAGTGAAAGTACAATGAATAAAAATTGAGAAATTGTGTTTTGAGAAAAATAATGTCCTAATTTTTCATAACAAAGAATCAAGAGCTCATTTAAAAAAAGTGAAACCTGTAGTTAACAAAAATAACCTAATGACTCCAATCCTTTAATTACTCCCCATCACATCTACACCCCATCCCCTCGAACCAGGAAAAGCAGCATTTATTTGACACCCAACAATTCTTTGTATTCTCTTTCTTCTGTTGCTTCAGGTAAATGAACTAGACTTGCTCCTATTCTCTATAATGGTAGGAGAGGTTAATTAGATAAAATCACCCACAGGAAACAACTACAGAAGCAGAATAAATCTTAAAAGCATCAAAAAGACCACAAGATAATAAGTAATCATCAAGCTCCAACTAGAGGGAAAATAAGAATCCCCAAGGTCATGGGCCAACCCAGAGGCAACAAACCCTCTGTTCAGACAGTGTCTCAGTGGTGGTGGAGAGGGCATGTGGCGTGCGGGCAACAGAACACCCCAGAGCCTGTGCAAGTGGAGGCCTAATGGGAGTTTCTTACCAAAAAAATTAAAATCCCAGACAGCAGAGAGGATGTGGAAAAGTCCCTGTGACCAGGATGGCCACGCTATAAATATATACTAGTTTCCTGGCACAGGATATAATGCTCCTTTTCTCTCTCAAAACCGTTCCACTTTGGATGGTAAGTTTCAAGGTCATCCTAGTGATCGCTTTGTTTCAATCGTCTTGCTATCCTCAGAGAAATGCCAAGCCTCGAACAGGGTTTAATGTGGCCGTGGCAGACTGTCTCTGAAGATGACTGCCAAAAATTTCTCAATCCCTCTACGAAGAAAAGCGTCACAGATTCAAAGAAAGAACCACCCAGGACATCTAGTATGGAAAATTCAAACCTCACTGGGTGAGCTTAAATAGCACATTAGACGCAACTGAAGAAAGGCTTAGTGAGCTGGAATATAAGGAAAATAAATTTTCCAGAACACAGCATGGAAAGAACAGTGAGCAGTCGGAAGAGAGAGACAGCGTTCCTTCCCTTCTCCCCTTCTCTCCGAACCTTTATGGGGTAGCACCATTTAGGCCCTGAGATTCCTGCATCACAGCCCCACCCTGCCCCGCACACGAGGACATTGCCAGCCTTCAACACTCCCGGGCACCTTCCCCGATTCACACATGGTCAGGATTCACACAGAGTCGGGAAAAGCAGCCACCACTTCAGCTGGGTGAGCCACTGCCTCCTTTCTCCTCCCCCCTCCTCCCACCCCACTTTAGACACTAACCCTCTGAGGATGGAAACTGTGGCTCTTCAAAATATTTGGTTCTCAGGGCTTCATATAACACCTATCTGATCATAGGTGGTCGAATTAAATCTGCTCAAAGCACCTCACGTTATGTATTTCTCAGAATTCTTGGGACACGTGTGAGAGACGGTGACAGTATTTTGTAAAGCACTGTACAGAGGAGTCTTTAAGGGCTATCGCTATTTTTTAGATAGTGAATCACAGTGCTTTTCATCCTGAATTATCGTTGGGAAATATGAACACTCTGTTAGTCTCTACTGTTGAATGTCTTAATTCCCTAACCAAATAAACTACGTGATTCATCCCTAAGATAAATCTGGCAACTTTCAGGAATATTAAGATTCCCACTCCAGGATTTTTTTTTTTTTTTTTAATTTCTCTTAACTTCACAAGGAAAGAGAAGTGTATTGTGTTCCACTATGACTCCTTATTATTTGCTTCGGAGGTGAGGAATGAATACCAGAATGCTCTGCCAGTCACCAGACTCCCCAGAGTCCTTAAACCTGTTTATTTTAAAGTTCTGTCTGGACTCCTAAAGCAAGAACCACACAGCACATTATTTTCTGTCTTGTGTCCACAGTGATATGACTTCGTCTTTCACTCATCTATTCACTTCTTTCCTATTCTGTCCATGGGAGGAAGGATGTGCACACGGAATAGGGAAACTGGTCTCTAGTTCTGCTTCTCAAATCGTTTAAAACAATTCTGCTACCTCGACAAAGAAGACTGGACTAAAACAAATGTTTTCAGGATGAGGCAGATAAAATAACTGGAAAACAGCCTAAAAAACCATCAATATTCATTAAAAACAAAAGTCAAGCTGAATTAAACAGGCCTGCAGGCCGGATTCAGTTTCGTACCCCAGTAAATTCATGAGTTACAGTCATGAGTTCACCCTCCATGAAGCAACGGCCTGAGTTAAAAGGCAACTGTCCTCTTCTACTAGGAATGCGAGAATGACTATTTAAACAGCACTGCCCCTAATTCCATAAATTCAGCCAACGTGACTCTAGTGGCTGAAGTAACCACACGTCCATCACTCTCCAGTGATGCACACACACTGTGGGACAGATGTAACCTTGAGCTACACAGTCATTCTCAGGTCCCTAGGCAAATGTCCTAATAGTGCAGCACGCAGGGACAGCTTCAGGAGACATCCTCACCAAGACAGAGACAGTAAACGTAACTGCGGTTTGGGGACCCGATATGACTGCTGTCCTTATAAGAAACGTGGTCGATCACACAGACGCAGACCAGGGGCACAACCGTGTAAAGAGGCAGCAAGAAAAGGGCCATCTGCACACCGAGGAGGGAGGCCTCAGAAACCAAACCTGCAGCACCTTGATCTTGGACTTCCAGTCTCCAGAACTGCGAGAAAACAAACCTGTTATTTAAGATACTCAGCCTGGGGTCTATTACGGCAGCCCCGGGAAATCAGGGTGATTTAATCTCAGTGATCTAGGTTTTTGGACCAACTAAGAGATCTGATTGATGAATTAACAGAAAAATGTGTGTTGTCTTTGTGCTTTGCTCTTTGCTAATATTTTTACTGAAACATAACCTACACTTAAGAAAAATACACAACTCAAGTTCATAGCTCTGATGAATTTTCCGAAAGCGAACCCATCCACGTGACCACCACTCCGATCAAAAGATAGAACTCTGGCAGCCGTGCTTCGATTTTTCATTCATGGATTCGCTATCCCATTTTCTATACTAAGCTCTCACATGTTCTAACTTTGGTTCCTTTCTAACACCGATTATTTTGTAACTTTCCGGCATATATATTTCAGTGGACACGACTAGTATTGTTTAGAAATACTGCAATATTAGAAACATTAAACTTCTTAAGGACTAACATGTTAAAAACAGAATCATGGTTGCTGCGTTTTAAAAATTTATCTTCCTCTTCTTTTTAACAGGAAGACTGGTTATCTTTGTGAGACACACAGTCTGGTAAACTTATTGCACAGGCTCCAATTAATTTTTCTTTCTCCCACTTAACATCTTTTAATATTTTTTCTGACAAGACTTAGAAGCAAGTAAAAGCTTTTGTGGAAAGTGAATGTCAGTTGAATCAGCGATGCAGTTAATTTATTTGAGTTATTTTCAGGAATTTTATAGTCCTGAAATGAAACTGTTTCCAACAAATGATAGTTTTTCAGCTAATGAGGCACTGTGCACATAGAATGTTTTTCCCTTACAACTGTTGTTCTGAGTAAATTATATTTTAATGGCTTTTTTAAAAAGCTGGAGAACACAGAGAGTCTACATATATGAAGGAGTCGGGGCTGGCTGAAGTCAGAAGGAGGATCAGAGGTGGGGGTCTGAGAGAATCTTCTGGAGATGGTAATGACGGCTCATGGCAGAAGTAGAGGTGTCCAAATGAAGAGGGGGCGTGTGTACCCAACAGGATGGGCCCAGGGAGGCACAGTCTTGTGGGCTGTCATACGATGGGAGCACAGACAGCTGAGGAAGGTGACGATGGTCAGCTGGGACAGTAAAAGGCAGCTGACTGGAACGGCAGCAGAAACAGGCAGCAATTAGAGAAAGCCACATGTGCAGTGACACAGCCATGACAAAATGGGGTGCTCCAAAACCACGTGGCGGCTTCCCATTTAAAACCTGTCTGACCCCCAGTCTTGGGCTACTTGGGCCTATTAAAGAACACTTCTCATGCAGTGTCCCTAGGAACGACATCATCACTTGGACGCACGGACACTCAGAGACAGGAACCTGAGGGTCAGAGAACACAGCGGTGCTCTTGGAAAGATGGGGGCCGACTCTGAGACGAGGCTTTCGTGTTCAGAGAGTGTACGTGCGAGGCGAGACCACTACGCCGGAGGAGACTTGGGTTGAAAGGAGACCAGAAAGGGAAAGAAATGGACAGATGAGTCGAGAGGACCTGTGCCAGCTGGGCCCCCGGGGCCGGCTGCGGCTTCGTCCTGACGCAGGACTCCGGCACCGCTGACCTGCAGAGATGCCAAGATGGACAAGCTGGCTGTGTGCGCAGATGGCAAGGGCGGAGGGACCACGGGCGGCGCTGCCAGCATCGATGGCACTCATGCCAGTGCCCAGCCCATGGCGGCGGCCTGCCCTACCGGGGGGAGTGAAACATCACCGTTCACCTAGAGGCTGCAGGACAAGGGCTGGCCTGCTCCACATCAGAGGTGTTCCTCTCAGGAAACTGCTCGGCTGTGACACGTCACAATCACCCAGCAGGACGAGCCTGCCGGACCCTCAGGCCTCACGTTCTGCACGGCCACTGAGAAGGCGCCGCCGCCGCCGACAGCCCGGGGTGGGGTGTTCCCTTCCCGCCGTGCAGAGGAGGCCAGAGGAGGAGGCCAGAACTGCCCGCCATCAAAGGCTCTCAAGAAAGGCTCTTTAGAGCGACCCCCCACCGCCAAAACACCATCAAACAGTATGTGTCTGTGGAGTCGCCCCCGTTTCCTGTTGGAAGAGCTAATGAGCCAGTATGAGCCAGAGGCTGTGGACGGGGCCCACAGAGGGATCTTTCACAGAAGCCCCCCCGGATTTCCCTGCGAACACAGCCGCCGCGCAGAGCTGCACACAGGCTCTGCTGGCGTCACCTCTGCCAGGCCACGGCCGGCCGGCTCCAGCAGGGCCTCAGAACACGTAAGAACGAGAACTGGAAAATGTTTACTCAGCCATCGTGCATCAAAGACATAAACTGACCTCACTTTCCCAAGATTTACTTTAAACTTCGATGAAATCGGTTTCTCTATTCTTCTGGATCAATGTCTCCAATTTTCCAGGGAAGAAATCGATATTCTAAACTGAGGTTTGTGTACAAATTGTCCCTGTTATTTATATTGAGACACCCATACATTCCCTATCCATACTGACTATGTTAAATTAAATAACATTTTTTATGACATTCATATAAATTCTTTATATTACTTCTACTTCGCTGCTAATTTTATTCTGAAAGCCTTTTCTGTTCCTTAGAGTTTGGTCATATTGCATTCACAAAATTTTCTTCTTTGTAAATGTATCTCTTTGTTGACTTTAACTCTGAACCTGAAAAGAGTCCATGACTTTCAGTAAACACAGTTTAAGTACTCCGCACCCCAAACCCCGTCACAAGTCTGGAATCAGTGCCACCGTACGGCTTCAGACGTGATTTTCTATTCTGTCACTTTATCAGCCTACTTCTCACACAGTGCTGCAGAAAGACTGCTTCCTGCCTTCACAGTAACGTGAATGACCTGACTATTTCTCCAGTGGCACCTGTACAAGTGGATACTGTAGGCTGTGCAACTACAAACAACTGTGCCTTCAGATAGGGATGGACCATAATTAAAAAAACTGAACGTAAAGAGGGGAAAGAATCAAGAACCATTGGAACCTGAGCATTAAACAGTTCCCACCGACTAGATCTATGGCGACATTCTGGAATTACTGTTTTTTTAGATATCGTAATGGTGGTTATGTATTGTTCATAAAGGAACCCTTACGGCAACATGTAATGAAGAATATAAGGACAAAATGATTTGTGGAGTGCAATTTTCTTTAAAATAACCTGTGAGGCACAAAGGGCAGTGGCTGGTGTCCAGCTGGAACAATGACCATATATTGATAATCTGAAGTTGGATGATAGGTACGTGAACGTTCACTATGCTATTTCTCTACTTTTGAATATGCTTAAAATTTTTCCACAATGTACAGTTAAAAATAAAAGGGGGGGATAGGAAAGTTTATTTTCCTCTCCTGGTGAGACTTTATCATGAAGAGCTCTATAAATAACTCTACTAATATATGAGAAATCAGCCATGTTTTATTTTTATATTGCCTTTTTTCTTCTTTTACTACATATGAATCTTTAAGCTTAAAATTAAAGAATTAAATCAAGCTTGAATTGAAGTGGGTGAGGTAGAAGCAGGGAAGACATATCTTTCTAAATGTAAGAATTCTGTCAAGACAGTAAAATGTTTAGAACACTGTATTTATTGCTCTAAGATTTGTCTTCAGTCAGGACTTGTATAGAATAAGGAAAAATAAGCTTTTATGATCGTGGCAGACACCTAAAATTGTTTTAAAGGAGTAATCTGGCAATGGCTACTGAAAAAAAAATAGGGTTAAGAGTAGATATTCAAAAAAAATAGTAAAGATAAAACCTCCTCCTATAAGTGCATGAGGCAGGGGCGTTGGGGGAGGGGCAGGACAGGAGAACTACAAGGCAACGACTGCTGGGAGGAGGACGGACTCAGGTCACCCCTGGCTCCCTCCAAAAAGCCACTTACGGCTGTCCTCCCTTATCGCAGTCTCGTTCTCTGTGGTTTCAGCCACCTGGTCAGCTGCAATCTGAAAACATTCCAGAAATGAAAAATAACAGAAAAGCACAATTCATAAGTTTTAAATTGCATGTTCAGAGTGGTGTGTTGAAACCTCGAGCCAACCTGCACTGTCCCTCCCGGGACGTGGACCGTCCCTCTGTGCAGCGCTGGTCACTCAGCAGCCCTCTTAGGAATCAGATCAACTGTCGCAGTGTCACAGTGTGTGCGTTCAAGTCACCTTGCTTTACTTAATAAAGGCCCCAAAGCCATTCATGTAACGTTTTTATGGTGTATTGTTAGAATTCTTCTATCTGATTATTAGTTATTGTTTTCCTTTCTGTGCCTAATTTACAAATCAAACTTTCCCCTAAGTAGTGTGTAGAGGAAAAAACAGTCCACACGGGCTCAGTACCGCCTGCAGTTCCAGGCACCCCCTGGGGGCCTTGGAGCATGTCCCCTGCAGGTAAGGGAGGGCTGCTGTGTTTTACAACTGCAACATCATGAGCAGCGGACAAACCAAACTGCCTGTCCACTAAAAATAGAAGCTTCTCTTATACTAGCCCAGGATTTCTCGCCCTTGCCATTGTGGGCTTTGCTGTGAGGGGCTGCCCCATGCACAGCAGGATGCTTAGCAGCACCCCTGATCAGCAAACGCCGGTAATATGCACCCAACTGAGACAACTGAAAATGTCCCCAGGTGTCGCCAAAGTTGCCCCCAGGTGGAACTACTACACTAGGTAACATATACATACATAAACATACATCTAGCAGGTGGCAGGTTAAAACAGATCCATGATCTGCAGGCAAATTCTCAATAGGGAATATGAAGAAACTGAGATTTATAACAAGTGAAGCTATATGTCACAGTGTTATATATATATATATATGGCCTTATAAAGACTTAGGAGATATAGTTCAGGCTTCAACTTCATGTTGGTACCTTTCCTACTCTGTTGTGATGCAGCTTTTCATCGCTAACCTTTGTCAGCACTGGGTACCCCAAAAGTGCAACTAGTGAGGCTGTGGGAGAAGGGGCTGCTACTTTTTTACATGAAAACCTTCTGTACTCTGCATGTTTTTAAAATAAAGAATGTGTATTGCTTTTTAAAGTAATAAACCAACTGTAAAGTCTCAGCCTTTTTTTTCTGTAGGTAATTACTAGATCAGTACTGTCACCATATCAACAGAATACGGTTTCAAGCAACAAAAATATAAAGCCAACAAAGTAACATGGCTTCTATTTCCATAATGAAAGGCTATGTGGCAGAGAAATAAAAAACCAGCTACATGGCATTTTCTCCATTTTAAATTCTGATATAAGTCTAATACACTCATGACCAAAAAAACCACAGAAAATACCAGGCCTGTGTACAACAAAAACCGAGTTTTTTCTCAAAAGCAAAAAAGTTCTGTGAAAAAGCCAAAAATATGTTTTTAAAACTGAAATATTTGAAAATTAAAAATTTTTCAATAACTTCACTTTAATAGCTCAAGTAAATAACTTACACTGTAAACTCAGTTTTACTAAGCTATGCTTGGTTTACAAAAAAGCCAGGTTCTTCCAGAGATCTTAAGTATAAATAAACCAAACAAAGAACCACGTTTATAACCTGGAAGCTATAGAAAATCAAAAGGAAAAAAAGAAATGTGTTTGCTCGGCCTGTCATTTCCTCCAGGCATGACAAAACTTCCTAAATTCTTCCCCACTGCTTTATAAATCAGGAAACGGGTAGGTCTGAGAATAAAAGCTGAGCTTGCAAAGCATCATGGAATAGGCAAACACAACATACAATAAAGATGAAAACTTGAGGATACTTTCTGCCTTTCTCCACAAAAACCATAAACAACAATGTACAGAAAACAGAGGTCCAAAATAAAGGAATTTATTTAATAGAAACTACAACTTCAGTAAAGTTTATGCAATAATATTTACGTGGAATTCATGAGTACTGGAGCTGGAAGTTAGGTAACATTCCTAAATTCACAGCAATGACTAAAACTGAAGACAAAAGCCAATGAGCCATTATTCCTTGCATAAATTCTAGGTCAATTCTTCTGAGGAAAAATGCTATAAATATCACCCGATTCATACATTGTGTGATGATTACAATATAGATTTAGAAGGGACTGCATTACCAAAATAACAAACTCACGGTGCCAAGACAAAACAATTCAAATGTCTCCTTTCAACCCTATACCCTTCACTGATTAATCAGTGTTTCTCACCAGAAACCATGCAACCGACTGAATTAAGCTTCTCAGTAATTGCTTTGGATCACATAATTTATGTTAAAATTCAGGAAATCAAAAAAGAAGTACTAAAAAACAGAAGAAACCAACAACGCAAATGGGGCTTGGCAAGTTATATGCTATGCTAAAAAACCTCTATTCCATACAAGCACGGAACTGAACTCCCACAATCGCTGGAACCTGGAAGACACTGCTTAAACCATCTCTAAAAACACTGTTGGCTTTCTCCAGTGACGTTGTAACAATCTTGCTGGGGGCCACTGCAGACTCGTCACAGTGACGCACAATACTACACACCAACTCCAGGGCAACGATCACCTCCAGGAAGGGAGGCAGGGTGGGCCCAGACAAAAGAAAATGGAAAGGGAATATCAACTGTATCTATGGTGCTTTATTTCCTTAAAAAAATATCAAATATGGCAAATATCAATTACAAAGTACAGCTGCTGGCCACAAGTTACCCCTACTCTACACTTCTACAGGCCTGAAGTGTTTCATTACCAAGAAGTGAAGAGTCCTAAGTTTAAAGAAATTTAAATTGTTAGTCCAAACCTTAATATCACCCTCACATTCAAGCTGTCGCTTCTCCTCAGCCTCACCTCCCACTGATGAGAGCCACTGCTAGTCACACATTCTCAGAGCTTTTGTTCTCTCTTCTGCATGATGGAAGGTTCATTCAAAACTGATTCCCTCTTGGGACTGTGGGGACAGTTAATAGGATGTGTGAAGGCAGGTAATACGCCAACATTTAAGTGTAATAAATAAAGGCTTAAAGGAAATAGTTTAACAGAGGCTCAAATCCAGTCAAAACTATTTTCATTAGCATTCTCGGCTGCCCCTGTTGCTGTTTACTTACACTGATGGTGCAGAAGCAATGGCTGGTGAGACTTCTGGGGCCACCGCAAATCACGGCGGCACCAAACTGTACGGTGTACTCTTTAAACCTCCCACTGGTGATTTTTAAAAGTCAGTTTCACCCAAGAATGTTCCTGATGAACAGTAAAAATTATGTTGTATTCAATTTTGACCCTCGATACAATATTCAGTGACACCAAATGTGAAGTACACATGAAGCAAGTCTCTGAATACCAACAAAGGACGCCTGTGTCAGAGAAAAGTATCTGTGATTGTGTGAGGTGGGAGCTGAAGTGGCTTCTTCTTCAGGAACATCTTTTTTAATTGAAAGAATAACTGACAAACTATGGTTATGCAGACCCAGGTACCTGAAAGATATTTTCTCAAAAATGAATGGAACAAGCCCATCTTTTCAAAGAAAACAACTGACAGAATTTGTCACCATTAATAAGATTCAATCTTTGAAGTCAAAATTAGAAGTCTGACAAACTTGTACTTACCACCATAAGCTTGACAGCTCTCCACTACTTAAAGACTTTCTGATTCAGTCAGTGGCATTAATGAATTCAAAATTTTTCTATTGTACAAAGACATGTGTCAACATGTGGAAGAACTGCATAACTCAGCGAATCAATAGTCATCAGACGAGGGAAGCATGATGTTACAAAACTCACGCCTAGTGAAAGATCCACTCAAAGCACGAGATAAAACCAGTGGATCTCAAAGTAGCAGAGGATGAAAGATACGTTTACTGATAGGGCTTCGGACACTGTACTGCGATTCATCTAAGAAACTGCCACTTGTCGAGTTTTGGTGTAGAAACAAAAGCAAATCAACAATTATCTGAAAATGCTATGAAGTGCTCCTCCCTTTTTTGACTATGTACTTGCAAAGGTGAAATTTTCTTCAGACCCTTCAACCAAAATAACATTGCTACAGACCGAATGCAGAAGCAGATATCAGAATCCAGCTTGTCTTTTAAGCAAGACATTCATGAGATTTGCAAAATGCCACTCTTCCCACTAATTTTTTTTTTTGAAAAAGTGTTTATTTTTTTTTCATAAAAAGATGTTACTTGTTAACTGTCACGTATAAAGAGACTCTGAGACCAAAAAGTTTGGGAACCACTGTACGAAAGCAATATAAAATAATTACAAATATGATGGATAAGGCTAAATAGAATCTCAGAGTCCCATTGCACAGCAACTGCTAGTATACAAATGGTGATAATTTAGGCAACAGAGTATAATTCGTGTTTAAAAGCAATAAGAAAAAAACAATAAACACCTATAGACTGAATGCTAACAAGCACGCATACAGTCACATAAAGCTTATTTCAAACCTCTGAAAATGAATGACCTCACACCCCACTCTCAACCGACGGGGACATGCACCAAGCTGACGTCTCCGTAAGCACACGAAAATTCAAGCTAAAAATGGAAACATCGCCTTTACGCACGCTTCCTTTCCCACACCCGCAGGACAGCGCTGTACAGGGCAGATTACAACTTCCACAGTGTCAGTTGTTTTCAAGGTGACCAGTCATAACGCATCCTCAAAGAACGTTCCCATAGATACACACTTTTCTTCAAACACAAACGCGTTCTAAGACACATGTGTGTTGGTATATGTTACCAAATTCGACCTGGAAAGTAAATAAGGCAGGCCACCACGAACAAATTCTCCCATCCTTCCAATGATCTTAGCTGCTGTTACCTGGGGAATGTCTCGTTATAATGTGTACAATGGTTAGCCAAGTGTCACAGCACACTGTGCTAATTAGTCTGGTTAGCAAGAGAAAGGAAAGGAGTCATCTGTGCCAAAAAATATATATAATGAGCAAGAAATAAAGTGGGGAACAAAGGAATTTAATATTCAATTTTCAACCTCAACTGTCTTTAGAAAAAGACTCTTACCCTGGAGGGAAGAAAACGCATCCTCTGGTCATCGACAAGTTATCTCACTTAAAAACCACCCTAAAAACTACTTTCAGAGCACCAGTAACTCTTAGGAGAAAATAAACGATTTCAACGCATGTTTGCTAAGGGGCCCGTCCAGGCTGTGCTCAGTCCTGTACTAGACACTATGGAGATAAGCATGAGACACGGCCCCCTGTCCGCAAGGCTTGATTAAGGGACAAACAAGTGATAGGAACCTCAGTGCCTTACCAGCCCAGATGGAGGAAGAATCCACAAAGACCAGCGCAGTGAAGGGAAGGATGGTTGTGGCTGTGAAAGGTAAACGAATCTCTGGCCGAGGGAAATAAAGGGAAAAGGCAGAGGCGGGTGTCAGAGGCCCCTGTGAGAGACTAGGGGTTCCAACAGCTGGGCCAGAGATGGCGCAGACGGCGGGAGCTTCGGTGGGTCACGTGGAATAAAGAAATGTGCAAGTGTGACTTCTGTGTGACTTCTACTGAAGCGACCAAATGACACAAGTGACTGACCCAGAGAGTAAGAGGAGGCTGAGAATCGTCACGGCCAAGAGAACAGACGTACCTAATAACGTATCACAGACGGAGATACGGACCGAGGGAGAACAAAGGGATGGAGACATGGATCTGGTTATCTTCTGGGTTTCCGGTGATAAAAAATCCCAGTGCACTGTCTGTTAAGTCAACTAAAGATAGGACTGGACATCAGAGGAGAGACTGGGCTTCTGTCACTGCTATCGCCCTGGCCCGCGTTTCTACCTTCTCTGCCCTGGTCACTGCAATGGCCTCCAGCTTCCTCCCTCGCCCCCAGTGTCTCTGCTCAACCTGCCAGCCAGAGTGAGTCTTTAAAATGCAAATCAGATCAAATGATTATTCTGTATCGAAACCCTCCAGTGGCTCCCCATTTCACTCACAGTCAAATCCAACTCCCTATAATGGTTTATAAACCCCTTCATGATCGCCACCACCAGCCCCTTCCTCTCCAGCCTGAGAGCCCACTCTTCTTCCCCTCGTCCACCTTTCCGACCCACACTGACCTCCTTGCTACTCCTAGAACACACCGGTCTTGCTACCACCTGCGGGCAAATGTGTTCTGTCTTAACGTTTCTAGTTGGCTAGCACCACGTGGCTACCCCTTCTGAAGGAGTTTAAGACTTTGTTCAAATCCCATCTTCTCCATGGGCCCACGCTGACCCACTACTTAAAATTGCTAGCCCCACCCTCAACCTAGTACTCCTGATCCCACTGCTTGCTTTTCTCCCCAGAGGCCTTTACTAAGATGCAAGCACCATGAAGGCTGAGATTTGGCTCACTAACGTATCCCAAGTCTAAGTAGAAGAGGGCCTGCAAAAAGTAAGAAAAAATATTAATGTGCTGAATTAATGAACTGCTGGAGGAGGGTCAGAGATAGAAAAAGCTTAGAGCAACAGGTCGCCGTGTTTCTATCAGCGCTAGCCCTGCTCGTGTTCCCTAATATTTTCTAACTCAGTAATGGTCTCATCATTCACCCAGATGCCCAAGCCCAGAAAGCACGAAACGCATTCAAGGCTTCTCACTCTCTCGACTCCCCACAGTCAATATGTCACTGGATGCTGGCTGAACGACCTCTACCGTCTCTAGAACAGGCTTCCTTTCCACTCCAGTTCAAACCTTTTCATCTGTGGACTAGACTATGAAATCCACAACTGAGCTGTTTCCCTGCGAGCTATTTTAGATTGAGATGTAAGAGTGTGACAGGTGGGAGAAAGCAAAGCGAAGAGAATAAGATGCTTGAGGGCGAGGAGAGTGAACTGCATCTTCACTTTCCGTCCTCCTATTCACGCACTTATTCAGCTACTTCAAGGCCCACCTGAAATGCCATCGCACCTCTGAAGCCTCTCCCAGGCCCTTCAGGCAAAGGGCACACTTGTTCCCTCCTTGTACGTAACCCCTCTAGAGCACTTTCTCTAGCGACTGTGTTTTTACACTCAGTTGCCTCACTGAACAGGAGTCCAGTCTTATTCCAGCACGGGGCCTGGCATTAAAAATGTCTGCTGAATGACCAATAACTTTCATTCTAGAGCTGGCGATTTAAAGACGAAAACCTAAGTACGAACAAAGCAGTGGGGGTGCAAAGGACAAAAGAGAAGTTACCAGTTACCAGCAAACGGTAGATAAAAACACTAAACTGAAGACCCAAGGCGAGAAAATAAGGGCCAAACACATTTCCACCTAGAAAAGGGTGTAGAAATAATGGTATTAGCTGATACAGTCCCCATAAAAATATTTAATAAGAGAAACAGATTATTTAGAATTTCAAAAAAATTAGAAGATCTGAGCCAAAACAGTCCTTAAAAATAAAACATGTTCTCTCAGAAAGGAATACTGAAAGACATAAATTAATTACAGTCATAAAATGCTCGTGAAATACAAATTGTTTTAATGAAGGAGAAAACATAAAACACATCATCACTCCCTTCTCATCCTATCCCCCCAAAGACAAACATGTAGAATCCAATCATTAAAAAAATGGCTGAAAAAGGACCTCTCAAAAACCAGCAAAAGTATGTTAACAGAAGGAATGAAGTCATTAAAATCAAATGAGGTTTCAAATGAGGTTTTTTCCTTGTAAAATTGTTTTATAGACCTGTACACTATTAAAAAAATAATAGAGATGCTAAAAAACCAATTTTTTATAAGCAGGTACAGTTGTATGCGTGAGGGAAATCAAAAACATTTAAGATAATGCCTGCCTCACGTATACGTCAATGTAAAATAAAAGCTTACTCAATGTAAAATGGCTCAGTTATACTTTGTCAGGTTCACGACCAACCAAGGTAACACTAGAGTGATGGCTCTGCAGATTTTTGGGTCACAGACCCCTCTGAGACACCGATAGGAGCTATGGGCCTCTCCTATAGAAAAACGTGCAGGTATACATGAATATCTAACATCTTAATTATGTCCTGGCAGTCACAGAGCCGTGGAGCCCAGTTGTAGAACTCATGCCTTAATGACCAGAAATAGCAAACGATGTAAGGCCTCTCAGAAAAGAAATAAACCACTAATAACAACTCCAGAGCTTTTTTGTCAGTCATCCGGTCAATCAAAAAGTACTGAAAATAAAAATCTCTATTGGCTGAATTTTATCAAGTGATATACAACCAGATACAGCTAAAATGCATGCACATGCCTTAAATTTGAAATCTAAAGTGTTTAAAAATAAGATCTAATATTAATAATAGTAATAACAATTATTGAGCATTTACTATTTAGAGTTTTGTTCTAAATATTTAAACATATTCACATTTATACATAAACATAAACAATTATCATCCTCATTTCACAAATCAGAAAATTAAAGCATAGAAAGGTACAAAGAGAGTCAATAAACAGTGATATGAAACAGAGGAATGATTCATAAGAAGCAAAAACATCCCCTAGAGTGTCCACCACTTGACACCAACGTAGACCTGTACTTGTATTATCGCAGTCCTACAAGGCAGAACACACTGTCCAAACTTCAGAAGAAGGATGACAATCTCGATCGTTTTTCATATTCCTGCCCAAATCATCCTTATCATACCACATTCACTTTGGAAGGCACTTTAACCAGAAATGTGTACACAAAATGTTCAGAAAGAGCACGACACTACTAAAGGATTCCTAAGATTAAAAATGTAAGATTATCTTATCGAGGATGACAAACCGCAGCTTTCTAAATGACTGTCTTTTGTACAAGTACAAGCAATAAATCAGGCTTTGGAAAAACCAGCAACATAAGATGTAAAAGTCCTGAAATAGGGTTCCTTTTTCTACAGAGAAAGTTCAAGCTGCCCTACCTCAAACTTCCTTCACGGCTCTGCCTCCTTCCTGCCACCTTGGTTCCAGGCCTCTTCCACTCCAGGACAACCACAAAGGTAGAGAAAACCTCACAGGCTCAACAGGGCTCCCGAAATCCCATCGATCGCAAGGCAAATTTCCGGTCCCCTGGGTGAGCCCCTGCCATGCCCTGCACAATGCAGCCTGCTAAGTGCTGAGCCTCCCCCAGGACAAAGTGCATGTGCTTAACATCCTGCCCCCCATGCTACCACACTACAGGTTACGACAGCGTCAGAATAGCGCGACAAAACACAGTTTTTACCTCAAACCACATGACAGAAAAATTGTGATGTACCTTTTTATAGATTCTCCATCCAAGGGGAAAAAAGAAAAAAGACTAATTTTTTTAGTTCAGTTTATGCAGCTATTGGTAATTCAAGACGCCATGAAAAAAATTTATCTGAGCAAATTCTTTTTTAAACAATGACATTCTTAACACAGTATAATTTTTACAGCTTTCTTTGTAATGTTTACTGGAGACACGACAAAATCATGGATCTTTCCTTTTATAGCAACAATAAACCTTCTGAATTATATACGAGAAATTAACTCCACTAAAATAAGGTGACCTGGTGCTTTGACAGCCACATTCTAAATTCAGTGAAGTTAAAACCAAGAAGCATTGAAAATAAAATAGATTCATATATGTATGCTGCAAGAAAAGTTCCCTCTGTTATTTAAATCACAAACCGAAACACTTGCTCCTGATTTACTGAACTGTTAAAATATCTCAGAGCAAATACACAAAACTGAAAAACTATATTTTACACAGAGCTTCTTGGAAGTCAGTACCCATTAGAAAAAGTTCATCTCTGCATGAAACAGACCCTCTTAGTGTAGAAAGCACATGAGAGCAAAAACTCAGACTAACATATTCCCTATTATTAAACGGCATTTTTAAAAACACAACTTATCTGAATATCGATTTCCCAAAACAGGCAAGAATGACCTTATCTTGGCAAAATTCAGAACACTGTTTCTCAACATCCTAGAAGACAGTTTGATGCACCACACTTTTCCATCTGCTTTGTTCTAGTTCTTCATGCCCAAATGAAAATTAAACACTTCAAGTAACAGCTAAAAAATGTCATCGACCAAAGTACTGGGAGCAGAGAAGCAGCATGAAAGGAGTAACAGGAGACAGTACGATGGGAGGAGCAGCCTTGGTAGTAACCTTGGAGTGTGTGCAGAGACAGAAAATCTGTACAACAGGTACGGGAACCACACTGAATAATTCTACGCTCACTTACCTGATGCACTCTCGGTAAACACAGTTAACGTCTGTCCCCCAACACTCTGCAGGACAAACGGGTGTTCTCTGGGAGCACTGACTGACGCCGGCTTTCCGCCAATGTCATGAATATTTGCCAGATCCTCATTCAAAGTAAATGACACCTAAAAGACACATTTATACAGAGCTTAGCACAACAGACTTTTGTATTCAATCTATCTGAACAGAAATTCTGATTATAAATCACCTTTTTAAAAAGTGAATCTTTTCATTTTATTAAGCATTTTTTAAAACTTTATCCAAAACTCTTTAATACTTATTCATAAAAAGAGAATCTATTCCCAAGAGTCAGAAAAATGAGGCTAATCTACCATTATAAACACAAGCAGCTTTCAAATGTTTTCTCTGATGTGTGGCTAAAAAAATTCTGTTTCCAGAATAGGAATACAAATTTTCCCCCTAAGGTTTTTGAGCTTAAGAAACTAAATGTTGTTATACTCATAGGCGTGTGTGTGTGTGTGTGTGTGTGTGTGTGTGTATGCATATGTATGTATCTCCTAGCAAAGTGCCTGGCACATAGAAAGAAAACAGTATTTGCTGAATAAGTGAATATTTTAAGAGTATTAAGAAAACAACTACTTGAAGGGGGTAAAGCAAGCTACTTAGAAAGCTTAAACACACCCATAAGTGGAGGATATAATTCTTTTTTTAGGTCTTACTGACTACTGTATGAGTACAAGGTGCTGTTTTATTTTTGAATAGTTAAATAAGTACAACTAAATATTTATAAGGATAACTCAATCTTGAGATTTAGAATAAAAAAGACATAGATTTTCTTCCAAAATGCTTTTTACCATATACCTGATCTCCTCAAAAGGACATCAGATTTTACTTCAAGGAAACTTATAAAATACTGACCTTCCAAACAAGTAGGAAAATTATGATTTATTAAATATCTATCTACCGTGTGACAGGTACTGCAAATTATGTCCTGGACTTAATGGGTCAAAATCTAAAGCCCTCGTCAATCCAAATAGAATGCCTCTGCCACACAGAAATAATGTCAAAATATTATTGAAGTAATTCGAAGTGCTGAGGGAAGGGATATTTTAGGTCAAAGTAGAAACTGCTAAGGATAAACACCTAGAAAGAAGTCCATTCATTCACACGAGAGTGACATTTACAGTATTATTTATTCTTGACCATCGGCTGCTAGCTTGATGTGGACGTTTCTGGAATATAAACACCCCCCTCTCCTTATTATTACAGTAAAAAAAATCTCATGTTTTAAATAAAATGTAAATAGAAATAATCTTACCTCAGTCCTTCCTTGATTCCTAAAAAAGAGAAAAGGAAAAATTTTATTTATTTAGATTTCAGGTTTTTTCAAATGTGTGCTGATAACTGAAAGAAACAACACTATTGCATATTTCCATAAAATATTACATTTACAGAGGTTAACATGTACCCTGGGCTCTCTTCAACTATCTTATTTGTAATCCCATTAACCCCATATGAGTATTTTATAAGTCTGTGTCACTTAACACTATTATAACCTGTCAAAATGTTATCATTGGGTAATATTTTACCCAAATAATCTTTTGAAAATCTTACCTTTATTTCTGAGCATTTTTAGCATTCAGCGGCATGTGAATACGTATTTAATACCAACCAGTATATAGTATTTCAGCAAACTGTACTATTTGCCTAGCTGAAGATGTTTCATTTACCAAATGAAATCTTAAAAAGCAAAGTTAAACTTAATATTTTAAAATCATAAGCAAATTTTCTTTACTATAAAAACAACATGTGTCCATATATAAACATACAGGCAAATTAAAAGAAGCTTTAACATAGCCATATTTCCACTGTTAACATTTGGCACAATAAAAATCCTTCCAGACTATTTTCTATATATTTGCATTATATGTTTTTAAATGTTATTTTTTTTTACAAATATGGAATCGATGTACACTTTATATAATAGCCTAATTTAAAACATGCATTAAATACCTACTATAAGCAAAATACTGAGTATAAGGTACCTGTCCCCAGCCAGCAGAAGATACACCCGTAACTATAAAACGAAATAAATTTTAATGTTTAATAAGAGAGCCACCATATGCCAGGGTCATTTCTTCCACTTTAAGCATTAAAGAATGGCTCTGAGCTACTCTGGAAGGGCACTAGGGCTTCAGTCAGCTGAGGCAGGACTGTAGCATCAGAAGTAAGTAGCCGAACACAGCCACACAGGAGTCAGATCACGAAGATGCAACCAGGCTGGGAGGGAGAGCATGAAGTAAGGGGCCGTGGGATGTGACCTATGATGCAGAGCTGGGGCTAGACGTGGACGGGCTTCACGAACTCCGTACAGAGCACGGATGTTGTTCTTCGGGCAACGGGGAGCCCCAAGTACAAAGACATGCTCCAAGAAAACGTACGCGGAATGGGTACGAAGACCAGGTAGGAAACGTCGGTCTCATCACACCGGGCTGAGTTCCAGGTGGCCCGTCATTAAGTGTCCACCATACTCCCTCTAGGCACTGTGCCCAGGGTGTGGTCTAGTAGGAGCACAGGTCTTCACCCTCAAGAAGGTTCCAGTTGAATGAAAAAGAGCCAATCCATGAACAACTATAAGCAGAATAAAAACTACGACAGAGGTACAACACGCTGCCATGGAAATGCAGAAAAGAGAGGTAGGAAAAGATGGATTGAGGATTGAGTGAGGACTGATGTTGACAAGACGGTGCATTCCGGGTTAAGAGAATAATCTAACTAAATACCAGCAATAAGAAGGCATCTAGAACATTCTTTCTAATACCAATTAACGGTCAGCTGGAATCAAGTGGTAAAGAGCCTCTCAGGCCAGACTAAGGAGTCTGGGATCTTAAACAGATCTGTTTACTGCAGGACTTCTCAGAGCCTTTAATACATTAAAATGCAATGTCGATCTTTTTGTTGGGGGAAACACCTAGAATAGAGGTGAAGAACTTTTAAGGTTTCCCATAAAGATATGAACTGGCAGCTTCCCTTATCAGGGTTTGGAAGGTTTGGCAATAACACACCCCTAATTCAGTAAGACAGCCCCCGCCTCAACAGGCCAGAGAGGCAGGCACTGAATTCACTACAGCCCTGCCGCACCCGAATTT
Source organism: Cynopterus sphinx (assembly GCA_030015415.1). NCBI lineage: Eukaryota > Metazoa > Chordata > Mammalia > Chiroptera > Pteropodidae > Cynopterus > Cynopterus sphinx. Next base: position 2,296,551 of record CM057381.1, read on the forward strand.
GGCCTCCAGAGGCACTGAATTAGCGACCTTTACGACAGAGGCACTGCAGGTGAGGCAAAGGCAAAGATGCAGAAGGGAAAGGGCAGAACGCAGGAAGCGTATTTACGCTGTCAGAACTGACAAGAGGCGATGCCTGGAAGGGAGCAGCAAGAGAAAAGGATGGATCGAAGGCCACGCTGACGCTTCCAGAAAATCACCCAATGCAATTAGGAAACACTTGAGGGGAGGACGACTTCATTTTCATGTTTCCATATAAAATTATAATGGCACGTTAGGTGGAATAAGAAGAGACTGGTGAACTCTGGATGAGTAATTTTCTAGAATAAAAAATCTATGAAAACTTAGAACCTATTTAAAAGGATTACATATTCTTTTGTCGGGTGTGTGAATGAAGCACACATGACCTTTTATTGTCCTACACGCAACTAAGATATACCTTTCCACGATGACCTGCGGCTTCAGTTAGACACACAGACTACAAAAACACTGTCGCGTCTTCAGAAGTGACTGAAGCCAGCCTCTGGCCCATCCTTCACAGGCCGCCTCATGAGGATTCCAGCCTCTCCGTCACTCAGAGCCCATTTCTCAGTACCTGCAGCCAGTCTTTGGACTCCAGTCTTGTTCCAATAGCCTTTTTTTTTTTTTAATCATTTGTCTTTTCCTTTCCTTACTTACCCTTTTAAACTACACAGATTTGACATCATAGGGCCAGACTCTTCATTTAACAGCAATAAAGCAACTCCTTCTCCCAGGAAAACTAACAATCCCAAGCCGATAACTGCACTCCAGGATTTTCTGTTTTGTTCTGAGTTCCTATTTCTACATCCTATTATTGGACAATTATGCTCAAAACCCAAAGTGAGGCCAAGCAAGGAAAGGCGCCTGCAGAGCGGGCAGAGTTGGGTGGTCACAGCCCAAGTGGGGTGGAGAGAAGAGCCTGGGGTGCCGGACGTAGCCCGAGACAAGGCTGATGAGAAATGGAATATTTACACAGCCACAAAGTAGCATGCCACAGAATACTTAATAATTACAAAGGAGAAAAGACTGCGTTTACTGTGATGAGGTTTAGAAGACACTCCTTAATCAATGGACCGAAGTTACCACTACCAAGAGTGGGACAGGATGAAAGCACACACACCTTGCTAGAAGAATACAGAAACAACCCGGCTTCACCTTTGTGACATTCTTGCCAAAGATGCATTCCCCAATCTAATCAAAACATCAGACAAACCCGACTCATAAAATACTGCCTGTAAACACCAAGAGTGTTGACATTTATATGGTCAACAAGTCAAGGAAAGACTTCCAAATGTTCTAGATCTAAGGAAACTAAAGAGACCTGAGGATAGACCGCAACATGAGATTGTGGGCTGGCTCCTTTCCCTATAAAACATCCTGGCGACAACTGACAGACCCTGAACAAAGTCTAAAGGCTATGTAGTAGGACTATTTGATGTTGATCTACTGATTTGGAGTGGTGTGCTGAGATCATGTAGGAGAGTGTCTTTATTTGCAGTAAAAATGTGCTTTATACTGTGCTTCTGACTTTTCTATAGCTTGAGATTATTTTAAAATAAAAGAATTAAATTTAAAAATATACTCTATTTAATCTCTTACTAAAGAATTTAAGAATGCTATTAATTTTTCTCTATAACAATGCTGAAACGAATATCCTTGTACATCAATCTCTGCATCACTAACTTGTCTCTTTCATAAGTTCCTAGAAATTGCTGGGTCCAGAAGATCTTTCATTATGAATACGTCTAGCCTCCTCACTATCCCAGCTCCCCGCTGCTCGATTGGTCCGGCTTTCTAGAAGGAGCGCACACAGACTGAACGTAACGCTTGCGTTGTGAGCTAACTGGCAGAGAAAGCAGTGCCATTTTCATACTACGTTGTTCTGAGCAGCAACTGTACGTGTGTGTGTATGTCTGTGATACACATATGTATGTGTACATATACACATAGGTTGTCCAATGGCCCTTCAAAAAGGCTGCACCGATTTAAACCCCTGTCAACAGTTTGTGTTCTAAACTTAGTCATTTTTAGAACAAAATATTATATCTCATTGATTTTTGGTTGCACATTTTTTATTATTAGTGAGTCCCCATATAACATTGAATGTTAAATGTGTTTAGAAAGAAAGCTAGAAATTAAGTCTCCGAGATAAGCCACATTAGTATAAACTGATGACTGTCTGCAAAACACAACATATATTAAGCATTTCGAAAACCGATGTTTCGAGGCAGTGATGTAGAAAGTGATGTAGAAAGAAGATTTGTTTTAAAATTAAACAAGCTAGGGCAAAAGTGTAGGCTAACTAAAATGCGGTACACATGAGATGTCCGGGCACAAAACTCATCCAAGTATGATGGGTTAGGAACAGCGTGTAAACTGCTGGACAAAAAACGGCCCCAAAGTTACCAACTCTTAAGGAAAGGCTATTACTCTCACCTTACTCATGACTGGACCCCCTTTGTCCAGGTGTTAAGAGGGAACCACATCTGGCGAGAGCTGCACTCCGGGATGGACGTCCCCTCCCGCATCTCTTCCAAGTCCACGCCGCTGGGACCACCTGGCCCAGGCGCCTTCCCCGCAGGGGCCCTGGGGGCAGGCGGGCAGCTGCACCCCACAATGGCACAATGGGGGAGGCCCTGTGTGAGAGCTCCACCTGAGCCGCAGTATGTGTGCCGCAACCATGGGTGACACTTTGTGACCAAGCGCTTTACACTGACCACGAGGCAGAAATGTCAAAAAGGAGGGCACCAAGCACTGCTCATGCAGCCCCCATGTGACAAGGCCAGGATAAAGCCGAGCCCAGTGACCCCTAAGCGCACACTCACACCCGGCACACCACGGGGCCTTTTCAAAGCCTTTGCTGTTTTCCTTTTTTACCCACATGTGTTTTTTTTTTTTTTTTTTCACTACCTGGATAGCCTGTAAACTGGTAAGGTGCCTCTAAGAATAACTGATTATGCACATTCTAGTCAAAACTACCTGAAAGCAGTTTCACCTGCTCTCCCAACAGCCATGGTACCTGCAAACGTTCCTCGTAGGCCACTGTCTCTGGTTTTCTCATTATCCCGGTCTCACTCGGCTGAATGAAGTTATTTATTGGCCCACGTCCCTAAGTGCAGCCCTGGGAACTGAGCATAATGTGGGCACTGTAAGCTAAGTGGCAAAGAAAAGGGTGCGGCTGTCGTCCAACTTCACATTCGAAACAACAAACATCTATTAACGGAGCCCTTTGTTTTCAGCGACATGAGCTTGATGACCCATATTTAGCTTGAAGTGAACTAAACCCTGATAACCCAGGCATGTGCACCGCTAAGGCATTCCTCACTCTTCCTACACTTGTCTGGTAGGAATTTTAGTAATTCGTAAGAGGAATGGAAACTCAATTCGTAATATAAACGAGACAGCCAGCAGACCTACTACAGAACAAGCTGTTTTCTGGCACTTACAGAGCAATCTTAGGGTACTAGTTACTATAAACCTGTTCTCATCACCAGAAGAATATAGATCTTCTAGAAGACAAGACTGATTGTGTATCATGTTAGGTAGAAAACCTGCTAGATTTTTTATCTACGTATAGAACTGCATGTGCATAAACACACCACACACACTGCTCCTTTTTTGCCTCTTATATTGACATATAAACCCCTATTCAATCAGAAGATTCTCTTCTAAGAAATTCTGGTTTATTTCTTCCTCAACTGCCATCTGAGGAAACTGATTTGAACATAGATATTTCAAGTCACCACTACTTAAACATTTTATTTTTAAGAGAATTGAGAGACTAGCATGAGAAAAACAAGGAAGAAAAATACTAGCCATGTACTCTACGGAAAAGAACATGGAACAAAATAAACCAAAGCTTCGGAACTAAATTAAGAGAAGGACAAAGAGAACAAAATCAGTTTTGTGGGTGTTCTGAAGTTATCAAAGTTGAACCTCAATGAGTTTAAGAAATACTTAGCCATGGTCAGTTGAATAAAATGGTCTCAAACTTTGTCAAGTCTATGGCCATGCCACCCTCAACAAGCCCAATCCCTACCGATCTCAGAAACTAAGCAAGGTTGGACCTGGTTAGTACTTGGATGGGAGACCACCCAGGAAGACCAGGTACTGTAGGCATAAAAAATAAATAATAAAGGATTGAAAACTGACAAGGTCCTTTCAATCTGTAAGGTCAACCAAGGGTTGCCTCACCTAAAAAATAAAAACAAAACAAAACAAAAAAACTGTCAAATCAAGCATCACAATAATCTGTGTGTAGAATGATCTGGAGGGTTACATACCAAACTGTGACCCTTGGCCACCACTAAGGAGTGGGAAAACAGACGACTTACATAGATAATTTTTAAAAAGAAACAACCATGTATTGCTTATATAATAAAACACACACAAAATTATCTTTATGGGGCTCTGGCTGGACTCCCAGATGGAACAACAATGCCAGCTCATAAAATCAGACAGAATAAACACACAGATATACACACTGGTTAATATTAGTGGCAAAGTTTATTGTCAAAACCTGGACACTCTATGGAATGAAAGATGGTCACTGTCAATAATTACACAAGGAAAACGTGTGAACTGGGACTGTTTCAGACAAATCTGGGGTCTGGTCACCCTACGTATGTCTGATGCAACATAAACCTGCTTTAAACCAAGGGAGAAAAAGAGCTTGGAACTTTCTATCAAGCAATAAGTGATAAAGAAAAATTGCAACATGTCCATCATTGTTTATTCAGCATGCCATCTTTGCTATTTTTTATATTGTTTTAGGGATCAAAGCAATACCTAGGGTTTGCCTAGCTTTCCCTGAACCTTGGTTCCTTTTTCTCTACTGCTCACAACAGTCCCCTCCTCCCCACACCAAAAGAGTTTGCATCCCTCAAGCAGGTATTTTTAAGAGCTTTATAGGAATACAACACTCATGGTAGAGAAAGGAGAATATGCGAGTTTATAAAGCATTTTAACAAACCCTAAGCTGTTTTGTGTCATAAGCTGGAAAGGCATTAAGATCTACGTTTTACAAACAAGGCAGCTAAGATTTAGAGGACTAAGGCCCAAGGCCAAAACAACTATCGACAGCCACATACATAGGACTAAGCCAGGCCTTGGGCTCTAGGTGGTCATCCTATAATACTAAGAGGTTCACCATTTACACACCTTCTTCCTTCGGCCTGCCTTTCTCCAGTGACGTACGTTTCTGAGATTTTTCATGTGGCTCCCAATTCCAGTAAAACCAATTATTAGAAATTCTGAGTTCCGTAACAAAAAAAGCAGGTAATTATCTGCCCTACAAAGGATTCCACGTTGAAAAAGGGGGAAAAAATCACCAGATTTCATTTAAAAATATGCATTCTTTTTTCTTTCTTTCAATAAAACTAAGACAACTTGCAAAACAAGGTGATATATCTACAGCATTCCAGGAATATGTTCACTTTATAAAATATACAAATAAATGACAACTACTTCCATATAAAAGGCTGGCAAAACAAGCAACTCTAGGGATAAGAAATTTAAATGCATATTAAATAACAGAGGCTGAACTAGAATCTGCTAGAGCTTTCTTACCATTCAAAGGCCTGAATTCAAGCCTGGTGCCACTGTTAAATGTGAAGTCATTTCTTGAGAAAATGATATGTTGTTTCTACCTAATTTTAAGAACTTTGAATATAAAAATATGCCTGCTTCCAATCTACACCTTGTTAAAGCAGAGTGAAGAAATAAAAGATACATCTGAAACAAAGGCAAGTAAGATAAAATATTTAAGGCATAAACACACAAAAATATCAGTTTCTTAAATCATGACGTGATCCAGTCATACAGCACTGCTCCTCCAAAGACAAAAGCCAGCAGGTGACCACCAGCTCCACATCCACAGGTGACTGGCCCTAACAGAAAGCTTTAAAGTGACAGCCCCCACCCACCCATCAAAGTATAACCTTTGCACAGAGATAGTATTTTAGGCAAATAAAAAAGGGTGGGGGGTGCCTATGTTTATACTCTGATTTCCTAACTATCTCACATTTTTGGAACTATTGCTTAAGGAAATAAAAGAATAAAACAGCTATTATTACTAAATCTGTCATAGCAGTTTCCTTTTACTGATTCAACAAAAATGTACTGCTGGCTACTATGCCAGGCACTATTCTAGACCCTGAAGACATGGAGTCATTAAGACAAAAATCCTAACCTTGTGGTGATTACACCCTGGCAAGAGAGATGCACAATATACAAACTAATATACAGTGTGTCAGATGAGCACTGCAGAAGCTGAGCAAACACCACCTGCATGGAAGAATAGTGGGAGGAGCCACGGGGTGGGATGAGGAGGAGAGTAAGAGAAGCAGAGTACTGGGCGCTGTTCTACATGGTGGTGAGAAAAGGCCTCACGCGCTGATATTTGAACACGGAGCTAAAAGAAGTACAGAGCAAGGCATGGGGATGTCCAGAGGAAGAGTGATGATTAATTTAAGATGCTCCTGAGACATTCAAGTGGACTTCAAGGAGGTGGTCAGATGTACGAGACGTGGAGATCAGGAGAGAGGCCTTACTTGAGACAGATCTTTAAATACAGACAGATCTTTAAATACAACCAGATAGGCCATGAGACCAGAAGGGACCACCTAGGAAGTCAGACAGGAAAGAAGGAAAAGAATGAAAAACTGAGCCCTAGAGTCATACATTTAGAGACCAAGATGAGAAGAACAGCCAGCAACGGAAGGACAGGATCAAGAGAGTGGTGTCCCAGAAGTGAAAAAAAGGATTTGGGACGGAAGTGATCAACTTTGTCACATTCTGTGGAAGCTCAACTAAGGGGGCTGCTAGTTGGCTCGTGGACTTAAGAATGTGGACGTGGGGGGCTGCAAACATGGACCACCAGTTCCTTGCGGCGGCTCCCACCGGGAGGTGGAGTCTACTGCCCTGGAACCAGCAGGATCTGGCAAACGAGATGCAAGCACAGGCTTGCGAGGTCTTGTGCACTGGGCTCTTCCTCTCTTCTGCTATCAGGAACACTTGCCCCATCACGTGATGAAACACATGTGGCCACTGCCCCAGTCGATAGAAAGCCAACCACTAGACACCTGAGTGAGGCCATTCTAGCCTGGAAAAGCAGCCAGGTCAGCCCCAACCAGAACTGCCCGAAAAAATAACAAGCCAACGAAACGGTTTTTGTAGCAAGCCACTAAGTTGTGGGGTGGTTTGTTATGAAGCAAACTAATTGATAAAGTGGAAGACAATGACAAAAGCTATATCCACGGAGTGACAGGCACAGAAACCTGGTTTGTGGTGATTAAGAATGGACAGAAAGAGTGGAACGCGAGGCCTCTGGCAGACACAGGCTGAGCATTGGGGGCTTCCCTTTCTAACAAGGCTTCTCCTCCGCCAGGAAACTACAGTTAGGTTGTTCACCAGGTGTCCCCCACCCTCTTCCAGCACCTCTACAGACAGAACAGTGGCACAACGGCAAAGTCCTTCTACTGGGCACTTAACTTGCAACATCAGTTATGCCAGTCCAAGCACAGCCCCCAGCAAGACATGGAGGGGACGGAGGGGTGAAGGAACTACATGCTCTGCCACTAAACTGCCAAGACGTGCACTAATAAATTTGATTTTATATTTAGAGGGCTGGGGAGGGTGTGTGTGTGTGTGTGTGTGTGCGCGCGCACGCATATGACCCTACAGGGCACCACCTAACCCTCTCTTGACAGCCTTGACATGTGCACTGTTTCTCATGCTCCAGGTCAATTATCTGAAAAAGAACTGCAATTCTGTTTAAAAGCACTTGTAAATTTTTATAAACCAGCTTTTTAAATTGTCAAAAATAGAAAAATAACTCACTTAGCAATCCGCAGTTTTCCAACTTCACCTCTTCCAGGAGCTTTAGCCCATTGTTGTGACAAATATTTAGGAACCTGAAACAAAACAAAATACTACTAAGGCTATGTTTGGGCATAAATCAATGTTAGAAAACATGAAATGGTTTATTGCTCCTATTTTACTGTGTGCCTGTAATAAATGATCATCAAGTATCAAGCTCTCAGTTTGTGTCCGACACTAAAAAGGACACTGAGATATGTAAGAACTGATTTTAGCTCTCGAAGAGCTCAGAGTCAGGCAGGCTGGTTACCCAAAACCAACATGGTCCAACAACTTAACAATAATGCAGTATTATGTTCCCAAATGAGTCTAATCAAAGTTCAGAGGTGAGAAATGCCGCCAGAAAAGGCTCCTCATGGGAGCCTGACGCTCTGGCATGTTATCTAGAGACACCACTGAGTTGAAGATGATTTGAAAGGTTAAGTTTTACTGAGGTAAGACTGTCACTCTGCCTAGCATGATGGAGGATCTGCTGAAATACAGGATTTATTAAATATCACAGCTAACATTTCTGTAACACAACTTTCCTGACACTGTTGTAAGCACTTTCCATACATTCAGGCATTTAATCGTCCATCTCTGTGAGGGAGGTACTGTTGATGACCCTCATTTTCCAGAGGGATCTGGGGCACCCGGGGATTATATAATCTAGCCAAGGTTGCATAATTAGCCAATGGTGGAGCCAGGATTCAAACCCAAGCAGTCTGGTTCCAGCATCTACGTAACCAGTACACTGCACTGTGTCTGTAACTAGATATATGCCATCAGAAGGCTTGTAATTCTCAAAAAAGTGAAAACACGCTGATTCCCTACTTCGTACCTACCTCACTTCCTCTGAGAAGCAGTGTGAACTCCGGAATCATCCCTCACCTTTACGGTCATCCTACCGTGAGGAGCGAGATACAGAGCATGAAACGGAACTTAACCTTACAAAGCAAGTACTCAGTGAGTGCCCGGTGTCATTATTTCCACAATAATCCCGGAATAGCATGGACACGAATGTAGAACGAGTCAGAGACGGCTTGCAAAGCTGGAAAGGGGGAAAACTTATCTAGCAAAGATTTCATTTGCAAAAAGAACCACCTATTAGTCAAACTGCAATGCTCTGGATATGGTAACAATTCAGGAATTAAAGGGTCAAAAGATGACCCGCATGCTATGTGTTCAGTTACCCATGTATTCTTCATAACAGAATGTGCTGAACCACCGTGTGTCAGACAACATGCGAAAAGTCTGGAAGAGAGAGAGGGGGAAGGGGGGCAACGGTGTCAGGCACCGCGCTACACATTTCACACCCGTTATCCCAATTATTCTAATCGCCCCACGAAACCTGCTATTCCCCGTTCTACAGACAAGAACACGGAGGCCCAGACGGCTGACGTGACACAGTTGGCTAGTGTAGCAGACAGGAAACTTGTCTCCAGGTCTCTACCCTAGACCACGAAAGCTCTTGTGAAAGATCTGAAGGAAAGAAGGTTCCGAAGACTCCGCATCGTAACAACGTTTCAAGGACACCGCACTCCACTTCGTCACATGAGCTCAGAAGCCTGGGCAAACTCCTCGTGGTAGCTGTGTCTACCTACCAGGTCTCCTTTGATTGTGGGGGAGACGAAAACCCATGACGACATGCCAAGGATTTACTGACCCAAGTAACTGAAAACTCCAGAGGTCGCTTTAAGGTGGCTTGATTAAGGCCTCAAATGATGTCACCAGGACTCTGTGACCATCTCTCAGCCCTTCCCTCTTCCCCCACCGTAAACTCACTGTGACAGGCCCCCACCCCCTTGTTCAGTGTGATGGCCGAAGCAGCTCCTGCAGAGCGGTCCCCCTCCTCGAAAGTCCCCAGCAAAGACGCAATTGTCTTTCACGGCCCGGAGTGGGCCACGTCCACTGAACCTGAAGATGAGGTCCTTTCACTGGCCCCTCCCTTTGGGGAGCTGCAGTCAACATCATTAGAATCACGGACTGAAAAGGAGAGCAGCCGTTTCCACAAAGTTAAATCGGGGTGCTGGTACAGGGTCCGAGGAAGTGTGGACGCTGGTCAAAGGAGGTGTCCACAACATCCCCTGTCAGAACTGATCCGCACAAATACTGTTAAAACCCCGAAGCCGGGACTGTGGAAGTAACTCCCTGCGGCCTCTCTGGTGAAACACCGCCTAACGAGCTAGCATTTGCTTCTCGCTTTGTCTTTGATTTTTAGCCCCGGGGAACCTTCGTGTCAATTACTCGAATACAAAGAGAAAAGGACTCTCTACAGACCGCGGCCCACTCTCCCAACCAACCACATGCACGCTAAGTCCCCTGAGAAGGTCCTCAGGGGTAGTAAGATGCTGTCTGTCCTCCATCATATTCCAAGTTCCTGGCTCAAATGCGCGCCCTGTACCTAGATACCCCAAGACCTTCTCAGTATCAGGATCCCCTCCAGTCCGTATCTCAAGCAACCGTCTGACGGGTGCAGAAAGTGACATCTGATGGAGGAAACTGGATGCTCAGACAACACTGTTAGAGGAAGGAGCATGTGGGGCTTTCAACAGACCCAAAGCACACTCTCTCCTTGGTTAGATCCTCGCAGCGTCCATGTAAGGGGTGCGTGATTCCTTTGAGGTTTCACGTGCTTCATGATTCACGATGGGGAGGGGGAGCTTCGGGTGGGGGATTGCAGGGGCGAGGAATCTCCAGGCCACTGGTCTTACAGGTCGTTTGTCTTGCGACCTTGGCGTTATAGGATTCCCGAACAGAGAGAGGGACATCGAGGCTATGAGGAGGAAGCAACGCTCATTCATGCCTGCACCTGCTCAGCCGGCTCCTACCCAAACACAACACGCAGTTTTACACCGTCTAGTTATTCCTGCAGAGATGAGGGAGAACATCAGCTGATGGGCAAGTCATGGATCAACAGGTGCGAGCTGGGGAGTCCTGGAGGGGGGAGAGGGCAGCCAGGAACGGGCTTGAACTGGCTGCGCTGCTCATTTCTGCCTACCTTCCCCTGCACCCCCTCAGACGCCTCCTCTCCCCTCTCATGCCCACCACCTCCTGACGCCCTGGCTCTCGCCTCAGGACGACTCCAACAACTCTTCACCCCTCGAAGTCACTGACTGTCTTTACGCTGTCCCCTTCTGCTTAAGTCTCCACTTCTCTCTTTACAGGGCCGACACGCAGCTACTCCACTGCCCGTCTCCCGCCATCGTACTGGCCTGGCACAACTTAATCCCGAGTACAGCCAATCTGCACCGCTACTTATTTATCCCTCTTCTTCGTTTTGATTGTATTCCTGCCCTTCCACACTTCCACCCAGCTGCTGAAGAAAAACACATTGTGCTAAACGGTCTCCCCCGAAATACACAGCGACTAACGTCAAGCAAGCCCGTTAGGGTGCCGGGCAATTTAACTCCATCTCCCCGATCAATACGCATCCGGACTGCAGGCGTCACATGTCCAGACCACCTCCTCCTTCCTCCTCCCTCTGGGCTGATAACCTGACCTCCTCTTCCACTGAGGACCTCTAAAAGTTAGCCACAGCTGGGCCTTTTACTCTGCTTTGCCCTTAAAACAACAGACAAATTGGGGCCAATCCCTCCACGTTGAGCACGAAGTTCTTTCCCTGTAGTATAAACAGTTTCCTTCAATGCGACCTTTCTCTCCTCCACCCCCTTCTCCACTCATTCCCCATTAGAAAATGACGATGATGACAGTGCTTACAAAATGTGACAGGAGGATGCCAGGATGGCCTCCCACGGTCCCCACCTCCTGATATTCACGCCATAGTCTGTCCTTGAGTGAGAACAGGACCTGTGACTTCCTTCTAATCAGTGCAACATGGCAGCGGTGATGACGTTACATCTTTGGTTAAGTCACAGAAGACTGTGACTGTCTTGCTTCTCACTGTTTTCTCAGCTTGCACGCTTCGAAGGCAGCTGCCATGACGGAGGGGCCCATGTGACAAGAAACTGAGGGCAAGAGCCTGCCCACAGGCAACCAGGCATTTAGGCCCTCAGTCCCGCCAGCCCAGAACTGAATTCTAGCAACCACAGAAGCTCAGCAACTGCCCCAAGAACCTCAGAGGGGAGCCCAGCCCCCCTGAGAGGCTCTGCAGCAGGGGACCCAACTGAGACACGCTCGGACCCCTTGCGTACAGAAATGACAAAATAATGAACGTGTGCTGTTTAAGCTACTGAGTCTCTGGTGATAGGCGATACAGCGAAGAGATGACCAGCAAGCCATGCAAGCAGGGTGGGTGAATCAGTGCTCTCACCTGTCCACGCAAGACGGGCAGACAACAAGGTCAACCTGCCTCTGAAGTCAAGGTGCTAAGGTGACATGTGGTCATTACTCCCCTAAGCTTCTTGGCCAACTTGGCTCCATCAAATATCTAGTTCCCCAACTACCGGTCTCCAAAGCCTTCTCTGAAAGTACAAGCAGTGGACACTGTGATGTGACACCTATTCCCTATTTAGGACCACAGGCCTGTTGCCCCAGCTGCTGGGACTATGGCCAGACAGCCTTTAGCTGTTAGCCCTATGAAATGTCTCCACTGATGAGAGGCTTTGGGGCCAAGATCACCCATTCTTTGCAGAGCAAACCAACCACATTCAAAAACTGGTAGGCACAGGGCACAGCTCGCCCGAACCCAGGACAGCTGGAGGGCTCACTGTGGAACTGTCCTCCGCTCTCACTGGGACTGCATTGCACCCTCTGCCCAATCCTGCTTAAGTCCGTTCCTTCGCAGGTGGTGGTCCCACAAGAACTCCGTGACAAACCCCCGCGTGCTAATCCCCCTCTCGGAATCAGCCGCCCTGAGAAGCCAATGCACGACAGGCAAGTCCTGTTTTCTTGAAAGTCAACGTATTGAGCTGACAAGACCCACGGTGACAAAAATGAAGTTCCCACCTCATTTCTGTTCTCCAGGGAGATAGTTCATTAAAGAGACCCAAGGAGGAAAAAGACATTTTCTATTTCTGGCATAAGCTTTGTAGGCAAATCGACCTAAACCTGAAATCACTGTTCTATGCTTGAGCAAGATAATTCACCTCCCCAAACCTCAATTTTACCGTCTGAAAAATAGAGATAATTAGTACCTACTGCAGAGGTTTGCTCTATAAAATACTTGCTGCATAAGAAACATGAGTGCCTTTTTCTCCTGCAAGGCTCCGGGGCATCACCCAGCCCAGTTCCATGTCCCCCTGGCACATCGCTTTCCCTTTGGCAGCCAATGTCCAGGCGCGCCTACCTGTCTGTGGAATAACGAAAGCTGGTGGCTTCTGAACTGCTGAATGGAGGACGTGATATACACAGGGGATGATGTCCACGTCCCCTGTCCTGATCCTCTTTCAACAAACATTAGTCAAAATGCTTCTGAGGAAGGTTCACTGGGCCTTTTGCTGGCTAGCAAGCTGATTAGACCTCCCTCGGTTCTCATCGATACCTCCACCTGTCCATTCCCCCAAGAGAAAGCATTTCTTATAACTCAGGACCCAGTTCGACATTCATTACTTACAAAAACCCTTCACTCCTGATAACCTTGCCCACTTTATCTCCTCCTCTTCCCTACCATGTACGTTATCCTCCAGCCAACCATACCTAGAGATGATTTTTCTAGAAGTCTAAATATGGGGAGCTGAACAACTGTGCTAAAATATTTTTAAACACTATCCGACATTTTAAATCATGACTTGAGATGGGGTGTGGAGCAGTGCTGTGACCAGTTGGTGACTGAACAGTGGCAGAGACTGAGCAACCAGAACAGAGTAAAGCAAACTCCAAGGGACTAGCTCCCAGATCATAAAAAATTCTGACGGCTTACGTGTTTTGGCAGGTGACATCTATTATAGAGTTAAATCCAATCATGTCCATTACCATCAAAACTTGTATGGATCATTATTCTCTCGTAAACTGAAGACATTCAAAACCCCAGAATGGCATTTCAGTAGGCCAGAACAGTACAGGTAACGGATATTCTGGTACACAGCCTTCTACGATATTTGCCTTTTCCTGAGTAATTCTAGTTCTCCCCAGTCCTGTTGGCAAGTTTCTTCCAACTAATCCTCTCCGCGGGCTCTTCTTAACCGTTACTCTCCCCATGAAGTTGTCCCTGTTCCAGGCAAACAGTGTTTTCCCTGCTCAAAACTCAGGTATTTGTATAGCTCTTACTGTATTTATCCCGTTCTACACCGGTTCAGTGATGGAAGTAATAAAATTGTATAAAATGGGCTATAAACTTTGAGATGCTCTAAGAAGAAACTAATCATTTTGCAACAAATGATCCTCAAAGACCAGAACTCGAGGTACTGTTTATAATGAGAAATATTAGTGGATAGAGAAAAGACAAAATCGTTACGCATTTCTATTCACAAATTCTGATTGGATAAGAATAAAGATACACTTTCTAAGCAAATGTGATATTTTAATATCACACAAAAAGCTAAAAATGAAATTAACCATTACTACCTGATACACTCATATGAATTATTACTACAATTCAGAGGTGAAAATTCAAGTATGCTCAAGATATGGGCATGAAAATCACACTGGATGTGAACCCCAGCACAAATGAAACAAGTTCGAACTGACAGGTGTGTAAATCAAACCCCATGGCCTACTGGGACTTCTTTAACTAGAGCAGAAATAAAAATTGTCTAATAAAGGGGGAACAAGAAGGGATTTTAGAACAGAAAGGATTTGCTAGATATTCTCGTCCTCTCAGAGAAGAGGACAAGAACTGGCAAAAAAAAAAAAAAAAAGTTCTTTCCCACCCTGGAAAGAGTTACAAACCTGTGATTTTCATTGATACAGAAAATTAAGAAAATCTAATTTGGCTTCGTGCCAAGGTGACAGCGCAAACAATGAAGAATGAAACCTGACAATTACCTTTACCAAACAAGTCGCTGGCTTGAGCTGAGCTCTTTATAAGAGATACAATGTACTCACATGGCCCCAAATGAGAGATCACTAAAATCTTTTAACTTTACTTTCACTCTTTCACATTCTCATTTAGCCCGTCACCAAATCCTGACAACTTACTAAAATAGTTTCCCCGACTCCTCAGACTTCATTTTCACGTACCTATGATGCTGTGATAATTTTCTAATTTTGACTCTTGTTATCTTCCCCATAAGCTTATTTTTTTCTTGAATCATTTGCATCCACGCCGTACTCAAAACCTACCAAAAGGAACCTCACTCTAAAGACTTCAGGCATCCCTACTTCAATAGGAGCTTATGGTCCCAACCATTTTCTACACAGACCCTCTGCCAGAGGCATGATAACCTCCTCTTTGTTTTCCAGGACACACCTATTCCTCTCTCCATGACACGCTCTCCATGGTATACTAGCTATGCCTCTGTTGACCCATCCAAATCCTGTAAGGTAAACAACGTTTACTGAGC
The DNA here is from genome assembly GCA_030015415.1 of Cynopterus sphinx. NCBI lineage: Eukaryota > Metazoa > Chordata > Mammalia > Chiroptera > Pteropodidae > Cynopterus > Cynopterus sphinx. The sequence continues at coordinate 2,311,829 of CM057381.1, forward strand.
ATTTACTGTGCTCCACCCACAAATGCATTATCTCAAGCTCCGTCACTTTTCCAAGCTCTTTCAGTCTGCAAGGGAGGTCTCTTCCTTAATGACTCTCCTCCATTTAGCAGGCAGTAGGAGAGAAAAAACACTCATTTACTCCACCTTTTTAGGTCATACCGGTGTAGCTGTGATAAATCACATGAGCGCCAGAGACTAGGCTAGGCTTGAAAAGTAAGAGCACACTCGTTCATTCATCACATGTCTGCTGAGCAATTACCATGCACCCAAACACAATTCTGGGTGTGACAGGCGAGGATCCTGTTCCCATGGAATGTGACTGCGTGCGTGAGCAAGCCCTGGGGGAGAGGGAGGTGACCAACACTGAACACATGCGCACAGAATGATCACCGAGGCACTTTAGACTGTGGAGAGTGCCTTGAAGACTAGGACGCGGGTTTGGCATGCCGGCCAATGACCACCAGGGAGCTCTTTCAGAGAGGTGGACAGAAGGAGAATCTCGGATTTAAGGGATGGGAGAGCACTCAGCCATGGGATAAAGGTTTTAAAAACTCAACCAACCAAAAGGGTCCCTACGTTTTACTTGGGGTTCGAAGATTCGTAATCACACGTTGATCATAACGTGTCCCTTCTGAAACCCTCACAAGAGGAAACTCTCCCCGATACGATGTGAAAGAGTAAAGCACAAACACTGTGCTCAGGGCTCATCAAGACAGCTGTCTCCACTGAAAACCATGTTTTTTGCCGGGTTCAGGAGACCCACTCGAGCTCCATCTACACGAACACTCCGGTCCCATGGCCTCTCCGTCCGCGAGCTCTCTGGGCTCTCCTGAGACCTCCACCACCCAGGGCCGCCGACCCAAGAGAACTCCTGGCTGGTCCGCCGAGATCAGCCCCGGAAAGCCGCGCGGACAGCGGACACTCTGGACTTGCTCTACAGCCCCGCGACTGCCGTCGGGTTCGCCGCCGGCAGCTGCAGAAACGCCCTCCGGCCCGAAGCGGGGACGCCGAGGCGGGGGGCCCGACACGCCAGGTCGTGGGGGAGGGACGTCCGTCCGCGCCAGGCCGAGTCCGGACTCTCCCCGGGCTGAGGGGGCCGCGGCGGTCCCCGGAACGAAGGCGCTCGTCTGCAGGCGAGCCCCCGGACGCGGGCATTACCTTGACCAGCCACACGCCGGTGTTCTGCTTGGCGCCCGTCAGGTCCAGGTCCCCGCGCTCGGCCATGGGTCCGTGGCCGGCGGCGGCCTCGGGGACCGCGGCGGGCTGCAGGGCGAGCGTCCGCGGCACGGGGCGAGGCGCGGCGGGGGGACCGCCCCGAGGATGCGGAGCGGAGGCGAGAGGAAGGACCACGCCACCGAGAGCCGGGAACGGGGAGCGGGGAGCCGGGAGCCGGGAGCCGGGAGCCGGAAGTCGGGAGCCGGAAGCCGGAGCTGCGCGTGCGCGCACGCCGCGTGCGTACGGCGCGCCGGTGCGGACACACTTTCTGGCTCGGCCCGGTTGCGAGTGGGCGTGGCTTCCGGCGCAGACTGTCCCGGGGATGAAAACGCGGGGTGGCCCGGGCCGCGAGGCCGCCGATAGGCTAAGAGACTAGGTCGGCAGACGTCGGGAAAGTGACGGAAACGGAAGACTGGGGTTCAGAGAGACAGAGGCTCTGCGCTGATGCCCACCCCGGGGAGAAGCGGTCGGACGGGGAGGGCGGGGTTGGAGCCGGAGGCCGAGCAAGGGGTGCGCACCCCGGGGCCCTGGGATGCTGAAAACGGCTGCTTCTCTTCCGAGTTACAAGGCCCCGTCCTTTCCCAGCCAGGGCTCTCACTTGAACAGCAGACACACACCCGAGGAGGCCGAGAGTCCAGCCTGTGTTCTGATCCAGCCAGTCACGGGATAGGAGTCTGTGTTTGGTGTTCAGCAGTCTCGGCTCTGAGGCTGCAGGAGACGCGCTCCAGCCGGGAATGCGAATCCCTGAGCTCCTCCCTTGCTTTCGTCGCTCTGTTGGGCAAGGTTCGAAGCCACGGGCCCATCTCTTTCTATTCGTGTCCTAAAAATATTCAAAAGCATCAAAGACACAGCCACCCAGATCCTTGCTTCTTGTAAGTGGTTGATGGGGCGTACCCACTGCAGATGTTTTGTGGCGTTCTACTGCCCAATGCCATCCTGGACTATCGGCGCTCTCATTACTGCTGGCAGTAGACTTGTCAGCATCTCTAAATCCAGTCAGACTAGAGAGCCAATTCCAGAACCCCAGAACCGATTCAGAAAACATCCTTAGTATTCTGTTCTTCTAGTACCACTCTCAGTACCAAAATCTGTGTTAGTCCAGGTTCTCCAGAGAAATAGAGGGACAGAAAGAGAGGGAGACAGAGACAGAGAGAGGGGAAGGAAGGAAGGAAGGAAGGAAGGAAGGAAGGAAGGAAGGAAGGAAGGAAGGAAAAGAGAACAAGAGAGAGAGTATAAGAAATAGGCTCATACAATTATGGAGGCTGAGAAGCCCTGAGATCTGCATTGGCAAGCTGGAGATGCAGGAGGGCTGAGAGTGTACTTCTGTTGCAGAGATGTTGCAAAAATCAGACCGGTGAGACACCAAGCAGCACTCAGAGAGTTGGAGAACTCAGGTTTATTATGCCAGTGGTCCCAGAGGAGCTATGCTCTGAAGATCTGAGCCCCGAACTCAAACACGACTTAGCTTCTGTACAGCTTCGTTTGGCATGGGATGATTGGTTAATTTGTCCTCAGACGGTTACTAAGCCCAGGAGTTGCTATGGGTTGTAGGTAGTTACATTTGTCATTTAGACAGAAAAAGCAAAAAGGAAGATGAGTCTTTAGTGAATATTGATGTCATCCTGCCCCACGGCCTATGCAGCAAGCATATCTACAGAAGCAGAACAAAGAGCTGATTATAAGGTTAGTCTTTTGAGTGAAAATTCTTTTCCACTTCCAGTCTGAGTCCAAGGCCTGAGAAGCAGGAGAGCCAAAGGTGTAAGTTGCAATTCGAGTCCAAAGGCAGAAGAAGGCTGATGTCCTAGCTTGAAGATAGTTAGGTGGTGAGAGCGAATTCTCCCTTACTGAATTTTTTTTCTATTTCAGCCTTCGGCACATTGGGCAAGGCCCACCCACTTTGAGGAGGGCATTTTGCATTACAGTCTACTGATTCAACGTTAATCCCTCCAGAAATACCCTCAGAGACACCCCAAGAATAATGTTGAGCCAAACATTATTTGGACAAACTGAGGCCCAGTCAAGTCGATGCATAAAATTAACCATCACAGATGCAGAGGGCAGTGCCCCAAAAGGCAACTCCAAAGTCCCTTACTCCCCCAGATGATTGACTCGTCAAGTTCTTATTAAGTCTTCTAAGGAACAAATGCCAGTCAAGGAGGGAGGCTCAAGGACTCACACTGCTGGCTGAAATTTTCCCAAGAAGTCTAGCGGTGCGCAGACCAGCCTATGACTCCACCTTTACCTGGGGCTTGGATTCTGGTTCCGATCTCCAGGCAGCCCTACCCACTTAAAAGGCAGACCTGCCTTCTCTTTGTGTGTCTTCTGGCCCAGCTGCAGTGAGAACCAATCCCCCAGCCATCCTACCATCCAAAAATGTGCTGCATTCCCGATGAACATTCTCAGCTTCCAGTCCCCAGGCAAACTCTTCAGGATCCTCTGAGGGATGTGCTAAAAATGCAGGCACCTGAGCCCTGAACCACATGAACAAAATCAGAAGTTCTGGAAGTGGGTCAGGAAACTGACATTTTAGCAAATGCCCTGGCTGTTTCTTAGGCACCCCAAATCTGGGAACCATCGTTCCAATCCCACACTGATAGAGTTTATTAGAACCAGGCCAGACTCCAAGGTCTGAGGCATGAGAGAAAGTGTGCCAGAAAAATTTCTCTCTCTCATCCACCTTATAGCTAGAATTCCCCCACGCCTGGTAAATTCGGATCACCACGACTCTGTCATGTAGCCATTAGAGGGCTAAGCAGCAAAGCTATTACAGGAGATGTCACAGGTGAGCTGAAGGAATTAGAATGATATTCACAGGTAGCTGAGTCCACTCTCAGATTTCGTCCTTGGCTATTGCACCTGGGCCCAGTGCCTCTCCAGGCCAGAGATTCTCTCTTTGTTCACACTCACTCAGAAACAGACGAGCAAGGGAAACTCTTACCTTCAGGGGAGTTCACAGAAGCAAAAAAAAAAAATAATAATAATAAAAGCTATTACATAGGCTTTCTTAGTAGTCTGGTTTCCCCCAGTTGCACACAAACAGAAAGAAATTCTCCCTAAAATCATTTACATGTTGTTTAATGTACAGAACATGAGCTTTGGCGTCCAACAGATATTCAAGTCCCAGCTCTGCTGCGTGTTGGCTGAATGATTTTAACATTTCTGTACCAACTTCCTTGCTTATAGAATGAGATGAGTGTACCTACCCCAAGAGTTCTTACGTGAGTACAAGGATTTAACGCTAGGCGTGTATCTAACCATTTGGGAACTGCATTGATTATATCCAGTCAAATACGGTGTTTTCCAGTTTCCACGGTGTATACACTCCTCTGACAGAGTGTTCCAGGCATTCTGGGAAAAGGGAGCAGCGTCTACCAGTCCCGAGGGGGAAGAAACTTGTGTGTCGGTCGCATGGAGAGGATGCCAGTGGTCGGGGCACAGAGAGTAAGTGGGGAGGTAGTGACAGTGCCACCAGCTGAGGAGGGCCTGGGAGGCCGGACCATGGAAAGTCTTGGAAGCCTCGTTCAGAGCAAATGTCAGCTCAAAGGAGAGTTTTAAGCTTGAGTATAAAATAAGCAAACTTACACTTTTTAAAGGATCCCTCTAGTAGTTGTGGGGAAAAAATGATGGATTGGGAGGGCCCGGAATGAAAACCAAGAGACAATATTGCACTAGTCCACGTGGGAGAGGACAGCGGTGTGGACGAGGAAGGTGGCTGCGGAGGTGAGAGGAGGTGGACGAATTGGAAACAGACTTAGGAGGTGACTGACAAGGTTTGGGACTCCCTGCTGGGTAGCACTAGACCATCTACCACGCGATCATTCAGCACAGAAAATAAAGCAACATGACGGCACGCACAGCTTTGCTCCTGCTGGGCGACCAGACAGCCTGCGTGTGTTTTGCCTGATGGATGACATAATCCAGTCGAACTGCTTGGGGTAAGTGGCTTGTGTGTGATGTAACATATGGCTGCTGTGGCCCACAAGACGCCTTCGCTGTCAGGAAGTCAGTTCGATTGCCCGTTAGGGATTAATCTGGGAATCAAACGTTAAATAAAGCGTAGGGAAATTCAATTTGTCATCACCGTAATGGAATCCAGCTCGTTCTTATACACCATTTCCCAAAACGTTCGAATCATGCTTTACATGTTAAATAGAATCACAGTCGGGAAACGGCACAGAGAAACTCGGTCTAAGTGCCCAGATAAAGATCACAAACGACAGCAAGTCCTAACGTGCCACAGTGACCAGCTGGGTCTTCACGGGTGTTCAGACTCCAGAGCCAGGGAAGGCCTACGTGCTGGATGGCAGTGAGGAATTACGCCCACGTGACTGCTCAGCGCCAAAGCTGGGGGCTCCCACACTGATGGATCGACGTCCCCACCCAGACACGCGAACATCAGGGGCAGAATCGTTTTCGCAGGCAGCGCGAGGTGGGCATCTCAGCTAAAGCAGGGACGTGCCTCCCCCGTCCATGGGGAGAGAGGAGTCCAAGGCTTCCTTCTGGAAGCAGAGCTCTTGCCACGGCTTGGCCATAGCTTCTCTCACGTAAATGACTGCGTGGATGACGCCTCTGCTGCAGGGAATTGTTGGGGGCCCGGGTCCTTCCATCCCTGGGGTGTTGCTCTTGTCCCTATGGTGGACCACAGCATCCACCTTGTCCAACCAGCAGAAAAAGAGAAAGGGAAAGGATTCCACGTCGCTCTGGCCAGAATTTGGAATTTTTTTTTAAATAGCAGCACTAGTCACAGTAGCTGAAAGATGGGAGCAACGCAAGTGTCCACGGCGGGATGAGGACAAACGAAATGGGGTACATCCATCCACCCAACGAAATACTAGCCTTGGAAAAGGATGGCGTTCTGACGCGTGCTTCACACATGGATGAACCTTCAGGACATCATGCCAAGTGAAACAAGCCAGTCACAGAAGGACAAACCGTGTGACCCCGTTCCTATGAGACTTTTAGAAGAGTCTCTCTATAAAAACACGGGAGGACAAAAAGAGAACGGTGGTTTCCAGGGGTCAGTGGGAGGGGGAATGGGGAGTCCTTGTCTGAGACGTACGAAGTGTCACTTTTGCAAGATGAAAGTCGTGGAGATGCATGCTGGTGACGGTGGCACAGCAGCGTGCATGTCACCGAGCTGTAAGTTAAAAACGGGCAATGGGATAAATTTTAAATTATTATGTATATGGCCACAACTTTTTAAAGAACCTAAAATTTTAAAAAATAAAACAAAAATTTTTTATACTCTGGATTCGGATCCAAATACAGTTCTTACAGTGTGATTGTGTGAGGTAGCTCTTTGTTCTCTGTCTCTCTCTCTCTCCCTCTCTCTCCCTCTCTCTCCCTCCCTCTGTCCCTCATTAAAAAGAAAAATCTAGATTACTCAACCTGTACCGTTTTCTACGCTTGGAATCTTGCAAATTGCCTCTCCAGGGTGTCATCTCTGTTTCTCACTCCCTTTTATTTCCTGCAAGTAGGTAATTGGACCTCGAGGCGTGATCAGACTCGGGTTGGATTTGGGTGGAGGTGAAGCTTGCTTACTGCACATGTGCTCTTGTGCATCTCCGGCACGAGAGGCTCACACCTGGTTTTCTCCCTTCTGTGTGTGTGTGATTCTGGCAGGAATCGATAATTATTGCCTAGACCCAGTAATTCATTAGGAATCGCACAACTGTTATGTTCAAATTCCATCCTGCCTTCTATGGAAAGACTTACCCAGCCTCCTTGCCCTGAGCCGGAAGAAGAAAACTGGATTCTGGCATAATCGGAGTGGAGGCAGCGGGAGGTTTTCCTCGCGTGAAGGCTGGGTAGTTGGCCAATGAGTGCTGAATTCAAGGCTACACCCTAAACACAGGAGCAGCACCCCGGGAGGTCAGCTCCCAGTCCACCTGCAATATCCTGAGTCCGGGGCTCCCATCTTCTGATATCTCCACCCCAAAGCCAAAGTCCTTTTTGTTCTTCCCACTCCCTCCTTCGATCTCTCTTCACGAAGAGCTTCTGCGGTCCATTCAAATCGGAGCCCCCACATTTGCAGCTGGCTCACGTCCTGTTTTTATTCCTAGATTTATAGATTTCGACAGCATTTGCCTGTCAAGCATCTAGGGGGGAAAAGATGCTGATTTCCGCTGTGAGAATCAAGTGCCAGGTACCTCCACTCAGTCTGCACATAAGCTCGGCCGCTGGACGTCCACCCACACGCCTGGGGGGCCACCGAGTGGGGATAGCCTGGGCTGGGTCAGGAGTCTTGTTCTGTACCTAGATGTCCACGTGGGCACGTCTCTGTAAAGCCTCAAGACCAGTAAGCTCAAACCGTGCCTGGGAAGACGGAGCTGACCGAGATGGAGCGACTCCTGAAAAGAGGCAGTAGTTAGGGATATTTCTGCTCCGTCGCAACTTATTCCTCTGGCTTCGAGGCTCAGATCCAACCATGGCAGGAGAGAGAGCCATTAGCAGTTACTCGTCAGCCTTCTGTATCTCCCAACCCCTCATTAACAAGATAACCCCAATTTGCCAATTTCCTGAATCCGAAGAGCATTATGTAGATAATGTTTTTAAATTTGTTTTATTTTATTGATTCCTTCGCAGTTCCTTCCAGCTTTCAGAGACCTTAGCAATGAACGTTTCGTTGTGAAAAGGATGTTAACTGCCTTCCCTGGGGTCAGGCATCCTGTCTGTAAATCATGAATCCAATAGCCACTCGTAACCCAGAAGAAGAATTGACTGTTGGACCTACAAGAGCTATACACTGAGCATTTTTAGATTTAACTCTAATGCAGATTTGCCTCCAGCAGATTTTTTGTCGTCTCCTCCTAACATCTTCTAAATGAAATAATTACTGTGAATCTTTAGGTTCAGCTTATTCATTATCTTGCTTAACCGTGTGAGGCTTTGTTCCGAGGATCTTTTTCCTCAACAACTAAAACATCTCTCTGTGTGTCTTTTTTTTTTTCCTTTTCAGCGTGAAGTGTGGGTCACTGATGATTTACACAGTGTAACTCACAGTTCTGCATTTTTGTGTTGGTTGTGGCGGTGGGGTTGGCAGGCGTGGAGAGACACAAATGCTAAGATGAAAATTCCTCTCCACGTGCAGACAGATTTAACCAATATCCTCTTGTGTGAAGGAGCCGATGAGAGCAAATGTGTCACCCTGCTATCATACTATTTGAATTTAGATAACTCTCCATGTATTATTTAAATTCTGCCAGGCGAGAAAAATGAAAACGATAATCCTCATGTCGAGAGAATGCCAGAACAAGCTATTATGGGATATGAGTCACTGCCTGTCTTTTGGCAACTCCTGCTGCTGCCATTGGCTGTGACTCCGGGCGGTTTTAAAATATATCCCAATCCGTTGATATCCCTGCCTTCAAAATGTGAAGCCTAGCACTCTCCGCTCTTGGTTTGGGGCAGACCTAGTGACTCACTTCAGACCATCAGATGTGGCAAAAGTGAAATTATATGATTTCCAGGGCTAGGTCATAACGGGATAGATTTCCACCCTGCCCTCTCCCTGGCTTCCACCCCCTTTCACCCTTAAGAAAGTGATTTTATTCAGACTACACAACAGGGGGAACAGCCTAGATCTGAAGATCAGCGTCTCAGCAGCCTGGTTTTGTCTAGATTTTTGTAGGAAGGGGTCACGAGTATGGACAGGGTGATTCCCAGTTTGCATTCTTTTGTAGGCCGAAGACCTCTCAAGCAGTGACATTGTAGCAGAAAAAAATAATCCGTCTTTCTGACTTTCGCCATGCTTGAGCCTGCCCAGTTCCCCGACATGGGGTTGGCAACTTTTGCTCAGTCCTGCACAGGGACAGGCTCATCGTTACCGGAATCTGACCTGCGGCCTAGGAAAGGCTGAAACAACCTCCCTGCCAGAAACTCCCTCCGCAAGGAGACAAGGAAGGTTCGTGCAAGAATAGTGACTGTTTATCAAAGGATTTATAGGACCAACCACAACTGAGACCACAGCAACCAGAGTTTTGGCCAAAAGCCAAGAAGGTCTCACCGTCGCCCTTGGACCCTTGATGCCTGCGGTTATCAATCACCTCCTGACCGTGAACTCCTCCCATTACTCCCTTCCCCTGACATAACAGAGGCCTGAATCCTGTACTTTCTCAAGACGTTTCTTTAGGCCCCTAGCCCTGCATCTTCTCGGCTTGCTGGCTTTCTGAATAAAATCACTTTCCTCGCCCCGACTCCCTGTTACTCAACTCATTGGCTGTCGTGCAGCCCGCAGGTCGAGCTCTCACTCGATTACAGTCTGACAAGGAAGGTTTTTCTCTTCATTGAGCAGGTTTCGGGGGGGCCAGTCTATTCTTAGCGAATCAATCATGAGACAAAGATCGGGGAGTTGAAGACTCACGCTGGAGGGGCTGCCTTGTCCGCTGGTTCAGGCACAAGGGGAAAGGTCCTTGTCAGCTCACGCCTTCTGGGAGAAGCCAGCCACCACTCTGACACTCCGGCAGCCCCGGTGGAGATGCCCGTGTGCAGGGATGTCCATGTGTGAAGAGGGTGCATGGAGCGGAACCGACTTGCCAGCATCACGCAGCCTGCTCTGGGAGCCTCCTGCCTCAGTCAAGCCTTCGGGTGGTTTCAGCCCTCTCATCTGTGAACGTGCCAGCTGAGGCCCCAGCCATCACAGAGCAGACACATGCAGCAGATAGATAACAAATACAGGCTCCGGCCCTCGTCAGCAAACTACAGGAGTTTGCTTGCCTGTGAGCACCAAAGCCAAACGAGAGGTGACAGGAGTTTTGCAGCAAAAGGAGTAAAGGTTTATTTGCGGAACTGACGCTGAACCCAGACACGCAGGCGAGCTAGTGCGCAAAGACCTGACTCCCTGATGGTGGGTGGGTTACAGGTTCTACCGGGAAAAATCACGAGACAGGTGGGTTAGGGGTTCAGGTCGCGCTGGGAGCTGATTGGTTGGAGGGGAGGTCGGGGGGATGAATTGTTTCTTCGGGTCTTGGGGACAGCTCTAAGGTCCGCTGGAGTGTCCCTCTGTCCAGTCTCATCAGGGGTTTGTCCTCCCCCTGGACTCAGGAGCTGAACCACAACTTAGGTCAAAATGTCACCTTTATCCAGCCAGAAGTCCCGACCATGTGACCATTAGTTAAGTCCCAACCACTGTCTTCTGCTGCCTTGGGGTTGCCGATTATCTGGGGAAAAGGCTGGGTCTCGGAGGGGCAGAGACGTGTAACCTCCAGAGCTAAAATTTAAAACTAAGTTAAAGTCACAAGGATCCTCAGTTTTACTCTCAGCATGTGGATGTTGTGGGGTTGGTGGAAACACCCACAGTCCTTTAAAAGTCTTCTTAAAGCGCAAGAGGCAAATGGGATAGCATCTGGAAAATAAGTGTGATTTCTCTAGAAATATCCACCCAGAGAGACCCGAAGCAGCCAAAGTTGTCTTGAATATAAAAGAAATGACAATTTCATAAATGAACGTAGATTCAAAACTCTGCTTTTAGGATATACCGATGAAAAGATGCTCAAATCACTAATCCTCAGAGAAACGCAAATTAAAACCACAATTAGGTTATCACCTCACACCTGTCAGAAAGGCTTTCATCAGTAAATCAGACAACACGTGTTGGCGAGGACGCAGAGAAAAGTGTCTGGATGGTGGGACTGTAAATTAGTTCGGCCACGATGGAAAACCTGATGCATGGTCTTCAAAAAATTAAAAATAGTACTACCCTTTGATCCAGCAATTCCGTTTCCGGGTATTTTTCTGAAAAACTCCAACACATGAATTTAAAAGCTATATCACCCCTCTGTTCATCGCAGCATCATTTACAAGAGCCGAGATGTGGAAGCAGCCTAAGTGTTCCCTTGTAGACAAGTGGACAAAGAAGTGGTACATGCGCACAAGGGCATATTACCCAGCCAGAAAAGAGTGAAGTCTTGACATCCGTGACACCATGGCTGGACCTGGAGGATATTATGCTAAGTAAAGTAAGTCAGACAGAGAAAGACAAATGCCACGTGGTTTCACTTATATGTGGCATCTAAAAAAAAAAAAGCAAAATAAATGAATAAAACAGAAGCAAACTTGTAGATACAGGCGACATATCAATGGTTGCCAGATGGGAGGGGGTTGGGGGCTGGGTGAAAAAGGTGAAAGGGAGTAAGAAGTTGAAACTGCCAGTTACAAAGAGAGTCACGGGGACGTAAAGTCCAGCACAGGGAATATAGACAATAATATTGTTATTACTACGTGTGGTGTCAGGCGGGCGCTCGACTTACCAAGGTGAAGACTTCTAAGTTATATAAATCCTAATCCTATGTTGTACACCTGAAACTAATATAGTATGCCAACTGTAATTAAAAAATAAATTTAAAAAACCAAACTTCTTAACCGTGCCTCTCAGCCACTAGACACATACGTTTATTTAGTATAAAGTCCCCAAACACTCGTGTGTAATGCAGCAGGACCGTTACACCGCGGTCTAACTTTTAAATCTCCAGGCTGATGAATAAAACAAAACAGCGGCCACCACAGGAAAATTCGCTTATGCATGCTTTAAGATGGGAATACTAATGGGAGGTTTGCTGTTCTAAGTGTGGTCCCCAGACGAACAGCACAGGATCACGCCAGGGCTCTGGTGGAAATGCAGACACCCAGGATCGCCCTAGAGAATCAGAATCTGCATTTTAACGACGTCCCCAAATGATTCATCCGCACAGAAAACTCTGAGGACAGAGGTGGGGGGTGGGGGTGGTTAAATCATACATTCATGTATTCAAAAGACATTCCTAGAATATTCGTTTGCACGGGGGATAGTGCAGCGTGAACAAGGCAAATGAGAAACTTTCAATTCCCTGTGGCTGTAAAGTTTTATGTGTTTTCAATCAAATCCCTTGACAGGTCGGATTAGTTTTCCCTGGCTTTTCTCCAGCTGTCACGTGATGGTGTGCAGGCGTGCATAGGCAGGCGGAGGCAGAGAAATTGGCGGGGGGGGGGGGGGCTGGGATGGGGGAGGACCCCCTCCAGACTGTAACCCTCCTACCTAAATGGGAGTGCAAGTGTGCGCACTACATTAAAGCACTCACTGCGGCCGCAGACAGCTGGCTGCAAATTGCCTCCACGAGGATTCCAATCTTCTCCGACTTGACTTTCAAAATTGCTCCACAAATCACTCGGAAATCTCACAGCAGTTTGGAAACAGCGAGATCCTGACAGCATGTCAAGCAGCCGCTGTTGTGTCTTCTGAAGCTGTCTCCCCCATGGGCACTGCCGGAGAAAGAGGCGGAGGTTCATCTGTCGGGGGAAAGCCCGAACTTGCTCGTCTTTGCCATCGGCCAGCACTAGACACCTTTTCATCTTCTAAATGCCATTAACAGGCCCTTAGGCAGGAGAAAGGAAACCGGGGAGAGGAAAAAGGGACAGAAGAAAAGAAAAATCTAAGAGTAAACGGCCGTCAGGCCTAACCTCCCTTCTCTGGCGCCTCAGGCTGCCTGCCTTTGCTCTGGCTCCTGCATTTAGCAGCCGGTACAGAAAAAGCTAAAGCTATTATTTCAAAATGTCACCTCCTTCCCTCAGAGGCCCGATGTCCAAAGCGAAGCCCTTCAAAGGCTGAAAGGAAAAATGGACGCGTGAGACGGGACACTTTGTCCATTTTATAAAATCGCGCCCTTTGACCCTCGTAAATAGTAGTCCTCTTTTTATGCCTGTGAGAAATGGGGTGCCGTCCTGCTGTGCCACCTCTGGTCTTGTAAATTTATACACAGGTGATTAAACAACACGGCTCTGATTATCCGTGGGTGGAGGGATGTCGCCGAACTCGTTCCGCCGCTGCGTGTCAGTGCTTTTCAGCCTTAACCAGCGCCTGCCACACATTCACCTCGAGCACACGTCCATGAATATCTGTGACATCAGTGCCATAGACTTCAGGAAGGGAACGGAAAAGGTCATTGAGACCCCCACCTGTCAAAGACGCAGCAGTTGGTTACGTGGCCAGTCACCACCTGCCACCTACGCAAGGCTGTTTTAATGGAGATTTCCATCCTTCAGGGTCAGTTTGATTCCAGGGTTGCTCCATGTTGTGGTGTTTGGGGAGGCAGGACGGGTAAATGTGATGCTGGGAGAGGCACCATGTACCTGCAGCTCTTCCAGACCCATCCCTTAACGAGCTTGGGTCGTGAGTTTGGAATCATAACGAGGGGAAGGCAGTGCGAAGCCTTGGAAACTCGGTGTGGGCTTCAGAGGAGCTAGCTGGATGCTTTCCTGTTCACTCCGTGCTCATTACCGACTGTCCTCGTTTCTCCCTTTCACTCCTCCTCTCCCCGAGCTAAAGGAAGCCATTAAAACCCCAGCGACTCCGGGTTCTGCTGGAGAGAGAGACAGGCCCGACCCCAGTGATCGGCTGCGTGAATAAGGGCCGGGATTTCATCTTCTGGCAGCTCGAGTTGGGGTGGTTGCCAAGGAGACCGTCGGTATCTCTGCCTGAAAAGAACTACAGCCGCTTCTGCGCCTGTCACTTTCCAGGGAGAACAACAGCTGAAGACTCATCAGAGCAGGCGACATTCCCAGATGCTGCTGGTATCTTGACTGTTTCCACTGCCTCCGGCTTCGGGGTGTAACTTGGAACGCGCTGGCCTCTAAAGGAGCGTCGTCTCCGACCTGGCAATGCGAGTGGTCAGCTCTGGGGCCACACTCTCTGGCCAGACCGGTGGCACAGGCCTGTTTTGGTTTGTTTGTTTGCTTCTTTTTTCCCCCCAGAGCTATTCTCCGCCCCCTAAAGGACAGAGTCCTGAGACCACAATCAAATCCCAGCTTTGTTTCTAACAAGCCACACGGTCCTGGGCGAGTACCTTCTTTGACCCTTAGTGTCCTTATCTCTACAGCAAAATAATAATAATAATTAATGATAATAATAATTAATGATGATGATGATGATAATAATAATAATAAATTAAAAAACGGTCCCTTACAACATTTTTCATGAGCATTCAAGGCAGTAATGAGAACATGTGGTCAAAACCTACCTGTAAATTGCAAACTAAGTTTGAGTTATCGTCTCAGGTGAGGTCCCCCTGGCTAACTTTGGGAGTTTAACCACCAGCCTGCCTACCAGCCTTAGGGTCAGCACCTGTGGGAGGAAGCAGGCTGAGTAGAGAGCTGAGCTGTGAGCGGACGCAGGCCCAGCAGCAGGGTCAGCCACCCTCAGGTGAGCTCTGAAGCTGGAAGGGCCCTTCAGGATTGTCCTGACTAGGGCTAGGAGGGCCAGGCCTTCCCCCTCTGTCATGGACTGAATGAGTGTGTCCTCCCGTTTCGTATGTGGCAGCCCTAAGCACCAATGTGATGATGGGGTTGGGAGGTATGGCCCTCGGACGGGAATTGGGTTCAGATGTCGTCCCGAGGCCCCAGGATGGAAGGTGTGTGTCCTCATAATGAGAAAAGGCCAGAGCTCCGGCTCTCCCCTCTGCATGTGAGGACACAGCGAGAAGGCGGCCCTCGCCAGGACCCAGCCGTGCTGGCACCCCACTCTTGACTTCCAGCCTCCAAAACTGTAAGAAAATAAGTGTCTGTGGGTTAAGCCGCCCAGGTTATCACCCTCCATCGGCGTTTGGACATGGGTGCCCCGGGTGGACTGACCTCTGCCTGTGCAGCACAGGTCGACCTGGACGGGGCCGACTCACCGAAGGTGTCTGTGGGCAGCACATGGCAGGGGACGTCACGGTCACCATCATTACCCCTCACTCCTCCCTAACAAGGGACCTCACTCTGCCCAGGTATCTGATGTCGGACAGGAGGAACTGGCACGTCACTGACCTCGCATGTCACCGGCTCACCTCTCCTTGGCTCTCCTCCTCTCCCTTTCTGCACAAATCGCTTTACCTTTTCATCCCTGAGACACCCAGGATTATAACACACGTCGGTAGGCGATGGTGGCTCTCCGCACCTGCGATGCTCCCCAGGTGGGAATGGTGGGATGACGGGCTCGCTCTTCCTCTCAGGATGCTATATTAGGATCTTAGAACAAATATGCCAGCTGTTCCGAGATCCTTTCACATCCATTCCAGGAGGAGTTTAACTCTTACTTTCAAGTGTGGGGGAAACTCACTGTTCCTCTTACGTAACAAAAACAAATAAATGGCTTTAAGCATGGGAAGGGCTGCAATTTAGGGCGATTTCTCAAGCTGGAATGTGGACAAAGTGAGACAGGCCAAGAGCAGGAAGGTTAGTGAAGGACTCCCAGTCAAACGCTGTAGCTCAGCGGAAACCAAAAGCATTTCAGCCATGTCAGATCCCAAAAAGGAACCTCCCGTGCATCTTTCCCCAGCACGCCATTGGAGAACATTCTCCAGAATTATCTCGCAGCCCCCCCATGGGAGGAAACGTGTAAGGCTGGGTAAGAGGGCCCCAACACAGAAGACGGGATGTTGAAGGTCCCACAATGTCAACCTGACATGTGGTTTGAGAGAAGAGGATGGAGGACTGCTGGAGGGGAGAAGCCAAGGGAGAGAGAGCTGTTGGGGAGCCCCGGCTCAGTCTCTGCAAAGTCCTCTATTCCAGTTCCTTTCCCGGCAGGGCATCCCCAGCCTCTGCTGGTTGGGTCACCTTGCCTCACGGTGACAAGCCCCATAGAAGACCACTGTGTCACAACTTCGTGACACTAATAGGAATTTTGAGGCACTGACTCTCAAGTGCAGGCTCAGAATCACAGCGCTTTCCCAAACCTAGTGCCCCATCTCTCACTCCCAAGTCTGCCCTGCTGTCCTCTGTTCTCTGGCTGTCCTCGCTCCCTCCTTCTCATGTTCCCCCCTCTGATGGGCTGAAGCACAATGGCAGGCAAACGTGTTTAAGGATTTATATAATTTTTTGGTATTAAATTCAGTGTAGGCCATGGCCTTATTTTTATTATTTTTTTTTACTAGTTCTAGTAAGGATTTCTTCACATTTTATAAAAAGTAGAACTTTAATTTTAAAGTCGAATATCAACTTGGTCACCTCAAAACTTCACAAGCGGAAAACCCTCCCAGATCACCTGGAGCACGACAGTCACTCAGGACCCACACATCATAAAGGTTGGAAAAAGCATACAGAAGAGAAGAAAGTGGTGGAGAAAAGGGAAGTATCGAAACTTGTTCTGTTCTCACTAGCCAAGCGGACCCTACTGTGTGTCCACTGAAAGATGTCTTCTCCCAAGACGTAAGCACAAAGTTCCCCCAAGTAATGAAAGCTGAAAGTCAGTGCTGACGTGTGGGGAACGGAACAGCAAAACTCACCGGTGCGGTCTTCAGTCCATGTCTGAAAAGACGCAGAAAGCTTTTCCGCACAGGGCACAGGGCACAGGGCTGTGGGATGGCTTCAGGGAAACTGCCTCGTGATGGCTGATCTCCAGGACCCGGAGCTGCAGGTCAGCCTGCCCCGCAGCCAGGTGTGATTAGAAAAGCAGGAAAAAGCTTCCTCCCGCAGCGGGGCCTGCCCAGCAGCCTCAGGCGATGGGCAGAGCTAGAAAGAGAAGTCCTGCTGCCCTTCCAACTTCATGCAGAAGCAGGTGGCGAATTAGTATTCCCCGGGTGCAGGGTGGCGGCCGAGAGGGTTAGCCAGGGGCCGAGGACGTGGTTCTGCAATGTCATACCTTAGGCAGGCCACGAAAGTGGATCGTGATCGAAAGATTTTGATAGCATTTCAGACTTAGCCATATGTCCCGGAGGTCCATTCTTTGATGGTCACATTTAGCTTGGGTCTTGCCTTTGCCAAAAAAAAAAAAAAAAAAATATATATATATATATATATATATATATATATTCATTTATTTATATTTTTATATATTTATATTTATATTTATATTTATTTATATTTATATTTATATTTATATTTATTTATATTTATATTTATATTTATATTTATATTTATATTTATATTTATATTTATATTTATATTTATTTATATTTATATTTATATTTATATTTATATTTATATTTATATTTATATTTATATATATTTATATATATATATATATTTATATTTATATTTATATTTATATTTATATTTATATTTATTTTTTTAGCGCGCGACCACTAAGCATTCATGCCATTTGTGCATCTGCTGACTCTTTCTGTTTCTACGTGCATTAAAACGTTTTTTTCCTCTCCTGCTGTGCCCTACTTCCTCTTTCCCTGCCAGTGTTTCCAAATATTTTATATGTCTTTTTATTCTGGTTAAATTTTAATTTGGCCCACGGGTTACAGGCTACCAAGACAGGATGTGGTTAGTTGAGAAGAGGAATAAGAATCTCCTAGCGATAGATGCAGGGACTCATGCGGCTTTGGGCTTCCCATTTTAGGGAGAAGGGAAGAGAATTAGGTAAAGAAGATATTTTGTTGTTGGAAACGGAAGCATAAGAAGGTTCAGAGGTTGAGCAGCTGCAGCTGTGGACTCTTTGCAGCGATTGCCTCTCCACACCCATCAGTGCTACCCCCTGGCATGACCACCTGCACCATAAGGCCTGGGAAACCAGAAACTACATTTGCAAAGTCGCTCGCAGCTTGGACCTACAGCTGACCCTTGAACAGCTTGGGGGTCTGAGGTGCTGCCTTCCCGCGCGGTGGAAAATCCCCGTATCGCTCGTGGCTGAAGTGTGTGCTTCCCTGACTAGATGGACACGCATCGAATGTGGACTTGGAATGAGACTGTGGAGAGAGGCTCAGGCCGTGGATCTCCGCTGGGCTCTTCCGGATGGTGATGGAGGCGGTGTGGTCAGACGGCAGCTGCGCTGTGGCTTCCTGAGGCTGCAGCTTGCTCGTCGGGCCTGGCAGGGCGGCAACCATCGTGGCAGGCCAATGCCCTGGTGAGGGTGCCTCAGGGTGGTGAGTCTAGGTTTTCCAGTTTTGGGGGTTTTGTTTTCTTTTTTCCTCCCTCCCAACAGCCCTGTGAGCTCTTCATGCTCCCCAATAAATCCGTTTGTGCTCGCCTAGAGAGGATTCTGTTCTCAGCTATTTTGGAGTCGACGGTTTAGTTTTTGCTTTGCAACATGCTGAGGTCTCTACCCACGTTATCTAATCATCACACGACCAAGAGATAAAAACGCTGGTGTTCGTTTCTATTAGCACACGAGGAAGCAACTTTGCCAATCTCTTCTGAAGGTGGAGGAGGGATATGGGAGGGACCTTTTCCTTACAGAAAGTCGGAAAGAAAGTGTAGAAACTCTGCTGTCCTTTTACCCAGATTCTGTTGACATGTTACTGCATTTTCGTCATCTCCCCTTTCTCTCTCTCTCCATACACACAGTATTTTTTTTCTTCTGAACTATAAGGAAGTGTAGACATGGTTCCTTTCAGTGTGTATTTTCTAAGAACAAAGACATTCATTCACTCACAAAACTACAGTCAATGACAAAAATCAGGAGCTTAACACCAATACCATACCCCTCCAATCCACAGACTTTGTCTTTTGCCTGTTCTTACAACAATGTCCTTTATAGCAAAAATAATTTCTTTTCTGGTCCAGGGTGACATTTAGACTCTCAAGTTGCATTTACTTGCCAAGTCAGTTTAGTTTCCCTCGCCTGGAACAGTTCCTCGCTCTGTCTCTGTCTCTCAAACCTTAACGTGTTTGAAGTAGACGAGCCGGTTGTTTTAAAAATGTCTCCCCACCTGGATTTGTGTGGATGTTTCTTGAAGATATAGTTTTACATATTACATTTCACATGTCTGTTGCAAAGAATCCAAACAGACGAGTGTGTAAAGTAGAAGGTAAAAATCGCCTCTTCCTCAACCCCTCTACCGTGAATAACTTGTTAGTAATTTAACTTTTAGAACGTCAAACTGTCGCTTCAAAGTCGTTTTTCTGTTTAGTTCAGTATGCATTGCTAAAAATCAAGAACATTTTCCTCCATGACTGAAATAATCAGCTCCTCAAAACGAATAATGATTCACTACTATGATCTAACACCCAGTCTACTTTCAGCATCCACCAATGGGTCCAGAAATGTCCTGTGCACTTAATTGTGCCCATACCAAGATGCCATCCAGAATCAGACATTTGTAACCGGTCGCTATGTCCCCTAATTCTCTTTCCATCCCAAAGAATCGATGATGTCGAGTGGTAAGAAACACTCCGATGAGAAAGCACCGATCTTGAACCTTGACCTTGAGAGTCCGTCAAAAAGAAATATTTGGCCGAGTTCCCAGGAGACTAGACTTCGTTCTTACGCGGGTGGTGAGCGCCCTGGGCCCCACTGTGACAGTTCAGTGACCTCGAACTCTAGCTGCCACCTTCTAGCCGGGGCACATGCCACTCTGAGCTGCGATTTTCCTTTTTTTGCAATGCGAATGAGAAAGCTCTTTCCCCCAGGGGTTTGTAAGAAGAAGCTCATCATTAATCAAGAATAAAGTGTTCACTACAAATATGCTTAAAAGTTACGTCTAAAGCAAACAAGAGGAAAACTCAAGCCACAAGGAATTAGATGCTGAAAACTGACACAAAAGCAAGAAAAGTCCATCGTCTGCAGATCTTTGGTCTTTCGATTCATCTTTCAATTTTTCTTTATATTTTTCTTTTTACCGTCACATCGACAGTAGGTGAGAGTCCATAGGCCAGACGTGCTAATGGGACACAGTGGACTAACCTTACAGTACGGACCTCAGTGGAGGGGGTGAGTTTACTGCCCTGACGCAGGGGAACAAACACTACGCCGTGGTTCACAGACATCCCGTTCTGTTCAGCAAAAGGCCATGGCTCTTCCTTCCAAGGGAAGATCGGTTTGTTTGGGGATTCGTTCCGTGGCTTTAGTATCTCCTATGACCTCACGTGTGCGGGGCCTGGAGGAGGGAACCCTGTATCGCTCCTTTGTTTACGAGCTTGTTAATGAGCCCGCAGAGGCATATTTGATGATGATGCGTGAACATATTTAATGGTGGCCGTTGGAGGAGGGAACTGGCAAACACTATGGATGCGGTCAGGCTCTGCCCCAGCAGGCCGTGCGGTTTCCGGGCGGCCTCAGCTACAGCATCGCAGGTGGCCTCAGCTACAGCATCCCAGGTGGCCTCAGCTACAGCATCGCAGGTGGCCTCAGCTACAGCACCCTACACAGCCTGTACATTGTGATGGGTTATAGGACGTGGCCTTAAGCCACTACTGTGCACCTTGTTATAAGGACAGCTCTGTCCGTGCAGGCTGGGGGCTGGGGCAGAGCCGGATCTGTGCCTGCGCCTTGCTGTGTCCTCTGTGGCTGAGTAGAGCCATGTCACCTCTGCCCACGGCTCCTCACATAGTCTTCCAGCTGCCAGAACCCCAAGCTTCGGTCCCCTGAACCTGCAGAACAACGGCTTATGGATATTTCTGCTGGGTGAGAGAGTGCTCCCAAAATGCACGGTCACGTGGAACCTCAGAACGTGACCTTACATGGAAATAAGGTCTTCGGAGATGTCATCAGTAGAGTTCGATTGGGGTCCTTCTTCTGGATGAGGGCGGGCCCTGATCCACTTGCTGGCGTCCTCACAGGAAGAGGGGGATTTGGACACAGGCACACTGGGAGGAGGCCACAGGGTGACAGAGGCAGAGAGGGGACCGATTTGTCTCCGAGCCAAAGAAGGCCAGGATTGCTGGCAACCACCAGGGGTGGAGGAGGCAAGGAAGCGACCTTCCCTGGAGCCTTCGGCGAGAGCTGCCACCTTGATTACGACTCCGGCATCCAGACTGTGAGAGCTGTGAGAGGATGAATGTTTCGAGCCTTCAAATTTGTGGCCATCTGTTACAGTGGCCCCGGGAAACCGATACGACATTGCAGTGTCCTGTGCGACCGGGCTCTGGGAGGCTGACTCGTTCTGATCCAAATTCACCAGCTGCTTTCGAACTCAAATTCCGACTTCCTGATCCGCAGGGGGACGTAGCTGGCAGGATAACGGACATTCCCCCATGCCCCCGGGGGCATCCCCCTTGGCCTGAAGAATAAATCATGAAGAAGAAACTAATATTCCTCAAACGGATAATCTGTCTCAGGGACCACACATCACAAATAAAAGTAAAGTTACCGCGGTGACAAGGGCTTCGAAGAGAGGGATACTGTGGTATGTGACTGGGAGAACCGAAGACCTCGAGGAGGTCAGGGAGGGTGAATGAGGAGAGGGTCTCGAGGAATAATGGGAATTCACAAAGGGACGTGACACGGGATGGCAGCCTGAAAGCCTTGCACATTCAAGGGACTGAAAGGAGGACCGTGTGTGGCGGGGTGGGGGCGGGGTTGTGCAGGGCAGGGCAGGAGATGAAGCGAGGGGTGACACACCCAAGGGCTCCTGGATGGGGTTCCGGTTTGTGTCTTCCTCCGAAGGGCAACGTGAGGCCCGTAATGTTCCTTTGACAAAGGAGCGACGTGAGTAGGTTTGCAGTTTTGAAGAGGTCACTCTGCTGCAGGGAGGGGAGGGGACAGTGTGATGCCAGCAGAGGGCCCAGGGCTAAAGACTGGACATGCCACACCTCCGTACACACTCCGTGAGACCCCACCGGAGCCCGCAGCGGGCCAAGCCCCCTCCTCCAGTGCCAGGGGCCCCCACCACACCTTCCCCAAACACGCAGACCTCCTCCTGCAGGGAGCGAGGCCTGAGCATTTATTTGCCTGAGTTTCCGAGCAGAGCGAGAGGGACTGAATGGTTATCGGATCGTGGGACCGGTGGAGATTGCGGATTTGGACTAGGTGTGTACCCCCGCCGCCCCAAACCAGGAGCGTCCAGAAGATCAGGCCTGTAACGGGCTATACCGAGGTGACTTGCCTTTTATGTAACCGAGTGGCACGTGAGTCAGTGCAGAACGCGGACCCCGGGGAGGAAGAAACACCCAGCGCGTCCTTGCAGGTCGCACGCGTCCTTCCGAGGCCCTCTCTGGAGCGGCTACAGCTCTCTTTCCGGGCATGTCCTGGCATTTGCTGGACTTTTTTCTTCTTTGCTGGTCGACGATTCTCTCCCTGGTGTTTGCGGTTCCACCAGCATCTCCCACGCACATCCCAGGACACCCCTGCGAGACATTTTCTACGGCCGAGAGTGCTAGGGGGCGGCTCTCCAGGTCTTCCCAGGTGAGAAAGCACAGTCAGGCCTGAGTGGACCTTGGCAAACTTCCCCAAAGGCTGTTCTGATGCCAGCATCCTGTCAGCCGTCGGGCTGTCTCTACGAGACCCCTTTCTTTCTGTCCGGGGGTGACACCCTTACGCTTCTACACGCGTCGTCTAATTTTTTGAAATGATTTTTGTTTCCTGGCGATAAAAATAAGTTATGTAAGTTTCTGGAGGTGGAAGCTTCTTTTCCCTTGACCTTTCACGGAAAGCTCCGCACCTGCTCGAGCGGCATACTGAGCGAGCCTTTGGAGGAGGGGGTTCTGGGCGTGGGGGCGTGGGGGGGGTTCAGGTCCGCATCTTGGGGTGGGGGGCGGATTCCTGGCTTTGCTGAACTTGAATTTCAGACTGAGGCCTGAGGCAGGCCGGAACCCGCTAAGTCCCAGGGGCCAGAATTTGAAGTTGGGGCGCGGGATGGGGACTCTGGGAAAGACACCCCAGAAGCCACCGACACCAGGGGAGCCCAGACGCCCCGCGAGTAGACAGGGCTCTTGGAAGCAGATGCGCCCTTCCTAGAGCTCACGCGATTCCCTTCTGTGTGTGTCGATTGCGCCTCAAATTATGTATTTAGCCTCTTATTAGAGGGTCTGCGAGTTGATGAGTTCTGGCCCCTCTCCCAGGCAGGCAGCTGTGCAGCTCTCGGGAGTGAGCCAACCAGGCAAAGGGAAGCCGAAGAGCCGATTTCGGGGGGCCCAGAGCGGGAGAAGGAGGGGCGAGGTCGCCCCTGGTGCAGAGGAAGCGGTGTCTGGGCACTGTGTCAGGTGACAAATCTATATCTGTCCTTACCCCCCCCCCCCTGTAAAACCCCTGTGAGCAAGTGAAGGGGCGCAGGGGGTATCCTAACGTGATGCCCAGTGCCCAGGTTCCGGTGGCGCCTTTGGAAAAGGGTCGGGGGATCCTTGCAGACCCTCCCGGGAGCGTCAAGGCATCGTGCACCTGTGCCGGAGGGACGACAGCTGGGTGTCACCAGAAACTGAAACGACAGTGCTGGGAGAGGAGCATGGGAGGCGTGATGACAGCCACAGAGATCACCCACCGGGGCGGGCCCGGGGCAGGCAGGGCCCGACTCCGCCTGGCTGCTCAGAGCGCAGAGCCGATGGCCGGGGGGACCAGAGCGTGGAAGCCAGTGCCCCCGGGGTGGCAGGAACACACACACGAGCACCAACCGGGTGGCTTATCACAGTGGAGATGCGCTCTCCCGCAGCTCCGAGGCCGGAGGACTGTCGGGGGCGTTTCTTTCCTGAGGTGCTGGGGGCCGGTCTGTCCCTGCCCCTCCACGTCTGGGGGTGGCCGGCTTTCTCGGCCCGCGGCCACTTCGCCCCAGATCTCTGCCTCCACCTTCATGGTGGCCTTCTCCCCTTTCGTCACCCGCAGGGATGTGTCCCCGGATGCAGGCCCGCCTGGATCACCCAGCGGGGTCTCGTCTCGACACCCTTACGTCAATCACATCAGCAAAGACCCTCTTTTCAAATAAGGTCCCGTTCACGGAGGCTAGGGGTCGGGACATGGACGCAGCTTTTGGGGTCACCGTTCGACTCACACCAGAGGCTCTCCCTTCAGGGAAACTCCGGGAAAGAAGGCAGACTTCTTAACAAATGCCTCGATGCCCGGGTCCCCATTATCTCTCAGATCTTCTCACCCCACTGGTCCCCTGACCTCCAGGCCTGACGAAGTCCTTTCATTTCCACGAATGAAAGACCTGTCCACGCCCCCGCTTTTGCCTGTGCGGCTCCCCTTCAGTTTTAATTAAACAGGTCGGTTGCTGGAAGGAGAATCGGTGGGATGGAGTGGGTGGAAGCGGGTTTCAGGTGACACCAACAGGCTCTCTGCCTCCGAAGGTTCACACTCCGGCCGCGAGAGCTGGCTTTGGACCCCCCCCAGCTACGTGCCGCAGGTCCCTTTGCCACTCATTTCTTTCCCGGCCTCATGTAAGAAGCAGCCGGCAGCTCTCCTTGTGGGAGAGGGAGGACGTCCCGCTCTGAAATTTAATTTCTTGTTTGCTCATGAGCAGCAGCTGCTCGCAAAAGTCGTTCGCTTTGGGGTAAATGACAGGTTGGCCTCGGAGCCCAGAGACATCCTCAAGGTTCGTGTTGCTTTGAGTCTCAGGAGAAGCGAGTGGAAGAGCATGAGCCGGGTCTTCCTCGGGCTGCAGAGGACCCGTCCTGGAGGCTCTCAGGCGCCTGAGGACCAGCAGCCGCCGAGGAGGACGAACGCCTGAACGCCCATGGGGACCGTCGTTGACAGACGCCAGCCGCAAGGTCGATGTAGTCGCATCTTTTTATTATTATTTTTTATTGCTTCATTGTCATTAAGGCCTAGAGGGGATGGTGAAATACGCCAACGCACAGCTCGCACCCTGGCTTGACGCCCGCATGCCGGGAGGCTGTGGCGGGGTGTGGTCGCCCCGCATGGTGCACATTATACCATGACGGGGGGCTTTAGTGTGTCATACGGAGTGCCCATGTGACGAAAAGGCAAGCGCCCACACGGAGGCAGGTGACAAGCGATTGCCTGTCAAAGACCATGCACAGGCTGGGATGGATGGAGGGGACAGGGAGGGAGGAGAGGCCATCTCCTCATTCCTTCTTCTGTGCGTCCATTCAACCCATCTTTGGGGTGCTGGGGTAGGCTAAATCCTAAGATGACACCCCTATGACCCGTGGACCTCTCTTCTTCGGGTAAATAAGGGGGAAATTTCAAAGGCCTTAGACACAACCCTGCTCGGGCGGTGAGCTGCAGATGGATCCAGCAGAGGAAGCCGGACACAGGGCCCCTTCACTCCTCACCCTCACTGCCCAGCCCCCCATCTGCAACCTCACCTACACTCAGCTCGTGGAGTCGCCCTTACCTCTCCTGACGCCCCAGAAAAACGACCCTGGAGGATGTCTGTGTGCTCCAGAGTTTACGCCAGAGTGAAGGACTTTGGCTGCAGCTGTTATTCCTTAATAAAGCTGAAATTGTAGGTCAGGGGACGTTTCACGTTTTGCACGACGACAGAGATGGTGCTCACCCGGAAGGGAACAGGGCACCTTTGATTAGCAAGATGGAGAGTTTTCTGTCATCAGTGTGATGGTGACTCTAACACGGGATCAGACCGCCATTCGCAGATATAGGAAGCTTCTCCTCCCTCCTCCCCTCTCCTCCCCCTCCTCTACCCTCTCCTCCCCCTCCATCCCCCTTCTTCCCCTCCTCCCCCCCTTCCCCTCCTTCTCCAGCATCTGAATGCATCTGGATGTAATGGGCCCAACAGGAGCAGCACTGCAGAGTAGCAGGTTTTCAACTTGCGCACTTCTGCTCCCCCCAGACATTTGGTGGTGCCAGGGGACACTTCTGGTCGTCAGGACCGGAGGCGGATGCTCCTGGCATCTAGCTGACAGAGGCCACCGATGCTGCGGAGCACCCTGGGATGCAGAGGACAGTCTCCCAGGTGAGAACCACTCACCCCGCACGCCAGCGTGCTGTTGGGGGCAGCACGGGCTGCCAAGGGCGCTTTTAGGAGGAGCACCCGCCCGGATGAGGGTGAAAGGGGGAGCAGGTCCCCACCCACCAGAATGTCCCGTTCCTGCCATTTTCCCACTGATGAGTCAGGCCATGCGTCAGCCTCTTGGAGACCGCACGGGTCAATCAAGTCCTGCTCCACGACGCCCTGCGCAGGGCCCGTCGTGGTGTTAGCGGAAATCAGGGTGGGCAGGTGGTGGCGTCATCACCACGGGGAGCTGACCAGCCGGTCACGGTCCAGGGGAGCACACGTGGACCCACTGCAACCAGACGGGGCTAAGCACCGCAGCGCGGGAAGGTGAGCGGCGCGGAGGGGACAGGGTGCCTCGGCTGTGACGGACGCTGGGGTTCAGGCGGAGGGGCCGCACATTCCCAGCATCCCCCCGGAGGCCTGGCTCGTTCATGCATCTTTTTGTTGTTGTTGTTGGAGGCTTTTCTACCCCGAGTCCGTGGGCGGACGGCCTCGGACTCGCGGGGGGCCCAGGGAACCTTCTCCAGCGACCGCAGGTGGCGAGGAGGAGGATGCTCTGAGTAACAGCGCCGTTGGCTGGCCCCGGGCAAAGAGTCGCTGAGCAGCTTCTCTGCTTTATCCGGGACGTATTCACCGAGAAATACGAATGAAGGGAAGACCAGCATCCATGGAGGAGTAACTTCCATCAGTGACCACGTTCGTTTTCAGTGGTTTGCCAGGTTCACGGGAGACCGTGTCCTGCCTCTGCATTTATCCTTTTTAACCGGAGATGGCGCGTGGCAACCCTGTGCTCTAGAACCTTCCCTGGCTCCCTCTATTTTCAAAATTATACCCAAACATCTGACATCTAAAGTCTTTCACCATCTCATCCCACCTGCTCCACAGACTCCCCCTCCCTACGTGGGACCCCAGTGTGGAGCCCGTGCAGAAGCCCCAGCAGGCCGCTCCTCTTTCAGGGCTCCCTGTTCCCGGCCACGTGGCTTCCTCAGTCTAGACTGCCCGACCACTCTCCCCGGAAACATCCCCCTCCCTCCGGGCCCTCTAAAATTCCCTTCAGGTGATGCGTTGACGGGTTGGGGGTGGAGACAAAATGGCCACGCTTGGGAATTCGGAGTTTGGGAGTCAGAGTCCATCTCCTTGTCCTTTGACCTGTGCCCAAATGTCAGTTTCATTCTCGCATCGGTCATTGCAAGTGGATACGTGCCCAGCTCACAAGGGTCCCCGCCTTTGGGAACTGTCACCCCAGTTCACAGGTCTCAGGGGAGAGACGAAGAGAGCTCTCACAGTCCCTGTAGGTCACCAGGTCCACACACCTTTCCTCTATAGCATTTAGGAGCATTTTGGACGTTTTACCTATTTATCATTTACTGTGTGTCGCTCTCTAGGAGAATACAACCTCTTTTTAATTTTAGTAAATTTAGCAAATTTGATTTTTAGCAAATTCAGTTAACTTTAGTAAATTTATCGTCTAATCATTACCATAATCCAGTTTTACCAGGCGGGCTGGCCCGAGAGAGGGAGCCCCCGGCCTTTGCTCATTTGCCTCTTTCTAAAGTTCCATCTTTCTGCTTAGACCAGGTGGCATTGGTTCTTGCGATTTGCAGCCATAGAGCCTGAGATAAGATGCCAATAATTGTAATATGAGGATGAAGATATATATTTTAACAAGGTAATTGCTGTTTTAAAAAAGAAACCCTTTTTATAAATATGAGGATGTAATAATCAAAATCCACAATTTTGGAAATGCTTTTGGATAAATAGTCCAGTATTTTTTTCAAAAAATAAATTGCACAGAGAAATAAGGAGAAGCAGCAGGAATCTGTAGATTAAAAGAAACTTCACAGCAGGAGCAGCCAACTGCCATGATAAAAAAACCTAGAAAAACCTTTAGGAGCCAACTGATGATGTTAGAAAATATTTAGTTTTTAAGTATGTAATGATGGTATGTGGTTATGTCCTTAAAAAGAGAATTTTTTAGAAACATATACTAAAACATTCAGATGGAGTGATCTTTGACGTCTCTGGTATGTTCTAGAAGGATCGGGTTGGGGGCAGGGGGTGGGCACATACATGAAGGACGAATGGCCACGAATTCATCTGTGTTGAACCTGGGTGCTGAGGAGAGTCATTGTGCCATTCCCGGTGCTTTTGTATATGTTTAAAATTGTCCACAGCAAAAGATTTTTTTTTAAAATTTCTCTTTATAATCGCTGGTTCGAAGATCTAAAAAAAATAATAATAATAAGTGAGAAAAGAAAACTACAAAACCTGTTATGGCAAGATGATCCTGCCATGATCCGGGAGGAGAGACAGGCAAGTAAACATGCAATTATACAACACGACAAGGCCTATAACAGGAGAACCTCGGGGGGGCATGTGTGTGGGCGAGGGCCACGCAGCTCCTGCTGGGGTGCTGGGGAGGAGGAAGAACGGCTTTGGGGACGGTACCCTGCCCAGCGCTGAAACAAAATGCAGCTCTGTTTGGCTTCCATGGTGATGAGATCCAAAAGCATCTCCACCCACTCCTGCGACTGCTGGCCTCTCTTTTCGTCACTCTCTGTACGTCCTCCAAGACACCTGTTCATCTGGAAATATAGGCCCAGGCTGTGCCCTCTGCACCGTGTGGCCTCACCAGGAGCCCGAGTCTCCTGGGAGGTCCTGCCTCCCTGGGACACCTCCCACCTCCAGGTAGAGGCCGTTTGTCTTCCCACACCCTGGTCCTTGTGGCTGAGGACAGGCAAGGCGTTGGCTTCCTCCTCCTTCTGATTCTCCCTCACCTTCTGCCTCCTCCCCAGGCACCCTGTTCCTTTCTCCATTGGTCCTTTATTACAGGACCATTTTCAAGTTTCCTCATCCTAAAACCAAAGTTAAAACCAAAGGAAGGAACCCTGAGCCTCCGTGGGCCTCTAGAAAACCAGTCGCTCTTCTCAAAGACTAGTCTACGCCCACCTAGGCCTCCTCCCCTGCAGGTAGGCCTCAGGCTCTAGGCTCACTTCTAGTTCTTCTCGGGCCAGTTGAAGTAGTTTCTGTGTTTCTAGGAATTTGTCCATCTCATCCAAGTTATTTACTTTGTTGACATACAGCAGTTCGTAGCATTCCCTCATAATCCTCTCATTTCTGATGGTTCTGAAGACATCATTAAGGTGCCCAACCAGCTGACCTTAAGACAGGAAAATTTCATCCAGATGGGCCTGACCTCAGCACATGAGTCCTTGAATCCGTGTCAGAAACAGAGAAAGTCACAGACTTAAAGTGCAAGAGGGATGCCACCCAAGGGAGATTCTTCATCGAAGATGGAGGGGGCCACGGGGCAAGGAAGTGGGTGGCCTGCAGGAGATGACAGCGACCCTTGGCTGACAGCCAGCGAGGAAAGAGGGCCCTGACTTCTCCGACCATGAAGAACCGAAATTGGCCAACACCTTGGGGACAGTTCTCTGCCAGAGCCTCCAGGGAGGGATGCGGCTGGCAGCACCTTGATGGCACCCATGGAGGACCCAGGGAAACCGGACTCCTGGCCCACAGAACCGGGAGCTCACGTGCGAGGGGTGTGATAAGCCATCGAGTTTGTGGCGATTCCCAGGAGACTGTTCACGTCAGAGATGCTGCCCGTGAAGCCGGATCTGTCTCCACAGCAGGAGGCTACACGTGCAGCTGCATGGAAGATTCTGGAAGGTGCTTTTGAGAGTCTCTGTTTGCATGGTTGAGAGCTCAGGCTTTGCAGTCTCGGTGACCGGATTTGAATCCTGACACTTAACAAGGCTGTCGGATGTTCCACAAATGACATGACATCTGGGGATAGTCTGGGAAATCGATGAGATTCACACACCTGTGAGAAGGGCCCAAAATCCTCAGCGGTGACAACGAATGCCGGCGAGGAGCTGGGGCCCTCGGTACGAGCCTTCCCCTGAGCGCTCACTGCCGACAGGAAGGGAAATTTGGTACAAGCCCCTTTGGAAGATGG
Organism: Cynopterus sphinx; assembly: GCA_030015415.1. NCBI lineage: Eukaryota > Metazoa > Chordata > Mammalia > Chiroptera > Pteropodidae > Cynopterus > Cynopterus sphinx. Next base: position 2,341,529 of record CM057381.1, read on the forward strand.
TTTGATGGTTTCTACGAAATGAGACATTTTTACCATACGATCTGGCAATCGCACTCCTTGGAATCTTTTTAACCCAAAGGAGGTGAAAGCTTGCGTCCACACGAAATCCTGCCCACGGATGTTTTTAGCAGCTTTATTCATAACTGCCCGAACTCGCAGGCGACTAGGGTGTCTTCCGTAGGTGATGGGTAAACCGCGGTCCATCCAAACAGCGGGTACTCTTCAGCACGAAAGAGGAGTGAGCTGTCGAGTCGTGCAGAGACACGGAGGACCTTAAATCGCGTGTGTGTCACGACGCATGGGGTCAAACCCAGAGTCTGTACAACCCCGAGAGTGAGCCAGAAGGTAAACTAAGGGCTCTGGGTGACGATGGCGTGTCAGCGCGGGTTCATCCACGGTGACAAGTGTCCCCTCTGGGGGGGATGTTGGCAGTGGGAGAGGCCGTGGGGGGGGCAGGGGGCACATCGGAGATCTCTGTGCCTTCCTCTCAGTGTTGTAAACCTAAAACTGCTCTAAGAAAGTAGCAAAAAAAGTAAAAATAATAATGGTTATAGAAGGCTTAGAATTGACCTCAGAGTGAATATCTACCTATCATCTACCTAACATCTACCTATCTATGATCTATATCTACCATCTACCTATCTGTCACATCTCTCTCTATAGAGAGAGAACATGTTTGTTCAGTTAAATGCTAACTACTCACTGTCCGCTAGGCTCCCCCTGATGTGGTCCAGAGAACACTCCTCCTGGGCCCTGCGCTGTGACTTGTTTGAGAACCCCACTTGCTCTCCCCCTTCGTGTGCCACGTGCCGAGGCCTCCTTCCCCATTACAGGCTCCGAGGAACCCTGCAGTGCAGCACCCCGTTCGCCTCTGCCTAACTCGGTTACTCGTCAAACGTATTTGACCTCAGCCAGCACCCTTCTGTCGGGAGACGCAGGTCATCATCCAGGAGAACAGTTCCCGGGGAGCTTAATTAAGAAATGCAGACACAGACGATCCACTCATTCCTTCAACAGCTACCGAGCACCCACTTCAGGGCGGGCACTCCACTGGGCGCGGGTATGTGGTCAGGACTCCCGTGTCTTCACACACCCCGGTGGGGGGCCCAGCAACGCACAAACGACCACCGAACACAGCATTCAAAACCGTGCTGTGCTGCGAAGGAGAATTGTAGGGGACACGGGGGAATCTTATTTAGACCGGGACAGGGTCCGGGAAGGTCTCTGACCCAGTGACATTGAAGACGAGCAGAAGCCAGTTGGGTGAGTGGGAGAGAGGGCAGAGAGGGCAGCGTGTGGATGCCTTCCAGGGTCGGGGAACAGGGCTCAGGAATATTTATTACTTCAGGGGGAACGATCAAGACCTCAGTTTCAGACATGGTTACCTTGAGATGCGGTGACATCGTTAGAAATGCACATTTGCTCCCAGATCCCGGGACAGAGCTTCCAAACTCCCTCGTCACTTGTGAGGGACAGGGTGAGTGGAGCAGATCGACTCGGCCGCTGAGGCCTGGGCGGTGCAGCCACCACCCAAACCCTGAGCCTCATGGTCCGCAGTGTCCGAGCCGGTGCAAGCACGAAGCTGAGGGGCAGGTGGCGTGCCCAGAGGGGCACACGAGCTCTGCACACCCGCATCCCTCCCCCCGCGTCCTGCCCTGCGCGTCTCTTCCATGTGGCTAGTCCTGCATCAGTCCCCTACACGAAACTGGCAGTGGTCAAGCGCTTCTCGGGTCACCAGACCCGGGAAGGGGGTCGTGAGCACCCCTGACGTGTAGCCAGTCGTCAGCCTGGACCCGGGACTGGCGTGTGGAGTGGGGGGCAGGCGGTCTCGTGTGATCGCGTCCTCATCCTGTGGGATCTGACGCTGCCTCCAGGTAGACAGTGTCGGAATGGAAATGGATTGTGGAAAACCTACCTGTTGTCACAGAGAATTAGAAAATTGCTCGATGGGGGAAAAAACCCACACATTTGGTATCAGGAGCATTGTGAATCTAAAACCATTTTCTTTCCTTTCAGATGCCTATGAAATATTTAAAGGAAGTGGAATAAGTAATTAGATATGAGTTTGGAGCTCAGAAAATAGATTTTGGCTAAACGGTTAAATTATAATTTGCTTATAGTTCAGTAAAATTTTACTAAAATTATAGCAACTGACAAAAAAAAGTCAGTGATAGATAGATAGATGAAAAATTAACCACCAAGTTTTTTGCCTTTTTCTAACCAGGACAAAATATCTGAGTGTGCCTTTAATTTAGTCTTATTTTCCTTAGAAAAAACAAAGCTCATTCTGGTGATTAAAGCTCCCCCTCCCCCACCGCGCCCGGGGAGTCCTGACTGGCAGCCTAGTAGCTGTTCCAAAGCCAAAGGGAAAAAGTGCTTGTGTCTGCTTAAAAACGGAGTAATTAGTGATGTGGGGACCAATTTCTCCTTTATTTGCTCCTCAGCATAATGGCTTTTTCTCTGACGAAGAATGGATGCTAGGACCGGATATAAATACAAGAGGGAAAATGTGTGAGCCGAGACGTCTGTGTTGCGTGCAGACTGCTCAGATGTGCAGCAGATACTCCGCGGAGATCACGGTGGCATCTGAAAACAGCTAGAAAGAATCCTCAGTGTGAATCCCTGGGAAAGGGTGGCATCCACACGGAGCGTTGAACATCTCAACGAAACTATGAAGAATTGGTTATTGTAAGAAAATGTGCTGGACCGGTTTTCCTGGTAACGAAGCAACAGTGGGAATGTTTTTGGGGGACAGGCCATGGGAAGTCTGGGGACTAGAAGCATTGGAGATAAGATGCGACGTCTTGGCCCACATCTGATGCCAAGGCGCTTCCTATTCATCCTTGATATCTCGGTTCAAATCAGGGACGCCTAACCTGGTCACCTGGGGTCCCCTTCCCCCACAGCCAGGCCCCTGTCAGAAAAACCAGACCTCCATTGCAATCAAGTCGTTCCATGGGGACAGAAGTAGAGACCCCAGTCCACGGCTCAGGCGAGCAAGAACTATGACTTAATTTCTACTTTCAGATCCCATGCGACCATGGTGGTAGAAATAGAATTTCAGTCAATTTGGGGTCCAAAGGGCTCCACCGTTCTGGAGGAGTAAGCCTCCCTAGTCAGAGAGAGGAGGAGGAACGGGAGGTACTGGGAGGGACCACGTTGTCTTCAGTGGCACCTGGCTGTGACGCGTCGGCTAAGGTGCCCAGAGGCCTACTTGGTTCTGCTTCCTTAAGCACCGAGGCTGCTGGATGATGGCAGCCAGGGAAATGTCCGAGAAAGCTCGACCCCGGCAAACGTCCTCTGTGGCAATGAACACAGCTTTACTATTCCAACAGAAGGAAAGCAAGAGGAAAGGAAATAGCTAGAGACAGAAAATCCTGGTTCCTATTTTTTTAAAAAGTAGTTCAAACAGATATGTGCAGTGAAATGGGAATGTGTAGCGAAAGTTATGTGAGAAACAATTGCCCAGTCTTTACCAGCTCCGTAAGTCTCATGTGGACGCTGAAATCCCTTTTGAAAAAGTAAAGGGAAAAAATGTAAAAATATTATCCAAAAAGTGGAAGCAACCCAATGGCCCACTATCGGACAGATAAACAAAACATGGGGTACATGCATATGATAAGATACCGTTTATTCTTAAAAAGGAAGAAAATCCTATCACAGCATGGGTAGGCCTCGAGGACATGATGGTAGGTGAAATAAGTCAGTCACATGAAGACATGAAATCATTCCACTCTGTGAATGGAATTCACAGAGACAGAAAGCAGAAGGGTGATTGCGGGGTGGAGGGCTGGGGAGCTGTTTAATGGGTACAGAGCTGCAGTTTGGCAAGGTGAAGAGTTATGGTGGTGGTGACTCAACCATGCGGATATACTTAAGGCCACAAAACTACACACTTAAAAACTGTCACTTAAATCTGCACCCCCTGGCTATAAGCTACTTTAATAAGAGACTAAGACAAGTGGTTTAAATCGCTTTTATATTATGTACATTTGATCGCAATAAAAAACATTGTTCAAACACATGTGTATCTACTTGTTTAGTGTCCTTCCCTTCAGCTGGAATATAAGCTCTGTGAGACGGGATCTTGCTCATCTCATGTACTGCCAGACGCCCACCAGAGCACGTAGTACAGCACCTAGCGCCTCGCAGGAGCCCATAAACGTTTGTAGAGGGAATAAACAGCCCTAGGAGTGGGATTCGGGTAGGTGGGGGGCACAGACTATAGTCATAAAATCAGTGTCCCATTATAGGTGACAGTGCAGGGATTGCGTAATCTTCTACTGAAAACATTCAGTTGCCATAGCGCTGGGATGTCTGGGAGCATACGTCTTAATTAACTATAGAGAAGAAAACTAGAGCCCACGTTCCACACCCATAGTGACATCCTTAATCACTTGGTCCCCTGCAGAAGAGGGCTCTTAAAATAATGATGATTTTAAAATTTTATAACGTTGTATTCTCAAAGATGAGCACAATAAGTTACATTTTAGTCTATAAAATTAGACCTGAGATGAACATGTCAAGCCTTTAATTACAAAAAAAAATTAGAGAAAAGATGTGGCAAGCAAGTGGGGGAGAGAGGAGAACTATCAGGAGCAAAAGGGGAAAAAGGATGGCTCTGCGGAAGCAAGCAATTGCAACCGAAGACAATATTTATTAGGATAAAAAATTAATGTGCCTTTGACCCAGCAAGCCCACACCTAAGAATCTACCCCAGAGGTAAAACCATTATTCATAAAAACACATGTCCGTGGACGCTGTTGTAGCATTATTCATTGGGACATGAAGCTGGAAACAAAGCCCACGGCTGAATAATTTATGGCGTACCCACAACAAGAATTAGCATTCAGCCATTAAAAATGCCAAATTAAATCTAAACCAATTGACTTGGAGAGATTTCCATAGGTATTGTTGGATGAGAAGAGAAAGATGCAGAAAAGCATATATAACATGGTCTCACCTTTGTAAAGCAAAAAAAAAGACAAAAACATCTTCTAAATCTCTATATGTGATTTCAAGAGCCTGGATAAAGATAAGGGTGAAAAAAATATGTATATATTTATATATATATATAATATATATTAAAAAATAAAAATATGTATATATATTTATATATAATATATAAAAATATATAAATATATAATATATAAAATATATATAATTATATATAATATATAAAAATATAAATATAAAAATATATAAATATATAATATAAAAATATATAATATATAAAATATAAAAATTTATATATACATAAATTATAAAAATATATAATATATATATATTTAATATATTTTATATATGATATATAAAATATATTTTATATATAAAATATATTTTATATATAATATATAATATATAAAATATATTATATATAAAAATATTAAAATATAATATATAATATAATATAAAATATATAAAATATATAATATAATATATTATTATAAATATATATAATATATTTATAATAAATATATGTTATATATTATATATAAAACATATTTATATATAATATAATATACAATTATTAATATATTTATAATATATAATATATAAAATATAAAAATATGTATTTATATATAATAATATATATAAAATGTGTATATATATATATATATATTTTTTCATGCCTACAGGACCTGGCGTCCCTAAGAGGCCTCCCATCTAAGTACTAACCAGGCCTGACCCTGCTTAGCTTCTGAAATCAGATGAGATCGGGCTTGTTCGGGGTGTCATGGCCATAGACTAAATGAACATTTCTTGGTGATGTGGCCCGTGTGTGTGTTGCAGTGGAAACGGCTGGTGGCTGAGGGGAGGAGGAAGAAGAAAACGAAAGGAAGGAAGGAAGAAATCAAGCAGGATCGCAAAAAAAGAGCAAAAACACTGCACCCCAGTAATAAAAGCACATACAATACGTACTTACATGAGATGATGTGTGGTATAGAAAATCAGGTTTAAAAATTATGCAGAAATAGTTCATGGCTTCCTCAGGCCAAGAGGCTGCTCATTAGCTGTGATTCCATCCTCTCTGAACGGTTGGTCCTTGAAGTTCGTGGCCGAGGGGTGAGAGACGGCCATTAGCAAGAATAACCTCTAAGAGAGATGAAGGCCCTGACCTCGGTCGGCTTTCCTCTCTCCTGACTGACGGGGAAGGGCCCGCTGCTGCCCGTCGTGCGGGGAGACAAATTACTTATTTATGATAATAGAAAAGGACCTTACAAGAGGCTCCCAGGGGGAAAGCATATTTAAAATGTGAGTAGGAAGGAAGAAATACGAGGAAAAAACTCTCAGAGGTTACCAGTTTTGATTCATTCTGGACTCTAACTATATCTTTAAAAACCATGATAAAACCTACGAAGAAACAGCAGAGTTAACTCTGAAAGCACGAAAAGGAGCCTTGACTCAGGGTCAGGGAAGTGACTTTTTCCTGAAGAAATGATTTTGAGCAGAAACGTACAGGCGTCAAGTAGACGAGGCAAGGAAGAACATCCTGGGAGGGGGGGATGGCTCACACAAAGGCCCCAAAATGGGGGGACAAGGTGTGTTTGAGGAACCGAAAGAAGTTTTATTTAAGCCAATACAGGCATTAGTTCCCTTCCAAGGACCTGACCCTTCCAGCTGGCGAAATATCTTCTGATGCTCACGCCAGCTCTGAAAGCAGCATCCATTTTCTGTGCTTTCAAACATCCGCTGCGGTTTGTCTGGAAGCCCAGAAAAGGCCGACGTTGGTTTGGGAAGGTCCAATTACTCTTCATGTAAGACCCGGGTGAGTGAGTAAAGTCTGTGTGTGTGTGTGTGTGTGTGTGTGTGTGTGTGTGTGTGTGTGTGTGTGGCCTTAGACGGGTCTGGCAAAGTCAAGTGCCTCGTTCGTGCTATTTATGATTTTAGATAACATTAGGAAACAGTCCAACACCCTCGGTGTATCCTATATTGAAACGCGGTGGCTTTGAAAATCGTTTGCTTTTTCCCATTAAAGGAACAAATTGGCAGTCGGGCAACGCGTCCAGCTTGCCACGTGGGTGGTGAGAACAACAGTAATTGTCAAGTCACAGAGACCGTTGCCACACGCCACACACGAAAGTCGGCTTCGTCGCTTTATGGTCTCCCTTCCCAGGAAAGCCTTGCGAAGAGCGTGAGTCAGCAAACTCGGGGCGCAGAAGCCGGGAGAGCCAAGCATAAGAAATGCATGAACCCTCTCTGCACTGCTCGCTCTTTCTTTTTATTGCAACTGGGTAATCAGTTTTTAAAGTTTAATGGGCTTCCATGGCCATGCCGCCCTGAACAAGGCCCATCCCGTCTGATCTCCGAAGCTCAGCAGGGTCGGGCCTGGTGAGTACTTGGATGGGAGACCCCTTAGGAAGACCGGGTGCTGTGGGCCTTAAGAATTTTTAAAAAATAAGGGATCGTAAGGTGACGAGGTCCTCGCAATGCGTGAGGTCCACCAAGAGTTGCCTCACCTAAAAAAATAAAATAAATCCAAATAGAAGAAAGAAATAAAAGTGAGAGTGCTTTCTCTAAGACAGAAGCTTCACCTCGGTTGGCTCTAGGCACACATCTGATTTGGAGAACGGGGAAATCTGGGAAGAAAGCCGAGAGAGAACTTGGGCGACTTCCAATTCTTGACATTCAAAACCGGGACGAGGCGGCGAGACTGCTGCCGTGAACGTGGGTTTTGCCCAGTGGCTCGGCTGGCCCTCCCAGGAAGCAGGCCCTGGTGCACGGTTACAAAGCGGGGGGACCCTGCGAGCTATCGGTGTCCTTCCCACGGGGTCCTTTGCTTCCTAACTCGCTCCGAGCCTGTTTCTCGCACCTAAAAGCTGCGAGTGATGGATGAGTGCAGCCTTCTCAGACCCGAGGAACTGTGGAGACCAGAACAAGAGGGGTGGGAGATGGAAGGGAGTGGGCAGGGACGTGCCCGGAAGGCGACGGGGAGGACAGGGACCCGGCCGTCCATCCGGGCCTGTGCAGCCTGCCTGCCTGCCCCGCGGGGCTCCTACGGACCAGGGCCCATTCGCACCGCACGCCGCTTGCATTCCACCGGCCTTTAAATATTTTGGTTTTGTTTTCCATTTTATCTTTTTAAAAAATGGTGGTACAAGGACAGACAACATAAAGTGGACCATCTTAGCCGTGTCGCAGGTGTGCAGGTCAGTACGTGGACATCGTTGTAAGACGGATCTCCGCATCGGTCTGAAACTCTGGACCCACCCTCCCTCCAGCCCCCGGCACCCACCATTCCCCCATCCCCCTGTCGGCACATTTAGCTGCTCCAGGCACCTGCACAAGCGGAGTCACACAGCCTTAGGCCGATTATCTGGCTTATTTGGCTGAGCGGAATTCCCTCAGGGGCCATCCAGATGGGAGCCCGGGGCAGGGCTCCTTCCTTTTTAAAGGCTGAATCGTTCTCCGTTGTGTGTGTGCGTGCGTGTGTGTGTGTGTGTGTGTGTGTGTGTAGTTTGCACATAAGGGACACTCGTGAGGTGGCCGATTCGATCGGGCGTCTTGGTTTAACACCTCCATCCACAGAAGGTCAGAGTTTGAGGAGGCCTGGGCCCCCGCCTGGTGTGTGAGGTGGTGACGTGTGTCGCCCACGGGTGTGTGCCGTACGTGGGGGTGTCCACACGCACACCCCCTCTGCCCCCACGCCGCTGCGTGCTCCACTCTCCTGGAGTATTTATCCACAGCATCTCGTGTGCGTCCTGCTTGCTTTTTGTCGCCTCTGTTGGAGCCGCGCTGGGTGATGTCTGTATAAACCCTAAATGTACAACTTGCTGGCTTCTGTGTACTTCGTCGTGGGCTCAGCGCCTGAAGTCCAGTCCCCTTTCGTCACAACACGCTGTGTGCTTTCTGATGGCGAGTGATGACGATGATGATGATGATGGAAAGTGGGAGCTGCCAAGGGAATTTCTCCGCCATCCCGTCGCCGATAACAATATTAATATCCAATGTCCAATAAATGCCTGCTGTTGCGAAGCTATTTTGCTGGGCACTGGAGGAACGAAAAACTACCAGGGCAAAAAAATAAATAACTAGTATTTGCCTTTAAGGAGAAAGTAAGTCTAGGAAGGGAGATGGACGAAACGATTATAGGATAATTAGCTAATCGTTGGACGGGAGTGTGCGGAAAGCACAGGGGAGGCCAGGCCAGGAGGGCGGGGGAAGGGGAGGGGAGGGGGGGAGGGAAAGGGGAGGATAGAAGGGGGTGGGTAGTGTCCAAGGGAAAGAAGAGGATACAGGTGAGGAGTCTGCCTGGTGGACACACTGGGTTAGCAGCTCCAGAAAGAAAAGACGAACGTGTCAAGCGAGGAAGCCTGGCGCTTGGGGCCCTCCCATCCGGGCGACGTAGGAGCCGCAGAGCTGCAAAGGCAGCCGTTAGGGGGCTGTAGAGGCGGCCAGGTCAGGGGGGGCCTTCCTTGTTGTGCAAAGGAATGAGCTCCATTTGGTGGGCATTGAGGCTATTTGGGGACTTTGGAGCGACGGGCTGATATGTGTATCAGAAAGACCTCGCTGGCATCGTTGTGGTTGGTAGAGGCTGAGGCCTAAGATAGAGGGAGACGGGTCAGGAAGCGATTTTCATGTTTTTAGGAGAGAAGGGACGAGAGCCTGGCCCGAGGCAGTGGCGGAGGGGACGGGAAGAGGAGCCGAGAAGAGGTCCTCGTGGTGGGGTGAGCGGGGACAGCTGGAGGACGACTTCTGGTTTGGTGGCGGGGCCCCTGGGCGGGCGGCGGGGACGCGTTGGAGATGAGGAGCCCCCGGCTCTGCAGGCCAGGACGGTCCCTGCTCATTTTTATCTGCTGCTTTGAAGCTCAGGAGACATTTCTGGTTAAAGATACAGACACGACACTGGCAGTGCCCAGAGAGGGGACGCAGGTTAAGGCTCCCCAGAGACACCCGGACAGGCAGCCCGGGAGGAGCCAGCAAAGGACGCGGAGGGGGAAAGCCTGAGGGTGGGGGGACAGGAGTCGGTCACGGCAAGGTGGGCGTTTAAAGCGGAGAAGGCGACCCGCACGCAGAGCTACATGCTGCGGGAGCCTCAGGACAGGGCCCCTGGGGTCCCCGGACGCAGAGGAATGTGTGTCGTGGAAGCCTGAGGCCAGAGGGAGAGAACATCCTAAGGGCTTGGCTGTAAAAAGGTGGGATGATGACAGGTCACATGAGAGGCGCAGGGTGACCTGACTTGGTGAAGCGCTTCGGTGACACTGGCCGGTGACACGTCTAGCTCACGTCTCCCTGGAGACACAAAGCAAGTTCCGGTGGATTCTGGTCAAGAAGGATTTTGATCAACGGACCCTGTACTCGGGGCCTTGCCCCGGCGTGGACGCGTCTGTGACAAGCATCTCGTGGGGCCCGGCGCAGCGTCTGGCACACCAAGGTGATGAGCGTGTTTGCTGACTGGCTGACAGACCGACTGATGGCCCTGGAGGTGTGGAAAGGGAGTGAGGGGGAAGGATGGGGGGGGTCCTTTAGAAATGAGTTTAACAAAGTCCCCTCGGAGGGCTTTGTGGCATTTCAAAGTATGGGCACCCCAGGGACTACCTAAACGTCTGGGAAACACTCGAAATCACCCAGTTGTATTCATTGTCCTTCTGACAGGCACAGCCATGTGAGCTTCTAGAAGGCTCTGGCACGGCGGGCTTACAGCGGTCTCCATGGTTACAGGCAGGCGCCAGTTTCCATGGTTACGGTTCCCAGGCCCTTGCGGGAGTTGTGTGTGTGTGTGTATGTGCTCACACGCACACACGCACATGCACAAACACGCACACACACACACGCACACACTCACACACACGCACACACACGCACGCACACACGCACATGCACATGCACACGCACACACTCACACACACGTACACGTACACGCACACACACACACATGCACACACACGCACACGCACACGCACACGCACGCACACATACACACGCACACACTCACACACACGCACACGCACACGCACACGCACGCACACATACACACGCACACACTCACACACACGCACACGCACACGCACGCACACATACACACACACGCGCACACACACGCGCACACGCGCACACGCACACACACGCACACGCACACACATGCACACACACACGTGCACACACACACGTGCACGCACAGAAATTTCAAAGGACTTTTCCTTTCTCCCCAGAAACAGAGGTCGGGGTGTCTGGAACGAGTGTCCGCGCCCCCGTGGGAAGGAAAGGGGAAAGCAGTACTGCCGTCTGCGGTGGCATGAAGCAGGGAGGGCTCGGTGGGGAGACACCGCAGCGGGAAGGACACCCCAATACGGTGAGCCTGAGCGTTTGCTTAATGAGCAGAGGAGGAGGAGCGGGGCTGGGGTGAGGGGACAGGATTGTCTGGATACGGCTCCCTGGGCGGGGGCGGGGGCTGTGAGGGGGGTAAGGGGGTGACAGTGCCCACTGCGGCCCCCTCCCATGAGCTCCCCCACGGTCCTCGTTCCAGGCCTGGTCTCCTGCCCCGGCCCGGCCCAGCCAGGCACCTGCCATGAGGCGCCAGCCCACGTCGGGACACTTCAGTGGCACCGGCTTCTCCTGGCCGAGGGGGCCCGTGTGGAATCCTAGTGCCTCCTTGTGGCGCCGCTAACGTTTCAGCTTTTACCTCAACTTCTGGGGGAAGAAAGTTTTTACTACGAATATTTAGGAGGCAAAAATGGTCTCTCTCCACGTGCGAACGTGTCCGTCCGTCTGTCCATCCCTCCGTCCGTCCGTCCGTCAGTCCATCCCTCCCTCCTACAAACGGTACTGAGTGTCTCCGACTTTCCACCGGAGCCCTGGGAATGACACTAACGAAGCAGATAAGGGGGTTTTCACGGAACTCACAGTCTGGGTGTGGGGAGAGGACGACGCAAGTGACCAGCCGCTGACAGTCCGAACAGTTCCCAGGAGAGCGACAGAGAGGGTCCCCCCCCCAGCGGGGGCAGCCGTGTCAGGCCTTTTTGAGCTGGATGTTCAGGGATCCTGTCCCTCAAGGTTGCAGGGTGGAACGATGACAATATTTCATGCCGCGGGGTGGGAGGGGGCGGCCCTGTCACCTAAATAGGCCGGGATTTCAAACGGAGTGCCACCCGTCTCTCCCCGGGTTCGCTGCCTTCAGAGATCGGCGTCAGGATCCAGACGTCAGGGCTCACGCTGCCCCAGAGGAGCCCAAACGGGCCGCTCCCGGGAGGGCAAGGCTTCTGCCCCTCTGTCGCCTGCCCACCCTCAAGGGAGAAGACCCGGGCCTGTCCGCGGCCGGACCCCAGGAGACGCCACCCGTCGTCTCTCTGTATGTGGCAGCTACGCCGCGTCTCCGACACTCCACTTTGGAGCACGCGGGAGGCGGGTTTCTGGATACTCAGGGGGCACCTGGGGACGCGGCTCAGAGTCCCCCGGGAGGGTGGAACTGGGAACTTATAGTGGGGCGGGGGACACTGCCGGAGGTCCTTCTGTGCCAGGGTTTCTGCAGCTCGTCCCCGCAGGTGGCCTGGCCCGTCTGTGAGGCCTCTGGGTCCAGGGAGGAGAAGGAGCGGGTGACAGGAGCCACAGCAGAGAGCACGGGGCACCGGAGTGGACCGAGGCCACCAGTAACCGGCTGCAGCGGGGCTGAAGGAGGCCCGGGTTGTCCCCTAAAACGTCCCCAGGGGTTTTAGGCCAAAATGGATAAAAGAGCCTCTTCTTGTCGTGCCTGAGGCCGTGAGGCATCAAGTTCAAAGCCGCTAACGGCCACGCCCTCCACCGCATGGAGAAGGCCAGTCGGAGGGGACTGAGGTTGAGGATGCCACTCGGAACGGGAAGGGCCTCTCAGGCTCTGGGCCCCGATTCCAGGGGCTCTGGACGCCCCAGGGTGTCCATCCTCGACCCCCTGAGCTGTGAGCGCTTCTTCCTCAAGCCTCTGCAGGGACCGGGTTCCCAGCGAAAGGCCCTGGTGGGACTGGGGTTACTGTCCCCGGCTAAAGGGCCTGATCCCGACGCTAGAGAGAGGCTCCGACCAGGCAAAACAGCCGGAGAGGAAGCTGGAGGGTGGGGTCACGAGGTGAAAGGATCGGGGTGCCGAGGAGGGAGGCAGAAAAGGCGGAAGAGTCCATTAGGCTTGTCCTCAGAAAGGTCGCCGCTCACCTGAAATGTGTTAGGAGAGAATACCGAGCTGCAGAGCAATCAAAATAACGAATAACAACGCATGGCCCGACTCACTAAAGAGCCGCGTCGTGTCCCGGTGGGGGACGAGGCCCCTGCTGATGGGCACGGAGGTTAGCCCGTCCCTCACTGTCACCAACCCCGTCGCCCGCGCGGGCCTGTTTGCAGGATGAACCCTCGCCATGGAGTCGCGGTTCTGTCACGTGTGCCTTTCTCGGAAACAGCGACTCCCTCTCCGAAGAGGCACGCGCGTGGCACTCCCACCTGCCGGGCGGGAGACGACGGTCCCCGCCACCGCGGCACCTTTTCCTGAGACAGGGCTTCCCGTTGCGGGTTCAGTGCACGTCGCTTTCTGGGTAAGGCTGAGCGTCTCCTCGTGCGTGTCCCCGTCGTGTGTCCAGGCCCTTGCCCCTTCAGCCGCTGGCGTGCCCGTTCTTCCCGGCCGGCCTTTATCCGCCGGGACGCGAAGGATGCTGGCCGCGGGTCCTGAGGACAGCCGCAAACGCCCCGGGTCCTCTGACGTGCTTTCTGGGCAGAAGTGTGGTTGCCAGAGCCCACCTGATCCGCGCCTTCGTGTGGGCCGTCTGCACACGATGCTTTCTGCGGGGCGGCCTTGCCCAATGAGATGGTGAAAGTCGATTCTCCCGCGGTTCCCTCCCTTCCTGCGGTTTCATTTTTTTACATCTGACAACACTCAATCTACCCGGAATGTCAGTCCGTTGTTCAGTCTCCTATTTCCCCCGTGTGTGCACCCAGGAATCTCAGCGCCGGGTGTTGAGCGATCTGTCCTCCGCCCCCCACTCTGATGGGAAAGCCGTCTTCGCACCCGCGTCTGTCTTAGGACTTTTTATAACAGACGAGCCATCCTTCCGCTCCTGCCCTTGTCCTGGAAGGAAGGTTCGTTGTTTGTGGTTTTGTTTGTGAGCCTGTCTGGGTGGGGAGCGAGGAGAGCAGAGGAGCCCAGGATGGGGCCGTACAGGCTGAGACGACTCCGACATCCTAAGGGCTGACTGCTGTGCCCACCTCCAGCTAGGTCTTTCGGTGTCAAGCACATCATCATCATCATCATCATCATTATTATTATTATTATTATTTTATTTTTATTTTTATTTTTATTTTGGCATAAGGCAAGGTAGCTTCCTTTCCCTTCCCGCTGGTGCAGCCCTACCTCTCAGCTTGTCGGTCCCCTCTCGGCTTCTCCCCCACCCACCCCGTGTGGAATCTGTGCTAATCACTTGCGTCCCCTCACAGGCTTTCCACTTGACACGCCAGCCTGGGTCGAGGTGACAACCCACCTTGCCTCCTGCTCCCTCTGTCAGGTCCCTCTTGCTCGCCCTTTGGTGTTCATTCCAGACCCTCCAGCCTCTGATGCGCCCTCTCAGCGAACGGCCTGTCTCATCTGAGTGGAATGTGGGCTCTCTACAAGGCGGTCCATGTCTGGGATGCAGGACGTTAGGAAACTGAAATTAGATGTGCATTTTTGAGGCATGGACCATCCACAGGTTTGTTCAGAGTCTCAACACCCAGAAGGTTCAACAAGTCTCTACCTCAGCAAATAAGCATGCCAGGCGCAATCTCTTAACTGTTTGAACTTTACCTGAAGATGTGTCTCCACCCATACCCAGCCTCGTTTCTTTTTCTCGATTTTTGGAGGCTTTGGGATTCCTCTTCCTGTTGATTCGAGGCCAAACCCTAGACAGCATCCCTTAACTGCAGGCCTCTTACTTACCCCAGCTCTCTGGAGCCTGCACGGCTCCTCCCTTCCAAACTCATCTCTCCCCCCTAAACGTAACAGCACCACCACCGTCCCTTCCCCCCTTCGTTGCCTTCTCTCTCTCTCTCTCTCTCTCTCTCTCTCTCTCTCTCTCTCTGTTTTACTCTCAACTCACTCCTCGGGGCCCGGGGACTCTCCTCTGTGATCTCGAACGTCCTGTGCATCTCTCTGTGCTGCGTTGGCCCCGCTGCATCGTGATGGCTGCTTCTGCGTACCCGCCTCTCCCACTAGGCTGCGGCGTGGCGGACCATGGCCTAGCTGTCCTCGCATCCCCGAACCAGCGTCCCGCACGTCGTGGGAGCTTGATGGACATTGCAGACAGGAGTTAATCAGTTCGGCTGCTCTTCCCTAGACCCCCTCCTTCTATGTTCTGTCCTTCCTCGAGGTCTCCTTGGGGAGACCGTTTCCTAGGTCGACAAACCATAGGCTCGTCCAGATGTCGCGCAGCTTTTTTCCCCTTTTATTTCTTTTTTCTCTTCCGTTACTGACTACTTGGCTAGCTTATTTTTTTTTTTTTTTGGCTATAGCCACACACTGGGTTTTCATCCAAATGACTCCTGAACCCGTATCTGCGTTACAACTGAGCACCAAAGCTCATACTCCACTAAGTATAATTTGTATTATTAACACCGAAGTTAATGTCATTACTGCCCACCCTGAGGCTCAGTCAGTCGCTCGCGAGGAGTATAAACAAAGCCCGTTTAGGACTCGGTACCTATGGAGGGACAGAACCCAGCCTTTTATTCCCTTTAGAAGGAAACATTTACAAATTATCTAATCGCCACTGACAGGGCCCGCAGCATGATGGCAACACAGTCAACTGATAATTATAAACAACGATTAATTCGAGAACTACCCCCACTTGACAGCACATTAAAAACATCCATTTTTCACTACTCCCTGTCAGGCCTTTTACTGATTGTAGTGTGGGTTTTTGGTTTTTGACTTGAAACGTCCGATCAGAATCTTTTCTTCTTTGATAACGAACGATACCTCTGCTGTTTGTCTGTCTGTTTTCAGAGAACTTGGTGGAGCAGAGACTAGAAACCCGCAGAGCCCCTGATGAACCCATGATGGTTAACCAGACGTAGACATCAACACCAGACCCCGCCTGGGGCTCTGAGGCGGAGGTGGATTTGCTTCCCATCCTAAAGCGGCTGCAAAACGGAACAGTTTAAAGCAGCAGAGTTTACCTCTCCCATCTGGGGAGCTAAGTCTGAAATCAGGGTCCCGGCAGGGCCGCGCTCGCCTCCTCCAGCCGCCGAGAGCTTGCAGAGTTGGCTTGTGGCAACGCAACCCCAGTCTCTGCCTCCATGTTCACATGACCTTCCTCCCCGTGTATCTGTGTGTCTCAAATCCTCCTTTCCTTGCTCTTTTACGGATTTCGGTCGTTGGATGCAACGCCCACCCTAAATCCAGGGGGATCTCATCTCGAGATCCTTAATTTAACTACATTTGCAAAAAATCCTCATTTCGAATCAGGTCACATCCTGAGGTCCCAGGTGGACATGTCTCTTGGGGACCACTGTCCATCTCCCTACACTTGCCCCTGGCGCTCCTCCAGACCCAGATACCCAGGTGCTCGGGGGATGAGTCTGAGAATCTCCCATGCCCCTTCTGGCTTCCTCCTAGCTTTGTGATTTGGGGGTTTTCAGCCCCACTCTGGCTGATCTCTCTCGAGGGCTGCCTCACACATTGAACACCTTCTATCCAAGATACATAATTAATTGGCAGTGTCAGGCAAGCTTTCTTGCTATGGATTGGGTCGAAGATGGCAAGTCTTCAGATTTTTTCATTTCCTTTTTTCCTCGTCTCGTTTGTGAATGGAAAGCTAAATAAATCATTCTGAATTGTATTGTGATTTGTAAATTGAAGCAGAAGGTGATGAATAAACTCCGATGACCTCATTTCTCATTCACTTTGGGCTAAGTGTACTTCTCGATGTCAGAGGATCTGATGGGAGCAAATGAGTAGGAAACAAGCAGTACCACCTGATTGGGTAGTACGTACCCTGGCTAAGTCATCTCTGAAGCAGGTCAGTGGGCACCTGCTCCCTCCTTACCCCTTCCACACTAAGATTCATAACCCGAGAACTGGACTCGAAGACACAGTGAAAAGGGGGATTTGCAATGGCCAGGCACGAACATTGGTAAACCTGAGGCGAACTGACAGGTGGGTGGGTGATAGCCCATAAACAAAACACCTACCGGTGTTTTTCTTATTAGAAAATTGGCGGAGTAGGTGAACGCTGTTGCTGCTTCCTCCCATTAAAATGACACCTAAATTATAGAGCAATCACCCTGGACCACCGTCTGAAGTCTAGCTGAACAGAACACCTAAAACGAAGGATGTAAAGAAGAGGCCACCTCACGACTGGTAGGAGGGGCGGAGACTCGAAACAGGCCGGTCCTGCACCCCCATGTGGCGGCTGAGCATCGGGTGGGCTTTCTCTGCCGCCGAGACCTCCCCAGAGGAGCGAGAGGTCCCAGCCCCACAGCGAACCTTTCCAGCCCAGGGGTCCAGTCCCAGGAAGAGGAGGCCCCACGAAATCCGGCTGTGAAAACCAGTGGGGATTCCGACTGTCCAGGTTCAATGTAAATAACCTGAAAACCAGAACGCCCCCTGAAGGGCCCGCGCACAGACTCACTCATTTGCACACTTGCCCTGGGCACCAGCCGGGGGTCAACAGCTCAGGAGGTGCCAGGGACAGACAGGGAAAGACTGAGTTGCGAGGCTTCAGGGCGAGGGCTGTAGGGACGGCTGCTATTGTCCCTTTGTTGAGCCTCCTCCCGTGCAGCCTGCAGGGAGTGCCATCTTGCACGTTTAGGCTGCTCCGGCACCCACTTCTGAACCTGCGTGGGCCCAGTGAGCTCCGCCCACCCCACCCAACTGCAAATTGTAGGTGGCCATTTTGCTGCTGGGCAACCAGCCCCACCCAGCCCTGTTGGCAGGAGGCTCTTTTAGCATCAATCAATGGTCCTCGTGCTCCTGCACCTCTGGAGACAACTCAGGTGGCGGGCAACCAGCCCTGGCCCAAGATGCAGTATTTCTCGAACAAGTCTCGGGGGTCTGCAGGCCCAAGGGGAGCGGTGGCTGACCGCGGCGTGGTCTGAGAATGTGGTGAGCGGTCACAGGTTCAGCATTGGCACCGAATCCCAGTACGCAGTACGCAGCACCACTCGCCCCACCCTGGTGACTCCCTGGGCCCTCGCCTCACTCAACTTGTGCATCACCTGAGACTCCTTCGCCTGCTAGGCCTTGTGGGCAGCCAGCAGACGGCTTCGGAGCTCGGGGTGCCCTGGGCCTTCTGTTAAGCTGCCCCAGGCCCAGTCCTGGAGGCAGTTGGACTCGTTTTGCTGCATGGACTTCCCCACATGCCTCTAGGTCCAGCACAGGTAGGTGGTGATCAACTGCGGGTCACTCTGTAGCTCCTACCAGGTAGCCCCAGGCTCACAAGCAGTGGCCGGCCTTGGCCTATGGGGAGCCCCTCCCAAAGGATCCCGGAGCCAACCTACCTGGAGGCTGGTGTCAGACCACAACAGAGCACCAGCTGGTGAGCCCCACAGGCAGCAACCCTGGAGGGTGGTCTCCATGGGCATGTAAGCCTGCCGGGCGAACCCTACTCTGCGGGATCAGCCCCCACACGGCAGCTTATACCCAGTGAGTGTGGCCTCTGAGCCTCCGTCTACGTGGTTTAGATCGGGCTTAACCCACCCTTTGGCTCCATCACTGAGGATGTGAACCAGCCTGGGATACTTACTGGGTGTTGTGTCTCCTGACCAACATGAGTGGTTCAGGGGCGAACAAGTAACCAAAGCTGGTCTTTTGAGCCAATTAGCACCAATCCTTGGGCTTTGGCTGGAACTGGTGGTAAAGGCAGCTTTTCCATGGGTTGCTTAGCTGATGTCACTTTAGAGGTGCTGCAACCCATGTCCATTACCTCCGGGAAAGCCCACCTGACGGTGACGTCCACACCAAGGAAAGCGGAGGAACCGGGAA
This sequence comes from Cynopterus sphinx, assembly GCA_030015415.1. Taxonomy (NCBI): domain Eukaryota; kingdom Metazoa; phylum Chordata; class Mammalia; order Chiroptera; family Pteropodidae; genus Cynopterus; species Cynopterus sphinx. Next base: position 2,360,439 of record CM057381.1, read on the forward strand.
AGAATCCTGGTGACATAAGTCCTGCATCTGGACCCAGTTGTCCCTCAAGCCAGGGCTACCTTCTGGACTTTATGGGCGTGAATAAATGGTATTTTTTTTTTTCTTTTTGCTTACGCCAGTTTGAGTTGGGGTTCTATCACGTGCTTCCAAGAGTCCTAACAAATAGGGAATTTTCCGAGGTCGTAAGAAATGAGTGTGTCTGTCTACAAAAGCTCTCGGAGTGAGCCTGCCAGCTGGGGGCCTGCAATAATGACAACCATCATTTATGGCTGGATTTTGCGCTCATTGCCTAAATGTGTCATCGCCTGCAATCTTCATTATGCCCGATAAGGTATTATTGCGCCCATTTTAAGACAAATTATAGCTGAGATAAGCAACTTTCCCAAGTTGACACAGCTGGTGGCAGGACGAGAATTCGATTCCAGGCTGCTGTCTGCAAAGTTTGTGCTCCTACCTGGCGTAGTACAACTCCCTCAGCTGCTCAGGGCCAGTAAGGGAGGCTGAGACTGAGTTTGCCTTTCCACGTGTGAATCAAGAGGCTGTGACCACAAGCGGACACGACAGCAATCTTTTTTGATTCTAGAAATCTTGATATGCCACGTTAGGACCAAACCAAGCGTGTTTCTCACATTTTGGAGTGAGATTTATCTGGGGAGCTTGACGAGAATAGATGCCTGGGCCCAACCTCGAACCTCAGACAGAATCAAAATCTGGTAATAAGAGGATTCTGACACCAAAGTTTGAAAAAAGTCTTAGAGGTTTTTGTCGACAAACCTCTAAATCCAGGTATGACTCAGTTCCCGTCCACACTGAACTGAAGGTGCAGTCCTCCTGGGTGTTGGTACCTGCTCATTGGAAGGGACAGAAATGTGATTTTTTGAAAAAGCTCTTTATAATTATCTGGTAAGAGGAAATACTCTGAATCCATTCTTCATTTTCTCAGAAGCATCACAGTATAATGGGTCAACTAACACCCTATAGGATAACCGGTGAGTTCTAATAATCTCTTTATTGATAAACCGGTTTGACTGGCAAACGTTTTTAACACTCAGAATCTTGGTTTTCAAATGTGACCATTTTATTAACCAGTAAATAGGCTGTTGGGGAAAAAAAGGCAGGTTTAAAAGACCATAAAATATCCCGTTCAAACGAGGATTGGAGAATGGCCAACTTCTAGGTTTATTTTCTGGCCAATATCCAATTAACGTCTCCACCTACTGCAAAAAGGCAGCGACCTGAGGTTGCCAAGTTGCTTCCTAAGTGTGTCGTGTGAATGGGGTATAGTGTTATGCGTCCTTGGGGGAGCTGAGCGAAACGGGTCGCTTTCAGCCATTCCTCCCGAAGATAAAAACCATCAAAACTTACGTACAAAGGCAACTCCATCTCTCCTTTTGTGGCCAGTGATAAAAGGAGCAAGTTTATGTGTATCTCAGAACGCTGACTTACAAAGAAGAAATTTTAGGACTGAATACCTCATCAATTGGCCAACATTGCCCCATCCTAAGAAAAGCTAATGTGAGTTCTGCAAAGGGCTGGACCGTGACAAGGCGGTCACCAGGGACACTTGAAAATGAGATGTGAAGCCCTTTTCAATGTTCTAGCATGGGTCCTTGAAAGTTTTCAGTCTTAAAACCACCGTGGACCTTTGCTTTTTGGCGTTTAAAACATCTGTTACCTTTCTAAGTAGTAAATGCAGACACTGAGATCTAAGTCAGCTCATGAGCTTCTGGAGTTGATCGAAGTAAACGTCTTAGTGGCCAAAGCACAGGTTTCTAAGCCCTCAAAGGACTTCAGTAACATTAACTGACTAATTCCCCCAAGGAAGACAGTTGTAAGCGGAGCCCACCCTCGCGTTTGTCTCTGGTATCTCGTTGTGCCCCGCACTTCTTCAAAGGTCTGCATTTTTCCAAGGTGTTGGGTGTTCTCATGGGGCCCCAGCCAGCCAGGGACAAGGACCTCGTACCCTAACTCTTCCTCCTAGGGACCTTTCCGTTTTAAACGTGCCTGGGAAAAGGCAAAGTCTGATGAAACTGAATTCCCATCCATGGCAGGAGAATCTTGAGCCCTGTAGCAGCTGCTCGTAAACATGTTTGAGGAATGAAACCGTTTAGGCATCGATTCACTCAGTAGAAAGGACAGTCGACGGTTTGTAACGCGAGGGTTTTCCATGCTGGTGACTGTCGCCACCAACAGGAAAGCACTGCATGATATGACTATTTATACAGAAGGTGGAACATATGACAAGGGAGGGGGACCGTTTGTAAAAATGTGTATCCAACCACTCTCAGACCTGAGTTGCCCGAGCCTAAGACAACGGTTAGAATTGGAGATTTCCTGACTTTAACTGCAAAGATCCCCCTTCGGTAAAGCTGGATTTGGGTTTCAACGTGTTCCCCAGGTGGTTCTGATGGAGGTGGTTTGAGGTTTACAAATCCTTAAGGAACAGATCTGCTCCCCCCTCCCATCCCTAAATAAACTAAACAGACAGGTCCGCACGTCCTGGGATTCTGGAGGTTAACTGATGTCAACCGCATCCGTCTGGTGCTGTTTGGCTCTTAAGAAGAACGTACACACTCCCCGATCATTGTGCCTAAGAGGAGGAACTACACTATAATTTATAATAAATTCCAAGAAAACAAAACAAAAGTGGGGTTACATACAGGTTTTCAGAGCCAGGGCCTACGGCACAAATTCAGACGTGTTAGAAAATTCTGGAAGTCCGGCAGGGTAGACCTCAGGTCAACCCTATGTGACATTCAAGACTGTCCTCTGGGAGGCCCCTTTCACCCTCCAGGCCTGGGCCAAGCGCCCTGTGTGGGCTTCTGCAGGTACGTAGCGGGGACCAACCCTGAGCACATGTCACCACCACACTCCGCCCACGCTGGGGTGGCTCGGTGCGTGAGGTCGTGTTTCATGCCGGGGGAGGGTCCTTCTCCAGTTTTTAGGTTTCAGTTAGTAAGACAGCTCTCCCCAGAGGCTCCCCGCATCACCTGCATCCCCTCACGGCGACGGGATCCCCATCCTCAGCCACCTGCTGGCCTCGCGCCACCCAGTTTTCTCCGTAACGACGTCCGCCATGTGTGACTGACTTTTTCAATTGTTTTGTTGAGAAATCACTGACCTACACCACGGTATCAGTTTAAGGTGAGAACATGACATTTTGATGTGCACGTACCGTGAAATGATCACGATGGGTTCAGCTAACCTTCTCGTGTAGGCGCAATACAAAGGGAAAAAAGAGGAAAAAAATGTCCTGTGTGATGAGAAATTAGGACTTACTCTGACATTTCCCGCATGCCACTCACCAGTGTGTCGCCACACTGAGCCCTTTCTTGATGCTTCTTCTCTCCCACCAGAGCATGAAGCCACGAGGCAGGACGCTGCAGTGAGCAGTGGACGCTGCTCTCACGCAGGGGGCCTACGAGTGTCGGGTCCGCCCGTGTCCTTAGCACCGGGACCACGCCAGGCATTTACCGAATGTTCCCTGAATGAATGAACACACACGTCATCTCCCCAAGACAGACTTATTCTGGGGAAATGATGTGAAAATGCAAAGGTTCTCATTTCTTGACCCAAAAGTCCAGACTCCCCTCACAAGTGCTTAGCTTCTGCACTGTAAAGTACCTCTTTTGGTCACTTCCCCAGTCCTGTCCCCCAGCAGTTAGGTTTCTAACTCTGCCTCATATAATAAAAAATTAGGATGTTAAAAAAAAAGGTTAATTTACCCTCTGAATGATAGAAAAATACTTTCTGAAATAAATTGGGAAGTACAGAAAGGGCAGAAAAGGTTCACAATCAACCAATCCAGAGGAAGCCACCAGCTGTCACCCAGTCTGGCCAGATGTGGATGGGGCTTGGTTAGGGCCCAGGAGGGGGCTTGGTCACGGCCCAGCCCCAGCCCCTCTGTCCCCGGGGCCCTTCACGGCACTTCTGCTTTGTCTGCCTCGCATTTCTAAATAAATAGTTAAAACTTGCAGTGATGCTGGAAAATGAAAACCTGGCGGGGGAGCTGGGCTAAGAGACTTTCTTCTTTTTCCACAACAGCCCAGAGCAATCTGGTTGGGCAGAATAAATCTTTCTAGGATATTCTCTTTACTGCTCTTGCCGGCTTCAGATAAGCTAAGAACATTACAACAAAACAAATGTAAAAGTCCAGAACTTCTCAGATAGAGATGAAACTTTATTTTATATGTAAAAAAAAAGACAGCTCAGGGAATTCTTTTCTAAAAAATCTTTTAATTGTAAAGTTCAAAATGAAAAGGCTGCAAGGGCAGTGAACAGCTTCTGAATTCTGTACATAACTACAGTCGCAGTTCATTTTTTAAGCCACAAAAAATATACCTCTCCTATAATAGAAAATGCATGACCTTTCGTAACCGCATTTAAATCACATGATGGTGCCAAAGTCAAATAAACTAATACTCTGAAGTAGAAGGTTTGGCTGTGATGTTACATGGACACTATTCCTAGCCACTTCCCTCCATGTTAACTCTTCCTCTGGGTGTTATAACTCACCAGAGTTACACACCTAAGCTTTCCCCACCATTACCATGGGAACAGTGAAAAGAGAAGTGAGAAGGCCTCGTAAATAGTCTAAAAACTGCCTCCCATCACCGCACATTTCTGATTGATAATATTAACATTATGTACCCTATATGATAAATAAAAAGTGCCAGAATGTTCTGGGATCAAATCATTTATAGAATCGGTAATCTAGTCTGGAGTATGTAAGCCTCGACACCTTGTACATCTCAACCTCACTTCTAAAAAAGACACAATTAATTCAAAGAACCATGAACTGTTCAAGCAACAAAAATCAAGTGGTTGCCACGCCCCAACAAGATTTAACACTCACAGTGAGACTGCGGCCTTTACTGAGAGCAGGGCTTAATTTATGATGTTTTGCCCGATATAAGAAGGATCTGTCTGGTGAAGCAGTCTTGTTACGCACTTAGTCACCATCTCTCCCCTTTTGTTCCTCCTCTTTTTCTCACTTTTGCTAGGTTCATGGACACTGCAAGGGTGAGGGAGGAAAAAGTCAGTCATACAGAATTATCCTTCTCCTCTTAAGAAAGCAAAGCAAAAATAAGTAGCCAAAGATGACATTTGTATTTTCAAAAATACCAAATTTCCCAAAGATATATGTTAGGAATTTATAGGAGGGTGAGGCACTACACACACTTCTTCCTTTCATTGGGGAAAAAATTATAACAAAATTGAATGAAAGCAATGGATGTGCTTGTGTGACGTTCTGTGTTCAGATGACATCTTTAGTCAAAGGTAGCTATGTTCAGTTCTGCTTAGACAAGAGCCTTTTCATGAGTTTCTTAGGAGGATAATTCATCTTTTTAATAGCAACGCTCCTTGAGTAGGCTGCTGTTTACACTTGTTATGGAAAACATCATTGTACTGCTATGATGAGAAGGAGAAAAATTTGTATCACTATTTGAACAGTTTATACAGTTTTTCATAAAGCCTAAATGAACCGGGAATCAGAAACTTTTCCCATTAAGACCTTGTGCACCATCAAAACTAGAACACAGAACTAGCAGACGATTAGTACTAGTCTGCGAGAAAATAAAACTTACAGGCTTTTAATTTAGGCTTTAACTATTGAGAATTTTCTGTGTAACATCTTACATGGCAGTACTTAGATGATTTCAAACTTATACTGATCTCATTAGAATGGTTATGATGACAGTTTCATTTTTTAAAAAAGGTTATCCACGATTGATATAAAAGATCTGTCCCCAATAAATTAGCTAATATCTGTTAAATATGAATTGGTAGAATAAGACCAGGGGAAAGCAAGTTTAAGGACTCAAAAAGCTTTGGCTGAGGTCACGGAGCCGAGTCTTAGACGTCACACTGCTGGCAGGTTAATGGCACAGCTTGTCTCCCCGATGGCCTCCCTTAGAAATACTTAGTGAAGCTGAAAACCACAAAACAGTTTTCCCTCAGCACATGAGATTACACAGAGATCCCTCTTCCTGACTTAAAAACAGAAAAAACCCAAACAACAAATAAAAGCCCTGAATGCCTAAACAAGCAAACTGTTAACAAGAAGCATCAATGCCTCCATGCCTTCGATTTTCAAGTAAATGCGTATTCACTGGCTGGAGTTTAGAGGGAATAAATACCCAGAAATTTCAAATGCGTGGGTTCACTGCTGAGTCCTGACACACTTACTCCATGGCAGGTTAGTGATATCTGAGGTCCGGGCTGTGGCTGACATTCAGCGGACAGTCCTGACCAGATCTGAGATGGTGCTTGTGAGACACCGGAAAAATAAGGGCGTGGGGGATAGGGTGCGCTGGGAAATCCTCAAAATAATTATTTCAAGAAAAGCCCACACTTTCCCAGAAGCCAAAGATATACACACTTCTATTCTACACAAAAAACACTGATTTTCTGTTCCCACGTGACTTTAAAGGACACATAGAACAAGGTGAGTCTGTATGGGCTGTAAGACTAAAGTAACCTCTAATCTCCAGAAACTCGAAACAAAGGAATAAAGGTAGAGACAGGTAAAAGGGCGCTCTTCGACTCTTCTTCTTTGCGCAGGGAAATCCTCCTAAGTAAGAATAAGAACAACCCATGAGTTGGAAGACGATTCCAACTTTAAGAGTGATTCCCCTAAAGCCACGTTTTAATATTGATGTGACTTTCATACAATTAAGGAATCATGAAGATTTTAAGCAGCAGCCTTAGTCTTTATGAAATTCCTTAAGCACCATTATGACCCCTTGTCAGTCTGGGCTATAAATGAATGATGTGATGGTTTTGAACCTGAATGACAGGGAACCTTTCAAAGCAATGACCATTTTCTAATTGTGACCTTGCTTAGCACAAAGACTACCAGCAAACCTCTTTCCTTCATCTTTTAATAAAACATGTTACTTGATTTTTAAATCACACTTTTCCCGACCATTTCTCAAAAACTAAACTTTTATTTTAACATTTTGAAATAGCAATGCCTTGTTAGGTTGAGGACAAGGCTATTTTTCTGTCAACCCTTTTTTTAGCCTACAAAGGCTGAGTTTTCAAAAATCACTGATTACTTATAAAAAATATTTATAGGTTTATAATGTACTTTATTATAAAAAGAAATAGATTTTTGTACATTATAGAAAAAATTTATTTTTAGAAAAGTTCAAATTCATCAGTATGAGATTATACCTCACTGAAATATACTTACTTATAAAAACATACTGCCTTTGCCATGCGAAAATCTGCTGTTTAGTTCTCTAGATTTCTTTATTAGGGCCTTTTTCTGAGCTTCATCAAACCGATTAACCTTGAGGTCCTTATCACGGTCAAATGGCGTCCTTTCCTGGGGCTTATTTTTATCCTCAGCAGCCTTATTCTTTAATTTTTTGTGATGAATGTCCATGAGAGATTCTGATCTTTTTGATTCCTAAGGAAAGCAAAAAAGCAGAACAATAATCCTAGCCTGTATAGATTACTGACAGAATGTGATAATGAAACCAAATAGTTCTGTATTAATGGTGAATATTAAGGTGGGTTATTTACAAACCCCAATAGGCTTTTCCACATCCAAGACAACATCTACGAAGAAAACATGTATCGGAGGCTAATTCAATTCAACCGAAATGAATCATCTACTAGCTACGCGCTACACACACAGAAAAGAGCGAGACAGAGAAGAAACAAATGTTTAACAGACCACAATGAAAAGCACATTGCATGATGCATCAAAACCAGCACAAACCAAGAGCATGGGTGAGACAGCAGAACGAAAGGATGACATGTCAAATGAATACTGATGAGTCAGTTTGTAAATTTGGATAGAACTGTATTTTAAAAACACTTTTTCTCCCATATTTAAATATTTACATCAAACATTCCAGATCTGCTTATAATTTAAAAATGTACGCATTAAGGTTCTGTAGGAGTTAGTAAGGCTTTTACTTTCTGACCAGATCTACTGACCTCTCGGATTAAATTCCTGATATGTGACTTAGTAAACAAACAAACAAGCAAACAAAAAACTGAAAACATTACATGAGGTGCACTGAAAAATCCTACACAAAAAGATTTTATATAAACATATACACAAGACAAGAGTTGAATATTTTTCAGGACAAATGTATAGAAAAAGACTGAGAGAGAAAGGAGACATGTAAAAGAAACAAACAAACAAAAAAGAAAAATGAGGAGCCTTAAAGACAGGAAAAAAAAAAGGCTATGTATTTTCTTCTCTGACTTACGTTGTATGAAGATACCTGCTCGGCCAATCTCTTTTCCCTTCCTGACAGTATATGCTCTTCATCCTTCTTACTGAATGACTTCCTTGCTTCTTGTGTCTCCTGAGGAACAAATACAGATGACATGTCACAGAACTACATAATTAAAAGAAGGTAAAGAAAAAAACTATTATTTTTACTCGAACTTGAGTAAGTAGAGACTAAACTAAGCCAGGCTTATGCACTAGAAAGAACTGAAGATGTTAATATACTTAATAAGAGATCTGTTAGTGTTTCAACATTTTCCTAAAAAAACAAAACAAAACTCCAATTTGATCCAAACATTAGAGGAATCACCTGTATCACTTATGTCTCGAACTCAGAGATGAGTCTGACAAACAATGATGAAATGTAGGAGAAATAGGCTTAAAAAGAGATTCTGTATTATATTCTCAAAACCTGGAAAATCACTCTTGAGGGAACAAATTAAGACAAAGAAATAAAATGTGTAGAGATTGGAAAAGAAGAACTAAAACTATCTTGATTCACAGAGGACACAACTGCCTATGGAGAAAACTGCAAGGATCAACCAAAAACCCCTAGAACTAGTTGTCAGGGGTCTGAGTAAGTGTGCAACTGCTTAAGTGAGAACTGAGAAAGCTGTGATCATAAGGCGCCAATTGGTCAAGTATTTCAGATTTGAATGAGAATATCTTAAGGAAATTAAAACCTTTGGATGGAGGAAATTTAAGAAGCAGTGCTGGGGACACTGGTTCAACTTAATTTACAATGGGATATTTCACAAGAAACAGAAGAGAGGCAAGGAAAGAAAATCTAAACCTAACAGTGTATTTTATGCAAACTTCTTCGGGCATGTATTTCGTACATTAACGTGAGGAGGAAAGCGCTTCTTTTTTATTGAGATGTCACCGACACGGCGTTATGCTAGTTTCAGGTACACGATGTAACGATTCGGTATTTGTTTACATTGTAAAATGATCCCCACACTAAGTCTAGCTGACATCTGCCACCATACATAATCACATATTTCCTTCCCCTCGTGCGGAGAACTTTCGGGAACTAGTATCCCGGCTACTTTCGAATCCACTATATCGCATTAGTCACTACTGCTGCCATGATGTGCATCACATCCCTAGAACTTAATCAGTTAATAGCTGGAGATTTGTACCTTTTGACGCCCGTCGCCCATCTTGCCCACCCCTCCTCCCCCGCACCCACCTCAGGCAACCGCCAATCTGCTCCCTACATCCACGCGCTGGCTGTTCCGAGTTTTTAGATTCCACACACCAGTGAGGTCAGACTCTATTAGTGCTGGACACGAAAGTGCCCCTGGCCTGCCCTGACAGTCACAAGCAGCTTAGTCTCTGTATCATTTAACCATCTAGTTAGTGCACCTGAGACTCTCTGTGTATTATTTATGTGTGGCTTTGTTTTTTTTCAGGATATTTTAAAAGATACACTGCCCTGGAGATAGTATGATGCTGTGTAAGGATCAGGAGCTAGAAAGGTCTAGGATGGAATCATTATTCATCACTTACGGGTACTGCAAGTGCAGAACAATGGACCTCATACACATTAAGTTTCTCCTGTAAAATGAGGTCAATAAACCCACGTCTCGGGGTTTCTAGAGATTTGAGACAACTGATTGGGAAACGGTAAGCAACTGCTGTCACTTTCCTCCCTCCTGACCTTCCTTAAGGGGAAATCTGAACTTTCCCGCTGGAACTGTAATTTAAAAATTAGCACCCTTAATAACGTTGCTTCAGGTCTTTTCAAAACGGAACCAACACCGACGGAAACGCACGAGCGACCCCTCACCTTAGCTTTCCTTTCCCTGTCCGCTGGGGTATCCGTCCAGACGGAACGATCCCCAGATCTGTCGTCGGCTCTTCTCTTAAAAGTCCTGGGCCCAAGCCCAAAGTCCTTCAACTCTGGAGGAAGCTCGGTCATCCACGACTCCCGTGCGATCGGCCTGGAGGAATCCTTTCAGAGAAACAAGAACTGTTTGGAAAGCGGTCTGGAAGGAGCGTGTGTGTGTGCAAAGTGCTGTAAGTGGGCACGTTTCTCGATCGAGGATTAAAGGTCAAATGACAGACTCAGAGAAACAATTTACAGAACAACGCTGATGTTTCTGTCAGGCGTGCTACCTTTATCTAATTTATTGTTCTTTTGACTTTATGGTATCTTTTGCCACACGAAACTCTGTCAGTAGGCCCATTTGCCAGCCTTTTCCTCTGATCGCTTCTGGGTGACACAGCTCCCAAATTCTCTTTTTACATACATACATAGACACATACATACAGACACGTATTTTTCAAATGTCCGTTTTTAAAATTTAGGTTTTTAACGCAGTAATTTCTCAGAGTGAAGTATATTTGTAACTCACATCGTCTCCTTTAGTCAGTTTTTCTTTCATTCTCTGGGCCCGCTTTTCAAACTCCGTCGTCACGCTGTAGGTAACGGGTCCTTCTGCGGGCATCGGTCCGACCATGTCCTCACCTTCACTGCTATCTGTTTCCTTTTAAAACAAGACATTGCCTTACATCAAGATCAGAGCTACAGGAGACGGAAAATGATCCCAAATCACTTAAAATTTAACTGAATTGACTGCCTAGAGACAACAAAACAAAAAGGCAAACTCCGTACTGCAGGCTAGTCACGGAGTGACGAGGACCCTTTCTATGTCTTTCTGAAGGGCACGGTGCAGAGATGACAAACCCGTGGCATGTGGATCGTCCCACCTCTCCTATGTCCATGGCAGACCTCGTTAAATGATTTCAGATCCCTTCCTGATGGCCAAAATGTGACTTGATGATTCTTCTTAACATGATGCTGTAGGTAATTATCATCACTTGGTCACAGGATACAAGGTGAAAGCATCTGCTCATGCCAAAGCTCTCTGGTGTAAGGCACGCACAAGTGAGACCCTCCTGAAAGCTGTTAGTCTCCAAGGCTCAGTACGGTCCACTGACACTGGAAGTCTGTGCTGTACCTCACAAACACGAACCTGAGTTCGTTTGGTCCCCAAAATACTCCACTTATCCCAAAGATGTAACAGTAACAGCTGAATCCACTTTGTTCTTAGTAAGTCATTTTAATCTAGGGTTTTCACGGAAGACTCTGGGCTAGATGCGGTATGTGGTAGGGTTTAAAGCAGCCCTTGCCCTCAAAAACAGACCTGAAGATGAACCATAAAACACGTCTGTCCCCAGCTCTGACAGGCCGCTGCTTCTCTTACTGTTCTGGGAATTCACCTGTATTGCTTATCCCTTCCCCACCAGCCACTCAAAGGCAACTTTCTTTCTGTGGTTTCTTCTCTGAACCCTTACGAAGTGACTGCTACTGGTACAATTAGATAATTATGTGTTGTTCTGTGGCTTACTCTGTGTCGCTCTCACACACTCTCTATCTAACTATGGACTGTGGCACATGATGCTTAATTTGATCCTTGTAACGAAACTGTGAAACGGCATTATAGTTTGTTTTCTTTTTAAAGAAAACTAGGTTAATATTTTAAAAGGTTAAGCACCCTGGCCAAGGTTATAGAAATAGTGTCTAAGACTCAAATATTCTAAGAACATTGGTTTCATTCTTTCTCTTTGGAGCCATGCTCTTCTCTGGAAACTGGGACCTTCTCTAACTCCAAGGGAGAATATTGATAATTCCAAGCCAAACGCTTTGGTCTCATTCCTCTTGACCCACAGGTTGGCTTGGCAGGCGCTTATGATTCCATTTGGCCAGAGAAATGTGGGAAGAGGCCTACAAGACCCAGGAAGGTTTTCTGTCCACTAAGAAAGGGGCACAGGACAGGGACCATTCCCCTTCTGTGTGGACACTGCCGTTTGCACATGGATCTTAGAACTTCAGCAGGCTTCAGGGCAGAATGAAGAGGTCGGCATAAGAGGAATGAACATACGGTGGGTGACAGAGAAGATGGAACGTACTGGAGCCCTGGGTGATCCCGTTAAGCTGTTGCAACCTGGAATGACCCTACCTCTAGACCTTATTATGTATAAAACCATTTTCCTAATTTTGGGAATATAAATTATATGCCAACCAGGAAATTACAGAAACAACTTATTTGCTAATTAGGTTAATACGAAATTCTGTTTTACATTAGATTCTCTGTTATTTGCAGCTAAAAGCATTCTAGCTGACACGTCATCTTTCAGGATTGTTGTTTGAATTAAATTAAGTTTACAGGTTCTGCAAAGATAACCAAGTCACCAAATATCAGTTGATGTTGTGCTCTGCAGTGTCTAGTTTGTGGTCAGTGCTCAAATGTTAAACATTAGTGCTATTACGTAGATCCTAGCATGGGGATACATGTTGTGAATGAAAAACCAAGAGAAACCTCTCCTTGAGAAAGGAAAATCTGAAAACAGAAAAACAGGTGTCTTATGAAAAAAGCTGGAAGGGAAATTACAAAGCAGAGAGTTCACGACCAAGAGTACCTTCCACAGGTGTAACGTGGTGCCATCTCCCCACCCCTGCTTTTGCTCCAGGAAGCTGGAGAACGGAGGATGGATACCACCTAGGTATCCCATCTGCTGTCTAGGTGAGTTAGGACAAGTTCCAACTTCAAATAAAATCGAATTATGCTACATCGTTAAATATCTATATTGTTGAAAACACAGTGCCAAGATGAGCACAACCAATACCCACGCCTCCTCACCCAAATTCAACCGCTAACGTTTACCACGTTCATCTTCCTCCCGGCCCCTGCCCTCGCAGTGAGGCAGACAGTCGCACAGACACGCACTTTCTGTGAATCGTCTGAAAGTTACGAACAGCGTGAAAAGGCCCGAGACCCAAGCACGCTTTCTAGAGGACAGTGGGCTACGTCTCTAGTCCTTCCTCTGCAGACGAGCAGCGCTGCCAGGCTGGGGGTTCCATTCGGTGGACTCCACTCTCTCTCCTCCTCCCCAGGGCGTGGAGCCTGCAGCTCCGGCCCAGGCAGGGCCCTGGAGGGCTCAGGGCTGCTCTCCAAACTGCTGGCCTCCTGCTAACTCGAGTTTACTGTTCTGGCTTTGAATCCTCCCAGTGCTATTAGCACCTAGGGATTTCCCTTTCTTTCTTTTGAGTGTGGCTGGGTATTAGCTCTGTTGCTGTCTTCTTTCCCCCAATATTCCTCCAGGGAAGGCCCCCTGGACCGTGTGACCTCAGCCTTCCATGCTGCCCAAGTCCTTCCTGGGGTCATGCATTCCTGTATTTAACAACCTAGTCAGAAAGGATTCCTTACACTTGACACATGTTCTTTAAAGTTACTCTCATGGCACCGGCACTGGCAGGGGTAAGTATAATAATGAGTCGTTATAAACGGAATACCTAGTTCTGATTTATCCTCACGACGACTCTACAACCCCCTGTATGCCACCGGTAAGGAAACTAAGCTCAGGCAGGATTCAACACCTGGGTGGCTCCTGCCTACCCCTCCGTTTCTCTCTAACCCTTCTTCTCATCTTCTCCACTCTAACCATTCTAGATTTCTTTAACCCTAACTTTTTTCCTCTCCACACATTTTTGTCTTCAAATAAGCTATCTGTACTCTCTAGAACAATCTGTCCTGCCCTTTCCTAGCTCCAACTCATCAATCTTCAATTTAGATATTTTCTCAGAGAAAAATACTTTTTCTTGCTTCTTCAGATTGGCTTAGATTTTTCCTGTCACGGCTCTGCTACAGTTTTGTCTCATGTCCGAATCACTCATGATATGGAAAGCATTTGTTTAATGTATGTATTCCCCTCTGCGCTGTAAGTGCAATGAAGGCAATGGCTGAGCCTGACTCACTCACTCAGCAAACACTGTCACTGTCCACTGAAGGTAAGACAGAAACCTCTGGATGGACTTGTGTTCTTGTGGGGAGAGTCAATAAAAGCAAACGAAAGCAGTAAAATAAATGGCATCTTGGGAAGTGGCAAATGCTATGGAAAAACATTAAAGGAGGGAAGGGGACAGGAGTATAGGGAAAAGCAGTCAGCAATTTTAAGTTAGGAGGTCAGAAAGTACCTCACTAAGGTGACACTCCAGCAAAAAGCTGAAGGCCTAGGAGGCAAGCCAGGCAGACAACCAGGGGAGACCCCTATGAAGAGACTTAGCAGGTGCAAACGCTCAGGGGCAGGAGCCTGGCGTCGCTGAGGAGGTTCAGCAAGGGGAACAGTGTGGTCACATGAAGAGAGAACCAGGGTGGTAACAGAGGCCAGCCTGCAGAGGGCCCTGCAGGGCCGTGGCTTCAAGCAGAGAGGGGAGCAATTGATGGTTTCGGGTGTGAGTGACGCGGTCTGACTTCCTTTGCCCAGGCCTCTCCAGCTGCTGTGGGGGGAAGCAGGAGCGGAGGAACAAGGCTGAAGCATGGAGACCACTAACAAGGTGACACTTGGACCAGGATGGAAGCCAAAGTGGCTGGGTCCCAGATGTCTTCTAGAGTTCGGAACAGAACTCAGTGACAGATTCGTTTCTGTGGCTTTATGCCTGACACCCTGAGGTGCTTTATAATTACTGCCGAAAGAATGCATTACTGACTCTGAATGCACGACCTTAATTAACCACTGCATTATGTGTCCCTTAATAACAGCCGCCGTGGAGGTGTGGAAGTCTCAGTGGAGACACAGACAAGAAAGCTACGCGGAATAACAGAATGACAGGTGCTTTGAAGTCTTAGGAACCAGGTGTAAGCCTTGGCTTTGGTAAGAATGAACTGCGATCCTGGGTAAGCTACCCTGTTTCTTTGGGTTTAGCATCTGTAAGATGTTAAGTAGGTCGCACATACTTCATAAGGCCGTGGAGGAGGTAAAGATGACATCCACGTATGAGGAAAATGCATTCCCAATTACAAGACACTGTATAAATCTCAGCTACTGCCGAAGACTGGCCTCTAACAAGAAAACAGCCTTCAATCTCGACTCCAAAATCTCATTCGCTCTCTCTTTTCATAAAATGACTTATCTACCAGTGTTTTGTTATATACAGTACCAGAGGCCGGCAGGAGAGTGTTAATTTCAACACAAAGATCATTATGAAAAATTCCTCAGGCTTCTCGGTTACGGGTCAGATCACATAGATTACTCAAACTTCTCATCATGTTCTATTTTCTAGCATTTTTAAGCTTCCTTTCAAGGTTCAGAAGCGTGAGTAGGCAATACTCCACCAACATTACATGTCATTTTTCTAACAGCATCTCGGTTCTACGCAAGCCTTTGATTTCGTCTACCTGTGCTACGATCCCAAATGCATCTGAATGGGACCGTGCCTTACATGACATCTGAGTCAAATGTCTGCGGTTATTACTATGTAGTGTCTTGAGTTTGTTACATCTTATCCTTTGCTTGAAAAATTTCCAAACCTCAGAGCTGAGACACGGTGATACTTGTTGTCCTGGATCATCTCTGCCTTTGTCACTTTTCTGTGTAGATTTCATAAAACCAGGCGGTAATGCAGGACCTATGATAGGCCTGAAAAATAAAACGTACCAATATCGTTTTCTCTGACTTTTAAAAGCAGTTTTCAAAGTTCACAAAAATAATAAAAAGCCAAGGACAAAACTTGAAAATGAGAATTTTATTTATTTAACATTATTTTTATGCTATAAGCTAATATTTTCCCACTTAATAGCTTAAAAAAATCTAATTTCTATATTTTTACTATTTGTTAATCAATGATTAGACACTAAACCAGTATTTCTCCCACTTCCTAAGAACACTATGTTAAATAAAACTCTTAATTTTTTAAAAAGAAGTCCTTATTATGGACTGAAGCCCATAATAATGTTTTCCTATTTTGTGCCTTGGCTTTCCATTTTGATATTCACTGTCCACTGAAAATTATAATTACAACCAGAACTATTCAGTATAAATTGAGTCCAAAGACGCACACAGCACATGCATACAACAGATGCCCGCAATTTATGGTTACATGTGCCAAGGTGGTATAAAAATCTAACCACTGTCCTCACTGGCAACCCAGCAATGACACAGAAGAGGACAGGAATGACAACAGTTTATCTGAGAGCCCAGAAAAAGGTGCTGTGCTAATAACCATGTCGCCGCATGCGCCTTTCCATGTTAAAGAATTAAAACAACCCTGCCCGGTATGAGTCACTCCATTTTCTAGGTGAGTGAAATAATGCTCAAGGACAACACTTATTAAAATGGGAGAGTTGGAGCTGGAACCCTGGTCTTCTGGATGAGAAGTCCACTTGCTTGCAAGCTGCCCTACTCCACGTTCTGAGGGAACCACTCACTGTCAGTCCAAAAGACAGAACTTCCTAAATCTGGGTCTTATAAAGAGAAAGGCTTACTCGTGTAGAGGAAAAATAAGATATTGTCAACTCTCTGTCACACTTATAAGTTTCTTCATCTTTTCTCTCATACCAGGGTTTTGTCCCGAGATGTCACTGTGCCAATAGTACCAGCCGAGATGACAGTGCAGTGCTAAGCTGAATTTTCCCGGTTGCAGTGTGTTCGGTTAGAACCTCAGAGACAGGCTCGTTGGTGGAGGACAACAGCACTGAGCGTCAGAGGTCTGGGTTCTGACCCAAGACACTTTGTAACCCCTGGTCTTGGTTCATAAAACTTTTTGGAGCCAAAGGAGTTTTGTATATGAAAACCAGGGACGTTTGGCATTGTTAGAAAGATCAAATTAGCTATCATCTATAACCTACAAGGAAGTAATATCTCGTTTTTTTCTGAAGACAATTTTTAGTAGATCTACAAATGCAATTACAGCTCAATTAATTCTCTGGCCTCAGGGAATCTGTGAGGACAAAATTACTGGTACATAAGATCTTGTGTACCAATAAAGGAACACAGCCATGGCACGTTATGGCTGTTTACAAGGGTTCTGATGATTCTATCTGCTACCACCTGTTTATTTCACACATAGATTTTATCACTGCCAAAAAAGAAATCTCAAAAAAGAAACTGCTATATGTCTCAGAATTTATTTTCTTGAAAGGAATATTATACCCTCAGCAAATTTTCCCTAAAGGGCCAGACAAGAAATTTTAGGCTTTGAGGCCACATTTGGATCTGTTGCATGTCTGTTTTTTAAATGAACATTGAAAGATCATTCTTAGCTTGGGGGCCATACAAAAACAGACAGCAGACTGTTCTGAAAATTAGGGTAAACTCTGACTATAAAATGTACAAAAGCCTGTTTTACTTGTTCTTACATATTGGTATATAGTATTATAAATTATAATTTAAAAATTTTACAATTCCAAAAAGCACATAGGAATCATATTTACTATGTGCTTACTCTGTGCCAGGCACCATAAGATACACACACACATATATATATATAAATGCGAAATTTCAATCGTCACAATTCTGTAAAGTACATGTTGTCATCCTACTTAATAGATGACAAATTTGAGGTTCAGAGAAGTTCATCAAATTCTCTAATGTGGGACATATGTACTTGTTTCTTCTATCAATAAATAATTAAGAAAAAGTCTGAATTAGACCTCAAATACCAGGATTGCAGGCCCCAGGTCTATCGCTTACTACGTGTGCATCCTTATCTGTTTAAAAAAACGGAAAGAAGGATAATATTCTACCACAAAACACTTTTGTGAGTATCAAATAGGAGATGTAGTTTTTTGAATAAACTATGGAGACGTCATAAACATGTAAATTATTTTAATAGGAATTTTTATTATAATTATTTTTATTTCAATATTTAAAAGTATTTAAATGATTATTTTTATTCTACGGATTTCAAATGCTTTATTAAGTTAAAAAACAATTTCAGACAACTCTTTAATGAATTAACAGATACTAATTGAAATATTTAGAAGACTGGCCTGAAATATTATACATTGTCACCTTGGAGGAGAATCATCCTGCTTTTTAAATCCAGGAGGAAGGGCTGGTCCAAAGAACCCTTCATCATCATCATCGTCATCTTGATTTCTCCTCTGTTTTCTGAAAACACAGTAGTGTAACTTTATGCATATATGTCAAAATTCTTTTCACAAATTATAATTTTTAACAATTAATTTTAATTTTTAACTTCAAGTATTATATAACTACTGAAACAAATTAATGTTGCCAAATAAAAAATGAACACCATGGTAAGACTTCTACTTATCTTTTCCTGAAATTTACTTTTGGCCTAAAAGAGATTGGTTACTCCTTTACAGCAGTAATATATCAATTTTCTACATTTTCTGTGGTGTTAAAGATTTCACCCAATAAAGTTTCAGATAATAGTCTATTAACTAGATGTTTCTGAGCAAAAATTTATGACTCTGGCTTTCAATCTCGTTTCAGGAAGGGTTTTCTGTCTCATAATCTTTAAAATGAATCAGAAAAAACCTGCTACTCAATAATGCACAAAGATGCAATATTTTATTTACATGGACCTGCGGTAAGGCTAGATTAGAGGGAAATCATTCATTAAACTTAAAAAACATATACTGCACATATAATTTTTAAAAATAAATTCTATGGTGTACTTAGAATGTTTAGTTGCTTTAATAACATCTTAAGGGAAAGCTCTAAGAATTCCATTGAAATTCTACGGAGGTCCACAGCTTGTACCACCAGAATAAATTCTTCGTGAAAGAATTTTACATAAGGAAATGCTGTAGGACATTATTTCTTCCTGAGCTGAACAAACGCAGATGTGGTGTCCCTTACTATCCAGCAGGTCCAGACAATGTGTACTAGATTTGAGGCCTGGTTTGTCATCTGAGCAAGTGACTGACCTTGCAGTTGGGCCAGTGTCGGTGTCTTCAGATTCCTGATCCCGTTCTTCGCACAGAGAACTGCTGTCCTCGTCGCTGTCTGGTGAATCTGAACTACTGCTTTTATAATTCGGGGGTAGAGCTGGTCCTGCAACTAAAGAAGATGCTCGTGTTGTGTCATAACTAGCCACACGGTCTCCATGGACCCCCTCGTCGACACTTCATATTTTTTTCTCTGTAATTCACAGCACCGGCAGACTGTCATGTGTTATGGAGTTTAATTGCATTTAATTGGGGCGACCAAATGTGCTGGTTTGCCTGGGTCTAAGGGGCTTCCTGGGGTGTGGGATTTTCAGTGCTAAAAATGGAACAGTCCAGGCCCTGTGAGGTTCACTCCTGTCTCTCAATTTGTAAGATGTCTATACAGTGAAATCCTGAAAGGGGAGAGAACAGAAGGAGGGAGCGTATGTGAGACATGGAAGGATTTTAGACAAGTTCCATATCCCTTCTTGGAGATTCTGATATAGATCCTGATTGGGGATCACGCAAATAAGGATGCGGGATAAGTACCGACTTCTTCATACAAGAACAAAATTTCTCTGCTTCTAGATCGAATGCAACTTTTCAGCCTTCATCTTACCCGAATCCTTAGCCACATCTGACTACTGCTTACTCTCCAAACACTTTCTCTTCCTTTGGCTCCTGTGACAACACGGACGCCCCTCTCTCCCCCCGACACCCATGCACCACCACGCCTCACTGACCGCACCATGCACATCCTCCAGTCTTCCAAGTCTCCCCTACTCTCTGCGGCGGTCCCTGGCCTCAGGACGGCTCCTGTGCCTCTTAACCTCCTGGCAACCATGGCCTTTATTGAGTTCCCTTCAATACTGTATAGGAACAACTGAGATAACCAATAGCTTACCGAGGAAATGATGGTGCGTGACTTTAGCAGTTAGGTCACAGAAGACACAGGGGCTTCCACTTTCTACTCTCTTGGATTGCTCACTCTGGGGGCATCTAACTGCTGCGCCAGGAGGGCACTAAAGGAACCCCCCTGCACACATACACACACAGAGGCCTACGCCAACGCTGGCGCTAACTTGCCAGGCATGTGAGTGAGCCACCTGGAAGAAGTTCCTGCAGTCCAGTCAAACCCTTAGATGACTGCGGCCCTGGATGGCACATTGTCTATAACTTCATGAAAGACCCGTAGCCGCAGCCACCAGCGCACCTGCTCCCAGATGCCTGACTCAGAGACTGAGAGATGTGTGTTGAGTAAAGCTGCCAAGGTCTGGGGTAATCTGTCGCACCAACGAATAATGACTACACCCACCTCCGTTGTCACCACCTTGGTCTAAGTTACCGTCAACTTTCGTCACTGCAACTGCCTTCTAACTGCACTCCCTGCATCTACGACAGTCCTTTCTCCAACCCATTACCAGTACATCCTCCACAGAGCGATCAAAGAAGTCTTCTGATCATGCGCATCTAATGTCGGACCTTTTATCAAAGCTCTTAACATTGCTTTATACACAGAAAAATCCATGCTGTACGGTTCCACTTATGAAACTATAAAAACAGGCGAAAATGAGCAACCCTGTTAGATGTCGTGAAAACAGTTACTCTTGGAGGGATCTGTGACTAGATGGCGGTGTGCAGGAGCACACAGCTGTGTGCAGCTCTGAAAATCCATCATGTCCTTAACCTTGACGTTGAGGTCCTGCTTATTTGCCTTCCTGCTGGAATGTGGGCCTTCAGGCAGCGGTGGCTCTCTCACGTGCCCTCCTGCTTTGTTTCAATTACGGATCTTCTCTGTTCCTGGATCCCACCATGTTCCACCTCACTCCAAAGTCTACATATCTGTCGTTCCCTCAGTCTCAGTGCTCCCTCTTTCAGAGCTCGGTTTGAAACTCACTTCTGAGACATTCAGGTATTGTGAGCCTCCTGATGTGATAAGATGTAAGGCCAAAGCTTTCTAAAATACTGTATTTTCTTCTTAACCAAAGTATTCTTAAAATCATTTACTCTTTATTTGTTGACTTAGGGTCACTGTTTGGGCTATCATATGCATCTTAAAAGATAGATTAAGTATGTGATGTAATTAAATAGAAAAAAAAACTGTGGGTAAAGAGGAGAGAGTGACAATGCTTGGGAGAGTCTGGCAGGCTTCGCTGAGGTGACATTTAAGTTTGGCCTTTAAGGATGAAGTAGGAGTTTGTCACATATGGCAAGAAGTGGAGAGTGAAGCCAGCAGGAGCTTAGAGAATTGAGAAACTGCACAGAAATTTGAAAAATCTGAGCACTGGGCTGTGTGTATCTGATACAGTCACAGACTAGAGAGGCTAGGATGGCAGGTTGGGAGCTAGGGAGCAAAGCATCTTCTCCCCGAGTCAGCGGCACTGGACATGGGAAGCCGGTATGACACAGAAGGTAAAAGGGCTGGTTTTGTTCTAATTTGGGCTCTACCACTTACTGGGTGTATGATCTCGGCCACAGCCGGGGCCTCAGTGTCCCTCACTGTTGCATGGAAATGTGAACCAAAAAGGGGCTATGTAATACACCTGACAAGCTCAGGGAGGGTCACATGGCAGGCCTGACATGCTTAGTGACCAAAAGTAGCCACTCAGGATGGTGTGATCACAAATTCCTAACCTGGCAGTTCATAGTGGGTAGCCACGTCCCAAGCCTACAGCTTCCTTAGCAAAGGTCAATCTTTACCTTGAGTCCTGTCCATTGCTCTCATGCATCTAGGATAACACACATTTGAAATGTCTGAGTAATTTTCTTTTCTGGACCCCTCAAAGGCCAACCGCTGGCACCAGAGTGTGTTGGCTGGAGAATCACTGTTTAAAAGTTAACCACTTGTTGGAAATTACTGTTTGGCTATCGCCATAGGAACATAGGCTACTAGCTATGGAAACACAACATTCTAACAAGCTTTCTGCTTCTGTATCTCTGCTTGCACACCTGACCAGTGGGTTGACAGGTAATGAAAAGGAGAAAAATAGACCTCTGTGTTCAGACAGAATGAAGAATGGGATTTTGGGCTTAAAAACCCTGCACCTTTACATTTCACTGCTGCTTCATTTGGGGTCTGCGTACCCCTGGCAGACCCAGCTGGCTGAATAAAGAGTGTGATTCCTATAACTCACTGAGTTCTGGTGGCCCCTGTGTCTTTCGGGGGCTGGCGGCCACAGCAAGAGCACAAGACCACAGAACCTCTCACTGTTACCTTGTTCCCCGCACACCATCTCCCTGTACTGTAACTGTTAACTAAGTATCCCGTATCCGCTGTAAAAGATGTTTCTTCATTTTGTTTGTAATTCAGTCCTCGAGACTGCCCCGCTTTGTCTTCTCTCGCCTCCTTAATTTAAGGGAATTTCGTGTACCTTCCTTAGGTTTCCTCCTTCACTTCCAAACACACAAAGGGAACCGCAAAACTGCCCTTCTCCGGAACATTTTCTCAATCCGCTGAGATCTTGCCCCTGGGCTTGTGCTCGACAATCTGGCTCCACGAAACCCCTGCAAACCTTTCGTACGGGTCTGGACCTTCTGTCGGGGACGGCAGTAACCCCGTGTGTCTTACACGGTCGCCAGGAGGGTCAGACGAGTGAATGTGGGGCGACGTCTGGCACAGCGTCCAGGCCACTGGGCGCTAACGGGCACGCCTCATCCTTACAACGACCGTCAGGCTGAGCCTCGCTTCTGAGGCCTCCGCCCCACTGCTCGGCTTGGGAGGGAAGGTGAGCTCGGGCTGCCGGCGCCCACTGCCCATCTCCCCCAGCGTCCTCCCCGGCCTGAGAGAGCGAGGCCGGGCGGGAGAACGGGGCCTGGGGGAGATGGGGGGACGCTGGGGGGACGCGCGCAGCTTACCGGGGCTGGGGTCCCGCTCCTTGTCGTCCGCCGTCCCCAGGGCCTTGAAGCCCGGCGGCAGTGCCGGCCCGATCAGGTCCCTCGCCATGCGCGGGGGCGGCCGCCGGTCGCGCACGCCAACCTCCCACCGCCGGGTCCCACCTACCTCCGAGGCGGCCCGCGGTCCGTCGCCCGAGCAGGAAGCTCTTCCGGCGCCGACCAATGACGTAGCGGCCCGTGATTGGCCGCGCGGCGCACCGGAAGTGACGCATAACACCGGTTCCCACGCGCACGCCGCGTTCTCTTCCGGGCGGGCGGCATGGCAGCGCCGGCCGGCGACTTCGTGACGCCCGCCCGCTGGGGTTCGGCCCCCGAGCCGACCCCCAGGTTGGGGCTTCCGGGCGACACGGCCCCGCAGCCGGGCAGCTGGATGCTCTGGACGATGCCGCCGCCGCCGCCTTCGCCGTCGCCCCCCGCCGCAGGGTCAGCGCCTTCCTCCGGGGCGCAGCCCCCGATGGAGCCCCAGGCGCCCCCCGGCTTCGACGCCCGGATGCTTCCCGGAGCGCAGCCCCGCTTCGGCCTCCCGTCCCGCCTCGGTTCTCAGCCTCCCGTCGAGGGCCAGCCGTCCTGGAGCGCCGGGGCGTCGGCGTCGTGGTGCTGGGGACAGGCCCCGCTGCAGCAGAAGCCCCCCAACCCTGCCGGTAGGCGGGCGGCCACTCCTCCCCGACCCCCCTTCCTTCCCTTCTTCCATCTCCCTTTTCGCCCCTTTCCCTCCCTCCCCCTCTCTGTGCACTTGGCCCTCCGCGCTGCGCACCGGGAGTCCGCTCGTTCGTGTCTCCCGGTTTGTCCCACTGGACTGTTCCCTCCTCTGTTCACTCGCTTCAGCGTGAACTCCAGCCGCGTGTCGGGGACTGGGAATGGAGGAGGGAGCAACCCATGCGGAAATCCGTATGGAGCTCACCCTCTGGGGCGGGAAGACGGGCGATCAGCAAAGGAAGCGGGGTGTGTTGGAGGGCGGTGAGTGCTGTGGAGGGGGAGAGCAAAGGAGAATGACGGGTAGTGCGGTTTTAGCTGTCAGCATCGTCGTAAGAAAGGTGGCGTCCGAGCAAAGGGTTCAGGGGGTGAGGGATCAGCCGAGGATGCATCCGGGGGAACAGGGACACAGGTAGAGGTCTGGAGGCAGGAGCTGCAGACCAGGTGGAAGCCAGTGTGGCCAGAGAGGACTGAGCCGGGGGCAGAAGTGCAGAAAACTGAGGAAGAGAGCAGACCTGTTAGGGCCTTGTGGATGATGGGACTTTGATAGGGGTAGTGCAGGGGAGCAGCACGATTTGATTTATGTTGTAAAAAGGATTAATGTGGCTACTGACTGATGAGACCAGTTAGGAAGTTGGTGCAGTTCTCCAGGTGAGAGGTATCAGGGACTTGGCCCAGGGTGGAGCTCAGAAGGTGATGGGGATTAGTTGGATTCTAGATATATTTTGAAGGTAGAGCCGGACCAAAACGGTTAGCTGAAGAATAGGAGATGGGGAGTGAGGTGAAGAGGAGACGACAATAACTTAGACGTGTTTTGCCAAACAAGTAGAAGGATGTGGATGTAGCAGATTTGGAAAGAAGGCCGGGAGTTGGAATATGCTTGTGGCAATTAGAGATGCCGAATAGGCTGTTAGCTATTCGTTTGTACTTTCAGGGGTGATTTGTGGGTGGAGCTGTGAATTTGGGTGTCGTCAGCTTATAGATCACATTCTAAGCCCTGAGATTCTTCACTTGAAACCCTTCTCCAACTCTGTAAGATTTCAGTTTACGTGAAATGGGATCCAAATCAGTGTTTACTGTGTGCCAAGTGCTGGGAATACGAACGTGCCTAAGGCATTCCTGAGCCAGGTGAGGTGGGTTCATGAATGTAAATCACAGTACGGTGTGCCTAGTGATGGAGGCACCTCCAGGGCCATTTCATAGTGCGGAGGAGTTGGGAGAAGCTTTTGGGAGAAGGTCCTGGTTTAGAAAGAGATGCTTTTTAGGTAGAGGCAATGAGCAGCACAAGGCCAGTTCTTAAGATTGCGGTGTTCTGCTGTGTGTGACTGGGGCCGTGTCTGGAGGGCATGGGGAAGAGTGTGGAAATAAACTGGATCTCATCAAAGGACTCCAGGAAGCCATTTGCAGATTTGGAGCAGGGTTGTGACGATTGGAGGATTATTTTCGTGGTGTCAGTTGGGAGAGAGGATTGGAAACTGGAAGACAATTTGGGAGGCTGTCACAATCTAGGTGAAAGCTCAGGGTTTCAGAGTTGGGTCACTGCAGTAAGAAAGGAAAAGAATTTGAGGGAAAGTGATTTTCACAAAGTTCTGTTTTTCTGGTATAAAATCGGTGCTGAAAGAGCTGTGTTAGGAGTTTTACTGTTTATGTCTCTAATGTTTGAAATAACTACAGGGAAATTTATCAGGGTTGCTTGTCCATTACTTGGACGCCTAAAGCTTCAATGGACACTTGATCTTATCCCTCTGTATCTGAAAAATATGAATTAAGTGGACTAGTCCTAATCTTTTGTTCAAACTACTATTCTTCCCAGAAGGGGTAGTTTATCACAGTTACTCAAGTATTGGTGACATGCTATAGCAAGTAAAATTTTAAATAATTGTATAGTTGCAAACAGTTATGGATCTTTTTGTTTTTCAGTTAAACATTCTTATTTTCCACGAAAATGTGATGCAAAGTTCACTGACTGCAACTTCCCTCCCAGTAAAAAACAGAAAAAAAAGGTATTTTTGAAAATATGTTTGAATGTTACACTTTGGTTCCTGTATTATTCTTTCATATCTTGTGTTCCTATCATCACTGTGTGTTTTGCATCAGTTATTGACAGTGGAGCTTTGCCGCAGCAAGATCTTAGAGGGTCTTAGCTGTAAGTAAAAATTTCAGGCAAAATCTTTTTGAGAAATAAGTGGAGAAATTTTAGAAAATGAAAACATTGACCTCCTTTCAGTATAGTATCAGGAGTAAATGTAATTGAGAATTAGGCCTACAGAGAAATGTTATTAAACTTCAATAAAGTAAAAGTATACAGTGTATACACATTATATATATGTTCTAGGAGATTGGTAGGGGAGAGAAGGAATTAAAAGTCTTGTATTTTTTTAATGAGGAATGACTCTTGGTTACATTCAGATACCAAGTCTTAAAATAGGCTTTCTTTATTGTGATGTAGTTTATCATTTGGTCTTTTAGCTCTAAAACTGTATAAATGATGGCTTAGTTTAGAATAAGTTCAGTAAGGTCTACAGTATGAAATTAGTATCCTTTACTTTGACATGAAAATATATGTAGCTAACATTAACAAAATAGCGGGAAAGTATCCTCTACTTACTAACACTATCTCAACATTAAACAGTTGGAGACAGGGTCCTCTCTAGTTGATCATTGTAACTTTTTTGTTTTATGTTTAAGCATAAAACTAGCAAATTGGAAACAAAAAAGAACTGATCTTCACCTAGATGTTTTTTCCCTTCTGTGGTTTTAAAATATATAGTTGTTTTTCCTTGAAGATGAAATGCTGTTTTTACACTGAATATTTATTTTTAGATCATCTTGACGTATATTCTGCTAAGTGCTAATTAGATGATCACTTTGCAGTCTACTCACTGTTTACAATAGCTCTCCTCAGATTTAAAAATTTCTGTTGTGCCTGGTTTTTCCTCATATATTTGCTAAAAATAAGAGAATTATTCCTTAATTAGAAATGTCTTCAAGAGTCTCTTCCACGTTTGAGGGTAATGTGAACAATCCAAGTATGTATTACTAGAAGGATAGTTATGTTTTTATGATTGATTAAAAGTTTTTTTTATTAAAAACCTAATGCCTCTTCATTTTTTTTTCCAGAAAAGAAAAGAACCAGTTTTTCACCTTTTTTGTGATACCTGTGATCGCGGTTTTAAAAATCAAGAAAAGTATGACAAACACATGTCGGAACATACAAAAGTAGGTTTTCCCGGTTGTCTTGAAGTTTGTTTAGCAAAATGGGTATATTTCATAGAAATTCTGAGCTGCTTTTCCTTAAAAGTTTATAGTTTATAGAAATGTCAGATGATGATAGATTGGGACAGTGCCTCTGGGATTTTCAGTTTGAGGGTAAAGGAGCCCCCTGCTTTGGGGTGAGGTGAGATGGCAGCAAAGAAGGGAGGCCTGGCAGCTGTTAGTGTGTGGTGGGGGGAGGCACCTCTGCTTTGCCAGGGGCTGGTTCTCGCCTCCAGTGGTTCTGTGCACCTTCTGAGCGCTCCTCCCTTTGACGATGCCCTTGGCCATTTATCTGCACCGTGTGTGTAGTTTGCTGTGGCCCATCCCACTTTGAGGGTGGTCTGGACCTCTTTAGGTACTTAACAAATGTTTAACCAGAATATTCAAGAAGTCAAAAAGTTAAAAAAGAAGTTCCCAGTTTGGAAAAGTTCCTCTCGGTTTCTGGGACTGCTTCCCACTTCAGGAATAAAGAACATTTGACATCATTGGCGGTGTCATACATTCACTCAAGTGGACAAGTGAAGGACTTGTGTCACCATATCGTATACTTCGAGAATGCCATTTCTTTTTAAATCCAACTCCTGGAGTGATCTTCGTGTTGCTGTTGATATAACTATGCAGTGGCGACACCACGTAGATGGGATAGCTATGTAATGTGACCAGAATGTATCTGCGTATGTAGTTTTAGGGTATATTTAATATGTAAAACATGGACTAGCCTTTTTTCCCTTTCTTTCTTTTTCCTTTGACTCTCACAGTGTCCTGAAGCGGATTGCTCTTTCAGTGCACATGAGAAGATTGTCCAGTTCCATTGGAGAAATGTAAGTTCTTGTTGCATTTGTTTTTTATTTTTTAGGCAAGGCAACCCTTGGTTGACATCGCAGATTACAAGGACCTTTTCAGCTTATGATCCCTTATTTTTTATTTTCTTACATCTATAGCACCCGGTCTTCCTAGGTGGTCTTCCATCCGAGTACTGATGAGGCCCCACCCTGCTTAGCTTCTGAGATCAGACGGGATTGGGCTTGTTCAGGGTTGCATGGCCATAGACTTGTTGCATTTTTTTAATACATGCGCTTTTCATTTCACTGACCTGTTTTCTTCAGAGCTCTTCATTTCCAGAGCATAATCATAAATAACATCCATACAGTACTTCGTACTTTGTACGGCACTTTTCCATTTATGGCTCAGTTTCAGCCTCACAAACCACTATGTAAAGTAGGTAAACACAGGCCCCCTTAACAGATAAAATGATGATTTGCCTAGGGCCGCAGAACTTCCTTGCACTTGAGTTCCTTGACTCTTATTCTGTGGTGGTTTTTCTACACCACGCTGCTTCACATTATTTCATGTATTTATTATTTCTTTAACTATCCCTCAGTTTTGCTTTTTTAGGGCAGTCATTTGGGTATTTAACGTCATTTGAGAAATGGGTGACGTATTTACTTCGTAATGAAAATTACATTACTATTTTTTTCTTGTCAACAGCGCTGATCTAAATACACAGGAAATTATTTTTTATCCTTCAAAGGAAGAGTCGTAATAAGGATGGATAAAACCTGTTTACTTAGTGTTAAAATTCTCTCAGCTAGGAAATGAGCTGTTGGGTATGGAGTCTCCACTATCTCCGGTAACACTTGAGATTTAGTCAGAAGCATAAATGTGCTTCCTGGCGTTCAGTAGGCTCTTTCCCCCTAGATGCACGCTCCTGGTATGAAGAAGATCAAGTTAGACACTCCGGAGGAGATTGCGAGATGGAGGGAAGAAAGAAGAAAGTGAGTAACGAGTTGAAACTCATGAAATAACTCTTCTTCTGTGGCAAGGCTGAGTTCTTCAAAATAATGACTTTGCTTAAGCTGCTGCTTCTAGAAACTCTTACGTTCTCCATCTCTGACGGTCTGCTCATTGCTTTAGCCCAGCTGAAATCCTGCCGCTTTGGGGATATTTTTTTCTCATCTGTCTACAGGAATATCCTGCCCATCTCTGAATACGGTGTCTGATATCCTCACCTCTTTAGCACAGATGTCCTTTATTACAGTCCTGTCGATTACAGTCCTTTGCACACGTCTTGAAAAAAATGACTTACAGGCTTTACAGATGTAAGAACCATCCTTTACGTGGCTGTTAACACCCCATGGTGCCATAGGAACGCTTATAAATGTTGATCCAGAACTACACATTTGTTGTTTTTAAAGAAATTGAGCAGAACTGTGTATGTGATTAATAATTGTGGTTATAGATTAGTAATATAATCATACTATTTAAACTGCTGTGGTTTTGACCATGAAATTCTCACTACATGGGACAGTCGTTTGAGACAAACCGAATCGATCGTATTAAATGTAATACTTTCTAAAGTAACATTCCCCATGTGAAGGTGAGCTATGGCCCTTGGCGTTCTGTGCAGTCAGTGCTTTATTTTTTTTGTAATTCAATTAATTTATTATATATTTATTTATACCTACAGCACCTGGTCTTCCTAGGTGGACTCCCATCCAAGTACTAACCAGGCCTGACCCTGCTTGGCTTCTGGGATCAGACGAGATCAGGCTTGTTCAGGGCGGCCTGGCTATAGCAGTGAGTGCTTTAAATGAAAGAACTCCACTGGCTAGAGAGACTTAAGGAATTTGAAGATGCCACCTGGTTTAGGGAGCATGTGTTTATATAAAGTCCGTGATATCAGACTAGTTAGATTTTCCAAGTTAAAGAGAAATCTCAGCAATCTTTGTATTAGTGTAATGTACGTCATGATATCTTCGAATAACTTCTGGACGATAGTTTAGTTTGAAAATCAGAGGTAAACATTCAGCATTGAAAAGGCAAAGACTTTACTATCTATGACCAAGGTTGCCGAACAGAGGAGCAGACCCCTGCCTTTAAGACTCTCACTGTAACATGAGATGTAGAGTAACTGCGTGATGTGGGTGTGAGACCACACACACCTGAAGCGTTAAGTTTAACCACGTGGAGATAAGAATTTCTGGTCAAGGGGTACGTGGGGTCTTTCGAAGGCAGGGCCATCACTTTGTTTTGCAAGACTTCTCATGTGGGGTGTAGTGTCCGCCCCCACCCCTGCATTCACTTGAACGTGCACAGGCTGGGGCAGATGGAGGGAGTCTAGTTGTAGTTTCTAGAATGGAGGCTGAAGGTATGACTGACAGGGCACAGAGGACCTTGGGGAAGACTGGGTACAATCTAGGAAGTGAATAAGTGACGCGACAGATTTGTGAAATAATGAGAC
Organism: Cynopterus sphinx; assembly: GCA_030015415.1. Classification (NCBI taxonomy): domain Eukaryota; kingdom Metazoa; phylum Chordata; class Mammalia; order Chiroptera; family Pteropodidae; genus Cynopterus; species Cynopterus sphinx. The sequence goes on from CM057381.1 coordinate 2,390,458, forward strand.
GCTTGAAGAGAATGAGGAACTTGGGTAAGGATAACGATTTTAGAAGAAGTTTATTTGTGTCTGTGATATCGCCTTGTTAGTAGAGTGTTCCGAAGTTGTCTTTTGCTGCTTGCTGAATTCATCTGAGATTCTTTCATAACTTGGTTCTCCAGTTCTGGCTTTTTAACATATTAAGATATTAATTTTACAAATGTACTTTGTTAATAAAAAGTACGGGAAACATTTCTTTTGGCACATTTGCTAGATTTCTCAAAGATAGACTAACATTCCACTAGCGTTTTGAAAAAACCTATTATGAAAATATATTCACTTCCTTAAATTTCTGTTATTCTCAATTTTTAAAAAATGTTATTTGAACTCCTAAAAGAGTAAATTTCACGTTGACATGCCAGGAAAGTCCTTATGTCTTGAATTTGATCTCTTTTGTGAGAGCAACATTCTTTCTGAGGAAGCCACTGTATTTTTTGACATGAAAGACAGATCAAGAGTTTGTAGTTGCTGTGTTAGAAAAGCTTGTGAAGGATTTTTAGTGGAGTCAGAATTTTAGAGCTGGAAGAAAACTCCAAGACTCGCTTGGTCCGTTGCTCCTTTATTTATTTATTTTTTTGAAGTACACCTTTGCTTTTATTCCTTCACTTTTACTTTTTTCAGATTAGCCAAATTCAGAGGTGCCCACTGTATTTAATTAAAACCTTAAGGCTTCTCACTCATAACTTGAAAAAAACTTCCACTGCTAAAAAGGGATTTTTTCCTTCATTCCTGACCTGTGGGGTTCACATGCTGTCTGAGTCGGCCTTGAGGAAAACGAGCGGTGGAGCTTTGTTTCCAGGGCCTCAGTTTTAGAAACTCCGAGACGTGTTTGACCACAGTTGGGAGCCCACTAGGTGGAGCAGTAGTTACAATGGCTCTGCGGGAAGCAGTGCGGTTCAGGGAGGGAGGAGGGTTTTCAGAAGGAACAGGCGCAGGGGAGAGGTCAGCGAGCAGGTGCTGCTTCGGGGTGAGGCAGGAACTAGGGAGTATGGTTGGAAGGGTTTGTGCGAGGAGCTGGTGGGCTCTGTTTTGCCTGTTTATCGACTCTAGTGCTTAAGGGCTGTCACTGGAGGCTTAAATCACAGGCAGGAGGAGGGGAAAGAGGAGGGATGACATGAAAAGGAGAGAGAAGGAAAAGGAGATATGGTTTCAGGGCCAGCGCCTCTTGGGGTTTTCGGGAAAGATGGAAGTAGGAAGAGAAGTGATTTTAGCAGATAAAAATAGAGACGCCAGCTGTGAGAATATCACTGTCCCAGTCCTTATAACTCCATGGCACCATTCTCTAAGAGGACGTATTGGGCCCAGGTTGATCTGTACATAATTGTGCAATGTAAGGCGGTTGGTGTTTTTTCCCCAGACTTTGGATTCGTTATTTCAGGTGTGCTTTGGGAACCCGACCTGTGTCCCCTGTCAGAGCTCCAGACGTTCCTTATCCTCGCATCTCAGTGTTACTTGGCCGGAGGGGAGTCCTGGTGCCCGTGTGTGTGACTCGCTCTTGTATTTCTCGCATCCCAGTTTTGGGATCATTTGCCTTCTAATACCCTGTGTCCTTACTTTTTAGTCTCTAGCTTCTGTGTAAATAAGAACGGTATAAATTTTGGGAGAGGATTTTATTAGGCACTGAAAAACCGACTCTCGCCGCTTTGCAGGGGACACTGAAAGGTCCCTTGCCTTTGGGAGAGCGACCTTTAATCTGCCGGAAAGAGACAGTGAGCTGTTGTAAGAGACCCCAGAAGTGGAGCTCCCGTGGCTTCCTAGATGCCTCATGTAAGGAAGTCGTTTACACCTCACCTAAACTCCACTTGCCCTAACAGACGTTCCCCTTCTTTACCATTGAGAAGCATGTACGCAGCATCTACTCGCGTGTCTGTGACACACCGTAGTGCCCAGTCTGATTGTGTAGCATGTGGCCTCACACATGGAGGGGCTGCAGGACACAGAAGGAAAATCTTGAAGAAACGCAGTAGTCAGAATAAGTGGATTTCAGGGTTGTGCCCAGTATGGAGTAGCTGAGTCCAGGCTGGACTGTGGGGCCTGTGAAAGGTGGCACCTTTTTCTCGCCCTCTCTGCGTTTGCACATTCGTTCAGGCTGAGAACCACTGGCTACCATCCTCTCTGCAAATAGTTCCAGTTGCTTTCATCTTTCATCAGAGGTCTTATTTTTCATTCTAGTAATCATCTGAGTCTCTTCTGAATCCCTTTCAGGTTTTATTTTTTCTCAACCCTCCTTTTCAGGTCAGAAATACGAAACTGGACACAGAGCCCTGAGTGTTCCTGACCACTTCTGAGTATCGCGGCAGGAAGATTTCACACGTGAACAGTGTGTCCCTGTCATAGAGCCTTAGCTTGTGTTCACTCTCTGAAAGCGCAGTCAGTCATGTGGTGCCGACTGGCTGTCAGATTTTTATCTCCTTATGACCTTGATCTTTTCCTCTTAATGTGTATTTATAGCTCGTGTATTCATCATCTTTTATTTATGGAGTTTATTTTTCTTGGCCGGATAGATTGCTTTGCGGTGTTCTTATTGAAATTCATTGCCCTTTTTCCTGATTACTTCGCTTACTCAATGTCACTGCCTTTCTTCTCCTCCAGCGTGGCCAGCCAATAGGCTCCATGTTCTTGGTGCTGTTCGAGTCAGTGATGCAGATGTTAACAACAACAACAAAAAAGGCAGCAGAAACTGTTCTGGAAGCAATGGCAGAGCACGACTTGTTGATTTTTCTCAACATTTATTCTGATGAGCAGCTCTCTTAAGTAGTGGCCTCTGTGTTCCCTCCTGGGCTTTTACTACCTCTAAGATCTGTGCCCCCACCACCAGCTTAGACCTTGCATCTCCCCACAAAGAGAGCTTCGTCTGAGCAGTTCATCTTGTACAGCGCAGTTGGATTCAGTCCTAATCGCTGCCTCGTGCATCCCTCTTCTTTCCATAACTTTCAGTGGCTCCCCATCTCTGCTGAATTACATTTAAACTTGCACGTTTGGCCTCGGCCTTCCTTTCTGATCAGGATTGCCTATAACTGCATTTCATGCAAATGGACCACTGGCATTCCCTGGACCTCTCCCACGCCTGCTGAGGCCTTGGTTCATCTGCACTGTTGGCTCTGCTTAGAACATGCTGGAGTTTTTTCTTCTGATCTCTGCCTGTTCACACCACTTAAGACCATTTTCTTCCACATTCCTTTCTTTCTAGATTTCTCCAGCTCGATACAGTCTTTCCCTGCCACTCTGCAATCTTGATATTCTTTGGAGGACTAACTACATTTTGCCTGTTGTTGAAGCTGTTTGTGTGCTTTTCTTATCCTTCTTGGTGGGCTCTTCTGAGAACTGTCTCTTCTCATCTTGGTAACCTTGGATGTACCTGGTATGCAATTGCCTAAGTAATTGCACTGACTTATGTGTTCTCTTACAGTATTGTCCAGTGCACACCAAATAGGTGAATTAGATCTGCTTGAGCACATTGTATGTTTGATTTAAATTCTAGTCTTAAGCTCCTTATCTCCTCAGACTAGTAGCAAGGTTGTGGACTGGCAGCTGGTCTACACTTTGAGCGTCACGGTTATAGTCTGTTTTCTTTGCTCTTTAACAAGATTCCAGAAGGAATTAAAATTTATATACATTTTATATAAAGGTTTATATAAATTATGATTTATAGTATTAGTCGTTAAACAAAAATTACTAAATGCAGCAATTGCTTTATTGTGTAATTGAAGTTGTGTTCTAAAAGCCCTCATGCATATATTTTTTTGACTTGGTTTCATAGAAACTACCCAACTCTGGCCAATATTGAAAGGAAGAAAAAGTTAAAGCTTGAAAAGGAAAAGAGAGGCGCGGTATTGACGACGACTCAGTATGGGTGAGTTCCTTGCAATTGCTTTCTCACTGTTTATTTTAAGCAAGTATACTTAAAAATGATAAAAACATAGACCGAAATCTCAAATCACCACACCCTCCCATTCTGAAATCTTTGCTTTGGATAAGTCTTTTCTGTCTTTGTTTCCCAACTGAACAGTTCTTCCCAAAGGCAATTTTATGCTTGCAGAGATAGTCCAGACGTATATAGCACATAGATAATAGACTTTAAAAAATATTTTTGATGCTCTTCTACACCTTGCGTTTTTTTAGCCAAATAATATAGTGGGTGATTGATTGTTTCATATTAATATATAACAAGTCTCGTCTTCCTTTAAGAATGTGTAGGGAGCCTCAGGAAGTCCCATAGGACCTTTTTTTTTTAAGCCAATTTCCTGTTGCCAGGTGTTTAAATTATTACCAGTCTTTTACTATCAAAAAGTTGCCAAAGTTACATGCATTTTACACACGTGCAGGTATTTTTGAGGATGGATTCCTAGAAGGAGTTGCTGAGTCAAATGCCGTACGTGTGTTTGTGGTATCGTTAGCTAACTGCCAGGCACCTGTCACAGATGTCGTTCTAGACACCAGCGCTGTATGTGACAACGTTTTCACCTTCCCTCACCTTCACAGAATTTTCTTCAGTGTTTTTTCCATTTAGTTTTTATTGAAATATATTTTTAACAGAAGTAAAATATACAGATCCTAAATATACACACACACGTACACATACCTGTGCACTGACACACCTGTGTAACCTCCACACACACATGAACTAATACTGTCACCTCCTGCCTAAGGGCGCGATGCCTTCTGAGAAGTATGACGTTAGGCAGTTTTGTCGCTGTACAGACGTCACAGAGTGTACTTACTCACACTTAGATGGTGCAGCCTACTGCACACCTAGGCTCTGTGGTGCAGCCTGCTGCTCCTAGGCTACACACCTGTACAGCATGTCCCTGGACTGCATGCTGCAGGCCATTGTTAACTCGTTGGTAAATATCTGCACATCTAAACATAGAAAAGATATAGTAAAATATGGTATAAGAGATAAAAAGTGGTCCACCTCAATAAGGCACCTACCGTGAACGGGGCTGGCAGGACCAGCAGTTGCTCTGAGCACGTCAGTGAGTGACGGCTGAGGACATGACTGTCCACTGCAGTGGACTCTAGTGACACTGCACACTAAATTTATCAAACGACGTGAAAGTAAAGCAAGCACAAGAGAAAATGATACAATCAAGAGATGTAGTAAACACGAGGTAGATGAGGCTGGCTGCGGGCTGGACACAGCATTCTGTTTCGCAGCAAACTTTTTTGTAAGGAGGAAGTATGTTCCGGTCAGTGCTTCGTGTTGTTACACCTTTTCCTCGTGTCGTACCGTTTCCCTCGGGACTAAGGATGTTGGACACCTTCCATGCCAGTTTTTAATTGGTTGCTTTCCTTGATTCGTAGGAGTTGTTTACTTGGATACGGTCCTTTTTCGAGTGGAGTGCACGTGTCACAGATTGTAGTCTCACAGTTTGTGACTTGCCATTTTTCTCTCAATGGCTGTTTCTTTTGTTTAATACAGTGGTCAAATGCTTGGACCTCTGAGGGTGGCGGGGGTTCAGTTAGACGTACCTGCTGATTGACAGGGCTCGGCCACAGCTGGAGATTGCTTGGCTGATGGCTGGGATGCCTGCACGGTACCATTTCTCGTTCTCATTGTTCTTCATTGTCGGTCCACTCGGTACCTATTTACTTTTGCCTAAAAGACTCCCTTTAACTTTTCTCATACTGAAGATGTGCTGGAGATGACATCGTTAAGCTTGTGTGAGGTTTATCGAGCCTTTCTTTGTGAAAGGTATTTTGTTGGGTATACAATTCTAGGTTAGCATTTTTTAAAATTTATACTTTAAAGATGTTATTCAATTATTTTCTCATTTGTATTGTTTCCATTGAGAAACCTGTCATCATTATCTTGTTCCTCTATGTAAAATGCCTTTTTCGCTAGCTGATTTTAGATTTCTCTTTATCGCTGACTTTGAACGTGATTAAGATGCTCCTTAGTATTTTCTTCATGTTTCTTGTGCTTGGGTTTGTTGATCCCAGTCAAAATCCCAGCAAGTATGTTTTGTTTTGTTTTGCAGGTGGTTTGTTTTATTTTTGGTAGGATGGAGGAGGACGGTGGTACTGATAAACTTTAAAAATTTATCTGAAAATGCACGGGTTCTAGAAGATCTAAGAGAGTGATGAAAATAGTGTAGTGTTGGCCAGTACTACAAATAGATGGGGAAAGGATAGTGTTTTCAACCTTTTGTCTGTATGTTTAAAAATGTATTTCTTAATAGAATATATAATTTGGTCCTTTTTTTTTATATATATATATTTCAGGCTGAAAATCTTTATTTTTTTTTAGCTAAGGTTTAATTTATTAACATTTAATGTAATGCTAATATAGTTGGCTTGCAGTCTATCTTTGTTCTGTTCATTTTTTAAATTTGTCCTTCGTTTCTCTTCTTGCCTTTTTTTGGATTAATTGAATACTTTTAAATCTATTTTCCTCTCTGTTAGCTTTTTAGTTATAATTATTCCTAACCTCTCCACTTCAAGGGCATCTACATTTTTACTATTTTTAAGTGTTGATTAAGGAAACTATCAATGATTGTCAAACAGTGGTGTAACAGAACTTCCTCAAAGGTGGGGTGGGATGCAAATAGCAAATATACAACTTTTTCAATGAAGTCTTGCTGATCTTATCAGTTAAAGATCATCCTAGCTCATTACCTCCTAGTAATTTCCTTAGGGATGATCATTAGAAAGCCAGGTGTGGCCAGGTGCCAGGGGCAGCCTTGAGTGGGTTGAGGAAGGCATCTGCGAGTGGGAGCCTATGAGAGGGGCATCTCTTCACTACCTACCCCACAGTGATGGTGGACCAGAGGCAGAAACTGCATGTTTTACCTGTGATGACTTTGTCACGGTGTTAGCTCAACACCTCTGGGTGGACGTTGGAAATTAATCCATGGTTTTCTACAAAATTTGCAGTATGTCTATAAGTTTTTGGAGTGAGACTATAAGGATTAGGTGACTCTAAAAGAATTAAGAACCTCTGTAATGTAGATATATTAACTGAGTATGTTGGTTTAACAAATTATTTAGAAATGTTATGAGAATAGCTACCATTTATTAAGGGCCCAGTGTGTTACTTTGTTCTAGATGCAAAGAACTCTTTGTTTATTCTCTGTGATTCCTGTTCTACAGATGAGGGAGTAAAATGACAGGGAGCTTAATATTGTCCAAAAGATACAACTAGTAAGTGGCAAAATTGGGATTTGAACCCAGATTTATAATTTCTATGCTCTACTGCAGCATCCTTTATTAATGAAAAAATGAATTTTGCCTGATAAATGACAACTTAGGGTAACATATGTATCTTTGAAAATTCAGTCTCATCAAGGGATACTTTGTATTATTGTCTACTGAGAATGTATGTGATAAACCTTTTCTTAATGGCCTTTTTTTTCCCTGCACATAGTTCACGTTAGGATATGCTCAAGTATTTGTTTTCCTTCTGAGAGGAGTTACCGTGGTGGTTGAGAGGGCGCTCGATTTGAGTCAGCTGTGAGATTGTGCTCAGTCTGTATTTTTAAGTTTATCATCCTGTACAGTGAGTAGTGCTGTCTCATCAGTTTCAGAGCGTTGTCATGAAGATCAAACCAGGCGGCATATTTGAAAATGCTTCAGAAAGTGTAAGGTTCTTAAAAATCGAGTAGACAGGATTTCACCTTACAAAGTCTAAGAAACCCTTTTATTTTGAGTACAACGTGAATGAGAGGATGCTGCTGGTTAAATTCTCCTGTGTTTGATTATGCACTATAACCCAGTTTGGGAGGAGTTAAAATATGGGAGGAAATGTGCATCTCGAAATTGTCAAAATACAGTATATTGTGGTGTGTTGTTGTTTTAAAAATTATCTGTAGAGTTCTCTGCCTTCGGAAGCCACTGAATTTATTTTATTCTGGTCACTTTCATGCAGTAGGATTTAAAGATTGATTGACAGCTAGGTTTCTTTTTCAGATTTTTCTTGAAAGGTCAGTGCCTTTTATATTAACAATTGCAATTTTTTTTCTTTCTTTTTTTACTCTAGAAAAATGAAGGGGATGTCTAGACATTCACAGATGGCAAAGATCAGAAGTCCTGGCAGACATCATAAGTGGAAAAATGACCGTGCTGGGCAAAGAGCAGCCTTTGGGTCAGACAGTCGCTTGGGTGATTCGAAGCCTGACGGTCGTCCGGAGGCCACCGCAGACCCTCTGGGTGTTCTGGTGAACACCGATTCTGGTAAGTGAAACAGGAAAGCTGTGTCTATAAATGTAGACGTGATGCCCAAGTCGCTGCTTCACAGCGTTGTTTGTGGAAAGTTTAATGGCAAATAACATCAAGCTGTAGAATGGTGATGCTTTTGTTTTATCTTTAAGGAGCCTCTTTCAAAGCCTTGATTTCAGGACATCTTTTCAGAATCTTGGGGTTGAGTGCGTGAGCCAGGCAGGCTGTGGGAGGAAGATAATCTGTGCTGGATAACTTCCATAGTATGATGTGATCTCGGAAACATTCTTAAGACTGTTCTCAACATAGTGACACTGCAGGTTCACATTTGCCCAATCACGTAAATTGTCCCCCACCTATAAAGCAGTAATCCCAGGGGAAGCCAGTGTTTTCATGCTGCCCGGAGCCATCTCTTTGAGTAAATAATATTAATCCTTGTGTTTGGGTAACACTGTTCTTACTCAGAGCGTAGACTAGGTTTATGTGTGTTTACAGTTTCCCCTTGACTTCCCTCGAGAACTTAATGGGGCACGTTTACTCTTCTCTTCTAAGTTAAAAAATTAGAGGACCAGGAGGAGGCTGCTACCTCATCCCGTACAGTACAGATGTCCTTCAGCCCCTGAAGCCCCTTTTCCCCTCGTGGAAATGGAAATGCATTTGTGAATGTTTCCACCACCCTCCCTTCTGCAGCGCCGGGAGCCTTGATCCCCTGGCGTGTGTGTCCTCCCCTAAGGGGACTGAGTGGGCCGAGTTAGCGGGCTGAGGTCACATGGTGGCCGTGATTTGTTTTGGTTTAAGTGTTGAAACCCTTAATGTATACTGAGGGTCAGAGATAGGAACGTGCCTACAGCGAGGGTAGAAGATGGTGACGTGGCACTCTTTTGGTTAGAAGGAACATATATGCATGAGGGAGACAAGCATAGTGAGCTTTGTGACACTCCTAGGACGCGTATGCCTGGCACCCAGGTTGTGGTTCCACCATTCTCCAGTTAAAGGCACCAGGGACCCACTGGAAGGTGCTCCCAGTGGCCAAAGTTGGAACAGTTCGAGCCACAAGATAAATAATACATTATAACCAAAAGAATAAGATAAACGTCTGTGAGGCCATCCTGGCAGAAATAAATATGGGGCAGGAGGGACAATCTTTCTTATAGAAGAATTTCAGTGAATAATTGCAGAAGAGATGAGGAGAATAGAAAGTCTCCATTGGAACACCACGGTAGTTATTGTTTCAGGCAGGGCCACTGGTAAGTGGTAAAATTAGTGGCAACACTTTATGGTAACACAGCATTTCCGTGGCCTCAAAATAGCTCCTTCAAGTATTCAATACTGTGGCGGTTTTAGCTTACCTCCAGCATTCCTTAGTGGTTTTTATTCTTAAGAGGTAGCACTTAATTCTGTCTCCTTAATGTTGGCAGGACCTAGTGACTCATTTCAAGAAATAGAATCGTGAAAGAGAAAAACAGGAACTTTTCAGTGGAGAAACCAGGCCGACCTCCAAGGGGTCAAGGTTAACGTCAGCAGCAACGAGGCACATTGACGTAGCGGGCTCCTCGCTGTGTGGGGAGAGGGCGCTACCTAAATCTGGAGTCCTGGTCTCATCACCAGCAGCCAGACCCACGCTGAGGGCTATTCTGCAGTAACTGTAAAGTCTTCAAAAACACCAGGTTCACGAAAGACAAGGAACTACTGAGAAATTGTCGTAGATTGCAGAAGGTGGGCGAGGAGCCACGAGGACAGTGCGTGTGAGGTGGAGGGTTGTATTCTGTCAGCGTGGAGGAGCTGGTGACCTTACAGCAGCCTAGTTTGGGGAGCAGTGTCCTGCCAGTGGTAATTTGTTAGCTGCGACAGACGTGCTGAGGTCACGTACTATGTTAGCACATCTTACGTGGGGGAAACCTGGTGAAGCGTTCGTGAGCATTCACGGTAGTATCTTTGCAACACTCGTGTAAAGCTAAAATGGTTTCAAAATAGAAAGTTTAAAAACTAGGCAGGAAAAGGGGTGTTATGTAGGCCAGCCAGTTAAAGTCTTGTGGGCCACTTCTTGAATTGTGAGGAAACACTTTCCTCCAGAGTAGATTTTTGGTTTTTCTATTATTCTCATTACAAAAGGAATACATAAAACACGTAAAAGCACAAAATTAAAAAAACAGCCTCCTTAACTTGCAGAGAGCGTCACTGCTCGCATTTTGTTGTGGATCCTGCCAGTATTTTTCTTATTAACATACACTGTTTTTTAAAATAAAAATGGAGTCATGTCATTAAAAAATATATAATGAGTTTTCCGTGCAGACCGTCCAGGTTTCTGTGGTGGTCCTCCCGCTCCCCAGCTCTGTCCTCTGTCCCAGCTAGCCTTTTCGAAGTCGTCTTTATCGATGAGACAGTTTGTCTTTGAGATACTTGTCAGAGCTTACGTACCATTCTAGTCTCCGAGGAGACAGTGCTGACCAAAGCCAGACCCCTGTACCCTCTGGTAGCTGACGGTCTAGTTTATGGCCTGGTCGGGGGTGTACATAGTGGATAAATGTGGGTCGGCGTAAGCGACACGAAGGTGAATAAAGCTAAGTGAAAGGACAGAGAATGTGGCTGGGGGGGGGGTGCGGTATTTTGCAGAGTCAGTGGAGGCACCGCTGATAAGGTGGCTGTAAGGTGGCTGGTACGGTGACATTAAGGAGCTGCAGCCTGAGGGGCTGTTTTTCCAAGCAGGAAAAGCACCAGGTTCACCGCTGCTGATTCAGGGATCCTAACCTAATGAAATTAAGTAAATTTCTGGCCTCCCTACTACCTGATGAAAGTAATTAGTAGCACGAATGAAGTAAATAACAAATTAACAGCAAAGACTGCGTACTTAAAGGAGGCCCACACTCTGTAGGCTGTGGAGCACGGGAAGTAACTGCCCCAGGCGTGGCCTCCGGGTGCCCCTGTGTCTTCTCGTTGAGGCAAACAGCTTCTCTGACCCTGAAGACAGAAACCAAGGGGGGACAGTTTCAGGTCTCCTGGCTTTCCTTCTTTGGGAAGATTCAGGAAATGATCAGAAATTCCTTTTCACTAACCCACGAGGGAGTTGGGGGCTGTCAGCTTTCTCTTTTATGGTGGGGGATGTTTTTGGTGTCCCGTTTCACTCAGCTCCTTTCCTTTCTGCCTCAGAGTCTGATAAAGAGGAGAAGCCGCATAGCACTGTCATCCCCAAGGAAGTGACACCAGCCCTGTGCTCACTGATGAGCAGCTACGGCAGTCTCTCAGGCTCAGAGAGTGAGCCGGAAGGTAAGGCGTGCCCTCGTGCTTACAGCTGGGCCTGCGTGGTGGTGGTGCCTTTCACCTTCGATGCGTCGTGGCATCCATCCACGTGTCTGTATCTGAGGAGAGACACATCCTATGCATTTTCTATTTGATCTTCAGATTCCTTTTTCATTTGCTTCAGAAGTAAAGGTAACCTGGGACAGAGGGAAGTGGAGAAGCGGGGAAACGTATTGCTGTTCTGGGAGGAAAAGGCCAACAAGGCAGTGAAAGAATAGGAAGAAAAGAACATTAACTAGTGGAACTGAAGAACCTTGTGAAAGCTGTAGCAGAGAAAAGTTCATTTCCTCTGCTTTTCAGAACACTTATGTTTAGCACTGTCGGTGGGTGGAAAGAGGTCCTGTGAGACAGAGGGTGACGGATTCCTTAAGTGTGTATAGGGCGGCACTGCAGAGAGCACATGGCATCAGTGACCTCAGTTGGGGACACAGCCACCATGTACGTGTTTTAAGGGTTGGGAGAAAGGAAATCCTTTCAGGAGGCTCTGAGCAGTCAGTGATGTTCAGGAGACATGTCTGACCTTCAAAGATGGTGACGAGCCAGCCTAAGCTCTGGCATCTCTTTTCGGGCCACCTGTGAGGAGGCCATCGATGGTCGCAGTGTGGCAGCCCTTCACCCAGTGTCCGCAGTGACCCTGCACATGTCTAGTGAAGCAGCCTGCGTCCTGCTGGCGTGGAGACCGACTGTGCAGTCATTTCATTCAGGCTCTACCAGCCACGAGAGTCCACGGGTGTGTCCCTCAGGACGAGCGAGGATCACGACAGGGTCTGTCCCAAAGATGAGAGTGTGGGGTGCAGTGGGGATACGAGGAGCGAGGGGAAGCTTTGGAGGGGGACGGCTGTGCTGCTCATGTCGACTGGGCTGACGATAGTGTTTGTGTCGTTGGAAGACATTTAGGAGGGAAGAGCCCGGTTTTAGTAAGAAAGGTCGTGTTTCAGTCTGTAACGGGAATTTTTTTCTTGTCTTAATGGACTGTGGCCTCCTGTGGTAGCTGGTTAAAACGACTTGAATTTTGAAACATAAACTACTTTGGCTCTAGCAGAGGGTTGCTTAACAGACGGTTGCCTTATCCTTTTTTTTTAATTTTAAGAAAAACAGTATTTATTTCTTTACTCTTGTTTCGAAAGCACAGATATGAAGGTGGAGTTATTCTTTAAACACATATCACGTTTCCTGCTTATCAGCTGTGGTTCTGACAGGCGATAGCAAAGAGAGCTCTGAGCAGCTGACGGATCCCGTAAAAACAAGCAGCCTGGCTGCTTTCTTCTCTGAGACAAAACACTCAGTACTTTCACACTCCTGTCTTCGTGTTGTGGCCGCCACCTTTTTTCAGTTAGGGGGAAGAAAGGGGACTGGAAGGCACCTCTGAGGTCCGACTCCTTTGTTTCTCAGACCCTAAAATTTAGGATAAACCTGGAAGTTAATACATGGCTGAGCTGGGGTAAGCCAAGCCTAGGGTCAGCACTCAGAGGTCTGAAGAAGCCAACTGTGTTGCCTTCCGCCTTGGTCTTTCTCTGGGAGGCTCTTGCTGTCTTCCTGCACCGTGATGCGCGACCTTTTCTTACAGAACGGGAGATACTCTCTACTAAAAGATGTCTTCGGTCGTGTTTGAAACCATTTTGACTAGTAGTCCAAAATGCCCAGCCTTTAGGAAAGGCCCTTGTTCGCATTCCTAAGCATTAAGAATTGTTTTATGTGGTTCGAATTCGGTTTAGTAAGCCATCCAGGTCACCAGCGGATTTCTAGCTTTCACTGTTAATTATCGGCCCTAGAATGGGAAGTCGACACACACAGACTTCGGAATAAATAAACCCAGGAAATGAAGTGGGATGCTCTGAACCGTGAAGAAGCACTTAGAAGGCTGCTCATGGAAGTGGGTTCTATTGGCGGGGCGTGGTCCGGCTTTCACAGATGTGAGCAGTTTGTGTCCTCACGGTTCAGATGTGTCTCACGTTAGGGCTTAACAGAAAAGCGTGTAGAGGGTCTGAAACGGGAGCAGTGCTCTCCTAGAAGGAGTTTTCAACAAGGAAAAGCCCCCCCGCCCAAGAAAGACTGCAGCAAAAGAAGAGGCCACGCTTGGTTCTGGGACTGTCCCAGAATCGTTAAGATACGCGTAGGAAAGACAGTTTCAAAGAGTAGTATTTCCAGAGGGGTTCGTGTGATACCTGCTCCGGCTTTTGCATGCGAGCATTTTGTTTTTGGTTTTGCCGTATTAGAAGTTGAGCACAGTTTTACAGCCCCCCAGAATTGTTTCTTGAAACTGGTTTGGCTATCACTGGGGACCTCCAAATTAGAAAGCCATTCAGAAGGCCACAAACCAAAAAAGAGTGATTTAGGTTTGAAAAAACTCGGTGGCTGTCTTTTAAATTTATTTGGATTGGTAAATATTTCACTGCAATATGACACTAAGCTGGGAAATAGGAATCTTGAGAAAGATAAAATAATGAGATTCCAGTTCCTTATTCCTTAGCAGCAGATGGCCAGTGTAAGCTGAGTCGTTTGCCTTTCATGTCCCTGGATTGGGAGGTCGTACCCAAAGGGGAAGGGAGTAATAGAGAGCAGTGCCCCGGTTTGTGTTTTTGCCTTTAATTATTGTTTCCATAGTTTCACACTCTAAACCCCTGTGTGACTTCTTAGCTCCCTTTCTCTGTGCCGTTGCTGTCATAGAGTTCATTTCTGCAGGTGTTGTAACCCGCACATTTGTGGGGATTTTTCGCTGTCGGTTATCATTATCTTTAAAAGATTTTCCAAATGAGAAGAGCATCCGCACGCTGACTCTTGGGCAGTCCTAGTCTACGCAGGTGCATGTTCCCATGGGTGCTCTCCGTTTCCCGGGGAGCACTGTCCCTGGCTCCGTGGTAGCCTCCAGCCCGGCAGCTACAGCTCCCGGCTCACACAGATATTCTAATACATCGTCGGTCCTCGTTTTAATTAATCGGTAGCCAGGATTCTGTCTGGGGGGATTATTATGGTTTTGGGGGTGTTTTTGGAAGGTTTACTGCTTTTTGTTTTTAAATTTTTGTTTGTTTTTCACACCTTTAGAAGTTCGCATTAAGACCGAAGCAGACATCCTGGCAGAAGACCACGTCCTTCATAGCCACGCTCCTCAGGGACCAAGTCAGGACGCAAAAGCGACTGTGAGAAGTTTCCCAGAGGCCAAGTGTGAGAGCCAGAGGGGTTTTAAAAAGACCAACCCTAAGAGGAAGAAAGGTCACCCCAACTGTCGTACGTTATTCCAGCCAAGGACACACCACCCGTACCTCCTGGAAATGGTGAGTGAGCTTGCTCTGCTCCCGGCCTCTGTGCTCTGCTCGCTCCATGGAGCTTCGTGCGTGTGGGTGCGTGACCTTCAGGTCTCCAGGGACGTCTGCTCCTTGATGTCTCCTCCGTGCATCTTAACCCTGTCCATCTCCGTGCATCTTAGCCAAGTCCAGCGACTGTGGAATAATTACAGTTTTCAGAACCGCTTAGAATGGAAGTCTAGGTTGAACCGGTCACGAAATGTGTCGAGGTGTAGTGACAGCTTTAACGTTTCCATCGAAGGCACAGCTCAACCCAATGGCAGGCCGGAGGGGGAGGGGACGAGGGCTCTCGTGTGCTCGTCTGGTGCGTTGTCCTCATTGTGCCGTGCTAAGACGTCTGTCCTTGTTCACATTGTAAAGAGGAAGCGATGCATCTTTTGCCTCGAAGCAGTGGTCGTGAAGCTGTTCGAGGATGCAAGGCTTCCACGTCTAAGAGCGCTAGGAAGAGAAACACTCCAGATGTCTTGGTGGAGCTGTGAACTGTTAACGTCTGTGGACAGTCTTCGGTTTTGCCCTGTCAGCTTAGTGCTTACGCTGGAGCTGGTGGCGTGGGGTACGCGCCGTGAGGGGCACCCCATCGCTTCTGATGAACACTCAGCCGAAGTGCACTCTGCTGTGTAAATCTCCGTGCTGCCATAGCACGGTAAATGCGTTTTAAAGATATTTACCTCGTACGTGGTCAATTAAGTCATTTTCCACTGAAAGCTCCTGTGTGACGTTTTCAGACTACATCAGGGACATCAGAAAGTAGATTGAGCGGTCCCTCTCTTTTGGCAAATCCTTCTTTGATTCTTTGGTTACGTACTTATTCCAGACACCAGGGGCTGTTAGCCCTCCTTCAGTTGCAGTAAGCACAGAACATGGGGACTTAGTCGAGTCCAGGAATACCGGCATTTTCAAGTGCTAGTTTCTTATTGCTGTGTTTAACCTCCTTATCAGTGTCTACACTTTATGGATTTGGCATTGCTGGTCCTCTTTGACATGAGTTTTAGGTTGAAGAACTGCTGGCTTGTTAGGGCCTCTTCGAGAGGACTCCAGATGTTTGTGCTGGTCAGAAAGCTGGATAGGTAGTCCTGGTGTAAATTAAGAGGAGATGTTCTTCTTTTTTTTTTTTTAGCAAAATAGTAAATAATACTCATCTTTATTGTTATGTGTGCACACATACCATTTCAGATTGTTTCTTAGATATATTGTATTTACGAGCCAATCTCTTTGTTGTTTTTTAGCTTTTAGCTCCAGACATCCGACATGAAAGAAACGTGATTTTGCAGTGTGTTCGGTACATCATCAAGAAAGACTTTTTTGGACTTAATACTAATTCTACGAAAACTGAAGCTGTATAGGTGTGCAATGTTTCTGCAGTCAAAACTGAAGATTTAAAATATGGCCGTCCTCAAGTTAGTGGAGGAAAACGTTTTTTTTTAACTGGATTAATAAATAAATTGTAAGCCTCATGTGATAGTCTGTTGGATTTTCATGTCATTGAATCTATGCAAATAAATACCTAACTGATTTTTTTAGACTGTGTGTTGTTGGGATCGTGTATAACGTTTGCTAGCAGAATCCTTCATTCGTTTGTACGTGCTGCTGTCATGTGAGGAAGTCTACTCTTGGCCACTAAGAATTGAGGTACTGGTTTAGTAGTAAAGAAAAAAGCTTTAATAATGTTTAAAATTCAGCTGAGCAAAGCTGTAGCTGAGGGAGAGAAATGCAGTTATTTTGTTTTTAATGCAGGAGAGGAAGAATAGTTCTTTAATTGTAGGAGGAGGAAATATTTTAAAAATAAGCCACGTTACATTAATATAACCAGAAGTTCTTGAAATTTAAATTTTCTCTTTATTTCAAAGGACATTTTGAAATCCACCTGTTAGTACTACTTAAGTAGCTCCAATATGGAACGTTGGAAATATCAGTATTGATATGTGGCCTCTGTGTGTGTTTAGATGCCATTAAAGTGCTGCTTTTGGTATGGTTCAGAACTGGACATTTTTTATTTCTCTGTGAAAAAGTATGGATAGTGCCTGATGAAGTTTAACTAATTTCTTACAGCAGAAACAGTAGTTTGGAAAGTAATTGCCTCAATTTTAAGGTTTAATTAATTAAAATTCATCCATGTATGGCCCTGCTACCCTCAACAAGCCTGATCCCGTGTGATCTCCGAAGCTAAGCAGGGTCGGGCCTGGTGAGTCCTTGGATGGGAGACCACCCAGGAAGAGCAGGGGCATAAAAAACAAGGGATTGTAAGCTGACACGGGCTTATGCGCCACCATTGTGCATAGATTAAAGGCATAAAAATGCAAAAGGCCTGGCCTGACTTCAGGGAGCTCCATTTAATTTTTACATTACTCGGAGATGTGACTCGTAACGCAATTCGTTTTGTCAGGATGGAGTAACCCACATTGGAAACTGAGGGGATGTTCTGAAATGCGACTTCAGGCTGCGGTTTTATCTCTGGGTAGCGTGCGGATTCCGTAGGCCTTGCGTGTGTCCGTGAGCCCGGACTCCTAGGCCACCCTCGTGGACCACCACGTCTCCAGGGGTGTCGACAGGCCCTGCTTTAGGGTGCCTTGTGTGCAGTTTTATTTTGTCTGGTTTTCTAACAAATGAAGAAGCACTGCCTTGCCTATGTCTGACCGTCTTTAGCTGGGGCTACGACTGCTACTTATTTCCAGTGGGCGATTTTAGATTCAGCTGCCTCTGTGTTGAACCCAGGAATTATTTAATTGGGTTTAAACTTCCCAAGCAGATGGAACGTAGCCTGTGTGGGTTCTGCTTGGTGGACTATATGGTCAATCTTTGTAAATATTCTTTGCGTTCTGGGGGGAGATGGGGTGCTTTGCCCATTCTTTAAGTTTAGAAATTTATTTTTAAACATTCAAGACTGCTTTCTTGTTCTAATTGCGTTTTGCATAGATGTAGCCCCCACCTTTCTGAGAAGACCGATTAGAATTTTTACATGACTGTCTACTCCTTGAATTATCTCTGTTTTTCCAAACGTCGATCGTCAGTCCTTGTGTTTGTTCAGTTTCCTAGTTATCTTTCCCTCTCTTTGTCGTCCTCGAAGGAGCGCTCTCAGACATGGAAGACTTGTCTTGATTAATGTACTGGTAGTTGCTGTGGATTTTTCCCACGTTGGTGTGCGCTTTCCGTTCTCCAAAAGATGTTTACTTTGAGAAAGGGGGCTTATTCACGCAGACCTTTCGGAGAACACAGATGGAGAACGGGCTTTTGTGCCATCCTCACTCACTCCCATCTCTACCTCTTTGCCAGAATACGAACTCGGGATGGGCGGTGGGCAGGGCGAGGCCTGGCCGATCGCAGCCGGAGGCCTCCAGCTTCCTGTCACTCTGACTCTGAGCTCAGGGTACTCCTGGAGCGGCTTTTGCCTTTCCGACTGTCGGGCTGAGGCTTTCCTCCCTCGTTTCTGTCAGTCTCACCAGCTTTCCAGTGCTGCTCAGGCTTCAGCGTGGGTCAGGATCACCCCGAGGGCTTGTTCCAACCCAGGTTGCAGGACCCTGCCCCCGAAGGAGGCCGGGGCGTGGTCCCAGTGTGCATGTCGAGCAAGTTTCCAGGTGATGCTCCGAGGGTTTGTCTCAGGGACCACATTCTGACAACCACTTTGAGGAACTTAAGGGAAGTTTCTGGAAACCACTAGGATCCTAATATTACCCTTTCTCTTGAATTCCTTCGCTGTTGTGATTCTTCAGTTCTTTTAAAATATGTCATTTCAAGGAATTCGGAGCCTAAGAAAGAGGTCATCAGCTGTTCTAATCTGGACTCACCTGAATCTCTTCATGATATTCCTTAGTTTTTTTAAAATAAGCATCTTATTTAAAATGTTTTTGAAAACTTCAGACGTATGCCAAAGTACAGAGACTAATGTAATGACACCACATCCGCCCATCTCGCAGCCTCAACGCTGTTGTGCTCCGTGGCCAATCTCGTTTTTACCCGCACCTCATCCTTTCCTCCCCTCCCCACCCCATCCCACCTTACCCCATGCTACCCGCCCAAGGCGATGTTGGAGCAAATACCCAGTCATATTATTTTCCCCCATATATTTCAGTACATACCTCTAGAAGATGAAGACTTTCCAAAACACCATATCTTTAAAAATTAATAGTTCCTTAAGGCCATCAACTGTCCAATCAGACAAATTGAGTTTCTATAACTTTTGGAGATAGCATAGTTAAGATCATTCCAGATACTCCATTTTGCACCTCGTTTTGTGTGTCAGAAGTGCTGTACTGGAAAACTATTTGGGGCATATTTAAAAGCTCAACCATTTATTGTATTTACTATTACCACCTTTTTTTCCCTTTAAAAATAGACAAATTCCGAAATGGACGACGTATTTTCATTTCAGCGTGAAAGTGGTGGGGCCACATGCTGCTGCGGGTGGCCAGCGCGCCCCCAGGGGAGGGGACAGAGAGCCCCGCCGATGGAGCAGGCCAGAGCGGCTTCTCTCGTGACGGCTTTAACCCCGCGGCCGTTCCCTGCACCTTCGTTTGAAAGGTGCCCCCTCCGCGTCCTCTCTGTCCAGTAACTGTTCGCCGGATGCACAGGCTGAAACCCCCGAACTGTCATGTCGCTCACTCCGGGGGAGGAGAAGCCACTCGGGCCGTGGAGGGCGCAGCACGTGCTCCGTGACACCCGGCTGTGGCTGTGACGTTTGGGACACTTCTGGGTCTTCTCACGAAGAGTGGCAAATGTCTTCTGATCGTCTGTCTCCCGGCGACTTCGTCTGTGCACGGCCGGGACAGCCGGGACGTCCCAGCCCGGACCTTGCGAAGGCCGCATGTGGGTCCCCACGGTCCAGGGTGTGGCATCTGCCTTTCTGGTTCTTGGCGGGTAATGCCACCGTTCCTGGGCCCGCTATCGGCAGTCCAGTGTCTATGTTTTTTACTGATGATTGTTATGTTTTTACTTAATTTGTAAATCTAAACTGTAGGCTTTAGTTGGTTTTCACCAGTTTTTTCCAAGTGTCCTTTTTGGTGATTTGATCCAGGATAGTATTTTACATTTAATTGCTGTCTCTTAGTTACCTTGTTTTTAGCTGTTTTCATGACAGAAGTAATAGGCTCATTGTGAAAATCCAAATAATCTAGTCGTAGAGAAAATAAAAAAGTGAGGTTTCTTCTGTTCCCTCCTCATCGTACCCCCTGGAGACACTACTCTTAGCAGTTTGGCTGTATTTCCCGACTTTTAAAATAGTGTATATTTACGAGTATCTAAATATGCTCATGTGAATTTTGTTTTTAAATATAAAAATTGTGAATATTGCTCTGCACAGCTTTTCACTTGACAGTATGTCCTGGGTATTTGTGCAAACGCATGTGAATGCGACTGTGTGCATGCGTGACGTGTGATCGTTTCTAAGTCACCCCCCTGCATGGAAATTTATTTCCAATTTATTAACATCAATGATACCACAGTGAACGCTGCTGAATTTACAGTGGTACGTGCTCGGTGCACGTGTGTGTGTGTGTGTGAACGTTTCTGTAAGAGTCAAGTTCAAAGATCGAATGGACTTTAAAAGGCTATATGAGATTACATTCTTACTAAAAATGGTTTTTAGAAAGCATATTGAACCTTGAAATAATGAAAAGCGGGTCACTGCATGCCCTGTCTGTGTCACGCGAGAGCAGTGGGTCTCAAAGTGTGACCTCTAGGGGCATCCAAGGCCTTTTCGTGGGGATCTTTGAAATTGCGACTTCATAGTTCTAAGGCATTATTTCCCTTTGCACGCTTCTTTCTTTTATGAATGTACAGTGGAGTTTTCTAGAAGCTACATGACGTGCCGTTACTACCACAGCTCATGGGAGGTATGCTTGGTTATTGCGTTTCCTAGAATTTTCCACGGTGGTAGGTTGAGGATATACATATATGACTTTTTAGAGATCAAGTCGGCGTGTTCTCAGTACTCCTCCCAGCCGCCTGTGGTTATCCCTGTGCTCTAATCATTGTCATCCATGAATTATTTTGAAATCCCAGTGACTTATAAAACTGTAAAATGACGACACTGAACTCGTTAATCGTTTTGTATTAGAAAACAGAGGTTTAAAAAATGTTACTATGGAAATGGATTTATTGTCTATATAAATTAATGTTTAAATTTTGTCTTTCTTTCTCATGCTGTGAATGTTACTATGTATACCCCACATAGACAGAAGTTCTTGGGGATCCTCCATTTTTAAGAGCATCAAGGAGCCTTGAAATCAGAATGTTTGGGGCCCCTGTCCTAGGGCCTTGTCTAACAGACCTACCCCATGGTTAGCTGACACGGGTTGTTTGTGATGGGTCAGGGTCCGGACACTAAAGCCGGTTGGTAACTCGCTGCAGTGTCCATCAGTCGCAAGCGACGTGTGGCTTTTCTGTAGCACGAAGGAGGTTACCCTACAGGGTGATGACCACTTGAGCATGGGACCGCGTGACCCTACTCCAGCATCCTTTCCTGGTGTCTTCTTTTGTCATCTTTCAGGGTCCTTTGGTAATAAGTTAAATAAATCCTTTGCCTCTTTACTATGTCACGTTTCCAACTCTTTGAAAATTATGCTTGGACAAGTGCACGAGGGTTTCTTTTTACCCATGTCTTACCAATGCTGGTTTTGCTGATGCATGAAATGTGCCACTGCGTACGACTTAAAGTTAAAAAAAAAAGGTGAACGTGTCCTCAGAGTCAGGTGCCTGAGGAGACGCGGGACTGCGAGAAGGAGAGGTGGTGCCAGGCTTCATTCTCCATGCCCCACGTGGCACGGGTTGGCGAGGTGTCCCTACCCTTGGAATACCCCGCCCTCCCCCCAGCTGGTCCAGGCACCAGCAGGCTCCCCCCTCCCCATCCAGAGCAGTAGCGGAGGGGGGTCCCCTGTTTTGGACCTTTCACAGATGGCGTAGGCTGTATTTAGGTGACGTTATTGAGCGACAGGAACATCTGGAAACAGCAAATGCAGTCATTTTGTTACTCTGTGAGGTGAAAGCATGGCATTTTAGTATTTCTTTTTTGTATTTCTCTGGCACTAGTGAGGCTGAACAAAATTCTTTTTTTTTTTTTTTTGCCATTATATTCTGTGAATTGTCTGTTCTGACCTTTATTTTCCTGTTGGTTGCTTGTCTTTTGATTTGTACAAACACTTCGCTGTGGATCTCAGTCTTTTGTGAAATATTTCAGTGTCTTGCTAGTATTTTAACTTTTGGGGAAGTTGAATCTATTTTTCTTTGATGGCTTTTGGGCTTTGTGCCATCCGTGTGTGTGTGTATATATATATATATATTCTAACACTTTTATAATTTACTTTGGTTTTTTAATTTGCATATGGTATACGATATAGATCTGTTTCCTTTTTTTCTTCTTAATTCCCTGTTCTGTAGAACTATAGAAGGCAACCTCAGGCTTTTTCCCTCTAATCCCTTCATTTTTGCAGGTAAAATGTTTATCTTCTTGATCCTGCCTGTAGCTTTTGTTCTCTAAAGGTTTTCTCTTTTTTCTACCTTTGAAGATGACGATGCCATATAATAGGAAACAAACCATTATTATGATGCAGTTTCACGGGTAGTGGTTTCTCTTTAATATCTTCAGGGGCAGAGTTGTATAATGAAGGCTACCTTTCTTCCTTCTTATGCTCGTTTCCATTGTTTAAAGCTGTTGAAATGGCTTCCTTGTTTTAGAGTGGCAGCCGCAGCCTCCTCACAGATTCTGATTTGACACCATCAGATGTTGCTAAACCGTCTGAAGATAACCAATAATTGTTTTTTTGTTTTGTTTGTTTTTTAATGGTATAGCAACCACTCATCTTTTGGTCACTTCCCACTGGGACTGTGGCCTTTAAGGGCCGTAAGCCATACACCCTTATCTTGCTTACCCACAGTAGACGAGTCGGTGTCATTTGTAGATGAGCTGCATGAACACCGGGCGATGGAAAAATTCTTGAAAACACTGTTGTTTGAAGATGAACCTGGGATAATAACTATTCTTTCAGCTCTGGAAGTAGTTCCTGTTTTTTGTTTTTAGACATAATATTGTCTTAATTCCTCCCGGATTTATTTGTATATCTGTTTAAAACAGCGCTGGATCACTGTGATAGAAAAATCTATTTCGTAAAAGGAAAAAGTGATGAATTAGATGTGTGTGCGCATTACAAGCCTGGGTGCTTTTCTTTTGGATGTTTTGAAACTTGGGGGCATTTTCAGGAGCAGATATCTAGAGTAAAACGAGGTTTGAATTTGATAAGCATTTAATAAACCTCATACCGTTCTTTGGTGAATATGGTGATACGTGAGATGAGGAGACATTCATTAAGAAATGTCGAGATAAGAAATCCGAAAGACAATGTTTTAAAGTTGAAGAGCTGAGGAGATTGAAGATATCAATGAAATTAGTCCCGAGACCGGCTTGCAGAGCTGCGCTACCTGTTACTCTGAGCTACCTGGCATTTGACAAGTAACTGTTCTCCGTGTCACACACTGTCACTTCGGTGCAGGCCGCTGGCTCCCAAACCGGGCTGATCACCCGAACACAGGCCCCCACCCAGACAGGCTGATCTTCATTGATGTGGCGTGTGGCCTGGGTGCGTTAAAACAAGTTCCTCTGGTGGCTCAGGCAGCTCGGGACCACCGAGGCAGGCCCTCACGTGTGCAGGAGAAGCCCTGGTGCTTGTCCAAACACACATCACGGGGCCCCGCCTCCCAGGGATGGACAGGGCCCGGGAATCGGCACTTCATTCCCGGGGCCACGCTGAGTGCACCCCCAGGCCCCAGCCTGGGCACCCTCAACAGAGAAGCAGCAAACCGAATCTCACGACAGTTTCTGCGGTTCCGGCCTTTGCCCTTTTTTTTAAATTTTATTTTATTTTTCATGTTCTCCTTTGTGATTTTCGCCCTTTGAAGCGGGGTTTAGTTGGTGGACCTCGGTCCCGATGGAAAATTTTAAGTGGCAAGAAGGTGGTGGGGCCAGCGAGGGCGGCTTGGTGTTGTCATGAAAACAGCCAAGCAATGCGTAGATCGGGGCTGGAATCGCCACCCTCCCCTGGTTTTATTGTGATCCTGGGCAGGGTGCCTAATCCTCTGTGCTCCAGCGTGGCTCCTTGCCACGCTTCCTCCTGCCAAGAGGCCTTTGCTCTTCCCCGTGCCTAGAAAGCTCTTCCCGTTCCCCCAAGTCTATTGCTTGCGTAGACGTGGGTCCCCGCTCACTGGTGCCTTCCTCAGGAAAGCCTGTCCCGACCCCCGTAGTGGGCCCCTCTCGCAGCGGGCACCACGCACCTGCCTTCGCACGGCCGCAGCCGCCCTTTTAGGTTTGCCCGGTGGTGCTTTGACTTGTCCCTGCTAGACTAAGCTCTGGGGCTTGCAGTGTGAAAACTTACTTTGTGTTTTCTCTCGTGTCCTAGCGACAGGCTCTGAGTCTGGCACAGGGAGGTTGAACGATGGCCGTGAGGAGGTCACGCTGTGCAAAGGGCTGGGGGCCATTCCAAAATAGGCCTCGTGTCAGACAGAGCCCCGTCGGGAGACAGAAGCCACGTGTGTATTTGAACAGAGGCCTTAATGGAAGGGTCATGAGCCAGGAATTAGGGAAGAGAAAAGGCAGAGGGGATGCTGAGGTGTCACAGACTTTTGGGAACAGCAGTCACCCCTAAGGCGGGGGTGACGGGGAAGAGGCTGGGATTTTTTGAGACTCAATGCTTGGAGCTCGGTCCTGCAGAGCTTGGGACGCAGACCTGGGTTGGAGGGACGCCTGCTCGGCTGGTCCTGGCTCCTCAGAGACCTAATGGGGATGCTGCGGAGCTGCCACTCAGCCCTCTGATGGGGGACACGCTGGCCCCAGTTAGTGCTGGTGTCTCTGAGCGGGGAAGGGAGGTGGCGATCGGCCTGATTCTGGAAGTGGCGGGAGCAGCTGCCGCTGCTGGGGTGCAGTGCTGTGTGGTCATGGGGACGCTCGCGGCTGGGGACAGAAAGCAAACAGCTCCAGTCTCCTCCCAGGGCCCCCTGTGGGCAGAGCCGGATGGAGCCAGCTGGCGAGGGGGACGTGGCTGAGAGAGGTGCGGGAGCTGAGGAGAGGCGTAGCCGGCCTTGGATTTCCCAAAGCCTGTTGCACCAGAGGTTACAAAGTGGCGGAGGGGACAGTTCAACGCCTGGGGCCGCTGGGCGGTTGCCTGGGAGTCTCCAGCTTTACCTTGAACTTTCTTTAGGTCGGGGAAAGGAGGAGCCATGGACGCTGACTTGGAAATCCCGTGTCCTGGGCCGTGACCCGGCCTGTTTTGTGGGGTTTGCTGGGTGGAGGCAGGAAGGAAGGCCCACACGATCCAGGGGGACAGAGCCACTGGCAACTGGATTAGGTCCCGTATGGTTTAATGGGCTCGTCATAGAGCTGGTGCCAAAATGCCCACAATGGACAAATGTCCCAGTGGAAAGCACTAGTCCACGTATCATTGTTCTCTTAAGAGAGCGGTGACTGACTTTGACCGTGTACGTATTTGAAAGTTCCGTCGTGGGCATTTTTTTTCCAAAATCCATTCATTTTAATTGACTGGAATTAATTTACAGCCTGAGACTGGAAATTGGACAAACGCCCACACACCACGTCCAGCTTGGGTGATGGACAGTAAGGTCTGGGGTGACCCAGGAGACCCAGGTGAGGGGCATGGCAGCCGGGATGCTGGTCTCCCAGCCTACGGGACCCCCCATGTATGTCGTGGTTCCCACTGGGAACGTGGAAGGCCCGCTTCATTCTCCTTAACAGTTACCACGAGCGAACATTGCATCAGATCGGTATCGGGATAAGAGACGACGTCTATGTAATAAAACCCCCCAGACAAGGCCTGGCAGCTTTTCCCCGCAAACATAACGGTGCACACACTTTGGAAATGCCTTTACTGTGTTCCTAAATTGAAAAAGAAAGTGGCCCTGGGGAGAGGAAGGTGACCCCGGGCTAACGGGTTCCCTGGAACTCCTGTGACTGCTGGCTGGAGATGTCGCTGGGGTCCCCACCCGTGTGGGTGCGGTGCTCCCACTGGCCCCGGATGGTCGCTGAACAGACGCAGGCGCTGCTGTTGATGCCAAGGCCGTGTGGTAGGTGTGCGCACCTGTACACACCTGTGTGCACCTGCACGTAAACACATGGCACGGGAGGGCCGCGGAGAGGGCGGGGTGGGGTGGGGACTGGAACATTCTGGGGAGGCTTGTCATCAGGGCCTGCGCAGGGTGGTTTCAAAGTGACTTTGAGTGCAAAGAGCACGTGGGGACACGGCACACCGCCTGGACACCGAGCCGCGATCTGCAGTAAACCGGCCGGGAAGCCCGGGCCCCGAGCCAGGCTGTGGGAAGGCAGACCTGTCTGTAGTGACAGCCCAGGGAGCCAACCACCAACCAACCCTGCATCGGTCACCCCCAAAGGGCCAGGCCTCGGTTAATAACTGACCGCTTCCCTCATTTGTGTCCCCACTTGTAACTTGGGGACCAACTAGAAAAAGTGCCCCTTAACCAAGCACTCGGGGTGCCCTGCTTCTTGCTGGTCCCCCCAGGTGCCCTCCCTCCAAAAGCCTCCGATCAGGGCGCACCTGAAATAGTCCCTCGTTTCCCCTGTAAAGCCGGCCCACCCCTCTGCCTGCCTTTGCGTCTCTGCGGGAACCCCAGGGGTGGGGGTGACTCCTCACTCTGGCAAGCTCAGGACAAGTAGCCGGTGCCTGTTCTCGTTTGTCCCCACAGGAATACTGCTGCCGTCAGCGCTGATGCACCTGCCGCGTGGCTGCCCCCTTGCATTTCTGCTTTAACAGGCATCGTTTCACCGCAAGGCCCATGGGTGTCTGCTTTTGGGGGTCCCTAGGAAGTGGCGTTGAGTGTTTCCCGCTAGATACAGGGGGAAGAACATGGCCCAGTGGAGGAACAGGCAGTGCGACAGAGGGCTGCTCTGATGATGTCGGAATGGCCTTTCGACTTCAAGGGGATGTCGCCACGAGCCTATTCAGCTCCTTTCGGGTCAGTAACCACGCTCTACTCAGCACGACATCCGGTCCCTGTATCACAGTTTTATTATTCTGAGGGTGGCTCCCAAGGAAGATGTTGGGCTGTGTCTGACGCTTGGGGATAAATGCTCGGAGGGGGTGGCTGTCACGTAGGGCTTTGCAGGTCATAGTCGGGATTCGACCTTTTTTCTGAGTAAGATGGGACGCCACTGGGAGGTTTTCTGGGGAGAGGTGATTGTAGGAGACTGATTCATTCAGCAAACAATTATGTGTGCCCGAGGCTGAGCGACAACACAGTGGGCCCCAGACTGCCATTAGGAACTTACTTAGGTGGCTGTGGAGAGGGAAGCCCGGAAGTTCATCCAGCCCGGCCACGGATGGGGTGGGCCTGCAGAACCAGCACCCGACCCAGCTGGGGAATTCAAGGGTGTATTCACCCTGGGTCATACACAGCACGAGTAGGCGTTGCTAGTTCGGGGTCGAGGTGAAGGGCACAGTCACAATCTAAAGCCCCGAGGACGCTCTGCCATCCCAGTGGCCTCCTGAGCTCAGATCCAATTTTAGAAGCTGAATCTAGTGTTAGGCCACGGAGATTAATTCACCCCAACTGGGGCAGGTGCTGTTACCCAAAAGGGTTTCGATGTTCACTCTGTGCCCCAGGCCGGGGCTGGGCCGGCCCGGAGTGGAATTTAACTGGTTCTGATTTTCCAGGCCCCCGTGAAGGGTGACTCCTGGGCCCACCGAAAGGGAAACCATCCCCACTCCTCAGTGAGTGACTGGCAGGCAGGGACCCGAATCGCACCCGCCACTTTGACTAGGGCGAGTACAATATGTTTGGGGCTTTTCTCCAGCATCAGACGGCGGTGAAATGGGAGAGCCGCCCCGTGAGAGTCAGCCCGGGCTGCCTGGGAACAGGGTGGCTGTTCCCGGTGTCAACAAGGAGGCTTTTCTGTGTGTGTGAAACTGAAGAAATGCAGCTCACTTACTGGCCTGGCTAAACTTCAAAAATTTGTGTGTGTTTTTTTTCCTTCCCTCTTCCCAGGAACATTTTGTTCACGCTGCTGGTTAAAAGGGGGCAGCTTTCACATCGATGAAGTACAGCAGGAAGTAGTTAAGTGAGATCAAAGGAAGGACTGCGTGGCAGAATGATTGAGTGCCGCGCTGGGTTCCCAGGGGGATTATGGGATCCGATTTTTACTCATGGACTTCGTGATTAAATAATTTAAATGACAAGGTGGCAAGGCATAATCCTCCATCCCGGCTTTTTAAAGGCCTGTGCTTTGAGGTTCAGACCAGGATGGCCCTAGGTGGCCTCACGTGGCCGAGCTGGCCTTGGAGCTGGGATCAGATGCGGAAAGAAGAATAGAGTGGGGGGCGGTGCAGAGAGAGGTGGAGCCAAGGTGGCAGGGCAGGAAACACGAGGGATGAGTGGGACGGAGCCAGGGGGTCATTAGGAACAGGGTCCTGAAGCGGGGTGGGGTGTGGGAGGACCTTAGCAGCCCACGCGAGGGATGGGTGACGGAAGGGTGGAAGGCTTGGCCGGGGAGTTTGGCAAGCAGAAGCCATTTTTTCATGTTTTTGAGCAGGAAGAGAGACACGACAGAAATGGTGCTTCGAGGACTGTGGTCTCTTAAAACTTGGAGGGGACTCGCAGCCACGGAGTTCGGTGCTTCCCAAAGTCCAGGGGCATCGCAGTCACGGGCGGGGAGGGTGCGGGAGGCTCCTTACAACTCAGACTCCCGGGCCGTGCTCCCAGAAGTCCTCTCCTGGGGAGCCTGCAGTTAGAGAGGGGGTGCGGTTCCACAGAGGCCTGGCGAGCCCCGCACCACTGGAGTGAGAGCCCCTCCGGAGGGCACGCTGGCCTCCTGGAGCCCCTGTCCAAGGGGCCCGAGCAAGGACGCACCTGGGGCACCCAGAGGAGCAGAGTCAGCCCGAAACACGTTCAGGTCCGGAGGGCGGGAAGCTGACTGTCCCCGTCTAGTAGGACCTTTGGGTCCCCCCTTCTCTTGCCCTCCCCACACGCCGACCTTGGAGGGCCTGGGAGCCTCGAGGGACACAGTGAGTGACTAGGAAGGAGTGAGTGAGCAGGGGATCGCCCTTTTTCCTTGGCCAGCAGCCTGGCTGTCAGGCCCGCACATGTTAACCCGCTCGTCCCTGTTTCATCCCTGGCTCTTCAGGGTAAGAAGCCCGGCGTGGAGGCTCGGCCTGCTCCCCCGGGGTAAACGCTCCCAGCAGGGCCACCGCAGGCTGCCAGGGTGACGATGTCACGGGACACAGAGTCGCGTAAAAAGCCCACGGCGTGAGCCAGTAGGAGCGCGGCCATCCTCAGCCCTGCTCCTGACGTCATGCCGGGCTGGAGTGACAGCGAACTCTCTAGAATGAAGCGTGAGCTCCTGACGTCATGCCGGGCTGGAGTGACAGCGAACTCTCTAGAATGAAGCGTGAGCTGCTGAGCGCTGGGCACGCGGTCCTCGATGGTGCTTTGTTACTGGAGGCGGCCGGAGGGCTTTCTGCTGTTGCCCATTCGCCGGGCGGCAAGGGGGAAAGGGAACCAGCCTCGCGTGGGGACGGCCACAGGCGAAGTGAGGCGCCAAGGACGGGCCGCCGATGTGTGGGTCTCATCGGGGACGGACACGTTCCAAGCCCCGAATGAGATGCCCCGGGGGAGGGTCGCTTCGTTTCGGAGTTTCCCCCAGAGGCAGGCGGTGTCCCGCCGACGAAAAGCAGGTGAAACTCCCCAGGGGCGCCAGGACAGCGGGGAGGGGCGGGCAGGTGCAGGTGGACAGGTGGGACAGGTGGGGGGTGCGGCCGGGAGAGCAAACGCGTCTGCGCCCGGTCCACGCGGCGGGGCGGGCGCGGCCTCCCCCCCCCCCCGCGGGGACAGACGGTGCGCGGACGGGGTCAGGGGCCGGGCTGCTTGGGGCGCCCCCGCTCCCCCGTGGGGCGGGACGGCGGGGGCGGCTTGGGAACGGGCTCCGGGTGTCCCCGGGATGAGGCGGCCTGAGCGTGGGCGGGGGTCAGGGAGCACCGCAGGCGCGGCCCCCGGACTCCACACCCGTTCCCCCCACCCACGCCCGACCCCACGCGCGTCCCCCCCGGGGGCACATCGGTGCGGGTCCCGGTCCATCCGGGGGACGAGCCCGAGACCCGGACGCCCGCCCGGCCGCGCCGCACCGGTCCCGTGCGGACTCCGACTTCGGCCCGCGCCGTCCGCGTCTACACGGACGCCACGAGGACCAGAGTCTGGGCTCTCGCGGGGTCACCGGGGCCGCAGGCGACGGCGCAGGCGCGAACCGAGGGGGGGGCAGGAGCAGGAGGGCGAGGCCGCCGCGCAGGCGCAGGAGCGAGCCCGGCGCCGGTCAGGCGGGGCGGAAGCGGGAGGAAGACTCAACTCCTCTCGATTGGCGGTGGCTCTCGTCGTCTCCCACATGGTCTAGCGGTTAGGATTCCTGGTTTTCACCCAGGCGGCCCGGGTTCGACTCCCGGTGTGGGAACGCCAGTTCCTTTTTAGGAAAAAAAAAGAAACCCAAACAAATTAATAAATAAAGTCGAGTTTCCCCTGCGCGAGGAGCGGACCCATCCTTTTGCAAAACGGCACAACCCACGTCAGAGCGGCCGCGGCAGGTGGAGGCCGAAGGGACAATAAATAAAATAAAATAAAATAAAGTAAAATAAAAATAAAATAAAATAAATAAAGTAATATAAAATATCAAAAATAAATAAATGGGTGATTAGATAGATATATAAGTAAATAGATGGATAGATAGATAAGTAAATAAACAAACAGATGGATAGATACATAGGCGAGGGGCCGCCCGGCCCTATGCTGAAGTGTGTCCCAGCCGTTTGTCTGCACAGTTTCCCCCCGGACTGTGGAGACGAGCAGACGACCCCAAAGGCTCTTCCTTTGAAGAAAAGGCGCGTCTCAGGCCCTCGGAGGGCTTTTCGGTCGCCTGAGGCCAGGCCCTCGGGAAGGGCGGCCAGGCCTGGGGGCGGCCCCTGAGGACGGGGGCGGGCAGGTGCGGGCAGGTGCGGGCAGGTGCGGGCAGGTGCGGGGCCGCGGCCGCAGGCGGGGCCGGGCGCGGGCGGGCGTCCCAGAGCGCGGCGGGGGCGCCAACTCCCCGCAGCCTCACGCGTGGGCCGGACACGCTCTGCTTAACGAAGGTGGGGATTCTGCACGCGCCGCCGGAACGGAAACCCCAGGCCCGGGCGGCGACCCGCGTGGCCCGCGCTGCGGTCCCTCCTGTCGCTCGCTCCGGACAGGGCCGCTGCGGGACTCCAGCAGGCGTTCGCGTGGGTCCGTGGAGCCGGCGCCCGGCTCGTCCCCAGGCCGCCACCGACACCGAGCAGCGGCTGTGAAAAACGGGGCGTCCGCATGGCTCTGTCGGACGTCTGTTCTCTCCCTAAAGTCCTGTGGGGTTTTAAGGGATGTCAAACAAACGTCCCCCTTCGTGAGAAACACGCGAGGCTGCAACACATGCTCATTCCAAACTCCTCATACAGGGATGGGGGAGAAACCCGTCACAGCTGGCAGTCTCTCTTTATTGGACCGAGTAGCGCAGAATGGACGGGAAGGTAAAAAGCCCGGTGATGATAATAGGGACTCTCTCTTCAGTATGTAGTCTGGACCAGGCTAAACGCTTTACGCATCTTCTCCAATTTAACCCTCATTTTGTTATGGGGCAATATCCTATGTCTGTATTAACCAGGGGCCTAGCAGGAATCCGATGACACCTTCTTAGCAGGCACTTTGATAAAGGAACTATTTAGGGTTTATTTAAGGGTCAGGGAAGCGGCAAGGGACAATGCAGCCCCCAGGGCTCCCGAGCCTAAGTGAGGAGCAATGGTAGTCGATAGAGAGGGATGCTAGGGAAGACCCTGGGTTGTTATTGTTGTTGTTCTTTGTTTAAAAATTTGCTTTTGCTTCCATAGGGCAGGTGGGTTTCACTCAAATGAAGGCTGTCAGTCTATTCATCCCACGAATCACTCATTTTCATAAATCAGGTTTTTGGCCTCCTGGATCTGACAAAACTTCCCTTGGTCATCTGTGGTACTTACGAGACTCCGACCACAGTCGTCACTTCTGAAGATGCACACGTAATAAAATGAGAAGTTTAACTTCGTGGGGCGGCGGTTGCCTGAGTCATATTTGGCATTTTTACAGAACGTTTTGCCATGGTTGTCATTAGCATCCTCGTAATCAGTCTTTAGATTCATGGACTATTTGAGCTGCAAAGGCCCTTAACAGTCATCTAATTGAGGCCCCCATGTCACCCATGATGCATTTTATCCCTCCGATTCCCTGCCTTGGACTTCAGGCTGTACCCACACACCCAAAAAAATGGAATTCCCAAATGGCCAGCCGCCACTCCCTCCAAATCCTGGTTTCAGAAAGGGAGTTGGGTAGAAAGAAAATGAATTTTTAGAATTTTGTTGTAGCTTGGCTTTGGTTAGTGTTTACAGGAGAGCTACATGAGCACAGGACAATTTTTCTGTTTGAACTTTTGAGGTTTTTTTGTTTTTAACGTAGCATATACATACATGTTTCTAGAAAGTAATAATTTATTTAGGATACCTGAAATAGCTATCTATGTGTTCTCACTATGTTTCCATTTCTGCATATGGTCGTAAACTCTGAGGGATTCTGCCTGAAGCTTGCCTTGTGCCCATCCTCATACATATTTACAGTCGTATATATTTGTATATGTGTTTCCTCAGAGATATAAGCTCCATGCAAAAAATATCCTAAATAACTGCAACCCTAAAACTTTATGTTATGCGGGAAAGGGGAGGCAAATACGGATTTTGACTCACCCATACTGTAAAGCAGAAGAACTTGGAAAAACACTGAATACTTGGAAAATCACTGGAACAAATAATCAAAAAAATCAATTTGCAAACACCTAGAAGACCACAGGGTACTGGGAAATCATCCCACGTAGCTCTGTGAAAAACAAAGCTTCGCGGATGCTTGTAATTTCCTTTTATTTCAAGTGACAGGCCCGGCTGGGGGCGGGGAGCAATCAAGATCATCTCTCGTGATCTGAGAAAGCTCGGCATTTTCTAGTCGGTTGTGCACTCGTGAACAGGGGTGAGGCCGTTGCCCCGTGACCGTGACACATGTCAACGCAAGTCAGAGCTGGCTGCACCCCGTAGGAGCTTACACCCAGGATGCAACAACGGCCTCGTCCTCCTTCCCAAGTTTTTTGGGTTTTTTTTGCCTAGATTCCTTATTTTTTAAAGTATCATTCCAGGTCTGTTTGCACAGATGCCTTCATGACCTCTGCGTTCCTCAGTTTCCTCAACTCGAAATGGGGGTCATAACAGGGCCTCCCCATTAGGGCGGGTGGTCCAGTTCAGGGCCAACATACGGCTGGTTGCCATGGCCGTTGTCACCATCACCGCCTTTGCCGTGTTCAGTTCCTCTTCCCCCTCTGCCTCTACTCACGACCTTAAATCTGATCGTTTCTGCGTCTTCAGTGGCACCCACATCAGTTCCGGTTCGTTTCCCCTGCCACCGTGCTGGGTCAGACCACCTTGCTCCTTGGACTGCTGCAGTGGGTGCCACCCACACTGGTTTCTCCATCCACACCTCGTCCATCTCGTCCAGCTGCTCACAAGCCTCTCCCAGCTTGGGGCTGAGCATGCCGCTCCCCCCGGCCCTAAACCTTCAGGGCTTTGGCCTGCCACATGCTCCAAACGCATCTTCGCACTCTAATCCCCCCTCTTCCCTCCACGCACCCCAGATCCCAGGCGCGTCTCACTGTGTCCCGGATCTGGCCTTTGCACCATTTTCCTCCACCGAAATGCTCCTAAGCCCTTTTCCTAAGCGTCTGCCTCTCATCTCCACGCTTCAAGGCTTAGTTCAGATGTCACGTCCTGCATGTAGCCCCTCCGGGCTTTCGTTGGGGCTTCATTATGTAGGCATGGCGGATCGATCGAATGGTTGAGGGTTCAGGAGGTCGTACTCAGTCCCTAGGTTGACCGATGACGAGGGACTCCGAACCCCCACCCTAAGTCCCATGGCTGGTCCTTCGGGCAGGTCCACTCTGAGAGGATCAGGTGTGGCCAGCCCCTGGCCTAGGCAAAGACACTCCTATCAGGTATGACGTAGTCAGCTTCCCAGAAGCTGCGGGCAAAACCCAGATGTCTCTGGGGGCAAGGCCGCATTCTTGGCTGCGAGCCAGTCTTTCCTCGCTTTTCCCAGTGGAGAGGAGGAGGCAGGGTTGGTTATTGCCCCAAGTTTGCCCAAACATAGGTAAGCGGCTCACGCTGGCTCTGGCCTCGGCCGCTTTCCCTCCGGACTTCGAGGAGGCCGTTCCTGAAAGGGGGGTGAGGAGGTGCCGTGGACAGCGTCGGTCGTCTCTGAGGTCCCCCCTTGTGGGCCGGCTGCCCCCCATCACCATCATGCTCCCCCCCTACCATGGAGCCCCTGGGCGCCTGGGCCGTGTGTCTGTCATGCTGGGGGCCCTGCGTCATCGGAACCGCAGGTTGGTTTCGGAGATGTCACCTCGATGCATGGGCACTTCCACTGGCACCGTGCAGCCGGCAGTTATCAGAGGCCGGGGTAATTTTCCACGACCCGTGCTCGTGAATGTCCTGATCGGGGTTCACGGGTTCCAGGGAGGCTGAGGGGCCAGGGCCTGAGGGAGGCGGAGGAGGAACGACCAGAATCTGGCAACAGCGCAGCGGTGGGGGGCTAGGGGAGGGGGCATGGTTCATCGATGACCCCGAGACGATAAGCATCCCCAGAGGGCCAGGGAAGTGGAGCAGCGAGGATGAGCCTCGTCTCCTCTGACAGATCTGAGGCCCCGCGGGGACACCTAAGTGGAGCAGCCGGGAGCGCAGGAAGTGCGGCGGGAGCACCTGCCAAAGCAGCCGCCTAGGCGGGCAGTGGCCATTTGCAGGCAAATGGGAGGCTCAGGAATTGTCCAACTGAACAGCAAGCGCCTGGCTGCGGCGAGCAGTGGGTGATGGGGAGAAAGGAGTGATGGGGAGAAGGAAAGGAGTGGTGGGGTGTGGATGGGAAGGGGAGAGAGGTTCTGTCGTGGTTCCGCCCGCAGTGACAGACGCAAACCGCTAGACCCGCAGGGCCAGACGCCTCCAGGGCACCTACTGTGTGCCTCCCAGCCCGCATGGCCTCCAGGCCATCACAGTCGCCATAGGTTCCTTACTCGTGGGAACTTTGTGGCAGATGGCAGCCAAGTGTCGGAGGAAGCTGTGACGGTTTTAAACGTGCGCAAAGGGAGACGAGGAGCCGGCAGAGGCCCTGGTGCTTGTGAGGCGATCTGTTCTCTGCGAGTCTTGGCTCGTGAGGCCCTCAAATGTTCCAGTCCTTTCTGGTCTTGCTACGTTACGGGCAGAGTCAAACACATCCTGAGCTCCTAATTAGTTAGTAAATCAGGAGCTTTCATGCCGGCACGTGGCCACTTGCACTGGCTTTGAGTGTGACCGCGGGGCGCGGCCGAAAGGCGAGCTGCTGGGAATGTCACGAAAACCGGTCAGCGTGTGCGACGGATCAGGGGCTGCACACGTGGTTCTTCCCTTTATCGGGCAAGCCTACTTTTAGAAATCTGCATCAGGGAAGAGTCAGAGAAGGGCAGAGGCAGAGATTCGTGGACGAGGATGTATTTTTCCTTACGGCGTCATCGATCGTCACAAATATTTGAAACGAGGGAAATGAATGAAGGAACGGGACATCCGCAGGATGGAAACTGTACAGGGGTATCGTTTATAGCCAGGATTAGTTACAGACCCAGAGAAAAGCAGGATCTGAGACTCTCTGCATGGTTTGAGTCCAACTTCGCGTCACGTATTACCTTGCTTGTCGAAGGAAGCACAAACACACCAGGACAGGAAGGACACACACCGACAGTGAACGGTGTGTATGCCCGGATGGTGGAACGACAGCAATTTTATTTCTTCCTTGCACTGATTTCCGTTTTCTAAATCGTTTGAAAGGAGTGTGGAACTGCTGTCATAGTCGCAGCTTATCTCCCGGACGTAAATGCATGTAGCAGGGGAGTCAGCGCTGAGTGATGGGCGACGTCCCGCAGGCCTCGCAGCTACCCCCGGCACGAGGACGTTTCGGAGCCGCCCGACTCTCCGCAGGCCTTTGTCTGTTGCCCTCGCCCTTTAGACTTGGGGCTCTGGGCTGAACCCCGCAGTGGACGGGGCGGCGAGGAGGACATGAGGCTGCAGGCCCAGTGGGTCACCCCTTTGTGTGCCCCCAGCATGACAGACACACGGCCCAGGTGCCCAGGGGCTCCATGGTAGGGGGGAGCACCCTGGTGATGTGGGTCATCGTCGTCTCATTTGAAATGAAAACTTAGATGCCTTGGGCCTGGCCCAGGAAATGCCATTTTAGCTAAACCTGAGAAAACCCCAAACCCTAAACCAAACCAAACAAAACCCTAAACCCTAAACCAAATCCTGAGAAGCTCCTTTCTAGCGTTTCGAGACTTTTTAAGGGCACCCCCGGGTCCAGCCAGGCCTCCCTCATGCAGGAGCTTTCCTGTGTCGGTGGCCGTGCTGCCTTGTCTTTTGCAAATGAAACTCGAAGTGTTTTCTGTTTTGTTTTGTTTTGTTTAGTATTTTCAGGTGGGGCTTTGGTCCAGGCCTCTTTAGCTGGGTGTAGAAGGCCCCGGGGAGCTTTGTCACGGTGACTTTCTATATCGAGAATCACAACAGTTGGAGTTCTCACTTGAGAATTAGCAGAAACGACTATGGTTTTCCGAAGCCGCTAGCAAATATGACCAGCAGCATTCATGCCATGTTGGGATCGGTGACAATAAAGACATAGTGAAACCCCTGGATGTCTGGAGAGTGCGCTTTACCTTAAAAAAATCTTTTTCTGAGGACGTGCTAGCGGCGTACCTGCATCTCTACTCCTATGTCACAGAAAATCATTCCTCTTTCGAGAAAGTTAGCTCCCCACCCGAAGAAACCTCTCCTTTTCCATTCACTCTTTCCTCAGATTGTGTCCCCCAAAGAGACCTATAGGAAACGGGGGTGGGAGGGTGGGACATGGCAGAGAAGACAACCTTATCTCGGGTAAATGAAAACGTGTAAATGTCTTACGGCTTCTAGTGAGCCTTAATTATTTCAAAATAGAAAAATGGAGGGACGCCGAGCGACAATGGTGAACCTCAGGGGCGTGAGGACAGAGTCAGCTGCCACCGGGGCGTGAATCCCAGTGTGGACACCCGGGTCCCCTGTTCCTTTCCTCTGCACCGGCTTCTCGCTTGTTCCACCCAGGGCCCAGCTGGGTCCCACAAGTTCAGACGATCCTGGGGAATGTTCTGAGGGATCAGGTGTGCAGCCAACGTACGAGTCTTTTTTTAAGTCCATGTCCACGTTCCCACTCCGGCTTTGGCTCGGGCCACCAGCCCCCAGCGAGTCAAATCACCTTAATGACCAGAGGCTGAGCCGAAGGCGTCACGCGCAGGGCCGTGTCACTTCGCTGGCGACTCCTCTGGACGCCGAGGCCAGACCCAACCCTCTCTGGAGAGATTTCCAAGCACCGGACATTTCTGAACGGCCCGCGGCCTGGTCAGAGGGTCCTGGCTGCTTTCACGAACCTTCTTTGAGGACAAAAGCTGGAGCCACACAGGACGCGGTCGGCCGTTGGCAGATGCTTTTCCCTTGGCCTCCTAGGCCGAGCCCCTTTCCTGGCAAGGATGCCGTGGAAAGTGATTCCCTGGACGTAGGGAGCTGGCTCCGTTGCCCAGCGGTTCTAGGACGTTCTCTGTCTGTGACGGGTGCCCATGGAGCCGCCTCAACATCCCCGAAGCCCTGGCAGCTGACACCAAGGCCACGGACAGGAACGCGAGCCCCGCTTTCCGGCAGGGGCTCTTAGGGTCCGGGGACTGCTTCAGCTTGGGGTCTGCTGGGACGTTAGGGGGTCCCCACGTCTTTCAGATTTCGTGGCAAGGCTCTTTCATTGGGATTAATTCTGCCAACGCGCGATCGTGGGGGAAATTTCATACATAGTTTTTTCAAATGCCAGTTCTCCACCTAAAAGGTGACAGACAATGCAATGCCCGCACGTTAAGGTCAAGGTGTGAGGAATGAACTAACATGCAAGGCGCCCAGTGGACACCCCTTCCCCTCCTGCTCTCCATCCCCTTCTCCCGTCTCCACAGCTGCGATTTTCCAAACTATTTTAAGTGCGGGAACTTAAAAAAAAAATTCAAATAAATGTATGTAGAAGTCAGACGTAGAAAACAGGTAAACACGCCAAGCTGCTGGAGAAGTGGTGCCTGGTTTGGCCCCTCTCTTTCTCCTTGGTGGATAGAAGCTTCCGGCCATGTAAGGGCCACCGGGTGGCCTGGCCGCTGTCCAGGGAGGCCCTGGCGAATGGGGGACGCAGCCGCACACTGGCGGGACTGCCAGATCTCCATCCTGTGGGGGACAAGGCGATGGAAGGAGGCATGCTGGTGCACGCAGGGGTCAGAGGGCAGATCACGGAGCCCTGGGCATCTCGTGTTGGCCCTTCATCTCCTTCCCTGCAGGACCTCCCAGAGCCTTGGGAGGGGGGGGCGTCCTCCCCCTCCCAGGGAGGAGGAGTGCCCGAGGGCCCACCCCTTTCGGTGGCTCTGAGGACAGATTGCCCGTCTGGAGGAAGAGGGCAGCCTGGCCTGCTGCCCTGCGCCGCAGCCGGGGTGTGCAGAAGACGTGAGTCATGGGAACACAGGGCCGTTCCGCTCCGTGTCCGATGTGTCCTCTCCTCCCTGGAGCGGCCCGTGGTTGCCATGGGTATGGCTTTGTCTCTGGAGGCCCATAACCAAGGAGGGTTTAAGCAAATCCTCGTGGGTCAATATTTCCATAAAACAAAAAACAAGAAACAACAAAGAGAGAGAGAGAGAGAGAGCGACAGACAGAGGGAAAAAGAAACATTGGACAAGGGCACGCTGTCTCGGACAACCTCAGGAAAACCCTTGAATGGTTCTGAAATCACTACCCACACCATGGCACCCTCAGGCCTTTAACAGAATCACTCAGAGTGAGAACGACGAGGCCCGTTCGTGGTTCTGACCGCAGCAGGTGGAAACTGGTACTTCCCGGTCGAGTGTCTTAGACAATAGAAAGTGCCTTTTCGGGCCATGTTTACGTTTCCGACTGCGTCTCCGTCTGCCATTTCTCAGGTGTGTCGTATTCCAGCGTGTAAACGGCCCTGGGTTTCGAGCAAACAGCAGTTTTCTCCTTCGTGACACGGGGGATCTGGTGGCATTTGTTCATGGCCATGGGAGACGGGGAGATGGATTTAAGGAGGCAGAAGAAGAAAGGAGAAAGACCGTCCCCTGCGGTAACCGAGGGCTCCTGAATCTTTGTTTGAAAACCCACAACTGTTTCCCTGGGATGCCCCACAAGTCACTCCAGAGGCTGGGATGTCGCCGGGCAAGGCCGAGGCCAGGGGCTGAGAGCTGAGATGCAGCCACAGCCCCTCCGGCTCCGGTTCTGAGCTCAAGGGCCGCACCCTTTCCGACGGGTGCCTTCTGTGTGCATTTCCAGGGATCAGGCATCCCCAGGCCGCCTCCGCCCCCCAGGTAGCGACCCTTGTCCCCCACGTCCTTTGCATCGTGTTTGCTGTCCCTGGCGGCGAGACACTTCCAATGAAGAAGTCGTGTCTGAGCCGCAGTGGCCCAGCGTCCCCTGTCGCTGAAGTGGGAAGAAAGGGCTCTTCGTTTCCTTCCTTGAGTTCTCACCTCCTCTGCACGGCGGCCACATCTGCATTTAAGCCAGGAGAGGGACAGAAAGGGAAGGCGAACTCCCCTTCCAAGCCCAGGCCCAGGAAGTTGCACCCTTACCCTCCTATCACATGGCCCGGGTCAGAACTTCACACATGGCCATCCCTCGGGGCAAAGGGAAACGTCATCATCAACTGGTGGCCGGGTCGGCTGAAATTCCCCAGCCATGAGAGAGGAAAAGGGGGATCAGGGGACGCCACCAGTGACGGGAGTAAATACAGGGCCGTTATCCTTCCCAACCGCCCCAGGGGAGGGCACCAAGTGGGGGATGATGACAGGCTCCCTGCCAGGTCATTGCATAGCAAGGAACTGCGTAGATTCTGTGAACAGACCCATGAACATGCATCCCTGGAAAGAGTGTAAAGCCCAGTGGTAACAAACAATTCTGATTCGTGCCATAAAACAGAGGTACAGCGATTCTGGACCGGGCATCCGAATACGACACCTGCCAGGTAATTTAGCTAATGAGCGGGGACACCGCTCCCTGCTGCCATCGTCAGCCAGTTAGATCACCTATGGGCAGGTCCGCTGTGGACACTAAAGCTAGGAATAGCAGAACGCCAGCTCTACAGATGCTAAACGTGCGGCAGGCATTCACTCACCCAGTGCACAGTTCATTCGTTCGTTCGTTCGTTCATTCGTTCGTTCATCCAACAAACATTTACTGAACACCTGTTTTGACTCAGACTCGCGGTATCGTGGAGGGGCTGGGACATAATGGTGCACAGCGCAGGGATCCTGCCCTCAGGGTGAGAAAAAAAGGCAGGAGAGAAGCAAGCGTGGGGACAGACAGGTCACTACATGGTAGTAAATGCCATGGAGGAATGGGAGAGGGTGGTGACTGAGAGCGTGGGGAGTGGCGAGGGGGGGTCGTGAGGGCCTTTCTGAGGACCTGGCTTCGACGCTGAGGCCCAGGGAAGCCAGTCAGTCACGCAGGAGGCAGGAGGAGGCAGGTGGAAGGGAGCAGGTGCATGGCGGGCAGCACCGAGACA
Organism: Cynopterus sphinx; assembly: GCA_030015415.1. Lineage (NCBI taxonomy): Eukaryota > Metazoa > Chordata > Mammalia > Chiroptera > Pteropodidae > Cynopterus > Cynopterus sphinx. The sequence goes on from CM057381.1 coordinate 2,430,936, forward strand.
CGTGTGGCCGGAGTGTATGGAGCCAGGGGAGAGGCGGGAGGAGAGGCTGGCCTCGGAGAGTTCTGGAACGGGTGGAACTTGAGCAGGCCCCGGTCCTTGAAGGACAGGTGAGGAGGCTCCAGTCTGAGATTGGGGAGCATCTCGAAGTGGGGCGAGCCGTGAAGGGCTCACACACTGTGACGTGCAGGCCCAGGCCCGTGGGGAAGAAGGGTTCACATGAGGAGTCGGGAGGGATGAGGCTGGAAGGGCAACCTTGGGCAAGTTCTGGAAGAACTGAAAGGCCGAGGGGCTGGAATTCTCAGAAATCACGTGCAGCCCTTTGAGCAGGAGAGAAGCACGAGCCGAGTCCGGGTTTAGGGCGCCGTTTTGGGGGGAGACCGGGCTGCTCCGCCTGGGCACGGCTGGTGTTCTGGGCCGATCCGTCCTTTGTCGTGGGGACTTTCCTGAGTGCCGCAGGACATTCGGCCGCGTCCCTGGTCTCTCGATGCTGGTAGCACCCCTTCCAGCCGTGACACCCCAAAACGTCTTCAGATAGCGCCAAATGTCCCCCGGGGGGGTGGTGGTAGAGGCGGGACGACCACTTTTGGTGGCCCCCAGAGCCTCTTTTGTATTTAAAATTGGTTTATTCTTGCGATTTTGTTTCAAAATCAGGTTTCGGACCTGGACAGCCGACTTGTCTCCTCCCACTACGAGCGCGTGGACACAGAGCCTGGACCTGGACTCTCTGACGCCCTTTTAAGAGAAGTTCCTACAAACACATTTTAATTCACTCTGCAATGAGGCTTTGAAAGGCCCAAGGGGTCTCTCTCCCCCACTTCGGCCCCTTGAGGTTCTCGTGGCTCCTATAGTATGTTCCCTCCTCTCAGCTAAGTGGAGCCCCGGGGCAGCCCCGGCCTGGGAGATGGCGAGGTGAGGCCCAGGGTGAAGGGCCTTCTCCGATCACGAGCTGTGTACATTGAGCTAAAAACAAAAACAAAAACAAAACAGCGTGAAGGAGGGTTGTTTTGCACATTTTTTCTTGAGGCCCCTGCATTTGAACCAGCTCCTCCTCCTGCAGGATATGCAGAAGGCGTGAAGGCATCAGGGAAAATATTTTAAAAACCCCTCTCCCTGTCTTTTAGATAGTGTGTTAGGGGACTACATTCCACCCCCCCCAAAACTCACGTCCGCTTGCAACCTCAGACGGGGAAATAGGATCTTTGCAGATTGAATTAATTAAGCTGAGATCGGGCTGGGTTCAAGCGGGTCCTGAGCCCAACGACGGCGTCCTCGGGAGAAGAGGAGGGAACACACACAGGGCGGAAGGCCGCGTGAAGGTGGAGGCAGAGACTGGAGTGACACGTCCGCAAGCCAAAGAGCACCAGGGCTTGCTGGAAGCCGCCAGAAGCTAAGAAGCAGCAGGGAAGTCGGTGTCTGGCCCTCCAAGTACTTCGGCTGGAGGGCCTGAGGCCTGCGCACACCTTGGTTTTGAACTTCCAGCCTCGGGACTCTGCGAGAAGAAATGTCTGTTGTTTCAAGCCATCCGGTTTGTGGAAATCGGTGGTCACCGCAGCCCTGGGCGATGAACACGAACGGTGATCTTATAATTGGGTTTAGTTTTCCGTGAGTCCCGGGGCTCGCTGGTCCCTGCTTCAAACTCCCCGCTCCTCAGGGCGGGCCATGACTTGCAGCAAAGGGTTCACCTTTGGCACCGCGCTCCGCCCCTGTCGGACAGGCTTTAAACACGACCTTTTAAAGTCCAGTTCCCACTGCACCCGAAGGCCAAGGACCCTGTGTGACCAAGGTTCCTACCGGACGCCTGGACACGGCAGGAATGCACCCTTCAGGACAAGGCCCCGGGCGGAGGGTCGGGCAGCTGGCTGGGGTGGGTGGCGGCGGGTGCTGGCTCCCAGTCTCCTAAGTGAAGGTTGGAGACCTCATCAGAGGAGCCGTCGCAACCCGAAATTAGAAGGGAAAGGGGGAAGCTCCTGGTCAGATCCCAGAGGAACACACTGGGAGGGAAGTCGATGCATTAATGGGTTTGGCAAGAAAAAGGGAGAACCAAAGGGGGGGGGTTGGGGGGGAGGAGGCGGGGAGAAAAGTGGGATGGAGGGGCTGGGGAGAGAGAAGCCCGGCAGCTGAATCCTTTCAGGAGGAGAGGGAGAGGATCTTAATTTCCCATAAGCACAAACAAAAAAGGGAGATGACACAACAGGCTTAATGACAGTGTTCCTGTCACTCACCCCGACAGCAGTAATTATGTCTATTATGCAGATTCAGGGGGGGAAGGGGCCGGCCCGCGAGGCTCCTCTCAAGGGGATTTACTGGGGGTGGGGGTGGGGGGAGGTTTAGCATCCCCAAACGGAGCCTGGGGCTCTGGACCTTCTCGTTTATAACCCTACAAACCCACAGCACCGTCTACAAGAAGCTCTGGACGTTAACCACGCAGGCAGGCCCGTCTCCTCTGAGCCGTGTCCTTCCCGCGTCCTGTATTTATTTTTCCTGCCGTCGAGGGGCCTAGCCATTTGCTTGATGTGATCCTGAGCAAAAACAATGATCTGCACACGTGGTTTTTCGAGGAGAAAGAAAGGAATGTCTGTTTGTCCAGAGAACAACTCAGAAATTCATGGCGCTTTTGAGTGAGGGAGAGGGGGTGGGGCCGGGCGTGCTGGGGGAGAGCAAATGATGCCCGGGCAGCCGGAGGACGGACCTCTGAGACTTTCACCTCGTTCGAAAACATTTATTCAGCACGTACGGTGGCCCGGGCGTTGGTGCAGGAGCTTCGGATACAGAAATTGCTAGCAAGGGGTCTGTAGTTTAGTAGAAGGACCTATGATTAAATTATCCATCCATCCATCCAGGGCACAGGAGTAAGCCGAGCAGATGGCGGGCCACCGTGTCCGCGGGCCCCCGTGGACGTCGGCGGGTGGAGGGGCGTTCGTCAGGCCCGGAGGAGGAAGGGGGCCTCTCGGCACACCTCGCTGTGAAAGCTCAGAAGGCGCCGAGGAGCGACCGCTGACTGTTCTTTTAACTGCGACGTCAAAGCCTTTGTGATGTTTCCATGGGACAGCCGTCACCACTGCAGCTCCTACGGACCCCAAAGTGACCAGGCGGAGGACATACAACATCTCGACAGAGGACATGCACAGATGATGCTTTCTGTCGTTCGTCTCCTCGGCATCTGTCATCCTGTCACGCAAACTCGTCCTCCCTCCGAGTGCCACCCGCCTCCTGCTGACTGATGACCCCAAGGCATGACCCCTGAGCTCCTAGCCGTCTACCTACCTGCGAGGCGTCATGTGTCTGCCTCCCCCCTTGGTGACCCAGACACCTCGCCCAGCCTGGAGCCATCCGACATTCCTGTCCTCACCCCTGTCCTGCTAGATCCTTCTCTGAGCTGTCTGCTCTCCCCTGCTCGGGACTGACCTTTCCGATCCCTGGGATGGGGGCAGACGCCTGTCCTTTCCCACTCAGGCTTTGTAATTGCCTAGGACCTGGGGAGCCAGGGAGGACTTGGGTGGCTTCTCTGGATCCTCTGGGCCGTCCCCTCCCCGACAGGGCACATGGCGTGGGCAGAGAGAGGAGGAGGCTCCTTGCCCTGGCCCCTCCCCAGGGGGTTTTCTTCTCCAGCCCCCTGATCGCCTTTATCCTGAACCTCAGGTAGGTTCCCGTCAGCTCAGGTGGGTGAGGATCCTCAGAAACGACAGCTTCACAGTTGCTGAGTGGGGGCCGGGAGAGGGAGCAAGGCTCCCCCTGCCTTCAGAGGTCACTGGCTCCCGGCCAGGGCGTGAGGCCACTCTGCCACCTCTGCGGGCTCCCCCCTCCTGCTTTCGGGCTTCTCTGTTTCCTGTGGAGACAGAAGCGGGAGGGTTGGCCTGTGTGTGCCCTGGTGCTGTGAGCGGCACAGTGTTTAACCCTTTTGCTGAATGAAACATGTCAACCTAATACTTGGGGGCAGGCCCCTTCGGCGCCATGACGGGCCCCAAACCCGATGAGGACGGGCTGGTGACCCCGCGCTCTGTCTGCGGGGTTCCTCACTGCCACCTCCCAGCCGCCGTGCACTGTGGGCATCTGAGGACCATCACTAATTCACTAGGTGCCCTCCTCCAGCCTGGGCATACATTTTTAATCAACTTTGGCATCCAGACTCAGGTGACATAGCCCTGCCCCCTGCTCTGTCCTCACGGAACACAGCCGGAGTCAGCTTCGAGCTGTCACTCCACGCAGAGGCCCTCTTTCCAGCCACCCCCCTGCAAAGTGGAGCTGGCTTCTTATTTGAACCTATTTGAGATATTTTGGACTTTTTGAATGGCCGTGGAATTAACTTTAGGGTCAGTGCTGTCATCGAATTGCTAGAAGAGTCCTTGTCGATTAGTACGTCCAGGCCCACCTCGCCATGCCCCCTGCTCTCTCTTTTGTTGTTGTTGTTACAAAGTTCAGACTTTTTTTTTTATTTTCAATTACAGTTTGCATACGATATTGTATTAGTTTCGGGTGTACACAGTGACTAGACATTTGTGTCACTCACAAAGTGGTCACCCTGACAGACCCAGTGCCCACCTGACACCACACGGTTACGACAGTATCCCTGACGATGCTTATGCTACACATCACGTCCCTGTGACTATTCGTAACTTCCAGTTTGTACCTCTGAATCCCTGCCCCTTTGACACCCACCCCTCAACCCCCCTCCCATCTGGCAATCATTACTTTGCTATCGGTATCCGTAGTTCAGTTCATTCCTTAGATTCCACATGTAAGTAAAATCACATGACATTCGTCTTTCTCTGTCTGACTCTCTCCACTCAGCACAATACCCTCTAGGTCCATCCACGTTGTTGCAGATGGCAAGGTTTTATTTATTGATTTACCTATTTATTTTTATTTATGGCTGAATAATATCCCATTGTGTATATGTGCCTTCTCTTCTTTATCCACTTATCCATTGCTGGACACCCAGGTAGCCTTCGTGTCTTGACTATTGTAAATAATGGTGCAATGAACACATGGATGCACATGTCCCTCCAAAGTAGTATTTAGGGGTTTTTTTTCGATAAATACCTAGAAGTGGGATTCCTGGGTCCTTTTTTTTCCTTTGGCTATAGTCTTTGTTTTAAAGTCTATTTTATCTGGTGTAAGTATTGCTACCCCAGGCTTTTTAAAATTTCCATTTTCATGAAAAATCTTTTTCATCCCTTTACTTTCAGTCTGTGTGTGTCTTCTGATCTGAAGTGAGTCTCTTGTAGGCAGCATACGTACGAGCCTTGTTTTTTTATCCATTCAACCACCCTGCTTTTGACTGAAGCATTTAGTTTTTTTTTCAGTTAAAGTAATAGTTGATGGCTATGTAATTATTGACATTTTATTATTCATATTTTGATACATATTTTGTATTTTATTTTTTTTTAAAGAAGTCCCTCCAACATTTCCTGAAATAGTGGTCTGGTGGTGATGAAGTCCTTTAGCTTTTCTTGTCTGGGAAAAGCTCTATCTCTGGGACACGTTTCTTTGTCTCTCCGTTTGGCTGCGTCTCTGTGTCTCTATGTGTTAGGTAGGGCTGCTCTGTCTCCCAGTCTCAGTAGGGTGACTTCACCTAGTAGGTGTCCTGTGAGGCCCAGTGCTGCGGTCTTCCCTGGTCAGCTGAGCTGGGTGTTCGCAGTGTGCCCCGTGTGTGAGTTGTATGTGCCCTCCTGTTGCAGTTGAGCCTTGGCTGCTGTTTGCACACTGAAGGGAAGGACTGACCCCCACCCTCCCAGCCCCGGCTGATCGGCTGTGAGGACCGGCCGTGAGGGGCTGACCCTATGGAGCAGGATGCCCTTTAGCAGGGCTCTGGTGTCTGCCTAGCCTGCCCTTCAGGTGTGCCCTCCTCCGATGCGGCTCTGAGTGGTGCTCTAGCTCTGGTCGAAGCCAGCCACTGGGCGTGTGTGTGGGCCCCAGGGCCTCCTGGAGGGTCCCAACCGCAGGCCAAATTTAGCCACAACCTATGCCCTGTCCGAGGCCACCCGGGATGAGCCTCGCAGCAGTCCACAGACGGCTGCCTCCCGTGCTGGGCGCAGGAGTGCCCTGAGAGGCCGGGCCCGGAACTGAGGCTGGCTGTCGCTAGTGCCCGGTTTGGGGTTGGTCAGCAAGATGGCCAGGTGTTACTCATTCGGGTTTGTGAGCTTCTGAGAGATTCCAGGGAATTCCCCAGCAGGAGCCGAAACCTGCACGGAAAAGCCACCGGGAGCGGCTTGGGCGGGGACACCCGCTGGGAGGGGCGGGGCCTCAGGGAGTCATGTGAGCGGGTGGTACGTCATGTGGGCGGGGCGACTGCGTCAGTGGGGCGGATGCGGCTCGGAGGCGGCTGTGTCTGAGGTTGCGCCCGCGGGGAGGCTCCACAGAGGAACAGCGGCCTCCGCCAGCACGGCCGTCCAGGAGAAGGCGCCCCTCCAGCCCTCGCCCGGAAGCCCGACAACGCGGTTCCTCCCCGCGTGACGCCGGGGCGCAGAGCGAGCGAGCCCGTCCGCGGTGAGTCCGCGCGCGGGCCCTTGACGAGGAAAGTCTGCGACTCCCTCAGCCCTCCGTCCCGCTCGGCCACCATCCCCGCTGGTTTTCACAGCCAGAGGGTGTGGGGACTTCCCTTCCCGGCCCTGGAACCCTGTGCTGGGAGCCTGGTGCGTGGCCCGGGACCCCTCGTTTTTCTGGGGAACCTCCACAGCCGAGCTCTCCTTCCAGATCCTCAGCGCCACACACGGGCGTGGCACCGGGCGTGTCTCACTGCGGCCCCCTCCTACCAGTCTCGAGGTGGCTTCATGTGTGTGTCCTTAGGTGTAGGACTTCTGTTCAGTGGGACCTCAGGAGACTCTCACTGATGGCTGTTCTTTAGGTTCATTGTAATTGTGATGCGGTCGTGAGAGGAGGCGAGCACAGCATCTACATTTCACGCCACCTTGACCGAAAGCTCTCCCCATCTTATACTTAAAAAATGAGACTCAGATGTTAAGTTATTGCCCCAAGGCCACATAGCAAGGTCCAATTTAAAACCCAGGTTTCCTAAGTTCCAGAAATATGCCACCTCATCATGCTATGAGGCCTCTAAAAGGATTAAATTCGGACAGAGTGGCCCAAACCCCCCGATTCTGAGTGAATGCATGAAATGAATCTCAAAAATGACCTGCTCTCCAAGAGAAATGGTGAAATGTGGTTTATTCATCTGATGGTGAACCATAGTTATTTGGTTCCTTTGTTTCGACCTGCAGAGATAGAGATTAAACTCTCAAAGAAGAAACCAAAAGTGCAGGGAGGAGAACGAGAGAGAATATAAAATAAGATCTCAGAGAAAAGAGAAACTGGGAGAGAAATCTTCAGTCATGGGAGCTTAGATGTCGAAAGCCATCAGAAGTGGAGATCCGGGGAGGCCTCATTCTAGAAAAGGTGAAGGTGCTGGAGTCTGATGGACGTGGTTTTTAATCTCAGCTTTAGGATGTCCTAGGTGGGATGTGGGGGCAGCTAAGCTCCCAGAGCTTCCGTTTCCTCCTTTGTAAAATGAAGCTAACATCTCTGTTGGAGTGTTGATGTGATGACGGAGAAAATTCAAAAGCACCAGTGGCGCCTCGCCTACAGATGGCACTAAGTGGTGAGCCTTGGGATTACATTAAACTTGGATTAGAGGGAAGACCTGGCACCTCCGAGGCCAGCCCTCAGGGTTTGGAGCAGGACTGGACAATCTCTGGTCAGGTGCCTAATGACCAGTAACCCAATCCTCCTGCCCAGGGTCTACGTGTGCAGGCCCCAGGCTGCAGGGGGACCCAGCTGGACCAGGTGATTTGAGTTTGTCTTTCTTGGTGGGTATTTAGAACCCTTCTTTTCTGTCCTCATGCCTTCTTACGTGGTGTTTTTTAACCAGGGGATGGGATGTTGGCGACGTTGGAGACGTTTTTTGTTTCACGGCTGGGGGTCAGGGTGGTATTGGCGTCCAGTGGGTGGAGACCAGGCTCGCCGCTAAACATCCCACAGTTCCCAGGACAGACCTCCCACAGCGAAGAATTATGCAGCCCCAGGTGTCAGTCGTGCCAAGCCTGAGAAGCCCTGTCCCAGGACGTGAAACAGCGTCTTCGTCCTTTTAGGTGAACGTTCAGGTCTGTATTGTGTATGCAAAGCCCAAAACATGGGAGGAAGAGCTCTGAGTAGTTTTTGGCATCTTAGCTTGTATTTTATGGTAACTTTTTAAAAAACTCCCTTTGCAACCTATGGGGTCATAGGCTAGGCTGCCAGTGTGGCTCTTCCATGGACATGGCTTGTTTCCTTCCTCCTCCCTCTGGTGGTAGCTTCCCGATTTTCCTTGAGAAACTCACTGTACTCACTGTCCGTATGGTTTGAGCAGGGCTGACTTAAGGTGTGGGGTGTGACCATTGAACTACCTGCCTGGAGTGGTTGGCTCAGGAATGGTCAGGGACCGATTGGAGGCAGGTGAAATGCAATTCCAGAACTTCTGTGAACTGTGGGGGGAGAGACCGGCTTTTGTGTGGGTGCGCCGAGAGGAGAGGACACACTCCTCGAAACGCAGAATGGTACCTTCTGCCATGACAGGGAGCACTGTCGTGATGACGGAGGGGTTCCAGGCAAAGCAGAATGGAAAAGTGGAGACAGCATAGGCCCCAGGGGCATCATTCAGGCCTGGAACCCAAACACGTCTGTCCTCATTACTTGTTTGAGCCGATAACGCCCCTCATTTTTAAAAAGCATAGAATGCTTTTTGTTATGTTTCCGTCATTTGTAACTAAGTGTCGTGATGGAGACAAACCAGGAGATTGAATATAAGAAGCTTGGAGAAAGCAAGAGTCACCTGAGAGCACTTAAAACATTTTAATTATTTATTTTATGGCGACATTGGTGCACGAAATCCAGAAAGTCCCATTGTGCACTTTGGCAGTCAGGCACATACACAGTTAGGAGAGCACTTTTCAAACCTAAGAGTTTCCGTAGAACCACCTTGCTCTAGAAGCGTTTTCATAATTCGATTATTTACTTACCTAGCTGCCTGCCTGCCCAACATCGGAACCTCTTTCCCAGAGGGGTCGTAACAGGACGAGAATGGCTGGGAAAGCCATGGCCTAGCCCTCCCCATCACTTACCTGCTGATGACTGGCTGGAGTGTCAGCTGCATGAGGGCGGAACTCTTGCCTATTGTGTTTATCCATTTACCCCCAGAATTCAGCGCAGCGTCTCGCCCATACTGGAATCTTCAGAATATTTTACTGCCGACTGAGCTCGGATCTCCAGGTCAAAGCTACTCCTCATTTACTACCTTAGAAATCCAATTTCCATTTGCATCTCTGTGCGCGTGCTCATGGTACCTCATCTTCAGAATGTCCCGCAAGAACTACTTATCTCCAAGGAATCCCCCCCGAACTTGCTCTTCTCTGGGATAGCCTCGTCCCAACAGGTTGTGTTTCTGTCTTCCCCAATCACCTAAGCCGAGAATGTAGGAGCCCTCCTGGACTGTGCCGAACCCGACTTTCCCCTCATTCTTCACATCTTACGGGGCCCACCCACCCGTCTCCTCCTCACCCCCGGATTATGTCAACAATTGTCAGCTCGTCTCTTCTACTCTGTTGTTCCTGGCCTCCCATTACGAGCCGTGAGTTCTGACCTCATCCTTAGTTTAATCAAAAATGATTCCTACTGTTGTTTCCTCTTGGTTCTATTTTCCTCAGTTATTTCTCAAAAGCGTTTTTATCTTGCTGAGGAAGGAGTATGTGTCTATTTTTATAAGCAGCCTAAAATACCACCTAACAAGGTGGCCAGTAATATATCTGCACTCTATTATTTTGAAATGTTTTGATGGCAAGCGAAGGAAAATGCAAACAAATCGGCTTAAATAAAAACAGAGGACATTATTGACTCACGCAGTTGGGCAGCACCAGGATGATGTGGGCTTCACGCGTAGCCGTATATAGAGCACAAATATGGTCACCATGGCTCTTGGCCTTGATTTCTTCTGTCAAATCAGATGTCTTACTTTTACTAGTCATCTTTACTAGTTTTAAAAATATGAGTAATCAAACAACTTACACAAAGCAATACGAGGCAGATTGTATTTTCCAAGATGGCCATAGAAAGATCTATCCCTTCTGGCATACGACATGCTTTCTGGCTCAGAGCGGTGACGCCCAGGTTCCCTTCCACTGTATTCGGTTGGGTTCGAGGATATGGCGAGGTGACCCTATATGACTTTTGAGCCCAGGTCATAAAAGCTGATATGGCTTCAGCCTGTCCATCTTGAGACCCAGCCACCACTGAGCTCCAGATGTGAGATTCCAGCTACTGAGTCGCCTCCAGCTTCCGAGTCCTCCCTGTTGCCCCACTCTGTCCCCACAAGACACGTGGAGCAAAGACATTTGATCCTGTTGCACCTTGTCCACGTTCCTGATCCATGGAGAACACAAGAGACCATAAAAAGATGTTTGAAACCACTCAATTTTGAGGAAACTTGTTACATGGCAATAGATAACTGAATAAGAGAGAGGGATGAGACATCCACGTGGTCCCTGGCTCGGTCCTTCCTGCATGACAGGTGCTTTCTGGCTCAGGGGAATCGGATGACGTCTCTAAGGAATATCTGGGGCTGTCCTACACAGCAGGGGGTGTGTATGTGTCAAACATCTTCGTTTCCCAGCAAGACTGTTGCTGAGCTGACGGGACATTTTTCAGGGAGCCATGCCTCATACATCCATGTCTGGAAATTGCTTACTGCAAGCCATCACCACCAGCCACCCGAAACCAGGAACATCCTGCCGAGAGCGTCCCTCGATAAGGACTCTCCTTTCTGAACCGTTGTTAGTCATTGATCAGGAGCGCAGTGATCAGCACAGTCACAACCAACTAGGCTGGGACTCTTGCCTTCTCTCTCCCCGGGGCAGTCCCTCTAGTAACTGGGAGTGGCTGGGTCACAGGCCGGCTGTTCCAACTCCTTCCTCCTCATCCTGCCCACTCTCGGCCGTTTCTCCCCTGAGAGAGGCAGGATGGCTGCCTCGAGGTCTGGTCCCTCAGTCTATCCTTAGTAACCCAGCCAGGAAAGACAAGGTCCCTGTCCCACTCTTCTAGAAAAATCCCCACTATTGCCCAGATGGGTTCCGATTGTCCTGACCAATCTTTAGAGCTATGGTGAGTCTTTTTCAGCTAAACTACAGGAATGAAGGAAAATTAAGGTGTTATCGTCATAAGAAGTAGGGGGTATAAATGCTGGACCCGCAGAAATAAAAATAATAGCTGAGATACACACTACTACTCCAACTCCTCCTCCTCCTCCTCCTCCTCCTCCTCCTCCTCCTCCTCCTCCTCCTCCTACTACTACTCCTACTCCAACTACTACTCCTACTCCTCCTCCTCCTCCTCTTCCTCCAAATACTACTCTTACTCCAACTACTACTACAACAACAACAATAACTACTACTACTACTACTACTACTCCTCCAACTACTACTACTACTACTACTACTACTACTACTACTACCACCACCACCACTACCACCACCACCACCACCACCACACACCAGGCTTCTTTCCGAGTGATCTCACTTCAGTCTATTTCCCACCCTGGTGCTGGGAAGTTGTTTCTAAAACGCAAGTCTGAACATCTGGTATCTTAACATCTCAGGGAGAGAGACGAGGTCTCGGTCGTTGTAAAAGCTAGAATGCGACTCGCTGCTGTAACAATAACCCCCACGTTTTAGTAGCTCAACACTGCAGAAATCCCCTTCTCCACCACCGCGTGGGCTGATACAGACCTTCCCGGCTCGTGGGCGGTTAGGTTTTCTCTGCGGGGAGATTCGTGGACCCGACTCTTTCCATTCTGCGTCTTTTCCATGCCTCAGGCTTGGAGATCGTCTGATCCTCTGCATCCAGCCTGTGGGGGGAGGAAGACAGGGTGGCGAGGCCACACTGCTCAGCACTTAGGCTCAGAAACGACGGTCACTCCTCCTGCTCACCTTCCGTCGTTGAGAAATGGTCACAGGGCCCCATCTCATGCAAAGGGGACTGGAAGACGCAGTTCCTGTTTGGGAAGCCAGTCTCGGTGGCATTTTTATGGAGGATGAAGGCGGCGAGTGGACGACACAAAATCTGGCGGTCAGTTCGCTGTTCCAGACACGTCTATTTTCGTAGCCCTCGATCCTAAGCCAGGTCTGACATCAAGTTAGTGCCTAGGAGGCCTGTGGTGGGAGTTATTTCGTCTGACCTTTAGGTGGCCACCAGGACCGGTGTGATGCTATGGCAGATGAGAAACTAGAGGACGAGCACCAAACGAGGCCCCTGGAGTGGGATCAAAGGCAGAGCAGAGACTGGGTTTCCGTGGATCGGGAAAGGGAGTACGTGTTTGTGGGGGTAGCAGGTTGTCCCCGTGTCCCAGTGAGTGGTTCTTCTGCGGTCCCCGTCTCCTTGCAAAGCCATTGTCTGCTGGAGAAGTGCTCGGTGGTATCTCCTGAACGAATGCCTGTGCCCGCCTGTCCTGTGAGGTGTTTGCTGCCCGAAGGCGTGTTCCCCTGGAGACTCACCTCCCCAGAGCCGGGCCAGGGCCTGGCAGAAATCGGGGCCCTGCAAACACTTGGGGGGCTAATGGTGTGCTGAAATCACTGACATCTCATCGGGGATGAGTGGTAGAGACCACTCGTCTGTTGCTGGAAGCAAGGTAACAGCTACAACAAGAGTCTCAAGCCCTCGAAAAGCAAAGTGGAGTGGGGCCCCTTGGGGTCAAGGAGCAGGGAGCATCCGCTTACGGGAACATGAGACTCGGGGCCCCTTTCCTGAACCCTGTGTCGGGGTTCACAGGTGTCCTCCTGGAGCCGAAGCGGAGTCTGGGAGAACAGGAGCCACGGGAGAGATGCACAGACTCCCTTTTGGGGCGTCTCCTGTCTCTTCCCCGGAGCTGACTCACGCCTGGGGGGGTGCTGGGGAGCACTGGTGCCCTGGAGTAAAGACGGAGCGATGCAATGCTAATTTTACGCCTCGGTTTTATTTCTGTTTCAGGCCATTTCGCTGTTGCCAAGTTCTTCTGTTTGCTCACAGGGGTGTGAAAATAGAAGCGGCTGATGATTTATTTAAGGCTTTAGAACCTCTCACGGTGTCAGACCGTCCTAATCCTCCCCGGAGACACATGACACTCCCGGAGGCACACACAGTTTGGTGGCATAACAGCCACGGTGCCTTCTATTTGTGGAGAATATCGTGTGCCAGACCATGGACTCCCCATGACATCGAGCGAGCTCATCTGCTATCGCCATGTCCCCTTTTACAGATGGAAACACCGAGGCCGAGGGAGCTGGGGAATCAAAGGTCACAAAGCCAGTAGGTGGCAGACCTGGGCCCTGAACATAAGGCTCCACTGTCCTCTGCCTCCCCAGGAGGAGAGGGGCTTGCGACTTTGCCGGGTCCCAAAGTGGATTGTGATCCAGGGCGTAGGACGTTCTGAGGAGACCCCGGAGGCCTGTGAAACCCCGTCCACTCCCCAGACTAGACGAGTGTGTTCCAGAGAGCCTGGCTCTGTCCCCTTGGGCTCGCAGTGTCCCAGTGTGGAGTCCCAGGTGGTTGCTACTACCCTGTCCTTGTCACTTGTCCCGTGGCCGCTGTTTCAGAGCCTCTCGGCCTCACCTGTCTCTTGTCCCCGCGCCATGTCACGTGGGCTCTAGTTGACTTCACGTGGGTCCAACAGTGCTTTGCTTGTGTGCGTGCTGGTCACCTCTCACCCCCACCGTCCACTCAGGGCACCTTGTTGACACCTCCATGAGACTTATGTGCCGGAGGGAAGCGTGGGCGACTCAGTGCCCCGTGGGGAGACCCTTCGGCCGATGGGAGGCCAGAGCTGATGGGTAAGTCCTTCCCTCCCCCACTGTTAACACAGGCAAACCGGGGTGCAGTTCCCGTGATCTCTGTGAGGCCAGGGACCCATCTGTAGCTTTCTGCCTGCCACCCAGGAGTTCACGAGTGTTAAAGAAACGTGTTTTGAGAGAACGCCATCCTGTGCGCTTAGCCGAGGTGGGCAGCTCAGCGACAGGCATCCGTCCATCCTTGAACTGGATGTCCTTCCCTCTCGGACCCCTGCCCTTTCCCTTGACCCCTGCTCCCTGTCATCCCGAGGGCATTGTAGTCCCTGACACAGTTTCTCAGCACAGAGTCCTCTGCCTCAGAGGTTACTTTCTGGGGAGCCAGGCTAAGGCAGGTGGGGAGGCCTCAGTCACCTGATCCTCGTCTGTGGTCTTCTGGGGCAGCCAGCGCACCTGCTGTCCACGAGGCTCTGCGGCTTTAGGGCGAGACGCGCCGAGGTGGGGCGGAAAGCTGTGGGTCTGTGACCAGACGCCAGGGGAAGGGGGGTAGGGCAGATGGGCGAGTGTCACCCACTTAACTTGCACAAATCCATCCCCACCCCCTGCCCCCAACACGTAAAGCTCATCTTTAGGTGGCCTGTCCCGTGACTAAAAAACAAGGGAAATACCGAAGACCAGCCCAGCCCGCTCCATCGCGTCCTAGGGCGCTTTCTGCCACTTTAGGAAGAAAGCTGTGTGACATTTGTCCTCACGCTTATCTGACTGGAACCGGATTCCCAGGACCCCAGGGGGACCCGGAGCAGCTTCTCTCTCTCTGCGCAGGGAGCGCAGGCTCGCGGAGTGTGTGTGAGGCACGAGCAAGTGGCCGAACAGCACGGAGGGACCCTGGCTTCCTCAGGCCACTGGACAGAGGAGGAAGAGGGTGGCTGGGGTGGGGTATGACTAGCAGCCAGGGCGTTCTGGGTGACAAGGTGCTTTGCCACCAGTCGGGGCAGGAGCTGTGTATCCTTTTGCTGGTGGCTCTCCCAGGGAGACTGCTCTGAGACCCTCTCTCAAACCGGGGCCTCGGCGGGGTCAGCCCTGACTTCCCGAGAGGCCGGGAATTCAGTCTGAGAAACCCAGAAACCAGCACAGCTAAAAGCCCTTCGCATGCGCGCACAGTGACCCTTGGGAGAGAGCTGGGAAGGGGCGTGAGCCGGGCACAGGCAGAATGAACCGGGGCCTGGTCCTGAAAGGCTGCAGGGGTCAGTCCCGCCTGCGCAGGCAGAGCCCCGTCAGGCCATCCCCGCAGTCGCTCGCGGCTGCCACACGGCGTCCCTGCTGGAGACGGGTCTTGCATGGCTGGATTCCCAGCTGACACGGTGACCTCTGGCTGGTCCTGATCGGATCTGGCTCCAGTGGTTACTGGAAAGATGACAGCCGAGTCCTCATTCCGTGTCGTGCTCAGCCCCGGTGGGCCACGCCCGTCAGAGCACACGTCGGTGCTCCCCCACGGTCCCCTGGGTCCTCGGGCGCAGGGGTCAGCGCCAGAGGCCCGCCGTGCCAACACCAGCCTGACCGCACACCTTGCTTGGCCTGGGCCCACCTCCCCCCGACACTGTCCCCGGCGTTCCCGTTGCGTGCTGGGCCTCGCTCTCCCATTTTGCTGTTATGAAAAATGAAAGGTGGCCCACTGTGTGCCCAGAGAGCCGCCGACTGTGCCCTGTGTCCGGCCGCAGGTGGTTCCGCTGTCTCCTTTTCTCTGGGTACCCTAGATGCGGTTGTCGTGGCGGGGGGTGCTCACTCCCCTGAGGGTGACCTTCAACTCGCCGGGCATGGGACGGCTGCCACGTGTATAAATATCCATCTCAGCAGGTATCTACTTAATTTCTGCTTCAAAGGGACCGCAGTGCATTAAGGGGAACCACGTTCTGCAGGAAAATAGACCCACGACTGCTGAAATGACAGTGAGCTGAGGAACAGAGTCCCCGCTTCATGTCATTTGTGTGAAACGTTTAAAGCCATGTTGACAGAAATGAGCAAAGTGCCTGCTGACGACAGTATTCCCCGTTGTTTGTTTGCAAAGGACCCCTGGCTAGCCTAGCTAAAAGGGCTGAGGGCACCGTCCCGGGTCCTTGTCAACGTGCAGAAGAGGGACCCTCGAGGCCTCCTTTCTCCCTCTCCGGGTTGTCTGCTGGGTTTCTCGTCCTGCGAGGCATTTCATCCTCGGCCCTGGCGACGCGCCAGGGAGAGTTTAGTTTGGAGTTGGTAACGTCTGTGGCCTGGGGCCTTTTAGGAGTTATCTTTTGGGGCCGAAGACCCATCAAACTGAAAATGTCGAAGGTGCCGGTTGTGGTCCTCGTCCGGGATTCCTGGGGAGGACACAGTTATTCTCGAGGCCACGACTGTCTGTCCGGCTGTGCGGGGAGGGACGCTCTCCTCTGGGCCTCACTGTCAAGGCGAGCCGCGACAGGACCGGGAGCCGCATTCCCAGGAGGAAGGGCGGACCCCTCTGGACGCCCCCTCTGCTCCAGCGTCTGAGAACCGCCCCCTCAGGAAGAGAGGAAAACGGGCCTGGTCTTGAAGCGAT
This sequence comes from Cynopterus sphinx, assembly GCA_030015415.1. Taxonomy (NCBI): domain Eukaryota; kingdom Metazoa; phylum Chordata; class Mammalia; order Chiroptera; family Pteropodidae; genus Cynopterus; species Cynopterus sphinx. The sequence goes on from CM057381.1 coordinate 2,447,283, forward strand.
TATGCGTTCCATGGCTCTTTCGAGGCGGGCTCCTCTGGCGAAACACCGCCGCCCAGCTGGGCTCCACATGTGGGGAAGAAGGGTCCTTTCATGGAAGACCCAGGGCGAGACGTGACCCCTCGAAATCCGTCGGGCAGACCGTTTCAAAGGGCGGGTGTTGTCAAGGTCGCCGGGAAGCAGAAGACGGTAAATAAAAGTTAATCAAAACCGTCTGGAGGGGTGAGGGGCAAAGCTAGGGCTGCGGGAGGGGACATCTCCCGCCCTCACCTCTGACTCACCCCACCCCGAGGGGCAACTGTCCATCCGAGCCGTGGCGGGGTCAGTGGCAGGGGGGCGCCCACCCGCTCTGCCCCGGCTCCTTCGGCTCCTTCATCTGGTCACCTGCCGCCCCCTCCCCGGGACCACACACTGAGTGGTGTGGGACACGGTCCTTTGCTTCCCTGCGCCTCGGCTTGCTCATTCCTAACTCGGGGATGACACATTCTACAGGATGACACTTTCCAGGAGCGCTTGGAGGGCGGGACGTGCCATGGGGCTCCGCCAACGCGTGATGAGCACATGGGCACCCCGAATAAGCAAATTCCTGGGGCGGAGGGGGAGAATCCCATCTGGACGAAAACTCCGAGACCGTCCCGGCCCCTCTGAGGCATTGCCGGGCGGCGGAGCCACTGTCGCTCCCAGGAATCAGAACGTGCCGTGCGCTCTGGGGTGACGCTCTGGGTCTCCCCATCACCATTCAGGGCATGGCCTGGGGGCAGGAGGTCAGCTTTCTGGTTCTTGCTCATATCCTCCCGAGCAGCCAGGTTGTTCGTGGCCTCTCTGGGATGCGGTGCAGGTGCAGGTGCAGGGTGGGATGGGGGTGTGGGGTGTGAGTGGGGGGCGCTGGAAGAGTCCTCTTGTTTCCGGCTCTCACTGCCATTGGGTGGTTCTGGGCTGGCCTGGCCTGGCAGGGCCTGAGAGAGCCTGGCTGGTTCTCACCCAGCATGTCCGTGGGTCTTTCAGGAGCCCCCTCCTGCCCTGTCCAGTCACCCACAGGGAGTTTCACTCATAGTTGCCTTGATTCGGGCAGAAGTAGGTCTGTTTTGTGCCCCAGACCTGAGGCTCTGGGGCCCATAGCAGCTCAGAACCCACTTAGCCCACCCAGAAAGGTCCTGAGAAACTTCTGGATGTAGTGCCCCCCCCCAAACTGTGGGAGGGCAGGCCTTTCCCAGGCGGCTCCTCTGCCCTTCACCTTGTAGGTCTCTCATCTGGCGGGGGTCGCCAGCCTCCTCAGTGGCCGTGCCCAGACTGTAAGGGACTCACATTCACGTCCCACGTCCGAGGGATCTCCTTAAAGCCCTGCTCTCTTGAATGGAGGTGAGGAGACCCAACCTTGTTCTCCCTCTTTAGGGCAGGCGGGACTCGCCCACGAGCAGATCCTTCAAAGCCGCTTGCAAACCACAGCCCCCCTCATGTGGGTGGAAGTTGGGGTCGCCCGGCGTCTGGCCTGGCAGCTCTCGGCCTCTGACGCCTTGCTGGGGATCCAGGATGGTTGTCTCACAACTCAGTTTGGTGTCTTTTGTCTGTTGCCTCAGGTTTTAGCTGGAACTTCCCTTACAACTTCCCCCACAGCTGTTAGAGGCCATCGTTACCCTCGGGAGACTACGGGCGGGCGCTTCGTTGGACGGTGGGACCTGCTGGGGAGCGTGGCAGATGAGACGGCAAAGGCGGGCAGGGACCTCTTTGTCTAGGTGGCTTGTGACCATGACTCTTGTCTCCCAGGTCGGGCCACGATGGGCAAAGGGTGCAGAAGGCTGGACCCCATCCCCGATGACAAACCTGTGTTTACTGCCGCACAACACAGGGTCTTTAATATGCATGTTCTCCTTAAAAACTCACAGCGCCTCACTCTGATTCCTGTCGTTTTCCTCCTGAGGATGGGGCCTCAGGAAGCTAAGCGGCTGCCCAAGGTCGCGTAGCTCTTAGGTATCAGGTTCGAACCTGGTCATGTGCTCTTTTCGTTAGACCTTAACGCCTGGAGTCAGGGGTGGGGTCAGGGTGGGGCTCCACTCAGAAAGCTGGCCCTGGGCGGGATGACACAGGAGACAGCTGTGGGAGCCACCTGTGTCGGGCTGGGCGCCCCGCGCTCACAGTGGCAGTGGACGTCCTGTCCTCCACACCCTCCTGCCAAACAGAACGGCAAACACAGGCCGTGACTTCACCCTCCCTGCTTCGCACCTGGCACCTTCAAGACCCACCTAATCCATCCAGCCCAGGGACTCTGCCTCCTCACCCCAAGTGTGAACCTCCCAAGTCATCCAGACCCAGGAGAGGGCTCAGGGAGAGCACCCTCTTTCCCCCAAAGACAGAAGAGCGGGTTCTCAGCAAAGTGGGGGCCCCTCCCTCCCAGACCCCCAGGACCTGCCAAGCCGCTCGGGGCACCCCCTGGTTACCAGAGTCCCTGGGAGTCCATCCAAGACTTCGTGTCCCCTCGCTTCTCTTCTGTATGCTTTTCTTTTAATTCATTGCGAGATAGGATCCTATGCCAAAGGAGTGGAAGATAGAATTTAAACCTCATTCTCTCCAGCAAGAAGCTGACATGACATTTTGTTTTCATCTTCATTTTTAGGATAATGAAAGCAATACCTATTGACTGTGAAAAAATTGGAGAACCAAAAAATGGATGGCAGCGAGTTAAAAGATAACTCGTGGACCTCGGCGAGACCCCAGCCCCATCTTAGCAACCCTGAAGACGCTGACCCCAGGGCCAGAAATCTTTTTTTTCTTTGCCTCCTTAAAAACAAAGTTGAAATGAGTGTCCCCAGGGTCTCCCACATCCTGTGGCTTGGGGTGCGACCCACCAGAAATGGCTCCTCCAAAGCAGGCCTGTGTATGTGTCCTTAGGTTCTGCCCGTCTGTCTTCAAGTTCAAGCCCGGAGCACTCGAGCTCCCTCCTTTATTGTCCTTTTAAGTAGAGGCCGTCGTACCAAGCTCTGTCCCCGTCCTCCCGTAATTAAACTGTGCACAACTCTGTCGGAAGCCTTTCCACGAGAAGCTCCTCTGGCCCAGGGAAGGATGGGACGTTGAGTTGGGTTTTGAATGTCAGGCCCAACCCCGCTATCTCACTATTTCTCAGAGGAACGTTCTTTTGCTACTCAGTCCAGGTGCACAGTGCCCTCAGCCAAACAAGTTTAGGCACTTCACGGTTCGGCCGTGGGCCGTGTTGGGGGTCGTAGACATTCGTAACCGTCGACAAGAGGCCTAAAAGTTTCTAACACTCTCTTGTGAACAGTTCTCAGCGTCTGTAACTATAACTAAAAGCAGGGGTCCCCCACCCTGGGGCCACAGACTGGTCTGTGCCCTGTTAGGAACCAGGCTGCACGCACAGCAGGGGCTGAGCTTCAGGGGAGGAGAGACAGCCGTCATCTGCGTCTGCAGCCGCTCCCCAGCGCCCGCATCACCGCCTCAGCTCCGCCTCAGATCCTCAGGCATTAGACGCCCATGGGAGCCCCGGTCCCTGGTGCCAAACAGGTTGGGGACTGCTGACTGAAAGCACCCCCTCTCCAACCGCCCCATGCCTTTGGCCAGTTGGGAGAACCACGTGTTGTGCCATTTAAAGAGAAATTTCTCTTTTCAGGTCAGGACTTTGCTTGAAACGGCTCTCACCACTTTTCATTTTGAATTCTAGCTTAACCCTACCTCTTCGGACACCCATATTTCTACGCGAGAACAATCGGAGTACTCTTTAGAAATATTTTCAGATAATTTCAGTTACCTGGGGACTTGGCACCCCACGAAGCAATGGGTTTCGGGGAGTCAGATGGAGGGCACGTTGCCATGAGACAACAAGATAATTGGACGGTTTTGATGGTTGAAACGTAGTTTTGGTTTCGATTCAGTCCCCAGCCTGGCCATAGGCTGGGAGGACGTGAGGAAGGGAGGGAATGTGACGTTGCCGCAGCAGCGACAGGGAACGGCTGCAGAGGAGGCTGGCAGAGACCCCCGGGCAGGCACGGAGCCTTGAGGGCTGTAACCATGGCCACTGACTCGTGGAGACGCCCCAGGACCAGCCACGTCTGGGCCATTCGCAGTCTAGGGAGCCGGCCAGCCCAGACGAGACCAACGGGCAAGCAAAACACAGGACTTCGCCACCTCTGCGAGGCCATAATCTTGACCTCAGTCCTTTAGACAAGGTCTTTGGAGAGGAGCTGGGGGCGGGGGTGGTTCAAAGACAAATCTGAGAAATGAGGTATTTTGCTTAAGTAGACTGAACATTGAGCGAGAGGGATGGTTGTAATTATCGCATTGGAGTAAATTTCTGGATTCGACTAACCTGCGAGGGCCACCCGAGGCTTTATAAAGAAATAAAGGACGTTTTCTTTGCCCATCTGAGTGTGGCGTGAGTAAGTGGGACACCGTTAATGATTCAGTCGGAGGCGGCATGATGGGCCTGTCTCCCAGAGAGGGGGCCCTTTCAGGCTCATTGAAGAACTGCAGACTTGTCCCTTTGTGTGTCGACTGGTTCGGACACAGTTGTATGAGAAGGACACCGAAGGTTCTTTTTAATTTTTAATTTTCTGCTAACTAATGGTATTGGTTAAATCCTTTCAGTAAACAGAAGACTCCGTTGTTGAAATTAGGTACCGATGGCATCATCTGAGAAAACGAAAGCTTCATTAAAAGATTAAGGTTGAAAAGAGAGGAAATAGTTTATAGTCCTGAAGAGGATCAGGAGTTAAGTTCCTGAGTAATTTAAGAATTAGTGGTTGATAACTCTGCATCCACTTTCTCTAGAACTAGGGTTGGAACGATTTCCTCGGATTATCTGGGTGGGGTCGGTGTACACGAGGCCCTTCAAAGTGGACCTGTGGTAATGCTGGTAACGTTTGCCTTTGCTCTGTTACAAAAGGGCCCGCAGTCCAAGGTGTTTTATGGTCGTGCGTATTTACAGCAGGATGGGGTTTTCTTCCTCCTTGCTCTCTATCCTCCCACTCCCTTGCCTCTTCCTTTGGTAGGGAGCTGATGGGGCCGAGCAAAGAGACAGAGACTGTTGTAATATACGGCAGCTGTGTCTCAGAAGCTGTCAGGAGACGGTTTTGCTTGTGATGCTCCCCTTTCTACATGAAGAATCCAGAATATATTCGCGTCTCCTTATCAGAAGCTTAGCAGAGCTCAGCAGAGCCCCTTCACTCTCACCCCCATCCCTCCCAGGCAGAGCCTTATGGCTTCTGGATTTCCCTCTGGCCCTGGGGAAAGAGGAGCTAGAAAAGATAGATGAGGTTTTGGGGAAGGGAGGAAGCAGAGGGAGGTCAGAAAGAGAAAAAAATCCAAAATTTCCATTTATGGCGTGGCAAGAGGTGAGGGAAAATGATGGTTTTGCACCACTTTCTGGACTCCTTGTGTGTCCAGAATCAGCTCTTTGAATGATTTCTTTCTGAGAATGGAGTGTCCTTACGTGCTTGTCCAGAAGTGATGAGAACAACTGAAAATTCCCTTTTTCATTCCTGAGGATGAAAGGGGCATCAACCATCATTTTCAAGCATCAGTGTCCAAAAACTACGAGGTTCAGGGAGGTACGGGGATTCGTACGAGCTCACATCTGAGCGAGGGAGTGCCTGGCATGAGTCTCCATCTGGCCCACTAGGCAAACGCTCCCACGTTCAGGGCAGACGACCTCCACTGAGACTCCTGACCCTGCTCTCCTCCCAGGCTGGGCTCGGGCCCCCGAGGCTGGGCCACACTCTTGTTTCCAGCCTGATTTCTCCCGAGTCTCAGACCTAATCCTGGATACTTTGTCTTGGCGAGATTAGAGGGAACCTGAGCTGTCTCGGTGTGGTAGTGCTGGAGGTGGGGGAGATGGGGACGGCTTGGGAAGTATTCACATCCTGGTGGAAAACTTTTCCTTCTCTCTGAGTTAGGTTTTCCCCGAGCAAAAAATGGGCAGAGCTCCTGAAATCCCCACTCTGAAAAACGGGGGGAGTGCATGTACTGGCGTCAGGTCATCAGGACTGCCAAGGGCCGCACTATACACCACCACGGCTTATGTCACCGTCAGTCCGTGTCACTACTGATGACCTACAGCCCCCGTTCATTCAGCAAACATCTATCGAAGCCTGGGAAGAGCGTAGTATTCGATTAAATTTCAGGATGTTTCTCAAGCTTTCCCCCGCTCCCCACATAGTATCCCTCCTATTTTAGTGTCCGATGGCTAGCTCCTATTCATCTTTTAGATCTCAGGCTGAGTGTCAGTTCCTCAGAAAGGTTTTCCCTGGCCTCATCTGTTCTACATTCCAATTAAAATTATGTCCCTTTCTGATATTCTCTTACAGTAGTCTTTTTTTTTTAAATCAACATAGCCATTGTGTCATGTGGGAATTGCGTTTGACTGACAAATTGTGTTTGGTGACAAAGACTCTGCTACGGTGGCTTAAACACACAAGGCGATATTCTCTTACCTAAACGATGCCAAGAGGCAGGCCCCCAGGGCTGAGACGGCAGTCGTAGGGCAGCCTTTTCATTTTTGCGTTCCATCACCTTCGTGTGCCTTTTATCCTCAGCAGCACTAGATGGTCCAGTACAGCTGCCAGGGTGCCAGCTATCATGTGGACTTCTCAGAACTAAAGAGGAAGGAGGAGGGGAGGGCTACACGTGTGCCTTTAAGTTGGGTCCCGCCAAGGAGTTTTCTCAGAAGTCCTGCTCTTCACTTCTGCATGCGTCCACATCTCATCGGCCGGAACGTTGTTTGATGGCTACAATTAGAAATAAGGGAGACGTGCAATCTTTGGTTGGCTGTTGCTGTCCTCAATATTATAGGGGTTCTGTTCCTGCAAAAGAAAGAGAAAACGATGTGGAATGTGCAGTAATCTCTATCGCAGCACTTTGATTTGTATATGTTTAAAAATATAATCTATGTATGTATAGATTTGCATATAATTTTAATAAAATTATAATTTATAATGTATAATTTACATATAAAAATTTCCAATTTTTTTATTATAGAAAATTTAGATATGCACGAAATAAAAAAAAAAGCACACTGAGCTGCAACATACCCATCTCCCATGGTGAATGATCTCTAACCTCCTGCCATTCTTGTTTTTTCCGTCTCCATTCCCACATTTTATGGTAGAGTGTTTTAAAGCCAGTCTCATAGATCATATCACTTCGCTTGTAACGTGATAGTTCAGTATGTTTCTCTAGCAGATAAGAACTTTAAAAGTAAAACACCAACAAAATTAACAAAAATCCCTTGATGTTATGATAAGCAGTCCGTGCCCAGCTTTCCCCAGTGGCCTCAGAAATGTATTTTCACAGTCGGTTCGTTTAAACCAGGATCAAAACAAGCTCCAGGCACAGCCTTGGGTGACATGTCTCTTAGGTCCTTTTTGATCTAAAACACCCTTTCCTCCCATTTGTTTGTCAAGAACCTCGCTGATGAAAACGAGTCATCTATCCTACAGACTTTCCCACGTACTGGATTGGGTCGGTTGCATCCTTAAGGTTTTATTTAACAGGTTTCCACGACCTCTGTGTTGCACGTGACCTGCTAGGTAGATCTAAAAGCTTGATCAGATTCAAGTAATTTTTTTTTGACCGAAAGTCGTCATAGGAGGCGACGTGTACTTGCCACTGCCTCACTCCAAGGAATGAATCTTCCCTCTTGACATTAAGATTGATTTTAGGGTTCAGGTGTTGTTTGCCTGACTCTCCATCCCATCCTTGCGGAATCCCCAATCTACCTGTTACCTCCTGGTCTCAGCAGGCATTGAGGTTTGTCGCCTAGATCTGTGGTCTCTGTAGGTCTTGCAAAAGGTGACTGATCATTGTATAAATTTGCATAGTCCAGTGGGAGAGGGCCACACTAGACTGTCAGGGCCATGGTGGTAGTGATTACGTCTGCTTAGTTTACCACTAAACGTGGGAGGCCTGGTATATAGTTGATGTCAATAGATATTTGTTAAACGAATAAGTAATGAAATTTTTTTGTCATAGATTGTGCATGATGATTCTCTTTCAACATTGCCCAAGGGCAGATTAGAGGTTAGCCTACACCTGAGAAGAACTAAATTCTGTCGATTGGCCTCATTTCATCTAAACAATCCACCCTGAGGAAATGATCTCAAAAAATGCAGAGTGATCGCTCTGCTCCCTGGAGACAGATCCAGAAAAAATGTGGTAGCAGGACAGAGAGCTCCTTCCCCCATGAACTTCTCCTTACCATGAGGGGTTTGGGGGATAATTAGGAAGAATGGGGTAACCATGAGAGAGGAGAGATGAGACCATTGCTAGCCTGGCCCAGCTATGAGAAGTGGTCAGTGCCATCGGGAGAAAGACGTGTCCACTACATGCTATTATGTGCTGAAGAAGCGGAGGGACCCTGGAGCCCTCGAGGCGTGCTGGGAACTCTGAGAATCAGACGTGGTCCCTCTGGATTGGTGCTGGAACCAGTGGGGCCTAGGACAGCAGAGGGGGTCTTAGGAGAGGAGAGGAAGGAGGGAGAAGAGTGAAATAAGGGAGCCCTGACTGTCCCCTATAGCTGCAGTCATAATGGACCATGGTACCCTGCAGAGCAAAAGACCTGTTTTGTCGCATCTTCTAGGCTCCCCTTGCGCGCAGGTGGGTTAGATCCTGGCAAGACCATCACCTCCTGCGCGTAGACTAGACAAAGACTTAGCCCTGGCCTCAGGGGCAGAGGTGAGGAGCTAAGGTGAGTCAAGGATTCTGAGTGAGGTTGGATGAAGTCTTTTCTCCAGTCTCAAGGTCAAATAATTTAGGTTGTATATTGGGTGGAAATACAATGTTGATCATCTCAGGTTTTAGTCTCTGAAAGCCAGAGGAACAATAATAATAGTGCTAGGGACGCCCAGGCGCAGGGACCCTTTTTGGGTTTGGTAAGAAGAAAAGGCTGTTGCTGGAGGATGAGTGTGGCTTGTTTGGTGGCTGGATAAAGTTTTCAAATCCAGTGTGGATGCTCTGATCCGAAGAGGCTCTCCCGCCTGTCCCCTGTCTGGGACAGAGGCTGAGACCACGGGAAACCGGATGTGGACGCCCTTTCTGCCAATGACTAGGGTTAAACGTGACTGAAGTGACTTGATTTCACTAAATTCCCACAGTCATGGGGGCCGGGCCTTTTAAGATTTCCATGGAGGTCGAGTTTAGGTTCTGATCAGTTAAGAAAGGGGCCAAAAGCCATGCTCCGGCCAGGGTTCGTATAGGAAATGCGCTATTACTTAGATGGTATGTTTCTTTGAGGTGGTCTGGGGGTGGCGTGGTGCTGAAGAACACACACACGCGCACACACGCACATGCACACACACACATGCACACGCACACACACGTGTTTTATTTTTTGCCGACTCATCTGAGCATGAGTTGCAGGCGTCCCGACCCTTTAGCTGGAAATACGTTAGTACGTGTCTCTTACGAGCCAGGATATTCTCTCAAACCATGACACAAACGCCAGAAATTATTTAACAAGGATGCAACACTCATCTAATATACGCTCCAAGGTCAAATTTCCTCAATTATCTCTAAAAACGTCCTTTACAGTTTTTTAACCCAGGATCCCATCGAGGGGCACCTTTGCATGAGTTGTCACGGCTTTTTAATCTCGGTGAAGATTCGCTGCGTGAGAACAGGCGTTTACATCTGTTTGTTCCCTACAGAGGCCAAAGTAGACACCTGGCAGGTGCATTTTAAGTGAGAATCGGGGAAAGTAATTGCTGCTCCTCCAAGCCACCCCTCAGTGCAACCACTGGGGTGTTTCACCCCCATTCTCCGTCTGATGGGCAAGCACCTGCTCACCCCACCTCTCACCGCAGATCTGCACCTGGGACCTGTTCCCACTCATCTCGGTGCCCTATCCTCATGAAGCGCTGATTCTGGCAGAGGAAGGCACGTGGCAACATCAGGCCCGACGGCAAGTCTTCCGAGAGACTGACGTACTTACGTGGAGGAAGACTCTCCTTCCACTAGGGTTTTAGGCCGAGAGCGTGTGATCCAGAACAGCCAGTCGCCGTTGCCGCTGCGACAGGAGAGAATGCAAACGTTTACAGTCCAGAGGAAGGCCCACCTGAGGAGTGAGGATCCTGTGTCAGAGTCCAGGCGACTTGGTTTCCGAACCCGGGTCCAGCCCCGCCTGAAGTCCGTGTCCACGTTCATAAATATGGCAGGTGCATAAGCCAGTGCATGGCCATGCGCTCAAGCCGTCTGAGCTGGGTTTCCTCATCTGCATCCTAGAGTCCAGACTAAGGCAGGCACTTCACCCTGCCCTCCCGAAAGTCCGTCTTACACCACCCCTCATCTAGTGACAAAGGTGGCTTCTGAAGCACGTCTCCTCCCCCGCCGTACTTCCCCGAATGTGAGTTTCGTTTAGTCACGGTGCCTTTTTTTTTTTTTTTTTTTGGTAAAACGTCTATTGTCTTAGGAATTCTGGGAACCACGACTAAATATAAAATCCTCTGGAAATCAGGCGGCTATAAGGAAAGATATTCAAGGGAGGAAACCTGACAGGAAATTCCGATTTGGGTGGAACGCTCGGGACTTGAAAGTGAGGTTTCGCTTATGACGGCTCCCCTGGATCGTCGTGGGAGTTTCATTTTTTCAAAAGAAAATTCCAAGCGCTCCCAATACATTGAGAAATGACACAGGAAAAAACAAGAAACAGGGGGAAGAGCTGAGTGGGCCCCTAGTCACACTGGGGCCGTTCCAAACCCAGGTCCGGGGCTGTTTCTCCTGAGCAGGCCTACCTTCCCTCCTGCCGGATGCTGTCGGATGAACAGGATCGTAGGGACGAGCCACTGAGCTAGGGCAGCGACAAAGGCGGGTGTGACGCAGGAGAACTCCAGTTGGCGTCCTGACATCTGTCACGAGGACTCGATTAGGGTCAGTGGCAGGGAAAACGCTGAGTGCAAGGCTCCCCCACGTTCCCGCGGCTTATGGCGAACTTGCAGGGCCAGGTAAATGGGGTGCGAGCCCCCCCCAATTTACATCAATTCCACCTTGTTGCAGGGAGAGGAGGGGGGGAGGGGGAGGGAGAACGAGCACGCACGGATGCCCTCTCCTTGGGGTGTGCCGTGACTCGGTGGCAGCTTGAGCAGAGGGTTGTACGCTCTTCGGTCCCTGCCCCCAGAATGCCCCAGCCGCTCCAGCACGGCGTCCCCAGGGGTAGATGTGCGCTCCGTGACAAAGGTCAGGACCTGCGTCTGGATCTGTCCCAGCTTCCCTCCCCCACCCCCACCTTGCCCAGTCAGGAGTTTTTCCAAGAACGAGACCCAGTCCACGTTTCGCTGAGATCTTTTGATAAGAACCAGTCTTACTCTTTTATGGAAATGCCTCTGTCGCAGAAACAAGGTTTGTGTCCCCAGGTAGTGAGGACCACACGACGTTCCACACGTCCTGGGCATGTGTGTCCTCCGGCTGCGGCCCGCACGGCCCCACCCTGCCAGTGTGGATGGCCTGGGCGCCATGGTCCTCGTCCTCCTGAGTCTTTTTTCCGTGTTGAAATCCTGTTTTAAGTTTTTTCTTAGAGAGTGCCTGTATCTCTTTAGAAGCCAAGTGTTCAGTTCACAAATAGTGAACGCACCGGGGGTTGTTGGGGGAAGTGAATGGGTCAGAGGGCCATGCTGAGATGCTGCTTCGGGAGTCGCGTCTGCCCTCCCTGGACGGGGTGATCCTAGAGTGTCCGGTGGCCAAGGGAGCCGATTTTACCACCGAAAGGAACTTGGGAGTTAACCCCTTACAGCTATCTTTAATGTTGGACACACTTCTTCTACGTGTGAATATAAACTAATATGGAAAATGGAAACTATGGACGACAACATCCCGAATTCACCTCGGTGAGGAAGCAAGGCTTGTCGGCTCTCCTCTGGGGGCAAGGCCTGGTGTTAGCACAAGCAAAAAAGCTAAAAAGAGTAAAACTCTCAATAGCTCGGACCCTAACAGGAAGCTCACTTATTCATTGACTCTTCCTCGCATTTTTGCATGAGCCTCGTGGGGCGGGCTGAGTGCTAGGTGCTGGGGGAGGAGGAATGAGAGGAGAAGACGCGGTTCTGCCCTCTGGGGTCTTGTGACCTAGCCGACGACGTGACACACAAGCGAAACCCTCCAACAAAGCCGAATGGGATGAGGGTCTCTGGGGAGGCCCACTGTCCGTGGCTGCCCAGTCCCGTACAGTTCCGCTGTCACATGGGGCCACCAAACGCCGAAACGCAGCTAGGGAGACGGAGGAGCCGACAATTCAGTGTTACTTCATTTTAAATAATTTCGGTTTAAATGTGAAGAACAATTCTGAGTTCAGTTACCGGCGGATTTTTTAGTATGCTTAGAACCACATGGGCATGAGAATCTACTTTTTCAGTTTTATACTTTATGAGACCTAAATAGAATAACTTATAAGTAATTTTCAATGTGAGAATAACTTATACATGATTTTTAATGTTAAAAAAACTTATTTTTCAATTCCAGTTTGCTATGTGTTAAAATAATATTTGGGGTGTATATTAGGTTGGATACAATGTTATTAAAATCGATTTCATCTTTTTTCTTTTATAATATAAGTGCTAGAAAAATTTACATACGTGACTTAGCATTCGTTTCTCTTGGATGATGCTGGGCTATGCGGTTTTGAAAGAGAAAAAGCCTGTCATGAAAGAGGTCGTTTTTTTGAACAAACAAAAACAGAAACAAACTCGTAGATACCGAAAGCAGTTTGATGGTTGCCAGATGGGAGTGGGGTGGGAAGGTGGGAAAAAGGGGAACGGACTGAGTATAAGTCTCCAGTTATAAAAACAGTCCCGGGGATGTAAAGTGCAGCACAGTCAACAACAGAGGCGACGGCAGAGCAATAGCTATGGACGGCGCCGAGGGTACTGGGCTTACCCGCATGACCACTTTGTAAATTATATTAACGTCCAAGCACTGCCTGGTACACCCGAAGCTAATATCATACAAACTAGTATAATCGTACGTCAACTGTAATGGAACAATAAATTAAAAAAAGGAAAGATGTCACGTTAACATCTTCCTGGTTGGATGGGTCAGGTGGCAAAGGCCAAGGGCATCCCCGGGAGGGAAGAGACCGAGCAGCTACTGAGGTGGGAGAATGCCAGGGATGCTGGGTGGGGGGGAGAGCCCTGGACGCTGGGTTTTGGGAGCAGCAGTGGGAAAGGCTGGCCAGGATGGTGGAGGCCAGGAGGCTGGGGGCCTCGACTGGCCGGGCTGAGAGGTTGTGCTTTGTCCACGGGGCCTAAGAGGGAGCTGGGAGGCTTCCGGGCAGGGGCAGGGAGCTCAGGGTGTCTTTTGCGATATTTAACTGGCGGCAGCTGTGTGCGAACTGACAGGTTCTGAAGATCCTGGAGATAATTCTGGAAGCTCCCTGAGGGGTGGAGGAGTGCTTCCTTTTAGCTGGGAATCCAAAGACAAGCAAACAAAGAGACAAATAAATAAATGATCTTATACAAGCAAATGTAGGCCTTGTTCATACTCCATTTCCTACAAGCTAGTTACCCTTTTGTGAGTTAATTTCTTCCCCTTTACGTTTGTTAAAAAATGTTTTTTAAAACTCCGGTAACTTGTAAACACTTGGGCATTGTAACTTGGACATTGTCCCGGAGCGAGGGATAATAATATAAACATTTTTTGTCAACTCCTGTTTCTCGTCTTTGTGGTAGTAGCCGTTCCAACAGGTGTGAGGTGACATCTCATTGTGGTTTGGATGTGCATTTCCCTGATGATCAGTGACGCTGACATAATGTTTTATGTGTCTCGGCTATCCGTGTGGCTTCTTTGGAGAAATGTCTCTTCAGGTCCTCGTCCCATTTTTTAATTGGATTGTTTTTTTTGTTGTTGTTTTTGGTGTTAAGTTGTATGAGTATCTTATGTATTTTGAATATTAACCTCTTGTTGAATACATCATTGATGAATATCTTCTCCCTTTGGTAGGTTGTCTTTTGTTTCGTTGATGGTTTCCTTTCCTGTGCAGACTCTTTCGTTTGATATAGTCCCATTTGTTTGTTTTCTTCTTTTGTTTTCCTTGTCTGAGAAGAAATATATATATGATTACTAGGAGCAGAGTCACAGTGTTTACTGCCTGTTTTCTTCCGTGAGTTTTATGGTTTCGGGTCTTACCTGTAAGGCCTTAATCCGTTTCGAGTTTATTCTTGTGGCTGGCGTAAGAAAGCGACCCAGTTTCCTTCTTTTCGCATGTGTCCATCATACCCCTTTGCACATTCTTGCCTCCTTTGTCGTAGATTGATTGACCGTATCGGTATGGGTTTATTCCTGTGTGTTCCGTTTTGTTCTGTTGATCTGTGTGTCTGTTTCGATGCCAGTACCATGCTGTTTGATAACTATAGACTTGTGGGATAGTTTGATATCAGATAACATGACACCTCCGACTTTGTTCGTCAAGATCGCTTAGGCTACTTGGGGTCTTTTGTGGTTGCATATACGTTTTAGGAATATTTGTTCTAGTTTTATGAAAAATGCCACTGGTAATTGTATAGCTATTGCACTGAATCTGTAGATTGCTTTGGGGGATATGGACATTTTAATGATGTTTATCCTTCCTACCCACGAGTGTGGTATATGCTTCCATTTATTTGTATCTTCTTCAATGCCTTGTAGTTTTCCAAGTACAGGGCTTTTACCTGCTTGGTTAAATTTATTCCTGGGAATTGTACTGTTTTCTGATGCAATTGTAAATGGAATTGTCTTCTTAATTTCTTTTTCTGAAAGCTCATTGGTGTATAAAAATAATAGCAATTTCTGAATATTAACTTTATATCCTGCTGCTTTACTAAACTCATTTATCAGTTCTGAGAGTTATTTGGTAGAATTTTTAGGGTTCTCTTTATACAGTATCATGTCACCTGCAAATAATGGCAGTTTTACTTCTTTTTCAGTCTGGATAACTTTTATTTATTTTCCTTGTTTGATGTCTGTGACTAGGGCTTCCAATGCCATGTTGAATGAAAGTGGTGAAAGTGGATATCCTTGTCTTATTCCTGGGTTTAAGAAAAATGCTTTTAGTTTTTGAACATTGAATATGATGTTAGCTGTAGGTTTGTCATTTATGAGCTTTATGAAGCATGTTCCCAGTGTTCCCACTTTGCTGAAAGTTTTTATCACAAATGAATGCTGGATTTTGTCAAATGCTTTTTTCTGCATTTATTGATATGATCTTGTAATTTCTATTCTTAATTTTATTTATATGGTATATTACTTTGATTGATTTGTGGATATTGAACCAATCTTGCATCCCAGGAGTAAATCCCACCTGATCACAGTGTATCATCTTTTTAACGTATTGCTGAATTTCATTTAATAATGTCTCGTTGGGGATTTTTACATCAATATTTATCATGGATATTGGCCTATGACTTTCTTTTATGTAGAGTCATTGGTTTTGGAATCAGGGTAATGCTGACCTTTTAAAGTGAGCTTGGGGGACTTCCCTCTTTTTGAATTTTTTGGAATAGTTGCAGGATAGGTGTTAATTCTTCTTTGAATGTTTGGTAAAATTCACCTGTGAAGCCATCGAGTCCAGGACTTTTGTTTGTTGGGAGCTTTTAGTTACTGATTTGATTTTGTTGGCAGTTATTAGTCTATTCAGATTTTCTGTTTCTTCTTGATTTAGTCTTGGAAAATGTATATTTTTAGGAATTTATTCATTTCTTTCAAGTTGTTCAATTTGTAGGCATATAATTGTAGTGTATCTTATAATCTTTTGTATTTCTGTAGTGTCAGTTGTCACTTCTCTTTCTTTTTTGATTTTAGATTTTAGTTATTTTGGTTCTCTTTTGATGAGTCTGCTTAAAGGTTTATAGATTTTTTTTTTTTCAAAGAACCAGCTTTTGGTTTCATTGATCTTTTGTATTTTTTTTTAGACTATTTTGCTTACATCCACTCAAGACTTTATTATTTCCTTCCTTCTACTCAATTTGGCCTTTGTTTGCTGTTCTTTTTCTAATTCCTTCAGAATTAAGATTCAACAGTTTATTTGAGGCTTTTTGTTTGTTTGTTTCTTGAGGTGGCCTGTATTGCTCTGAGTTTTTCTCTTAGAACTGCTTTGGCCATGTCCCATAGATTTTGTGTCCTTGTGTTTTCATTTTCCTTCATCTCAAGGTATCTTTTAATTTCCTTGATCTCATTGTTAACCCATTCATTGTTTAGTAGCATGTTATTTAGCTTCCATTGTTGGTGTTTTCCGTTTTCTTCTTGTAATTGGTGGTAGTTTCATACCACTGTGATCAGAGAACATGCTTGTATGATTTCAGTCTTCTTAAATTTATTAAAACTTGTTTTTTGGTCTAAAGTGTGGTTTATCCTGAAAAAGTTTCATGTGTGCTTAGAAAGAATGTATTTTCTGCTGCTTTGGGGTGAAATGTTCTAAAAATACCTATTAAATTAATCTGGCCTAATGTGTCATTTAAGACTGCTGTTTCCTTGTTGATTTTCTGCCTGGATGACGTACCATTAAGGTCAATGGGCTGTTAAATTCCCCTATTACGACTGTAATACTGTCGGTCTTTTACTTTATGTCTGTCAATATTTGCTTTATATATTTAGGTGTTCCTATGTTGGGTGTGGAAATGTTTATAAGCGTTATATCTTCTTGTTGGAGTAACTCTTTATCATTATGAAATATCCTTTTTTTTGTCTCTTGTTATAGCTTTTGTCCTAAAATCTATTTTATCTAGTTTTATTTAGTTTTCATTTGCTTAAAATACCTTTCCTATCCCTTTACTTTTGGTGTATCTTTTGATTTGAAGTGGTCTCTTGTAGGCAATATATGTACAGGTCTTGTTTTCTGGCTTATTCAGCTACCTTACATATTTGATTGGAGCATTTAGTCCGTTTATATTTAAAGTAATTGATGATAGGTATGTAGTTATTGCCCTCTTATTATTTGTACCTTGTATCTTTTTCCCACTTCTTCTTCTTAAAGAAGTCCCTTTAACATTCATTGTAATACTGTTTGGGTGGTGATAAAAAACTCTTTTAGCTCTTTCCTGTCTGGGAAGCTCTTTATCTCTCCTTTGATTCTAAATGATAGCTTTGCTGAGTAGAGTGATTTTGGTTGTAGCTCCTTGCTTTTCCTCACTTGAATATTTCTTGCCAGACCTTTCTGACCTGCAAAGTTTCTGTTGAGAAATCAGCTGACAGTCTTGTGGGAGCTCTCAGGTAGGTAACTAATTGGTCTTCTCTTCCTGCTGTTAAGATCCTATGTCTTTAGCCTTTGGCATTTGAATTATGATGTGTTTTGGTGTGGGATTCTTTGAGTTCATCTTGCTCTGTACTTTCTGTGCTTCCTGGACTTGCATGTCGATTTGCTTCACCAGGTTAGGGAAGTTTTCCATCATGATTTCTTCTTTCTTTTCTCCTTTTGGTACTTCTGTGATGCAAATGTGGTTATGCTTGATGTTTTCCCAGAAGCCCCCGAAACTATGCTCATTTTTTAAAATAGGATCTATAAAGTCATGGATCATGGAATCGTCGGAGAGAAAGGGCTTTCAGGTATTATCCAGTTCATTGAAGAATTGGCTCAGAGAAGTTCAATGACATGTCCAAAGCCACAGAGCTAGTTAGCAGCAGAACAGTAGTTAGAACGAGCCTGCAGGTTTTCGTACACCTCGCATCATGGCACTCAGCATGCTGCTCTGCTCATTAAGAGTATCAAATGTATAACGAGTCCAGAGGATAAGGCTCAACAACGAGGAACTGTGACATGTAAGAGTTGGGTCTCTCTATATATAGGAGGTCAAACGAGCACACGCGAATTCTATGAATAAAGTGCGCGGGGGCCTCTGTTCTCCCCCCACAGCCCTCTGGAGTGTCATTGGTTGGTCCTGAATGGCACGGGGACGGCTGCCCAGTGTTGGGACACAGGGGAGGTACACTTAATCCCCACTGAGGAGGGGCTGCAGGGTGGAAGGCCAGTCCTACCACCACCCTAGAAGGTTTTCAGTGTCGCAGCTTCTTCCTTTACATGTTTGCAGGGAGGATGGAAGACTTGGAGGACCAAGGCGGGAGGGGGACGTAGAGAAAAAGTGGGGGAGGAAGTGCTGAAGTGTCAAGCTGAGGGCTTGGCTCCAATGTGAACGTTCAGAACAGTATGATGGCTCTTTAAATAGAGCCCTCGCAGGTGAATGCAGTGACAGAGAAAGGCTACCCCATGCTCCAGGGAGCTAAGTAAATAAACACCGACGTCAAATGTTCAGGGCCGGGTGGGGGTGGGGCTGGACCAAGGACTCAGCAGAAAGTACAAGAACGCCTTTAGTTTTCATTGCCAAGTCCTGTTCTATGAGATGACACCCGTGGAGCTGCTCACATTTCAGGAAATATTTTCTGCTTTAGGGACCTTTCAGGGGAAAATATGAAAATCCAGCCTCAGCTCTGAACCAGTCCAGTGTTTGAGCCACGATTGGAGCTCACGAATAGCTTTGGCTTTCTGAGGGAGCTCTTGCGTCATTCGATGAATTTGCTTACGAGTGTGTGTTTTACACATTTTCCTTGAAAATGGAAACCCAGTGATTATCATTAAATAATTAAAGTATAAACCCCATAAAAACCATCCCACACAAACTGGCATTTTCCTCAACCGTGCCTTCTTCTTCTATCTGCCCATAGCTCAGTGGGTGTAAAGCAAGAGCCAAAAACACAAGCAAAGGCCACGTTTGGCTTTGATTGGACATTAAGCCTCCGACAGTCATTAACCTTCCTGAACTCTGTGGCTTCAGGTTGGAAAGCGGGTCGTGCAAGCAAAGCTAAGGGCAGAGCGCGCGCTGTCTTGTTCTCAGGGCTCTTTGCAGAGGGTGTCGGGGTCAATGTGTGGGTCTTACCTGTTTTATGCCTTGGTTCCCTCACGTATAAACGAAACATAATTCATCTCTCGATGAAGGAAGATCACACCTTTTCATTAATGTGAACTGGGCACGCCTCGGAGGTGCTGCGGGTTTGGTTCCAGACGTAAGATGAGCATCACAATAAAGCGAGTCACAGTCTCTTTGCTGGTGGGAGGTTTTGCCTTCAGTTTGTAAGAAAACGCAACATCGGTGCAGTGCAAAAAAGCGAAGTACAGTGTAAGGAGCTATGCCTACAGGTTGGAGCCGTGTCTTTCCCTTGGAGCAGAAAGCCAAACGGTGGAGTTCAGGCTTCAGAGCAGCGTGGGCCAATGGAGGTGTGATGTGTTCCACGAGTGTGGGCCGCACAGCGGACGCTAAGTCTTCTAGTAGCCACACTAAAAAAAAAAAGTAAAAACAAACAGGTTGAACTGATTTTATTAACATTGTACCTTATCCAGGGTATCCAAAATATTATTCCAACATGTAGTCCACATTTCAAACATTACTGAGATGCTTTCCATTCTTTCCTTTATGAAGTCATTGCGATAGATCTCGATTCAGATCAAACTCACTTAGGAGCTGCCTGGTTTGGTGAGTTACCCGAGTCTCCTGTGCCTCAGTTTCCACATCTGTAAAGTGAGAATAATAATACTAGCATGTACCTTATTAGGCTTGTTGTGAAGATGACCTGTGTAAACATTTTTAAAGCCCTCTCTGCAGCGTCTGGCATGTATTTGATCAATTCCTGCCAATGATCATTATTAGTTTTGGCGAAAGTACACAGGGTGAAAGTGCTAGTTTTTCTCCAAAATGTAGTGCTTCCCAACCAAGTGCAACTGAGTTGAATTTAGAGCTCAGGCCCTTTTTATTGGCGGCGGGGGGGGGAGGGGGAGAGAAGAAGGCAATTATTTCTTAGCCCACACCAGGAAAACGTACTCAAAATACTTCCTTCTTGGATTTCATCAAACCGGTAATTTTAAAATGTAAAAAGGCCTCTTCCCTACACCTATGACAAGGGAGTGAAAGGATAATTCAGCTAGTTACCTGTCAACTCTTTCTCCAGCTTGTCAGTGATGTCGAAGGCAGCCGAACAGTTTTGTGTGGTTACACGGTTCGTAAAAGTGCATTTAGATTTTGCTTTGGAAATTTTTACAATCAGAAAACACGCAGTGTTCACCTGGTACTTCTTGCCTTTTTTTTCTGGAGTGATTTTGCCTTTGCGTGACATTCGCGTCCTGGCCGACTTCTGCATTGTCCCTGATCTCAAGGTTTCGTTTCGCGGCTCCAGACGTGCATCAAAGGAGCGGAGTATTTGCTTTGTGGCTACGGGGACCGATTTGTCACATGAATTTTTTCTTAATCTCTCCTTTGAGCATAAAAGAGGTGTAAGGTTCGATTAGGCCGAGATATCGGAGCTTGTCCACCAAGTATGCATGTCACTTGCTGCATGGTGTTGAGAAGATCCACAGGGAGCAGGAACCTGGCATTCAGGATCCATCCCCCCCTCAGCCTTAGTCTTGGTGGTGGCACCAAACATGTCTGTGACGTTTGTTCCAAGTACATTAGCATCTTCTGTAGGAAGTTCGAGGGGTTTGGGGTCGATCAAGGAAAGAGATACGGCCATGAGAGGCGGTAACACATCAATTTATTGGGCCACAGTTGGACAGGACTGCAGGAGAGGGGACCTCTCACGGCATGAGGCCGTCCAGAGGCTCCAGAAGGGGAAGAGGCTGAGGAAACTCCCGGGAGAGGAGGAATCAGAGAGGACTCAGCAATGTGGCAGGGGGGTCTCTAGGTCAGAGAGCCGAGAAGAGCAGTGTCAGCTTGAGGTCTTGTAGTGACAAGGCCCTGGCTTATCGATGGCCAACAGGTGCTGAGTGAGGTTTCAAGGGGTTTGCAAACAGGTGGGTTCTAAATGACTGAACATCTGCTCGTTGGGCTGTTTTTTCAATTACTCGATGTTTAAAATCTTGAGTTCAGAGCCAGTGGGCTGTTGAGCGAATGGCTTTCAGTCTACAGTGAAAAAATAGGCCGCCTGGGGACCACTACCCAGAAGTCATGTTTGACCCATTTGTGTAACGATCTTATTCCACGAATGGAGAGTGCGGCACGAGGGACAGAGAAAGTCGTGGGTCCAGTTGTGGCCATAGCACTCTCCGGCTACGCCACGGGTGATCACTCAACCCATGGGCCTCCTTGTCCAAGGAGTGGAGGTGGGACAGACGACAGCTAAGTTCCCAGCTCTGAGTATTTATCACCCCAGATTCTCTAAGCATCCTCGTGACGATGGACAGGCTACGTTTCCTGATTTGCATCTGTCAGATGAGGCACCTGGAGCACGGAGGGGATGGACACTGAGCTATGTATCAGCACCCACCGGTTCTGGGCAGAGACCTGGATTTGCACTCATGTTCGTGGAAGTCTAGCTCCTGGGTGTTTTCTACCATCCTGGTTGGCAGATAAAGGGGAATCCTTACAAAATGTCGCTCTGGAGATGAAATTCCAATTCCGCCACTGCCTGTAGCTGTGGCCCAAGCCAGAGGGAACCCAGATCGCCATGGTGTTCTCGTCCCATTGTCTTTACGTGGTGACGTGTATAAACGTGTCCAGTAGAAGGACGACAGCACCACTCCGGCTGTTGCTTTCGGTAAAACCACATCGTGGACGATGAGATGTTATTCCCGAAGGCCCCTCGGCGGGTGGCGCTGGGCACAGATCCCAGCCTTTCCTCTGCCTCCACGGGGCTCAGTCTCATCCTCTTGCACCGACTTCCCAGTGTGCACTCTGAACTC
Source organism: Cynopterus sphinx (assembly GCA_030015415.1). NCBI lineage: Eukaryota > Metazoa > Chordata > Mammalia > Chiroptera > Pteropodidae > Cynopterus > Cynopterus sphinx. Next base: position 2,468,899 of record CM057381.1, read on the forward strand.
TCGCTTCTCGCAGCGATCTCCTCTGCGGCGGTCATTGCTAGGAGGATTTGTGACTGTTTTTAACATAGTGTATCAGGTCCACAGCTGAATCGGTCTCGGAGGCTGCGTCTGAGAAGCGTGCTCAGTGCGACGCAGCGTTATTGGTTCTGTACAGGGAGTTTGACTTCTTGGAATCGTCGGCTGGGGAGCCCTTCTCTTCTGGAAGGTTTATCTAAAAATAAGTGAGCTTTAGCATCTTCATCCTAAAACGTCTGTATTGTAAAATAAGTCACTCGGGAGCTTTGGTGAATTCTTCGGCCCCGAAAGCTTCTATATTTGACTGCCCTGGAATACTCTGTTCTCTCACCGTCGCGCCAAGTCCGTTTGTTTCTGGCTCCGACCTTTCAGAGGACTTCGTGGCCCTGTTTCCCAGCCCCGAGTTTAATCGGAGAGCTAATTGTTTAAGCAAGAACGTGTAAGCCAAGCTGAGTTTGGGGGTGAAGCCTGCAGTCTCTGTTCCACTTCAGTGGACAAGAAAGTCTTTGTGACTCTTTGTTGATTATATTTTTGCATAAGCAGATGTTCCATATAGCAGGGGAAGAGACCAGGGAGGGAGCCTGTAACCAGATCGTGTTGTGCTAAGAAGAGGACAAAAGCTCCTTTATCTCTTTACAATAACTTAGCCTAGGAAGACGGGAGGCCCGAGCCCTGAGCTCCTCGTTTCTGTCCCAAGCAGGCATTTGAGCTAAACAGGAAGGAATGAGGGTTGGTGGGCCGGGCCTCGGCCTTCAGCCACGGTTTCTGATGAGCATGAGCTTCTCAGACGGAATTCATAAGCACCTTGGATCATTTCTTCTTCTTCGCATTCCAGAAGTTCTTTGATTAGGGATTTTCAAAAGTTTCTTTCTTTAGATTCACTTGACCCAGGCTGCTAGACAGCTTCCTCTAGTGCGTGGTTTCCATGGCAACCAACGGACGGCTCCCTTCGGGCCCATCTATACAACGCCCTTCATGAAAATGACGTGACATCCCCCAAAATAGCTGTTTCTGCTCGGTAGCAGAGTCAGATCCCCCGTGCCTCCGATAAGTGTCTCCGAGAGAATCTTTCCCTCTGCATCGCGGGAGCTGCAATGCCATTGTTCCCCAGATCCCCACACGCTGCTTTCCTACGGGGGGAACCACGTGTACTAACCTCGGTCTCCTCATCAGGAAGATGGGGGTAACGTGAAAAGTGCCCCTCGTCACATGGGACTGGTTCAAGCACAAGGTGGTGCCGTGAAGGTGCTTGGAAGGTCGTCATGGAGCACATGGCGTGGGATGCGCAGGTGCCTGCTGAGGCCAGGCAGGTGATGTGAGTGTGTGAGAATAGAAGTCACGGCAGCGGATGCTTGGAGACGCTACTCAGCCTGTGGACCACGGACATGCGGGGCCCAGGCCCACCTGGAGGCAGCAGCTGCTCCTCAATGTTAGCTAATGATCGACTTTGGGGACGTAGGGGCTGGGTTACCAATTCCTCTGACTTCACTTTTAAAGAAGAAGCAGAAATCCAGACCTTAAAAAAAGAATCTCCTAATGTGTACATCCTGGCACTGAGTCCATGTCGAACACACACGTGTATGCGTGTGTGCACAATGCAGGTCTGTCGTCTGGATGACACCTGTGGGCCGCGGGCTTGCGTCCTTGGCCGTCGGACATGCTCAGAATCGTGAGGGAATCTGCGGTGAGTGAGGCATTGACCCCTGTTTTTTTAAAAATCTTGACACGGAAAACAGACTACGCTCAGATTTACGGACAGGATGTCAGAAATTTACCCAGAACCTCTGGGGAATGCCAAGGGGGTGAGACGCACAAGGAGGCAACGTTTACCGGGAATCAGAGGGGCTGAGAACCGGCTGGGAGAGGCCACCCGGTGCAGTGCGTGAGCCTTGGTAAGGGCCTCGACGGCAGGGCGGGGACAAGAGAAACTGCTTTCAGGACGACTGCGGAATTTCAAGCAGAGGCTGTCTATGAGGTGGCACTACGTGATTAACGCTGACTTCTTAGACGTAAGAATTTAAATTTCTTAGAGTTAGGGTTATTTCTGAGATCATCAACAGAGCTCTGGGTATATGGGAGAACATTGTTCCTCTCGGGAGATGCAGGCCGAAGTGTTTAGAGTGTATACTACTCGGTTTCAGAGATTTAGCCCAAAACGACAGAGCGCGGACGCGTGTTAAGAAAGAGGGAGGGAGAGAAGCCAAATTTCGCAGCAAAAGTGACTAATCTAGGTGAAGAGTACTCATTGTACTCTACTTTCAACTTTTCTCTAGTTTTGATGTTAAAAAAATTAAAAATAAGATCGGCTTTCGGATGAGGTAAGCTGTGGGCTTCCTGCCATGGCCGTCGTTCGGGCTGATTCATGCAGTGGCTTCGACTTAGGGTACGGATGCCATGGACCTTGATGGGTTACTTTCAAGTCCCTTGTAGAGGATCTGCTAAGGGCAGGACCCAGAGACACAAATCTAGGATTCTTTCACTTGCTCAGTGCCTGAAGTCGTCATTTTTATCTCTGCTTAAATGAGAGGATTTAGGCAGCAGAGGTCTGGGCACGCGGCAGGCACAGGTCGAAGGTTATTCTTTCATTTTGCTTTTTTAGAACTCACCTCTGACCATCCTTTAAACAAGGATTGCGTCTCCAAGCGTCAACGCCTCATTAAAAACATCTACCAGGAGCGCATTGCCTAGGGCCACCGTGCCTTGGGGACATCCATGTGCCTTTTACCCCAGGTGCCAGTGACATCAGCTACGAGGCCCAAGGGCAGGGGCTGTGACCCAGGTGGGAGCCTTTGGGGGCTGGTGCGTGAGGCTCCCGCAGCCGGCTGGCTCCTCGCCACCTACGAAGCGCCCCTGTGTCTGCTCCCTTGGCTCCCCTGCTGATCACAGGCCCATCCTGTCCTCTTCCCCTGGGTCCGACACCCCCTTCCCTCCCGAATCCCCCAGCATGAGACGCGGGGTCTTTTCTGCCTGGTGCTCGTGGCCTGGGCCTCCTGGGCCCTCTGGCGTGGGGAGGAACAGTGTCCCCCTGTTTCGAGGCTGGCGCAGTGCACTGTGCACGTGCCACCCGCCTGCGCGCAGCCTGTGTGCGCCCTTGGCCTTCCCAGAGTCCGGCCCCGAAACTGCAGGCCGCCCCTGTCCTCTGCTCCGGCTTGAGAACAAATGAAAACCATTCACTGCCGTCTAAGTTACCGAACAGTCAGACGCGCACACGGGGCCATCGGAACAAAACTAAACACCTCGTGCGGACACTTAGGCCTCTCGAGGGAGTCGCAGCCGCCACCTGGCGTCCCAGGTGTGGCTCTTCCATCCAGAAGCTGAAGAGCGTTCTCTCTGCTTCTCAGCCTCACGCAGCGTCCGCTGTGCCCGCTGGCCACCTCCAAAAGGGCCCGCAGTAGGGCCAGTTGTAACATCTCTGTACGTAGCCTGCTGACGGCTTTCCTGGACCCCGGGATCTATCCCCAGTTCGCCTGCCGTGGACCCTGCGTCCGCTTCATCCGGTTTTTACCGTCTCCTTCGAAGCCACTTGCCCCCGGCGAGCTCTCCCGCGTGGCTGGGTGGCGTGAGTCATTGCCATGAGGGACAGACCGCGCCCCGTGGGGAACCAGGGGCCGTCTCAATCAGAGGGCGTGGGCGGGGACAGGTGAGGGGGTCTGGGCTGACGATGGGTGACTTGGGAGAGGCTCGGGAAGGCTTGCCTTTGCTCGGGATTCAGCGGAGGTTCCTGGGAGCGGGGTGGTCCCGTGACAAGGTGGGGCTCGGGCTGCGACTGGCGAAGCAGAGGCCACGCGTCTTAGCGAGGAGGGAGGGATGCTGGTCATCGTCGTGGTTTGGGGCATCCTTGTTTGGTCTGGGGTCACCCACGAGTGTGGAGACCCTGTTTGCCCCCTGCTCCACCACGGTCACAAAGGGGCCTGGTCTGAGGCTGGTGTTTTGTGAGACTTTGATGCTTCGGCACCAGCAGTGGTCCAGCTGGGGGAGCCCGGCCAGCTTTTTGTGACACCCGGTCCGGCTGACGGCGACTCCGTCATCGTGACCAGGAGGGCCAGGTTTCAGTCCGGAAGTCTCCGGTGTTGGGAGTGGAGCGTGGGGGGCACAGGCAGAAGCAGCGACCTGGGGTAGCGGTGACAGTGGCTCCAGGTGGGATGGCCCTTGGGAGTGATCAGAGTCAGGTAGATTTTCCAGGAAATGAAGGAAGAATGTGCTGGTGGATCGGGTGTGGGGTTAGAGAAACCGTACGGGACCCGTGTGACGGCCAGGTGTGGGGCTGGACGTCTCCACCCCGCATGGCCGGGGGCTGGGGGGAGAAGACAGACAGCGCGGCGGGCTCAGCAGGGCGCGGGGGACTCGCACGGGTGCCGCCCAGGACGCATGACCGTCGAGGTGTCGTCCGACGTGTGTGTGAAAGCACCGCGAACGCAGGTGAGTCTGTGACTCTGCGTCAGGGGCGCGGTGTCCACGCGGGACTCTACAGCTGTGCGGCGAGCAGGTTGTGAGAGGTGAAGGCTGGTGGGGACGGTGCAGAGGGAGGGACGTGGCTGGAACCAGAACCGGGTACGAGGGGCGGGATCATGCGTTGGATCAGGTGGGGGTGTCAGGAGGTGGGGCTCGGGAAGGGGCTTAGGCCGTGGGGTGGAGCCCGCGACAGTGGGATTAAAAGAGACCCCACCGAGCTTCTGGGCCTTTCCACCATGTTGGGTCCGAGGAGAAGCGGGCAGCTAGAAGGGGGCTCTCGCCAGGACCTGCCGGTCCCCTGGTCTGGACTCCCGGCCCCCAGAAGGGTGAGCAGGACCTTGCTGCTCTGTGAGCCGCCCGGCTGCGGTGCTCCCCAGGGGGGACTAGGTCAGGCTCGGCATACGCCTTCCTCAGGCTCAGCACGGTTCTGCAGAAGCAGGAGGGGGCGGATGGGGAGGTGACGTCGGGGGTGCCCTTGGGGAGGCTTCGGGTCCCAGGGAATCAGGAAGCGCTGGCCCCAGCGTGGAGGGTGCGAGGCTGGAGGGGAGGGACAGGTCACGCTCTCCGGGGCCCACCGGCGCAGGGTGGTGGTCCCAGGGTGTGCTTCCCCCGCCGCGAAGAAGCCTTTAGTTTTCAGGGCGGGGGAGAGTGGGGTTTCCCAGGACTGGGGACTTGCCAACCAGGCCGACCAGGGGCGAGAGGAGGAAAGGCAGGCTGCAGGGCCCCTGAGGGAGTGACCGCGACTGAGCAGGACTCTAATGCTTGGCCGCAGGGTTCAGTGCAGGTCAGGCGGGCTAAGGGGGCGCCTGGGGGCGAGGGACAATGAAAAGCGGTAAGGTGGATGGACTGTAAAATAAACATAAATGTGGAAGACGCTGGCCCTCTCCTGGGCCCCCCATTCCTTCTGGAACAGGCCCCCGTGTCCCCATCACCCAGCAGAGAAACTATCTAAGCGATTCTTAAACCATTTAACGCGTCCAGTGACTGCTCCCGCTCAGAACGATCCATTAGTAATCGGTTACTTAAGTAGCACTCCGAGGAGGGCGATGGATGAGACGTTCGCCTTAAAAAATAAAAAGTATAAGAAGGAAAGGATTAAAAAAAAAGAAAGAAAGACGGGAAAAACCTATCCAAGGAGATAAAGTTAATGGGAGGAGCCGGGGAGCCGTGTTGAGGGCTCGGATGTGGCTTTGCACGGGGGGCACCTCCCTCGGGGAGCCCTGTCTTTAATCTCCGGGACTCGGTTTGCCCTTCCCTTTCCCTCTGGGGCCTCCCTCCGGGTCGTCCGAGTGGCTGAGACGTAGGAACGAGGCCACGGGGCTGCTGTTGGGTGGTGGCCCTCATTCCAGTGTCCGAGGTGATGGACTCACCTGGAGATAAGGCCCTTCGCAGATAAAAGGGGAGAAAACCCTTGCAGGGCAGGCACCTGTGGCAGGTGGAGAGTAGGGTGACACCTGGGAGCCCCCGGGCTGTCGTGGGGGCGGGGCGTAGTTGGTCTGGTTAGGGGTGCAGAGGGCTGGGCACTGAGTGCTTGTCTGGGGGCACTTGGGGCTCTGCTGGGTGTCACATGGTCCGCCCTTCTGTTCTCATTCCCGCCCCCTTCCTCTCTGGGTGTCGTCAGGGCCTGGGCAGGTGTCTCTCCCAAAGCAAGGCCACCCGAAAGGCGAAGCCTACGCAGGCATGTGGCAGGAATCGGTTTCTTGCCTTTTGCAGCTCCTGGAGGCTGCCCGTGCTCGTGGGCTGGTGGCCCCTCCTCCATCCTCAAGGCGCGTCACTCCGGCCTCTGCTCCTGTCACCCCCCCCTCTGGCTCCCCCCGCTCATCTGGCTCGGATTCCTCCTCCGTCTCTCTTATCGGGACCCTGTGATGACCCTGGGCCCACCGGGGTAAGCTCCCCGTCTCAGGGTCCTTTGGCCACGGGTAACATCCACGGGGTCCGAGGACCGGGCCTTGGGTGCCTTTCGGGGACGGCCTGCAGCCGGCCACACTGCATAACTGGAGGGGCGACGTGACGGGCCTTCCGGGCGTCCTCCGACGTTCCGGTCGCGCTGCCTCCTTCCAGAACACCGGCTGTGCCCCCTCACGGCCCCATCCTGTAACCCGGCCCTGTCGTCACCTGCTGTCTGGGTCCTGGTCTGTCCCTCCCCTCCCCCTGCAGGCTGTGTTTCCCGGGCGCCCTGGCCACCCGGGTCCTGGCTGGGTTTGGCTCGTGAGAGACTGGGGGGCAGGAGGGTGCATCCAGGGTACGGCCTCTGCCCCCGCTCAGGCCGGGCTCTGTGGTGACTGCTCTGTCCCTTGCGGTTCCAGCTCCCACCATGCGGACCCCCCCTGCTCCCTGCACCCGGCCCTTGTAGTGCAGTCTCCCTGGGGGTCAGGCACCCTTGAGGTCGCCCCGCGGCTCTTAGGCTCCAGCCCTGTGGGTGGGAGCACCTTCTTGCTGTACCGATTCCAGGGTGGCTCCTCCACCCTCTGGGGCCCTTTGTGACCAGTCACCATCTCCCAACGCCTTCGCGGCTAATTCCCCTTATTAAATCCTTGCCGGGGGTCGGCCAGCACGGTGTGTAGGTTCTGACTGAGACGCTGCTTTTCAGCCGGCCCCGAACTATTCCCCCAGCCTTAGTGCTCAGAGTCCCTCATCCTCGCTCAACCAGCCACAGGTCGTGCTTCGAATGTGCACCCGGCTTCGGGCAATGTCTGCTCAAGCCGTCCCTCCTGTGCGGGGTGCCCTCCGCCGCTCTGGGCTTTGCTCGTCCAGCGACTCTGGGTGTTGGAGGATCATGTGAGGATCTCCCTCTCCCCGCTTGCCCTGGAGGACCACGCCCGGCATCGTTTCTTTCCTGCCGTGGCGGTCACCCGTCACAGTGCGTGTGGCGCCTGGGCACACAGCCGCCTTGCAGGGGGATGTCGTTTAGGTCGCAAGTCCCCGCAGTGCAGTCCACAGGCCGAACAAGTTCCCTAAGGAAAGAGACGCCGGACGCTCATCCTGGACACGACTCTCCCTGTGCTCCTCGGTCAGGGAAGGGGCGATCGGTTTTGATTTCACTCTCCGTCGCCCTTTTACTTGAGGCTGGGAACACAAGTCTCACGTTTCCAAGTTTCCTAGCTTCTCCCTCTCCATTCCCGCATCCTGCTTAGTGTACGTGATCGGAAGAAGGTGTGCCTTCATCCCAGGAGCGCACGGTCAGAAAGCGTGATGAACATGCAGGCCGCTGCCGCCGGCGTCACGAGCGGAGAGGGCGGCGTCCACTCTGTCCCTTGCCCGTTAGCAGTTGATCCAGTCGATGCGCAGCCTGACCAAGTCGCGTGCCCGTCACCTGTGCGATGAGCTGCAGAGATGCCCAGGCAGGCGGGCAGGTGTCGGATCGGGTTTTTCCGTGTCTGTGAGCGGAGGAAATGGCTCTTCAGGCAAAGAAGCCCGAGCCTGTTGCAGACGTGAAACAGCCTGGACTGACCAGGCTGCCTCACCCAGGCCGGGATGGCGCCGCCCGGCCCACCCCTCACGCCGTCTGTCTTGTGGACAGAAGAGGGGTGTCGTCCTAAGTCCGATCGTACATCCTTACCCGGCAGGTTATGGTGGGTCGTCACGCCTCAGGCCTGTAACTCCTCCGGCCTTAAGCAGCCCTGCCCGTTGTTTCCGAGCCTCAGGCCAACAGGCCTTGGAAATGTCTCTTTTTCAGAGCCCGGGAAGCGAAACCACCCTCAGGAGAGTACAGAACCCTTTTAACTAACCTGCCTGGTTTTCTCCGGCCTCCTCACATTTTTCCTTTGATTCCCTCTGCCTAAAAGAAACTTCAAACTGTCCTTCTGGGGAGCATTTTACTCAGCCCGTCGAGACCTTGCTTTAAAGCGTATCCTCTGTTTGGCTCTAATAAACTCTTAACATTTTTTCTACAGGTTTGAGAGTTTCTTCTCCTTCCCCCATGACTTCTTGCCCTCCCTTCCTTTATGTCTTTATCTTTTCTTCCCACATTGGTCTTCTCCCGTCTCCCCACCCACCTCGTCCTGGCACAGCAATACCTAGAGACAGCAGAGCACACCCATCGCAGATTAAAGTGTTAATCCTGGGAAGGGGTGTTAGCATAGCAAGACCAAAGTGGGAAAATCCAAAACCACAAGGAAGAACTGAAGAAAAAGTATAAAATCCAGAGTATCGATGAGCATCATCCCTGGTTCATTCCAGAAGCTAATCCACCTCGGAGAAAAGAATCTCATTTTCTGTTATGAACAAGGCACAACAGAAATCATTTCTTTGTTGTTGTTCTTATCTGTTAATCCATGACATTTGGCAGAGAGAAAGTCAAGGTTCTTCCCTTCTAGTCTGCTGAAATGTCCAGAGTAAACATAAAATACTACTTGGATCCAGCTGTTCCATTATTCACAACCATTAGTACGAGCCCCACCCTGTCACTGATAAGGGATCTGGACTAATTGGAGAACAAGAAGTTAAAGGACGCAAGCCAGCAATACCAGCGGCAGGGAAGAAAGCAAGCAGGCCTACAAGGAAAATGAAAAACGGAAAAACACGCGACTGTAGGTGCTGGTGGGAGTGAGGCGGACTGGGGTGGGGTGGGCCGGCAAGTGCCGTGGGGAAAATGGGGATGCTGATCAGTCTTAAGTACCACATTAGAAACACGGCCTATGCGGGTCACACGCTGAATGTGGCCCAGGGACGTACGTTTCGTGTCCGAATGCCGGGATCTCACACCTCGATTCTGCCACTCACCATCTCTATGATCCTAGATGCGCTAATTTCCCTTCTTAAGCGTTAGCTTCCTCATTTGAAAAATGAGGATACCGTCAGGAGGATCTGGCTTTGTAGCGTTTATGAACAGGCCGGGAAGAAATGTGTTCCTGCAGGTGAATTGTCTAGACCCGCACCCGGGCTGAGTGATCCGGACATGGTGGCTGTTTTTACTCGCTGGGGCAGGTACAACACGACAGAGTTTGCCCCAAATCTGGTTTCCTGTGCTGAGGTGTTCCCTCTTCCTCTGCCATTCATTCGTTCTGTCGCATTGTGCTTCGGTCTTCAGCAGGAGCTAACCTTGGGGCATCTTTCCCTGCACCCCTCCCCTTCCCTTGGCATAGCGCCCTTTGAATTTTTGTGTTATTAGTTGTTCTTATCATGATTTCTCTTCCTTAAAAGGGTTCCCTGCTTCTAGGAATACATGCATCTGTGTTTCTCCCTTCAAAACCCCAAGAAAATGACACTATTTTTCACATGACATAATCCCAACAGGGATGAAAGAAAACAGGAACACATTTTGGACGCTGGTAAGCAGATGGATGAATATTGACCGACTTAGCTAATCTGAGGGGGCAAAGTCCTAGGCCAATAGTGGGGAGAGAAGAAAAGCAGCCCATTTTTTTTCTTTAATAGAGGATACTCGAAGGCTCAGGAATCCATGATACGAATGTCTATGAAACTGAGTTTGAATAATGATTAAAATTCCATTTAAGAGGTAATTTGATTTCCAGGGATTTCTCCCACCCTGTGCAGCCAGGGCCTGCTCCTCACCAGTTTCAACAGAAGGCGAGTGTTATTTTCTAGAAAGGCTAAAAGACGGGGGTCTTTGAACGTGAGGCACATTTGACGGTGGCCATGTTACAGAAAGAAGGGACGGGCTCCCAGCTCTCTTCTCTCACTCAACTGGAATATGACAGCCAAGTCCATCCTTTCCAGGCAGGAGAGCAGATGATCCTCCTCTGGGGACTCTGACCAGCTCAGAGGAAGGACTTACAAATACTTAAATCAATTTTCTTCAGAGAATGGCCCAGCCAGGTCACCTTACCCTGAGGCCCACATCCAGCAAGCCCCATGCACGTGCTCAGAGCTTCCAGGGAGGGCTTAATGCTTTGCTCTCAAATATGAGCAGATGAACAAGAGTCACTAGATGATTAAAAATAAAAGTGGAGGCCAAGGCTAACAGCAAAAAAACCATCAAATAAGCCAATGTGGAGAAACAGGTACCAGATGAGAAGACGCTTGCAGTATAATTAATACCCTTACTTACAGAAAGCATCCATGAAATAAGAGCGGGATGCTACAAAAAAATCAAGGGGGAAAAAGAGAGTGTTTGGAAGTTACAAACATTGTAGCTGAAATGGAAAACTCTCTAGCGGGGATGGAAGATAGAATTGCACAAATATCTCAGAAAGTAGAACAAAAAGGCAGATGTAGGATTCGTTGGGGGGTGGGAATTGATAAGAGATAAGACAAGAAAAATAGAAGGGGCGGAATCATCACTAATTTAAGAAAATTTGACAAAGTGCCCAGCACAATGGGTAAAAATATTCCCACAGGAGGGTACATCATCGAGAGCTTTCAGACCACTTAAAACCGAGAGAAAACTCCAGCAGCTTCCGAAGAGGAAAACCAAGCAGCATACAAGGGGCTGGAGATCTGAATGGCCTTGGGTTTCTCAACGGCAGTGCATTTGGGTTTTGAGATTCTAGACAGTAATGGATGGATGCCACCAGCTTCTGGGGTCGTTAATTCTAGGCCAGAACTCTGTATCCATCCAGTCAAATGAGAGGGAGCGTAAAATCATTCTCTGGCTCCCACAGTGTTCAACTGAGAAAAAAGGAAGACGCAATTGTTCGGGGACAGGAGATCCAGCACCAAGGGCCTCCTGGACGAGGGTGAGGCACCTGTGAGACGCGTGAGGACAGCCGGATCGCTGTGGAGCAGGCGGATTTCCAGGCAGGGTGACTTCGAGGTGAATGTGACGGGATACTTGATGCATGTGACTGTCCTCATCCAGACCATTACGTGTCTTTAGACCATTCTCGACCAAGTCGGTGGAGAGGTTGAGGTCGACTCAATAGTAAGTACATACAAACGGAGCAAAGAAAGGAATGATTCACTCCAGGGAAAACAAAATCGTGCAGAAAAGTAATCAGAAAATATTATAATAATGTAATTATTGACCTAACCCAAATCTCTCTCTCTCTCTCTCTCTCTCTCTCTCTCTCTCTCTCTCTCTCTCTCTCTCTCTCACACACACACACACACACACTGATAGATAATGCCGTCTTAGGAGGATGCGTGAGCATGCTGATAGTGCTAAGAAAGGTAAATTCTCATTTTCCACGGTGGAAAGCCAAAGTATAATGATTTTACCTAAAAGAAATGAGGATGTAATCTCAGTAACCTGACTTAATAATAAGCCAGAAAAAAATAGGTTAAAAAGTACAAAAGTAAGCGATTGGGAATACGGAGGTAAAAGGCAGGAGAATCAGCTAACAGAGAAAGGGATTTCCTCCTGCAAGAGGAAAGTGGAGAAGGACGCAGCTGAGGGCACTTCCCATAACAAACCCCGTGAAACTATTTCTCTCCTCAAACATATGCACACGTAACCCCCCAAACAGCAGCAAAAACAAAACCCCAACCGCTGTACCTCCATCTCGCCCACGGCTTTGTCCTCGACGATTTAGCTTGGACAGATTGCAGTGCTGTGGAGACCTCCGTCGGTTTTGCACCGGGTACCCGTGTCTTCCCCAACCGCTTCGCCCTCCTCGACGGCGTTAGCTTCGGGATGTGCTGGAAACCCAGTTTTAGTGATTTCTCGCGAATCTTTTCATGGACATCAGTCATTTTTCCTACTTGGCTTTTCAGGAAATAGCTCCTTTCTGGGCGGGCCTTGCATCTTCTTAATAAACGGCTTCAACTTTGGGTCTGTTTCTGGGTCTCCGGGAGGCGTAGTCATTCCTTGTGTTTTGCATCGGTAGCGGTGGTAGCGATGGGTGGAAATTCCTCCTAAACAGATAGCACCGAAGGAAGGCCTTGAAGATGCCTGGGATGGAAAGCACGGGCATGTGTTCATGACAGAGGTGAGCTTCAGGAAGTTGTCCTGAGAACTGAGATGAAGTTGAAGATTTTCACGTAAACACGTTTATCAAAACGTCATTTACCTCTGAAAAACTTTCTGTCTAACGAGAGGGGGTGACAGTACGTTCACATGGTGGAACTACGGACCGTCAGGAACTATTTATACCACGTTAAGGAAAACATCTATTGGTATGGAAATATATTTCTAATCTGTTGCTAAGTGTAAAAAAAAAAAATATCAGGTCGGTAGACCAGAAGACCTTATGTCTCAGCATGTAATAATAATAATAAAAAACTTATTTATCTCTGTAAATATAAGAGCAGAAAAAGACATTTTAAAATGATGAAACTGGTCATTCTGGTGAGATCTTAACCTTCACTTTGCTGTGTTTTTCCCCGAGCTTTCCCCACGAAGCACGGATACCTTTTGTAAATGGGAGGAAAGTGCTATTTTAAAAACAAAAATCAAATGAAACACGTAGCCCGACTTATTTTTCTTGCCCCGGAGAAGAACTGGCTTTGCTGGGACTGAGATTATGGGAGGAAAGAGAGCAGCCACCCTTTCGGTGGGTGCTCTCTGCTCCCTGGGGTGGGGTTGGGGGCCTGGACATCTTTTGGGCCCGTGGAGTCGTTGGTTCTAGGCAGGTGAGTAGGCGAGTTTCTTATCTCACCGTGGACTCCTCAGATTTCTGCCTTTGCGAGTAGTTTAAGACAGCGTGCCTGCTCGAGCCATGCGGAGGTATCAGATTTAATAGATTCGCTGCACAAATCAAAGGCTGTCTAATTGGAGAGCCCATTTTTTTTGTTTTGAGCAGATTAGACTCCCTGTATGTTTTTCTCCTCCTTGCTCAGACAAGGGGCTTTTTGTTACCGTGTCAATCTGTACTGCTGCGTTCGAAACGGCGATGACAAGGAGACTGAAATTTAGTCAACTGCTCACGGGAGGCCACCGAGGGGGGGTGGAGAAACGGGATCTGTAGCAGCCGCTGAAACGGTGCCCGTGGAAATGGGCTGGAAATGGCAGAAGTGCCCGCTAGCTGCCCATGACCTGGGCTGGCTGGACAGTGGTCCAGGGTGGCAGGCCGGAGAACGGGATGGCTCTCTCTCTGCATTGTTACCCTCGGCCCCTCGTTTCAGACAGATACCTCTATGAGGTAGAGGACAGTCGCTGGATTTTAGGGCTAAGCCATCTGAGCCCTTAAAAAAATTCCCCACAAAACACAAGGCCGCGGATGGGCATCGCAAGACTTAAGAGCTCCCTGGAAATTCAATGTCGAATCGTGTGTGTGTGTATGTGACCCTCAACGGGGCCCGGATTCATGAAAACATTGCAGAGTCACTGGTCTATCAGGGCACTGTGTTTGGTGAGGGGGAAGGATCTCATTTAAATTTGCTTTGAATTAAGATTTAATTTCTATTTATTGAAAATTTACCCAGCACCATAGTTGGTGTCTTAATATAGATTTTCTCATTTAATCCCACCCAAGCTAGGGAGAGTGCATAGCGTCATCTCGACTTTACCCCAGAGGCGTCGTCATCACAGTGACGAAGTGCCTCCCCAAGGGTCTCCCCACGAACTCACGTCCAAGCTGCGGTCGGGCCTCCCTCTCCCCCGGAACGCATGGCCTGGTCCTCTCCAGGACGCAGTGACACGAGATGGTCAGCGGTCGAGGTGCATCCGTCGCCAGACTGGCAGCACGTGGTGGTGGACATCGACTGTGGGGGATGCAGCTGCCCCCAGAACACGACGCAGTCTCCGCGGGCGTGACGAAAATGCCAGACCCCGAAGAGTCTCCCCCGAGCCCCGGCTTAGCTCCTCCTCATATTCAAAGACTCCTCAATAGAAATGCAATTTAGAAAGACAACTATTCAGCCTTAAGAAAGGAAGGAGGTTCTGACGTGCAGTACAACCTGCGTGAACCTTGAGGAGATGAGGCTAAGGGAAATGAGCAGGTCGGGCTCGGGCTTGACGCTCAGCCCCCGAAGTTAGCCCCCAGCTGTCCTTGTCTGCGGTTCACCTGAGTGCGAAGCGGCTCAGAGTGAATTTCTCCACCAAAAAGTCGCCTTTCTTTCCCCCTTAACAGCTTACGAAGCGAAGGCCGTGGCTTCCCCAGCCACATGTCCGATGCGCAGACCCCAGGGGCCGCCACCCAGCAGGACCCACGCCAGGTCCCCCCTCGCTTCCAAGGCGGGAAGGCCGGGCCACACCCCAGGCCGTCCCTCCCGAGGTCACCCAGCGGGCCAGGGCCCCTGGCAGCCCTCCACCCACCCTGGAGCGAGGTCATCACAATTAACTGCTGATCCTGGGAATTGAAAGCCCGAGGCCGGGAGAGCCGGGGCAGGGACACAGCGCACGGATTCACAGCGGCGCTGGGCAGCCCGGAGTGGGGACGCGTCACGGCGGGGACCTGGTGGTGCTCCAACCCAAACAGATTTGTCACAGAGGCACGGGCGTCCAGACTGCCAGGGCAGCATTTGTGCCGGACAAATGAGGCCTCTGTGGGGACAAAAGGGGCTCTTAGGACTCATTCTGCTTTGGCCGCTTGACACCCAGTGAGAGCCAGGGGACTTCGCTGGTCAGAAAGGGGAAGACAAAAGTGGTTCGTTCCAGCGGGCACTCGTCCCCCGCGGTCTTTGTGGTCACCCGGTGCGGCCAGGCGCTGCGGCCAGCGGTCCTTGCAGATGCCACCTGCTGCCGGCTGCGAAGGCCGAGGACTGTTCTAGGTGCCGGGCACGTGTCGCCTCGTTTCATCCTCCGCACAATGCTGCGATGTGGGCATTGTCCCCGCTGTGGTCACGTGGAAGCCGAGACGGTCACACAGGGACGGTCACACAGCCGTGGCAGGCCCCGGATTCGTGCTCAGGCCCGGCTGCCTCCCAGCTGAGTGCCATCTCCTCCGACCTGCCGCCTCTGGGCTGTTGATCCGGAAGACCTAGAATGTTCCTGATGTTCAGCGAGTCCTTGCGTCAAAGGGAACAGAAACGAAACGGTACGGAGGTGTGGCAGCAGATTTTCTTTAAAAAACCATAGAAAATGCTCTGCTCTAATACGAGGATGTTTATCTAGGCTTTAACAGGAAGTTAGGATGAAGACAAGTGCAGGTCAGCGTTGCTGTCGATAGTCGGGACACCAGCCGCCGGCCTCCCAGGTGCCAGCTACAGCACAGCCCTTCGAGTTTCCACTGCCGAACAGTCCCCATCCCTGATGATGAACTTCCCGTGGAGTAGCGTCCGGTCGCCTTGCACTGGTCCAGGTTTTATGGCCTTTTCCGAAGAAGGGCCCAGGGCAGCTCGCTTTCTGCTCCTTTGTCGTTTCATCACGGCCCGGGAAGTGAGGTGGCCTTGCACGGTCAGCATGTGAAAAGGCCGAGGGTGACTCTCTCTGGAACGTGCGTCGGAATCCGGAAGGCCCGTCCCCAAGGCCGGATTGTCCTCCGTGGTGGCCCATTTGTGCCAGGCTTTATCAGTTCTGACTCCCCGCACAGGCGTCTCCCGCTGGCCAGCCACCCGCGTCACACTGGACACAGGTGTCTTCGGCAGAATCCGAGCACCGGCTCGGTGCGTGGGCGTCTTGAGGTTCAAGTCTGGTTCTTACTGTGGTTCAGCCACTGTCCCCTCGGGGTTAGTTTCTGGGGAGAAAGATCGGACACCAAAGGCTGAAGAATCACAAATTTAAGAACGAGATGGAGGGGAAGGGAGCCAAGAGGAGAATGAAGGGGAGCGAAGTGACCCCAAAGCCAAAGCCAGGTCTATTCCCCGGCCATCGATCCGTTTTGTTTCCAAGAGAGATTTTTTTGCCTGCCATTCGCCCAGGGTTAGGTATGGCCTTCCCTAAAGTTCTCCACAGCCATCGGCCCCCTACGGGGTGAGCCAGCCGGCGGGGGGAGCCTCTTTTCCGGAGTAAGAAAGCAGACACTTTCAGGCCTGCGTGGGGATCTACTGCAGACAATGGAGAGATAATTTCAAGACAAACTTATTTCTTCCCTAAAGCAGGTCCCCCAGGAGTCTCGCCCAGGACATACTTTGTTGGTGTACTTCGCAGGTCACAACGTTTCAACTTCCAGGACGTCCTGTAAATCCGAGGTTTTTCCATTTCTTCGTGACACTCTCTCCGAGACCCCTTGACCCCGACCTTCTCTGCACGACGGGAAGCGTCAGGATAAATGGGGCGAGGAAGGGAGAGCATCTGCTACCGAGTCGGGCGCCCTCGATGACTGGCACTTTTCCCTTTCCCGAAGTCCAGGGCACAGGGTCTGGGAGAACCTGCGAGACGGAGGGGTACCAGCTGGGAAAGATGAGTGGGGGTTGGGTTCATCCTGGGGCTTCTGTAATAAAGCACCGCAGATGGGGTGGCTTAAGCGACATAAAATCACACCGTCACGGCTCCGGAGGCTGGACGTCCCAACGCAGGCTGCTCTGACAGCTGTGAGTGAGGATCCGTTCCTCACCCCTCCCCTAGCTGCTGGTGGCAGAATCTCCGCAAGGCCGTGGCCTGTCGTGACGTCGGGCCTGACATCTCCATAGGTCAGAGGCTGGCGGTTGGGATCGAAAATAGGAAAGGGCCAGAGCAGATGGGAACCAAAGAGGAAAAACTGAAACCCTCAAGAACAAATCGGACCCCCCCACCCCGACCCATCCGTCTGCCACCACTTCCGGTCTCCATGGCATAGGGTGGCCTGCAGGGGGACCGTGCCCTTTGCTTTGCAGCTGCACGTACACCTGGCCCCGCGCTTGGAGAAGCTGCAGAGTAGTATCTGGCAGGAGGTGGGGACACTACAGGCCAGGGGTCAGGAGGCCCACAGAGACACGTGCGAGCTGTCACAGCAGAGCCTCCCCCCATCTTTTGAAGCATAAAAAAATAGCCGCTTCTCACGCCTGCCTCCTGGACACCCGGGCAGGCGTCTCTCCTGGGCAGGAAAGGGGATTGGGAGCAGAATGTAGCTCCAGGTCAGCCACATCACCTCCACACCCAGCCATCGCAGCTTCCCCTGCGGGGTCCTAGCTTCATTCTGTAGGCAGTGGGGACAGGAGGTTCTCCCGGAGGCACCTCTGCGATGCGACTGCCATCTCGGGGAAGGTTAGTCTGACATTGTACGGTGTGGGATGGAGGGAGGCGCAAATGGAGACAGGTTATTGGAGTCGTTGGGGTGTGAGTTACAGAGGCCTGAAGCCGAGGCAGGAAATCAAGCTGCAGATTCTAGAAAGAGTCAAAGGAAGGCTGGCGGGAGCTGGCTGGCTAGGAGGTGAATTCAGAGCGAGGGCGTGGAGAGAGGACCCAGAAAGCTGCGGAGGCAGCGAGCCGAGGGGAACCCACCCTGGGGAGGAGCCCGCGTTTCAGAGCTGCTCTCTTTACTCCGTAGACGTCGCAGTGCCGTAGGGTGTTCCGAGAATTTAAAGAGCTCAGGAGCCTTGCACGGGTTGAAACTGCGGGGCAGCGAGGAAGTGAGCGGCTTCTTGAAGTTGATAAAGCAGAAGTGGGAAATGCCACCGAATTGTCAGAGGATTTGGCTGCCAGGGCCTCCTGTCGGGTCGCAGGCGGCTGGGTCCAGAGGCGCCCCGAGGAAGGCCGGCTTCCCCCCACGTCTGGTGGTGGGGCCTGATGGGGATGGAAGGAAGAAATAGTCATGGAGACTTTTCCCCCTTTACCCTTAGAATGTAAGTCCTTCACCCCCAGGTTCCTTTGAATTTCAGGAACTCTGCAAAGTTGCTGAAATTGTTACGACATTTTCGTTGTTTTGGGAAGACCTGGATTTTTCTGGGGGAAGGACTCCTGCTTGCATCAGATCTTCGAAGGCATCTGCTTGCCAGGCGGGTGGGGCACCTTCCCCGTGGAGAGAGATGGCGGAGTGTGGGCCCTGGCTCCGTCCACACTCGGCTCGTCCTACATCCGAGAGTTGATTCAGGGGCTGGGGTGGGAGGCGATGGCATCAGACTCCAGACGGAGTAAGAAGCCAGATTCTGACAGTTTCTTCTTCTTTCGCCCCTGACGGTCGGAAACAGGATGCGCGTCGTCCCTCTCCTCGAAGCGGGAGAGGCCGAGGCCTGCCAATCGTACACACCACACCAGGTGAACCACCGGGTGCACTTAGCACTTTCCAGGAGGCTCATGATTAAGAAGCTCCTTCCAGAGCGTCTGCTTGGGACTCAGACGCTGAGGCCGCCTCCGAACTAGCAAACGCCCTTCTCCGACTTGGCTTTCTGCTCCTGATGATAATTGCTTGCGCCAAGCTGACGAATCGGCTCGTTTGTCTCGAGTCCACTTTACCCTGAGTGCGGACCAGGCACGTGACGAGCAGGTTCACTCTAACGAGACTGCAGTGCACAATCCCCGCTTCTGGCTTTTCGGCATCGGACTCCGTGTCCCGCTTGGAGGGAATCCCCTATTATGGTCCATAGATGGAAAAAAGTGACACACACGTATTGTAAAAAGGACAATTTAAAGACAATCACACAAAATATATATAAATGACCTGAATACTTTAATTTTGTGTGTCTTTCTAGACACGTTTGTCACTCATTCACTCATTCATTCATTCGTTCATTCCACAATGAGGGCTTGCTATGAACCAGGGAACTGATGTCCGACGACACATTCATGGTCCTCGGTCCTGCTCCACGGAGAAGGACGGACGTGGATGGAGATGTGGCGTGTGGCTGCGTCTCCCACACGTGTAGACGCGCTCTCACACAGGGCTCACTTCTCAGCAGTTTCCAAAACGAATTTCTCCGTTCTAATACGGCGAAACCTTCCCACTTGAATATTTATTAGGTCTCATAGCACTGGGCAGCAGACCGAGATCAGCATCTTCTCTGATCTTTTCCTTTTTTCAGTTTCCTAAATCTGTGCAAGATGGGAGAGGAGACAGGAGCCAACGCTCCGAACGACCTGCTGCCGGGTGGGGTGCGTTCTCGCAGCCCCTCAGCGATGTCGCCCGGCCCCTGCGCTCTGACCCACACCGCTCCCTCTGCGGCCGACATCTCCCCCCTTTGTCGCGATGGTGCGATCGAGCCATCTCGGTGCCAAGTGACATGCTCTGGGCCCCCGGGCCCTGCCTCAGCTGCCGCCCGGAGCAGGTGAGCTGCCTCTGCAGGTGCTCCGGGCAGGTCCCGAACTTCCCCACCTTTCGCTCGTGCAGACGAACCACTGTTCTGTGGGGCACGGGGGTCTCCACCTCCAGCCCGGAGCCCCAGGCCTAGAAGTCTCTGTTGGAAAAACTATACCAAGTAAATAGGGGCATTAAAATCAGAAGAGAGATCACCTGAGCAGATAAAAGCACATCTAAATGGGACAATAACGCCCCAATGTGCAGACGTTATCCCAATCCCAAAGGATCTGGTGTTAGCCGCGCCATTCTAGGGCGAGATAGTACATACTTATTTTTTGGTCCAATGATGAAATCTTATGGAAAGTTACATTCTCTGCTGGAATTTATGCTCCTAAGATGGTCTGGAAAGAGACCGCACTGTCTAAACCAAAGTGTAAGGGACCAGGGTGGGGAAATTTTGATTCCAGCACAATCTGCTCTTCAATCTATTTTGTGCCTGCAGCCAACTCAGAGTTTGGGTAACTCTTTCCTCATTTGTTTACTTATTTTTGGCCAGAACGAGAGTACCCATTCTCGATATCATCGTGTTTCTGTTGTCAGAGGTGACGACAACACAGACAGAAATTCGGAACCGGTATCACGTATGACTGCTTAAGAAGTAAAAATTCCCACGCCGGACGGTATTATTCGCCGTCAACATTTCTAGACGGTGATGGAAACTTAGCCCTCCCCCGGCACGTGACAGAGAATCCAGAATCGTTTTCTGCCCTGAGCAGGGTCCCAGTCTGCTTTGGACTCGTCTGTGGAAAAGAGCCAGCTCCTCAGAGATATATCTCCTTCAACTCTGAATATGAGGTTCCCTGGGTACAGGTTTCCTTTCTCCGGGAGAATAAGAAAGTTGGGAACGTGACACGTTTCTTTTTAAAAGCAGCAAGGACTTTGGGGGCAGAGAATCCTGGGGTCCCAAAGCCAAATCCCGTCATCCTCTTGGCTGTGTTATCTTGGGCGAGTTATTTAATTTCTCCGAGGCCCGATCTCTTCTTGTGTGACAGGAATAAATATCTTCTTTGAAGATGGTAGGGAGGATCCGCCGAAGTCGTGTTTCTGAGTGTCCACGGGGCTGCCTGGCACACGCCGGCGCCCAAGGTCATCGGCTCCCCTTTCCTCTCCTGCACGGGGGGTTTCCGAACACCACCCGGGACTCAAGCGAGGATAACACGCCTAGGATTAGATGCAGCGTGCGAATCCGTACCTTGAAAATACGTGACCTCGAATGAAGGTCTAATCATAGCAACGTTAGCTATCATTAGCCAAGAAAGAATAAAATTGGAATCATAGTTCATCTCTCCAGAAAACGTAGAAGTTAATCAAAATGAGGGGGGAAAAGTAACTTCATTACCCAGGACTAAAAGGTGGAAACTACACACACATATAGTGTTTTTACTTTCTCCACTCTAGGTCTCACTGGACTGGCTGAGTAACCAGACAAATGACTTCATTTTTCTTAACTCGGCTTCCCCAATGGGGCGGGGGTGAGCGATTTAGTTTGTTTTGCTGGGCGGTCGAGGCCATGTGCGTAGGGATTCTTGGATGGAAGGCCGAGTCCATCTGAAATATTGTTGTTGACAGAAGTAAGTCAGACATTAAAACCTCCACTGCTCGCTCATCACTCCCCTGACCCCCATCCCTGACCCCAAAAGAAAAGCCACGTAGGGCGTTTCTGGTGAAGTACAGCAAGTAACCTCGTGCAATTTTCTGTGAATTGTTTTTATAGGATAAGATAGTATTTCATTGTGACTGTCACTCTTATTTTAACGTTTCTCTTGAAAGACGGCCCTCCAACCTACCAACCAAAAAAATAATCGATCAATAAATCAATCAATTGCTCTCTTTGGGTAGTTAAAACATAGAAGAAGCAGAAATTACGGCAAAGCATGACCCAGGGAGGAAAACTGCTGACTTCCTTCCCGAATCTTACTTAAACTCCCCAGGCTACAAACAGCAGAGATTACCAGAAATCGGAGGTTTTGAGGGCATTTTTGAGGGCATCAGATAGCACAGCATGGTTCTCTTTTCTGGAATTGGGTACCTCAAATACATAACTTCAGTCTTTTCTTACTGGAAGGCTGAGGAAACGAAAAAGGAAGCCGCAGCTTCTCTCTCTGCACCAGCCTTTGGCTCCCACCCTGCCCCTTGAAAGCTGGGAAGCGGCTACTGAAGTGGCCCCCACCCCCAGGAACATGCTCCAGAGAGTTCTCAGCATCTCAGGGCCAAGGTGCACTTGGCAGGGCATCCCTGCCGTACGGGATCACCGGTCGGCATCACGCTCCCCGGCCACGGAGAAGATGCCACGGAGAAGATGGCATCCATCAAGGGTGACCAGGCCACCAAGCAGGGCAGCGAGCAGGGCGTGAAGAAGCTGATGTCCGGACAGTGGAGAGAAGATGTCACGCCAGCCTTGACTGTGTTCCCCTGGGGGTCATCGACAAGGCTAACGTGACATAACCGGCCGGTCGTAAACAGAACGCATTTTTCCCCCTGGGGATGTGGGGGTCACAGCGACATAGATCACCGCAGATAAAGCTTAACACGCTTGACGGACCTGCGGTCTCCCACTGCTGGCCAAAGCCAGTGGCCAGTCGTTGCAGGGGGAAACCGGCTCTGGGCGCTCTCGGCGGGCTTACTGCTATTTAGTGCACTGGACCTAGACGGTAATTTTCAGAGTCAATGCCATTTGGTGACTGAGTGATACGGTGGCTAGAAAGTCACTGGGGAAGCGGTCCATGTGATCCTGGGGACGGTGTGGGAAAGTCAGGCACGGCTAATGACAACGTCACCGGAGTCATCCGACCTGCTTTTCCATGGGGCGTTCGCCCCACACTGGAGAGGGGCTTCTGCAGAGCGCTGGCATCCATCACACCTCTCTAGCACCTTCTTCTTCTTTTTAATTTCTCTTTCGAGGCTGACATGTCACAGCTACCTTGTTAACTCCCAGGTCCTGTGAGGCGAGCTTTATATGCACGATCTCATCTCATTGAGGTCAATAATACACTTGATTTCATTTTAAAGTCAAGGAAAGTGAGGCCCAGAGAGAAGAAACTGTTCACCCAAAGTAACCCAGGGCAAGGGGCAGAGCAGGGACTTCGACCCACATCTGTTTGATCCCAAAGCCTGCATTTTCGACCTCAACATGGCGCTGCCTCCCGCTCCCTGCTCCTTGATTCCACGTTGAAAGAGAACTCTGGCCCCAAGTAAACGAAAATGGAGCGAAATAGCAGTGAGCGTGAGCGAGAAGTGCGGGGTTGTCAGGGGCTCAAGGAAGCGACGGAAGAGGCCGGAGGTCTGCGAAGGGTGATGCCACCGCGATGCTCCCTGATGCTCCCAGGGGGGCCACCCTTACACTCATCGTCACGGTCACCGCCAGAGAGGTGCGGGCCACTGCAGAGTGAACTGCAAAGGTCGAGGTCAGGACCTCGGATGCCAGGTGCCCCAGAGAGGTGGTGCTGTTTCTCGCTGGGAGAACGGCCCCTTCCCTGTCTGCCTCCTCTTCCAGTCTGAACGTGGCAAGTCTGGCTGCTGCCCGGCTGGGACGGATGCCACCAAACTCTCAGTGACCGTATGTATCCATGGGACGGAAGTGGCCCAGGCGTGCAGGCCGAGTTAGACGGCTGCTTCGGAGTCCCGGCCGCGCCACTGAACTAGTCGTGTGTTCTGGGGTCGGTGCTGGCGTCCCTCCGAATTTGTCTCGTCACCCGTTAACGGCGACAGCAATACCCACCTTGCTGGTCGGTATAAGGGTCAAGTAATACAATGACTGTGAAGTATTGAATAGCTCAGTGTCTGGCGCACACTGTTTCTGAAACGGTAGCCATTTTCTGCATGGATTTTTTTAAAAAATGACTTTTGAATGTGTTTTTTTTCCCTTTTCACTACGTAATTCCCTCCTCAAGAATAGGTTTTGTGCCTTCGGTGAAAGTTTGTGTCGTCTGTGTTCGTTCTCTAGGACCGCTGTAGCAGAGGACCAGAGGCTGGATGGCTTAAGGACAAAATTTCTTTTCTCACAGTCCCGAAGGCCAGAAGTTCGAGATCCAGGTGTCGGCAGCGCTGGCTTCTTCGCGGATGGCCTCTTCTCTCCGTGTCTCCTCGGGGTCTTCCTTCTGTACTGAGTCTCAGTCCAAATCGCTTCTTACAAAGGCACCAGTCAGATGGGATCAGGGCCCACCCGCATGACCGCACTGTATCCTAATTACCTCTCGCAGACCCGCTCTCCAATCACAGTCCCGGTCTGAGGTATCAGGGGTCAGGGCTTTAACATATAAATTCCGTCAGTTGGTAACACTAATTAATTGGGGCGGGAAACATAATTTGGAAGGACACACTTCAGCCCATAGCATTCAATAAAGTGTCGTTACCCAAAATCAAACATCAAGTCAAGGAAATACAGGGCACGGGAAAATGTTTAAAATACCACAGGGAAGTTATTAGCAAAATCCAGGAAACGAGACACTCTAAGATAAAAACCAAACAACAACCACAAAAACAAACAAAAAACAACAACAAAAAACCCTGGTTTCTTCAGCAAATAATGTTAAAAGAAAGAGGGGTGGGACCCAAAGAGTAAAGGAAAGTTAGCAGACGCACTGTCAAATGCTCGTGGGGACTGTGTTTGGATCTTAATCGGAACCACCCAACTTAAGAAAAAAAAGAAAAAAAAGAGCTCAAAACATCTCGAGACAATCGAAGACACTTAAACGCTCTGGACAGTTAGGGACAGGAAGGCATCACCGTCGGGCTCCAGGTGTGTTGACACGTTGTGGTCTCGTCTCTAGAAGCTCCTTCTCTCTGAGAGGGAGTTGCTGGGACATTCACGAACGCAGTGAGAGTAGCTCCGGGACGGCTTCGGTGAGGTGGAAGGAAGGAGGGGACAGTGTGCGTGTGGAAAGGTGTGATTGTCGTTAAGGGAAGACCCGACGGGAGTAGCTGAGGCTGGATGGCGGGTGTGAGAGGACAGTACGTGCTCGAAACGTCCTCTCAGGAGAAGATTGCACAGAAAACCTTTTCCATGCCATTAGCATTTTCCTGTCACGTGAGGTGTTGCATGTGCTGCTCCATGGTGTGAATGGATCAAATTTATGGGCACGGTTTCCCCCTTTTCCCACTGTTCGGTGCTTTCCACAGCTTGGCTGTCGAGGACACGCACATCACCCCCCACCTCCCTCCCTTTCGTCACCGAGGACTCCTGGAAGTGAAACCGCTGGGCCCGGAGGAAGCTCGCATTTCAGGCCTGGTTCCGCAAGGCCAAAACGTCCGCCCTCAGTGACGACCTGGCTCTCTCCCGCGGCCACATGGCCCTGAAGGCCACACGCCTTCCCCTCGCATTTCCACTCGACGTGGAGGACACGTGGGCCGGGCTCTAGGATCTGTCCCGCCGAAGGATGGGCCGAGAACACCCCCCGAGGGTCCACTGAAAACGTTCCACATTTGCTTGATTTTTTTCTCTTCCTAAATATGTTGTCGATATTATCGATCACGCTTTGGCTTTGATCTGGAACCCCTGTCACAGGAACGGTAAGTCACACAACCAGCTGCACGACAAGACTCTTTGCTTTGAAATTTATTTATTTTTTATTAAAGTATCGTCGGCACACGATGTCACATGAGTGTCAGAGCGATGGGACGTTTATAGACCTTACGATGCCATCACCACGTGGTCTGGTACCCATCCGTGAAGACTCTCTTGTTCGACGTGATGGAGGACGGGGAAAAAGACAGAAGCGAAGAGGACCAGACTTGTGTTAAATAGGAGACTCAAGGCGACTAGACGAGAAACCACTAAGATCAGCGAGCCCGACAACTGGTGTCAGCCTCAGGAACAGTAAAGGTTACAAACCCTCGCGATGAAAGTGAGAAGCAAAACGTCACCATCGTCCGTTCCCCGAGTCGGACGACGACTCAGCCACCTGGCTCTCTCAGCAAATCGGAAGCCCCGTTCACACACACGGCTTTCCCTGGAGTTCTCTGACGGTGCAAAGGCCTGGAAGAAGTCGTGGTTCACGCAGCACGGTGGGCTGGACTAGCCGTGACCCTCAGGGTCTGTAGACCTGAGGTCGAACCCCTGCCCCCCCACTTATTAGTGTGTGACCTTGGCCAAGCCACTTAGCAGCTTCAGGTCAGGCCTCAGTTTACTTACTTGTGCACATGGATAACGAAACCTACCTCATGGGGTAGTTGTAATAGTTGAAAAAATAAATGTTTGTAAAGTCCTTAGCAGAGGGCTGGGCACGGAGCAGGAATTCTAGAAACACTGATCGGATACGGTGAAGTGTTTTAAAAAAGGTTGGTCTTCTGTGTTTCCACGGTATTTTTTTCAAATGGTCATTAAAGCCCGTTGCATCGTTGCATAATTATCTGTTTCTGTGACACTGTCTCAGGCACCTCCCCGTCGGGGCACAGGCCTAGCAAAGCGTTCCTGCTGACCGAAGAAAGCCCTAATTCCGACATCCACAGCAGTAACTGTCTGGTGATTGCCAAATGACCCAGATATCACAAGCGAGCTTGAAGAGCCCATTCATGTCCGGCCATTCAGCATCTCATTAATCAAGAAGTGTGTGTTGGTTTGTTTACTTGGGCGGCGATGTCCGAAAGTGGTGAGAAGCCTGCTTCTTGGAATCAGACAGGCCAGGCTTCAGGCTTGGCTCTGCCCTTCACCGGCTGCGTGATTTGGGGTGAGTTTCACAACCTTCATACGTTTCAGTTTCCTCATCTCACAAGTAGCTCGAACAGTAGTGCCTTCCTCATGTGGTTATTTAAAGATCAAACGGGATAAAGGCAGCAAGTCATTTAGCATGTAGAGTGTTGGGATTTAGTGGATGCAAAGTAGTGCGATTTTGACCATTATTTACTGAAATAACACTATGGGAAGGAACTGAGCTAGGTATTATAAGAAAAATTTTAAAATAATGTATGTAACGTGATTCTCGCCCTCGAGAAGATTGTTGGTTTCTCTGGAAGATGAAACAAACATTCCTGATTAGATAATAGAAGTCAGTCTATGGTTAAGTGCTTAAGAAACAATAAAACACGCAGGAACTCTCAAGTTCTGGGGCGTCGATTAGAGAAGCCGATTTTTACCACGTCTCGACCTCGGTCTCACCTGTTCCCTTTCTTTCTGGCAGCCATTGCAGTGTGGCCCCTCTGTCTTTCTCTTCTCTTCTGTGATTTTCAGAGGACACTGCTCATCTAAGCAGTCACGAACTCAAACAGGCTAAAAGACAGTGGCCTCGGATACCACCACTCAGAAGTGATTGACGTGTATCTAGTGGTCACTGAATGTCAGAGTTTGTGCTGATTATTATTTTTAATTCTTAAAGCCAGCAAGGACTCGTATGACTCATTATTCCCGACAAGGAAACCAAGGGTCAGAGAGGACCCCGTCCGAGGCCATAGAACTCTACGTGGCAGAGGCAGGACTTGACTCAGGCATTTTTGGTGGCAAATTCTACATTCTTGGCCATTCCACAAGAATCGGATTTTAGCGAGAGAAGCTCTCAAGAAGGCAGGAGGATGGGAGCTCCCTGTTAAAGGAAAAACAGGATTGGTAAATGTAGGTTTTGCTTTTCTATGCCACATTGTTCTCTCTCTCTCTCTCTGTATATATTTTTTTCTCGGTGAGAAATAATCACTGCGATGTCCTTTAAGATCGAACATCTAATGTTCTGGTGCCTTTTCCTGGCTGACTTCACCTCGGTGAAAGGAAACGATGCAATACAACAGTAAAGCTCTGAAAAGGAGCAAAAGTAGAATCGTGTGGCCTTGGCTGAACCTCGCTCTGTGCATCCTGGGACGAGCACCAAGCAGCGGGTATTCCCCGGATCCCTGCTTTATTAATACGCACAGCACACGTGCCAGCAGTCACGTAGGAAGTTGCCTCTGCCTTGGATGGAATCGGGTGCAAGTGTCTAGCTCCCTAGCCTCTTCGCTGATCCTACACAACTTGGCCCTGCAGCATCTTGGTGCTTTTGTAACGCGTCGGTGTTTCCAAGAACATTTTGCTAAGGCGTCTCACACCGGGGGCACGATCAGCCCTTTTTAAATTTGTTTCCAGTTTTTTTCAGGCGCAGAGTTTTACACGGAAAAATGTAACTTGGCTCACCCAGCGGGCGCTGCTGATCTCCTGAAAACACCATCGCTCAGAGGCACCTCTGATAGGTGGGATGACTCTGGCACCAGGCAGTCGACCGGCCTAACCGCCCAGCAGGCGTTTGTTGGGCACACACGAGGCGTGCACAGACACGGTGGGTTTTACAACGACCTCTGAGACCGTGGCTCTCGTTCCCAAGGGGTTTTAGGGCAGCCAGAAAGACGAGTCGTGGCAGTCTAAGCAGCATCCAGATATCCACCTCTCTCTGTAACTGGCAGTGGAAGAAGAGAGCATCTGAAAAGGGCACTGCGACTAGGATTCTAAATCCTTAACCTCGATAACCACTCAAACCAACACTTTACAACAAAGCACATTTCTCAGCTCATTTAAGAAATGCTCGGAAATACTTTCTTCAGACATTTACACAAAAAGATGTATCTGAACAAGAATATAAAGTTTTAAAAATAAAGTCTGCTAACTTCATCGCAAAGCTATACCTGCGACAAGATTGCATGGACTCCCTACAAACACACAAAATGAGCCTACGTAAGCTGGGGAGATGGGAGCAAGTACCACAGATCGTGCCGGTGGCAGTTTCCCGGTTTTGACTTTTGTGCCCGTTGTGTAAAATGTGGCCTCTATGCGAGGCTGGGTGAAGGGGACACTGGACCTCCCTGAGCCTCCGTTTGTTGTAATTTCATGAGAATCTGCAATTCTCCCAGAAGAGTTAAAAATTAAAAAGAAAAAAAAAAGAAATTAATCTCTACACACTGGTATGGAGCAATTTACATTTGAAAAGTAAAAAAAGAAAAAAGCCAAATTATAGAAAAAAATATATAGTGTCACAACATTTGTGTAAAAACGTGCAAAACAACTGTATTCACATATACGCAGGTGTATATTTTGCAAACGTATTAGAAAGATCCTTAACGAAAGACTGGCAATCCTGGAAGGGCCTTTCACTGCGGATAGGGGTTGGTTAAACCAGATAACTTCCGATTTATCTGAATTATTGGGATTTTTTTAAAAAGAGAAGGTCTGACTTGAAAAATGAACAGATAAACCCCCAAACCCCTTGACAATGTGAGGCTGCAAAAGAACCAAAACGATTGCTGAAGAAAGTAGGTGGTGACAGAGTCTTGTGTTTATGGATGAATAAAACGTCTCGATTCACTCACTGAAAGGCAGGACCAAACTACGCAATTCAAGCAAAAACTCCCAAACGCCTGGCTGATGTTCGCGGCGAATTTACGAGTTTCGGGTTTAAAAGCTGTCCTTCAGGTGTCACTGACTTCTCTAAAACCCTGTCTGCAACTCAGGAAGCTGCCGCCCCGGAGTCGCTACTGCTACCCGTGCAGGAAAGAAGCAAGCACCCTAAAGCAAGATCGGGAGAACAACGAACACCTAATGGCATTTTGCTCTTTTCGCATTTAGCATCAATAGTTGATTGCTGTTGCTTAATCTAACCACGGCTTTCCTGAGACGCAGCTGGTTAGCTTACCCCAGCCTTGTGGGGGTCAGAAATCATCGGACGTAGTCATTGACCTTGGTTTTGAGCGCTTTGGGATCCTGGAAATGAAAGTTTTGATCCCTCCATGTCAGGTTGAAAACTGGCTCCTGCTTTGTAATTTTTTTTGGAGGAAATGAACGCATTGATCTTCTGAACACTCCTAATCACATGTGGGGGGTTGCTGTTGACTCCCCCCGACACACAGCCCTTTAACTTCTCAGAGGAAAATCCCATCTACTGCTTCGTCCCATTTTGCTTGGAAGAGACCATCCCGTCGCCTGCTCCTCCGTGGTCACTTTCACGTGGTGCCTCTGATGACAACTCTAACCCATTTTCTCCTCGGCTTCCTTCTCCCCCATATATCCGTGGGTCAGGCCTCCTCATTTAGGATTAGTCGGAGTCCATGCCAGCGTCCAGGTGTTGTAGGACACATCTCCAACGGGATGGGACCTTTGATCCCTGAAAAATTTTAAAAGCATCTTTGCCTGAAGTTTCTAAGCAGAACCCTGCAGGGGGTTTTCTTGTGACCCCTCCAGCCACGCAGTGTGGATCTACGTCTTTGTAGGTAAAACTAACCACAGATGGGCGAACTCGGTATGTCATAGTCTCGTGTAGCCAGACAGAAAATAAACAGAATGAGAGGCCTGGAGGAACGTCCTTGATTGGGAAAAACGTGGCCTTTTCAGACTCATTTCTCATGGTTTTTCCACCGGCAGTGGTGAGAGGCGAGATGGCGTTCGTAGCTTCCCGTACCGAATCCCTTGTCTTTTCTTTTTCCGTGTCCTACATTTACAGGATTTGCCAGACCACAATCTGCTTCTTGTTGGAGGAAAGTTCAGGTTTCATATTCTGATGACGAGGTCGCCTCGCCGGCCTGCTGGGGACCAAGGACCTAGGATGTGAACTTCACTTGATCACATTGGACTCTTTTTTTTTTTTCTTTTTAAAAAGCGCCTGAATGAGGCACAAACCCAGAAGCAAAGTAAGAGTTTCTTCAATCTCTGTGGAAGCTCCCCAAGTCTCGACGGAGTAATAGCTACTTCCGTAACCTCTGCCAATCACTCCTCCCCCAGGCTGCAGACCAAAGGCTCCAGAATCAGGGAGAGAGCAGCCTCAGTGACTCAGAGGCAATGACTTCACCGTGCGGCCCCACGACAGCGGCTTTCCAGCTGCCACCGGTATTTCCCCTTGTACTGACAGTGACATTTACCTGGGGAATAGGTGATGTCACTTTCCCAGCAGCCCCTGCCGCCAGAGCCCTCGGCCTCAGACGTGGAGGAAGCAGGCCCTGCCTCGGGGGACTGCCACCCACCACCTCGTGCTCTTCCCTGTCGAAGCCTTTCACGGACCCCCGACCCGTGCAGACGAGATCCTGTGATCAAGCAGGACAGCCTTCCCCAGTGACCTGCCTGGTCCGCCTTTCCAGCCTTCTCTGTCCCTATTCTCTGTACCATGAGCCAAACTCAGTCATTCCTGCTCCCCACGTGCCACATCCCTATTGTCAGGAGCAGCATTCGTTGCTTCCATCGCTGGCTCACGTTGTCATCTTTGCCTGGTTGTCTTTCTCCTTTCCCAGCCCCAGAAAACCAGATTGTTTGACCTTCTAAGGCGTATGGACCCCGCTCAGATACCCGGCAGGCGTGTACCTCCCTTGAAGCACTGTCCCCTCTGCCGCAGAGTCGGGTCACGAGTTTGCATTTGTTTTGAACTCCCTGAAGGAGAGAGGGATCTGTCGCTTATTTGTCTCTGTGCACTGGGCTCTGGGCAGCATCGGGCCTTGGTGACGACTTACGGACCCGAATCTCAGACCCGACATGTGTGGCCCCAGCACCTCTTTCCTCTGCACCCCCTCCAGCTCCCCCCCCTTCTAATTCCCTTCATGGTGATGGAAGCCCCGTCCACTTTTCCGCCCACGCCAGAGGATTTAGCATCACCCTTTCTCCTCGGCTGCTCAAGCCTGCAACCTCTGTCCAGTCAGTGACTGAGTCCTGTCTCCTCTGCCTTCTTAATGACTTCGGCATTTACGGCCCGGTCCTCCCTGCCACAGTGTTGTGACTTCGGTTCTGGCCACCATCGTCCCTCGCTGGATTACCCCAGCCCCTCCTCAAGGATCAGTCTGCCTCCCTTCTTGCCCCCCTTCACCCCCATCCAAATCCGTTTTCCATACCAAAGTGCGGGCCTGACGATGTCACTCTCTGGCTCATGATTCTCCGAATCCAGGTCAGACTCTTTCATGTCACGTGCAACCTGACATGAACCTGACCCCGTCTCTCCTTTCCCGCTCCTCTCTCTCTCTCCTCGTCAGCTTTCCCCATCCCCGGTCCAAACTCCACCCACACAGGCCACAGATTCCTTGGAAGGCTCGTTAGGCTTTCTACCAAGGTCCAGTTCAAACGTGCGTTTAAATCTGTTGTAAAAACTCTCATCAAAAGCATTTATTTAAACGTGTTAGATACCCCGGAGGCCTAAATACTGATGGCCATCACTACGTTAATTTGGACTGTCCAGTTAGTTCGTCAGTACGAAACTTCTGCTTTTTTGGTTCTTGTAAACGTGTCATTGACTTGAAAAGGAGGTAGTTTTGCACTTTTTCTCTTTTCTTTCTTAACCAGGCCGGTGCTGCTTCGCTCAAGTGAAAATGGTGCCGCATTCCTAGAGCTCGACTAAATACGAGACGAGGCGAAGGCCCAGGGTTTGGGGACACCTGTCACCACGTGTGAAAGCATCACATTGCACTGGAGACCTTTCAGCACTTCCTTAAGGGGGGGGGCGTTCGTTGCTGACTTTTATGAGGAGAAACGCAGGCCGTTGTTGAATCCTGTGGTGATTAAACGTTGAAACTGCAATTTCTTCAGCTTCTGGCCCAAGTTTCTGGATTAGTTCATTTGAAGGGTATGCTCTGAAGGGGGGACTGTCAGACAACCAGACCTTCCATTTGCACCTATTCCTCTGTGTGAATTAAGATTTCCTAGTTACTTTGAAATATATAAAAAAATTAAAAGCCAAAACATAACCAAAGACGATTGAAATAATTTGGGAACAGAGATTGAGGAGAAGCAAAGCCTCACTCCTAATTTCAGATACTTATGTTCATCAGAGTTATCTTGCTCTTCGTATCGATTGATAAGTAAAGATTAAAATATAAATGTTCAAAATAAATGTATATTCCTAAAATGTCGGATTTATCTATTTTATATAATTGAGCCCCAAGAAAAATTTCATTTAAAAAGTCAGGTTTTAGGGCTCAAACAAAGAAAGAATGTGAGAGCCACCGAGGTCTCAGCACAGGCTCCAGCTCCCTCTTGACCCCAGGGAAGCATTTGCAATTTGTTCTTCTAAAGCAGAAAAGAAACTTCCAGACGCTCACAGCCACGTTGTCTGTTCCAGCCAGGATCAGCTCTGATCCACGAGGGACACTGTCTCTTTCCGGGGGGCGCGTGAGTTCTCAGGGGAACACACGAGATGCGGCTGGCTTCCCAGCGGGATGTCCCCTGTCCCCGTCGACAGCAGGGCCACGCACGTCCCCGCCTGCGGCTGTGCTTCGTCGGCCCCGCATCTCCCCAGACCCGCAGATGATGAACCATTTCCCAACACTCGGAACAAGGGGGCTTGCTCTGCAGAACCAGCACCCTACAGAGTCAGAAACCTCTTGCCTTGTGTTTTCCCGAGCAGGAAGGCACGCACCCTCCCTCGGTGCGGGATTATAGGATTTCTAGAATGGGAGCCCCAGCCTTGACCAGTCAGGAGATCGGTCAGTATTTATTTTTGCCGAATCTTGCCTCCCAACAGAGTGCTAGATGAACGGCACGTTGGGGGCTTGTGATCTGGGAGGTAGATGCTGGCCTGACTGCCCACGAGCTGACACGGCCTCGCCGAACCCACAAAGACGTGGCCAACGGGGTTAAATTCCACCGAGGGGACCGGTGCTTACAGCTGCCCAGAGTGGTGCAGAGGAATATCAGTTTGTCCTTGTCCTTTTGACCACCGTGCTGGTTGGGTCCCGGAGAGCTTGGACTGTCGCCCTGTGAACAGAGCCCACGTTGGCTTGGTGTTTATCATCTCCAAAGCCGAGGAAATTGGGCTTTATCTCTTCCAGATTAGATGACTACAAGCCTCAGGGGTGAGGCGAGTGGCCGGAGGGGTGGGGACAGTCAAGCCCTGACTCCCTGTCCTCGAAACCTCTGCAAAGCCCTGTTATGGAACAAAACCCCAGGACACCCCCCTCCCAGCCAGGGTAACTAACTGGAGGTTTATTGATTGACTTCTTTCAGGGCCTTTTAATTCCTAACCCTTCCCCTAACTAACATGCCGATCCCTTTCCAGATAAGGCGCTCTGGGCCTGGGCTTCTCCTTCTTTCATTTCCGTCAGGTTTTATTAGCTCTGTGGCCAGGTTGGGGGTGACAGCTGCCGGATGGGGCCTCGGGCCCGCTAAGGAATTTGGTACCTCCCTGGCTGCCGGAGATTAATTACACTTCGGACCTCCCCCTTCCATCTGCTTCTTACAAAAAAAGAAGAAAGAAAAAGGAAAAAGAAAAAGAAAATCTTCCCTCTAAACAAAACAACAAAAACTCTGCAGTTGCCCTACACGCTGCTGGTTTAAAGGAGACCTGTCTGGCCTACGGTCTGCCTGAGTGATGCCCGCGGTCCACGGCTGTGGACGCCTGGAGGTGGAAAGGTGGGAGCCCCAGGGAGGCTGTCTCGGGGGATGAGATCTGCGTCCCGTAAGGGTGACAGGGCTGTGGACGTCTGGGCCTCAGCGTGGCACCTCCGTGCAGCCAGGCCCTTCGGAAAGGCTCTGGCCCCCACGCGCCAGTTATTGTCCCTCCGTGCTGCAGCTGTTTGACCAGGAACAAGATGATTTTCTGATTCCCCTGTCCCAGGACACCAACCAAGAACTCTGAGGGGCTGCCCTGGGCTGATTGTCCTGAGAGTGAGCGGGCGGCATCAGGGTGCCTGGGCGTTTAACTGTTTCTTCTTCTTTTTTAATATATATATTTTTTTATTTTAAAAAACCACTGCGAAGGCTGAGGAAGGAAAACCCAGCCCTGGCCACTTAGGTTGCATCCAGCATCGGTGTGGACAACGTGTCTGCCCGCTGCACATGGGGGATATTGAGGGTCCCCAGAAGGAAGTGGCCAGCCACCAGGTAGAAGGGGAAAAAGGGATCACGGGATTTCCGAAACCCGTGTCCGCTGCGCTCGTGAGCAAACCAGCATCTCCCGGTTCTCGACCTCCTTTGGGCCTTGTGAAGGCTGATGAGCTCACGCTCGTGAAGAGAGCGAGCCTTTCATCGGGGCATAATTAATAATCATCTGATAAGTGGATAGCCGTCGTCATGATGACGCCAGCCCCGTGCCCCGCGGCCCCGTTTCCTTGGGTCAGCACAGGATGAGATGACGACGCCCCGGTGCGCCCGATTAGGTGCGCGACCGGCTGTGGGTGCAGACGGATCGTCACGGCCTGGCTGGCCGGCCCGGCCCAGCGCAGACCTGAGGGCACAGGCTGGTGCTGCCAGGTTCCCTAAGAGCTGGGCTGGGCAGGTGACGGGAACGTCCCATCTGCTTTATGACTCAGGGGCCGGGACAACCCACTCGCTTCTTGCCAACCCCGTGGCCCCTGGGCAGGGCAGCTGCCTGCTGGAAGCCTCACGGGAACTGCCAGTTACTCATTCCTCCTGTTCCCCTGGCTGCCTCTGCCAGGTGAGAGGAGTCCCCAAAGGCGGGCAGTGCGAATGGCTCCTCGACACACTGGTTGTCAGAGAGACCAGTGGACCCGTCCGCGTGGTTGAGGCTGGTCCTGAGATGAATGGAGGGGAAATAGGTTTTCGAAAAAAGAATCGTTCTAGTCCTTGGGCCTCTCCTAGACTAACCTGGGAAACAGGGCCCTCAGAGTCGACGCCGTGCTTACAGGAGGTGCTTGGAGGGGAGGGAAGAAAGGTTTGTAAGGAGGAAGTTCCTCACCCACTCTTGCCCCAAATGCTTCACAGGCCAAAGGCCGAGAGAGATAGCAGAAGGGAATTCCTAGCTAGAGAAGAGGCAACGCCTCTCCTTCGCAAGCAGTTGGTGGTAGACGGAGCACTTCCCCATCCTGTGACCTCATCTGGGGCTCTCAGTATCCCTGTAGGGGTGGCTGGATTTATCATCCCCGATTTCCAGAGGTGAGGTGACTCACTGGCGCAGGAAGAAAGCCGTCCAGTCGGAGCCAGTTCAGGTGGCAGCAAGACTCTCGGACTTGCCCCACGATGGGTAGGTCCCGCAGTCTCCTTCCTACGGGGAAGATTTACCCTGTTCAGCAGCTGGGCCACGAACGGCCGCGCTGTGCCGGGTGCTGTGCTCGGTGCTGGGGAGACGGCCGTGGCCGTGGCACGCCGGGCTCGTTCCGCAGCATTCTCACCCCTGCGTTAGCTGTTTTTGTGTGTGAGAAACTGTTTTTAATATTCGTATTTTTACTTTTTGTCGGTGATAGTCGACGCACAACATTATATCAGTGTTCGGTCACAGCACAGTTTGTGTAACTTACGAAGTGGTCGCCCCGGTCGATGCAGCACCCATCGGACAGCACACACAGCTGTCACAGCACCACCCACTATATTATACCCTACGGCCCCAGACTACCAGTTCGTACCACTCAGGCCCCCCCCTCACCTGGTCCCCCGTTCCCCGAACCTGACAACCATCAAAATGGTCGCCGCATCTACGCGCTTGTTTATTCTGTTTGTTGTGAATCCTGTCCTCTTGACTCCACACGCGGCATCTGTCTTTGTCTGTCTGACCCACTCTACTCAGCACAATACTCTCTAGGTCCAACCATGTTGGTGCAGACGGCAGGGTTTTACTCTTTTCTGCGGCCGAGTGGTATTCTATTGTGTGTGTGCGTGAGTGTGTGTGCGTGAGTGTGCGTGAGTGTGTGTGCGTGTGTGTGCGTGTGTGTGCGTGAGCGTGCGCCACCTCCCCTTTACCCATCCATCCGCTGGGCACCCAGGATGCTTCCGCAGCTTGGCTACCCTCCTATAAATAATGCTGCGATGAACATATGGATTGACATGGACCTTCAAGGTCGCGTTTTGGGTTTCTTGGATAAATATCCAGGAGGGGGATGACTGGGTCCTTCGTCGTCGCCCGTTATAGCCTTCGTTTTGTATCTGTTTTGTCTGGGGTAGGCATTACTACCTCCACTTTTCTGTGTTTGTCTCCACTTTTATGAAACGTCTGTGTTCATCCCTTTACTTTGCGTCTGTGTGTGTCCTTTGATCCGAAGTGAGTCCCTTGCGGGTTCTTGTTTTCTTATCCATTCAGCTGCTCTATCTCTTGGTAAGAGCATTTAATCCATTCACATTGAAAGTAATTGTTGCTAGATGTGTAGGTGTTGCCATTTTGTTATTCACATGCTTTCTCTTTTCTTTTTTCATTTTAAGGAAGCCCCCCTAGCATTTCCTGTAATACTGGCTTGGTGATGACGAGCGCCTTCAGCTCTTTCCGGTCTGAGCAGCTCTTCATCTGTCCTTCCATTCTGAACGATAGCTCTCCTGGGTAGGGCGATCTTGGCCGTAGGTCCTTGCTTTCCATCACGCTGAATACTTCGTGCCAGTCCCTTCTGGCCTGAGCAGTCTCTGTTGAGAAATCGGCCGACGGTCTTTTGGGAGCTCCTTTGTAGATAACTAGCTGCCTTTCTCTCGCTGACAAAGATTCTCTCTTTGTCTTTAACTTCTGGCGTTTGAATTATGACGTGTCTTGGCGTGGGCCTGTTTGGGAATCATTTTGTTTGGGACTCTCTGAGCCTCCGGGGGTGGTATGTCTCTTTCCTTTGCCAGGCTAGAGAAGTTTCCAGTCATTTTTCCTTGAAAGAGGTTTGTAATTACTTGTTCTTTCTCTCCCCTTTCTGGTATCCCTACGATGCGAATGTTGGTACCCCTTGAACTATTCTCCCTTTGGGGGAATCTTTTTTTCTTGTTGCTATTCCGATTGGGTGTTTTTGTTACCGTATCTTCTAAATTTCTGATTCGGTCCTCTCCTTCCTGTTATATACTGTTGATTCCCTCTAATATACTTTTTTATTTCAGTTTTTGTACTCTTCAGGAGGTTGGTTCTTTATGTTTTCTCGCTCTCTGTGAAAGTTCTCACTGAATTCATCTACTCTTCCCCTAAGTGCACTGAGCATCTTTTTAACCAGGGTTTTGAACTCTGCATCTGGTAGACTGCTTGTCTCCATTTTGCTCGGGTCTTTTTGTGGAGCTTTGTTCTGTTCTTCCATTTGGGACACGTTTCTTTTCCTATTTTAGCTGCTTCCTTGTGCTTGTTTCCATGTATTAGGGCCACTCTGTCTCTCGGTCTTAGTAGAGTGGCTTTATATAGTAGGTGTGCTGTGGGGCCCGGTGGCACAGTCTCCCCTGGTCCCCTGAACCGGGTGCTCCAGGTTTGTTCCTTGTATGGATCGTGTGTGCCTCCTGTCGTAGATGAATCTTGGTTGCTGTATGCTCATCAAGGATAGCGATTGATCCCCAGGCTGATTGATTGTGAGGACTGGCCGTGATTTGTGAAGGAGCTGTTGTGCAGGGGTTGACCCTATACAGCAGGATTCACTGTAATAGGGCTCTGGTGCCCTTTGGATGTGTCACCTTCAAATGTGACCCCAGCTGGTACTTTGGCTCAGACCGAAGCCGGCCACTAGGCGTGCAGGCCGAGGCCTCCTGTGGGAGGCCCTGCCACAGGCCAAGTTCAGCTACAACCTGTGCCCTGCCCAGGGCCACCTAGCATGAGCCACCAAACAATCTGCAGATGGTGACCACCCATGCTGGGCTCTGAAATGCCTCGAGCGGTCAAGCCGTAAACCAAGTGCCGGGCTTGGGGCTTCTTAGCAAGACGTATGGGGCACAGCAAGGCCAGATGCTACTTGTTTGGGTTTGTGAGCCTTTGAGAGATTGTAGGAAAGTTCACAGCAGGAGCCAAGACAGGCCATTTGTGTAGAAAAAAGCCACTGGGAGCGGCTTGCGCGGTCCGCTTGCTGGGATGGGCGGGGCCTCAGGGAGTCATGTGAGCGGGTGATACGTCATGTGGGCGGGGCGACTGCGTCAGTTTGGCCGATGCGGCTCAGAGGCGGAGGCGGCTGTGTCTGAGGATGCGCCCGCAGGGAGGCTCCACAGAGGAACAGCGGCCTCCGCCAGCACTGCCGTCCAGGAGAAGGCGCCCCTCCAGCCCTCGCCCTGGAGCCCGACAACTCGGTTCCTCCCCGCGTGACGCCTTCCGAGCAGCTGCCTCAGCGCCGGGCGCAGAGCGAGCGAGCCCGTCAGCGGTGAGTCAGCGCGTGGGCCCTTGACGAGGAAAGTCTGCGACTCCCTCAGCCCTCCGTCCCGCTCGGCCACCATCCCCGCTGGTTTTCACAGCCAGAGGGTGTGGGGACTCCTCTTCCTGTCGGTGGAACCCTGGGCTGGGGACCCCAGCGTGGGGCCGGGACCCCTCGCTCTTCTGGGGGAACCTCCACACCAGAGCTATTTCTTTTAATGCTCAGCGCCACACGTGGGCGTGGGACCGGCCTGTTTCGTGTCTCTGCTCCTCCTACCAGTCTCAGGTGGCCTCCTCTGTGTGTGTCTAGTGATGGGACTTCCGTTTAGCTAGACTTCAGGCGACTCCCAATGATGGCTGTTCTGTAGTTTAGTTACGATTTTGATGTTGTGAGAGGAGGTGAGCACAGTGTTTACCTTCTCCGCCATCTTTCCCGGAAGCCCACCACGCTGGGTTTTGCTGCCTGCATCTCTAGGCTATGGATCCTTCTAGAGAGATCTGTACTAAAGTCCTTTAGGCTGCATTCATAAGTCAGTTCTGGTAGCTAGCACACGAAAGGAAAATGTATTAGAAAGGTTATGGGTATCTCATGGAGTCCGAGCAGGTATTGGTTCACCCCAAACTCTGGGAAGGCCAAGAACCTTCTCAGGGTTCCCCAGCTTGGGAAGGAAGCTTCTAGGCACTTGAATTGAAACCCTCTCTTTCAGTCTACAGTGTTGCCTGATCATGTTTTTCTGCTTCTAAGTTCAAATCTCTGGCAGAGAGAATCTCATTGGCCCACCTTGGTCTAAAATCTCTTCCCTTGAAATGCCCCAGGGCACCTGGGCAGATAGCGCCTCTAGGGGTCCATCTATGGGTGCCGAGGTAGTTTTCAGGGAAAAGATAGCACTGGGTGCTGAGGAAGCCACACAGGGAGCATTTATTTAGCACAATATGTGTTTGAACCATTTAGGACTTAGGTGGCACCTCAGGGTGAAGCAGGTAGGCAGGGATGATGCCCCCAGTTTTTAGCTATTGCCTCCCTAAAGCCTTATTTTTCTCTATAAGTTCTCAATACCCCAGCTAGAAATTCCTCTAAAAAATTTAAATGAAATCATCTTTTACATTCTGAAGTATTTGTGGATGAAATGGTAAAATGCGATTTTTCTTTGAATCTGAGTGATGGGCATATAGGGATTCATTCTATTCTTTCTATTTTTCTGTAGTTTTGAAAATGCTATAAAACATGTTAGAAAAATATAAAGGGATTATTCTGTGCCATTATGCTCCTTCCTTGGACCCTTTTTAAATGAATGTATTTTTCCGTATTAATATTTTGAGTGATTTCCTCCTTGTTTTGTCACCTCCATCATTTGATGTTTCTCGAAGGGCAGAACTATTTAATCGATTTTACAAGAATGTACTGAGTGCTTCCTATGGGTCGGGCAGGGTCTTTTGCTTTCAGGTGAACTAACAGCAACAACGGTGCTGGATGTTTTTCTGTGTTTCTTGTAGCATCAGCCCTTGGCACAGGTTCCACGAATGTTCTAGGGACTCGTTTCTGTGGTTGCTCTGCTGACCCGTCTGTGATTGGAGTGAGGGCTCAGGAAACCCCTCGGGCATTTGCACCTGCAAGTGGCATTTCTTTTCTGGCATCTGATGTCCAGCAGACCTTCAGCCTTCGGTTGACGGCTCTGGGGT
This sequence comes from Cynopterus sphinx, assembly GCA_030015415.1. Taxonomy (NCBI): domain Eukaryota; kingdom Metazoa; phylum Chordata; class Mammalia; order Chiroptera; family Pteropodidae; genus Cynopterus; species Cynopterus sphinx. Next base: position 2,508,848 of record CM057381.1, read on the forward strand.
CAGGCCAGGGTCTAAACAAACACTTAGGAACGATCTTTATTTTGATCCAATGGCAAAGAAGAAAAGAGAGAGGCAGCTTGCTTGGCCCCAGCTCAGGTGGGGTGGGCCAGGTCAGGCGGCTTGTGGCAGGTGCCCAATTGTCTCTATTTCCAGCAGTTCCATTAACACTTGGCACGTTTCACTCACCTTCAACATTGGTAACATGCAACTGTTGACACAACTAATATTTCCTTATGCTCTTGGGCTTTTGCATGGCCCCCATAGCCTGCACTTAGGATCTATAAGGTTTATTTTCTATACATTAGTGTTCGTATCTGGCAGCGAGATAGTTTAGGCCCCTTTCTCAGACTTTCCACCAAAAACACGGTGCCCTCGTTTAACCTTTCTGGACTGATGTTAAGCGCTTAATATAATTGCCTTATAGAAAAAGAGCCAAAGATGTACTTGGCCACACCACAGCCTCATATTTCAAAACCAGGATTTTTTTTTTTAAATGATCCTTTACAGGGTGTGAAATTGATCGTGTCATGGCTAGGAAAGACGGACATCTCGTCTTACCCCCGACACACAGCCAATGACTTGCTTCCTTCTCCTTCTCGCACCACCCACCGCCCCCAGCCGTTCACCCCACAACTTCTCAGCTGGCTCCTCTCCAGGGAGCTTCCTCTTTTGATCTGGTGGCTGGCTCTACGACTCTCATTTGCTCTGTAAAATGAAACTGACCAAACTGCTAAGAGTCCACTCTCCTCCCTCGTGTCAACCGGTCCCTTGGCCTTGGCCTCTGCTTCCGAGAGAGCCAGTGACTTTCCCTTCAGTAATTTCTCAGTATGAGTCAGTTTCTAAACCCTGGGCGTTTTTTTCCCCTTCATCTTTTTTCACCTTTGAGACGCCTTCTTTTCCTTGGCATGGCCCAGGCTTAATGCAGACACATGCTCGCCTCCCCTCGAGCCACATGGCCCTTTCCCCCACAGCAAAAGGCGAGAAAATAGAATACTTCCGACAATTTGTTCTTCCTGATTTATTGTATTAGAGGGTGGGGCCAGGAATAAAGCAAAAATAGCCTGGAAAGTGAAACCTGTACCTAAATAAATAAATAAATAAATAAACCAACGGCTAAGCTAATGCCATCCCATCATTCACTTGGTGTCACAGTTGGCAACTAAGTGATATAGTTCACTCCGGTGTGCTGCTTATCCACTGATGGGGACCGGTGTAAGAATGTGTAGGCAGAAGGGGGAAGAAAGGCAAAGGGGCGGGTAATCTATAAACCAGACAGACAGCCTTCTCTGGACTGTTTTGCTCATTTCCCGGCCCTGCCGAATCGATGCCTTGTGCTCACAGCAAGCCAGACCTCGTTCCGAAAATCGTTCCCTGCCTGTGTTCTGTTCGGTGTTAGATTTCCTCTTCTTATCACCTCTGTGATGTATGTGTTGCGATACCCTAGGAGGTAATGATATGGTTATCATCGTTCCCTAGCAACCCTGCTTTGTAGAGAAAAATCAAAACACACAAGTTTTGCCCCTCGCTCTGACCTACCCAGAGCCCTCTCCTGCCTGTGCCTGCGCACACGCCCTGTGCCGACCTATCATCTCTGTGCTTCTGACGGGTAATAACTTAAAATCTGAGTGTGATGATCCCTTGTCTCCGAAAGGCTTTTGTGATAGTTTGTCTTGTCGGGATGCCTATGGCTGGTTCAAAATAACGACTACAAATAAGACTGTGCCAAGAAGATCTAAATGCCGGGCCACACAAGTGAGGCTGCCACTAGCCACGGGGGAGATTTCTGCTTCCTCAGAACAGCGAGCCTGGTTCTTTACTCTGGACCGTCATTGTCCGTTTCTTCAAAGACTGTTTGTCTTGTAGATCCGGCTTGATCTTTGTCCGCCATTAGAATGATAGAAAGTTCACCCTATGAAGAATGGAAGTTGAGAAGAGGTGCATGATACAGACTCCCAAGGGGCAGGTACCCTGCCAGGCACAGCTGAGCGGAGAGCTCTCACCACAGGTCCATCCATTTCCAAAGCAGACGTGGACGGGGGCCATCTAGATGTAAACAGGGCAGATATTGTCCCTGTCCTCGTGGAAAGTACAGTCTAGTGGGGAGGCAGACTGCCATAAATAAGAATAAGCAATGTCGGACTATAATTACTGGAGAGGTAAATGCTGGGAATTAACAAAGTATATCTAAGGTGTCGTGCTGGAACAGCTGGGAAGATGACACGGATATATACGTCAAGGATGTGGGTGGGGATGGTGGGGTTGGGGTCGGAGGAGAGAGCACAGTCTACGGGTTGCCAAAGCAAATAGTGACAAAGAGGGTTGTATTTTATAGTGATTATAATCTCCCTGGCAGAAATAGGACATCCTTCATTTCCTCTCGGTAGTTTGTCATAAACAAATTTGATAAGGATGGATTTAATTAATAATGACGATAACGACAACGCTAACCCTTATCCAATACATTCGCGTGAGAGATTTCTCTGAGTATCAACGAGAGGCTGTCCCTGGGTCTCTAAATAGCAGCCCCCCATCTCCTATTTCCTTTATTCTGTTTTTCATTTCTCTATTTTACACGTCCTCGTTTACCTGCTTTTCGTCTGCCTCTGGTGGAGAGGTAACCGCCATGAGGGCAGGTACTTTTGCCTGTTTTGCTGTTTCCCCAGGACTTAAAACACTCCCTGGCACATACTTGGCCCTCGAAAAATACACATTTGTTAAATGAATGCATGGATGTTACTCATTCGATCCTCTCGGTATCTCTTGCCGATGAGCAAATTGGCGCAGAGCGGCGAAGTAGCTGATCTAAGGTCACCCAGGCCATGGAGTGGGAGAATCCGAACCCAGGCCCGGGCGGTCAGACTCCAGAGCCTTGCACAGTAGGAGCACATGCAGAATGGGAACAGCTTCGGAGAGAATTCTCCAGCTTGGGTGAGAGCTTTACTTTGGTTAAATGGCATCTGTGTGAAGACCTCAGAGGGGTAACCCAATCCGGCATCGCGGTTCCAGATACTCCCCCTCCGATGAGACAGGGATCACTGAGCGAGCGGAATGGCAGGACTCTCTGGGTTACAGGGAGACTCGTGCTGACCCAGGAACTGGCGATCCAGAGGAGATAGAGAAGTCCCGAGACCTCCAACAGTTTCCGACCCTGTGATATAATCCGTAGCCAGCGTTCTGGAATATTCCTTGGAGCGGGCATCTTAGTTAGTAACTCAGTCTGGTTACGAGGCGCGTGAAGTATGGACACGTGGTTTACTCTTTCGACTTGTTTAATGGAATTAAAAGTTTTAAAGTTGATGTTTGCGTGTTTACAAAACTCCAAGCTCGGAGTCAAGAAGATAAAAATGCCCTCTTCCCCGTCGGTGCACGCGTTAGCAGCAAATGCAGCCCAGATGGGCTGCCTCTCACTGTGTCTCTCTATCGCTTCGGGCAGAAATGATTTCGGCCTCCGGAATAGAAGACCTGCTTCCGAGGCCGTTTTGACGGTGCTTGACTTCCGACTGACAATTTCTCAGGAATGTAGTTGTCCATAGTTTGCTTTTTCTTTGATAAAAAACGGTTCTGCCTTTGTGCGTGTGTGTGAGGAGTGTCTAACAGAGGAACTCGCTTTTGGTTTTAGAAACTTCAGCTTTTCCTTTCTGCCCACGCATCCCTGAATCACTCAGCAACCCGTAACCTCTTTTTTTCTAAGAAAACTATTTATGGGTTTGGCATTTATTTTGTTATGTGTTTGATCACTTGCCATGTCAGAATCGGTGAGCAATCCTGGTCCTTTTCACATATCCCTCTTTCTGTGTCTTTCTGGGTCTCTCTCTTTGTTTCTGTCCCTGTTTCTTTCTGTCTCAAGAGCACCCTACCCTCGCCTACACACAAACACTAAATCAGATTTACAAGGGAGTTATGTATTTACCAAGCGCTCGTACGGTTGCTAAAACTCATAGCCCGGCCCAATGAAAATCTGCACCTTTTACTATATGCAAAGTATAGCTCAATAATTAAAAAAAAAAAAAGCTTTGTGTTGATAACTTTCCGGTAAATTTCAGGAGAGTTTAAGCATCTCTTGAGTGGATTTTCGTATTCGTCACTGCTTCTAAAGGAATCTCGGTGGGAGCTCTTGCAATGTGGGAACAGTGCCTGTTATGAGAACGTCACAAGCAGCCATTTATTTTTTAGAGGTTAGAAGGGTTCATGTTTTAACTGATAATTTTCACAGACATAATTCGAGCCATTGGAAGCCCGTGACCACCAGGAACACGAAAACCTCAGAGCAGTTTCATTGCTGGGAGGAGCCAGGACATAAAGACGGCGTGAAAAGTCTAGCACACACCTTCCCGTGGATGCCCAAGACAAGCGACTCTCTCATCCTCAGACCCCTCATCTGCAAAAGAGGATACCTTTTGCCCTACTTACTGTCCAAAGCTGTTAGGAGGATAATTAAGTTGAAGTCAACTAGGCAAATGTTTAGTGTCCACTAAACCATGTCAGATTTTACGGGCCTACAGGGAGGTAGAGGCCTGCTTCCTGCCTTCACGGAGCTTGTGGGTGGCAAGGCCCGTACGTATGTGTTCACAACAGAAAGCATCGCCCAGTGTAGGTGACAGGGGTGCAGTGTGACCCACACACACACAGAAGGAGAGTTACTTCTGCCAGGTCCATTGGGCAAGGCTTGATGGATGCGGTTGCATGTGAACAAGACTGTGAAGGAGGATGATTTAGGAAAAAAGTGCTTCCCAAGAATAGGGGCAGTAAGAGCCCACCACAGAGATAAGGTCACTGTGAAAATCAAAGGAGTCTGTAAACCGTTAAGCACTATTCAGTTACAAAATACTGATTGTTACCTCTGCCGGGGCCGCCACCCACTCTTCCCAGCGGCCATGGCTTCTCTGGGTAATAATCTAACCTCCTATCCAGAGAGAAGAGGAGAGGAATCCTGCTTACATCACAGTTACGAGCAGTTGGGGGATGTTTGTCCTTGGCGCGCTCGTCAGTGACGTAACCGCCTTATTGTTAGTTCTCGGCATCTGTTGATACGTGGTTTGTACCCCTTGGGCCTGGAGAAGTCCTCATGTGGATGCCCATGTTCAATAACATGGAGGGTCCCAGGATCTATTTATATCCCCCCAGAGCCTGGTATTCATAGATAAAGGACCACAGAGCAATCGTGGGGCAGGGAGGCACCAAATTCTGGCTCTGATTAATGATGCCACAATCCCAAGGGGAAACGGCAGAGCTCTCTGAGACGAAAGGGAAAACTGAGGATGGTCCTAGGTGACCAGACAACCGTGACCCCAGTCGCCGAACAGAGGGAAGAAACAGCGTGGACAAGAAGGATGACCATGGCGGGCAGTTTGAAATCCCCGCTGACCCCCTGCCTTGCCCCTTACATCAAAAGCCCTGTCAAGTCCACTCTCACTCTATTTAAATATCTCTTTTTCAGCATCTCCAACATTACGAGGTGTACATCATTATGAGGTGTACAGAAACCTGGACAGAGTGGGATTATGTATCCGAGCAGCTCCCGTCGGGTTTCGTTATTCGCGTGTTGGGTAACGCGCAGAATATGGGGCTCGTGTTTAGGAAACATGACCACGATCTGGATGGGACCGTGGAGGCACACCGCCTCACCCTTCTGAGCCGCGGGTGGCTGGCAGAGAGGGTGTCTTTGCTAACGGAAGGGAGACACCACGTCCGGTGTGTGCACCTGGCTGTGTCTCAGTGTGCGCCGTGGGAGGGATCGTCCACTTACTTTGGAATGTTGGACGCCCTGAGAAAACACGCTGAGCCGAAGGCAGCAGCTGCTGTGTCACCTGCTCACCACCCCAGGAAAGGCCCCAGGCCCTGATCAAGGCAGAACAGGAAACTGGTGGTCCCCCCGTCCCCGCTGCAGTGTCTGCATCTTCCTTTGGTTCCCTCCCTCCCAGCTTCTATCCACTTTCAGAGTTTCATGCCCTGGACGGTGCACATGTCAACAGTGCAGAAGGGTTTTCTTCCCGGGGTGCACAGAGTTTCGCGTCCTTCCAGCAGCACTTTTTCCTGCTAACCCTGGATTTGGTCCTAGAGCCCCATCTGTCACTAACCAATCAAGGCTGGAGGTTAATGTGGAAACTATTCATCACGGTTTTAAGCCAAGGCTGGAATTTTAGGAATCAGATCGCAAACAATAGGTTTGTTTTTGTTTTTTAAGGGGGAGAGGGAAATGGAGGTTTCACGGTTTCAGAGCCCTGAAGAGTTAGACGCTGTAGATAAGAGTCATCCCTGTTGTATGCAAGGGCTCAACTTAGGAAAAAGCATAGCCCAAGGGCGGCAATTATCCTGGGGAAATGTCCTCTACCAAAAAGGAAATCAGAGATGATCTCCACTGTGCGGAAAGCCTTGTCGCTGTAGAAAGTGAGGAAAGTGGCATTGCTCTCCTGAAAAAGGCAGGCCCCTCGAACTATCCGCAGGAAGTGCAGAATTCAGAGCAGAAGCACTGTGGGGAGAGAAGGTCTCCGAGGCGCCTAAGTGAACGCTTTGCCTCGGGAAGAATCTAATCTGAGGCTCAGGCTCGTAGAACACTCACCAGAGCTCTATTTTAGAAAGTTCTAGCATCTTAAGCCCCTTGTTTGACGGGAGCTCGCACTTGGTATGGGCAGGGCCCTCCCAAGAAACTCTTCTTGGTGTCTTAGCTGTGACTTTTTGAAACTCATCTCTGGTTGTAAAAAGTATTTGAACCGCTAGTCTGCAGGTTCCTGAGTGTGGTGACATGGGCACCTCAATAACCCACAGGAACCAGCTCGTTTTCAGCACGCACGAAGTTGTGTTTTTGCCTGACATCCCCTTACAACATAAGAATATCATCTACTGTTCTGGTCAATAGCATTAATAATTAACGAGATGACTTAAACCTCCTTTTCCCTCGAAGCTACCATTTTATAAGTGTCCATTCATTCATTCATTCATTCATTTATTTATTTATTTCTCTCTCTTTCTATAATTTCATGAGGGAGCTTTCAGGCTTTTTAACCAAGTAAGTATTCTTCTACGGAACTTACACAGATGTAAAAGGTACTAAAGCTAAGAATTCGTAAAATACCCGCATTACTTTTCATCCATTTTAAACAGGCTTAACATCGCAGGACTACAAGTCCATGTGGTTCTCCTCGAACTCTGCCCTCTGGTATTGTCTCATTGGATGGTCCTCCCCATTGCTTCATAGAAAAATTAAAAGCCAAAACCACCTAAAACATTCAAAGACATATTTCCCCGGGATGTCACTGCGGTGGAGTTAAAGTAAACAGTGGATTGGGAGGCTGGGTTTATTTCTCAACGCTGTCAGCAACCCAGACGCTCTGTCACGAAGCTTTCAAAGCCTCCGTTCTGCCATCCTGGTCATGGAAGGGAGAATTTTTCTTCTTCTTATGAAGTAGCTCGTTTAATTAAATAAAATTTAATAACGTAACATTGGAGAAAAGCACCCAGCATAAACTCTTGCATTCAACAACTATAAGATCTCGTGAGGCCTGCCGCTGCATTTCACCACACGGGGACTTCTTAGTCCCCGACTGGGCTAACGGTGCTCACATATTAATAACGGTCGCTGGTGACCCGCAGGCTCAGCCCTGCCCCAAACCAGGCCTGGGCGACCCCAGTTGGTAGATCACTCCTGTAGCGGGCACCTTTGATTTGCCCTTCCACCATCCACGTCTCCTTCTCCTGGTCACAGGACACCAATTTTCCACGGAGAACCATCCCTTTCCTACTTCCTAATCCATGCAACTGGACAGGACTTGCCCAAAGCGGTGTAAGTGTGGCCAACCAGAGTCCCCAAATCCTGTGGACACAGCGACGGGTTCAGGTATGCCCCTAAGGCCAAGCCAGGCACATGAAACCTTGATTCTGGAATCTCCTGGGGAGGGTCTCATTTTGCGCTACGAGAGGAAATAAGGACGTTAGGAGGCCACGCTGGAGTGCACGTGGCCATCGTCACCATGTGGACTGAACAGCAAAAATAGCCACAGCGACCGAAACTGCCACCGAGGAGAGCGGAGTCTGGAGAAGGACACTCCGTGGGCTGCATCGCCTGAGCCCCTGGGCCCATCCATTCTGGAAGATTTACTCGTGTGCTTTTTGCTGATCCAGTCCGTGGCTTCTTTTTCACTTTAGACTTTGGAGTTGAGTTTCCGTCCCTCGTGATAAAAGGAGGCCCTGACTGCGAACTACACTTGCTCCTCGCCGTGAAGGAGATGCCCGGGGAAGAGTCCAGGGCCCAGCGATGACTCATGCTCGCGTGCACAGCCGCAGAGCCCTACATACCCGCGACACAGGTGTGGCCCGGCCTTCATCCCTCCTTCCTGTCTGTGGCCAGCGGCCCCACAACCCTTGAGCCTGGATCTTCAGAGTCCAGGTTCCCTGGCCCCACTGCAGCTTACCTAAACCCATCCAACAGGCGAGTCTGACCTTCGGTCAGGTTGATGCCTGCATTTTTTTTTTTTCAGTGTCTCTAAAAAAAAATAATCTACCTCAAAAGTTATAGATAAGCTCCTAATAACTTCTCAGGGAATCTTTCCTGATGTCTGAACTCCTCCCTGATAAATTCTGGATTTCCTACTGCCCGAAGAAGCTTAAATATCGCCCAGACTTACTTCCCTCACTCCCCCGCTCTTGGCTTTTGGACTTCAGTGACTTCTAGGACTGGGTTGGAGCTCGTTCTGAATTACTCCTGGACATAACACTGAATTTGAACCCGACCCCTGTCTTTCTCCAGCCTGAACAGGACCAGCCTGTCTTCCTCTGTCTTCCCTGGCTCCTACTTCAGCTCCCGCCCTTCCACCATTTTTCGGGAGCGATGAAAGCAATTTCATCTGTGGATTTCCACACTTAGGCGCAGGTGCCCTGATTTTATATTGGGACTTTGAATGCACTTGTGACACTGAATGAGCTTCCTTATGCTCCATGTCCCCAGTTCCTACAGCCCACCCACAGAGAAGGAACTCACTCCTTGGTGATCAGTCAAAGGGAATCTCTGCACCAGATTGGCGCAATCCTGTTCAAGGCAGGGTGGCTGGGGGACATGTGACTCCAACAAGACAAGGCCTGCCCAGCGTTGTCAGCGCGTCCTCGTCCTGGCCCTGCACACAGGAAAAGCAGAGAAGGCCCACTGGAGATGGGAGTGATGCTCCATCCCCGGAAGTGCCTCTGAACCTGCCCTTGGTGTGGGCATTGGGTGCCGACCAAGAGGACGTCGACGATAGTTGGTAAAGCTGGTCAATGGGACCGCTCTGCTCGTTCTCAGGTTGCTGCGTGGGCCTCCTTGTCACCTGAAGGGCCGAGAGCTGGGTTCGCTACTTGAATGTGGGAAGCTGAAGACGATGCTCCCCATCCTCGCCTGCCTTATCTCACGGGGCCCTGGGAACACTGCCCAGCCCAGACCCCTGAGCCAGCCGAGATTTTCTCCTGTCCTGATGGCCTGCCATCTCCTATGTCCCAATTGTGACCAGCCTGTGACCTGCTCTTGCACCTTAAGGGCCAGTGGAGAGGACATGAATCAAAGAGTCCTAGACAGGCGTGCAGAATACCCCCAACACAGTCTAAATCGGGAGAGGGGGACTCCCAAGCCAGAGGTCACGTGAAGGCCCACACTGAAAGGTGCCCAGCTCTCTCCTACGCACAGGTCACGTGGCTGAAGAGTGAGAAGCTGAACGAGGCGGGTTGACCCAGAAGCCATGGTGCTGAGCCTGCCCCCTGCCCCCCTAATCATTGGCTCTCTCTGCAGCTGGGGACAGGATGGGACGGCGAGTCCTTGTGACTGAGCTGTAAACTGAAATGGGGGTGACACGTCCCCCCCACAATATGCTGGCTACACCCTAGGCTAACCCACCCAAGGCTATTAAACTTTTAGGAAATGAAGATTTATGCCTATAAGAGATTTGTCTGGGTTTAAGGGGGAAATAAAAACCTACCTACCCTCAGACATAGGCGCACGCCTGCGTCAAGCTGGGGACAGCCCGTCCCGCGCTGGGTGCACGTGGGCTGGTTCTGAACGTGTGGCGCCCGCTCGATGACCACTTTGTGCTGGTGGATTGGTCACTCTAAAAGCGCACGCGTGCCCTTTGCATTGTTTTCTTTTCTGCTAAACCAGTTAACTTCAGTGTGCAACATGCAGGTCTTAACAGGCATTTTTCAAGGTGCATGAACCCTGGTCGGTGCATTTCAGGTCTTCCTTTTCTTAGAAAACATTGGCTGGTGTGTGTGTGTGTGTCTATACCTACACATATAGGTACATATGTATAAAGTATATACCTGCTACGTATTATACAGAATGTATCATGTGTATTGTGTATGAAAGATATTATGTAGATATTTTATATATATGTACATATCAGCACAAATCTGTGTCTGTTGACAGCTAACTAGAGACTTCACACTTCATGTAACAAAGTGCAGATTACCCTTGAGGGTCAATTCCCCATTTCAAAAGGTCGATGACAAGAGCAGCATGAAATAAAGAATTTCTACAGCTTAAATTTAAGGTCCCGGGAAAGTCCACATGGAGAGTATTTTCTGAGTTTGGGGAGATAGGATTTTCATTTTATGTTTTATTTATTTATTTACTTATTTGTTTGTTTATTTATTTATTTATCACAGGATCAGAGAAACCCAGAATACTGTCGGGGGAGCTGAGAGGTGACGCTCTCCCAAGGCTGCAAGGCACCACGTGATGAGCCTGGCCGGCTCGTTTGGTGGCGGTGGCTTTGCCTTGGCAAATCACACAGATAGTCATTCAGGCCCAGGTCTTGAGTTTCAGCATATTTTGTTTCAGAAAAGACAAAAACCACTTATTGATAGCTATGCCGGCCTCCGACATGCCGTCTATCTCAGTGAAGTGATCTTTTCCAACCCTATGACTGCCAGTTAAAGGTGACCTTGAGCTTGTTGACATAAGTTCAGTGGGAAAAAAAAAAATTTTTTTTTGGATTTCACGTTTTTAATCACCAGCACGGTTGGGATCAGCCTTTCGGAAGGGCTGGAGGCATCGAAGCCAGGGCTCCCGGTATTCTGCGACATCTGTAAATAGCAGTCGTTACACCGCAACCTTTTATTAGGGCTCGGCCATGTCCCCAGAAAATATGCTGGACATATCTCAAAGATGACACTTACTCTCCTAGCCTCAAGCCAAAAGAATCCTGCCCTTTGCTAATGCATTTGTTTAAAAACCATCCAACGGACGTGAGCGTGAGATCCCTGCTCTAAAGGAGCTTCTTATGTTCCTCTGGGAAGACAGAGACCCAACAGGCCAACCAGACAGAGACTGAACAGGGAATTCCAGACAGTGACCGGGCAATAAGGGAACTGCAACTGGGTACTGACGTCGAGAGCGCTGCCTTACATAGCAGGGTCGGGGGGATCTCCCCAAGGGGGTGACCTTAGCGCTGACACCCACATGAAGTCAAGAGAATTCGTGAACAGGGACCAGCGAGGGGAAAGGCCCTGAGGAGCATCGGGGTTTAACAGCTTCTTAAGGTGCCTCCTTGTTCTCGTCTGCGACTGCTTCGTCCGGTTGTTGTGAGGGTTAAGCATTTGGGACGACATCGGCCCAGAAGGAGCTGACTGCCCGCCCCGGCTGTGCGGATGAGCCGAGGACGTTGATCATGAAGACATTGCTGAGGGTGAAGAAACTGGGACAGGAAGTGTCAGGAGATGGGGTTAATGCTCAACCTGGAGGGAACACTGTGCTTATCACAAAGATAACGCCTCAAGACCTATGGACTAAACCCGGGAGGGATGCACAGCTGAACTCGGAGCTCCTACTCTTGCAACACTCGATAGTGCGCAGTCACGTGTGAAGAAAGGCAAACCTGCTTTCGAGCACTCCGGGGCCTGTTACATTTAAATGAATGAGTCACTGAGCCGGGTGCCAGGGGCGCGAATACGGACGAAAGCGACACCGCCCTTCTCCTCCACGAAGCCTGTGTCCTCGTGGCCTCCGTGAGTGTCCCCTCCTGCCTCCGCTGAGCTCTCATTCTCTGCCTCGTAGCCCTTTCCTCATTGTCAGGCAGCCATTCGCCTCAACAGGAAAAACGCAGCTGTTTTTCTAGATTCACATAGAGACGCACACGGTAGTAAAGCAAGGCCTGTGCCCGGGAGCTGGATGGAAGGAAGCCCAGGGAGGCACGTGGGATCCACTTCAGCCGTCCTTTCTCTCCCACTCAGAATGCCCTCAGATGCCCATCGTTTCTCTTATGTAAATCAGCACCCCTCTCTTGAGCCCAGACCCCCCAGTGTCATTTCCAGGGCTCTGCTTACACTTCTGAGGATTTAGCAGAAGCTTCCAGAGGTTTTACTTGAAAGAGGCTGATTAAATTCTCAGGCAAGGACCATCTTCCTTCCCTAGTGTCCACCTGGGGTGAGAGAAGTGGTTTTACTCATACATAGATAGACGATGGGTGTGGCTATAAAAATATTTATGGAAAAAATACATTCCCTGGTATTAAAAATGGCATCATGCTCTACATGGTTTCGTTGCTGCTCCTTCTCAAGTGTAAATGTATTTGAAACAGTTTCCACGTCAAGAAGTCTGATCCAGACCGTGGCCACCTCCTGTGACCCCATCTCACAGCTGTTTTGTGATTTTCTTATGTCTTTTCAACGCTTAGACTGTTTGAGCATCGCTGTCAGGCCTGGTAACTCAGGGGAGAACATCCTGGGTCTGTCTGCTGTTGCCTTCCTGACGCATGTCACAGGACCCGGCGCTTGGCGAATGCCCACCGCAATGTTTGTTCAGTGAATGACTGAGTGACTCCATCCATGCGACTTCCGTGCCAGGAGCTCCTGCTTCTGTTCAGACCCTGCATCACTCTATTCCACAGATTCACACACAAAAGTAGCTACCGTGATTGCAGAATCGCGCCAACCGAGGTCGCGGGTTCACTCTGCAAAACCTCAGTTAACGTGACACTGGGCAAAGCGAGTTCAAAGGTTGTCCCAGTTGTTTGGGGGCTGGGGGTGGGGGCTGGAGCTCTGGAGCCCTTGGGTGATGCACGGGAAGGGGCTTGCGGACCCCCCTGAGAAGACTGGAGCTGCGTGGGTCTCCGCTTGTTGACCTGATTCTCCTGCACGAGCCACACTGAACCGGGCAGTTGTTTCCTAAGTCACGACGCTTTCGAAGGGACAGAGACCTTTCCGAAGGATGGTTTGTGCCCCCGTCTTTTCCGATCTGGACGGCGTCGCGTTGAAGCCCCCTTTGCTGTTTAGTAACTCCCTGGCCCCTGTTGCTCCTGTCCCGTCTCAAGCCTCTCCTGTGGTCGCTGCTCCCGTGTCCTAGGCCCTTCTCCCGGTGACTCCCCAGGAGCAGGTGTCTGAGCCACGGGGCTGGCTGTGGCCTCCGGGCCCCCCCTGACCTCAGTGGCCCAGTAGCGCCTGCCACCCAGTCCCGACCTGGTAGCGGAGACCTCAGCGCGTGAGACAGAGCGGGCAGGTGTGTAGCTCCAGGTCGAGGGGGCCGGGAGAGGCTGGTTTGCTCTTTGCCCATCGTCAAGCCTCCGGCCAAACCGCAGGCTCTGGCCTCGGCGTGCTTGTCATTGTTCCTTTCAGAAGGTGACTCGGGTGTCCATAGTGACTCCTGGTCTTACGGGCCCAGACAACAGATTTCCTCTCTGTTCTGTTGAGCTTTCCGGCGCGTCTGAAAGTAGGTGTCCTTTAGGTGACTGCTTTCTGGCTGCTACTCTATGGGAAGGTCACTTAGGCGGTGGCTCACTGTGAATTTTTTCTGCTCTTCAATCGCTACGAAGTAAATGCCTGTGCACTCGGAACTCAAGTGACCAAAGAGAGGCCCCGGCTTAGGTGCTCTGAAGAGCAAAACGGGTGACCCGTCACGTGTTACTCCCACACAGGTGGCTGCCACCTCCACGGGCCACTGTCCCCACGCTGTCCATGGGAATGCCTTCCTGGAAGTCGGGGAGAAGGGGGACCCAGAGAAAACCGTTCTCCCCACATGGTGATGGCGTCTCAGCCCCTCCCAGGGCATGGCCTCAGCAGGAGGGGTGGAGGGGCATACTCCCATGTCACTACTCAGAGGAGCCCCGGGCTGCGGCACGTGGCATCTGCCAGCCCCGCGGGGTGTCCCTCTCTCTACCCAGCCATGTGGACAGGGGAGGGCCTGGACGTTTGCTGAGAGCCTGCTACGGGCCTGGCACCGCAGAGCTGCTCTGATCAGTCCCCAGCGTCTCTCTCTTTCCTCCTACACGTGCTGCTCACCACCTGTGGCTGCCTTGGAGATGGTGCTCTCTGGGACCCCTCAGCCCCACTAACTGGGCTTGCCAGGGTTCCCTGAGGGGCTCCCAAGGGTTATGACGCCTGGGGACACCTAGAGACTCCTTCAGCAGGACACAACTCACCGGAACAGCGCACAGACCCTGCTCCTGACCTCGATTTCTCTGAGAACTGACCCTGCAACAAGCCCCTCAGGGGCAGAAACGTGTCAGCTCTTTCTCAGGCCCTCCTCCCCTCATAGGGCGGGCCCGAGGGACCTCATCCTGGCATTTCCCCCAAGGGGTTGTCACAGGCCTGTCTCCTCAGTAACCAGGTGATGGACAGTGTCCAGCAAACCTGGGTCGCTCTGGTGCAGCGTGGCAACTGTGGACCCTTGTGTATCCTGCCTGGTCCTACGTGTGGGGCTGAGGAGCAGCCGCCCTGCAGAGTGGCCACCCCCGGGCACCCCCACCCCAATGTGGGGGCCTCGCATCCCCTCTGCATAGGCTGCTCCCCCTGCTCTCCTCGCTTTCTGTTCAGGGGGTCGGTGATGAGGGGGGATTCTCTGACTCTGGTCTGAGCTGGCTTCTCAGGAGGGCGGCCTGGCATCTGTGTCACCCCCCCCAGGGTTGGGGACCTGGGGTCTCACCTTCAGGGATGCGGAGAGGTGGGGTGGTGAGGGCTTCCGCACAGAGGGACGTTCACACAGCAAGTGGCTTCAGGGTTGGGGCCCGTCTGGGCCATCAGGGTGAGAGCAGGACCCCTTGACGCCACCCAGGGGAGCAGTCAGTGTCAGGCCCCCGGCCAGGCGGCTGCAGTTTGGGGCTGGGTTCCAGGGCCAGGAGGGGACAGGAGTGCCACACGGGAGCAGAGCAGACGCCTGTCATAGGCCAGACCTGCCCCGCAGCGCGAGTGTAGACAGAAACGCGCCGGTCGCCTCCCTCAGGCACCCGCACGCCGGGCTCAGGGCGGCGACACCGACCAGTTCCCTTTCCCGGTGATGGCCGCGGGTCCAGATCATGAACCTGTAGGTGGTGTCCGATCTGCTCGATTATCTAGCAGGACAGCAAGTGTGCAGATGTCCGGGGCGGCGAGGTGGCCTTTCCTCTCCCCACAGATCCTTTTCAGGGGAGGAGGGGGCGGTGGGGGAGAGCCAGTCCCATAAACTGAAACACGAGGTCTTGCAAAGAGGTTCCTGATAGATTTTTTAAATTTATATTTTATTTAAAAATTTTTTTTAGGCAAGGCAACCCTTGGTTGACCTCACAGACTGCAAGGACCTTGTTAGTTTATAATCCCTTTTTTATTTTTGTTTATTTTTTATGCCTACGGCATAGATGATTTTTTAAATCTCTGAAATACAGACACACAAAGAGACGAAGGATGGTGGACGGACAGACCTGCACATCCACACACGGACAGAGACACACGCAGATCCAGACAGGTCTCGTAGATGGAGCAGATGGATTCCTAAATGTCTCCATTTAAATTCCGTTCTTGAAAATAATCCTTGCTTGAGATTTATCAGGATGGAGCTCCATGTTCTCTTTCATTAAACAGTGGGACATACGCAGCCTAACTTTTTCCCCTTTTCTAGTTTATTACCGGGAAGCTCAGGGCTAAACTTCATGCTTCATTGCGTTACTCCCTTAGTTTACACCTTCTAATGTCATGGTTTTTTTCCTTTCAACCCATTTTGTTCCTTCTGTATGTAGGTCCTAATGTAAGAACTTTACGGATATTTACCACAAGCCATTTCCCATGATTTTTGAAGTGAATAATGACTCATAATAATTAAGTAAATGAGCTGAATTTCCGAGAATTTAAAAATACGTACCAGGGAGGTTTGCCAGTGGATGGATGACTGAGTTTGGAAAGCAGAATTCCCTTTAATGAGCAAGGCCCTGTCACAGGTCCCACCTGGGCAGAGTTTGGATTGTGAAGTTCAGCCTCTGCCGTGGACGGCGGGAGTCGTGTACTCCTGCGGGGAGGGGGTCGATCAGAGGTTCCTGTGGCAGGAGGGAGCGGCTGGTCCCCCACCAACCGCGGGCCCGCTTTGCCAGCATCGCTCACTTTCACCTCCTGGCTCAGCCATGTTTACAGACGCACCTGGGAATGCTGGCCCGATGGGAAGATGCTTTTGGGGTCCTTTATCTGACCCGCCGGTCAACACGGCGCCTCGGCTCACAGGTATCAGGGGAGAGAGGCCTGCAGTGTCCCCGGGTCCGTTCCTCAGGGCGGGGCGGGAGAGGGAAGCAACCCGACCTGCCCCTTCCCCCTCTGGGGAGGAGCGTGTGGTGGAAACTCCTCTTTACACCCAGGGCGAGCCATGGCGCTGGCCACCTGCGGGACACCCGGTTTAGGCTCCTCCTGGCATCTGTCCTGTCGCATCTTCATCCCCACCGCAGAGTCGGAGATGATGTGCTGGGGCGGGAATGCGAGCTCAGAAAGCCTTCGTCGTGTCCAAAAGCGGCTCGTGGGGCTGGCAGCTCACGTGCACCCCAGCTTGGCGGCCCCTGGTCCAGGGTGCAGGCTGAAGCTGTGCTCTCCTCGGGAGGGGCTGGCTCTCTGTGATGGGGTGAGTGTGTGTGTGGGGGCAGGACTGCCCCCAGGAGACAGGGAGGATGGGCATCCTCTCGCCTAGGTCTCCAGGCAAGTGGCCCGTGGTACAGAGGGAAGGTTCTAGATGCCAGTGTCCTCGTGGTGGAGGACCGATGGGTGTGAGGCTTCTCCCCCACGAAGCAGCTGCCCAGCATGGGACGCTTGTCGTCCGGCCTCGTTTCACAGGTCAGAGGGCAAGTCCTAGGATCAACCTGGAGTTGCTTTAGAATAAGTCAAGGACCCACGTGGGGAAAAGGATTCGACTGACTTTGTGTAACTTTCAAAGGGCAGAGCCAAGACTGTGAACACGGGCTGGGAGGACACAGAATTGAGTTTGAATTTAGGAAGGTTTTTCTATCCCTTCGAGCTGTTCAGAAGTGGCCTGAGTCCATCCACAGATGAACGGATGAAGAAAATGTGGTCTGTGCATTCAATGGAATATTATTCAGCCCTGAAAAGGGAAACGCTGACAAAAGCTACAAAGTGGATAAACATGAGGGACGTTATGCTGAGTGAGATAAGCCAGCCACGAATACTGCGTGATTCCACTTACCTGAGGTGCCTGGGGTAACCAAATCCGTAGAGACTGAGAGTAGAGGGACCGGGGGGTTTGGGGAACGGGTAGTGATCGCCCGGTGGGCACCGGGTTTCTGTTTGGGGTGGTGACAAGAGATCCGTGGGCGCGCGGTGGTGATGCTTGCACGACAGCGTGGCTGCATTTCACACCACTGAACCGTACACTCACAAGTGGTTCCAAGGGAAAATCTCGTGAGGTCGATTTTATCACAATTAAAAGCCTAAGTAAACAGCCCTGGAGACAAAGGGCCCTGTGACGGGGAGGGAAACGTGGCTCTTAGCCGGATCACCACGTTGGCACGGACGCGCCTCTTTGGTAGTCGTCTTGGGGTTAGTTTTAGAGACACAGAGCCAGGTGCCACGGTCTTGCCTGAGTCTCATGACTCAGTTCAAAGACAACCGGGAGCCAGAGGCAGAAGCACCAGATCCCGTAGGAAAGGGACCTCGCTTGCCTCCTCCAGCCTGAATGCGACAGGGGCAGGGGTGGCTTCTCACGAGCGGTCGCGAGGTAGCACAGGACCGAGAGGCCCCGTGAGGCTGCAGGACGATCGTCTCTAGAGAGTGTAGGTTCCGGCTTTGTAGGTCTTCGTCGTCTTGAGCCTCACTTTCTGCATCTGTAGGAGGGGAATGAGGCCTCCCCTGCAGAAGCCGAGAGGTCGCCTGTGTCTGCAGAAGCACCTACTGCATGGCCATCACCCACACCAGCGTTTGCTACCGTCCGTCTCCCAGATATCCATTTTTCTGACTTTTTTTACTGTTAAAACTATTTTACCATGATCTGTCTGTCAGGAATGTGGTTCCTGCCAGATCCATCTTAGCAACCGGGGAGCGGGGTTGACTCCGCCAGAGACATCCTCCGGGGGCTGCGTTGACACGTGGAGGTAACCCTGCGCTATTCCGGGCGTCCTGGAGTGTGTCACGGAAGGAGGCGTGACTTCTTCTCGTCTTGCCCTGTCAGTCTATCAGGAGCAGAGCTGAGGCCTAGCTTCTAGACCCAGGACGCCTGGCACAACTGTGTGTCTTGCTAAAGTTTCTTCCAGTTCTCCTATTTGTCTTGGTCAGAGAGACCCACGTGGGAGGGGTCCAGGCGCGGCCCCACCAGCATTCTGCACGTTTGCCAAAGGACAACTTGGGAAGAAGGGGGGTCAAAGGCGACCAGGGCAGATGAAGGTCGCGGTGCTTTGTTTCTAAGCAAACCATCATCCGTTTGGTGCCAGGTGCTGCTCTTCTCTCCGGTTCACACCTGCCTGTAGTCACCCAGGGCTTGAACCGACAACCCGGTAGGACACAGTCAAACTCCCCCAAGGCCGTGATGAAAAGAAACGCTGGACTGTGCAGCTACCTTTCCTTGTCAGCAGAGCTCTGGGTCCGTGGAGGAACACGACGACACTCAGAAAGGAAGATTTTGGTGTATGTTCGAGCCAGCGGGAAGTACTCCCCCCGATTCCCTCACGTGTGGCAACACCTGAAAGAGACAAGGGCCCGTAGGTTAGGGTCGTCCAGCCTTGGCCCATCGGTGCTCCAGTGCCCGGGGGGTGGAACAGAGCTCACCGGTCTCACTGCAAGGAGGAGCTAGATCCAAGGGAAGGGAGGTCGCGGCCACTGGAACTTGTGGGTCGGGGAATCCAGGGAGTCGAGGGGTCTCCCGAGAGGGAGTGGGTGCCGGAGATGTGCAGAGGGGAGACTGCAACTGGCTGAGCACTGATCTCCAAACACGCGACAGGGACGTATCTGAGGGGGAAGAGCCAGCCACAAGCAGCTGAGCCTTTCCCAAGGCTCGCACGGGCTGGGAGGCGTCTGTGTTCCCACCCTCCAGGGGGAAAGCCCTCCGCGTGGGGTCGTCAGGAGGAGGACCCTCCGTATGGAGCCCCACCTTAGAAGTGGGACTAAAGAAGCCCAGAACTAAAGGCTGCTCCAGACTCATCGTAAGAAGCTTAAAATCAAGCCTCGAAAGGGTCAGACTGATTCCAGGCAGCTTATCCTGGGGCCCTAATCGTGCTCAGTACTGTTTAGAGGAAATAACAAAACCCAGCAAGCAGCAACATAGAATCGCAATGTCAGGCATCGAGTCCAAAATGACCAGGAGTGCAAAGAAGCAGGAAAATGCTACTCTTAACCCAGAAAAAAAAATGGATCAGGAGAAGCAGACCAGAAATTATGAAAATGATGAATTTGCAAAGAAGAACATTAAAACAGCTGTCTTAAGTGTAAGAAAGCGAAGGAAAACATAAACACGATGAGAAGATAAGTTGATAATATAAGAAGATTTAAACGGGACATATCAAGATGAAAAACATAACATCTGAAGTGAACAATGCTGGGTGGGATTAATAGTCAATCGGATGCGGAAGAAGAAAAAAATAAGTGAAGCTGAAGGTAGAGCACTATGAACCATCCACAGCGAAGCACAGAGAGAAAAGACTGAAAAATTCATAGAGCATCAGTGCCTGGTGGACTACGCATGTGTAATCTAAGCGGACTACACATGCATCATTAAACTGCAAAGAAAACGACGTGGGGGTCGGGGAGAAGACGTTCGAAGGAATAAGGATGTCCTCACTCTGATGAAACACTATTCACTGAGAACTTCCAGGGGCTCCACAAACACCCAGCAGAGTCGACATGAAGAAAACGAGGCCAAGACGCAGGACAATCGAGCTGTTGAAGACGGCTGGTACAAAGGAAATCTTAGTATGAAAAGGGACAGTGACAGTGACATCTCGTCAGAAACGCGTAACCCCGAAGACAATGAGGCCACGTCTTCAGCGTGACTCGTTCCACACGTGGAAGGAAAATGCAGGAAAAGAACACAGAGACGAGAAGAAGAAACGAAGCGTGCTGTTCTAAGATGGTGGTAACGAAGCGGGATAATAAGGTAAAAAGGATAACACGGACCCTATAGGGGACCCTATAGGGGACGCGGATCAAGCCCTGAAAAAAAAAAACAAACTTCAAAGCACTTTTTAAACGTGATTTTCCCGCTCTCCAGTCGGCATCCTTCATTCTGGCTTTAATGAGTTCTGATAATATTTATAATTTCAAAATCTCACCTCTCTCCGTCGTCCCGCATCTGCTCCCCCTTTATTCAACATTGCCACGAGCAGCAGAGGAGGTCCCTTCAGCCTCACGCTGGCCTCGCCGCGCTCGATTTGGGATTCTGGAATGTGTCTGAGAGAGGCCTGCGCTGGCAGCAGCGCTGGCTGTGGGCCGTTTCTATGTAAATGCTGGGGTTGGGGTTGGGAGAAGCCGTGTTCGTGAAACGGTTCTGCCACGTACCAACGGCCCTGCCTTCCGTTTGGGGCAGTGTGGAAGGTCGCTGGCCTGGGAGATCCCACACATTGCACGTGTAGGCTTCTCTCCGGGGCCCTTCCTTGTCCACTGTGGAAGGGATGAGACTCTCGGAAGCCACGGGGGAAACCTACGAACTTAGTGACTAACCCTTCGTGTCAGATGAGCAGAAAACAACACTGACCCCACCGATTTTTTTTTTCCCACCAATGCATCTCCTCGCCCAGGGCTACCCGCGTGGCTCACACTTGGAACGATGAGCTTTGCACGAGGTCTGTACCTAGGGGCTGGATGACGGGACAGCGGTCCACCAGGTCAAGTGGCCCTGGGTGGCTGAGGGGAGAAGTGAGCCACACAGTCAGTCAGTGCATCTGGCTAGAGGCCCAGGCAGCCCCGCTTAGTGGTAAAGAACAAGTGGGGGATTCAGGAGAGAGCCAGAGAACGTCCTAGTTCTGTCGCTGGCTCGACCTCAGGCCACGCAACCTCCCTGGACCTTTCTACCTGACACCAGAGCAGTGTTTCCCTCCGGACAGTGCCTGCCACTGGTGCTGTGCCAGATGTCCTTCTTCTTAACAAATGCTAACGTATTCTAGAAAATATTAGGAAATCTGATGCGCGCCAACCATAGTTTTTTGACTATTATTGATTAGGATGAGTTAAACTATAAAAATCAAGTCAATATACAGACAAATACTGTGTAAATGGTCTAGACAATACAGGATAGAGAGAAAAACTAAAAAGATTTTCAGCTCAAAATGGTGGGTTTAGAGGTATTTGTTTTAAGGCACACACGATAGCATGTAACTTGCACATAACAGTACAAATAAAGTGAGAAATCTCCTGGCGACGAAATTATAGAAACTGGGTGTCAGGTGGACATGGGGGAACTAACAGACGAGCAGACTCAACAAAGCTGAAGAGCCAGCGGTGGGTGAAGGTGAGAAGCAACTTGATTTGCATGTCAGAACCTCGGAAAGGCCTAGAAATCTGCGGCATCTGCTGCTCCTGGAAGCAGAGGTTCAAAACAAAATAACTGTGGTTAAAAGTCTCTTTAGGAGGGAGAGAGTGCCCTCCGTGCCCACACGGAGAAATCTGCCCCTCCTCCCTGACCTGGGCCGAAGACTCCAGAAGAGAATTCTTCACGAAGAAGAACCTGTTGGAGACCAACGGCATGAGTGCTGAGAGAGGATTTGTGCAACTACGGGAAAGCTTGGGAATATATCAGTGACAAGAGCATAAAAATCTTATCCAACCACGGTCCTATTAACTCTGCAAAAAAATAAAAATAAACAACAAACCCCCACACTAATAACGGCAGAAAAGGAGACGCCATCACAGTTTACTCGGTGTCTCAGGTGTCGACCTTGGTTTCGTTTCATCATTAAAGTCATGTCAACTGAATGTTGACTTTCCCCAACTATATTGGAAGGAGGGAGAAGGACGGGAAATAAAAATGAATTAAGCTTCACCTGAATATCTCCTAGCAGGAAGTCAACAGGTGATGCTAAAAGAAAAGATCAGGTGGAAATATTAGCACTTGCTTTTGAAGATAAAGAATTGGAGACGAACGAGGAAGTGGTAACTTCAGGGCTGGACGACGGTGTCATTTTGGTAACAGGTATAGTGGGACGACTTGACTTTTAACTACATGCCCCAGGATTTTGCTACAATTTTTAAAATTTCATCTAAAAAGCAATGAAGGTGTTAGGCAAATGGCAGGGCTTTGGAAGAGACCGGCCTGAAGACTTTTGAAGACGGTCGGTCTGTGACTCGATCTTTAAAAAAAGAACGAATGAGCAATCTCCATTTCTACTTGTGTGTCGTCATAACGCCCGGACGGCTTAAATTATTATTTAAATTACAGTGGATGGCTTTGGGGCAGGGTGGTCCAGAGGATTGTAGCACATGGGGACACTGCAGGGTTTCCTAAGCCAGGGCTGGAAGGCACCTGGGACACTTTGTAAAGGCGCGTGCACGCGCGCACACACACACACAGAGATTTACAGGTTTTTACCTAGGAAACAGGCATTTCTGGAATGGCTGGGTCTGGGATGCACGGACCACAGCTTTACTAGCTCCATTTCACAATATTTGTTAAATTGAAAATGCAAGAGGGCTGCGTAGGCATCTACCGTTCAATGAGACAAAGCGTGTGCAGCATCAGGTACGGAATGAGTCTCTGCTGCCTTCTCTCTCGCCCACCCCCAAGGGAAAGGAGATTAACTGGCAACCCCCCGGGGCCAGAGCGATGGTGGGCAAGTGAGGAGCTTCGTTTGTAAAGCAGAGTCTGAGGGCTAGAAGAATCTAGGATTATATCAGAAAAAAAAAGGAAAATTAATGGGGAACGACTAGATTTTATACCCGGTGGTTTGGAACATTCCAGAGCCAAGAGAAGTTTTCTGTAGTAATTGCAGCTCAGGCCCAGCCAGAGGCCAAACCCCAACTCAAACCCTTACAGGAAGATCCTCCTCTCAAGCCTGCAGACCTCCTGTAAGAAAATCAGGAGAAGGTGGATTCTGTGGTCCTTTTAATGCCACCGAAATATTTCCTTCTCCGGACTGCTGATGCCCTTTCTGGTTGTCACTGGGGCCTCCTCTCTGAAGATAATGCGACGCCTGATGCCATTGTCTTGGGCATACACGGAAGACTTCTTAAAAAAAAAAAAAAGCCTTCATTAACAACTTTCCATTCTGCTGGAATTTGTTCTTGGAAAACTGCCCTTACCCAAAGGCCACAGCAACTCACCCGTAAGTCGCGTATTTGTTGGCCCCGACCTCTGAGCTGGAAAGGAACCGAGAGGCCGGAGGAGGGGCCGAAAAGCGGGGGCCTTGTACTACTTTCTCTGTTGTGACTTTTGAATTTGGAGGACAAGGTGTGTGAGAATCCCCTATGCTAAAAAGCAAGCTTTTAAAATAAAATTTCGTCGATGGACGGCTGTATTTGTTTGCTGACTGGCTTACCTTAGCTGCCGCAGTTCTCACCAGCACGGACTGAACTTGAGGGAGTGGAAACTGCTTTCTCTCCAGGCCATGATGACGTTCTTTGTGCCGGATTGTAGCTCTCTTGAACTGTATTAAATTGCAGGTCCTTTCATCTCATGTTTCTCTTACTT
Source organism: Cynopterus sphinx (assembly GCA_030015415.1). NCBI lineage: Eukaryota > Metazoa > Chordata > Mammalia > Chiroptera > Pteropodidae > Cynopterus > Cynopterus sphinx. The sequence continues at coordinate 2,532,651 of CM057381.1, forward strand.
CCACTTCAGAACTATTATTTTTTGTTTTTAAAGCTGCAGCTGAGGGAGGCTCCCAGTAAAGCCACATGGCATCTTGCTTCAGTGGCGTTAAGTAGGCCAAGCAGTTGGGGTTTGCCTGGTTCCAGGGCTCCGCACGGGCCAGGACCTGGCCTACTCCTCCTCCCAGCCCGGCTACCACCGGTCACTTTGTCACCGATGAGAAGGAGGTGGAGCAAGACCACGGCTTTACTGCCGCTTGCCACGGTGACTAACTTGGGGCTAAATGTAGAGCGCCCTGCATTCCTGAGGTTGACTCACTTCCATCCAAAACCCTTGGGCTGGGGCTGGAACTCGGCTCAGGTTTGCCAGGGGCTGCTCCTGGGAGTTGGCCTGGGACGGCCTTGGCTGGACCAGCCCAAGGTTGTTCTTCATCCTCGGGACCTGAACCTCGCTTGTTGGGACAAGCTGATTTAAAAAATAAAACAGAAAAAGAAAAAGAAAAGGCTAAGATAGCTTGAGAAGGGAACGAGAATTCAGAGGAGAATATTCTGGACGACTCTTAGACTCCCCCCGGTTCCTGGGCCAGCAGAAACGTCCCCTGTCCCAGACCACCTCGATGTCGAAGGCGCAGCAGGAAACGGGCCGCCTTCCGAAGTGCAGGGAGCTCACACTCGATCTGACCCCCTAGGTCCTCTAGGTGCCTGCAGCAGGACCGCTTCAGAGATGCACTGATGTTTTTCTCACGGGCATTTTAGCCCTTTTACCGAATAATTCAACCATGTGTAATGGAGCTCGTAGCCCTGACACCTACTGGGGGGAAACACACTAATTTTATAGATCGCGGGTCTCCAAAATGAAGCATTGGTACCCGATGGACGTGCAGGGCAGTCTTTTGGAGCAGAATGAGAAAGTATTTGAGCTTAGATTTAGTTTCGACTAAAACCCAAGTTAAGTTTATAGGATTTAATAAAAAGGCTGCCGCTGGCCTTTCCTCTTAGCTCGCGCGTCAGAAGGTTGGGTGCTCTGGATGAGGGAGGAGAGGCCTGAGGAAGTCCCGTCACCGGAGAGGCTCATAGCATCGCTGTCGTCGTTTGGTTTTAGTGTCGCGGGACGCACAGCAGTTTCCGTGGGACAGCCTGCACGCGTTCACAGATTGATAATCTAGTTTGGATAAAATAAATCCGGATAAAACGAACCCGGATAAAACGGGGCTAAGGGCATGAGACTATTCCTCGAGTAGAACCACAGAGGAAAGCGAGTCACAGAATTCAAGTGTCAGTGACACCAAGACTCCGGTAGCGCAGACAGACACCTCGTCTTCGTCCGTCACATGTGGTAAAAATAAGGACCGTCCAACGTATCACGTGGTCTCCAATAAAACTTCTCGGGGGAGAAGAGTCGTGGTTATGTCATCTTTATCTCATCCTTCCGAAATTTCTATTTCTGTAAATATTTTTTAACCGATGTAACGTGTTAATGGAGTTTTCTATGCATATAATTTTATGAATAAATAAACATTGCACATGGTCATTTTCCCCCCGCATGGGCCCCAGGCCGCTCGAACATTTTTTTATTGATGGGCTATGCAATCAAAAACAAAAAGAAAAGCAAAAGAATAATTAATTATTTCTCCGACTTCACCAAAAAAAGCGAGTGAGAGCCAGAAACAAGTTCTGTCCTTCTGCGGTCCCAATCGCACCAGGCTCCCACCTCTTAGGGTCACTACGACCCTCTAAACGGCCACCTTTAAAGATATCCTTTCCAACATCACGCATGAATGAAATCTGTGAGGCAGTAAAACGATCTGTGGAAAGAATGAGAGTCCTAGACTCAGAGCCTCGGCATGTGGCGGAGCCCAGCAACGGGCCAGCTCTCTGACTCCTCTGGTTTCAGTTTTCTCCTCTGTCAACTGCGGTGAGTGACCTCACAGAGTCGTTGTGGGCATTAGATATGAGGCCCCTGGCACAGGGTCGCCTTCCCTTCACCCCCTCCCTCCAGTGTGTTAATTATAACTCATGAAATGTAACTCTAGAGGGTGCGGCTGGTGCAAACACTTCCATGCGGAATCCCGTGGGAACAAATCGTTACCTCTGGCCCCCAAATGCTCACACGGACACCCTACTCTCCCCGAGACACCTGAACCGAAATCCTCCCAGCACCCAGCACGAGCCCCTCTGGGACGCCGCCCGCTGCCAAACGGCCTGCCTGGTTCCTGCGGCTCTTGGTGGCACCCGTGGTCCACGTCACTGGGAGCTGGAATCCTGAAACCCACCCCCCGGGGAGTCAGATCAGACTCTTCGGGGTGGCGGTTTGACTGAGTCGATCAATATAAAAGCATAATTCGATATTTATAAATTAAAAATGCTTCCTACATTCTACAACAAATAGACCTCAGCAGGCCATCTTGGCTGGGGGAAATAGCCAGAAGAATCCGTGATTACAATGGGAGACGGAAGCCCTGTAGACTGGGTATTGCAGAAACAGGGGTGGGTATGAGAGTATTTCGGCCATGGAAGGAAGGAAGCATTTTTTAAATGCTGAGCAAAGAGACAGGCACACGCTTTGAATAGACACGTCACCAAAGAAGACATTCGGGGGCAAATATACAGAGAAAGGTGCTCTCCATCGGCGGTCGTCAGAGACGGACACATTAAAATCACAACAGATACGACTGCGCACGAATAGAAGGGCTTAAAAGAGAAAAAGAAAAACACTGAAGACAAGGACGCTGATAGAGGTCAATTGTTACGGCCACTGTGGGATGGCCAGTGTTGCCAGATTTTGTGGAGTTAGATATGTGCTCACCACATCACCCAGCGACCCCATTTCTAGGTATTTCCCCAAGTGAACCGGAAACAAATGCTTTCCTCATCCTCACCCTGAATGGGAACCCGTTTACATGTCCTCAGATGGTGCATAGATGAGCCACGGTTCACCCATTCCGTGGAATACTCCTCAGGAACGAAAAAGCACAAACACCTGATCTATCAATCACATGGACGAGTCTCAGATACCTTTTGATTAGTGAGAGAAGCCGGAACCGAAAGGCCACTACCTAGAGCACCCTCCACTGACACGACGTTCCCAAGAAGGTAAAACCATCAAGACAGTTGCTTGGGGTTGGGGACAGGAGAGGACTGACTACGAAGGGGCAGCATGAAGGACGCGGGGGCGCGGGGGGGATGGCATCGTCCTGTGTGCTGTGTGGTGGCACAGACGTGACGCTATTGTCAAAATCCATAGAACTGTAAAGCTCAGAAAAACGCATTTTACTGTTTGCAAGTAAAAATGAAAACCCACCAGGTTCCCAGAGGCTGGAGATGGAACGCAGACCGTGGCCCGTGAACCTAGCAGCATCCACAGTGATGACAGAAGCATGCTTAGCGGGGAGGGGGGAATAGGAGGCAACGTAAGTGATTCTGGAAAATAGGGTTTCGAGTGGAGACTTTAAGATTCAAGACAAAAAAAACGACCGGGCAAACATTATACTTTACTTCAGTGAGTGCAGTGGGTCTGGGTTCGCAGTTTGGGAACGACCCGTACGCCAGGGCTGACCAAATAAGTCAGCAAGTACCCCGCGGACCGTGAGAGCCAGGTGCCCTGCTGGCGGAGAATCTGGAACAAGCCCCGCGGAGCTGCGTGAACGCACACGTGTTTGTGTGTGTTCGACTCATCTCCGGGCAGATCGGGGCTTCTCAGCGACACGGTCCTGAGCCGAGTGATTCTGTCGCGTGGGCCCGTCCTGTGCACAGCGGGATGCTTAGCAGCAGCAGCCGTAGTCTTCGCCCGCTAGGTCCTCCCCCAGAGTCGTGACATTCCAGAACATCTCCAGAGATTGCCAAATGTCCCCTGAGTCGGGGCAAAATGGCCCCAGGTCGAGGACCACTGAGGGCGACACGCAGAGAAGTAAACGTCGATGTGAGTGTTCGCGAGGGTCAGTGTTTATACGTTACTCCCCAGCTCCGTCTCCTGGCGGCCTATAAAGGGTGACAGCCCGGTCAGAAACGGCCTTGCCTGCCACCCAGATGTTGCTTCTCCAGTAAAAACACGAGGGCTCCTTGGAGAAGTGGCTGATTGCAGGGCTGGGCCTGCGGCATCTCGCGGAGCCACAGCCCTTGGATATTAAAAATGGGGGCGGGGAGTGGCAGTTTAAGGAGAAACAGGAGAGTGGAGAAGCCTGGAGGATGTCGCCTTCACCGAATGACCAGTGCTGACGTCACTGGTCGCTGAGACACAGTGCTCTGTACTCCCTGGTGCGATGTGGGGAGAAGGACACCTCGCCTCTGAGGACTCCTGCCCCAAATCCATGACCCTGAGCCACCCAGGACTCAGCATCTCGCAGGCCCAAACTGAGGGTCCGCCTGGGATCGTGGACTGCGGTTCACTGCCTGGTCGCCCTGCATGCGCCCCAGGCCGCTCAGATGGGATTTCACTGTGTTCGAGTCCCCTTCCAGAAGGGACACCTCAGCAAGAGCCTTGATCCTAGAAGCGCCCATACAACACTCTGAAGGATGACCCGTTACTCTCTTGTTCTGGTTTTTAGGTAAAGTCATCTCAGCTGGTCATTTCCCCTGACACGTATCCACCGACTCTCACAGGGTTCCTGCCCCAAACAAGAGCCTGTTGGTCGTTTTTGTGCAAAGTTGGCACCAAGGCTGGAGCCCCAGGGGCAGGCTTTGCCCCGAACGGTCTGCACGTCTGAACTGTGCTTCAGCGTCCTCGTCGGTCAAACAGAAGGGTCGTGCCAGGTGACCTCAGAGGTGCCCACATTCACGCTCCAGGCTCTGGACCTCTGGATGGGCGCGTGTCCTCTCGCCAGGCCTGTGCGGGGCGTTGCGGCCCACAGACCGACAGCACGGGTGTGTGGCTCGAACCTTCTCCCTTTCCGTCGCTCGCCTGTCCGTCCTCCAAAGCAGAAAGCTAGCCCCTCGCAGAGCTACAACCTGAAGCCGAATCCGACCGCGGGGCAGGTGCCAAGGCAGCCGGAAGCTGCGTGAAGACCAGCGTCCCCTTCTGTCACGTTCCGAGGTGGACGCCCACGGCCCAGCAGCACCAAAAAGGGGCACGATGCACATTCTTCAAACAAATAAATTAAGGAATAAATGATGTCAGCAGCCGGGACAAAGGCCGGTCTGATTAGAGATGAGCGGGCCTGAAATGGACCCTGTGGGCCGGCTCCAAGGGTCCCCTCAGGCCCCCTCCCTGTGACAGCCCTCTGTCTCCTCCCGGGCAGGTGCCCTGATTGACGAAGTTTCCTGAGGCGCAGCCGGTGAGGAGGAGATCACTCATCACCCGCTGAGCTTGGCTCTGACCATCCACAGAATGTTCAAGAAAGGCCTTTTAGATTTATCACCAGACCGAGGCCTTTGTTTTCCAATTACCGTCAAGAGGTGCGTTAACACTCCTGACGAGATTCAGGCAAAGGTTTCTCCCGGTTTGTTTTAGCAAGCGGATGCTACTCATCGAAGGCAACCATCGCGGGCTAGAAAAAAGCTTCCGCGGGCTGGGAAAATTGTCATCAGTGGTAGGTGAGGCTAATTTGCGCTTTTGTTTATCGTTTAGTTGCTTTAGGGAGCTCTTCCTTCAAAGACAGCGCAAAGCTAAACTCCGGCCCACTGTGATGAGCACACATGCCCACATTCAGGCGCTCAAGTGAATTTAAAATGGGAGAACGATCCCTTAACCGTCAGGTGCCGCTCTGCCACAGGTGTCTATCTCCTTCTCTGCGGCGTCGGCCACCTCTGTCGACGCACACTGTACTGGGATCTCTCTGATTTCTAAGGCTTTCCTTCTCTCTGCCGACCCTTTCTTCTTGCCCGAGTTCCTAGTGGTAACTCCTCCGAACACGTCCCTAGCTTCGCTGCTCCTGGTGTTGCAAAAATGTCGAGTTTCCCCCCTAAATGCGCGTGCTCCCAGCAGCACATCCGCGCACGAGGAGAAGGATCCACGTGGTTTGCTTTCCTTTGACTGGTTCTTGGTTTCCTCATCAAAGTAGCAAGGGACTGGCCACTCCGAGTCACATCGAAATGCACAAGAGGCCAGCGGGATGGGAAAGAAGCTTGACGATGGTCCCTGGGCCGGGCCTGTGTTTCGGGCTCCACTGGGCCACCTTTCTGGGCCTCAGTTTCCCTCTGGTGAAAAGAGGCCATGAAGCCAGCTGGCCCCTGTGTTTCCAGCTCTGACTTTCCTCGGTGTTGGCAGAGGCAGCATTTGAGAGTAATTAGGATGATTTATAAGCCATTTTAGGTCGGCCACCAAGGGTCCTGTAAATCTCGAGAAACGCAGCTATCTGGTAGGTACCCCCGAGACTCATGTCATCTCCCTTTTTAAAAATTTTTTCTTTTGGAGCGATTAGGAAATCGTAGTTTAAGAACAGAAAGCCCTCAGTGGTGGTCCTATAGTCACTGATTTTATAAAAAAAAAAAAAAGCTAAGTTATAGTTTAAAAAAAAAAAACAACTAAAACCATAAACAGCAAGTTTCGAGGCGAAAGAAAAGGAAACAAGACTGAAAAAAACAGTTTATTAAAATTAAAGATGTTTTCGGTCGCCTGCCTGATCGGGAACACAAAAGCCCTCCCCGCTTTTGTTGCTAAGTGGCCTGTGATGTGAAGCTGCTGACAGCGCCGGCCGCTCACAATGCCGCTGTGCCCTTGCCTCCCCGCGCGGCCCAGCAGACAGACGCTCGCCGGTATGTGTGGTTTCAGCCTGTCTGCAGGGGCTGGCCAAAGGGACACATACTCATGGCACAGGGTAGCCACCGGCCACCGCTTCCTTTCGTCAGCGTGTTGACTAGCATCCTTACTCCTGTCCGCGGAGCCAGCCAGCACGGGCGTGCGCTGCTGGCCCTGGGTCCTCGGGGCTCACAGGCTGAATCAGATCTTTCCTTTGGGGTAAAGCGACCCTTTCCGCTTCTCCCTCAGCCGAGGGTTTTCAGGGATGCTCAGAAAACAACACCCAAATCGTACCTTGGAAATAGAAAAGTTTTGCTCTTGTGGCCCATCCTCGGCGCGGTTCTGGATGTATTTGGGCACCAGAACGGGGTGGGTGTCCATCGTATACTTTAGATTCAAATGCCTTAAGGTTTTCTTTGGTGTTGGGGGAAAAAAAGGAAACATTTTTTGACATTAGAAATTTTCTTAAATAATTCCAGGTGCTTCGCAGAGCAAAGATGGGGAAAGTCTTTTCATGACACGTTATTTTTTCTCACGCTTTTTGGACATTGCTGCTAACTAAGAGTTATTTTAAGGGGGTTTAATTATGAGGTTTAATTTGGCTATCAGTTAAGCTTTCCACACTTTGAAGATTTCTCTTAAATAAGTACCTATTGCCATTCATAAAAATCATACATTCTGTGATCTTTTGCCTTTGAAAATTCTATGTACTTGACCTAAAAACTGCCGGAATGAACTAATAAAATGGAAGCTTCTGGTATACAGAAGATAGATTAAAAAATAAAAAAGAGAGCCCTTTTTTGTCAGTAGCAAGTGCCAAGTAATCTCCGTTCTAACCATGCACGCCCAGAAGCTTTGAGTTAGTTTGTGTATTAGTGCGCGTGTAAACTATTTTTGGAGAAACACCCTCCTTCTCGAGATGCATCTCGACCCTAGATCTCTCAGTAGCAAGACACAGTTCACCGAAATTTAGGAAATTTAGGAAAATAGGGGCTGGGAAGTGCTGGGGGCTAGGGGGCAAGGGGAGGGTGTGTAGTACAGCAAGGGAAAAGGTCAGAGAAGCCAAAACGAAGTAACAAAACAGTTAACCACGAAGCACTCTGGCGGTTTTTCTATTCCACGGGTTGCCCGGGTCTCTTTGGGGTGCCCCGAGGAGGCGCCAGGATGACAACGCAGGGATGCCAGGGTCAACAAGCGTTACCCAGCGTCCTCCCCCAGTGACGTCGTCGGGCGGGCGCCGGTCGCAGAACGTCAGGTGCAGGAGGGGGGCAGAGAGCCGGAGAGGCCGTTTGCGGACCGTAGCTTGTTGGGGGATCACAGTGGGCCACTTTCAGGGGGGTCGGAACTTTCGTCCTCACCTGGTCAGAGAGCGTGATTTTACCAAGAGTTTCGTAGTCACAGAAGACGCGGGGCTTTTAGGCCTCCTTTTTAGCCTAAAACTCAAGCCGACCCGGACTTTGTATCCTTCATCCTACGAGAGGGCCACGCTCCTTTCTCCTCTCACCCCTCGTGTCCCGGGCCCGCGACCCAGCCAGCCCTGAGGGTTTGTGATCTAGAGCTAAGTCCATGCTTAGCCATACCCCGGGCGTGGGCCTGCTGTCAAGGAGCCCTGGGAGCGCAAGTCCTTGGCGATTGCTGTGGGCGGGCAGGTGGTGGGGTGCCACCAGCCCTGGGGAGGACGCTTTGGTGAGGGCCACTCACTGGATCGACAAATATTTGTCACCTACAAGCAGAGCCGACGTTCGGCTGCTACGCACCAGCAAAGCTACATCAACGAGTTATGAAAATATCAAAATTCTCCGGTGCTGAGTGGTAAAATGTCCCTACCCTGAGCCCCTCCTGTGCCCAATTCTGCCCCAGAGACATGCGTCTCTTCCCCGGTACCCCGTAATTCCCTAAGACCAAGCGCCATGAGATGGCACGTGGCACCACGAGGGTGTCCACGTCCTGGTTTCCTGTCTCCGGCTTGGAAGCCCCGGTTCAGGTCTTGCGCTTCGGGTTGGATCGTTATCATTTAACTCATCGGCTCTCAGATCGGGGTACACTTAGGAGCATCCGAGGAATCTCGAAAAAATAGCGATGCCTGGTTCCTTCCCCCGCCCCCCTCCACCCCCACCTCCCAGAAATTCTGATTTAATCGATGCAGGTGCTGCCGGACATTTTAAAATCTCCCCAAAATACACGACCGAATCCAGGGCTCCTGAGGAGCTGAAATTCAAAGATGAGAGCTCCGCATTGGAGCCGAGTTTGAGACTCAGGGGTTTAAGCGTCTGAGTGGAGGGGACCTTGGCCTGCACCTGCTCGTGCCCACGCCAGAGCTCCGCTTCCAGCCTCACATGTCCAGCGACGTGGCCCGCGGTGGGGTTTCGACAGCTCTCTCCAGATGACCCCAACGTGCAGCCACGGCTGAGATTCCGTGGTCCCAACGTGAATTTTCCCGGGTCGTTGGCATCGCGTCCTCCCTGGACGTGGCGTCGCGCAGAGGCAGGGGCCGAGATGCGCCGAGTGAAGGCCTGTGAGTTCCCCAGAGGACCAGCAGGGCTCGGGCGGGTGATTTGCCCCGTGGCCCTGGCAGGGAGAAGACAGGGTGTAAAGAGGGGCTCTACGTGGGTGTCTTCAGACCCGTACTGAGCTCATGGTGTTTCCCAGCCACGAACATGGGTCGGGGCAGAATCTAGGGCCATTCTCTGCCCCGTCACAGAGTAGCTTCAGCAGAGGTCACGGGGTTCCCTTGAGGAGTTGGGTCTGCTGCATTTTTTTCCTACAAGAAATCCGGTTTCCTTGTCTTCTTTGAGTAAGGAGCCTTGTGGCCTGTGCCCCACACCCCTCCGCCTGGGCCACCGGCTCCCCGAAGCCGGGCGTCTTCAAAGAGGCCGAGCTACACTTCGGTCCATATTCCTCAGCAGCTATGTTTAGCTGAGATGCAAGGGACTGGAGAACCCAGCCTATTGTCCCCCTAAGCAGGCTAATGATGTTCAATTTTCCTATAATTCCCTAATTTCCTGTTGTCGTCTCTACCGTCTCCGACGGGCATTAGCATTCATCGGAGCTTTCTGGGCGTTTGCAGTCTCGTCTGATTGCTGGGCATCTGGGAAAGCCATCAACTCCCCTTTGTAAGCAAACGAAAAAAATGCATTCCTCGGAGAGGAAAAGGCCGTGGGCAGGGCCACGGGCCGCGCCGGGGTCTCCACCCTTCCTCCTCCTGGGACTGCCGGTCACAGGACTTGGACGCAATGACTTTTGAGTATGGACGAGGGGGACAGAGCAGGGCCACCACGTATGGTTGGGGCAGGCGACACACAGCACGATTCTAGGGGAGTCCCTGACGGCATCTCATGGTCCCGGCGCCTACGGCCACTTTCCCCGTGGCCCCGCTCGGCTGTCCTGGTCTTGGAGTCTCGGCTCCTCGGTGGCCCCAGGTGCCAACTGCATTTGTGCTTCTGAGACAGGCAGGGCCGGACGAGCCCCTTGTTTTCTCTGGGCTTGTCTTTCCTTTCCAGGCCTCAGCGTAGCTCCCAGGGTCCGTTTCTCTGGGTCCTGGGAGCCCAGCTACCGGTGTGAGTGAAACAATCAGGGTCCAGTCTCTTTGACAGAATCAGAGAAGGTCAGTTTGAAGATTTCACTACCCAGGTCCGAGGCTGCGCTCCGCTCTCTGGCCACCTGGTTGACACGGTTCAGACGTGTGAGCCGTGGGAGCTATTTCCCCGGTTTCTCACGTAAAGATCCAGCATCTCAGACAACAGCTACGGGAGAAACCCTCCTCCGAGGGCATCTCTCTGCGTCATGCCAAGGGCACCAGCAGGCTGTGTGCACGTGGGCTTATTCGGCTGCATTTGCAAGGCCACGCGTGCATCGTCGCCTCAGAGAGTGCCCCTTTAGCTGCTCCCAGTGACAAGCTTCCTCGATGCCCAGAGGCTGTGCCGAAGGGTGGGCCCAGGTGGAGGGTGGGCCCGGGTGAAGGGTGGGCCCGGGTGAAGGGGGGGCCCAGGTGAAGGGGGGCCCAGGTGAAGGGGGGGCCCAGGTGGAGGGTGGGCCTAGGTGGAGGGTGGGCCCGGGTGAAGGGTGGGCCCAGGTGAAGGGGGGGCCCAGGTTAGAGAGCCTGATCCTCACGCCGGCAGTAGATGGCTGCCCGGGCCTGCGTGTAGACCTGTGAGCAACACTTTTGCTCCTCATTTGATGACATTTATTTGTTCTTCGTTGAAACTAATACATTTTTTTCAGGAGGCAGCTATGCTAGCATGTTGTCCCCCCCTTTTTTCTTTGCATGCCCTTCAAAACAAACAAACAAACAAACAAACAGAAGACTCTCTCTGATTGCTGGGCGTTACCTCGAAAGGGCCAGAGATTTTCACTTAGAGCCCTAGACGTTTGGAGCGAGCAGACACTGGAGGGACCGTCACATCTGACACAGGCACCAGGTGTCCACGCAGGAGGAAGCGGCGGTGTAAAGTCCCACGGCAAGTGGCCAGCAGGTGACACCCAGGTGCCCTTGACTATGCCACCCCAGAGACCCCGACGCCCGCCCCGACACTAAGAACACGACCCTGGTCTCCCCACGCCTCACCTCCCTGAAGCTGCACCGTAATTTGATTAATTAGCCCAATTCCACTAGTCCGTGTCCACACCAGCTAAGCCAGGACCTCCCCAGTCCTAGGTGTCCCTAGTGTTTCTGGAAGTCTCCACGTCCTCATGGACAAACCACTCTGCTGTGTCCACAGGCCTCTCCCCCACCGGACACCTGCTGGTGCTGCTGTCTCGCACCACAGCCCTGGGAAGCCGTGGACCCTTCGAGATGCTGGCGTTGCCCCTTAGAAAGGGCCTCACTCCCCTGACGGTTATGTGAAGCCTCAGGGGAGCTGTCTTCTCGGGGTTCGGGTCTCCCCTGTAAAGGGCTCCCATGTGAGTCTCCTGTGCACGGAGAGTGACCAAGTGTGGACATGTTGTCCATAAACGAGAGCCGGTGATCAACCCTCTGCTCGACTCAGAACTCCAATGACAGGGACTTACTATAGGGCCAGGCCACCCCTGTGCGTCCCCTGCTGCCCTTCGAATGAGTTCTCTCCAGAGGCTTCTCCATTCTTCACGTGAATGAATATCTCCTAGGCCCACCCCGGCGGCTGCCCCGTCCTGCCCGTGGCTGAGCCCCAGCTTAGACGCAAGGTGGATCCCGATGACACTAGCGATTTTCTTCTTCTACATCGTGATATCTGGGTATTACAGGACCCCGTTGGCCTGAGGGGAGGGGCGTGACCTGACATTTGCTATGAGTATGGTCTAAAATAAGCCTCTGGCCTCTATCCCTCGATGTTTCCATCCCGCGAGCTTTCCCCCATCTGCTCTGTGGGCAGAGGGGCGGACCCAGGCGCTGTGGGGCCTGAAGCTTGTGTCATGTTGGCACCATCTTTCAGAGAAAGAATCCCAAATGTCAAACATAAAGTCAGTACAAAAATCAGTTTGGGTTTCGAATGAGAAAAAAAGAATCGCGGCAGATTTTAAAGGTTAAAACTCTGAACAACAACGAGAGCACCATAAAAGCTTTCATAATATTTTTGTTGCTTAGCTGCCTGGCGTGCCTGATGCCCTTCCGCTAGACTTTTTGTTCGGGGGGGGGGGGTATACTTTTTAATCACTTCCTCATGTTCCTATAATTTTATCCTGTCCTTTTCTATAGCGAGAATAGGTGAGCCAGCTCTTCCTCGAGCAGGGCTGATGGAAAACGGCTTTTTATGATTGCTCGTGAGAAAGTTTCTCTTGGTCTCACATGTTCTTGGTCACGTCGTGGGCACTTTTGGGATTGGGAGACCCTTTGTCAAATTTCTTTCATATCTAAGCTGTGAGAATCGGGTCTCAAGCTGACTTTTCCCCTGATGCTTAAAGCACTTCCAGTCAATAAGTGGATACGTTCGTGGCCGATCAAGTCACCCAGCAGGTGTTAAGAGTGAATTAAAGTTCCTCATCGTCCTGCTCACCGTGTCTTCCTTCGGGAACTGAGTGGTTTTCAAACCGTGCTGCTCAGCCCCCAGGTCCCCGCAGAGGGGCCTCCTAGATGAAGTCGGGGTTGGGGGGAAGGAGGTGGGGTGCCTAGAGAGAGTGGGGAGCTCAGCGGGCAGTGCTGTGGGCTCCCCCCACCACCCAGATCCAATCAGATGCAACTCTTTATAGGCCCATGGAGGCCCTATCAGAGACTCCCATTAAAAGCAAGTGTTTCGTTTAAAAGAAAAGTTAAAAAATTGTCCAATCTGTTTGTTTTCATCAGGCACAAGCGCTAGGCACCCTGGAACTGTACTTTTTGTCATAAATTCATTCGCCCATGATTACTAATTAAAACCCTGCAGAAACACGATTCAGCAAGTTCCTATTCTGTTTCCACTTCTTTCTCTTTCTATAATCCGTGTGTCCGTTCGTCTCAGGCCTGCGTCGTTTCTGCTTCACTTTGCTTTCCGTTTTCCATTCGAGGTGTACTTGTTTGGATGAGGACTGTTTTGTTTCAGTTACTGAGCTCACTGCGCTGGGAGCGTGGTCACGGCGGGCGCACACCCACCGGCGGGCGCGTGGTAGGGTCTTTTTCTAGTATTTTTCTTAACTTTCCTTTTCAGCTCTCGGAGTCATTCCCGAATTCACCTGGGGTTTGTCCTCCTATTTTCCCTGGATTTCTTGATCAAGCTCGCCATCTTGCCAGCGCTTCCATTTAGCTGTTTGCTTAGGAAGATAGTTGGGAACGAGAGCTGATTGGCATTTTCCAGAAGTTGTTGGTTGCTTTTGTGCTCTATCTCACTCGCTTTTTCTTAAAGGTCAGAGAGGGCCTGTGTTATCTTTCCCTCTTTCTCCCTCCTTATCTTCAAGAACCGGTCAGGAATTACTTACCTCAGGCAATTAGTAAGTCGGTTTATGCCCTACCAAGTAGAAACGTGGGCAGCTTGGGACTGCTGATTCCACGTTTTCCTTCCTGGGTTGTTTCTCTTCCTCGGGTTCCGTAGGAGCTGATTTTGGTTCCTTTTCTCATTAGATCAGTTCTACCCGGGAAATCCCACCCCCTATTGCTCCAGCACCACGTGGGCAAGAATGACATCTACCTCCGAAGCTGTGTCCCGGTCCCTTCGTTCGAGACTCGAGTTTTGAATGGCTGACGAGTTGTCCCCAGGAAGTGTCCCAGCGCCTCCAGCCCAGCAGGTCCAACGCGAAACCACTCCTCGCCAGAGAGAATAACTTTTCCTCCGCATGACGTGATCGACCACTGCGTCTGCTCTCCGTTGTTTCATTCGGGGCGAAGCAAAAGACCAGTTCAACGAACGTTCCCTTATCAAGGTCGGCCAAATTCAAACTGGTTGCAGCGAGTTGAAAAGGAAACAGCTATTATTAGAAGTAATCTGTTCTGCTCTTCCCAAGGCGGCCAAGCCAAGCAATGGTGCGAGGTGATAAGGCTTGCCTGCCTTCTGGGACTCTAACCGTCAGTCCCCTGTAGGGATGCAGGCCCATGTCCACACTGTGTCATGAGCCATATTTATAATCCTGTAAAAATGGAACATATTTCCCGTGTCAGAAATCTTATTTTTGAAAAAAAAAATTGAAAAAAATCTAAAGAAACATGGCTCTTCTGATTGGAGTTTGCAACCAAACATCCCTTCCCAGGAGACATGCTTTGTGTGTCTGAAAGTCTAGATTGTGTTCATCCCTTAGGAACCATTCACTGATCCCACAAACGTTTTTTGTGCCAGGCTCAGTTCTTGACGCTGGAAGATCCTGGAGAACAAGGCAGCGGAGGGAGCTTACCTTCATGAAGCCAGTCAACGTGTAGACAGCATGACTTCAGAGAGTGGTAAGAAAAGTGGGCAGGAGGGTGATGGGTGGTGGAGCTGTTTCAGCAGGGGGGTGAGGAAAGGGTCCCCCACCCACCGGCCTCCCACTGAGAAAGTGCCCTTTGGACCCGAGCCTGGGTGAGATGAGGGGGGCTGCGCAGAGCTCTGCGGGGAGAGCGTTCTGGGCCAGGGACGGGGGTGGGAAGGCGCAGAAGTTGGCGTATTAAGCAGAGTCCGTGGATAGAACCCGGGATTCTTGGACTTGAATGGTGGGGGTGGTGGGGGGGCAGATTACATCTGTATTTTCACTAACTTCTAATGGAAACTTAGCATTTCCCCCACTAATACGTGTGGGCAAACCCCCCGTAGGAGTGTGTGCAGCATCTGCGGCTCTGTCACCAACAGAAGTCACAGACACGTCCCTATCCCAGGTCGGTCGTTGCAGACATCTGCACATGTCGCTCGTGCGCATCGCTTCAACATTACGACAGCTTTGAGCGCTGCTGTGAGGTCCTGTTCCCTAACCAGTTAGCGAAGAAGCCCAGGGACCACTGTGCCACAAGCTCGGTTTCTGATGTTCTGAAAACCCGCTTTCCTTCGCGATCTTAGGTATTTTGTGTTACGCCTTTAAAAACTTGCTTTTGAGAGGCGATCCGTAAGCCTGGCCAGACTGTCGAAGGGACCCATGGGATCCACGGCACGGGACAGACTGAGGACTCCCGTGTTCGAGGGACGCCAGCGAGCAAGCGTGGCCGCGGTGACGTAGAAGTTTAGTCATGGAGGTGGGCAGGGCCGGGTCCTCAGGGTTGACAGGCCCGACTGGGGAGCTGGGGTTTGATGCTAAGGGCGATGGGACATTGTCGGAGGCTTCCGTGATCTGATTTGAGCGTTAGGTCCCTGTGGCTGCTGTAGGGGGAAATGACTGTGAAGGTTGAGAGTGGAACCCTAGGAAGTAAGATGATGGTGGACGCGGACGTGGCGAAAGAGGCCACGATTATAAATGAGTTTTGAAGGCAGGACTGACACAATTTGGTGACAGACCGACTGGCTGTGCGTGTGTGAGGGAAAAGACATTTACTCACTGAGACAGAGAGGCCTGGGGAGGCATGGGTGAGGGAGAGGGGAGCGAAGCTGCAAGATCCCTTTTCTGCACCTGTTCAATGTGAAAGGCCTGCGAGCCGTCCGCACGGAGCCAGTGGGTAGAGAGTGTGGAGCTTGGAAAGGGGGTGAGGACTGCAGAACGCAATTCGGGGGTCCCCATGCGTACAGGAGGTACAGGGGACAGAACGAGATCCTCTGGGCAGAGAACACATCTAGCGCCCGGGAGGGCCACGCTGGGAGGTCTGGAGAAGAGGAAGGAGCAGCAGAGCTGATGAAGAAGCTGCGGCCAGTGAGATGGGAAGATCTCAGGGAGGTTTAAGGAAATCCCGGGGAAGAAGTCATCTGAGTTATAAACCGTGCCGAGCAGGGACGCTACGACACACGTGAACAAACTAACTTTGGAGCAGACAATGACAGAGGGACAGGGGCGTAGGCCGGAAGCCCGCCTGAAACTCCTCTGGGCTAAAGGACTTGTGTGACGCCTTCGAGCATTTTAAGTTCTTGGGCAACTGTTCGGCCACTTTGCTCTTTTTTCTGTCTCTAAATTGGGATCCCTAGTGCTGACCTATGTCACAGGAAGACTGTGAATACCTCACACGTCCACAGGAGAGAATGGCTCCCAGTACCAAGGTGTTAAACGCCGGGGTGGGACCACACCCAGTTCTGCATTCAGCATGGGACCTGAGACCACCAGCTGGGTCTTCATCACACGACTCTGACCGGCCCTGTTCTAGACAGCAGTGCACAGGGACGATCCGTTGTTAGCCGCTCCGTACCTTTCTCAGGCACGTCTCGCCTTTCTCGGGCCTCAAATGGATCTCCCGAGCCTCACTTCTCCAAGGGCCTCCCATGCTGACCACTTTCCCAAGTCTTGTCCCCCAACGTGTAGTAAAATTGCTCTTTTCTATTCCCTCAGGGCTGATGCTACCAAAACCTTGTCCCCACACCCCTCTCCAATAAGCACGGAGCCTGTGGGGGTTGTGGGGACGATCGTCCTTAATAGGTAGAAAGGAGAGCTCTGACTTCATTTCCCCCTCTTCCCGCTGTCTGTAACTCACTGTGTCCCCGTGCCCCACCCCCACTGCGTGGCAAGTTCCAGGTCCCAGTCTCTTCCAGCTGTGCCCGACTGTCCCACGTCATAAGATACAGACGTGGAAAGGTCTTCGGACTAGGAGTGAACGACCTGGGTTCTGACTGCATGCCACTGCAGCCCTCAGGCAGGTCGCTTAAATGCAGAGTCGTACTCTGCACTTTTGACAAACACGGGTTTAGGGGAGCCACGAGGTCCTTCTTATTCTGAAGGGTGATTTCAACACTGATGGTACGTGAATACTGGAGGAGGCCCATGGAAGCGTACTATGTCGGGAAGTTGAGCCTTTCAGTGGCCTCAAACCATCTTCTCCACTTAAATCCACGAACCGTCCTATGAGGACCGCTTGTTTACATGGAAGGAATGGGGGGACAGGTCAGGGAAGAACCATGCAACAGGAGAGCACTAGATTTCAGACGCAGAGAGGCAGCTCATTCCGGAGGGATCAGTAGATGGAAACATGGAAGACTGCAGGTAAGCGATGGCGAGCCTCTCGTCCCCTCCCTCACCGGCCTAGGAGGGACCAGACGAGGGTTCTCTCCCCTGGGTGAGTGTGGAGGGTCGAGATAATAGAAAAGGCTTTATAACTGTCACCGGACGTCATAACTGTCCGGGTTCTTGCTCTCAGAGAGACTCCTCAGCTCTCCGCCTAATACAGGGGGAGATCTGAGCTTTTCAGAGGCTTCCCGTGTCAGCGTCAGGATGGAAGAGTAGAAACATACTGAGAGCAAGGATTTCAAATGCTACCTTGTCCTTCTCGTTGCATCTCCGAAGTCATCCCAGCTCTGCTTGGGCACCAGTCGACTCCTGTGATGTTGTTAAGGCTGGATTGTGGAGCCCTTCCCAAATACACAAAGGGTCTAGGGAGAAGCTGCCCCATTGCAGAGGAAAATGCCCACCTCCGCCCTCCACTTCCCAAGACCTGGAAAAGGAATAGCAAGTGGATTTGTCCAACACTGAGGGGTCTCCCTGGGGAGAAGAGAGACATCCACTACCTGCCTGGCATTGGACCTTGTGGACAGGGTCCAAGGTTAGGCCGCGGGGATCCGAGAGGTAAGATGTATCACTTCACTATTCAGTCCTCCAACGTGTCTACGATTTAGTCAGAGGACAGGGTCGATCTCCGAGCTCGCAAAGAGCTCTTTTTAATTCAACTTTGCATTTCTCCTCTCCGCTCCGAGGGGGTATTCCAGGGTGGCATCTGGCTTTGCATACGCAGTCGTGTCGGCCACCCATGATGGTCTGGAAAAGGCCCACTGCTGAGTTAACCGAATTCTTCAATATGAATATCATTGACTCCTCATTTTTCTTTACTGATTCTCAGAAACTTTCATCAGAGTTAACAAGACTTATGGGTTGTTTTGCTTATCCTTTTGCAGACTGTCTGCAAAAAACCTGCCTCTGTATAGGACTCAGAGGTCGACTAAGTTCCTGAAATTTCTATAAAATTTCTATAAAATAGTTCTTCCTTCTATAAAAAGGGGCCACAGTTCTTACTCCTAATACAAGATGATTTTACACTTTGGGTTAGGATGAAAAAGCTCACACCAGTGTGTGGGGCAGGACCCCGAAAGCACAGGAGCCAGCATCCGTGAGAAGACGGATGCCAATCACCCCGCACTAAAGCGAAGACGCGGCCGCTGTAGGAGTTGCTCGAGTCTAAAGTATCAAGGTCCATGTGAATGCTTAGAGTTGAGATCATTTGGGGTAAAAAGGACGCCAAATTATGGTGTAGACATTATTCTCACGGACGACTCCCGTTTTAACGGGAAGAGGGTTTTGCACACATTGAAGGAATCCGATTAACAGGCAAGAATGAGCAAACTGACCAGGAGGTGAGAAAGAAAAAACTGAGGCCAGGAAAGGAGGCGAATGAAATGAGCGATGTGATCGCGTTCTTCCTGTGACTCTGACTGTGATAATTCGAAACTGTGTGGCCGTGTTCTGCTCTGCTGCAGCGGACCTCACACAGAAAACCGTGTTTTGGCTGAATTCTCTTCATAGACATACATAATCCCAAAGCTCCCATCCAAACTCTCGGGGGGAAAATGAGTCAGAACAGCACAGATATCAGATTAGGAAAAAAAATAGGCTGAAGTAATTTAGATTTTTCAAATCCAAGATTAAGCTTGAGGACCTGGTGTTAAAATATCATCACTGCAACCTTCCTGACAAAGTGCGTTAGGAGCTGTTAATTCTAGAGACGACGAAAGAAATCTCTGAAACTGGTCATCGGAACTTTTTTCCTTTTTGACGATTTGCAGTGTGAGATGTCTGGCAAAACTCCTTTTCGCTGGGCCGTAACCACGAACACGTCGTGCTTTAGGAAACTGGTTCACAGCAAATGCTACGTCCGAAGTAGTTGTGTCGTCGCGCGTCTGTAGGAAACGGGAACTGTAGCCTGGCAAGGGTCCTGGCAGCGTCTCAAAGTTTGACTCTCGTGCTCAGAGACCACCAGAGGATGCGTTTGCCTCGTTTCCTCCCCATGGGAAGCCGAGTCGCTCTGTTTGGCTGTGCTTGAGGACTTGCTCCTAGTAACTAGTCATAACCATTTCGAAAATTTTTCTGTTCTTATTCCCGTGGGGAAACCCTGGCCTCTCGGAAGCGCGCTTTGCTCCAGAGCTGACAGTTGCCGCATGGTCTACATCGTTAGTGGACACAGTGGTCAGAAATACTAAACAGGGGAATCTGAGTGCGATGAGCTCTGAGTTGTAATGGCTGTGATGTCACCGGGTGATAGGAACTGTTCGGCTTCCTTCCAGCCTGAAGGGACCACGGTCATCTCTACGGTCTGTCCTTGACCAAAGCATCGTTATTTGCACACGACTGACTCTACAGGCAAAGCTACGAACCTTAGACATCACCAATTTTAATGCGATGAAGAATGCTGTTTCGCAGAAATTAAATTTCAAGCGCAGCTCTATGTCTGATTCTATACATCTTCTGGTTTCCTTTGTGCGACTTGCAGAGTGCTCGTGTGGCTTCCGCAACGCTACTCCCAGCACCTGTTCTCCAAAGTAGACTTTCCAAGGCACTGTTGCCATGTTCCAGACTTCGTTTCCTGCCTCAACAAACTCTTAGACGTGGAGAAACTGTCAGTGAGAGATCCACGAATGCCAAATTTAAAAACAACTCCGTGGAGCAGTCTCGATACCATGACATCATCGGAACATCCGTTAAGCGGACAACGAATCCAGTGACGGCTCGACGAAGAAACAGGAAAACGCTTCCCCGCGCATTTACTCCGAGGCTCGCTGCTGGTGAATTTGTGCACGTTGGTCCGCACCACGACAGGACCTGCTTACAAGAGGGATGCGTTGTCCTGGCTGCAGTAGGGCAGATCCTTTTGAATGTGAAACTTTGACCATGGGATTAGGGGTTCCCCTCGCTCAGCACTTTCCTCTTTTCAAACTCCTGCACAATTTCTGTCTGCATAGCATCCTCCCTGGGAGTTCAAGTGCTGCGTGGAAATGCTCAGAGTCCCCCGGGATTCTGATGGCAGAAATTCTCTTAAAGATGATAGTCGGAATAATAATGGGATATGAAAAATGAAAAAGACCCAGGCCCTGAGAATACACGTGCAGCCCAGGCCAGCCCCCATGGGAGACAACGGTAGTGTCACAGGAACACAGGGACAGAGAGGCCGTCACCAAGCCCTAAGGCCGGGCTCCTTTCTCTTCTTTCCTTTTCATCACTGTCACCATTTGTCCCCACCGATCCCTGGCCCATCAGCCCCTGGCCTGGATGCAGAGGGGTCACTGCTCACCTTTACCAGACGGTCTGACAAACGGAGGCCGTGGCACTTCAGAGCGGCGCCTCTCACACTGGAACACGCTCACAGACTCCTGCAGACCTGCTTCAAACGCAGGTTCAAACTCAGCAAGTCTTGAGTTGGCCTGAAATGGCATTTCCCAGGATCCGTCCAGTGCCCTGGGTTTGTGGCTCGGCCCACATTTCGAGAAGCAGGAGTCTGAGACCCGTTGTTTCCCTTCTAGAATTCACCTTAGAGGAGGCAAACTTTCCATCTTTTGCCCTCGGTGACTGGAAAATTGCCTGAGCCTTGGGTCTGGCTTGGGACCACAGCATTCTGGCTTCTATGAAATGGAGCAGAGGCTTATTAAGTAGATTAAACAGATTACGAGCGTTTCATTTCAATCCCAGAGAAAGCTAGGTTTCACCAGACCCAAAGGATCTTCGCATTATGGGGACTGTAATCCAGAATACCAGCATCCTGTGTGGCACTGCCTGACGGACAGGTAAACTGAGAAATCACTTTATTGATTAGCCTAACATCAGAACGGCAGCCCTCCCACATCTTAGTTCTGCAAAAAACTAAGGATTGCATCGTATCCTACGGTTTGTTAATACTTCTGGCGGATGTGAATTTCTATTAACAGCTAAAGAATCAATATGTCAAACTCTAGAAACCTTGAATTACTTACAATTCTACGTGGTGGCAAGTCAATAAATTGAATGATTTAGAAGTGGATCGAGTGGTTTTATTCCTCTTTGGGGTTGGATTTTCCTGACTGCCAGGTGGCCGATGTGCCATCATATAAGCCTGTTCCCAGACCGATATTCATGGTTAGGAAATATTTTGATTTTTGATTAAATGCTTATATTATTGAAAGAAACTGGACCAGGCTTTCGCTCTTCTGTGAAACCTATGAAAATCCTCCTGTCTCTGATAGAAAGCGATCGGCTGTCAGGGACAGAATCAGACTCTCCGTGGGTTTAGCAGATGGTGGGTTTCTCTCCTCACGTAGCAAGGAGCCCAGAGGGAGGTGGCCTCGTATCGGCTCACCAGCTCAGTGATGTCAGGGCTGCGGTCTTGGCAATTCTGGTCTTTCCCTCTCATCACAAGATTGGCCGCCCCTGTGATAGGTGTCGATCCACAGTTATGGCAGGGAGAAGGGGAATAGGACAGCATCAGCCCGATCCATCGATGTCACCCAACCTTTCCCAGAAGCCCCACCAGACAACGGCCAAAACTCTGTCGAATGACCACTCCCTCCCCAGCCCCGAGGGATGTGGGCAAAGGGGAAGTCTGGGATAGACACTAGATTAGCCATTCTCTCTATATATATTTATATTTATCTCTAATTTCTCTTCTGTTGAGCTGAAACACAAAATTTATTCATCTCTTTTTATACCAGCCCTCTATTGGCAGAAATCGTGGTGGTTTGAAACATGTGCGAGGTACAAATTCCTGAAAGGGACCTCAGGGTCCAAAGATTTCCAGTTAACATGAAAAAGCAAAACATAAGGAAATTCTGTTTCCAGAAGCTCCTTCTAAGAACCTGTGAAGTCATCCTAAGGTAAAAGTTCATAGAGTCCAGGCTTCCTTACGGCTTCCTCCTCCTCAGCCTTCCCCCAAGACTGCGGAATTTTGGAGGGAAGATGATCTTTTCTCAGATTAGAGCAGATTTGGAGTTTTTGAAGGAAGCCTTCCGGAATGCAGGGTCATGCAATAGGACAGAGCTCCCGGCTCCCGGCTCCTCTGTCCTCCCCGGTCTAACCACAGCGGCCGGGGCTCCCAGGGGGTCCACGTGCTGCTGGGGACCTGAGGGCAGAGGCGGCCCCCCTTCCCGCGTGCCCTGGGCAAGACCCTCTCCACGAAGCATCTCCGTGAAGACAGAGTCTCGCAGATTCCAGCACTTGTTCAGCGCTTGGTTCCTCGACCTCTTCTTTATTTTGACCCTTGATGTGATGCATTGACCTTTGCATACTGGATATGTTCGTTTTGAACAGGTCTTGGCATCTTGGCTTTAATTCCTTCATTTCAAATTGTTTCTAAACACCAAGGCTCATATGGCATTTGTCTTTTTCT
This sequence comes from Cynopterus sphinx, assembly GCA_030015415.1. NCBI lineage: Eukaryota > Metazoa > Chordata > Mammalia > Chiroptera > Pteropodidae > Cynopterus > Cynopterus sphinx. Next base: position 2,555,119 of record CM057381.1, read on the forward strand.
GTCTGACTTTCTCCACTCAGCACAATACTGTCTAAGCCCATCCGTGTTGCTGCAGACGGCAGGATTCACACACACACACACACACACACACGCACACGCACACACATTCTTCTTCTCATTCTAAGTCTCCCTAACCCTTTTTGTGATACTGGTTTGGTGGGGATGGGCTCCTTTAGCTTGTTCTTGTCCGGGAAGCTCTTTCTCTGTCCTTCGATTCTAAATGAAGCAATATTGGCTGGGAAGAGTAATCTTGGTCGTAGGTCCCGGCTTTTCATCACTTGGAACATTTCTTGCCAATCCCTTCCGGCCTGCAACGTTTCTGTTGAGAAATCAACTGACAGTCTCATGGAAGCGCCCTTGTAGGTAACTAATTGCTTTTCTCTTTCTGCTTTTAAGATTCTCTCTGTCTTTAGCCTTGGGCATTTGTATCATGATGTGTCTTGGTGTGGGCCTGTTTTAGGTCCATCCTATTTAAGACTCTCTGTACTTCCTGCGGTTCTATGTCTATTTCCTTCACCAGGTTAGGGGAGTTTTCTATCATTATTTATTTATTTATTTAGATAGGTTTTCAATTTCTTGCTTCCTCTCTTCTCCTTCTGGTACCCCTAAGATGCAAACATTGTTACGCTTAATATACCAGAGGCCTTGGAACTGTCCTCATTTGCATTGATGGGAGGTTTTGACCTTTGGGCTGATTAGTGGTGAGGACTGGCCGGTGAGGGGCCGACCCCACAGAGCAAGATTCACATTAGCAGGGCTCTGGTGCCTGCCCTGCTCTGCCCTTTGTGTGTGTTCTCCTCAGGTGCAGCCCCGGGTGGTGTTCCAGCTTGGGTTGACCAGCCACTGGGTGTGCAGGCCGGGGCCTCCTGAGAGGGACCCTGGCTCAGGCCAAGCTTAGCTGCAGGCTGTACACTGCCCAGGGCCACATGGCATGAGACATCAAGCAATCTGCAGATGGTTGCCACCCATGCTAGGACCAGAGGTGCCTCGAGAGACCAAGCCGGGAACCGAGGTCGGCTGCCATTAGTGCCTGGCTCGGGGCTGCTCAGCAAGGAGTATGGGGCACACTTGAGGCAGATGCTGCTTGTTTAGATTTTTATGAACCTTTGAGAGATTTTAGGAAAGTCCACAGCATGAGCTGTTGCTTTATGGGGGGGGGGAAACCAGTGGAAGTGGCTCAGGTGGGCCTGAGGTTGGGAGGGGCGGGGTCTCAGGGAAGCACGTGGGTGGGGCCAGTGGTGTTGGCCATTTTGGTGGAGACTCGGAAGTGGCGGCCGCCGCGTCCTCACTGGGAACGGGGACGGCTCAGCAGGGAACAACGGAGACCACCAGCACTTCTGTCTGGGAGGAAGGTGCCCCTCCAGCTCTCACCCTGCTGCCAGACTGCCCAGCGCTGGAGCTCGGAGCGGTCGAGGCCGGCAGTGGTGAGTCCATGCGCGGGCCCTGTAGGCGGTGCGCCTGGGACGCCAGCTGCCCTCCATCTCGCTCAGCCACAATCTCTGCTGGGCATCATAGCCAGAGGTCCTAGGGCCTTCTCTTCCTGCCACTGGAACCCTGGGCTGGGGAGCTTGGTGTGTGGCCCGGGACCCCTCTTTCCTCAGGTGGAGGAGGGGGCTCTGCACCTGAGATGTCCCTCCCGATTCTCAGCCACCACGTGCAGGTGTGGGGACAGCCTGTTCCGTGTCTCCCCCCCTCCTGCCAGTCCCAAGGTGGCCTCCAGTTGTAGGACTACTGGTCAGGGGGACCTCAGGCGACTCTCAGTAACGATTGTTCCGTAGTTTAGCGATAATTCTGATGTGGTCATGAGCGAGGGAGAGCACAGCGAATATCGACTCTGCCATCCCGACTGCCTGCACTTCTTATCTTTTCGTGGAACTAATTGTTGGCTGGCTGCTCTTAGGATGTTAGGCTCACCTAGAAGTGGACTTCTCAGCTTATTTTTACTTTAGGCAGGGCTGTGCAGGATGCTGGTATTCTAGATCATGGTTCTTGGCCTGGCCCTCACCACCCCCAGGTGTTAGCCTCAAACAGAACAGGAAATATTTGACCATGTTTTGAGCTTTCTTTTCGTCACGTCTAGGACCTGTGTTACTGAAGAAGTACTGGACTCTAATCACACAAAATTGTAATTTCAATAGAAGGAGAAAGTCTATTAATACATATTTAAATATATTAATTTTTGAGGCCTATTTTAATGAGTTATTTTACTAGAAGTTTCTGCGTTTTAAAGACAATAGAGGAAATCATTCAGAGACATGGCTCTGAAAGAGTTCAGATCTCGGGGCATCTGGATAAAAGGGAGAATTGAAAGGAGAAAAGGTCTTATCTGGGCCCCTTAACTCACATTGTGTAGAGGGGCCAAGTCTGCCAACTCTACCAGCCTTCACAAAACTTGGCCCCACCAACGCCGTGTGATGAAAAAGATGTTGCCTGCTCCAGAATAGCTTGAAGTGTCTGTGGTAGGAGTGGCGGTCGAGTGGCAAGGAGATGGCGATGAAAGAGAGGCGGCAACCTCTAAAGAGAAATTGCATTTGCTGCTCAGTTTGCTTGAGAGGGTGAATCCTGGTAATTTCTTTCATCAAAACTTTCAGAGGGTAAAGACCACCATTTCTGTGGGGAAAAATGATGAATTAAAAATCAGATTTCATCTCAACTTTCCACAGAGTCATTTTTTTTTAAGAGCGATTTGGGGGAACTCAACCTTTCTGCTTTACTTGGACAATGCAAATGTCCTCATTTAGTAAATGCTTTTGTGGAATGTGTCACTTGCCAGCAAGACAATTGGTACCGCTGGCTTATTTGGGTTTAAAACAGACAAACAAACAAGTAAAAACTCATGATGGCAATAATGGTGAATAGAGGAGGGCTTCTTTCTAAACAACAAAAAAAAATATTTCATTAGCAAATCGGTGGCAAAGAATGTGAACCGGGTATGGAAAGATGGAAAGAGACGGAGGGTGGTGTGAAGATGTTTGGGATGGACGAAAACTGGATCACTGCTTAAGCACCTACGGTGGCAAAAAATATACCCTTGCTCTTTGGAGCAACAAAGAAAGAGCGTCAGCTTGTGAAACGAGGAGACGATGGGCCTCTAAACACGCTGGATGAGCCGCAGCTGGTGGCTCTGAGCGGTGGGTGGCGTTTTGAAGTGCTCCGGCGTGTGTGCGTGCGCTGAAGTGCCAAGGGCCGTATGTGACCAACAGCCAGGGCTCTGGTGGACCCCCCCACCCACCCCTCGCTGCATTTGTGGCCCTCAGAACTCCGAGGAGTCGTGAAATCATAACCTTTGCGTTACAAGGGACTTTAAAGATTCTTTAGTTAAGTTTCTAGCCTATTTGAGGATGAAGACCCATTTTATCCTTAAAAAGTAGCTTTAAGGGCCCCACGTGACCGGAGTTGCACTGTAATATGCGCACTTGGAGGAAATGCTCAGTCGCAAAAGCCTCCTATAGATTCAGCGACGTTCGTGGTTAATTCGTGCTTGATTGTTCGTGACAGTCTCCGTGAGACTGGAAAAGGAGGAGGACGCCGACCGGCCACACGTGTTTGCGTTTCCTCTAAGGCACCTCTCGTGCCGTGGATGCACAGACCCCTGACAGCGAGCCCGTCTCCGCAGGTCTCTCATTCACAAACTGGGACTCGCCGCTCCAGGCGCGGTCCCCCCGATGGTCGGCAACGCCCTTCTCGAGCTCCCATCCGGCCTGCATCTCCGTGAGGGCAAACCCACTGTTGGAAGGGGTCGCATTCCGCCTGAGAATGGCTTTTGGACGTGAGACGTCCTAATCCTGAGCTCCAGATTCCGTCACCTACACAATTGCTGCTATTTCCCGAGGCCGCGAGGTGAAGCTGGGCCCCTCGCGCGCAGCCCTTAGGCAGCGCACACAGCGTCCCTGACCTTTCGTCTCCAAGCTAAACTCACTGGGTTCCGTGGAGGATTTCGGGCCAGTGTTGTCTGTAAATTGTTAAATTTTAAGATGTGCAGGCCTGTGAGTCCAGCCTCGTCCTTCTCCCACCACCGTCTTTTATTCTTAACCTCGCCCCGTCGCAGCAGACGGCCTGTCCTCCGGGCTGCTGGGTCCCGTCCCAGAAGGAGGACTCGACCGCAGCCTCACCAGGGCAGAGATAGATGAGATTTTACTACGACATCAAAGGGCAAAGTGTTTTCGTTCGTTTGTTTGTTTGTTTTCACTTTACCACTTCCAGTTCCATTTCCTTCATGTCCCACTGGGCCAAGCAAGGGGTGTGGGGCAGGAGCATGGACCCTGAGGCCAGAAGATCCGTGATCAAGTGCAGCCACCACCTCAGTGACCTGGGGACAGTCCCTGACCCGCTCGGAGTCTGTTTCACCTGTAAAGTCAGTAGAGGGATCCAGATGCGTCAACCTGCCCAGCACTTTAGTGTCATCCCACGTGTCCCCCCATCCCTCCCCTGAGACGCAGAGAGATTCCTGGGGCTGTGCCACCTCACCTCCTCCCAGTGGCTTTCCTGTCTCTGTTGGGTCCTCGATGAGTGTCCTCCTGCCTTGTGTTCACCTTCCCAAAGGCTTCGCTTTGCATTTTTATCATTTTCCTTAAATCTTCTACCTCTTACCACCTGCTCCTCAGAAATGATAGATTCTCCCTCTTCGTTAAAAAAAAATGGAGGCTGTTTAGTCTAAACCTTTTCATCTACCTTTCCCTCCATCCTCAAAATTAACTTCCTTCCTTCCTTCCTCCCTCCCTCCCTCCCTGTTTCAGACGAAACCTCAGCCTTCATTCTTCCCCGGGCTCACCCGCCTCCCTGTGGCCCTGACCCCTGATTTATGGCTCTTCTCCTTCCTCTGCCTCTCTCTTCACTGGCATTTCTCGAATCTGCACACAAGCTGAATTCCCACCGTCCCTAAATTAAGCACTTTACTTTGTGTTGGCTGCTCCCAAGTTGTCCCCTGCCTGTCACTACCGCTGATCGGACCTGGGGCCCCAGGTTCCCGGGAAACAGTTGGTCCCCCAGCCTCACCTCCCCTCTGTTTGTCACAATCCTGGAGGCTCCTTGCTCTGACACGTCCCCCTTCCTCACGCCACACGCTCCCTCGAATGTCAGCTCTTCCAGCTCTGGGCCGGGGCGAGGGCTTGCCTTGTGCTGGACCTGGGCCCTGCTCCTGTTTAGTTCCAGTGGCGAGGAGCTGCTGCTGCCTGAGCCGGCCTCTGATGCCAGGTGGATCACTATGAAGGGGGAACAAGGGCTGTGAGTTTCCTCGGACGCAGCCCGAATTCAGTCGTGTCACTCTTCAGGCTTCCAGCCGTCGCTTGGCCTCTCCACGCATCACTTCGGGCCTCCCTTTTGGACTGTCCCTTGCCAAGTTGTCCCGAAGACCAAACGAGCCAATGGACGCAAAGCCAAATGAAAAGCATCTCAGAGAGAGCTCTTGTTATAGATAACTGCTCCCCACTGCAGGAAGCGAGCTCCAGGACCCCCCACCAGCCTGCTCTCCATGCCCCCCCTCTGGGCCGCGTGGCTGCCAGGTGTGCCGGCGCTAAGGGGTCGGCTGCCGGCCCACGTGCAGCCCTCCCCAGCGTGGACTGGCTCTGGACATCTCTCCTCCGGCTACTGCTTCCCATCAGGCTCCTTTCTCCGCCTTGTCTCTTGCCCACTAGGACCCCCTCAGTCTTTCTGTCCTGCCTTCTCGCCCAGCAATCTCACGCGGTCCCCACCCTCTCCCCTTCGTGCAAAGCAGCGCATTCAGTCGCCACCCCCTCGGCTTCCCCTCCTGCCCCAATTCCCACACCATCCACTTTTATCGATTTTACTACTTTCCCATCTTTTCACGACGCTTCGTTCAGACGCTCACAAAGTTCCATCCAATTTCAGTCGCTTCCAGACGGGTCTCCCTCCTCGCTCCCTTCACTCCTGGGCCAGAAAGATCTTTTTAAAAGAGAGCATTCACCTTGCCACCTTGTTTATAGGTCTTGGGCGAGTCTCGTTGCCAAAACCATCAGAAAGCACTCCAGATGCTTGGAAATCAGGCCTCAGGCTGTCCTCTGCTGAAAGTCCCCTGGATCCCGGCTTCGCGAGTGTGGCCTCGGTCTAGTTTATGACTCCAGTCCCTGATGTTTTCACTCACTGGTCCTCCCCAGCTCTGCCTGAATCGTTTAGCACGCGTAGAAGATTCAATCCCAGAACATTTCTTTGGGGGGTATTTTTAGTCCTCAAATGATAGACACACTCTGCGCATTAATCCCAGCGTGTTCACGACTTCGGAGGAAACCTGGCACTACCTGATGGCATCTCAGAGGCGTCTGAAGGAATCGTGGCCTCATGATGTGAGCAGAGCGGTTCTCAACACGTTTTCCACTGAGCGTTGAACGCTTTTTACCCAAGCTAAGGGAAGGCAACAGCACAAATAGCTCACAGCGTTAAACACAGGAATACGCAGATTTTGTGGCGTGATTCATGACAAATTTTTCCACCGTGCAGCGTAACTCTTCCAAGGAAGCTTTCATGAGATTGAAAAAAAAATTAATTCCTAATCCCAGATATCAAGCAGCTACTGCTAAACTGGGGGGTGACTCCGAAGTATGGGACTTGCAGGCCTCGGGCTGAGTGGGAGACCACATTTGTCACAGACGCTGTGAATTTACAGCTCGAATTTGGGCCGAGGATGGGCTTTTCTGTCCTCACGTGGCTGTTGATTTGCTGAAGCTTCTTTCTGCAGTCACACCTTACGCCGTAGCTAAAGATGGTCACTACAGCTCCACCTGCTTCCCGACCCCTGCTCCGTACTCCGAGGGATGCTGAAAGCTGGTGATTTGGGTTTTTTTTGTCATTACGTGTGGGTCCGATGTAAAGCACGTCCATACCCCGGAGTCGACAAAATACAGTCGTTGTCGTTGAAATGAGAGGTCATGCTATTTTTACTCACTTTCACTTTAATTGCAAATTGTTAGTGCAGGCATTTCCACAAAAGGGTTATGCAAGCAAGCCCAAATTGCTTGAAATATTTTCCACTTCTCTGACTCCCCATGGGAAAAGCCACTAGGTTGCATTTGTGGCGTCTCCGTCGGTTCAAGCAGCCTCACGGGGATTTAGAAGCTTTAAACCGGACGGGTTACCAGAGGGACGTCCAGCACGGGTACCTGGAACCGTGTGGATTACCCACGTGAAATCCATCCTCAGCCATGACGTCTGGCACGCCACTTTGGTGTTTCTTTGCTATTCCTTTTTTACATTTCTCCCTTAAAATGATTAAAAAAAAAAAGATTTGAACGGTTCACCAGAAATTTTATCAAGCAGCACAGTACACTATTGTGTTCTTTAAAGGGGGGTTCCTATCTCATCGGGGAGAAACATATCCTCGGGCACAGGTAGCTTTCCTGTCTCCTGGGCAGAAGCACCTAATCGTTCCGCCCCACCCGTCAGAGCCACCTACTTGCAAACACGGGCCTTTGCGCGACGCAGTGTGCAAATCAAGAGGAGAACCACCCCGAAAGGTGTATATTCTGCTCAAGGAGCACAGCCCTGACTGTGGTTTCGTTTCGATGCTCCGTGTGCTTCCCGACACACCCTCGTCCTTGTCCTCATGCAGACTGCATCCGTCCGAGCTTTCAATCGCTGCTAACATTTATGTAATGGACGCTAATTGGGGTGGAGGAGCCAAAGTCAGCAGCTTGTCGTTTGCCTCTCAGAGGTGAGTGTGCACAGGAATGGCCGGGGTCAGACTCAGATTCGGTGGGGCCGAGGCGGGGCCTGGGACGCCCCGCGTCCAATCAGCTCCCACACGTCGGACGCTGCTGGTCCTGCACCGCAGCTAGAATAGGAAGGGTCTAGACTGGGGGATGCTCTCCCTGACTTGCATTTCACCTTCATCTTTTCAGGATTCTGTGCAAACTTGTGTCCGTTTTACTTGCTTGACCCAATGGGCACATCCCAGATTTATCTTGTCGGCTTCACCTCTTCTCAAATCTGCTTTTCTCCTTGGCCTTGCCGTCCCCTCTGGAACCCTTACGGACCTACATCAGTGTCTAGGACTCTGATAGAGCACGCCAGGAAGATTTGGAAGCAAAATGACCCACGTCTTTTCTTTCCATCCATAATTTAACTGTCACGCAGCAGTGTGCCGTTGGGAAAATGGACCGGGCGGGTAGAAATATGTCAAAAAGTCCCTGTGGGCCTTCCACTCACGTCCTCAGTTTTCTCCTCGGTGAAGAAATGGCAAGACTGGATATGGTGATTGCTAGAGCTTCTTCCTGCTCTGATCCTTTGTGCTTCTGAGGTCGGTCATTTCATCATCTGGAGGAATTCTTACTGGCCGACACCAATGGATGCTCCTGAGGAAGGTAGTTTATTAAGTCAAGTCTTGTTGAACTCAGCACGTTCCACTCCCGCCTCTGCTCTCAAAGGCATATTGCTCGACCCCTAAGAATGCACGACGATGCGGCATCTTCATTCGTCTATACCCACCCGTCTCTGAGAGTCTGGGTCTGGGATGTTTAGGGGGCAGGGAGGCAGCCATGAGGACTAGGCCTGCTTGCCAAGCCCACAGGGCTTGGCCGGACTAGGTAAGGATTTACCTCAAGCACATGCAATCAGCTTAACCCAGAGCAGGGAGTAGAAAGTGTGTCTGAGAAGTAAAGCCGGAGATGAGAGCCGGGGTGCTGCCGAGGGAGGGAGGTGGAACCACAGTCGGGACAACAAGGCGTGATTAGGATCGGGGAGGTCTGGGAGCAGCCTGGGAAGCAGAATTCGGAAGGACGAGGGCTGAACGGTGCTGGATGGAAGCTGTGAACCCTCTCGGGGCTGGGGCTAATTTCTGAGTTGCTGGATTAAAGGAGCTGGTCAGGGCTGGTCAGAGTGGTGTGAGGGCAGACGCTCTATTTCGTGCTGAGTATTTGTAACAAGTACCTGGTGCAATAAAAGATGTACTAAAGAATGGAAAAAAGGAACGGAGGAAGGAAATCTATTCTTAGATCACATAAATTATCCATGCTTGCTATTTTCTTTGCCACCCTATGAGTTCCTATCCTCACGATTTCTCAGACGAACCACAGGGACTGCCCGATTCTCCAATATCTCCCAATTTCAATCCACACTGTAGGCGGCAGCAAAATCAGTCCTCTCGGTTGTGCTTCAGTTATTTGCATCTTCTGTTCCATTAGAGAAAATAAGTCCCTCGACAGCAGAGACGGGGTCCTATTGTCACTTTAGAGTTATAACTTTAGGATTAATTTTATATATATATTTTTAAGTTGAGAAAACCTTTAAAGAAGCAGGATTCCTCACTTTTTTGTAAGTGGCAGACCCTACGGTAGCCATGGCACCTCGTCCACAAATGCACCCCGCTCACACGCGCAGTCTTGCAGGCGACGCCAAGGCACTCAGGATCCCCCAGAGACAGGTGCAGAGCCTTCGGCTGGTGTGAGTCAAGCCTGGAACGTCTGCCGAGGAGAACGAAAGCGTCCTGCACTGAGAGGGGGACCAGCCCATCACCAGGCACGCTGAGACGGAAAACAGAGAGCGTGCGGGGGGCGGGACACGGTGTGTGTTGTGCTCTTGTTGACAGTGGTCTTTATCCTGGGGTCAGAGAAAACGAGAAAGGGCTGTCCGAGGGGACCCCTCTTCACGCCCAGAGGAACAGGCAGGCTCTTTTGCAAGTGCAGCTGATGGAAGGGCACCCGGCCTTGCCTTCGCCCATCCTCGATGGCCCCGGGGGGCTCTCGCTGTCCTTGGAGGAGACATTGTAGCTGGTCCGAGCCTGAGAGGCCTTTCTCGTTCTTTCTTTGAAGATTCCTTTCCCCATCCTTCCTGTTTCAAAATCGTGTGTGTATCTGACATATAGGAAAGGTTGCTGGGGAAAGGGGATCAGGTCCTCAAAAAATAATAATAATAATAAAATAATAAAATAAAATAAAATATAAAATAAAAAAAGAAAGAAGGAAAGGAAAGGAAGAAATGGAGCTAACCTGTCGAAGGTCGATTCTAGTTTAATTTCCTGTCAGCTTTCCCCCCCAGAAGTAAGGGCTTCCCAGTGACTGTTTCAAGAGCAGACGTTTTAATATCCTTCGCGATTTTGAAACAAGAACTGTCTCTGACGCAAGCTGTCATGCACGACGGGAGAGAATGAGGCCTCCGAATCGTTCACCCTTTCACACACTTGCTCTTTTCGCTCTTTTCACTGGGAAAACCTGCGCTTTTAAAGCGACAGTTTCCGCAGGGCCTACCCAGCCCTTGAAACTGGAGCCTCCTCCTCTGTGCGGGGCGGGGGTAACCTTTCCTGGTCCCGCCTGGTCAGCCCAGGACGGATTTTCAGCGCGATGAGAGACAGACAGTGTGATGAGCAGCATGTGGACGCGTAAAAAGCCGTCACCGACGATCTAGTCTCTAAGACAGCGGAGTTTCACAGGCATCATCGATTCTGAGTCCCACGACCAGTGTAAGCGTCATTACGGGGCAGGAGGATATGTATTTCATCTGATTAAGCTGTGAAGAAGCCGTCATCCTGCAGCAGGCTTCCCACTCAGTCATTTCGAAATGAGAGGGCAGCAAGCTGAAACCAGGAGGAGAGGTCCTAGGAGGCGTTTATAAAGTGAAGATCCTGCATTTGGGAGGAATGTGGGTTGAAGACGAACCCCAGCACCAGCTGATGGCAGCGTACAGAGAGTACCTGGGCCCACTAACTCCTGGCAGCCTGCTCCTGTCAATTTTGCTCCTTATCAGTGCTCTTAATGACAATCTCTCATACGTATCAATGATGCCATCCATACCACTCTTAAACGGAGAAATTTAATTTTGTACAAAAGAGGAGAGAAAATTTACTTTAAGATGTCTTATCTCAGTTACCTGGGGATGGAAAAAAACACACAGAGTTTCACCCCTCAAAGTCAAGGCTTCATCTGCAGCACAGCAGCAAAAAAAGAAAGAAAAATCACACAAAGTGTCATCAAGTGAATGCCGCCAAAATTATTCTCTCTGAGCCGTGGAGGGTAAGATGCGGTGTACACAGGTGCTGAGATGACCATACCTGGGTTTTGGGCGAGCTCGTGGCTGCTTACCTACATGGGCTTAGACAGGCACTTGTGTGTCTAGGCCCCCGCCACCCACTCATGACCTAAGAGGATTATCGTCGTAGGCCCTAGCCCTTACGGGACACTTCAGCGGTGTCGAGCGCTGTGCCTGGCATTTTAATCTTTAATCCCTGACAGCAACTTTCCAAAGAGGATACGATTATCTTCACTTTACAGGAGGGAAAGTTGAGGTTCCGAGGAATAGATGGACTTGGCAGGAGTGACGTAAGGAACTAGTGATGGATGCATCACGGGAACTCCAGCCTACAGGCCTCCAAGATAGGGTTCTTGTCCCCACAGGGTCAAGGACCAAATGGCTAAAGCAATGAAAGTTCATTGTCGTACAGTTCTGGAAGGCGTAAGTCTGAGATCAAGGTGTTGGCAGGGTGGGCTTCTTCCAGGCTGGGAGGCGGGAGCTCCACAGGCGTCTGGTGCTTTCTGTCAGTCCTCGGCGTTCCTTGTCTTGTGGCAGGACGACTCTTCACATGGATGACTCCAGTCTTCACACGCTGTTCTCCCGGGGTGCATGTCTGTATCTGAACTTCTTCCTTTTTGTGAGGATACTAGTCATATTGAATTAGGGTCCACTGAACTCCAGGGTGACCTCGTTTTAACTCAATTCATCTGCAATGACCCTATTTCCAAATCAGGTTACATTAGGAGGTGCTGGGGGTTAGGGTAGGTCTTCAACATGTCGATTGGGGGGTGGGGACTCGATTCAGCCCGTAACAGTGCTTATACACTTGCTAAGAGTTAACCAGAACACATGAGCAATAGTTTCAGATGACACGGATGTCACCAACACATGGGCATTTTCTTTGGCGGAAGCACACGACATTTGACTGGGATGACAGGGGATGCTTTATACTGCGACGGGATCTGGACCGGGGGGAAGAAGTGGAGTCGTCTGCAGGAGAAAAGAGGGAGGGCATTCCCAGGGTCTGGAATGAGAACTGTCTGTGCCTCTAGCCTTGCGCGCTGCCTGTCACAGCGGGGCTCTGTCCTGCGTGCTGGCTCTCACCGTGGGGTGGGCAGTGCTGACTGACCACACCACGCCTTCCCAGCTCGGCAATCCCAGTGGAGAGGGGACTTCTTTCTTCTCATGTCCGTACACAGATCCCGCGACAATTCTGAGGGCTCCGGCCTGGGGAAGGGTCCATCTCTAAATGATACCTGTGATCAGACGTCGGGATCCCTGGGTATCGATCGCTCAGCCCTTTGGAAGTGGGGAGAGTGATTCATTCACCCCATTTTCACAGAGTCACCAGGACGACTGTGCCCCCAGAGAGCAGGGAAGGACGACTCCAAGGGAATGAGAAAGAGGGTCGGGAAAAGCGTGCAGGCTTCCTGCAGACTGAATCCATAGCCGCTGTGATCCGCCGTATTTCTTCACATGGCATCATGGCTTCTCCCAAACCAAATCTGTTCTCTTATATGACATCCTGCTCCGGCCAGACCGATTTCCTTACCTTTCCTCGAACACACCGTCAAGCCCCATTCTTGTCCCTTCGGCCCTCATCTGCTTTCAGTCCTGCCCCACCTGAGTCAGGTTCAGGACTGCAGCAGAGTCTGACCCCTGCGACCCCAGTCCCTCACTCCACAAGTTCTTGTTCCCCCTCCTCTCAGCTCCTTTTGCGTTAGAACATCTGTCCCATCCATTTGATCTTCGTGGCTCGCTGCCCTTCCCCGTTAGTGTGTGTATTTGTGTGTGTCCTAAATCCCTACGGACGTAATTACATCGTAGGCTCCCTGAGCTCTGAGACCTCATCCTCGTACCCTCACACTCTCTATCCACCTTGACTGGCACATTACGGACGCCCATCAAACGTGCTTGGGTTGCCATTTCAAAAGTTTAAGGTTAGCATCCCACCTTTTCGTACTTGCTTGCATTCTCATCAGTTCTTTATGTCTTCTATGCCAGACTGTAGAGGGGCCTTGAAAAGCGTACTTACCCAGTTTCCTGACAAGTGGGTTAGCAATGCTGATGTGGTGGAGACGAGTAACATTAATTCACTCGCTCAGCCAGCATTTATTAAGCACTTTCTAGGAACCACACACTACGCTAGGTGTGTGGAGCCCACGAGAATGAATAAAAAGTCCTTGTGCCCCGAGGATATTCAAAAGCCTGTAGGAAATAGAAAATAAAAATAAAATAAAATTTCTAAAAGACAAGATGAAGATTGTGTGTCAAAACTTTTCACCAGCGCCCTACAGAGGGGAATTTGGCAACATGTAACAAAAATACGTACATACCTACTCCTTGACCCAGCAATGGCATTTCTAGAAAGCTCCTCTGAAAATAGGCCTCCATGTATATGAAACAACATATGTACAAGAGTTTTCATTGGGGTGATGTTGTGATAAAAATATTAGAATACAACCCAGATGCTCATCCTGAGAAGACTGATCGAATAAACTGTGGAACATCCACACGATGGAATACTATGTAACCCTAAAAAAGACCAGAGAAGATTTTTTGTTTGTTTGTTTGAGTCATTTCCAATATATATTGACAGGAGAGAAAAAAAAAACAAGGAACAAAAGTATATATAATGTGCTAGCTTTTGCCTATAAAAGAGAATATAAAATATACATATTGTATTTGCTTGTTTTTGCATGATGAAGACACAGAAGGAATGAACCAGAAATGAGTGAAAATGGCTATTGATAGGAAAAGTAGGTAGAGGTGACGGGGATGAGAACGAGTCTCCTAAAAGTTTTAAATGTTGAACCATGTGAAAGTTAAAAAGGTTTTACATATGAACAAATGAAAGTAAATTTAAAAGCATGAAAGAGACCAAGCATCCACACCGAGCGCAAACACAGACACGTGAACGTAACTGTGTGTCAAACGGATCGCCGCAGAGGGAAAGGAAATACTAAAATAATGGAGGTAGCTTTGGAGCCAGTGCGTGAGAAATGTTCTAAGGTCAAAGAAAAGCCAAGAAAACTTCAATTTTAGTAAGTTTGTTCAGTAAGTTGGTAATTGCGTTGGCGCTATGATTCTGAAACAATTTTTTCTGTGTGTCGTAGAAGAGAGAGGAATACATCGACACTGGGAACCGGAAAGTTCATACCGTGAAGTAAGCAAGAGGCAACTATAAAACGGGGAAAAGTGGAGGAAAACCCTAGGACACGGGTCTGAATTCAAAATATCAGTGTAAACTTTTTTTTTTAAAGAAAATTTTTTAAAAAAGGAGAGATTTCCTAAGGAGAGGGCTTGAAAGCAAGGCCATCGCAGTAGAAATAAGCGTATGTACCACCCAGATTTTGTTTCCTTATTGCCGTGCCCCACTAAAAAGAATTAGTGTCCCTTGAGAAGTGGCTTGTTTCAGGGCTGGTACGATAAGAGTTGAAGGTAAATGTGAAATATCTTGTTGATCCAGAAAGCAAAGAGGTACCCATACTCTCAAGGAGGTGAAGTCAGAATTTCACAGCAATTAACTTGGGGGCTTCCCGCTTGTCAAATTTGGAACAAATGGAGTATAAAAAATATGAATTATAGCACATTGAATAGAAAAACTGACGAGTCTATGCAGACTTGAGAGATGTAATGAAAACCACTCAGCAATTAAAAGAAAACTGTTGAAACACATAACCGCATGGATGAATCCCGAAATCAAGCAGAGTGAAAGAATCCGGACCCAAAGGAGTACACACCTCAGGGTTCCATTTCTGTGAAATTCTAGAAAATGAAGACTGTAGCGACAGAAAGCAGATGTGTAGTTGTCTGCCGATGGGGTTAGAGGAGGAGGGTGAGAGGCAGCTTTTGGGGTTGCCGGAAACGGTTGCTACCTTGACCGTGACAGACATCAAAATTCACCAAATATGCGTTTAAAGCGTATGCAGCGTATTGTGTGTTAACTTTACTTCAGTGCGGTTGGAGAGAGAGGGAGAAAGCGACAGAGAGAGAGAGAGAGAGAGAAGGAGGGACATCCTGTTGCTAGGTCATGCCCACAGAAGACCTGTAAAAAGTGGCAGGTGATCGTTTCGCACCCTCCAAGGTAATAATTGATTCAGGCAAGAACTTCAGCGGAAGCTACCGACGCGGGGCGACAGGTCCTTGGCTAACAGGATAGCCACGTGGTCTCAAAGCATCACCGTAACCTTACTGATAGATGAGGTTCCTTATCTATCAGTCCCGGAGGGGAGCGTTGCCTATACATAGGCAAGATGGGGAGATGCCGCTCTAGTCAAGTGGAGCATCACTAGAAGCAGGGCGACCTGACCTTGGGTACGTCCCGACACGAGGGGGACAGACGTACACAGCATCACCCAGGAAGTGTTTGTGCTAAAGTCGTTTAACGTGGATCTAATCCTGAGCAAGTAATTGGGCAGTCTCCAAGACAACTGGCCTGGATTCTAGAAAACCGAAGACAACGTCGTTTTTAAAAATCACCACAAAAATCGAGGGGCCATGCGAAATCAAAAGAGAAAAAAAGGAGTTAAAGGACATTTGGAGGACAATTAAAAAGCAAACAACTAAATCTGGACCACCCATCAGGTATTATGGAGTCGATCTTGGTCTTCTTAGGCGTGATGAGACTGTTGGGGCTACGTAGTGGCGTCAATGACGTGTGGAGATAGACGCAATACCAGGGTGTCGCATCGTCACCAATCAGCGAATCGGTAATGCAGGTGACGAACATACAGATGTTCGTTGTCCCATTTTCCCATCTTTCTGTGAGTTTGAAAACTTTCAACAGAAATAATTGGGAGGGAGAAAAAAGCCAAGGATTGGCTGCGTTCGTCAGAACGCTTTCAATTCCGAGCAGCAGGAACAGACTCAAACAGGGGCACCGGGAAGGTGCTCAGAGGGTGTCATCGTCTCTCTCCTTCAGGTGGCCCTGCTTTCTCCTAAACTAGGCTCATCACCTCATGGTGTCAGGACGGCAAGCCGTCCTTGCCTTACTTCCTGCCATGGAGAGCACCCCAGCCCCCAGAAAGAGACGTTTGCAACCAATGTCCCCGGCTGTCCCTTTTTGGTTAACTTTGGACTTGTCCTCGAACCAATCCTGGGGCCACAGGCTGTTGAGTTCTGATTGGCTGGACCAGGCCTCTCGCCTGTCTCCGGAGATCGTCATCGTGCTCCTCCTCCATCCTGGGGTGAGGGAACAATGGTCCCCAGAAGAAATCCAGGAGAAAGACAGATGGGGGGGGGGAGGTGCCAGATAAAAGTGACAGTTGTCCCGTCTACAGACGTGGGGAAATGAAGCATAAATATTAAGGCGAATTGAGAGCTCCGAGCACTCAATGAGATTAACCCCTAGCGTAAGAGTTGTTATTCATTCCAAAACCCCGGCCGTTTACCTCGGGGTGTAGGTCTGCTATGGCTTCCCTTATATAACTGCAATGCGAGGAGCGAATTGGTTAGCCCAGCCAGTGTTTGAGGCTTGCCCTTGCTGACTCGGTACCCGAAGGGGAAACGCCAGCCGTTAACTGGGATTAAGTGGCTTGTTCTGAAGTCAAATAGTAAATCAGAGAGAGAACGAGAGCCACAGCCGCGAAGAGCTGCAAGAGAAAGACCTGAAGGAGGGGAGGAAAGGACCAACCCAGGGAGACTACGCCTCCTGCTCCGGGAGCGGCGCCCAGCCCTGGCTACGGGTTGTTCTCGGGGACTGATGATTCGCTCTGAGCCTCGGCACTGAGTTAGCGGGTTCATGCACGCAGCATCCTCGCCTGCGCTTCCCTAGAACGAAACAGAAGCCAACTGGGGGCCCGCCGATCTGTCCCCCTCTGCTGTCTGCAGGGTCGCTGCAGCCCAGCTCAGTCCAGCAAGAATGTGCTCCACGCGCGTCGTACGCCGGGCGTCGGATTACTCTTCCAAGACGACGCTGCAAAGTACTTTTTAAAAATGATGTTTGGCGGAAAGAGTGCATAGTGCGTGACCCCATTTACGTAAAACACACAAACGGGTGGAAACTGAACTCCGCAATAGAAAGCAGGGCCGCGCTTACTCGACGGGGGCCTTCGGGGGCCTCTGAGGTGCTGGTCCTGGTCTCTTTTTGGACCTGGGTGTCAGTTACACATGCGTGAGCCTCGATAGCATTATTAGTCCGCTCGGGGTCACGCTGCAAATGTAAATAAGACCCCAGCGCCGTCCACAAGGACACGGTAGGCTAGGGACCCGTTCCTTCGTCACGTGACATTGTTACTTGGACTGTTCTCTTTTGGGTTGGCACGATCCACAAGGACACCCGGGAGACTTGGGCTTAAAAGTGTCAGGAACACGCAGCGTTCCCGAAGACAAAATCGCTCATTTTCCTTGAGCCAGGTGAAGCGGCGAATGCCAACAGCGCACGTCGACATCGTGGACGTCGTGGACGTCGTGGACATGGTGGATGGACATGGTGGACACCGGCGCTGGCCTGGGGTTGGAGACTTGGACAGCGCGCGGCAGATCCTCGGGGGAACGGTTCTGGCGGGCGTGTCCGTGCAGACATTATTCACAGCGAGACACGAACAACCCACGCGCAGGTTCTGACGCTCAGGGAGGTCGCGATGGAAACGTGAGCAGCTCGGGCTTCCAGAGCTCCGGTCCCCCCAGTCTCATTCCCTAATCAGTCGTAATCTCTTAAGGAGCTTTCCTGTCGTGGCGTCAGTAAAGGGCGCAGGCGTTTCCTTGCCCAGCCGCTTTTCCTCGCGTTTTTCGTCGCTGGGACTGGTTTTTGGAGGTGACGACTCACGCGCGACTTAATTAGATAAGAACACTCCCGAGCGGAGCAAAAAGGCTGTTGGAAAATACATCACACGAGGAAGCAGCCGATTGGAGATCAGAAAGGTCTGTGCCGTCCATTCATCCCACAAAACATCTGTCTGCGCGCTCTGGCCTTCCCCCACCTGCTTGCTTCCCACATCTACCCGGCCCCCACGAACCCCAAACTCAGCGTGTCCGACACCGACCTCACGTAAGGGCCTGACTCACGTCTGAACGCACCATCGGTAACCACGGAAATTTAGGCTTTTACGTCCCACGTGTCTGTGCAGTCGGTTGGTCGTCTCCTCTCCTTGTATACTCACTCCTGCTGCCTTCGTTGGGGCTCTCAGCATGTCACCCTGTCCTGGGAGCTTTATCGGGTCTCCTCTCGCTGCCCTGGGCCCGTTCTGTCACCAACGGAGTCACCTTCCCTGCACAAAGCTGCCCCCTGTCCCCGACACCCCCGTGAACTGCTAACCCCAATAGGACCTGAGTGCGGCCAGAGTTCAGAGAGGGCCAGGGCCGGCTCTAGGGGAAGCAGGAGGCCGGCTCCCAAGGAGACAGCACCTCAGACTCAGGGTCCACGGCCTGGCCCTGTTTGCACAGGTAGCGGTTGGTGAGGAGGTTTCGTGCTGCCATTGACATGCTGAGTTGTAAAGGAAACAAGGAAGGCGCTGGGATCCCCTTTGCATTTGGGGTTTCTGTCTTTCTGCCCCATCAAGGCTGACACGTCCCTGCTGGACGGGTTTCAGCCTCAGCCACAGCCTTCCCCTGGTGCCTCCTCACCTCACCTCACACTTCCCATCTCCTTTTAGCCCGAGAGGCAAACTCACTCTGCCTCCCTTCGGGGAGGGATTGTTTATTGTCCCTTCAAAGCGAAATCCGAGAAGGCCAACGGTGTGTGCGGCCTCTCCTGCCGGTCCCCTGAATTCTTGATGGGTCCTATCCAGGACACAGAAAGGAACATTTTCTTCTTCTGGGAGAAATGTGGCCTGTGTTCGCTCCGAGGCCGAGTCACAGAAACTGTGACCGTCAGATGAACGGATACGTACGGTCAACTAGCAATGCCAGCCTTACGATTTCGATGCCGGATTCTCTTTAAATAGTTTGCAAACTTGTTTTACATGAATGTTTATTTTCTAAGGGAAATAACCCCATGATCCTCCTTTCGACGATGGGAGGAGAAGAGAAGAGAGGCAGCAGGAGAAAGACACGTGGGGGAAAGGCCACGGAGGTAGGTCTGAAACTCAGCTGTCTGCTTCCGTAGCCACTAGCCATACGTGACGTTTACATCTTAATTCATTAAAAATGAAATTTTAAAACGAAATTTTAAAATCGTGTTCTCCGTTTCACGAGCCACTCTCGTATGCCCCCTCGCCGTGTGGCTGTCGTGTCGGACGGTGTGAATACAGGACGTTGGGGTCTGAGAGGAGAAAAGTTCTGCTGGGAATCGCTGCTCCAGATTCTGGCAAATGATAGACTTCGTCAATGTAAACTATTGCTTAAAAGGAAAACGGGAGCGTGCAGGGTTCTGATGATAAAGCGTTGGCATTGCCTCCCGTAACTATGGCTTCAGAGACGCTTTGGTCACTCTCGAAACAGATAAGGGCGCTTTGCGAGGCCCTGTCTCTGTGCACTATTTCGGTTTGGCTAGGAACTGGCGATGTTGCTCCCAGAGGCCAGCTCCTAGCACTGAGCAGGAAAATGTCCCACTCGGTATCCGTTTGTGGATGGAACGTCTCTGAGGAGCGACCTGGGCCTTACAAACTCTTGCTCTGCCATCGGGCCGGTGAGGAGTAGGCCTGGTGGCTCCGCTGCGGGGGACGAGGCAAATTCCTAGTCGCCTCCTACCCAGCACCTCGTCCCTTCTTCTTCCTTCTGTGGAATTTCAGGGTTATTCAGGGCAGCACTGTCCCCAGCCAGGGCAAGGGATCTAGACTCTTCCATAGCCCATGACAGTTCTATCCCAGCTTCACGTGCTCCTTTCCGGCTCGTGTGGCTCTATAATCCGGATTTGGCCAGGAGGTCTGAGTAGAACTCTGAAGAGACTGGAACGTCTGCGAAGTCCCTCTGCTCCTGAGAAGAGGAAGTCGATTTGGCTGTGTCCCCCGTCCCATTCCCCTTCTGCGTGTTGTGAATGTGGATGGGATACCTGGAGATGCCTCTTGCAACCGTGAGGAGGTGAGTGTAAGTGAAAAACCCAGAGAAGCCCCAATGGCAGCTTCATCACTGTCGAGTGCTGAGCCCGAGCCTGTGCCGTCCATCCCGACTTCTCACACGGAAAAGAGAAAACACCCTCCTTTGAGCCACCTGCTTATAACTAGGAGTTCTTATGTGTGGCTGAAAGCAACCCTAATGCCTACAGAGAATCATGGTGCTACTTTGGGTTCCTGGACCCTGGTCCAGTGTGGGAAGAGGGACCTCCCCAGGGACCTCCCAGCAAGGAAGGCTCAGACGCCAGCAGGGTATCCTAGAATTCAGCGCAATTCGACTCAGTTCAGGAAAAGGGTTTTTATTCTCCGGGGAGAGTAAATCAGAGGGTTTCCGATTTGAGTTACCAGGCACGGTTTAAGTCGGGGGTACCAGAGTGAAATCCGAGGGTTAAGGAAAATCCCGCAGCCTCCCGATCCCACTGGTAGCCAGGCTGCCTTTTAAGAGAAATCTGACTAGGCCAAGAGAAAAGCCTAAAGGTACAGGCAACGGAGGCTCCCTGCATCCATAGAAACACCATCGATAGGATATGAGATTTATTAAGAGATTTATTTTAAGGAATTGGTTTATGCAATTGTGGGGCCAGAAAGCTCAAAATCTAATGAGCAGACCAGCAGGCTGGAAACTCAGGCTAGAGCTGATGATGCAGTGTGGACTCTGAGATCTGTACACGGGCTGACGGGCTGGAAACTGAGGCAGGGTCTCGTCGTTATAGTCTTTTCTCTGAGAAGCTTCAGTTCTTTGCTGTTGGGGCCTTCAACTGATTGGATGAGGCCCACCATGTTCCTGAGGGTCACCTCCTTTAGCGTTGACCGACTGTGGGTGTCAATCACAGGCACAAGATGCCTCCACAGCCATGTCTAGAGTCATCTGTGACCAGACAACGGGGCACCATAGCCCAGCCAGGTGGGCACAGGAAATTTAACCCTCGCACTCCCCAGGGACGCTGACTAACTGGAACAGCACCGGAGCCCCCCATCGACAGCGCTCACTCACCGTCAGCTCGTTAAATGCTCCAAGCCGAAGAAAGGACGGCCGGCCCAGAGTCAGCGGACATCTGAGGAAAGGCACTTGGAGGGAACAAAAACAGTTCAAGGAGAAGAAAACAAAACACCATTCATATCCGCAAGGAGATAAAGGAAGAGAGTTCAGTAACGAGACAAGAAAGAAACTGTTGGGGGATCAGAGACTTCGGAGGACAAGAAGGAGCTCTCAGAAATGGCAGGAATCATAACACGAATGAAAAACTCGGTGAGAGGCTGGTGGGGTAATGGTGAGGACATCTCCAAGAAAGTAAAACAAAACAGCCAAGAGATGGAAAATAGACAAAAATAAAAAAGGGGTCAGTCTAGGAGGACTGACGTCCGAATGAGGCTTCCAGAAAGACAGGACAGAGAAAAGCGGGGAGGGGAACTATCGAAGAAACAATTCGAAAACATTTCCGAGCATTAAAGGTCACGAGTTTCCAGATTCAAAAGGCTCACCGAGTTCCCAGCCCGGTGGATAAATACACATCCACACCGAGCCACTTCGCCACGAAATTTAAGAAAACGGAGATAAGAGAGGAAGGCTCTGGGGGAGTGGGGGGGACAGATCACACGCGAACCTTCCGGAATCAGACTGACCTCAGGCTCCTCGACCCCAGCAGAGAGCAATGGAACGAGGCCCCCAAAGCTCTGAGCGAAAAGACATTTTTTAACCCAGAATTCTATTCCCATGGAATTAAATGTACGGGTCGAAGGATGGTCTTTTCAGAAAAGAAGTTTCTCCGAAAATTCACTTCCCAGCCGCGTTTATCCAGCAGGTACTAGAAGAGGTATTTATCCTTCCCCCTGCCCCCCGCAAAAAAAAGGAATCAAAGAGAAAGAAGGACATGAAATTCAGAAATCAAGAGAGCTAGTGAAAGAGAAGCAAAGGGAATACTCAGCGGGGTGGCGAAGGGCGACCCCAGGACGCAGTCGCACCAGGCGGAGCAGACGGAGCAAGGGCCGAGGCCTCTGGGAGACGCGTCTCCAAGACGTGAAGCTGAAAGGGCGCCTGGCATAGGTGACCATATTAAATGGAGAGGTACACCTCGTGGGGACAGTGTGGAGACAGAAAACTAAGCAAATTAAAAAGAAAGAAAGAAAAAAGCCAAGAAAAGCAAGAGGCTATGGAAGAAAGGGAAAGTGGCAGTGCCCGCTACTCCGTGGCTCGTGCCTCAGTGGAATCTCCCTTGTCAGAATAATGTGAACAGTGAATGTTGTTGAACAAAATTACGTGTTTGTATCGAGGACGTAATAGAGATAGGGAAGTGGAGAGAGATAATCCAGCTCATGTGTAATAGAAATAGAGAGCATCAGCGATGAAAAGCAAGCAACAGCTCAATAGTGGTTTTTAGAGAGCTAGAGGTAAATTACAGTAAAATCAACGACAACAAAAGTTAAAAGGGTTTGTCTCCGGGAGGAAAAAACCCTGGTAGGCACAGGAAGAGCAGAGGATTCCCGTTTTTAGGATAAGCTGTGTAGAACGGTCAGATCCTTCCTACGTACACGATTTCGATAAAAATTCAAAACAAACAGACGCACCGACCTCCCAGATCTGTAGGATGAAACCCAGACTCCTGGCGGTCTAAGGGCTCGGCCCGCGGAGTCAGCGCGGCCTGGTGCTGATGCCAGCGGTGCCGCTGCCCAGCTGGCCGCGGACCTGCGGGAGCTCGGTCTCCCAAGGCCCCCAAACTCCGTGACAAGGGGTAATAGGGGTCCCCGTGGTGATGGTGAATTCCGACCGACTCACAGCCCTGGGTGTGAAGAACGGGCACGGTCGCCCAGGCGAGGTCTCGCCAGCAGGCCTGGCACCCATTCGGTGCTGTCTAAACTCCCACGAGCTCTTTCTCTGGCCAGGCTGGCACTCAGGGTTCTCTGACTCTCCCCAATCTGCTTTTCCGACCTCGCGTCTCATTCCTCGTCGAGACAAGCTCGCAGCTTGGGCCAGGGAGTTCTCAGCCTTCCCCAAATGACACCATGCTCTCCCCTGCCTCCCTGCTGTTGCTGTGCGAGTGCCTGTTTTCCTGTTCACCAACCTAGTTTGGCCTAAATAATGTTAGAAGTGAGATGATGTCACTGGGCCGTATTTGCATTCATAGGATGGAGAGCCTAGACGCAAATGCTCCCTCTGGGGTCCAGAAACCGAAAGGAGGGGGTCCATTTCCGTGCCAGACGTGGGAATCTGGTCATTGCTCAAGGTTGCCATGGCTGCTGTTTGGCACCTCTAGGACTGGAGCTTATGCCACTACATCTGAGCAAGTGGAGATGACCCCCGCCGGCTGAGACAGGGAGCCAGGCAGGAGGAGACTCTTAGGAGGGAGGTCAATGCTGCAGCGAGAAATACAAGCCAAGGTGCCTGCTTCTCAGTCACAAACCGAGGCTGGCCGCCCGAACCCTACGCATTTCCAGCTGCTGCTGCTGCTGCTGCTGCTGCTGCTGCTGCTGCTGCTGCTGCTGCTGCTGCTTCTTCTTCTTCTTCTTCTTCTTCTTCTTCTTCTTCTTCTTCTTCTTCTTCTTCTTCTTCTTCTTCTTCTTCTTCTTCTTCTTCTTCTTCTTCTTCTTCTTCTTCTTCTTCTTCTTCTTCTTCTTCTTCTTCTTCTTCTTCTTCTTCTTCTTCTTCTTCTTCTTCTTCTTCTTCTTCTTCTTCTTCTTCTTCTTTCTTCTTCTTCTTTCTTCTTCTTCTTCTTCATTTTTTTTTCCTGGGGATCAGGGACAGTTTATTTTGTAAACTAGAAAGACACTTTTTCCTCTTTCCGATGGTAAAAATTTAAAGGTTAAAAAAACAAAACAACCAAAAAACCCAATAACCATTTGCTTGTCGTTTTTTTAAAAAGTCTGTGATTTCAGAAGTCATTTGTCAGAGCCATTTATTTTATTAGAGACTTTTTTTTACAATATAAAGATAAGTTCTAGCCTAAAAAAGTAAAGAATGAACCCATGAGGATTAAGCTCGTTGATTTTGACAGCTCACACTTTTTCTGTCAACTTCATGAGCCTTTTCACATTCACAGTCATAGGGAGAGGAGTTCCTCGAACAGAAATCAAAACCGTGTTTTTATGAGATGCACTAACCTACATCTGACGAAACCCATGTCTCTCGAGAGTTCCTTGGTTCTTACCCAGCCTCTTAGAGACTTTTCGTCTCTGGTGTGTGTGCGAAAAGCAAATAGCAATATGGGAATCGCGTTAATTGCTCTGGATTGCTTAACACGGTGACAGGCGCTATAATTTTATAATTTCATCGGTCATCTTATGTATGAGATTATCTTTCACAAATTTGAAGTGAGAGGAAGGATGATATCTTCCTTCCCATCATTCTAAGGTTAATTTGGATAAACTACTCAGAATCTTATGCAAATTCACCAGCATTTCATCATTGCTTATCCTTGCCATCAAGACTTTGTTGATATTTGCTGACACGAACGTCCCTGAGGCGTGTGATAATAAGTCAGTTGTTACCAGGTGCACGTTGGTATGGACTAGGAATGTTCTCTTTTCTCATCAGGTTAATAATTCGGGAAGGGCTGTCTAATGTGAGCTCTATTAACTTGTTAGATATCGACAAGCAAGTGAGAAACGAGAACATTTTAATGCAAAATGGAGCTTTGAAAACCCTCGTGGTAGGTTTTGAAAGCCCCTATTTGCTCGGCTTTAAGGAGGGGTAAAGCAGGTGAGCAAGGAACTTCTAAAAACACTGTCATTTCAACTGCTCGGTCCAGTCGGACGCTTCGGGAACCGTCAGAGTGCGGTTCACTCTCTATTTTAGATCGTGCAAACTGAGCATTAACCCACGACTGCCCTTTACCTCCCACCACGGTCCTGCTCATGAGTATCTTTGTCCCTTTAAACACATGTGCCTGCTTAAGTCTCATGGTCGCGAAGTCTTGGATAGGCGACGAGGACAGGCTGCCAATGAAAAGTTGCCAACTGCAGGTTGGGACTGTTCTTAAAATAAGAAGGTCAAATCCAAAAAAAGAACCCGTAAAGCAAGTTCCCAGGACCCTCCAGTGTGCACTGGATGCCAGTGGTTCAACATGGAAGCAATCCTGCAGGTCAGCCTTCTGTGGAGTAGACATTTCCTCTGATAATCGCATCTTCCTCGGGTTCAATGCTGCGACTTCAAAGGCGATGGCTGCCAACTCTTCAGTGAACAGATTGACGAATGTTATCGAAAAACTGAGTTCTCAAGGAGTGATCCCACTAATGGATATTATATTCGATGGATTAATTTTGAGGCTTCACTTCTGTGCAGAATGAAAAAAAAATTAGAACGTCAAAGAGAAAAAAAATAAATAAAAGGCCAAAGCCCAAGGGACCAAGTTCAAAGGAATGGCCCGTCGCCTCTCGTACAGGAGAGGACGAGAAGAAATAGACGTTTCCAGAATCGTGACCCGTGACAGGAGGTGACGACCTCCTTCGTTTGCCTCGCGTGGCTGAGTGGCACGAGATGAGCGCTGCCTTGCACGTGCACGCGGCACGAGTGCAAAAGCTTTTTGTTCGCGATCAGTTTACCGCTGTCTACGTGGGGCTCACTCCGGGACGTGGGACGACCTGGTACTTCTCCATAGCAGGGTCTGTGGAATGTTTTCGTTGGGGTTTTCAGAACAACAGTCCCATGGCCAACAGAGCCTCACGCCGCTCCCCACCGGTGGGACCCAGGACACTATTCCTGTCGGGCACTGACCAGTTAGTGTTAAATCAGGTTTACTGTTTCCTAATTTCTTTTCTCATTCACCTTTCTTTCCCCTCTCTCTCTCAACTCCTAGTGAAACACGTAAGGGGTAAAACACATCCCACGTTATTCCTCGTTTAGTATTCCTCGTTTTCAAATGCGCTTTTCAAACTTTAATTAAACCGAGCTCCCCGAGGGCCTATGGGAGCACCGCACTTTCTGCTTTCCAGATGGGAACAATGCAAATGGAATAATGACTCCAGACAGTGAGAGCGAAAAGAGAAAAAAGAGAAGAGGAACTCTCCTGACTTATTCTGAATTTCTCAGCTTTCCTGAGGCCTCAATTCACACTAGTAAGTCTTTTGGGGAAAATCTGTTTCCTTGAAGAGGTTAAAAGGCATTATATTCTATTTCATAATTTGAAAAAAAAATTATGGTGAACTAATTTCTTATAGATGTAATATTATAGATAAATTAAAATATAAAATATAAGAAAAATATCTACTTCCAGCTTCTTTAATTAGCCAAATTTTTAAATTATTTATTACTAAATATTATTTTTTATTCTTTAGACAGAATTCATTCATAATTAGACCAAAATAATTCTAATTTGACCCACTGGCTTTGAAGGCGTATAATTTGATAATCTCTCTCATAGGGTTTTAACTTCTTGAGACAATTTGAAATATAATCACTTTATAATCCACACATAAGTGGACATAAACAGTGAAACAATAAAACCTCAGCCACTGGTTAATTTTAGCAACATTTATGAGGCCAAAGAATACATTTGCTGGTAGCATACAAAAAGTACCAATAGAAAACGTTTTTGGGGGGTATAATGAAGTAGATCCTCGTTGGAACATTTATCTTTTCTTCCAAATTCCACAGCCAGGCCAAAGGCAGGTGCTGCAGGCCTGTTTTTGCGGAGAAGGCAGAAGACGTCCCCCTTTTGGGGGAATAGTGTTGCACAAACCTTCCTTACAGTGAATAGGAACGAAGCAACTAGGTACAGAAACCAAACTGATGAAGACACCCTCCCCTAAAATTTGTATTTTTAGTAACTGCAGACAAAGAAATGGAAAGCTTGAGGCTGCTCCACAGATATCATAGCGGAGAGAAAACATTCCCTCGGGGGCCATTTCGAAATGGATGGCGATGCAGGAAGGACCCAGGAGCACAGGAAGCACAGGATGTGGGCCAGAGCAGGTGAGCCAGTCGTGACTGGCCCCTCACTACCCATTCGACTCGCCAGGTGAACAAGCGAGACTCACTGTGGCCATCTCCTTTGCCTCGCCTGTAAGTGAATGGTTTAGGCATGAGCTTGTGACCTCGTGAGAAATAATCTGTGGGAGTGGGGGTCTGGGGGAGGTTTCCTTCCTCTTAGGAAAGAGGAGAGGAAGAGATGGACTTCCCTCTCTCACTGGGAATTGCCTCAGCCAAACCTGTCCTCAGAAGCTGGCAGAGCGGATGAGTGGAAAGAACTTCAGTATTCTATGGCTTCGTTGAATGACTAAATCACCCAATGGGAATGCGGCTTCCTTTATGTGAAATGATGTTTTCTTATGTTTAAACCAGTTTCAATCAGAATTTTCTGTTTAAACCAGTTTCAATCAGAATCAAGAATTTTCTAAATGATACAATTAATGAGGAAATGTGGGCATTTCACCAAAATTCTTACATGGCTATATTTTAATTATGGTTTCCATAATGAATATGTACACTTAAGTTGACTGAGCCTGGTTCATTCCACAATTTGGATTCTCTTCTCTGTTCTCAGTGCTCGTGAGTCCTAACTCAAGAATCCCTTTATACATTATTTGGTAGAAAGGTACCTTCACTTATTGACCCAAATATCTTTGCAAGCAAGATTTTCATCTTCAGAATGGGAAGATAAGCAAGTAGGATCAGTTACAGAATAATATTTAAGATATCTATGAATGCATCACATGTTATCCCTTCTGGATTATGTAACAGATGAGCTACTAAGATGTCATCAACTAGCAAATCTGATGTTCCCAACAATGTGACCAGAAACAAGTAGAATTTATAGAGAATTTCTTTATTTTTCCCTTCATCCTTCCACCACCTGCAACACTATCTTACTTAATAATGACTTAGCTCGTTCTCCTTTCTTTGCTGGCAACTGGGAGCTACGCGTTCACTTTGAATATCTGCATTCGTGTTTATGAGATTAGAAACAACAAATATAAAGAATAGTTCACTTATTTCAGGGATCTGCAAGCCAGTATTTCTGAAACTTTCAGAAAGAATACCTTTGGATTAAAATTTGACCTTTTCGGATGTCAAGGGCACCACTACCATGTGGGCAACCTGTGGCAGGTTTGAATGGTGAAGTGGGATGACCTCTAGCTTGGGATTTCTTACACCCCTGGGGCCCTCGTGTGCCTCAGGCGTCCTCTGCCCTTTTGCCAGGACTCTTTTATCCTTAGTTTGACCGTAATAATAGTGCACAGATAACAAAGGGGAAAATGCGGCAGGGAGGACATCCGTTCTTGCAGCTAGCGTTCCCTAGGAATGCCTTCTTGCCCTTTGTGCGCATAGTCCTCCTCCAGAGCTCCAGTGCATCTAGGTGCACCTCGTGGTGCATCAAGGCTGCAGCCACCTCTTGACCTGTGACTTTCCACTTGAAATAAATCTCATGCTCTGGATGAGTTACCTTTTTCTTTTTTTCCCCCTAGTTCTGATGTATTATCCACATGACAGCCAGAATGATGCTTTAAAGTATTTGCATGGCATGTCGTTTGTCGCCATCTTACTCCCAACCTTTCTGTATCTTTAAATGGAGTATGCGTGTCGTGAGCAAGATGGTTTTGTTTTCTTATCCAGTTGGACAATTTTTATACATTAAGTAGAACATTTAGCTAAGTTACATTTAATGTAATTATTAATATAATTGGTTTTGGTTTATATCTCTCATGTTTTCTTTCTATATGCTTCTTCTGCTTTATGTTTTCTCTCATTTCCTGTCTTTTGATTTTGTTATGAATATTCTAATTTTCTCTCTCTATTAGTCTAGAAGTTATATATTCTTTTATTATTCTTTTACTGCAGTTATTACAATATTAATGTATCAAAGTCTAATATTAATTGGTATTTTTACCTTCTTACAAGACAATGCAAAATCTGAGAAACTTTAAATTCCATTTACCCTCTTCCTGACTTATATGCCATTGCTGTATTTTAGTTTCACATTTATTGAAAACCCCACAAAAAATTGTTATTTTTTACAGTCCATATTTATTTATATTTATCCACATATTTACCCTTCTCATTGCTCTTTATTCTGTTTTGCATCTATGAGCTTATATCTGAGATCGTTTTCTTTCTGCCTAAAAAATATCCTTTGTATTTTCTTTACTGTGAATCTGCTAATATAAATTTAATTAATTTTTGCATGTCTGAATATTTTAGCTTCATTCTTGAAAAACATTTTCATTGGATATATAATTCTAGGTTAACAATCATTTTATTCCACCATTATGAATGAATCATTCCATTTTTTTTCTGGCTTCCATAAAGCTTTGAAAAAGTTACTTATTACTCTCATTTTGTTGCTTTGAAATTTGTTGCTCCTTTTTTCCAGATGATTTAAAAATTTTTCTCTCTGTCTTTGGTTTTGCTATGATGAATTGGTGTGGAGTTTTTTTATTTATTCTATGTGAGTTCAGGATAAATAAAAATGCATCTGTGTCTTGATAACTTTCATACATTTTAGAAATTCTTAGCCATTGTCTCTTCAAATATGGTTTTTGACTCAGGCTCTCTCTTTCCTGTTGGGGCTCTAATTGCATGAAGGTCTAATTAATTGGACCTTCTCACTGTATGCTCTGTGGCTTACACCCTCTGTTCTGTAATTCTCAACTTTTTCCTCTCCATTTTGGAAATTTTCTTCAGTTCCATCTTCTAGTTCACTAATTCCCTTTTGAGCTTTATCTAATCTGTTGTTAATCTCTTCCATTGACTACTGAAATTTTACTTATTGCATTTTTCGGTTATAAAATTTCTACTTGGCTCATTTTAAAATTTTCGGTTTACTTCTAGATCTCAGCCTTGTCTTTCCGTGATATTGACATATTAAATACAGCTATTTTTAAGTCTGTGCTGCATAGCCTCAGGGGGTTGGTCCCTATTATCTCTTGTCTATCTGCTTTTCTATTTACGTCTCCCCTTATGTACTTGGTTATTTGGGGTGCCAGATGTTTTTAGAAAAATGTGCTTCTTTAGGCAACAAGGGGCTCTAGCAATTCGATTTCGTGATTAAGATCATCTGAAGCTGGGACTCGATCCTGTGAAGGTCAGCTCACTCTCAGCTAAACCTTACTACCCAAATGTAGCCTATTGGAGTAGTAACTCAAAGCCTGAATGGCTCCCAGGTTTATCTCTCACCCCTTTGTGATTTTCTTTTCTTTTCTCTGCTCCACAGTCTGTCAGAAACACAACTCAGTCTCTCAACTTCTCAGCCACTTCTGGAATTGGTAAAGGGCTCTATAGAAAAAATTTCCCTAACTGTAATGCTTACATCTGTGGGTTTTCTTCTTTTCC
Organism: Cynopterus sphinx; assembly: GCA_030015415.1. NCBI lineage: Eukaryota > Metazoa > Chordata > Mammalia > Chiroptera > Pteropodidae > Cynopterus > Cynopterus sphinx. Next base: position 2,585,326 of record CM057381.1, read on the forward strand.
TGGAACTTTGCCCTGTAATTCTTAATTGACTTATTGGTTCTCTAATGCTTTTAAGGACTATTTAAAACATTTTGTCCAGGGTGTTTTGTTCTTATTCTCAGTGAGATTATTTTTGCAAATTACCCTACCATGCCAGAAGTGAAAAACCTGATAATTTAAAAATTAAATTAAATTGTGCCACCAAAACTCTTCATACATAGAAAAATATCCAAAGTCTTTATAATGGTCCAGAAGATTCTGTGTAATCTGCTCCAGGCCACCCCTCTAACTTCTTAAAGTTTTCTGTAAATCTAAGGATCGACACGATGTAAGTTTCTGGAATAAAGAGATTATGTGATATGTTTATCGTATAACCCCAAGGTATTTAGCATATTAGCAAAGCAATTTATCAGTTATGATTAAATTTGAATATATGCTAAAAAATATTCCTGAAATAATGGCTTAAACTAGACAGTTTATTTCCTGCTTACATGGAAGAAGTCTGGAGATAGGTAGTCCACGGCCTGAAGGAAGAAAGTATCAGGGACCCAGGCTCTTTCTATCGGAGGAGGGGGGAAGAGGAAAAGTGAGAGATTACCCCTCCATTTTAGGAGACTTCATAAGAACCCCATAATACCTCTCCTTTTTCTCAAAACCTAGTCACATGGCTTCACCTAGGAACAGGGCAACTGGGAAATTTAGTCTTTTAGCTGAGAAGTTGTGTGCCAAGCTTAAAAAAAAATGGATTACTGTTAGTAAAGCATGGGACATAAGGGAGTGGCTTCTAACAATCTTTGCTACAAACACTCAGCAGATTTTTTCCTGAAAATAGAATTTTTTGGATTGTCTCCTTTTCTTGATCTTGATCTCAACAACTGCTCAGAGACTAATTTATTTAGTTCTTATGTCATTGAAATACATTCTTTCAGTCTCCTTCATACAAAATGCTAAATTGAAACTTACCCCCCAGAATGTAACCTCCAAGAAGGTAGGGAGCATGTCTATTTTGTCCCCACTGTATTCCTAGCATCTATCATAGGGTGTGGGGTACAGCCGGTATTCATTAACTATTTGTTGAAAGAAGAAATTTAACTTTTACTGAATATCCATTATGTGCCAGGCAGTGTGGTAAGTGCTTTATAAATACAATTTTACTGAGTTTTTCTAACAACCAAACGTGATAAAAACTGTATCCATTTCATAGATGTTGTAAATGAAGCTTAAAGAAGCTAAATAATATCACCGAGGTCACAAAGGCAGAAAGAGGTAGATCTGAGGTCAGACCTATGACCTCCGCCTTGGCAGGAATGCTCATTTTACTCTGCCGTATTTATGTTGGCTAGATAGGCTGTGCCCTGGCTTCTTTCAATAACGGGTCGACTGATTTCATACAGGGGAGGTAGTAGATAATAGATTAATATCTTTTCAATGGAAGATTCCTGAAGCTTCCTTGCTTTAATTAAAGAAATTAATTTATAGCATTTAAAATCCAGGCATAATCGCAGGCAGTTGAGTGAGCTGGTAGTTTAGAAAGGATAAATTCAGGAATATCTCCTCGAAAATCACAGTGTGCAGACATTTCTCTACTTAGCGAACACAACTGATCCTACAAGGATCGGTTGTTTGGGTGGTGCGATTTTGACATTAGGGTCTCTGGTAAAGAAGAAGGAGCAGAGACAGAAATTCCTAAGCTAAGATAACAGATAAGTGTTAAAGGGCAAGAAAAAGGAAGAGGTAAGAAAGGCAGGAAAGATGAAAAAGAGAAGGAGAGAGGAAAACACACAAACGGAAGAGAAACAGCGAACTGGAAAAAGGGAGGAGATGGTACCCATTTGTGTGTTGTTGTTGTTTTGGTTTATTTCTTCTAGCTGCCAGGCTTTTAGTCCACATTTTCAGTGATAACATCCCAATTTCCTTTCTGGGAATGTCACATCCTTCTTTTGGCCACTACCTGGTGGGACTGTTGTTCAGACACCCCGCCTTTCCCTAGCCAGGGAAAGAGGAGTTGACTCTGGCTAAACCAGACAAATGTTCTCTTCCTGGAATTTTAGTTGTTCATTCTGGACCCAGCTTTTGAGAAGTTCGTGCTGTGGAGACTCACGCGAGCTTTCTTGTTCTTTCTTTTCCAGCACTGGGTCATCATCAGCCTTCTCTCCTCAATCCTCCGAGCTTCCCCAATTCACTCAATAAATCCCTTTTGCCTACAGTTACCAGAGGCAGCTAGTGTTGCTCACAACTGAAGGACTCTGCCTGACAGAGTCAAAGAAGATTCGGTGGGAATAAATGCCAAAATGAAGATGTGGAATGAGATCCACTGAGAATATATTTTCAGGTCCTAAAACAGTAGGTTTTGGAGACAGACAAATCTAGTTTAAACGAGAAACAAATTAATGCAGATTAGTGCTCAGTCATCTTCAGCACATCTCTAGGGACAAATATCGTCACACTAGGGTTTCCAGGAGGTCAGAGTAATATTCCTTTTCAAGGATAACACGCCACCTTGAACAAGTCCGATCCCATCTGATCTCGGAAGCGAAGCAGGGTCGGGCCTGGTTAGTACTGGGATGGGAGACCACCTAGGAAGACCGGGAGCTGTAGGTGCAATGAATACAAAAATAAAGAATAAAAAATAAGGGATTGTAAGCTGACAAGATCCTTGCAATCTGTGAGGTCAACCAAGGGTTGCCTCGCCTAAACAAACAAACAAACAAACAAACAAACACAAAAGGAAAACACTGATACCACAATCTGGAGTACTAGAAAGAGAGTGTCTCCTGCGAGGCAGAGGTTTACCTCTGTGTTTACCATGTGAGATCTTTGCGTCTCTGACAATTCCACACGCCCGGCGTGACTAAAGGATTTTTCAATTCAAATAGACCTTCGACTTGGCTCGTCCCTCCCCTCAGCGCCCTCCCCCTGATTTGCCCCTTGGGATTCTTTCTTTTCACTGCCAAGGATTAAATTCTTTGTGAAAGGCTTCAAGGAAAAAGACATCTGAACTGGAAAGGAGATACAAAGCTGTCCGAAAGGAGAGGAGCAATCCCAGGGGCTAAATGAGAAAATCTTAGCTCTTACACTGGAAAAAAGTCTAGTTTCAAACTGAGTTTCTTGTTGACTTTTTTCTTTCTCCATAAAAGAATCATCATTTAAGTTGAATAAAACTGTTTTTCTTCTATTTTACCAAAGATGCTAAGTTTTGCATGTTTTCAACATCGAACACACATCTCCATAGAGAATGGCTGGTGAGCAACATATGGTGTGACCAGGAATCCTAAACGATCTCATCCTGAAAGCTCATCCTCACATACCAGACAATTCACATACTAGAATAACAAACATCATTTAACCGAATGTCTAAATATTTCCAGAGGTAAGCCCCCGTGATTTAACCAGACTGCCGTGTGGGGAGGGAATGGCTCTTTGTCTTTACAATAGGCCACGGCATGGAGCACCCTCAGCTGTCCCCACTAAGAGAGCCGTCCTTGGGTGGAATGACCATTGTCCACATGTGCAGCTCGTCACGACATGCCAGACTCCCCAACGGCCCACCTAACACCAGATCTGCGTTACCAGGTGAGTGGCTCAGGACAGAAGGCCGAATTAGGTGTCAGTCCCAATTCAGTTCGAGCTGCTGGTTTCACTGGGCCATAGCTTGGTGGCTAGAAGAGGACCCCACAATGTCTCAACAGCACAGATCCACTGCTCTTTTCTCGAGCTATGCAAATGCAACGCACCGCAAGGTTTGCAACGTGCAAATACCAGATGTGATGAGATGCATGATCTATGTTGTAGACTTAACTGTGACCTTCCTATTTTATCAGTCCCGAATCTCTCCTCCCCCAAATATGAAACATCTTACCATAATTTTATATTCCAGCAATTGGCATGTGGAGTCATAAATTGTGCCCAGCTAAGTGGGATGCCAGTTTAGACATGATGATAAAGGAATCGTATGAGAATTGTGCATCAGCAGAACTGCATTATCTCGACTTGAGTCAGCTGTTCAGTCCATTAGTTCAAAACGTCACGAGGAGCCTGAGGCTGGATGTGAGGGAATGTGATTTCATGGACGAGAACTGAGCTCTCGATATCGGCTCTGATAAACTGGCCCCTTGAAAGTGTCTTGTCTTTATGTTTATTTGCCATGGGAAATGGTATCACCTTTTGTTCTGAGAAAATTTAGCTTGTGGGGAAAGTCACATGGGTTGTTATGTCAGCTGGTTCGATGGCCCTTCGAGAAAACCTAAGGGTCCTGTGCTTTTCTTCTGATTGCTCAGCCTTCAGTTCTATTGAAAAGTGACTGCAAACACTGTTCTATGAAATGACTCTTTAATAATTGATAAATGAGGTGGTCTTATGGGCCTACATGGTCACATCCATCATGCTTCTCAGCTAAGGCCATGTGTGTTCACCTGGGATGGTCATTAAGCAAACCTTTCAAGATGGCAGGAGTTCAGTTCTTGTCTCATTTACCGGAAAGGAGAATAATGAAATAAGAAAGTCTGGAGAGTTCAAAGGAAAAGGTATGCACACGTGCACACACACGTCCTTGTAACCTAGAAAGGCAACGTCATTTGTGCAAAAACGCCACATTCTAAGGGGCAAGGTCAATGGGAGAGACATTTATTTCTAAATCTTCGCGACACCTTAATGAGACAGTGTAAGAATATCGTTAGGCCCCTGCCGATTGGGAAAATTGAGGGAAAGAGATGCCGAAAAGTATATGAAATATTACACTATTAATCGGAATTACAAGACCTGAACTTGCTCAAACATCCTAGTTCATAGGAATGAACCTCTGGCTGGAGAGGGAATTGGACAATATGGATATTGGAGATTCAGTTTCTATCCGGATCCAGATGTTATTTCCATTCACTCCAAGTGAGAGGGCACTGCTTCTACCTGCAGACTAGGTAGAAGCAGTCTCTGGTCTCTCCCCAGGGAACCGGACTGCCAGACCCCTCCCTTGGACTTCTCCTCTCTGCCCCACGTGCTCCACTCATACCTACCAGCTGCCCACAGAAGCAGCTGCCTCGAGCCAGGGCCGTCAAGGGCAGCCTCTGTATGGACGAGCAGTGATTGGCAGGGGCAGGCGCCCTTCAGCAACACTGTCCCTTTGGCCTCGATTCTCAGTTTTGGCTCTGAGCCAGGTCCGGCAAAAGATAATTCCGATCCATCGTGGAAAACCTGAAAGAGGCATAGAGGTTCTTTTTACTCACTCATAATATTGCCACCCAAAGTGATAGCTGTCAACGTTTATTTTGACGTAGTAAAAAAAAAATTAGTCGAAATGAAACAGGCAAAGGTTCACTTAGTTGGGTTCAAAATGCACGTGCAGGTTAAGTTCCTGTGGCAAATCATCGACGTTATAAAGAACCGACGTTGAGCAAGATGCCGTTATCTGAGGATCTGCCGTACATACAATGGGAGAAAGGAGATCTTGCCCCGTGGTACAGCATGGACGAAACTTGAGGACGTTGTACTAAGTGAAATAATCCAGTAGCAAAAGCATACGTACCATGCGATTCCACGCAAAGGAAGTGTCTGAAGTGGTCGGACTCGGTGCCTTTATAACCCACCCTTGCAGGCGGCAAAGCGTCATTCTGCTGCACTCCTCTGCTCACCCAGGCCCATCCTGGTAAAATGTGGGGGAAGGGGGGACTCTAAGGGTATGAAGACCAGGAGGCAGGGATCACTGGGGACCCTCTTGAAGGCTGGTTATACTTTTCAAAAGCAATTTGTCAATATTTAAAAGTTGATACCTACTATATACTATATATAATAGGCAATGGATTATAGATAAGTTTGTACTATAAGGACTGGATCATACTTAGTCCAATAACAATAGGTATTTATACTTCCAGCAGTTTATTCTCAGGAAACAACCACATACGTGGAGAAATCTTATGCCGAAACATATTTACTATTACATTTTTATAATCATAAATGTGGAAATAATTTAAATGTGTAATGGCAGGATTTATTTGTCAAATAAATGGTAATGCCAGATGATGGGCTGTTACGTATCCATCAACAGTGGTGATTCTGAGGCATTTTCATGTGCCTGACGTAATGCGTTTTTCTCAAAGGCAGGGCATGCACACTTATAGATGACATATTCTTGTAACTTCAAATGATTTGAAAGCTGAAAAGAAGGCATTTAAAAAGTCAGTGCAACATTAGAATGGATCGAGTGGCTTTACTTTATTGTAAAACTCAGATAAAAGTGTGTACTTTTCTGTCGTTACATATTTTCAGTGCTTTAATAGGCTGAGCCTGTTATTTTTACAATTGTCAAATAATAAAAGTAGAAAAAGGAGATTTTTCTCTGTTAGTGACACCATTTAAATTTTGCACACGTGATTCTATGATTCTTAAAATGGCTTCAACATTGTAGATGGCAGAGAGTTTGCCTTGAAGCTGAAATAAGATGACTAAGAGACAGCATATGGAACAACCGTACATGTCGGTTGTAAAAAATCTAGGAATGAATGATCCTCAAGTGCGTCGCGCTCATTATGTAAAACACCTTACAAGGCGAAGCCATAGAGAGAGACAAAGTAGATGAGTAGAGACTAGGGTTTGGGGCGGGAGTGATGAGTGACTATAAAGGGACATGCGGCTTCCTTTCTAGGCGGTGGAAAAGTTCTAAAATTAGATTACAGTGGAGGCTGTACAACCTCGTAAATGTATTAGAATTCATCGAATTCTACACTTCAAACAGGTGACTTTATGGTATATAAATGATACCTCAGTTGTTTAAAAAAAAGACAGATTAAACCATTTTGGTCAGATGCAACACACAGCCTCAATTTGGAGAGACATCGAAGGTGTAAGAAGTCCATTAGAAGGCTGTGCGAAGCAGCCAGGAGACCCTTAGATGTTCCCCATTTTTATCAAGAGAAGCATCACCGATTCAGACTTCCTAGAAGCATCTGGATGCAGAGAAATATCCGATTTGCAGAAAGACTAATTCTCTAACGTACACTTTCACAGTGTGCACGGGACTAGAACAATCTAGTGGTGGATCAGAGAAGACCTATCGCTTAATTAGTGAATTAAGCTGCTTTGTAACTACAACGTAAATTTTTAATTCTTCCAGCAGTCGATTGCTGGGTGTTTGCTAAGGCCGGCTTCAGGGGGAACTGCCAACATATAATTGTCCATACAGAGGTGACGATGAAGCTTTAAAAATGCTCTTTGGAGTCAGGTTTCCACATTTAATTTCTAAGCATATCTTTATTTTTTAAAAAAATAGGTAGTACCAGTATAAATTTACCCTCAGGCCACGAGTCATGATGGTTAACGCCGCCTGCATCGGTGAGGTCTCACTGTGTTCTCCATCCACGGTGTTCAGGAGGTTATTCCTGGTAAATCTAAATGACTCTATAAAATACCGACAGAAATATTTGATCAGAATTAGACAATCGTGTTCTAATTCCCCCTCTGGCGATCAGGCCTGAAGGCGTGTGTTAAGCCTCCCCCGTGAAGCCAACTCAGTAACCCAGTTCTGCGTTGCTTTTCTCTCCTTCCCTGTTTGACCCCCGCCGCCCTCACTGCTGGTACTCCTCCTGCCTCTCTGCCACATTCTTCTCTTCAGATGAACCTGCTGCATGCAAGCCCTGTCTCTTATTTTGGAGAAAGCCAGGCTGAGACACCTGCGATGTACAGTACCTGCTAGTGAATTCCTGCTGAAGAATTGACAATGTTGTACCAATAGGTTTGCATTTTTCCCTTGAACCGCATCATTTGAGTGTTAAGAATTTTATAGAAAATAAGCCCCTAATGATAGAAGAAATGCGTCCCTAATGCACATTTGATGAAAGAGACTTCAGAGTGTAGCTCTGGCCGTATCTGTGGTTCAGACCCCCCAACTGTACGTTAGGGTGTCTGTCATTAGAAAAGCAGCTTAGGCCTCAGGGGGAGACAGGAACGATAGAAAATCATGTTCGGGAGACCAGGTTCTGGACGTCTGGGCTTCCTTTTTGTTTGAAGAAGGTGTGCCTTCCTGACCAACACCACCCACCCACCCACTCCCCGAAAATTAAGGAGCCAAGTCAGACAAAGGCGGGTCCCTTAAATGCAAAGAGGTTTGGTAAGAGAATGGGTCTGCTCCGGTTTCCAGAAGCCTCTCCCAGCTGCTCTCCAGCCAACCGCAGGCACCTGAGAGCTCTGAGTTAATTTTCAGTTTTGTCCCCATGCAGCCTTTGAGGAATTCTGAATATTACTGTTTTCTTAGCTAAGTACGTGCCCTACCACTGACCCTATTATTCTTCAATAACCTGATTTTCTCTCATTTCTGCTGGTTGTATGCGTGTAGTGTATCTACTGAAATGTATATTATAATTATTCTAGAATGTTCTGTTATGGGGTAGGTAGGTGCAAGCTGAGTTTTCTATTCTCTATTAAAAATGAGCTACAATTTAGGAAAGTCTTTAATAAACGTTTGCGGGCAAAGAGACCTCATTGAAATGCCAGCGTTCAATTCTTCGTTATCTGTGCTAGTGGAAGAAAGCCAGGATAAAATTCTTCCGAAAGAGTGGATAAAGTATAACAGATTTTTGAATGAAATTGAATGGATTTTTCCCCTCAATGGATTTGCCTGCCTAAACTTTTATTTTATTTTATTTTTTATTTATTTTATTTTATTTCTTATTTTATTTTATTATTTTATTATCTTTTTTATTTTATTATTTTATTTTATTTTATTTTATTTTATTTTATTTTATTTTATTTTTTTTTTTTATTTATTTTATTTTAAATCTAGACTGCAGACAGTGAGCTGGTGGTGGTACCTGAAACACTGATCCAATGCAATTCAGTCTGTGCGGGAGACTTCAGGCTCTGCCCTCCCAGCCGTAGCAATGTAGGGAGGAAGCAAGAGAATTAAAATGTTAAATAAGCCACATTCAGAGAAGGCAATGTGCTGATCAGCCCTGCAGCCAGGCCACGGGGACACCTGCAGGAGCAAGGAGGGTTCCTGGTGGGATGCTCACAGCCCATTCCCCACGCCTGCGAAGGGGAAGCAGGAAAATCAGTCTTTAAGAGGCGCCTACACAACATAAAATCCTCGTTCCCCACGGCTAGAACCACAGAGAACCTGTGGGCTACAGGCTGGGAACAGCCGGGGGCCTCTCATGCTCCACGGTCTTACCTTTCCCTGCTGCACGCTCCTCCCCTCCCCTTCCCCACTGTCCACATCAAAGGAAATGGGTGAACAAAGTATTTAAGCTGTCACTCACAGGAAGGGAAGAATGAAACCTGAACTGAATTCCCCAGACACTCAGGATCCTTCTCAGGGTCTTTTCTCTGTCCCTCTAGGTCGGCGTCTTTCCCTCCGACCCTCTCAGTACCTTTACTCTGTCTCTCTCTGTTGTCTCTGTCCCTCTGAGTCTCAGAGGCTCTCACAGAGGAGACCACGCTCTGTCCGTGGAGAGATGCCCCTTCTCTGACAAACTTTCCTTTGAACTCCAGCTTTGGCGTGTGTTTGGATTCTTTCTACGCCCTCCGCCCCCAAGGACCCTCTTCTGTGTCAGCGCAGAGCTTGGTCTCCCCCTCTGCCCCATGCTGCTAGGGGAAGCCGCCCCATCCTGCATCACTGGGATGGCCATAGCCAGGTCATTGGAATGGGAGCCTTTCCCGGACAGGACAAGCGAGCTTGAGCTTTTAAAATGGTCCTCAGTTCCCTGTTGAAAATAGAGCTTTAGCCGAAAACTCCATTTTAGTGCTTTAAAGGTAGGGCTGGTGACTTATTACTGTTACCCACTTCCTAGTCTTTCTCCTTATGAAATATCCTATCATATACAGGCAACGGGACGCGACAGACGAAGCTGGTGAATGATAAACATATGGGATGGGGGCAAAATTTCATTCTATGCATGGTTGTTTGCTGTTATGATGTTCATGAGGGAACAAGGAGCCTCAAAGACTCCTTTAATGTACTGTCGTCCCTGCTCTCTGCTATGTTTGCTGTATCTCCCCGGCCTTATCAGAGATGTCGTTTGATGTAGTGATGCACGGGGTCTTTTTCTCCTCCCGATGTTTGCCATCGAAAAACCAAACAGAAACCCAACAATGGAAAATGAAGGCAAGCAGCAAAACTCGTGCACTTAGTCAGAATCAATTATCATACTAAGGAGCCATCACTGCAGGTTTTACATCTGTACAGGCCACTGCCATATGTTCTCTCCCCAGCAGATGCAAGCGCCAGTGAGGCGGCGCGGGTGGTTTTCCCACTCTGTGGCTGCTCTTATTTCACATCAAAATGATTCTTACCTAATTTCCAAAGATCCGTAGTGTGCTCATATGTGCTTGATGGAGTAAGAGGTGTCTGCCACGTTTTGGAAGTCTCTGGTTGCCTTTCACCTGGAGGAAATGCGTCTCTGGTGAAACAGGAACCAAACAGCTGTCCTGCTGCTATCCCTTTGTCCCTCGTTTGCAATGCGGCTCCGTAAATACATCTTGGAGCTGGGGATGAGGTTTGGGGAGAGGCTGACTCCTTTTGTGCCTTTTTTGATCTGTGAAAGACAAGTAGAGGCAATTTTGACTCCTAAAGAACAGGCAGTAAATATTCAATTAATAACCTTGGAGTTGGCCCGATCTTATCTTTCCTGTTCCTAGTTCTTCTTAGGAGAACAAAATCCCACATTTCCCATCTTCTAGTCCTTTCCAATATCACACCCACAAATGATCATATACTTTTAGTTAATTCTACTCAAAAGTACTTTTCAGGGAAAACATAATTCAACCTAATGAGGTAAAAATACCAGCAACATAACTCAGCTGAGAGCAGCCATGGTTGTTAATGTGTGTTTGTGAAATGCTGAAAGTTCTTTGTTTAAAAATTTAAATTAAAAAAAGGATGTTCTTTTATTCGTTTTTATACTGTTTTTGTAGCAGTGCTATTCCTGAAATACAACTCGGCACGTACTTAGGATAAACGGAATAAAGTGGTATTATTATTGAACTGTTGCTGCACAATTGTCGCAAAGAAGAACGTGAAATATTACGATTTAGAAGTTTCACCAAAGCGAAGATGGTCGTAATTTCGGTTTCTGAGGTAGGGTGAGGGAAATGGGAATGGAAGGAGGGGTAGGGTGGAGCAGCAATGGGAAGGGAGGAAAAGAGGGATGGGAAATGCCGTCCATTACAAACTCTGTTCAGCATTCCAAACAAAATTTGGACGTGTAGATCAAAGCAATTTGAAAATATGTTAAGGCTTGAGTCTTCAGTGAATGACTCATCTGGTGCAACTAATTAGTAAGTAATAAGACAAATGTTAAGTTAATGTCTTATTAGAACAGAATCACTGGAAACGGTGCCAAAGACTATTCTCTTTACTGTAGCAATGCAGAGCCAGATGGGAGTGATGCTTGGCCTGCCCTGAAAATCCTACAGATCTGAGAGCATCCGAGGCCCAACTCTCCCAAAGAAAGGGGCGGCCTAAAGAAGTCCTACTTTCAGCCAGTTACTATGCATTTACTGGGGAATCAACTCAGCTACCGAGTCATTATCGTTAAAAACGAATTTATTGAACACTTGCCTACTGTGCTGCATAAACACGATGCACTGAATTTAAAACCATATCCACGCCCATCAGCGAGCTATCTTCTTGAGTCTAACCCTAGTTGTTACATAAGAGAAAGTGGGTTTTATTATGCTGACGATCGTAGGAGAGGAAAAATAATTTTCCCTCTCCCCTCCTGCGTTCTTAGCTGAGACCTTTGTAATAATCAAAGGCAGACTGAGAAGAGAAAAAAACAAACAGGAGCTTATTAACCTGTGCACCTAATGCCTCTAGGGGAGTTGCCCAGGAAAATGAGTCACCCTCCAAAGTGGCTTAGAATTCAGGATGGAGTACCACCTTAACAGCGGAGGGGAGGGGGACACAGGCCTCTTAAGGGAGAGTAAATGATTTTATGGAAAGATGAACGGGCCTTAGAAGGATAGATGGGAGGTAGGGCAGTTTGTGACAAAGCTGGTCTGAGTGCCGTGTCAACTTGTAGTTTCCTCTTCCGTGATGAGTCAATCTTTTCTGGTTCATAAAACTCCTGGGCAGGGATTTATGCCCGTTGAGCTCCTTCTGGAGGATCTGTCCTTGGGCAGATAAGGGAGTTCAGACAAAGTCTCTTCCAGCGTTTGCTTTTTGAAAAGTACCTACAGCTCAACAGCATCAATATGCCAAAGCGGCAGATTCGGGGGTGGGTCCTGCTACCCTTCTCCATCATAACTAAGAGGAAAACACGTCTCCTGTGGGGAGAACTGAAAAATAAGAGCAGAACCCTCATTACAAATGAAAATTGAACCTATAGTGAAGTTTTTAGACATATTAAGTAAGTCAAACTTAAAAAACATGGATCATTTTATCTGAAATTGTCTGTGCATCACAGGCTTTGCATGAACGCTGTGACCAGTCATGACAGGTTTCTTAGAAAATAGTTCCAGAGCTCATCTGACTGGAAGAAGCACCTGAATTCTCCACATCTTCAGCCAGGATGTAAGGAATGCATTTCCAGAGTCCACAAAGGCTCAGGATTCCAGGCCTAGTCGGTATTTCGCTGTCTCTGAACATCTGCAAAGCTATCGCAGAAGGAGATACAGACTCAACTCATACCTCCTTGCCATTTTTCTCTGAACATGGCTCCTTACCCAAAAAAAGAAAAAAATGCTTTGGGCATGATCTTCCGGGAAAAATGGTAGCCAGCCCAGTTGTTATCAGCTTGGGTTGGGCAAGGAGATTTTTACCGAGACCGAGTAAAGAGCAGAAAAGGAGGTTGAACACTGCTGCATGCCCTGGACCAAAACTTTAACAATGAGCTTTTTTCCTAATGTCACAGTTTCTGAACTTAGTATTCCTCAGAAAGACCTTGTGAAAAGTCTAGTAGGAAGGTTCATGTGATGAATGATGTTGACAATATTATTACATAATGTGAGGTTTAAAAAAGTGCTTTACAAGTACTTAACTGAGCTCCTGTCACCTGCTGACAGAATAAAAAAAAAAACAACATAGCCCTTTTATCAAGATGCTTTCATTGGAAATATTCCTTCCAAAACTCTTTTTATTTATCAAATAACTTGGGATCAACATTGGCATAACACAGAGTATTACCCTGTTTTATTCAAAACGTGTTTTGATGGGGTGTAATTTAACACCATTTTTGTATGAAGTGAATAAAGAGGGTGTTTAGAAACGTTTGGAAGATCAAAGTTCCACAACTGATTTGGCATTTTCACGAGATCCCATTCCCGTCTACAAATAACGGGGCAAAAGGCACCTGGACCTCCTCTTCCAAGTTTTGATGGAAAAGTTTGTTGGCATTTTTGGAATTAACTTTATATTTAACTCAGTGAAGAGGCTCGGTAGTTATATATTTAATTTTCTTCATTTTGACACGTGTTCACATATTACACGGAATAAAACAAATCAGTTTTGCCAGGCTTTCCCTCCTAAGTCCCACCTCATGCTTTTCTTTGAAATTCCCCCATTCCCTCATTAATCACTCTGATTTTATCATTGAGAGAGAAGGATTTGGTAAACACCTTCCATATATAAACAGCACTATTGCCTTCAGTGTCCTGTGTCATGATCTTAACAGGATATTCTTGTTTTCTTTTTGATAGGAACAGGATTTTATCTTGTGCTTCTGACTCCAGTTTAGCTTGTACGCATCCAAGATTTTCTTTTTTAAGGTATGAACATCAGAAAAGGTTTTGGCCTTTAAGACTAATGACTTCCTGTTTTTCTTCGACAACGAAGTTAACTGTAAATGTCAATTTAAGTGTAAGTTACTAAAAACTATTTTATCAAGTTTCTCCTCCTGAAAGTTGAGTCAGAGCAGAGGGAGAAATGAATGACCAGAGGAAAATTCCATTCTAAGGAATGACTTCAACCGTTTCTTTTCCCTTGAACTTTGAGACTTGAGACACCTAAGTCTTCCTGAACTTAATCTTTAAATACAAAGAATGGCTCCTATGATTTGTTTGTACTTCTTGACCTGGTTTTGGTTCATGTCTGGTACAAAGACGAGGTCTTATTAAAATTATGATACAAACAAAGGGCAAATGTGTTTATTTCTGTAACTTTAAGTATGCAAAAAGATGTACAAATACAAGTTGGTCCTTAGAACATGCTGGAAAGACTAGTTTATTATTGCTTCTGTTCCACAGGCTCTCATGTTCAATAAAAGCTAATTGCTAAAAGGGGAAAACATTTATCTTGTCCTATATAGATAGTGTTCTTCAATTGCGTGTGGTTTATGTTTTTATTCCGAGCATTCGACATCTGTTTTCGATCAGTGAAGGATCATCTATCTGATTGATCAAATCATCGTTCTGTTCGTTTATGTCCAATTCCTATGTGGCCACAGAGGAGTCTCTAAAATGTACATTCTTCCCGAGATTGTCTTTCCTTCAGGAGAAAATGGTTCTCCTAGATTCTTTGGAGACGTCTAATTAGAAAAATCAAAACATTAATATTCTATAGAAATTTGAGAGCTAGAATTGGCGGGAGACCGAGTGAACGCACGTCTTGGAGGCAGCAGGGGAGGGGTGTTTGCAGCACAGGGGTCTGCATCTTAGCCCCACTTCTTGCCAAGTCGTAAGACTTCAACCTCTCTGTACCTCACTATCCTCATTTGTAAAATGGGGCGATTCTAGTTCCTACTTTACATAGTGGTATCAGTGAGATGAAACACTTAAAGCCTTTAGAACAACGTTGTATGTAGTCGGCATTAAACAAACATGAGCTATCAGCTGGGGAGGTTTGGAGGGCGATGGCCGTTAAAACAAATCTAAATTAACAAATTATTTCGTATTTTTTCAACGTCGCTTCACAGTTCTGTAGCAGAAGTTGGAAATGATTTAAGTTGTGAGAAAATTCTGCCGACGAACACATTCGTAAGTCGGGAGAGACAGACTGTAGAAGAACCTGTAACGTCTGTATTGGTTCAAACAAGCCTTTCATCCTCTTCATGTCGAAGAAATGCTGTGAAAATCAGTGTGTGTGCAGCAAGTCTTCCTCGGCATTCCAAAGCATTAAACGAACACTCATTAATTTCCGTGAGAGTTCCTAGTCCCTCCAGTTCAGACTGCTTTTTCAGAAAAATCCCTCAACACAAAGGCATGGCATCTGAAACTAAGAGGACCCGGGTACCCAGATTTAGGGCTAAACCTTGGACAAGTTCTCTATCCCGTCTATGATCACCTACTTCTAGAATGAGAATGAAAATGCCTCCTTTCTCCAAGGACGGATGTAAATGAGCTCATGTGTATCAGTGTGGCCTCTGAACCATAAATTCAAATTTTTGTTTTATAAGTGTATCTCCTTTGAGGATAGGAAGTGGTTTAGCTGATTAGAAACATACTGATATTGACAATTTAACAAATATTTAAAAGTATATTAATCAGTTATAAGCTAACCTATCCTCATTGAAATTTGTGAAAAGTTCCAAAATAAGCATTTTGTGCTATTGCAAAAGTCAAATGGCACATGCTACTGGTCTCATTTAAAAAATTGTTTTAGAAAATGAATTGATTTATGAACACGCTGCAGTACACCCATGTATAAGTTACTTCATGTCAAAATGTGTGACTTTTTCATATTTGTACAACTCATTGTTCAAAAAGAAAGCCAGAGGCCCAAAATGGAGTCACTTGTGCGAGAGCCCATGACACCGAACCTAGCCTCCATATATGACCTAATTGCAGCTTCAGCCTTGTCCAGGAATATAATCTTAATGGGTCAGTCTGTAATTTTCTGGTCTGTACCAATGAGGTCATCTGTCATGTGATACTCTCTGTTCTCCTCTCACTCCCCACCCCCCAAGGAAGTCAAGGCCATCTGCCTGTTAAGAAGCCCCCATTCTCCCATAGGAAGGTGATCTTGCCTGAAACGGTGCTGCTTTTCCTTTTGCTTCTAACGGTCTCACCTGGTTTCTGCCTTTAAAACCTTCCCTACTGTGTACTTTCTTGGAGAACCTCTCTACTTCCCACGTGAGATGATGCTTGACTTGTGACCTGTTTAGTCACAATTAGATCTTCTTTCGAATTTTTGTTCTTCAACATCATGTTTAAAAATTTGACTTTTTAAAGAAGATGACATTTAAACGTTCCAGACGAGAATATTGTATGACTGAAGGGCTTGTGAGCCCGAATAATTGCTGGAATGGGACAGTGGCATGTTTTCTGGACGTTTCTCTTTAACATTAACAACCTGTCTTTGCCGCTCAGTCATTCTGAGTGTATTACCTTCTGGCTCTTCGAGGGTGTTACTTCTTGAGAATTACTTGGCTTTAAATACTGGTCTATTTACCTAGTTCTCATAACTAGGTACATTGTTATAAAATGGTCAGGAAATTGTCTATTTTATGGTAGAACAAACACACTAAATACAACCAAATCTACATGCTGGCTTGCAATATCTCAATACCTAGATTTAAGTGAACACTACACTACAAATTAATCTTTTAGTCAAGAGTGAGTAATTCAGGGCTAGCTCCGCTTTCAGAATGTAACAGGTGAAATTCAGTCTTTCAAGAGGCAAAGGATAACCTAAGTAATGGGTTCGAAAGATTTATGACTTCATTACACCTAGCAGTAGGGATTTTAATATTAATATAAAACAATCCAGACTTTTTAAAAGTATAACATGGTAACACTTGTTTCTGCTTGCTTAGCGTATGTGTACATGCATACACACATACACACATAGATGTTCTTCCTACTCAAGTTTCCATAACTGCAAAGTTGCTCTTTATCTTAGCCGAATGGGATATAGCTGAAACAGGAATTTGAAAGTGATAGGGCAGACAAAAATGAAATACATTTGAAAAGACCAGATTGTCTTATGTTATCCTGGAATTTTTTCTTTTTTTTTTTTTTACAAAACTCTTTCAAGAGAAATAATATACCCACTCCAACATCTTAACAGCCAAAAAACAATACCATTTACTCCTGGTTATTAGATGAAGTGTCTGCTTTTATAGGGTTATTCAACAACTCACTCGGTCAACTTTGGGTAAGACTTTGTTTTGTGTTTCTTCTGCTTCTAACCATATCAGCAGGGTCATGGGGGATGGGGATGTTTAGGTGCCTCAAGGGGTGCTCCACTGTTGTTTAGGGTAATTTAAAACTTTGACCTTAGGCACCGTTTTGAAAGATCAAGAGTGTTTTCTTTCACACCGTTGTCAATAAAAAAAAAAAAAAAAAAGAAAAAGAAAAAAATTCTGCCCATCTATATTACATTGCAGTTTCTCTTGGTTCGGATAGTTCCTACTTTCCATTCAAAAACTGTTTCAAAACTATGTTAGATTTGCATTTCTACAATGGATGGCAGCCCATACAGGCATATCATTTGAGACAAATCTTTGGGGGTGTGAAAAATTACTTTTGTAAAATACACGAATGGTCATAGTTATACAAACGCACAACCAACCATTCACGTCTTAATTCATTAATAGCACAAAATCAAGTACCTTTGCAAATGTATTTGACTTTTGTTACCACATCGCTTTAAATATTTGTGAGCACCTAAATTTTGAACCTAGCACGGAGCTCCACATTAACAATTTAAAGTAAAAAAAAAAAAAATCGTAGTCCTGCTTTCTGGGCTTAGGTGGGGAGACCACAGAAAAGCCCCTGGCTATCACAGCTCTGATCCAGGACGTACAGGAGACACTGCGGGTGCATTTCTATTCAGTGATACAGGAGGACGATGACATTCACTTTTGTGAGATGGAACGAGGGACAGCCTTGATAGAGCCACCGAAAGGCGACATGTTGAACTGACAGGCAGACGTCGATCAAAACTCGGCAGACGCCTGGATCAAAACCCGGCAGACGCCTGACTCGGTCGCTGATGCTTTAACGAGCTCCTGAAAGGGGATTGCAGGTGTCAGTCTGCGAAGAGTTCCCGGACCAGGTGTGACCATGGACTCTTAGTCCCCCAACCACCTAGGCTAAAAAACATAAACTCCCCCTCGGGTTTGCCGTATTGCTTTGCTGCTTTTTAATTCTCGCTTAGTCGGGAAAAAACCGCTTAGGGCCGGAATGCTTTGACGTGTCACGCCAGGGGAGCAACTTCCAGGCCACTGCCCCCAGTGAAACCCAGCCCTGCTTCTGCAGAACGAGGCTCCGACCCGGGCAGGGCCTTTGTTTTGAAGCTGGAACTGCCAATGGCTTTTTTCTTTCTTTTTCTTTCTCTTTCCTCACCCTGAAAGGGAGTCTTCACTACTGCACTGGTGTCGCGCCCCTCGAATAGGCCATTTTGCCTTTTCAAGGCAAATCTGTGAGCCTGCAGCCGGGACAATGGGACGCAAAGACACCTGTGCTTGGGGGGGGGGCGAGCTCCACCTGTGGAGGTCGCTGGGTTCCCCGGGCCGGGCGGCTCCCTGCGCCCAGGTGAGGACGGGTCGCGAGCAGTCGCCGTAGCAGGTGCACCGCCCGCCCCTCCCCCGCCCGGCCCGGCGCGGCCAGTCGAGGGGCGGGCGGGCCGCGTGGCGGCCGCGCACAAAGGGCAGCGCCCATCGCGGCGCGAGCAGCCCCCCCACCCCGGCCTGCGGGGCATCGCCGCGGCCGGCCCAGGTGCGGCCCAGGTGCTCGCGCAGGGAGAAAGCCTGACTCATGTCGCGGCGGCGGCGGGCTCCTGGGAACGGAGACTCGTGATGCTGTCGCTGCGGAGGGACGCCCCGGGGCCCGCGCGGGGGACGGGGGCGGGGAGGGGGCCGCGGCCGGGCGGGGCGGCGCGTGCACCGCGCGCCCGCGAGCGCGGGGGGAGCGGACCCGCCTGGCCGCCCGCGCGCGCGCCCCCCGCCCCGCCCCCGCGCCCCGCCCCGCCCCCCGAACGCCTTCGGCCGTTTCCGTCGGCCGCGCCGGCGCTCGGCGCCGCGGGCTGCGCACGCGCAGACGCCATCTTGCTCCGGCCGCTCCGCCGCTCGGCGCGCGCCCCTCCTCCCCCCCTCGCCTCCGCCTCCTCCTCCCGCTCCTCCTGCGCTCGGGCGCTGGTCCCTCCTCTGCCGATGCCGCGAGAGACGCGGGGAGCCGGCGGCGCCGCAGGAGCCGGAGGAGCCGGAGGAGGACCGCGCTAGTGGCCGGCCCCGCGCCCCCCCGCACCCCGGCACCCACCCACCCACCGCCTCCCCCCGCCCCCCGCCCGACCCCACCTCGCGCCTGGGAGCGGCGTCGGCTGCGGCCGCTGCACCGGCCCGTCCGGCCGCCGCCGGGAGACGAGCGGAGCCGCCGGCCCGGGCCCCGGACGGACGGACGCGCGGACGGAGAGCGGGGCCCGCGCGCGCCCCGCGCCCCCCGGGACGCCCGGCGCCTGCCGCTTCCTCCCCGGGGAGCGGAGCCGCGCCGGGGGCGCCGCCGCCGCCGCCGCCGCCGACCATGCCCGGGCCCCACGGCGGCCGGTGATGGAGCGCTCCCTGCGCGCCCGCCGCCGCCGCCGCCGCGCCCCGGCCGCGCCCCGCGAGGCCCCGGCGCCCCTGCGCGCCCGCCCGCGCCCCGCCGCCGCCGCCGGCCTCCGCGTACCGGGCGCCCCGCCGCCGGCCCAGCCCCGCTCGCCGCCGCCGCCGCACCCGCCCGGCCTCGTCCCCGTCCCGGAGCAGCCGCCGCCGCCGCCGCCGCCGCGAGCGCAGGGGGTTTGAGGGCGTCCCCGAGGCGCGGGCGGGGGGCGGGGGGGCGCCGAGGCCGGGGGACGCGGCCGTCGCTCCGCGCCGCCTCGGTGCAGGGCTCCGGGCGGCTCGGCGGGGGTCCGGGCAGGGGGGCATTTCTCGTTTTTTTTTTCTTTCCCCCACCCCTCCCCCTTTCCCTTCCCCCTCCCTCCCGCACCCCACGCGAAGCGGACTATAAAGGCAGTGAGAGCCCCGAGGGGACAGTGAGCGGCGGAGGACCGAGGGGGTCCCCCCCCCTCCGCTCCGCGGGTCCCCCCTCGGCCGTCCGTCGTCCCTTCCCGAAGCCCGTCCTCCGAGGCGGCCGCGGCCGGCGACGAGGGGGACGACGAGGACGAGGACGAGGAGGAGGCCGGGCGGGAGGCGGCATCTCGTCCCCGGCGTCTCCCGTACAAAGATCACGGTGCAGAAGGGCATCGCCGCCGCCGCCGCCGCCGCCCGCCCCCCGGCCCCCGGCACAATGCACCAGCCGCCCGAGGCCGCCGCCGCCGCCGCCGCCGCCGACACGGGCGCCAGGAAGATGGCGCAGCCCGCGCTGCTGCCGCGGCGGCCCGGCGTCTCGGCGCCCCCCGCCCAGGACCCCGCGCCGCCGCCGCCGTCGGCGCTGTCGCTGCTGCAGCCGCCGCCGCCTCCCGCCGCGGGAGCATCCACGTCGGGGCCGCCGCAGAGCCTGCACCTGCCCCCGCAGCCCCCGCACCTGCCCGCGCACCTGCCCCCGCCGCAGCCGCAGCCGCCGCCGCCCGTGGCCGGCGCGGCGCAGGCCAAGAAGAAGAGCGGCTTCCAGATCACCAGCGTGACGCCCGCGCAGGTGTCGGCCGGCGCCGGCTCCAACCATAGCGTGGCCGAAGACACCGAGAGCTACGACGACCTGGACGAGTCGCACACGGAGGACCTGTCGTCCTCCGAGATCCTCGACGTGTCGCTGTCGCGGGCCACCGACCTGGGCGAGCCGGAGCGCAGCTCCTCGGAGGAGACGCTCAGCAACTTCCAGGAGGCCGAGAGCCCCGGGGCGCTGTCGCCCAACCAGCCGCTGCTCCCGCCACCGCCGCACGCGCTCGTCAACGGGGGCGCGCACCCGCCCCCCGGCGGCCCCCCGCACCACGCGCTCCTCCACGGGCACCACGCGCTCCACGGGCCCCCGCCCCCGAGCCCGGCGCCCCGGAGACTTGCTGCGGCCGCGAGCTCCGACGGCCTGGCCCCCGCGCCGGCCCCCGCGATGGCCAACGTCCGCGCCGCGGGCTCGGCGGGCGCCATGGGCGCAGGCCCCGGGGCCCCCCGCCCCGACACGGCGAACAGCGTGCCTCTGGCCGCCAGCGGCGGCGTCTTGCCTGGTGCGGGCCCCGGTGCGGCGAGCAGCGCCGGTGGTGTGGTCCCCGCGGGCGCCCTGAGCGGCATGGGCAACGGCGCGGCCGCGGCGGGGGCGCCTGCGGGGGCGGCCTCGGGCCAGCCGGTGCCGCCGCCCGCGGCGAACACGTCGCGCTTCCGCGTGGTGAAGCTGGACTCCAGCTCCGAGCCCTTCCGGAAGGGCAGGTGGACTTGCACCGAGTTCTACGAGAGGGACGGCGCCGCGCCCGCCGCCGAGGCCACGCCCGGCCGGGCGGCCGAGCCGGGCCCCGAGCGGGACAGCGCGAGCGGGGGCTCAGTGAGCAGCGGCGTCAGCACCCTGAGCCACTACACGGACAGCGTGGGCAGCGGGGAGGTGGGCGCGGCCCCCCCGCAGGTGGACCTGGGCGGCCCGGGCCCCCCGGGCGCGCCGCAGAGCCTGGCCCCGGCGCAGCTGCAGCCCCAGGACCCGAGCTACGCGCACAAGCCTCTGCAGGCGCCCGTGCCCGTGGTGGCCGTGACCTTGGGCCAACAGCCTGCTCTGTCCGGCGTGGCGCAGCCCCAGCTGCCCTTCTCGCAGCCGGCCCTGGCCGGGGCGGCCCCCCCGCAGCTGCAGTTCGGGCCGCCGCCGCCCGTTTGTGCGCAGGTGGCCGCCAGCCACGGCCACGCCGCGGCTCCGATGCCCGCTCCCGAGTTCCTGCAGCCACAGCCGCCGCCGGTCTTGCCCACGGCGCTGCCCTCCGGCCAGCCCGGCCCTGCGGGGGCGATGCCCCTGGCTCAGCCGCTCGGCGTCCAGCTCCCGCTGCAGGTGCAGCCCCCCGCGGTCCCACCCGCGGGCGCGTCCGGCCTGCCCGGAGCCCAGGCCGTGCCGTCCGCGATCCCCGCCGGTGCGCAGGTGGCTCCTCCGGCCACGCAGCAGGGCGGCCCTGCGGCCACACAGGCGGTCCCGGCCGCGCCCGTCCACCAGGGCGTACTCGCGGGCGCCGCCAGCCTGCCCGCGCCGCTGCTCCTGGCGCCCCAGAGCTCCCTGGGGACGCTGCCGCCCCCGGTGCTGGGGGCGGAGCCCGGGGTCCCCGGCGTTGTGGCGCCGCAGGTGCCGCCCCCCGTCAGCGGGGTGTCTGTCCCGGGCCCTGTCCCGGCCCCGGCGAGTGCGGCCGGGCCTGCCGGGGGCCTCCCCGCCCCGGCCCACGGGGTTCCGCCGCCCCAGAACCGGGCGCAGACGCCCGCTGCGCCCAATGGCCCTGCCGGCGCCCCGGCGGCCACCCCCGTGGCCCTGGCCCTGGCGCAGCAGCTGTCCCTCGGCGCCCAGCTCTCCGCGCAGGCGCTGGCGCAGGCCGTGGGCGCCCACGCGGAGGACGCCCGGCGCCCGGCAGAGCCGCCCGCGGGAGCCCGGGCCCCGACGCTGGGCGGCGACGGCGCGGCCACCCCGGCCGGCCCCGACGGGGGCGCGGGCCTGGCCTCCTCGGCCGCGCTCTTCCCGCTGAAGGTGCTGCCGCTGACCACGCCCCTGGTGGACGGCGAGGACGAGAGGTAAGGCCCCCCCCGCCCGCAGCCGCGCGTGTGTGTGCGTGAGTGTGTGCGTGGGTGAGTGTGCGTGTGAGTGCGTGCGCGAGTGTGTGTGCGTGAGTGTGTGCGTGAGTGTGTGTGCGTGGGTGAGTGCGTGTGAGTGCGTGCGCGAGTGTGTGTGCGTGAGTGTGAGTGTGTGCGTGAGTGTGTGCGTGGGTGAGTGCGTGTGAGTGCGTGCGCGAGTGTGCGTGAGTGTGTGCGTGAGTGTGCGTGAGTGTGAGTGTGTGCGTGTGCGTGAGTGCGTGTGTGTGCGTGAGTGCGTGTGTGTGCGTGAGTGCGTGAGTGTGTGCGTGGGTGAGTGTGCGTGTGAATATGCGTGCGCGAGTGTGTGTGCGTGAGTGTGAGTGTGTGCGCGTGTGAGTGTGCGTGAGTGTGAGTGTGTGCGCGTGTGAGTGTGCGTGGGCGCGCGCGTGCACTGGGCCGGTCTGGCGCGGGGGCTCGCGCGTCCACGTGGGGAGGCGCGTCCCGCGGCGCGCTCTGCGGCGGGAGGGCGGCGGGGCGGCCTCGGCGCGCAGGGGCCGGCGTGAGTGACGCGTGAGCCGTTTCACGGACCGGGTGGCGCCCGGAACAGGGGTGGGAGCACGGGGGCTGTGGTTACGGGCGCTTTCCGGAAAGGCCGGTCAGGACAGACCCCTGACTTGCGAACTCACTCCACAGTCAGTCTCCCGAGTCACGGAAACCCTGGTCCCGGGGCGGGGTGCGGCTCCCACCCGCGATGCTCCTCGGCGAGGCTGGGCAGGCCCACGGCGTCGGACCCCGGCTGGGACAGGGCCCCCCCCAGCCTGTCCCCGCCGGACGTCGTAGGAAGGCGACCTGAAATGCGATGCGGGGTGGTCCTCCTCCCGCAGTGGACCATCGTTGTGTGCTGCTTTAAGGGTCGTTTTGTCTGAATAGGAAAGGGGTGAGAATCGTGAGTTTTTTCCTTTCGTGGGAGAGGAGGGCACGCACTGCCAGAATGGCCAGGTTGCTTTGGACGGAGCTGTGCTGGGCATTTTCCCTTTTGCACAGGAGAGCAAGGTGGTAGCCATTTTAAAGAGTAAAGAAAGTCTCGGAGGGTTGAGTTCACAGAGGCTGGAAAGTGAGACTTTGTTCTGCTAATCTGCACCACCTGTTCCACTTTCCTTGACCAAAAAATGCAGAAAGCCTAAAATCCATCATTAAACTAGCGCTTTCCTGATTGAATTGGAAATAATGTGCTGATCACACTTACTGAGTCAAGTTTTTTCTTTGAAGCTGACTGGCTAGAGGAGTTGTGAAATCTCATGATTCCACATTGCTTTGAACTAAGTTCGCTTTAAAGGAATGTTCTTTTCCCAGATTTGCCAGTCCGACTAACCTTGATCAAAATAATATCACAGAAGTCAGGACAAAGACTGTTCATTTTCACCCTGGAACTTTGAATAAGCTCGAAAGATATTTAATTATTTTAGTATTAGCTGGAGATTTTTGGGATTGAACTTTCATCAGACCAATGGGGACATTTCTATCCTAAATGTATATTTGAGGTTTACACTTGGAAAAATTGAGCACATTTCAAAAGAATTATAATTTTAGAAAAAGAAAAAGGCCAAATGTTACAGTAAGGTCTTCAGGATTTTGTTACTTTAAAGATGTAAGGTAAAGAAAGGCGTGGTGTATGAACTCATTTAAAATCTTGTCTTTCAAGGTTTTATTTTTCAAATAGTCATGTAATCAAAACTGTGTTACCTAACCAAATGTATTCTGCACCAGGTGTGCAAAACTGTGCTTTTAAAGGTACAGTTCTTCTAGGAGCTAGTTTCCTTAATAGCCCTAGTATGAGTATTGTTAAACTTTTAATTTTATCATACATTATTACTCACCAATAGTTAATGCCTGTAATTTTAAGGAATTATTTACACCACGTATTACTGTTTTCTAACTCTGAGAGGTCTGATCTGAGTGAAGCCCCTATAAAAACAGGTATATCATTTGGATGGTAAATTCAGAGAATTGAAAGATCAGTGAAATGTGCAAATGAAAACCACACCTTTTGACTCCACATCTGCCATGATTTCTGTGAATCACCATTTGTGGGCTCCTAGCATGACTTTCTCCTCGTTTCCCACTGGTGGTGGTAGGGAGTGAGTGACAGAGCCTTCCACAGCTGCTGTTCCAGACAATAGCAGTCAGACGTTGCTACTTACAACTAAGTTTTTCACTGTAGGGATAGAATCCCATTTAGGATGTTAGTACAGAGTTAATTTTTCCACATTATAGCTGAGATGAAGATTAATTAGGGGCGAATTCTGTAGAAAGGTTTGGAATGAAAGGGACAAAAAGAGATGCTGAGAAATAGGGTTAAGTAGTGGTATAAAGTAACTTGAGATGACTGCACCTCCTTAGCATTTACTACGTACCTGAGCCTGAGTTAACACAAAACTTAAGTCATCAATTTCGGGAAGTTTTGGTTCAGAGGTAGCCTTTAAATTCTGAAAAATCAGAATGTTTTACCCCTAAACTACCTGGAAAGGTCAGAAAAGATAAATATGTATGTTGTTTTCTTTAATGTGTTTTACTGCAGATTAATTTTTTTATTACTTTAGTTTGGAAAAAAATATTATTTAAATTTGCTTTGGAAGGGAATTTGAAAATACCTCACCCCCCCAAAAAAAAAGTGATAAGGATGTAAAAAATCCTTTCTACCCTTCCTTGCCACGTTAGCCATGTTCTTCAAAACATAGTAGGCACTGTTCTACAGTAGGCCTTCAACTGTTAAAGAGAAATGAGAGTTTTCTCGTCTATAAAATAAAAGTAATATTCGTTTTGCCTACTTCTGAGGATGGTAGTAGCATCAGGTAAAATACTTTTACCGTAAAATACCAAGTTACTAATTTTTTGAATTATTATGTACGCCTACAGCACCCGGCCTTCCTAGGCGGTCTCCCACCCAAGGACTAACCAGGCCCGACCCTGCTTAGCTCCCGAGATCAGACGGGATCCGGCCTGTTCAGGGTGGCCTGGCCGTAGACCAGGGACCGTGGCTCCCCTGGGGTGCGAGCCCGGGCCTTCTGCGTGTGAAGCAGACGTGCTCACTGCCGCACCATGGAGCCATGTCCCTGAGTCCTGCTTTTTGTCTAGGTTACTACCCGCACAGCCGGAAGAGCCAAACAGTTGACGCGGTCCTCGGGACACACGCTCCCTGTGCCTTCCTCTCTGGAGGAGGTCGCTCACACCTTTTCCACGATTGCTGTGGCATCACCTGGCAGTGTCTGAACGACGCACCTGTGTGGCTGCTGGAAGGGCAGCGAGGCCGGGTGGTTGGGAGCGGGGACTCTGGAAGGGGTCGCCTTGGGTTTGGTCCTGCTGTCGTTCGCTAGTGTTATGTGCTCCCCTGGGCTGCTTACCTTCTGTAGCCCAGTTTGCTCGTCGGTTGCTGGAAGAACTCAGGGAATCTGGAGGCCCTTGGAGCCGCGTCTAGCTCGGATGCCCTGAGTGAGTGTGTGCGAAGCACAGCACGTCTCGCTTTTGTTTCTGGACGTGTCGACTTCCAGGACGGAGAACGAGGAGTCGGTGCCGTTATCGTCACCTGCTCAGCTGTCCCCCCTTCCTTCCAGTCAGCGGTGGCATCGCTGTTGGCCGTTCAGTGTCCCTGTAAAATGCGATTGCTTTTCCTCCGTGTCCAGCGTCCTGCACTCACCCAGCTTCTTCCATCCACCCCGCTCGCGGGACATGTGGCATGCTGGTGAACTCGGGACATGTTTCCGTGTACTGTTCAGCACGGAGAATCGTTAGTCACTCGTCCCCCCACCCCAGGTTTTCGTGTGTCTGCACGGCCCGTTGCCTTCACGGAGGGGCCTCTCCTGCCCTCTTTGTGTGTTGGGGCTTTTCTTTTGTGGCAGAGCCTCCTGCGGGAGTCTGCTGATTCCCGGTCGTGTGCTTGCCCGGCAGTGGGAGCCCGGCGAGCTGGTAACGGCCCTGGGTTGACCTGTGGACCGGTCCCCGTAGAGTCATCTGGCTGGGCTTCCCTTTCACCCCCGCCCGCATCCCTTCCGTTTCTCCTCAGCGGCCACTCGTTCAGCTGCTCGTCGAGTGGCTCTCGGGGCGTCGAGACGTTTCGGGTCTCGGTGTCCGTTGCATCTCCCCGAGACAGTCCCCCTCTGGTCCTGGGACCTCCTTCCAGGCCTGGAGGACAGCTTTCTCCGCGACATTCCCCTCGCCTGCCCCTGCGGTCGGAGCCCCGCCTCCCAGTGGCCCCTGTCAGCGTTTTCTTGATTCACTTGGAGTTTTAGACTGGTTCAGTTTGCCCACACACTTGGCCGACTCTCTGGTTAGGTAGAGAGCACCAGGTGGGAAGTCGCACGGGTCCAGCTTTTGTTCTCTCGCTTTCTAGCCTCTCTATTCTGAAGCCCGCGCGATTCCTCGTTTGCTGCGCGTGGCCTGTGTGTGTGAGTGGTTTTCCCCTTCTTGCCTCTCCTTACTCTCCCCTGCCTTCCCCGCTTTTGTTTATTTAAATCTCTGAAAACCCTGAAGAGTGCATCGGTTCCCAGTGTTCTGAAATTCTACAGTCGAGGGGGTCCTGGTGTCGGGTCTTGATGGGACCTTTCAGTCCGGAAGCATCGTTGAACTCGGGGAGTTTCTCTTGAATGGGGTTGTTGGTCATTTCCATCCATTCCTCCCTCCCCCTTTTTCTTTCTCAGACTCCACTTATTGGGATCATGGACCTTCTTGACCGTCTTCTAGTTTTCTTGTATTTTCATCTTTCTTTTTGCTCCGCTTCTGTTGAGTTCTCATTTATTGTCATATATTTAATTTCCAAGAGAGCTTTTCTTTTGTTTTGCTTCTTTCAAATAGTATCCTGTTCTAAAAATGGTAGTTCTTCCTCTTAGCCCTCTGGATCTGTAAATAACAGTTTTTAAAAACATTTTCTCCTTGGCTGATGTGTCCTCCCGTTTTCTTTTTCTTTCAGTTTTTTTTTTTTTTTTTGCTTTGGTCTTTATCTTTCACGTTATAGCCTTTCCTCAGATGTTTGGAGGTTGTGTTTAAGAGGAGGAGTGTACAATGCTGATTAGAAATTATCAGAAAGTCTTGTTAGCTCCACGGCGTGGAGCCCGTGCTGGGCTCTTGGGTCGGAGGATGTCTGATGCGGTGTCCTCACGTCCTTCCTCCCAGCTGGTTAGATTCCCTGTGGGAGGCTCTTCTGGGTCATGGCATGGGGTGAAGGCCTGTCTACATGTTGGGTAGTGCGGGGAGGGGGGTAAAAGGGGTTGCATCCCCATGTGTGTGTTTCTCACTCAGCCACCCTGTTTTCAGCATGTTCTGCCTGCTGCTGTGCACGATTTCCTCAGTCTCGGGATCTCACGTTTTGTATTCTCCAGACAATGTATTTTTAATTTTTTGTTGGGGTTGGGGAGGGGCAGTTGGGATCTGTGGGGCTCGTTGCTTCTCAGACTTTTAAACAATCTTTCTTATTTTAGCACCCTCTTGCCCCCACATCCCACATCAGAGGTGTGTGGTACTGCCAATTCCTGAGTCTTTTGGGGATTTTACAGTTTAAATTGGGTTTATTCTTGGCTTTCTCCACTGTTTGCTAAAGATTTGATTTTCTAGTGTTTGCTAAGTCATTTGTCACTCAGCCATCTGTTTTCCAGCTTCCAAATTTTTGTTGCTATTGTCTTTTCACCTGTTCTCTCAATTTCTGTGGCCTTGTGTCTTTGTATCTTTTAAAAAAATTCCTTTTTCAGTCATTTTAGTGGGGTTTTTAGGAAGGGAGTACAAAAATAGCTGTGTGTTTACTCTCGTTGCATACCTATCTTGACTGCAGAATACCACGCAGTTCAATGCAAGGACGATGTAAATTGTGATACACTAATTGCTCCAAGATTTAATCGGTAATGAATACGAAAAAATGTAAGGGTGCAATTGTCTGGCTTATGTCCAGCAGAAATAAGAATAGTATCTAACTCAGTATTTCTGTTCACAGCGGTGATTAAAAATGTTGGGATTAGAGTCAGTTAATATTTATTATCACTTTTATCAACAACCCTGTGAATTAAGTTTTTTCTGTTTTACTGGTGAATCAACTGAAGCTGACTTAGTTTAGTAGGCCCAGGGAGTTGTCTACGGTTACACACGCAGCAGTAGGGCAGAGCTACGACTGAAAAGCATTTTTAATTTAGCAATTTGAAATCTAGTGCCGTTTCTACACATAAAGCCACCAAGAGGTAAGGCCAATGCCAATAAGTAACATTAGAGTGGCTAAGAACATGAAAAAAGGCAGGCTTCGTTGATGTGTGTGTTCGTACGCAGGATGGAACCGTTACAGAACTTACCAATATTTACCTGTGACCCCTTGGTGAGAGGAAAAGTAGGTGCAATCATCACAGTGGTGTCCCTGGGATGCGGTAGATATTCAAATGTTAAATGAATTAACGTTAACATTTCTTTTCTCCCAAAAGCTATATGAAAAAGATCTTTTTCAGGAAAATCATTTTAATTTTCTCCTAATTTGAATTCAGTCTTCGTAACGTTGGCTTCAGAATTGCAAAACGAGTTGTCTCTCTTGTTCAGAAAACTTAATTTAAAAATGCGAACCTGCAGAGCATGACCTGCTCCGGCCCCGCAGTGTTGGTTTTCCCATCTTGCTGTGGTAAGGGTGACTATGTCACGGTAAGAACAGGCTTCAGTGACTCATTAAAAGGTTGTGTGAGGGGAAATTTAAAGCACATTTACATTCTTTTAAAGAACTGTTTATGATGAGTTTTAGGTTCCAGGTTGACTCTTTTTCTAGCCACATACACTCATGTTGTTGTCATCATCCCGTGTGCCCTGTCCTGTCCCTGGTCCGCCACAGGCACATGCACGCACACACACACACGTGCACACACACACGCACACATGCACACACACACGCACACGCGTGTGCACACACGTGCACACAGCATTTTTCCTTGCCGGCCAGTCTGGCCTGGATATCGTACTTGACCTTTTCGTGTCAGTGGGCCAAGCGGCCTTTGTTTTCCCTGCTCCCTGGAACACTCCTGCTTTGGTGACGTCCTTAGACTCTTCTCGCCTTTCTGGCCGCCCCTTTCCAGTCGCTTTCAGGGTCCCTTCTCTCGGACTCTCAGTGTTGGGGTTTCTTTGAATTTCTCGGTCCCCCTTCCCGCTGCCTGTTCCCTTGGGTCATCGTCTGTCTCGTGGCTTTAAATTCAGTTCCTGGTGTGCTGTCACTCCTGGACGCGCGTCCCAGGCCCACACTCCTTACCTCTGACCGTCACACGCGCCCACCACTGCCTGCTTTGTACCGTCTCCTGCGGGCCTCTTGGTCTCAGCAGATGGTAAACCTAACTCTTCTTCACCTAACCCCTGCCATTTCCTCCTTGAGGCATCCGCATTTTAATAAGCATGATCTTTTGTTCTCGTTCTTCACTTTAGAAACCTGAGAGGCATTCTTGGTAGCTCAGCTCGCTTTCCCTCGCTTTGCGTCCGCTGACCTTCACCTTCAGGATACACCTTAAATCCATCTGTTTTCCTCCATCTCCATCGCCACAGCTCCAAGTTAACACACTCAGCTCTCGCTTAAAAGTGCTGCGGCGGCTTCTCACTAGCCTCCCGCTGCAGACATCCTCGCCTCTCTAATAGCTCAGCTTGTAGCCACAGCGATATTCTTAAGGTGGACATCTGTCCCGGCCACTCACTCCGAGCTCCTTGGCCGCCCCGTTTGTCAAGGTGATTCCTGTGTGCCCACTTCTGGCCTCGTATCCTCCGTCCCCTTACGTCCTGCATCCCCACTGCCCTCCTCCCATTCCTCAAGCTGCCATCTCCTCTTTTCCCTCTGCACTTTGTTGCGTTCTGTTCCTTTAACCTGAACATCCTCATGTTGCCCCTTTATTCCCTCTCAAAACGTAGCCATCACTTTTTGAGAGGCCTTCTCTGACATGCCGATCTAAATGTAGCTTGTCCGTTATACTGTTTAATCGCTCCCTGTTCTTTTGTAATGCTTCTTGAATTTGTAATTAACTTTTTTCATGATTGTCTGATGATTTTTAAGCCTCATAACAAGGATATTTGATTTGCTACTATACATTCAATGTACATTTTAGTGGCTTACCAACAGTAGGTACTTACTGAAAATCTGCTTAATGAATAAAAGAAGAAAAATATTTTTAATGTTGGCATAAGGACAACTTATCTTTTTAAGACCACAGTCACGATATCTTTGAAAGGTAAATAAGTTCTCTATATATGATCATGCGCTATCTCTATTTTCCTCTTTAGCAGAGATGATTAAGAATTAATTAGTTACTTTTTGCTGTTTGTGAGCCAGAAAATCAGTGCTCAGTTGCTGCTTTTAACAAACATTTTGTTTTATGTGTATGCTTATTTTGTATTTACTGATGTTTATGCCAATAAAATTTCTCCAAATTGAATAAAACAAGAAACCCATTTATTTCAAAATTAGAATATGAGTATTATTTATCTGCTTTTGACTGGTTCAGCTATTTAGCACGTGATTATTACTGAATGTGGAAGTATAACCTTGAAGCCCTTTGGTAACGTTTCAGCACTTGGCTGGTAAAATGCAACTTGTTGTGTTGACGGTTTTCTTTGTCCAGTAGTTCATGAGCACTTAGCTAATGAGCTGTTTAAAATTCTTACCTGATCTGTTTCGCTTATTGTCGTGTAGTTACTTGTTATTAAATCAATAGGTTATGGATTATGTAAAAGGGAGGAACCACGAGAAAGGTTTGGCAGTGATTAGAATAAACTTGCTTGCTTCTGTGTGGGCATGAAGTGGGAATAAAGAAAGCTTAAAGAGTTGAGGGAAGGGAGGATGTCGCCTCTGATGCTGAAGTGTAGTGATCCTCGAGGCAAGCTCTCAGAGTCCCTAGAGGTTTTGAATCCTTTTTGTAGACATGTCCCTGTTAAACCTGGTTGCCTGGCTCGAAACCATATTCGTGTTGATCAGGGAGAAGCTTTACTGGGCTCGACCTTAGATCACGGTGCATGGTGTCCCCAGTCCTCGGCCCTGGAGCCAGGGAATGAAGGGTTACTCTGAGCCTCATGTGGTTTAGACAGTTGAGATGGCCTCCCGTTTTCCCAGGCCTCCCATGGTGTTTTTGTACTATCAGCTCACTAGTCAGGTTGAGGACTTCTGACGTCCTGTGACTATGCCTGATTTTTTTTTTGAGTAAATTGTAGATGGACTGATTATGAAATTGCTCATTGTTGATGAGACTTCCTTCTCTCACAGCTCACCTCATTTCATCCTCAAACACTTGGTTTTTCTTGGAGCTTTGGGTGGGGATGCTCATCTTGGTCTTGTCCTCAAGGCCTGCGTCAGCACGAGGCCTTCCCCATCGCGTTTACCTCTGTATTCCCACTGCATGCAGTAGTGCTTGGCTCATAGTATATTCCGGAATATTTGTTGAATGAGTGAACTCAGACACGTGGCAGAAAAAAGCCCCTACAAACATCCAGGATAGTGACCTAATTACTGCCAGATGCTTTACTGTCTTGTTACCGTCACACCAAATGCCATGGCTGTTTCGATAGGTTCCAGTCTCACCTTCTCCCCAGGTGTGGCCCTGTACCTGGTGTGTTAAACTCTCCCCCTTCACTGGTCTGTCCAGTGGGCATATTTGTCGACCAGGTGTAAATTACGTGTCTAGCTTTGGTGTAGGCAGAGATTTAATCAGATGTGGATCTTGTCCTCAGGGAATGTGTGCGATTCACACGTGGGGAAATTACATGGCTTTGTAAGTGCGAAATGATGGTTTTGAGCTACATGAAATACGAAATAAATAAGAAGAATTGAGAGCCGGAAATCTCGAGATCTCATTCAACCCTTGGTTTGTATTATAGATGGAGGAACAAGTTCAGAGGGGCTAGGTGAATTCTCTGCACAGGGCTCGAAAGTGTTTCTTAGGCCGTAACTGGAGCCTGAGTCTTTAAGGTGGCAAAGGAAATTGCATTCAGAGGTCACTGATGGGGTAGAGTTGACATTGACCTTTGATAGGTCAGGAAAGCGGTGTTATTTGAACTGGGTTTTCAAAAGTTTTGGGTCGAAGGAGGATGTTTCGGGCAGGAGAATATTGATAAAATGGGAGGAAATGAGAAAACCATTTCGGCATCTGTACGGCGACAGTTGGACTTAATAGAACAAGTTTGTCTCAGGAAGTGATAGAGGAAGTGGCCGGATTGAATTGGGGAGTGATTTGGCTCTTGACACTTGTTGACTAAACGATGTTGAAGACAGATTAGTACAAAAGGAACCTGTAGTTTGGATTGGAGTGCGGGTGCATGTGGAAGCAAGAAGGACCAGTCAGGAAATTACATTTTTCTGTTACTAGTGAATGAAGGACGTAAATTAGGGGGAGGGTGGTTTCCATTGTAAAATGATTTAGTGCAGGAACCCTTTGGTTAGCAAATTTCTCAATTTATAAGAATACTACATTCACTTTCCTAGCTTCTCCCTTAAAAGTTTCTCTTCTCATTTGACAAAAGGGGGAACCCCCGCCCTGAATTTCTCAGGAAAGCTCTTACGTATAACCACAGTTTTTAAGGTCTGAAGGAGAAGTAGTTATAACCTCCAGGTAGGATTTTTGGCAATTTAATGTTTTCGTAGGGTTCCTCTGTGTCTAATCCAGAGCAGATGTGTCCCAAATATATTTAGTAGAGGAAAGAAACCCAGGTGACGGTGAGCGAGGGCTCAGGGCCGGCTCCTGACCTTAGGGTCACAGGGACCGTCGCTGACATTCTTTCATACTGGCTGGATTCCGCCACAGGTGTCTTCCAGACACTGCAGAGAGGAGGGTCGTTTCTTCCCATCCCCAGGCCACTGCAGGTCTCTCCCAGAAGGGAACGGGTGACGATTTATGTAAAATGGGACCAGCATCGCTGCTGTCATTGACACTACATGTGAATATACGCTTATTTTATTGACATGTAAAGCACCATGGAAACGAACTTACTCCTGTACGTGTTGGCGCGTTTTTTCAGTCTGCTCGCCGTTTTAATTTTGGGAATGTACGTACGCGCGTGTGCGTATGCGTATAAAGGAATATAGTTTTTCCAAAGGACATCTCGAAATTGTCCTGCAGTTACAGTCTCCTAGGCGTTTCAGGGTGTAATTTAGTTGCTGATGGTGTGCACAGCACTGTCTACTGTTGAGAGCCTGCGGTTGAGCTCACAAATGTGTGCGCAGACACGCACACGGCACGCGTACGTATGCACAGAGAAAGACGACAGGATCAGGTTCCGTCTGAGACGCTCCTGCTAGTTTTGGTCCTTTGCTTTAGTTGTTTCCACCGATTTATAATTTATTTTATCTTCTAATTAATGTTTATGTTTATCTCTGTAAGCTGCTGGAAACATTTTAGGGGACGATGGGATAGAAATTCAGTAAAAGGGGAAAATATGACAAAGTAGGACGTGATGTGTTACAAGAGATGCGAATAGAGCAGTGCTGGAAGTCAGGAGGTAAAGATCACACACTTTCGAGGTGACATTTCAGAGAAATTTGATAGCGATGGGGATTTTAAGTCACTTCAGTAGCGGAAACTTATACCAGGAGGGTTCAAGGTCCAGGGAGTGTTTGTGGGGAAGATCACAGGACACAGTCTGAGCTGGTGAGAGATAGTGTCTGTGGACAGGAAGGCGGCAGATGAGGCTAGCCCCCGAAGCCTGAAGCCAGGTTGGGAGGTCTGGACTTAATCGGACATGGAATGGGGGGCCCCTTTTCGATTTCGTGCGACTTCACCTGGGATGATGCCTAGTGGGGTATGAGGACTCCGTAATTCCTTTCCCATCAGCGGTGGAAACG
The DNA here is from genome assembly GCA_030015415.1 of Cynopterus sphinx. NCBI lineage: Eukaryota > Metazoa > Chordata > Mammalia > Chiroptera > Pteropodidae > Cynopterus > Cynopterus sphinx. Next base: position 2,619,640 of record CM057381.1, read on the forward strand.
GAGGCACATTCTCTTCGTGGCTGCAGTCCGAGGTGATGGTTTGGATCAGCGACCTTGGCCTCAGGAGGTGAGGACCCGGCCCACACGTGCTGACGCCCCACTTCTGTGAGGTTGCTCACTGGCACGCTAATCCTTTGGAAGACAGCTCTGGAATGTGAAGGCCTCCAGGACCGCTGCAAAGTGTCATCAGAACACAGGCCCGTACGGAACTTTTTTCTTCTTGGCTGTTTTTGCATACCATTTCTGGTCCTTTTTTAGACTTTTTTTTTTTAAAGTCTTATGTTTGCCAGCTTTATCGTCTTTAAGCAGATGAGGGAGGGAAAGGGGGAAAAAATGGGACTCTGAGGCATTTAAGGTGGCATTGGGAAAGTGGTTTTATAGCCTGACAGCTAAGTGAGTTAGGAATTTTAAGAAAACCCCAAACAAACATGGTATTGAATGTCCACCAGTTGAGCGTTAGATTAGGGTTGGTGTATTATTTTCAGGAAGCATGGACACAAAGAACAAATTCCAAATGGCATTAATTACCGAGCCATGGAGAAGTCTAAGAGACAGTCTTTTTGGTTGTATCTGCCACCACTGCATTATTTATCTGTTGACAGATCACTTTACTGCTCAGTGTTGCTTTTTCTGATTCTAAAATAAGACAAGTGCTTCGCATTTTTCCAGCTTTCAGGATAGTAAGGTTATTCTGTAAGAAGTTAATAACGTTACAAATAAAAGCTAGACCTCTACAGATAGAAGTTGTAGAGAATGTTTTCAGTAGTAAAATTGCGAGTCTTTAATAGATGCCAGGATTTAAGTAATTATGTTATTAATGATAATTTTTGTTTTCAGTGAATTACTAATGAATAAATGACATCTGAATAACCTACTCTGCCCAAGGTATTTTGTAGACAATTACTTATTTAGGTATTTTACTATAATAAAGATTATTCTCCCCCAGTTTTTTTCTTTGACATTTTTATTTATTTATTTATTTTTGCAACACAGCAAATGAAATGATCGTATCAAGGGAAGCTGATTTTTCTCATTTCAGATATTTTCAATCCCCTTTTTAAAGAAATGGCTCACCCAGCCCACTCTCGTAAGGAAGTTTTTGTTCACACTTAATACTAAATTAATTTTGTTTTCCCGGCGTGTCCTTTTAGACAGTTTATTTTGCTATTTTCAACAATGAAGAGTTCTCTTCCTGTTGAAGATATAGTCTTATGTTTTGAAAATTACTCATTAAAGATGGTATTCAGTGAAACTTATATTAACAGATTTATTTTGGAAAAAATGCTGCTCCTCAAGTTACCCTTTATTTGCTGCTTCTGGAGTTTGGGGGGAAGGTGGCTGAGTGCATTGAGGAGAACCCCGGGTTTTCGCAGTAGTGCTGTCCACTGCCCAGGTGCTGATGAACCATCCAGTGTCCCTGGGGCTTCTCCTCCCGTGTGGAAAGGCTTGGTCACTGCGGCCTGTCGTGCACTCTTGGAATGGGGGTTGCTGACTCCTGAGCTCTTGTTCGCCATCTCTGTGTGGTTCTCCTCTTCAGGGACCACACAGACATCATCCACCGGCTGTTCTCTGACACGACAGCAGCATCTGTAGGCCATACAGCCAGTTATATTTTGTTATTAGGAATGTTACCTATTATGAGCTTCCAGGGAGGAAGGGTAGATGAAGAATGAGAAGATAGAATGAGGACAAAGTAGGTGTTTTATTAGTTTCTTGCCTTCACTCTCGAACCTTGTGATTACAAACCATGATCCTGCATCCCAGTCCTTGCAGGGGCCGAGGACATGCAGTGCTTATTGAAGGTCTGTAATATTTGTATTTAGCAATCTCTTTAGCTCTTCTAGTTTGTAATTTCTCTAGGATTGATGATAAAGCCATAAGGGAGCTGGGGATTGTGCGACATGATTCCTCAATTTCTTTGGCTGTGTTACTGGCCGATGTATTAGTATCAATCCAATATTATCAGGTAACTTGGTCACACAGCTGCTACGTGATGGAGCTAGCACTCCATTAGGTGACTGAATTCCAGAGCTTCTACTCTTAATCCTTCTGGTGATTGCCTTGGCTCACGGATAAGCAGTGAGAGGTGACAGCTGACAGTTCTAAAAGCAGTCCTTAGTCTATTAGTGTGAGGATTGGGTCCTGTAGATGTCATTAGTTCCTCGTTACAGAGGTGTACACCGACCGATGTCCCTAACGAGACTTTCAATCTATCTTACTTTAGTTAGTTTAATACATTCTGAAAGCATCTTCTGTGCCAAATGGTTGAATTTTCCAAATTTCTGCTGAAGAGTAAACTTTAAATTTGGAAAATCTGCTAGTGAAATTCAGTTTCTGGAGAATTAATGACTAGAGAGAGAGTTTTATGACATGAGCATTTCAGTAAATCAGGTCGATAGCCTTAACTTTGGTCGCAGTGGGCTTTTACTATAAGCTGTTGGTGTTTAGGTTCTTCTTAATGCTTAATGTGATCAAATTATGTTCAGATACTTTTTCAAGTAGAAAACTCACTTTAATCAGCTGAATCATAACAGCATATTTTGTGACTCAGATCTTTAATTTTGAATAGTTATAGCTTATTCGCATCTCATGCTTCTTGTAATAAGAAAATGCTGATTTGTATGAATACTTTTATACAAAGGTGAACAGGATTAAGCTTATTTTTTATAAACATTAGCGCTGTAGAAGCAATTGGATTTTTTTTGAATTGCAATTAACAGTAAAGATCTATCTTAAAGGACACAGTAGTTCAATTTGTCATTTAATAGTAATATAGCATGAATCTTATTTCATAATTTCACTTTCCGCTACTACTTAATAGCCACAACTTGCTGAAAGCCAGTGATTTTCATGTCTCGTACGAGTTGATTGTATTTCTGGACCTTCTACTTCCTGATAAGCTTTGCCGGCCTGTATTTGCCGCTCTCCCCGGTCCCTGTAGGCAGTCACATTGGAGAGAGACTGTGTTACCTTTAGTGAAATGGACAGGCTAAAAGACCCAGTTTGGGTTTTTCTCTGCTTAAAGGTTTCGTTGTGTTTCCACCTGCACTTGGATTCTTAGCCCATGAAGGTCTACCAGGAGCTTACCAAGGCAGCTTATCAAGAAATCGATTCAGTTTGGGAAAACAAAAGCTTTTAACAAGCAAACACATTGGCTGGTCACAAAAATCAGGTTGTGCCGTATTTGATGCCCATTTGACGGGAATGGTCTGAGGCCTCACACGTGAGTGGGGAGAGGAAGGAAACAGACACAAGGGTGGCAGAAGATGGGCAAAGGGGGTGGAAGGTCTGGTGGTCGTTGATAATTTATCCCACAATTTTGTTGCCTGCACCTGTAAATCTAGCTATAGAAATCATTTAGAAAGATTACTGAGCTGGTTTAAGCAGTTGTCTGTGGGCCTAGAAGGCTTTTTATATACCTGTGTCCTTTCCCGGTATTGTGATGAGTTAATAAGAAATATTTACTGGATGCTCGCTCTGTCTGTGAGCACGGAGAAAAGATGCTAACGATCCAAAAAGTCATAGTTTGGTCTGCGAGAGTTTTGCCTTACTCTGAGGAAGCATGAGATTTTGATACATCTTCCGAATAATTCACATTAACTTACATTATGCGTAGTTGTTACTCTGTATGTGGGGTGGATGACAGCTTTTTATTCAGATAAATCGATTAATCTAGGCTATAGATGAATGGGCATAGAGCTGAACGAGGTAGAGTTTAATGAGCATTAGCGTTGGGATTGATGCGGCATCTAATCTCGTTGATGCTGCGCTTCATCGGCTGACCTTGGTCAGTGGAAATGGGAGCCGGTCCCCATTAGAGGGAGCGATGCTGCCTTCACAGAGCTGCTGGGAGGGCTGGGGCAGATGTGGGGTGTCGTGCGCCCAGCTCGCTCTCACTTTTGTCAGGGGTAGCTGCTCCGGTTACCATGCCATGATTCCTTCCTCAAGCACCGCAGGTTCAAGTTAAAAGCTTGCCTGCCTATTCCGGGGCTTTCTGTGTGCCAGAGAGCCCGCTAACCCAGTGATTCTGTGTCGTCGTGACACTTTGGTGGAGCCTCTCTTCCCTGCAGCTGCATGAGAATGCGTCCCTACAGGACAAGGGTGACTGCGTCCTCACTTCTCCTACGAGTGGCCTGTGTGTTTCACCGTCCTGGATGCATAGGAGAAAGTGAGCTGATCACATAGGGTGGAGGCCTCAGGGTGCCTTTTGTGGAATCCCAGGCCGTTAGGACCACCTATATCTGTTTGAGAAATGCTTCAACATTCTTCGGTTTACAGAAGCACCAGTCCTTACGAAGCACACCGTCCTCTCTTTTTTAATGGGGGAAGAGGGTCCCTAGAAGGAATGTGGTGTCATGTGGTGGTTTCTCAATACTCCAGAGTGGAACCATTTCCTTCATGGAGGGGTTTTTAAACTTTGCGTTGTAAAGATTGTTTCAGATGGCACAATGCCCTACGGCCCGTCTGTTCCATACTCAGCCCCACGTGGGAGTGCGGACTGTCCCCTTAGAGCGAATGGACTTAGTCTGGTTTTTTTATTATTATTATTATTATCATCATCATCATTATTAATAATAATAATAATTATTATTAAGATAATGGGTCAGTACCTGGCTTTTAAGCTTGAGCAGTTCACCGAACTGACATCTAGTATAAAAGTTTAAATCTAGCGATTTTGGCCTACTAGTTCAAGTGAAAAAAAAACAGAGTTCTAGAGCCCAGGAATTTTGGGGGATGCCTTTTGTCATTATACAGCTTGGAGGTTGACACTGCATTTTAGTTTATTTAAGAGCGAGACATCCTGCAGATGGGAGAGCATCCTTTCGGCCACATGGTGCCCGTTAGTGCCCTGGGGCCGCGTTCCTGGGACACTGGGGCCGGCTGGCCCGCTTCGTTTTCTGTGCCGGGAGATCCGGGCCACGCGGATCAGTCACAGCCACCTGCAGCGGAGCCGCCTCTGCGTGCACGCTCCGCTCGCCCTTCCTTTTCTGCCGTCCCGCCCTCTCTGTTCCGTAAGTGTTCGATTTGTTAGAAGTAAAACTATGGTTGTTGTCACGTGACAGCGTACACGGAGTGAGCCGTCCGCCCGAAGTTGAAGAGCATCCTCTGAGAAGGACAGTGCGGCCACATCTGCAGCCTCGTGCAGTCGGCCCTGTCGTCGAACATGGTTGCAGGCCTTAGGGAAGGATGTCACCCGAGTCACTGTGCTGTGCTCACCTTACTGACTTCACTCCGCTGCGTGTGATCTAGGGTCAGAGCTTGACCTTGCTGACCGAGCGAAGGAGCCAGCCGACCCCTGTCATCCCCCTTTCTCCATTTCCTGTGTCTCACTTGAGAAATGGGAAAGGAAAGACGCCAATAGGAGATGTCAGAATTGAAGTCTTCTAGGGACTAAAAGATGGATCAGTCCTTGATTTAGTTGTTCTCCAAGGGGTGTAAGGGACAGTCACGGGCGGTGTGCCCGAAGACACACTGGTAGGCTGAGAAGGAGCCTTTGGCTCTTCTGGGATGCTTTCGAGGACAGGCCACCAGAGCTGCCGGAGTCAGAAGATCTAAAATACTAGCTGCATTTGGCAGTTTCAGAGATTCGATTCCAGTCTTGAGGGAAGATAGAAAGAGGTTTTTTCCTTCTTCTTAGAAGTGCTCGTCTAACTTCTGAATAAAACTTAAAGGAGGGGCTTGCTAAAGCGTGAAGCAGTAGGCATAAGTTCTATTTCTTAATGGAGGCGTATTCACGTACGGAGTGTTCTCATGTGATAAATCGAGAACTTGAGGTATAGAAGTTCAGAGACTTACTCCACGATTAGTTGTGGCTTTCACAGAGGTAACTAAACGTCACATATCTCACACGGAATCGCATTTCTTAAGTTGTACGTGTGATTGACGGTGCCGATGTTCTTTTTCCTTCATACCTTTTCACCATTTTTTCTTCTGTAATATTTTCCTTTTCAAGATGTGGATTTTGACTATAAAAATCTTAGTTCCAAAACATTTGGAAAGTAGGATCAGCTACAAAAGCTGTGGATGGTCAGCAAAATACCAGGATTAAGTTTTTTTTCCCCCAGGATTTAAATTAAGAAGGCATATGAGGTCGGGCATTTTTTATTTTTCTGGTTTATGGTCTCATTACTGTGTAGAAAGAAATTAGCTTCCTGATGAGTAGTTGACAAGCTCAGGCTTTCTTAATTTCCTGCGATTCGCTGACATTGGCCCTCAAGTTTGGGAGAGTCTTTCCCCATGACTCGTGGATGCGGTGACATTGTGACTCTCTTTTTTGTCACCGCATACTCAGTGGTCGGACTTTTATATAATAAAGGTTTATTTGTAATGAGATATCTTTCCTTCTTTTAAGACACCTGTCCCGCTTTATTGATGAAGAATTGGAGAGTTCCCTGTTCTCATACAAACTGTTGGGTGCTTCTGATGTCGTACTGACAGTGATGCGATTATATTTACGTTGACATTTATTTGACTCACATTGAGATGAGGAAGAGGAAGACCGTCCTCTGAGCTTGTCTCTATGTACAGAGAATTCTAGTAGGTACATTGTTAGCTGTCTGAATAATTTTTAAAGTATGTTAAAATTTAGGACAACTACAACATCTGTACAGAGATTACACGCCCTGGACCAGGCTGAAGACTGTTCTCTGGGCAGCGGAACTGAGCTCTGAATTGAAATCCAGTTTGTCATTCCCAGATTATTTTAATCGTGCTCAAAACAGAGTGATGACTTAAATTTGTAAATGCGCTTAAATTGCATTAAGATAATTGAAATTAAACTCTGAAATTCTTACACATTTAAAGACTATCCTACATATTTTGTGAAGCGAGTGAGTGGCTGTGTAACGTGTGCACCGGAAATTCAAATTAGGAAGAATTCCCTGCATCTTGCTCTTTCGCAGGACTTAAAAGAGGAGAGGGACTTCTGATGGCCCGTTCGACCTAGTTTTAGGCTTTTCAGGTTCGACAGAAGCACTGCTCCTAGGGTATTTATGTTGCTGAGAATGAGTTTGGCCATGGCTTGCTTCTAAGTGTCAGTGCCGTCTCAAGCTTGATAGCGGTAGCAGAGCAGACAGCTGTCGACTGGTCTCTGTTTACATGAAATGAGAAAAAGAGTTTCAGAATTCCGCTGAAAACAACATTCTAGCACATACGAAGTGTTTAAAAAATATTTAATAGTCAGTACAAATAACGATTTGGAAAAGTATGAAGTTAGTTAAAGCTCACAATGCTAGAGGCAGGCTGGTTTTCAGTCTCCTGCCCTTCAGCTCCTTAGGCGTGTTCCCAGGTGAATCACTTCACTGCTTCGTGCCTTAGTTTCTCACCAGCAAAGCGTGACGATCGTCGTATTGTGCGTGTCACAGAGTTACTGTGAGGATTGAGCGAGGCAGTGCATGGAGAATGCATAATATTCTCAGCTGTCTGTAAATGTTGAAAACAAAACAAGGTTGTGGACATGTGCGGCTGATTTTATACGCGAAGATGAGGATTGGAGAGTTTTAGCATCTGGTTTTTAGTTGGGAAAACGTAAGAGGGCTCTTCATGGCGCTAAACTTGGCTGCCTCTGGACATATTTTAAGAACAAGTGAGCAGGAAGTTTTACTCCTTCCGTTTTCATAATACAGGAGTAAAAATTCGCACATGATAACTTACATTTGAAGACCTTTTGTTTTTGTCTACCCCCTCTGTCATGTTGCAGGAGTCTGGAGTCGGTTTCCACGGTGGTGGTTTAACGTAAACATCGTCCAGTCGGTGTGAGTAGGCGAGCTTTCCCTCCTGTCTCTTGCCTTCTTTCTTTTGTAGAGACCTCCCCACTAGGAAGTTGAACTTAAGCAAGACGACTACTTTCCCGGTGTTAGTACAGAGCATGACACATGCTGTGGTTTCCATCGGGATTCGTTTTCACAGGAAGATGGGAGCAAACTTTTCATCTCGATAGAAAAGTGCAGATTTTTTTCTTAGTGGGTAGTCAGTCCAGAGGTGTGTCAAGTGTGGGGCCTGCTTTAGAACCTTTTGCTTCGTCTTTTACTTGTAAGTTTATCTGACTTACCCAAAAGTCGCGAAATAGCACCGAATGCTCCATTCCCTTCCCTCAGCTTTCCCAGTGTTCGTATTTTACACGACCATAGAACAAGCGTGGGAATCAGTGCTCAGTACTAACCGACCTTACACTTCCTACCGAACGACCCCTTTCTGGTCTAGGATTCAGTCGAGGATTCAGTCGAGGACCTCTTTGTGCTTCGCTGTCACGTCTCCGTCAGCCTGGGCTGGGTCTTCCTTCTCTCTTTGACCTTGACACTTTGGGGTACTGGTTCGTGAGGATGTCCCTCGAAGGGTGTGTCCGATGTTCTCTCGCGGTCAGATTGAGATCATGCTTTTATGGTTAGGGTACCACAGGTCGAAATTTGGGCCTTATCAGTGCATGATATTAAGGAGCTACATGGTATCGATTGGTCCCGTTCCGTTCCTGGTGATGCTGTCGTGATCGTTTGGTTAAGGAGGTGACTGCCAGGTGTCTAAACTGTTAAATTACTCTTCCCCCTTTGTCAATAGCAGGTGTCTTTTGGGAAGATACTTTGCAACTGTAAATATCCCATATCCTGTCATACTTCCGCCCATTAATGTTAGCGTCCATCGATGATTCTTGCTTGATAAGAAACTTCTGGATTTAATTCTTTAAGATCTTTTTGTCGTTGACGGGTACATCATACTTCTTTGCCATAAATGGGTAAGGATCACAAAGGAATTAGTGTAAAGGCAGCCTGATTCATAAAACATTTTTTCCTGTAGTCTGTAGTCTTTTACATTCATCTTTTCTGAATGCACTCAGGGACGTAGCACAGCACAAGACCCTGGAGTACAAACTGTGGCAGAAAGATGATTTTTTTTTTCTTCGATACCTTATACGTACTTCAGTCTTTGTTGGCCACTTAGAACGAAGGCAGACGTTTCGTACTAGCAAAATAAGTAAAAAGATGCCAGAGAGGTAAAAGTGATGAGCTAGGTTAATTATGGAGAGCATTTCCCAGAGTAATTTGGAGATTTTTCTTAAAATTAAGGTTTTCTTTTTTGTCACATATAGAAGCCTTTTTCATTCACCGGAGGCAGTTGCAAATTTAATGTTTTTGTGTTTAATCTCCTTACCCTCAAGTTGCATTTGTCTTTTTACAGGCAACTGGACCCTGAAGTTGGCTTCCTTATAGTCAATACGTATTTTTATGATTGCCTTTCTTTTTTCTGTGGTAGACTAACTACTTTAAAAACTGTATTGAGCATTGTTTCTTTTACTTCACCTTAGGATTTAGTGGAACGTGAATACACAGTTGGGTGAGCCATCTTTTTCTTGTCTATTTTCAACAAATACTTGACCTTTAAAACTAGTCAAGCAACTTGCATCCTAATAGCATTTTTTAATAGTATCAATTCCAGTTGGAAGAAGATAAAATATATTGATCAGTATTGATTGGAATTTTGTTAGATGTTGAGTTCTGAAAACATTGTAATAGAGTTTTTTTCTCATTACAACTTTCTTCTCTTTTAGGAACTTGCTTTTCATGATTAAGTGTGTGTCTTTATAATGCTATGCATTTCTGAAAGTTCCACGCTTTCTGCCCTATTTTGATGTTTTTAAGGTGTATCCCATTTGATGATGTATATACTAGACTGTGGTTTTGAAATAACCGTTTTCTCCAGAGCCAGTATTGCACCTGAGCTAACTAATTCTAAGGAAGCCGGGTTTTACTTGTCTGTTTTTTGGGCAATATTGCTCATTTTTTTAAAATTTAAAATTCGAAATTGGATGTTCTGGCAATACCTGGTTTGTTGTCTTAAAATTCAAAATCTGGAGAAAGAACATTAGAAAATCTATAGTGGGTGTTGTAATTTAGCTAAAATTTGGGTCTTCTCGGGATAATATCTTTGACGTTTCTGCTCACCATACTCAAAAATTTATCCTAGAGCCTGACCCCCAGAAGAGAGCTAGGAAAGTAACAGTTTTGATAGTCTTTAAGGTTGGAGAGTTGAACTTTTTAGCGCCAACTTTCGATATCAGCCAGTTGACAAAATTCTCCCATTCTGTTTCTTGACCAGTAGACTTCATTCATCTGTAAAAATTTTACTGAACCTACCTAACACAGTGTGCCCCACGTACCTATCTTCCAGGGCCTGGGGATACCAGAACTCGCTGGTTCTGTGAAGGGGGTTCTTTCATTTTCTCCTTGGTGCCCGCTGGGGCTGTCGGGACACTTGGGGTCCTGAGAAATTGTTTTTCTTGACTCATGAGAAATATTCTCCTTTCCAGATATGACTTAGAACAAATAAGATGAGTGATAAAAGATAATAGGAAAGAGATATTGCGTCATTTTACCTCCATTTTGGTGTAGAATGACTTTTTTATGAGTCGTCTATAGGCTCAGTCCCCTTCAGATCAGCTAGTCAGAATGCCCGTGACAGAAATCGCGGCCCTTGTGAAAACGTGTTTCTCTTTCGTTGCTTAAAAGGACGAGATGGAGCCTTCCCCCTTTCTTCAGCATTAGGAGGGCTCGAAAGGAATGAGCAGCGCCTGTTCGTGGAGTAGTTTAACACTGAGGACAAAGGCAGCAGGCAGTCTCGTGTGTGCTTTTCAGGAGAGTTTCTCGGGGTGGCATTTAGGTACGAAATACCTAGATCTGTTGCTTCTGCTCTGAATGCAGCAGATTTTCAGTGAGGCTGTGGGGAACGCTAGCCCGATGTTTTCCACCTGGAGCACCGCGCGGGTTCCGTCGGCGGCGGCGTGGGTTTGTCCCCTTGCGGCGTCCGCGGTGGAGTGCTTGTGTGTTCTCTGGGGGCACCACGTGGAGGAGTGCTGTCTGCTGGAATTAGGTGAGGCCTGTGGTGTCATCCTCCGAGCCTCCGTCAACAGCCTCGCAAGGCTGCGCCTTCTTGTTCGAATCGTGGTCTCCTTTTCCAAGGGCCGGGGTGATTCTCTCTGTGAATGGTGCAACGTGAAGTCCACGGTCGTCGTCCGCCATGGACTCCTGAAGCAGGAGAGAGCAGCTCTCCTCCGCGGTTCGAAGTCACTTCTGTTTAGGGAGATGTGTTTGTTCACTCAGTTTCGACCATGAGTATGTGGGACCCACAAGCTCTGGTCCTTCAGGCAAAGTAAAGAAGCTACGTCCTGAGAGTGGTCTGACTCGGGAGCAGTTCACAAGTGGGTTTGCTTCTCTCGCCCGCTCGTTTGCCCTGTTACCCAGTCTGAGGACATTTTTAAAATCTAAGTTTGTTGTACTTTTAACTTACCTGTTTTGTGGGGTGTGAAAATCGAGAGTTCGTAGCTCCTCCTGAAGGAGAAATGGGAAACTTAGCCCAATATCAGTCCGAGAGAGACAGGAAGACTTGGGGCGGGGTGGCATTTTCAGAGTGAAGAAGAGTGCCTGTGAACTTAACAAAAAAGTGGCCAGATGGGGTTCTTGGTCCAAAATGGGACACTCATTTTTTGCCTGTTTTCAATCAGATGTAGTCTTTTTACTGATTGGTATTCAAGAAATGGAGGAAAACTGGGAAATTTGGAAAATCGCATTTTCTTTCTAGTTTCTGAGTTTATTTCTAACTGTATCTTAAAGTAACTAAGTTTTACCTAGATCTCATTGATTGGGAAATCTTTAATAATTTTCATGGTTTCTGTTGTAATATTAGACTTGAAAAGGAATGATTTGTCCAGGAAATTGATTGGAAAGGACTAGAGGATGACTGGTAATTTTAAAAGCATTTGTAGCTCCGGCTTGCTCAGGATAGGTTTGGTGAGAACAGGTCAGGGCTCTGGTGTATTAATTTTAAGCCTTTCTCACCTGTTAAAGAGCCTCCCTGCCGCCCAGGAACTCCAACTGTGGGATACTCTGTTAATCTTTTTGGGATTTTTGGATTCTTGAAACTACCTAATTAGATTGCATTTCCTGAGGTGCTCAGTATTCAGATCTTTTTCTAATTTGGGCTCCTTTCCTCTCTTCATCCCTCACGTAACTCCCCCCTGTGATTTTATTGTAAAATGTTGTGTAAAGCTGCTGCTCAAAAAATACAGTTTTTTCAAAACTAAAAGACTCAGGACTTAAAATCTATTGGAAACTGAAAATGAAGAAAAAAAAAAAAAAAAAACAGCCGGCACGTAGGCTCATGAAGCGTTTTCGTACTTATTTGGTGCCTCTTGCTAGACGGTGGTTTCACCCCTTGGCTTCTTTCAGATTTCTGTTTTCACTTCTCGATTGCTTTAATTTTCGGGAATTACCGATTTGATGGGCACATTCGTAGGTTTTCTTAGTTCCGAGAGTTTTCATTTCCCAGGGGTACAGAACTGAATGTGTTTCTAAAACAGAAGTGTTAGCTCAGTCGTTCACCTGCAGGCTTGAAAGCAGTTCGGTCTAAACGCTGCGGGGTCATGGAATAACCATTCCTTTTCAGCTCTCGGCATGTTTCCGCCCTGGCCGGCAGGCCAGGAGGGAGCGAAGGCGCTAACACGTTACCTTTGCTTGGCCTTCTTAGTGCTGAGACTGTAGCCTTGGTTGGTTGGTGGGTAGCGACCGAGAGCGCACAACCCTCGTCCCACTAACAGGTAAGGACCCTCGTGACAGCCAGTTGCGAGAGAGAGATCACTCGGCGGGGTTTGTTTCCTTAATTGGTCCCCCAGTACAGCATGGGGTGGTGTGACCGTCAGGGTGCAGGCGGCTTGAACACGCAGCCCCTGTCTATGAGAATCAGCTCTGAAATTTACGAGGACGTGTCACTCTGCCCCACAGAGTGGAATCGATCTGTTTCCCCCGCTCAGTTTGCCCTGCAGTCCCTGTAGCTTAAAGTGCGTGTCTGCCTGTCTTACTCTCCTCTCAGCTTTCCCTGATCACATGCTATGTGCTCTGAGCCTCTTTCTCTCATTTGCCTGTAATGCAAACTATTTCTAGTATCTTTACCATCATCTGTTATTTGGGCATATCTTACTGCTTTAATTTCTGCATTATAGCCATTAATGATAATTTCCGGGTCCTTCTGGACCCAAAACCAAATGATCATACGTTTTAAAAAGACTTTCAGTCTGTTTTGCCTTTGCAAACTACTCTGCCCTCCTGCTTTTAAATCTGAGTGCCGGAAGGATAAATCTTTTTCAGTGACAGTAGCCACAGCTTGGTAAAATTCGGGTTTAGTTTGGTACTGCTATAACACGGGACTGTGGTCTGGTCAATTCTTTAAATTACCTTAGACTTAAAAACAGAGCAAATTCAGCTTCTTAGACGGTTCCCCGTGATTTAGTAGTGTTCCTGTTAACATGCTTGACTATTCTGTTTCTGCTTTTCAGTCCGTCTTCTCTTTGACGGAAGAATTAACTGGGACTCCTCCTCTGACACATCTGAGGTCGAGGGCCCTTCCCTGTCCCCCTAAGACCCCTGTGGTCTTGTTTGCAGTCATAATTTGTCATTTTCGATTTGGTCTTCACCACTCGAAGTTGAGTGGTTTGTCACAGAGCATGTTATGGCTTAGACCAAGGGAGGCCCCTTCTTAATAGTGACTGAGTATTAATCCTTTGTGGGACACGTTTCTCAAATTCGAACGAAGAAGGCACGAAAGAAAGCACGCCCAGAGGTAGCTCCTTTTTATCCTGACAGTAAGTCATTTCAAACTCAAATGAGCAGAGAATGTAATTTCTTAATAAGAGTTTTTTCTTAAATCTATATTCAGCTCTCTATTTCAGTGCTTCTCTCCTACCAGAGGTGCAAGGAGCCATCCTAGAACCACAGATACAGCCAAGACCACGGAGAGCTTTTGACGTCAGGGGTCCACTTCCTCCACTGAACGCTTGGAGGCAGAATCCAGCTTCTGGAGAGAGTGGGAAAGGATAAGCAACAAGTGGGTGCTTTCCATTATTTACTCGGGTTTATTTATAGGTCGGAGTGTCCTCCCATCGCCCGTTGAATTCTGTCGGTGAACTCCTTGGGTTCATGTTAGAACCGAGTGGGGCTGCGATCTGTTTGTTTTTCTAACTGGTTAGTGCCCAGTCGAAAACGAGACCTGACGTGTATGTCTCTCTCCAGATAATGAAAGCAGGGGACCATTGGGGGCACTTGATTTGGTGAACGCCTGTGTAGTCCACAGGATTTTTAAAAAGAGGATATTTGCCCATTCTGCTTTAACGGTCCTGGTGGGCTTCCCAGTGCTCTCTCATATTCCAGTAGTGAAGACGGGTCTGTGTTTCATTTCTGGGCAAGCTGGACGTCTGAACTCTGCTGACTTACAGCGTGATGTCCAGGTGTTCTCCTGCCCTGTTAGTGAGAAAGTTTGGGTCTTTTTCCTGCCTCAAACTTTAGGATTGTGCATTGATTAGATCTTTGGAAGTTGCAGTGATACTACTGTTATGATTTTACTGTCAAATCTAGGCTTCATTCTTTAATGAGAACTATGAACGAATGCAAGTTTCAGGACACAGTATCCCTGAAAACCAGTAGTTTTCGAGTCCCTAGGAACAATGTTATTTGTGGCAAGAGAGCCTTGTCCTAGATTTCCCCATGGCATCAAGATGGTTTTCCCTTAGTCTCTGCGATGCCAGGGGCAGGGTTTGATCCCAGGAAGCTCTTAGCATCTGCGGTGGGTAGCATGTGAACTTGGTGCCTTTGGCAAGTGTTCGTTTTTCCTTGCTGGATCCCTTCTGTGACTCCAGGTATCTTGATAATGGGAGACGGTTTATTTGTTCTCTAATTGCCCAGATTTCTTTCAACTGGTAAACACCATGCTTCTTCAGCAAAAGGAACTCTTCTAGCAGAGCCTTCATGGATGATAACTCACACACGCAGCACCAGCATTGGAAGGCAGTGGTGAACGGAGCCATGCACTATGTCTAGAAGACACAAGGATGAGAGAGCCACCTGACCTTGTCACTCACAAACTTTAAGATTTACCCTGGTCTACCCTTGGTTTGGAGATGGAAAGGCCCAAATAACGAAATCATTTTTTCAGATTGGGATTTTACGTGGCCGTGAAAGTATTCCTTTCTATTCAGAAGACTGAACTAGAGGAAGCACGAGAGACTCCTTTCTCTTAAAAGCAGCTCTCTGCATCTGTTCCACTTAAAAGATTTCTGGGATTGAGAATCACCTTAAGCAAGCAGGCAGACCTTTTTAAGTAGTGTAGGAGATCCGGAAAAACTTAATGAAATTGTTCTTGGTTACCTGACAGTGAAAGGAACCAGAGATAAAGGTGAACTTCTTAATTATTCCCAAATTCCTTTGAAAACCAGGACGCAGTCTTTTAGCTTACCTTTTCCTGGTCTTGAGCCTTATTTTTATTTGTCAGATCGACAAAGATGCTAGTACAGAAGCAGAGGAGACGTCTTTTGAGATGGAAGTAGCTCGTTCCTTCTTCAGAAGTAGGACACACCTGTTAAACGCGAGGCACTGTCTGCACTGCAGGCGTGGTAAAGTTTGAGTGACACCGAGAGGCATTTTACAGAGCAAGGGCAGGACGTGTGAACAGGTGTCGCACATAGTTACCAAATTATGAGTTGATGGTAATAGTTATCAAAATTTTTCTATTTATTTATTTTTTGTATCTATTAACTGGTCAATCAAAGCTGTTAAAGAAGTTTTTCAAAGTTATCTGATGCTGCCAGTTTTATTTGGTATAAATTTTAAGAGTAGAAATTCTAGAATTATTAAATGGAAGCCTCTGAAATGTTTCAGAAACACATTTGCAAAGTTATAACCTGGCCTGTAGTCTTTCTTGGCTATTAGACCTGTTTTATCCTCGTTAATTGTAAATACATTTTTATATGTGAAGTACTTAATTTTAAAATAATCAGTTTTTTAAACTAAAATATTTTTGGAGAGCTCTGAGTCTTCATAAACAGTTACAGCTTTTCATGCTTGATTTGGTTTTGTTAAATGCTACCGAAACAGTTTTTACAGTTACATATAAAGTTTTAAAAACCTAATCAACATTCCAGAAAGAACCCAGGGAACTGAAAGTGAAATCTGTGTGGAAATTCAGTTAGTCGAACTCTTTGAAGCACAGTGCAAACCCTTTAATGGCCTCTGAGATTGTTAGCCTTTTGTTTCAGTTTTGAAAGATGAAAAGTGATTTAATCTCTTAATCTCACGCTTTGATTAAATTTTAGCTCTGTTCCTTAAAGTTTGCAAAAGAAATGTAAGTGCATTTCTAGTCACGTCATGCCACTAGCAGCTATTTAAAAGTGAAACTTTTTGTGTATTAATGTGAACTGATTGTTTATTTAAACTTTTATTTTGATACCTTTTCCTTGCAGATTTTTTAATATTTTGTGTCACAATATGCAATTCTATATTTTTCAGTGTTTATTTTATGAATATTAATATAAGCTATTTTTTTCTAGAATGACTGTGTAATATTTGTATCATGTGATTATTTGAAAACTAATAAATATTTTCTCCATAAAAAATGCACTTACTGATAAATGGCTTATTTTTGTTTCAGGAATAGAAAATGAAAACTACAACAATATTTTTAAGTGTATTTTATCTTAAACTGCTATAATGAGTCTTATTGGGTCACCCAGTGCCAAATTTATGAAATAGGTGATCTGTTTAATCCATTTTTGCATTTTCCTGATTAGCTTCAGCTTAGCTTTTCTTCCAGAATCGATTCTTTTTAGATGCCAGTTTTGTATGTCAATTTTGCGAACCATTAAAACTCTTGCGTCAAAATTATAAATCGTAGGAGTAATATGGCCAAATATTTTAAAGCAAATTGATCAGAACATAACCCCTTATCAGATAGCATGGAAATAATAGTTCCCATACCCAGAAACACACATTTGAAAACAGTGACTGACTGGAGACTACCTAATTCATAGGAGCTGTTAACAAGAGAGAAAAAAAATTTTATGTTTTAGTGTCCTGCTCGAACAAATAATTGTAGAATAATTGTATCAGGACAACATGGAGGAGGACAAAATTTGGTTTTGATGATTCTGGTCTTTCTAGCTACGTAAACTTAATTAAATCCACCAGAACAATTTACCTTTTCTATGCAGAGTCCGCTAGAAGCAAGAGGATTTCCTTTTAATTTGAAGAAAACATTTAAGAAGTGGACTCCAAAGATCATTAAAAGTAAACATTGTGATGGGGTCCGAGGCAAGGAATGAAAGTTGAATTAATGACACCTTGTGGATAAAATGAAATGATTTGGCTCCTCGAAGAAATTATAATCTGAAAAAAAAGGGTATTATAATTTAGAATAGCTACTGCATTTTGGGGGGCGAGGAGTGGGAAAGAAGCTAAAACTCGTGGTGTTACTAGTCTGGTAAGTTTGGGAAAGATGAGTAAGGATTCTGGGGTAAAATTTTGTTTTTACAATGAAAGCTGTGAAAAGGGTTATAGACATAAAGTATTTCAATGAAGGCTCTATTTTACTTGAATACAAGACATCTGATAACCCTTAACTACACGTGTCTAAAGGGTAGAGTGTGGGGGTTAATTAAAAACCCTGCACCAGAAGCTTCGAACATGGTGTGAAAATAATGGGAAAATAAGAGTTTTAAATAATTCAGTTATTTTTTGCTATCTGGACTCTTCCCGACACCATCGATAGCTTTAAAATAAAAATATTACAGACTGAGAATGGCTTACCTTTAAACCTGTGCGGTGTAAGAACGTATGCCATTGTTTCATCATCGACTGGATTAACTAGGGTAAATTGTGTTCTTTAGTGAGCAAACAGGTTTTTTTTTAATAACTTCTGTTTTTTAAAAAAGTCACATAAGCAGCGTGACGTATAGATGATTGTAAAGATCTTTGTGGACAGGTCTCATTTGACTGGTGCCTTTGAACGGTCGACCAGAATGTCAGCCTTTAGATATCCTAAGCCATATGTCTTGCTTTTTATTCAGGTATTTGTGTTTCCTATTAAAAAGACTTCATTTTAATTTAGTCCTAAAATGTGAACGATTTGCGTTTCCGAAAAGCAGCACAAAGATGCTCTAAAGATTTTTCCCACTAACATGGACATCTAAGGTAATTAAATCGCTGCAGTGAAACCGTAGGGCGCTTTGACGTGTGCATCGGAGTTTTCAGGAGTTGTGATCAAGGGATCCCTCCTCAAGAGGTAAGGCCTGGCGCAGGGAGGAAATGTCTAGCATGTGTTCCATGTCCTATCTGCTGATAAGGGAAATGCATCAGAGAACCTTCGATTTTCAGACAGATGTGGAATTAGGAAAATAATTTTTCTTAAAAATCTCTCCCCGGAGAAGAGAAATGGGCCAAGCACAGGTTTGATCTTGGATGACTTTGGGATGCATTTAACAGCCTGTGCCCTTTGTGTACTCGACTTCCTCTATTTCAAGGCCTCTCCCACCCTTGCTTTCTCAGTGTTTATGATCCGTATTTAATTTAGTATTTCTTAGGCTCTGAGCACTCTTAAAATGTGCTTTGCTGGGGAAGTTATCGCCCGGCTTCATTTTTGAAATCATTTCCTGGCTTCATTTTTGCTGTGAATGCCCGTTTTTATTAAGTGATACCCAGGACTTAGAAAACAGTAGGTGTAACCGAGTAATTTTTACTTCGGTTTGAAAATTTATGCACGTTTTATACACGTTGACTTACACTGTAACTGTTATACTATGGGTTAAGAAATGATATTGTTGGCTAGTGTATAAAATCAGAAGGAGGTTACACCGTTATTTTTTAAGAAGTCAAGTTTAGCATAATATTCATAGTGTATCTAGAAACAGGAAAGTACAGTATTCAGTACAGATGAACTAGAAAAATGATTAGTTTTTTTCTAGAATTAAATTACTGTAATTTACTCAATAGATGGGAACATGGAAAACAGTAATCTTCCGTCCTAGCTTTTAACTCTTCATGAGAGCCCCAGCATGTGGACGTTTGGCTTCTACTTAAAGCAGTTTGCTGTCTGTTCACTTTCGCCTTCGCGGGGAGGAAATCGTGGGACCCCTCACTATGTGACGTAGCCGATTCTGTGTTCAGGATGATTCAGTGTTCAGGTTGGTCCAGAATTTGCTTCTACGTCATCTGTGATTTGAAAATGAGAGGTGATCTAAATAGTTCAGCCATCCGCATCTTATATACTAGAGTAGCGGTCCCCAACCTTTGTGGCACCAGGGACCGGTGCTCCTGTGAGCATCTGACGCCTGAGGACCTGAGGCGGAGCTGAGGCGGTGATGCTGGCGCTGGGAGCGGCTGCAGATGCCGAAGGAGCTTCGCGCACTCACCTGCCACTCACTGCTGTGCAGTCTGGGTCCTAACAGGCCACAGACCAGCGCGGTCCACGGCCTGGGGCCTTGCGACCCCGTGGGTAACTGGTCGCCAGGAATATCACATATTCCTAGTGTTACACAAGTCTCGTGCCTGCAAGTTCAGAGGCCCGTGCCTCCCTGCGTGTTACCTGCCCCTCCACTGTGATGCCCGTTCTGGGTAACAGAGCAAGTCTGATCTTCAAATCCGACAGCTTTCGTTACCTTTAAGAGGCCGTTTTGTATCCCATCTATTCCAAGCCAGCTTTTACCCCCTACGAATTAAGCACCTCCATTTTCTGGCTCGTGGGGCATGGTCGTGAGATCTGTGAAAGCTGCGAAGAGCTGCTCTGAACACGCTTCAGCGTGTCACTGTTTCAGTAACGTGTGGCACTAAGCAGGCCGGCCGAGGCAGGTGCCCAGCCTGTGTGTGGCTCTGGAGTGCCTGGCCACTTTGTTTATCGTGACATTTTTATCCACTGAGGTGCTTAATTTTACCCATGTTGAGATTCTGTTGAGTAAAAAAGTGACATAAGATGCCATTTTTTCCCTCCTGAAAAATAGGCGAGTTCTGTGTTTCTGCAAAGAATAATGTTCGTAGTTTAGTGGGAAAGAAAAAAATCGACTCAAGGTACTAGCTGAGACCTTGAGGAGTCAGTAAAAAATACAATCTCCATTTCAATTATGTTTTATTTGCTTAATTCTGACTCAGATAGCTATAAATCCCACAGTAAATGACTTTGTAATGTACAATGACATTTTTTTCAGGTCGTCCTCGCTCATTTCGGGTAACTGGGCCCATTAGAGCTAAACTGTTGACACACGACTGACATTGAGAAGAAGCTGAACTTGCGTTTAGTAACACCACTAAAGTGAGAAACGAAAGGCAGTGCTCTGGTGGAACAGTGTGGGGTCCGTACCACGTGGCAGAAGGTGACGAAGTGGCCGTGCAGGCCTGGGTGTGGCCGAGTTGCGATGCAAGGCGGCCTTTCGCTGCCTCTCGAGGCAGAGCAACATTGTTTTGTCATGACAGCATTTCAAGCACCAGTTAAACATTTAACGTTTCCCCCAAATTTTAAATGGAGCCCCAGGAAGACACAGAGTGTTTGTTTGATGGTCGTGGGTGGGTACCTCTTAGGGTCCGAGCACCTTTGTTGGAAAAACACACATGTGAGGTGTGGGGTATATTCGGCTTGAGCCGGATTAGGATTTCAGGTAAATGCGGGAGAAAGGGCGGGACAGTCCTTCACATGCCTCCCCTGTGTCCCTGTGGCTAGGTGCTGGATGTGAACGCATCCAGCTGACCCGTGGAGAGGCGACTTTTATTTTACACGTGGAGATGCCGAAGCTCAGAGGGTGCGAAACCCTTTGCCCAAGGGCACCTTGTCAGTAGGCAACGCAGATGCGTTTGAAGGAGCACGTGTCCAAACCTGAGTTCTGTTGCACCGCTGTGGGCGCCCAGCATCTTCGCCCAAAGAAGGCGAGTTCTCGGGAACGTGTCCCGTAGAACCTCAGCGCTGAAAGTAGGTAAAGGGGGTATTGAGTGTGCGCTTCCTAGTCGGCTTTTTTTCTTTAAAGAAAAGAGTTCTCGTTTCTTTAAAAAATTCCAGAAAGTGACCCCCCCTTACCAATAGCCAGTGCCCCCTCCCACGCCGGCCTCTGGTCCTCGCATCTTGCTTTCCTGGGCTGCACGTGCTGGGATGAGTGAACGGATGCTGACACCATCTCTGTTCACCGAAGCCCCCAGTTTACAGGTCGCTTCACTCCGCCTCTGCCAAGTAGGTGATGTCACGGCACTTCACGGTGTCGCACGGAACAGCCTCATGACCTCCACGTGGCTTTTCTCCACCTGTTCGCCCCTCCCCCGCCCCCGGCCGCCGCAGATCCTTTCTGTCTCTAGCGTTTGGCCTCTTCCAGAATGTTCAGTACTTGGGGATGTAACCTCTCGGGCTGGCTCCTTCCGCTGAGCCATTTACGAGGTCTCCCTGTCTGTCATCTTTGGCAAGGTGTCCGGCTCGTGTGCCAACTTTCCGGATCGGCGCTTTATTTTCTTACTGAGTTGTACGGAGGGTTATGTTTTTGTGTATTTTGGATCCCGCTCTTCTGGGTAAGCGTTTGCAGATCCGTGGCTCGTCTTCTCGTCTTCCCAGCAGTGTCTCTTACAGAGCATCCGTCTTAAATTTTAATGATGTCTGCGTCACCCATTTTTTCTCTAACGGGTCATGCTTTGGTGTCGGATCTGAAAACTCGTCACCAAACCCGAGTGCACCTAGGTTTTCTTCTGTGTTTTCTTTTTCTTTTCTTTTCTGGCAGTTTTGCTCTTCTGACTTGCCCGTCTAGGCCTGTGATCCACGCTGTGGTAACCTCTTTGAAAGGTGAACCTGCGTCCGTGTGTGCGTGTCCAGTTCTGACCCCGTTTGTTGGAAAGACTCTTCTTTCTCTTTTGAATTTTCTTTGCTGCTTTTTCGAAGATCACTTGACTCTCTCTACCCTTATGGGTCTGTTTCTGGGCCTGTTGTTCCATTCCGTCGGCCTCTGTGCTTTTGACCATGCCACACTGTCTTGAACACTAGCTTTTTGTAAGGCTTGAAGTTGGGAGGTGTCAGCCCTCTGACCCATTCGGGTCTTTTGCCTTTTCATAGACTTCAGAATCATTTCGTCTGTTCCACACAGCGCCTTGCTGGGGTTTGACTGGGGTTGCCTTGGATCTAATTTGGGAAGAACTGACACCGAACCATAGTCTATCAATGAACATGGAATATCTCTCCTTTATTTAGATCTTTTCATCAGCATTTCACAGTATTTTCCTCCTGTGTATCTTGTCCGTATTTCGTTAGATACGTTTTTCTCGGTGCTAGTGTAGACGGTGTGTTTTAAATTCCAAAGTCCAGTTGTTCGTTGCTGGTACGTAGGAAACCAGCCGATGTCACCCGTGTCCTGCAGCCATGCTATAGTTGCTTGTGAGTTGTAGGAATTTTTTCCTTGCTTTTTAGGGATTTGCAAGTAAAATACTCTTTATCCTCCTGAGGAATTTCTCCTTTGATTGTAGTTTTCTCAGTCATTTTATTTTTTTAAATCGTGAATTGATGCTGGCTTGTGTCAGATGCTTCTTCTGATCTGTTGGTACGATCAGTATGATGTTTTTCTTCTTTGGCCTGTTGTGACGGATGACATGAGTTGATTTTTGAATATCGAATCAGCCTTGCATATATGGAATAAATTGAACTTGGTCATGGTACATATCCTTTTACATATTATTGGATTTGATTTGTTAATATTTTGTCAAGGATTTTTATATAAAATATTTTGAGAGATATTGGTCTTTAATTGTTCTCGTAATGTCTTTGTCAGATTTTGCTACCAGGCTGGCCTCTGAATGAGGTGAGAATTATTCCCTGTTTCCATTCTCTGAAAGAGATTGTAGAGAATTAATACCATGTCATTAAATATTTGATAGGATTTATTAAATATTAGTAGAATTCATAGTTTTGTTAAATATTTGGTGAAACTGTCTGCTCTTGTGCCTTCCGTCTGGGAAGGTCATTATTGATTCAGTTTCTTGAATAGCTGTAAGCCTCTTCAGTTTGTTTCTGGTGTGGATTTTGGTAGATCGTATCTTCTAAGGAATTGTTCTGTTTCATCTAAGATACTAAATTTGTGGGGATAGTTGTTGACAATATTCCTCATTAACCTTTTAATGTCCATGGATCAGTCGCTGTGGCCCCTCTTGTGATTATGTTATTTGCTGCTTGTTTCTTTTGATCTGTTGGACTGGCTAGAGATTGATCAATTTTGGTGATAAAATTGTGAGATTTTGCTTTTGTTGATTTTTCTCTATTTTACTGTTTTCAGTTTCGCTGATTTCTGCTCTAAATCTTCTGTTCTTCTGCTTGCCTTATGCTCTTCTTCCTGAGAGCTGTTTTTACTGCATCCCAGAATTTTGATAAGTTTTATTTTCATTTTCTTTTAGATTGAAAATTAAAAAAAAACTTCTCTTGAAACTTATTTTTCCTAGAATGTGTTTTTCAGAAATGTGTCATTTAATATCCAAGTATTTTGGGGTTTTCCATCTATCTGTAAATATTTGGTACCTGTTGCTGACTTTTAGTTTAATTCTGTTGTGGTCTGACAGCATACTTAGCCTGATTTCTGTTTTTTGAAATTTTTTGTTATGTGTTTTCCGGCTCTTAGTCTCGTTCAGCATCCTGTGAGAGCTCGAGTGCGTGTAGCATCATTGGATGGAACATGGTTCAGGTGTCAGTTAGACCAGGTGATTGATAGGGTTGTGCAGTTCGGGATGTCCTTGATGGTTTCCTGCCTGGTGGCTCTGTCATCGGTCCCCGACGCAGCAGTGTTAAAGTCTTGGCGTGGGACAGCGGATTCATCTCCTTCTCGTCAACTTCATCGGCTTCTGACGCTCGTTGTTAGGCAGATACCTGTTAAGGATTGTTGTGTCTTTGTGGAGAATTGATCCCTTCGTGTTTATGTAATGCATCTCTTTATCTGATATCTTTCCCTTGCTCTGGAGTCTGCTTTTCCCGAAATTAAGGTAGCTCTCCTGGCTTTCGTTTGGTTAGTGTCAGCACGGTATATCTTTCTCCCTCCTTGTGCTTTTAAACTGCCTGGATATTCATATTTAAAATGGGTTTCTTATAGACAACATATAGTTGAGTCTTGTTTTTTATCTGTTTTAATGGTCTCTCTTTTTTGATTTATTTCATCTATTTACATTTAAAGTGGTTATGGCTGTAGTTGGGTTAATATGCATCTTGTAACTTTTCTGTTCATCGCTCTTGTACTTAAAAATTTACTTTGCCTTCCGCTCTTTTACTGTCCTCTCTGATCTTGAGCAGTTTATGTAATTCCATTTTTTCTTTTTAGCCTATCAACTTTACTTCTAAAATAATTTTTTAGTTGTTGCTCTAGAGCTTGCAGTATACATTTGCAATGAGTCCACCTTCAAATGACAGGATCCCGCTTCATGGGTTGTGCAGGGACCTTAAAGCGGGATTCCCGCCACCCCCCTCCCAGCCCTGGTAACACTGCGGCCTTTTCCATAAGCTGTAATCACCCCATACGTTGCTGTGGTCATTTTGGACGAGCTGTGTTAGGTCAGTGCAGCATTTTAAAATGGAAAGGTTTTGTTTTGCCTTCCTTTATTTTTTTTCTGACGCTCTTTCAGAAGGAAATTCCGTAGACCTTTTCCCGGGAGAAATTTAGCATTTAGCTTTCAAGGCACGTGTGCTATGGCAAGTTCCCTCAGGTTTTGAGAAAAAAACTTTTTTTTAATCTTTCACTTTTGAAGGATAATTTTGCTGGATACAAGATTCTAGATTGGTAGTTTTTCTTTCAGTGCTGTAAATATTTCACTTCACTCTCTTCTTTCTGACCTGGCTTTTGAAGACATGTCTGATGTAATTCTTACCCTTTCTCCTTTATAGACCGACTTTTCCCTTTCCTACTCCCACCTGTGACTTCTTTCAAGATTTTTTCTTTGTCTTTGGTTTTCTGCAGTTTGAACACGATGCATCTAAGTGCAGATATTTTGGTATTTATTCTGCTTCATGTTCTCTGGGGTTCCTGGATCTGTGGTTCGGTGCCTGCTAATAAATTTTGGGAAATTCTCAGTAATTATTTCTTAAACGTTATGTTACTTTCTTCTGGTACACCTGTATGCACATGTTACGTCTTTTAGAATTGTCCCTCGGGTTTTGGAGATTCCACTCCTCTTTTTTCCCCTCATTTTTCAGTCCAGGAGGTATCTGTCGACATATCTTTCAGCTCGAAGAGTCTTTCTTAGGCGGTGTTCAGTCTGCTTGTGAAACCACGAAATACATTCTTCATTTCTGTTACTCTGGTTTTGACTCGGAGCATTTCCTTTTGAATCTTAAGAGTTTCTATCCATCTGCTTACATTTCCCATTTGTCCACTTTTTCCATTGGAGCTTTTAGCACATAAGTAGTTATTTGAAATCGGCGGTCTAACGATTCTAAAATTTCTGCCATGTCTGGATTTGGCTCTGATGACGTGTTTTTGCTTTTTAGCATGCTTTGTGATTTTTTTGCTGAATGCTGGACATGATATGTTAGGTGAACGGAGCTTAGGCAGTGTGAGAGGCTGAAGTTTTTTCTAGCGTCTTCTTTTTTGGGGCCTACTCTGTTATCTCTGGGACTCCGTGGAGACCCCTTCCTAAATGGGCTCTGAGCCTTGCTGTTCTTCAGCTGCAGTTCCTGTTGGTGTGTCAGGTGTGTGCGTAGGAGGGTGTTTGTAGCCCTGTCATTCGGTCTCTGTCTCCAGCAGGTGCGTGGTGGCAGCTCATTGTTTTAATTTGCAGTTCCCTAACGACCTGAGAGAGTGAAGCATCTTTTCACATGCTTGTTTTTCATCTCCTGCGTCTTTGGTGAGGTGCCTTTTCAGATCTTTTGCCCGCTTTCAAAGTCAGTTTTTATTTTATTTTTCAAGAGTTCTTTGTAGACTTTGGATACCAGTTTTTGGTTTTTGTTTAACCAGGTAGGAGTTGACAGATATTCATCTTTCTGTTCTCTTAACAGTCTCTTGCAGGGCAGAAGTTTTACATTTCAGCGAAGGTCCACTTACTTCATCAGTTTTTTCTTCACGGATCACGTGATGCTTTTGGTGTTGGATGTGAAAACCCATTGCCAAACCCATGCTCACCGAGGTTTTCTCCTGTGATGGCTTCCGAAAGTTTTACAGTTTCGACTTGTACCTTTACGTCTCTGATCCATTTTGAGTTAGCTTTTCTGAAAGGTCAGTGTGTGTGTGTGTGTGTGTGTGTGTGTGTGTGTGTGTGTGTGTGTCCATGTCCATTTGTTCTAACCATTTGTTGATCAGATCATCCTTTCTCTGTTGAATTATCCTGGCCCCTTTTTCAAAGACCAGCCTCACCTCCTGAGTCTCTAACCGGCCCAGTGCTCCCGCTGCTCACCTGCCAGCCTCCATCTCTTGCCTCCATCTCTTGCCTGAACTGTTGCAGTGTCCCATTGGCTTTGCTGCATCTCTTGGCTCTGTGTTCTTCACTGGATATGATTTGTCATCAACGTTAAGGCACAACAAAAGTCATATATGTTTCCTGCTTACTACTCAATCGCGCTCCTTTGTGAAAACAATAAAGTCCAAATTCCCGGTCATGGTCTGCGAGGCCCTAGTGACCAGCCCCGCCTTCTCCTCCAGCTTTGCCCTTAGGTGTGCTCTCCAGCTGGCCCTGTGCCATTTCATTTAGTCTCTAAATCGTTTGACTTCCCCCCGTTTTGGGGAATTCCCAGTGACCGAAATGCCCCTTGTAGGAAGGCTGTCTGTCCCCAGTCGCCACGTTTAAACGTCCAGGTCTGCGACTTGACTTTCACTCTCTATTAGAGTGATGCCTTCCTGGATTCTTTTTTTACTTTACAAGCATATGTTGTTTATTTACTGCCTGATTTCTTGAGACCTGGGATCACATCTGTCTTGTTTATATTGTCTTTTAGCACCTGGCATGGTGGCTGCCCCATAGGAGGCCCTGAACAGATACTTCAGTGAGGGCGTAGGCAGACTTCGAGATGCCCAAACCTCGTAAGGAAGGTCCACACATAGATAGGGCAGTTGCCTGGCCACTTCCGTGATGTTGGACAGTCGAAGTCCTGAAAATAAGCAAAGATTGAGAAAGGAAAAAAAACCCCAAATCTTTGGGACCCTTTCTCACTAGTGTTGACTGGTGATCACAGAGGTCAGTTTACCTGAAGTCTTCGTGCCTCGGCTTCTGAGCCACAAATAAGTAGATTTCTGTTGTTTGGTAATTTGGGGTCCCTGTAACTCTCATCCCAGCAGACCCGGATTTAGGCTCTTAAGCGTCCCAAGGAACCATCAGTCTATAGTCACAGTCCGCCAGGAGGCGGGGTGGCTCGCTGACTGAGCGCCGGCCCTAGAGTCACTGTCAGTGCTGCCCCTCTCCTGGGGCCGTTTGACCTCTCCGTGCCTCGGTTTCTCCCTCTGCGAAGGAGCTAATGAGCATACCTCACGGGGTGGCCCCGAGGATCCCATGGGCTACCATGTATAAAGCATCTCTCGTGCCAGGTCCTGCGATGGGCATAAGTGTTGCTGTACGTCAGGTCGTCCTCGGAATACACTCACGTGGAGTGCCGTGCGGCCGTCTCGACGGGGCTCGCTTCCTGCTTCACCGAAAAAGACTTCACCCTCCGACACCGAACATAAACCTTTCCTTCTCGGCACCCAGCCTTCACCCACGCGCAAGTCACGCTCCCTCTGCTCTCTCAGAAATCGTAGGACTTTTAAAATGTTTCCCTCCTTTTCATGGCTGACTTCGCCCTTTCCACTAGATCCTCCTCCTGTGCACGTGAAAAGTGTCTCCGATTAAAAGTTCGATCTAACCGCGGCCGCCGCCTCCCGCCTTCCCCTGTTCCCAGACCACACGCTGCCCGGCCTTCTCCGCTTCTCCCAGGGCCGCTCGCGTCTCGGCCCATCCCGCCTCGTTTCTGCCTCTAATAACTTTCTTGAAATAACGTTATTGAGGTTGTCAGTGACTCCATCACCACGTCAGATGTGACTGATGGCTTCCTCTCGTCACGCTTCTGGCTCTGTGCGTCTTTGCTCTCCTTTCCTTGCATCTTTTGTCCGGTTCTTAGCCTCGTTTGCAGACTCATTCTCGCCACCCCGGCTTTCACGTGTCGGAGTTTCTAAGGCTGGGTCCTTGGGTCGTTATCTCCCAGTTCTTAGGTGTCCTCACCGATCCGCGGCCAGCCGGCTCCGTGCCCCCAGGGATGTGAGTCGCCCCTCTGTCCCGCGTGTCCACCTGTCGGTCACTCGGCGGCCCTCTGGTTATCAGACGGACTGTCACGATGTCACAGTGCTTGTGTTCACGTCACCCGTATTCGACTTGATGACGAGTGGCCCCAAAACGCAAGAGTCAGTCGGGTAGCCCGAAGAGAGACCGTGAAGCACTTTAAGGGAAAAGGTGAAAGTTCTTGACTTAATAAGGAAAGAAAAAGCTCTGCAGGCTGAGGTCGCTAAGATCCATGGTGAGGATGAATCTTCTTCCTGAAATTGCCTAATTTGCAAATTAAACTACTGTTAAGAATGTAGGTCTAGGGAAAAACACTGTGTATGGGCTCTGAACATCCAAGGTTCTGGGGTTAGAACGCACTGCTGTGGGTAAGGGGGGGGGACTGTACCTTATGGTTCAAGGTCAGCCACACCCGTCTGACTTTGTAGACTGAACTCCCTGCTTGGCGTCTGTGTGCGCCCGAGAGCACTTCGGACACGTTTTAGGGATGTACGATCGGTTCCCTCAAGTCTGGGCTTCTGTTAGCACGTGTCCCTGTAGTGACCGTCGCCCCCATCCATCCAGGGATCCGTGCTGGAAGCTGGGTCTCCTCCTGCATGTCCGTCCGTGTGTTCCTCACACCGTTACCCCATTCGCCATCCAGTCCTGCTTATTTTCGTGTCCCATGTCTCTGCGTTCACTCCCCTGGCTTGGGCCGTCGTTCCTGTGCCCTGATAGTTCTAATCGGTCGCCTCGTGTACCTCCTCGTGCTCATCGAATCACTCTCCGCAGTGAGCCAGAGCCGTGTGTCCCTAAGACACGAGCTTAATGATGCCCCTTTGCTTAGAGCGCCCCATTGTTTCCTATTGGACCAGGGGGAGGATGGAGACGCCCGAGGACCAAGTCTCTGCTATGTCCCCAGCTCGCCTCCGGCCACTTTCGGGGGTTTTTCTCTGCCTCTTGCTCCCATCCTCTGAGTTCGGGGGCCCTTTCCTCACTGCGGGGACGCATCGGGTGTTCTCGGTCACGTTAGGCCACCTTCCCGTGCGCTCGCGCAGTGCCACGCACGTTTCTGCGTGTCCGTGAGCCACTTTCCCAGGGAAAGAAGCACCCGACAGAGAAGGGATCGTGTTCGCTTTGGCTTACCACTTGCCAGTGCTGGGCACAGTAACTGGCTTACGCCTCATTTCATTGGCTCTTCAGATGTCACTTATTATTATTATTATTAATTATTATTATTATTCAATTTATTTTTTAATTAATAAAGAAAAAGGAATCCATGCACGATAAGCTCAGGATAATCTTATTGAAAGCATTCTCCATAAAAGCTGAATTTACGTGAACCGTGTCACACTCTCCCAGGCCCCCTGCCTCTCTGTGACGGTAAAAACTGTTACTTGGGAACAGGAATTCTGCTTCTAGACTCTGACACTTTGTGAAAACAATTGGCACTTCGTGGTGGTTCCTCCCTGCAAGGCCTTCCTAAACCGAAAAGCTAGGTCTGTTCCTGACTTTGCGAAGAAAATCCTCAAGCTGGTCAGGGTTCGGCTTTAAGGGTCGCTTCGGTGACTTTTGGACTTGCAAGCGATGCTGTCTCGTGACCGTGGCCGGGGAGGGACGTGAAGCGATAATTCGAGTTTAAAGATACGAGAGCTTTTAAACACTGTGTCGTTTGTAGTGAATCTGGCTTGTCTGGCTCTTTATTGCATTAATTTGCTCTTGATGTTTTCTAATGTTTTTCCTCCTTGCAGGAGGACTTCCCGCTGTCAGCGTTTGGTTTCAGTGCTCAGTTCTGAGTCTCCTCCGCAGCACTCTGGGGGGGGGGGGTCAAAGAGGCCGTTTGCCACACATTTAATCTGGCCTGACTCAGTTCAGGCGTGGCATTGGAGAAACTTGGAATGGAAGGACTCAGTCTGCCAGTTAGCACTGTTGTTTCTCAGAGGAAGCTTTTCAGATCCATCACAGCATCTTTCTGCAGTTTTCACGGCAGGTGCGGCTCCGTGGTCCGTCTCAGGTTTGGCCAGATTCTGCGTGACGAACAGGCTCGGCAGCCGAGCATTTAGTGTCAGAATAAACCAATCACTCCTGCCTTTTGTGATCACTTAAAGTGCCCATTAATCGTGAGCCATCGCTTGGAAATAATGTCTGTTACGCGTTTTTGTTTTTCTTGCTTGAGTTGTGTAGCATCTTTTAAACAGCCGTGTGGCAGTTTTGAAAGTTTAGAGTTTATTTTTATCCCGAAAATCGGGCAGCGCCAGAATTCACGACCTGACAAGGGGCTCCCTGTCCCCACCCAGTCAGGTCGGTGGTGGGATGGCCTCTGTGGAGCAGAAAGTGCACTGAGGTGCAGAACTACCTTTTTTCTCGCTGAGGTGCTGCTTAGTTTCCTTTTAGGTAATGTATGTGTTTGAATCAATAGAGAACTAATTACCTCTGGCATCTTAGGAAGCGTATAAACGTGCTTCCTTGCTAAGGATGGAATTGCATTTTTTATTTTCCCAATTAAATTTATAAGAGCCTTTGAAAGCAGGGAATGGCCTTCATGTTCACTTAACAAGTTGGAAGTCAGCCGTTACCATTACACTGATTTAAGTACGTCGGTGTAAGACATCTCATTAAGTGCTTCCTGAAATCTCTAAAATCTGAATTAGAAGGACTCAGCAGCTTTTTCGTGTGTATTGTTTATTCACACTGTTTGAGTACGCAGTCTTTCTTTTAAGTTGGCGGCTTTGTATCATCACGTGTACATGTTCTAATATGTCTTCGTGGAAAAAGTGACAATAATAACGAACCCTCGTGTTTTTCAGGATTTTTTAAAAAAGTCGTTAACAATAATCTCTTAATGGCTACCAGGTCACCAAACGTGGTCGGCAGCTCTGCCTCTGCTTCCCGTGCGAACTGTCAGACCAGAGCCTTGCGATCTTAGGTGCACATTCAGTGCATTAAAAACAAAACCCAAGAACCACCTCCTGCAGTCACCCTCTTGGTTCCCTGAACTCTTTGTGGTGTTGGTGGACATAGAACTCTCTGAATGAAGACACCATGCACCTCTTCTCCCATTCCGTAGTCTAAGTTCCCAAACCTCTGCTCAGGGTTAGATGGCCCCCACCGCTCAGTCCACGGAAAAGCAGCAGGAGAAGAGGTTGTCTCGAAAGGCTCAGCGACTCTCACGTTCCTGAAAATGTATTCGGTCGCTGTGACGATCACTGCGGCTCCGCTAGGCATGATGACATGTCAACCCCAACTTCACAGTTTTCAGTGAGAAATTGGATCCCCCTTAGTGGCTGTGCTTATTTTTATTTCTCGGCTTCTTGATGGGGAAAGGAGAACAAAATTTGTCCTATAAATTAGCTTTTTATTGTTCACCTCTATGAGCCAGAACTTTCTCTTTGTTTTTTTTTTTCCAGCTCGGCCCTGATATAAATACATGTTTTGTGCAGATCTGCGAGGTGTTTTGGGTCCCATTTCAGTGCAAATTACAAAGCGATGGAGGTGTTTCCAAACACCCGTCTGCAGCCCGTTTTACTAGTTAAAACAGAAATCTCGGTTACGCGCTCTATGGCAGCAATGTGAGTCTGACTCCATGGTCAGTTTATTTGACACTTTTTCTTTATGGCTGCCCGAGATGGTTCATAAAGATACGCAGATTCCAATAACAGTGATGCCTAAATCATCGTCTAAGATTTTAACGCCATCCAGCATTTATTCAGAAGGTTTTGGTGATTTTCGGCTTGTCCCTAATAAATAGTCCGTCCTTGCACCTGACTGGAAGGGGTGAAATTTCTGTCGTTTTAAGAAATGGATTAAAAGCCTGATTGATAGGTTTCCTTTGGAAGATTTAGAAATGGGTTAAAAATCTGATTTCTAAGTTTTTGAGTGTGCAAATGAGAGTTTTTTTTTTTTAATTACTCTGAACATTTTTAGTACAAATCACGAAACAGTGGAGGTGTTTTGAAAGACCCATCTTCCAAAATTAAGAAGTCACTCCAGAAAAGCAGTCACAGGCTCATGAGCCGTTCGGACGTTTCTGCGTAGAAGGTGCAGGTGCAGCGCTGGATGTTGTGCGGACTCTGCTCTGCGGCGTGACCTCTGGCCGTCGCAGCGAAGGCCGGCGCGTTTTGAACGTTTTCCTTTATGAGAACGGTCTAGTCCGCCTGAAAGTTCTCTGCAAGAGGGCGTTTGTGACTGCACAGGGGAAAGGATTTTCAGCTGCCCCTGTCCCATCAAAATATCCCAAGGATTCTTTTATTTTAAGGTTTCCTGTAAAAGAAGAGTCGCCGCGTTGACGGTGCCCGGCCCACTTAGTGCACTCGGCCCGTTTCGGGCTCCGCGCCGGAGCAGCCTGCCCAAGGCCGAACGGCTCCGTGTGGACTTTCCTCGAGTTGCTCCCTCTGTAAATCGATCTGCAAACCCCTCTTCCAGTTAAAGTGTATGCAACCTCTGCCCCCTCAGAGGTGGTGCACGCAGCTTATCAGGGAGTAAATTTCCTGTCGAGATGACGTCTTCTTCAGTACAACGTTATTCTTCACGTGCCCACGAGCCAGCGCTTGTTTTATTTTGGAAGCAGAACCTAGTACCACAGGCCGAGACACGTGAGAGGTGTCTCCTTTTCTCTCATTTCTCTCATATCCACATCCATCCTACGCGTTTGCTCTGGTGTTTCTTTCTCCAGACATCAAGCAGTCTTTCCTACAATTCTTTGGGCAATTTTACTGATAAAAAATGTATTTTAATATGTCACTCTACTGTTTTTTTTCTTTTCCAATCATTTCACCCATTTCACTGAAGGAGAAAGAGCAAGTCTTTCCCCAACATATATACCTGTTTGTTGTTTGTTAGCAGTAACCTTTAGAGAGTGTCGTGAGATGCTGAAGAACGGGCCTGGTGTCGCGTGATTGTAAACGTCCCTTTGGAAACTGTCGATGCTTGTCTTCATGTTCTGGGTGTTGACTTTGAGGTGCCCCGTTAATCCTGGCGGCCTCCTATTCTCATCAACTGCCCTGGCACACCGTGTCCTGAGGACTTTCCGTGCTTGGACCACTTTTGGCAGGGGACCTAAATCTATATTTCAGGCAGAATTCTCCATAGTTTTGCGGGTTCTGTTTCCGTTGACCCGATGAGCATGATGTTGTGTTTGTCGGGTAATGTGGCTCCTTGGGTTTTGGTGCTGCACCGGGCCAGCTGTGCATTTTCCTTTTATTTTCTTGTGATTAGTGTCATCCCAATCCCGTGTTCCTTTGCAGGAGCATTTAAAAGCCGTTTCTCCATTGGGCGTGGGTTATTTGATCGAAAGCCACGTAACTCGCTGTTCATCAGGTGCCCGTGAACGGCGTAGGATCTGAAACGTTGAAAGTAAGCAGGGAAGCGTGCTGGTGGAGAAACCTGAGCTGCAGGCAGCACCTCGGTCAGGTGGCTGCTCAGGTAGCTGATGGAGGCTGGGCCCCAGGGGTGGGCTGCGTGCGCCAGGGTCAGTTTGCGTTTTAAGTATCAGCAGAGCTCAGTGTCTCGCTCAACTTCTTGCTACTTTTTAACACAAAAAGGAATTTTAATATGTTCTTCTTGCGCCAAACATTATCTTTTATACCCTGTTTTGGGGTTACGAGTTTAGAATATGGTTAAAAAAACGAGGCTTGCTCTCATAGTCCTTCAACATTAAAATAATCTGCATGCTAATTAAAATCAATTCCAGCCTTATTCAACAGTTTATGATGTTTTCCGTCAGCCGAGTCCCTCACATGTTGTCATTTCCAAGGTTTATCGAACTCTTTCCACATGAAAACATTGTGTGATCTTAGGTAAATACCAGAGCCAAGTTTGATGGACGTTATACTTCTGTACGCATGATACTTGGGTACCTAGGAGCTGTAACTAGGATTGTCTACGAATAAAGTAAGTGGCCTATTTTTAACTTTGCCCTTTTTGTTTAATTAGAAATACTCTTTGTCAATTAACATATAATTTGCTTCCCTCTACTCTGAAGCAGCATATTAGTTTTGTTTTGGGATTTTCAGCTTTTTTCCCTTCAAAACTATTTTGCGTCGTGCTGACATATCCCCGAGATTGGTTTAATTTGTAGTCATTTAATGAAAATAACGGCATTGTGCTAGAAAATATTTTAAAATACTCAGGTTTTGATGGATTAAGGAACAATGTTCCCGCATATTTTAGTTTGAAGATGTCATGATTTTCTGTTGGTTGGTGTGTTTTAGAAATTGTAGGGGATAATAATTTCTTCTGAGAAATCTTCTAATTTATGCTCATCCCTCGTCTTTTTCAACTTTTGCTACATTTTGGTGAGGAGGAAGCAATTTCATTTTATAGCGATGATTCCCCATTGCTCTCCTGTATGCTAGATGTGAAGGTCGTAGGTGACCGCACACTGTGTAAGGAAGCAGGTGTGTGAGAGGTGAGGTACCGTGCGGGTTGAATAGAGAAGTTTTGAAAATTAGCTTCCATTTTGATTAAAGGGATGTGTGTGTGTGTGTGTTTTCTATGGACACACGTACTGCCTGGATCTAATTATATTTACGTATTACACATCTGCACGTATCTGTGTGCTCGCACCCCTGCGCCTGTCTGTGTGAGCATCGCCCCTTCCTTGCTCCCGGGCTAGGAGGGAGCGTGGCAGGTAAGACGGCTGTAACTCCAGGTCACTTTGTTTTAGAGCCGTTGGCACGTTACGGAGCTCAGACCCGGAGGGGACGGGAGGCGGAGAGGCGGCCCGCCGCTGGGTAGGACTGGGGAAGAGACCGGCAGGCCCCGCTTGCTGCTTCCTCCTGGCGGTAACCAACCTGCGTTTGCCGAAATGTTCCGTTTTCGACTTGGAGAGGCTCCTGGTGGCGGTGCAGGCATGGGAAGGGAAGGGAGAGAAGTGGAGAGGCAGAACTGGACTTTCCGGGTGTTGCCTGTGAGGGGAGAAGGTGCAGGAGCCTCAATCTCTCCTTCTCCACCTAACGGGTTTCTGGCAGGGCCTTTGCGCGTCCCTTTCTGCATCTTGCTGCTGCTGCTGATGTAGACCAAACCGAGTTTCGCTTGTAACATTAATAAGCGGGGAAGGTGTTTCTTCCCTGGTGTCACGCAGTCACCAGGCGTGTGACATGTGTCTGGACGTCCTGGGCTTCTCTCCTGTCAACTGGCGACCGTAGGGCTTGGCCCATTCGCCGTCGCACCCAAGTGCCCTGTTGGAGCCCGAATCCAAGTCTCCGTGAGGTTTTACCTATTAAGATACGATTGAAGACTATCAGGAGTGGTTTTTGTTCTTTTTAACAGCTCTTTGTTGGTGACATGAGAACTCGCTGGTATTTTCCTCAGACATTGATCTTTTGATTTTGCTCATAGTGAGACTTTTTTTTTTTTTTTTTTTTTTTTTTGCAGAAGTTTTTGACTTTTTGTGCTCAAATTCACCAGTTTTCGTTTATGACTAAAATTTTGGGTCAGAATGGCTTTCTTTACTCCAGGAGGGCATAAAGAAATGGCCTCATATTTCATTTTTTGTCCATATAAATCTTCCATCCCTTTGGAGTTTATTTGGGTTTGCCGAGTAGAGCCGACTTCATTTTTTCTGCAGATAGCTCCTCGTTGTTCTGACAGCGCTTAATGAATAATTTATCCTTTTTTTCCTCCAGATGATCAGATCAAACTCATCTTAATTAGAATACCCTTCAGTGTTGTGAATCCAAGGGCGATAAAAGATGAGTATGTGATGGGAAAGGCAACGTTCTCTATTTTTACTTCCCGTTGAGTTTCCAGCCGTCTAGTTGTCTGTGGTTGCCCCTGGGATGGAAGGGACGTCCCTCACACTTTTCTACTTTATTTGATAAAGTTTGATGCAGGTTGTCTTTAAGGTTTATCTATCAAAAGGGTTTTTAGTGGGCGTCTGGGGTTCATGCCTGCCTACGTAACTTGTCATCTGAGTTCCCTTCTCCCGGAGATGTCGCTGAGCTGCCTCGGGAGCACACTCCGCAAGGGGTGGGAGACGTGCGCCAGGGTTGCCTCCTGGGGCCTGATACTGCTTCTGGTTGGTGCGTCTCCCCCGTTAGCTGCCGGGGTTTCTGCAGATCCCACGTCGACAGGAAAAAGCCTGGTTTCCTCACCTGCTCTCTGTTCTCGTCGGTTCATAGGGTTTCCGGAGTACTGTGCGAGGACGCTTTCTTCTTAACCCATTTCGCTTCACATTCCCAGGTGTGAAGACCGCTCCGAGCCTCGTTTCCCTCATCTCTAAGCTGGGACTCGTAGTAGTGCCGAGCTCTGGGCTGCTGGGAGGGATGAGTGGGTGAATCTGTGGTTGAAACCCTGCCCGGCGCCCAGCAGATGTCTGCTGCTGTTAGTGTATTTGAAGAAAAGACGGTCACATTCCGTAAGGTCCTTCAGGGGAGGGGATGTCCTGTTTCTCTTCAGAATGCCCCACAGGCTCTGTCACGGGAGCTGGTACCTAGCAGGCATTCAGTAATTCCTTACTGAACGAACTGGAAATTGATTAAAAACTCCGGTTGTCCAATAACAGCTACTTCTCGTTTTGAAATAAGGCTGTTGACCCTTGTACGAGCAGTTTCAGCAGCCGTTAAGCGAGGTCACGGTTTTTCCAGGATAATTTAATAGCAGGGTATACTGTTTCCTCATTTAATTGCATGGTTCGGAAAAAAAAAGTAGTTTAAAAATGTGTATTTTAAACAGAATCATACAAAGATGATGATATAGTGAACCTTTGAAAAGGCACCGAAACGCTTAAAACATAAGCTTTGGTGTTTTCAATTTAAGTAACAACAAAAATAAAAGAATTAAATCAACAGTTTGTGTGTGCTAGCAATAATTTCTGCGTGAAAGCATCCCCGGGTAGACCTGGCCAGTTATAGATCATTTTCTTTCAGGAACATCACTTTCAGGCTTCATTCTGGGATTTTTAACTTTCGAATGCATTCGGCTTTTCTAGCATGCATTAAACAGGGGTTTTGAGTAATTTTTAGAATTGCGTTAGGGATGTCCAGGACTAATAATATTGGCTGTTGGCCAGGTATTTTAAACTTTATTACATTGTTTCAAGCTTAAATATTTGCTATATCAGGTAATAGTTTTATTTAGTATGGTTTTAAAGAAATGGTAAACGTTATCAGTGGAGTAGATATTTAATTACTTTTATCAACCTACTTGAGACTTTTAATAGAGACTATAAGTAGCTCTATCACTAGACCACAGGTGAGGTATAATGTTGGCTTTGATGGGAAAAGGGGAAGACATAGCCATTGAATATGGGCTTAATTTTTCTGGCCCCAAGAAGAGAAAAATTGAGTTTTCACGAGGAAATAGAAACCTGACCAAATGCCCTAAGAAAATAAAATTATTTTTTTCACTTTAATATTTTATTCCCTGTGTGATGTCAAGAAAGAATTTTTTTTCCCTCTAAAGGTTTTACAGACAAAGAATCACTTGCAGTGTCAATTAACCCAGAGGCTCAAATGTCCATTAAGTAGTCATTATTTGTAATAAAGTCCAGGCGTCTTACCTGGCATTTTTAACACAAAGTTAGAAAAAAAAAAAAGCTTAAGTTTTATCTTTTTATGTTAATTCACTCTAAGATTTAGTTACCGCCTCCTAATTTTGTCATGCATTTATTTAAACTATTTTTTAATGTTGACGCGCTCTAAGTATTTGTAAGTGAAATAAAAATATAGATGTATTCAAGAACCTATAAAATTAGGTTTTGCAATGATCCGTATTTAAATAAAAGGAGGAAAGGTATCGAGTGATCGTGATGAAATATTCATCGGCTGGAGAAGGACCTGCTCGTGCCCTCGCCAAGCCTCACTTCTGTTTCTGCTGCGTGTGTCTTCGTAACCGCCACGCGGAGGCTCTGAGAGGCGACGCTGTCAGCATCTCCCTCCTCTCCACTGTGGACTTGGAGAGACCGAAGGATGTTTAAACTCTAGGCTACACCTTCCCCCGAAACAAACCAAAATTTTGCAGAAAATTCTTGGGCAAGTAGATGATTTACAAACCTATTAGCCATGGAAATAGGAAAATTCGAGGGTGCGTATAGGAAGCACCTTGGCGTTTGGGTGGAAATCACTTATTTTCCCTTTCCTTCTGCCAGGTTGACTTTCGTCCAGATGCGGATATTCCAGAACAGAGCCCCATCCGATTTCTACACTTTCGTCTTTAGCTTCCTCACCTCCCTGCCCTGTTGTTGTTGTTGCTTCCCCTACAAACGTCAGGGTGTGTGCACGGGAACCCGAGAGACTGTCGGGGGAGTGAGGAAGTACAGTCGCTGGAACAGCAGCCCCCGTCTCAGTACAGATGCGAAAACGCGAAAATCGCTGATTGTAGATAAGTCTGCATTCACGGGACCCCCGTCCCCGTATTTTATCTTCGAATTTCCTTCCGTTCAATGCGCCCGTGTGTGTGTACGTGTCTCTGATGACCGATGGTAGGGTTTGGGCCCGAGCGAGGCCTGTGCCAAGTGAGCCCGCCTCGCCCATTAGAACGACGCTGCTTCTCGATTCCTCCTGGCTGTGCTCAGTTGCAGTGATCAGGTGAACATTCTGAACACCGTTTTGGGGGGGCCTGGTGCTGTGGGAATACAAGGGAGGTTTGTCGTGGTTCTGACTTGAAACAGCTTGTAGTTTTGTTGAGAAAAAAAAGTCATGCGTGTGAAATGAGGACGAAAATAGCCAGATCGTCTCAGCATCAGGTCGTGCGGCGTAGCCTGCACTCGGAGGAAGAGCGAGTGGGTTGGACTCGCTGCGTGTGAGGTCACTGGCACCACACTGCCCGGGTTCGAATCCTGCCTCTGCCACCTGCCACCTCCGTGAGTCTGGTCAAGTCACTCAGCTTCTGCCTCGGTTTCCACATCTGCCCACTGGGGATGAGACTATATTAACTTCCCTACGGGGGTTGTTGACGCGTGGCCCTTCTTCACCGGGGTTTCGGGAGAAAATTAGGCCCCAGTGACCCGAGGCAGCTGTAGTACGAGATGATGTGACTTCCCGCTGTGTGTCCGGAGCGACCAGTTAGGATCCTGCCTTGGGAGACGTGAGAGAGCAGCCCCTCAGGTGGTTTTCTGAGTCGGTGGCTCCCGGCAGGGACCGTAGTTGAGAAGCGAGTGAGTTAACGTGGGGTAAGTCACGTGGAGCGGGGTGAGTTGTGGTTGGACTCGGTAGGAAGAAGAGTTTAATTAGTCAGAGGGAAGGAGCTTCCGGGCAGAGAGAAGCTGAAGGTCACCTGAGAGGGTTTTCCATCTCAGACGAGTGTCCAGTTGCTTCGTGTCCCTGGGACCGAGGTGGGGCCTGGAAATCCGCCTTTCGGTGTTCGATCAGAGAAGCAGGGAGCATGCGACAGGAGGCCTGTGCGTAGAGGAAGGATGCCTCGGATGAGCATGTCGTCCCCTGTATCGGAGTCGCATCCGTGTCTGAATGTCACGTCGCAGCTGCGAGGCCGTGGTGCGGTTTTCAGTGAGCAGGAGGTGGCAGGTGGACGGAGTGGCAGGAAGGGAAGCTGCCGCACCTCGCCTGTGTGCGGTGACTTTGTTTTGTTTTTGGTGAAAGGCCGGTTGGGGAGAGACGTTTCGCTTGGTCTGTAGAGTGAGCACAGCCTCGGCGGGGTGAGTGCTCCGTGGTTCCGAGTGTAAGGTCGTCTGTGACGCGGGGAGGCGGCCGTTGCGGCGGATGGGCCCGCAGCGCGCGCGTGCAGCTGCACACGCACACGCACGATCGGAGTGTGTGTAGGTTTGTGTGGCTTTGATGGAGGCAGCGTGCCCCTTAAGAAGTCGGGCTGTTTGTTGATTTCCACCGCGGTCGTCCTCCCTTCCGAGCCCCCCTTCCCCGCGTTGTACCCACGTGTGGCTTCTCTGACCTTTCTCTTTCATCGGCCCCACGTGACCGGCCCTTGTGGCCTCCCCTGTTCCCGGCCCAGCCCCTGGGACCACGTCTGCCCTGGGGGAGGACTTAAAGAGTCCCAGTTCAGTACTCGGGGACCCCACAGCAGGGGGACTTGGAGCTAGTGGGACACTTCGTCCTTTGTAACTGGGATTCGGCTTTGTTCCAGTGACAGGTTCCCCACCTTGCACCCCCGTGCAGGTCCTGGCTCTTTTTGCTTCTCTCCTCTTTCTGGAAGGGTAAGTCCTAACGGGTTTTTGAGTGTGAGAGGATGAGTCTTAGCTGTCCTAGCCGTTCAGGGAACCCAGAGGCCGGCTCTCTCTGATGTGTCACGTTCACAGTTTTTCTTTTTTGGGAGCATCTGTTAATTTATGCTGAAACTCCCTGACTTTTATCTGGTATTTATTTATTTATTTATTTATTTATTTATTTATTTATTTATTTATTTATCTATCTATCTATCTATCCATCCATCCATCCATCCATCCATCCATCCATCATCTATCTATCTATCTATCTATCTATCTATCTATCTATCTATCTATCTATCTATCTATTTTACCTGCTAACATTTCCATCCCTACTGGGACTAGTTGCTACTCCCGAATCCGCACCTCTTCCAGTCCCACTTCGGAAACCTCTGTGCCCCCTAAAAAACTGACCGCGGCAGAGAGTGACGTGCTCTCCATAGAATGAAATTTCTCTGGCAAAGGAAGGAGCCGGCAGAGTGGGTGCCCTTAAAACTGTGAGATGAAGTAAGGCCACAGGCAAGAGCCGAGGGAGTTTTCGCATTCAGAACCCGGCTGGAAGCTTTTCATTTCTCTTGGGGGAGGTGGTAATGGAGGAATTGTAAGATGGGGGGTAAGGGAGGCGAGGGAGGGAGCTTCACCGATCGGCTCCATCATCTCTGAGATTTAGGCGGAGGTGCTGCTACCTAATGCGGTAAATGTCAGTGTCTCCAGGAGGAGGAGAAATTAAAGCACATCACGTTTCCGCGGGGGGTGGACGTCTAGGCAGCCGCCAATGAGTACGGGCATCGGCGAGCAGCTGCGGGGTGGCCCGGGGTCCAACCTGGGAATTTATGACCTGGTGGGAACGTGGAACGTGCTCTGGGTCGGCAGAAAGCGCCCTCGAGACGGTCAGTCCGAGTGGGTCAGCAGTGGAGCGTTGTTCTTTCGGGCGCTGGGCACGTGTCGGTGTGGGTCCGTGGGAGGAACGTGGCTGAGTTCACACATGGAGAGGGAAGCCAACCCCAGCAGCAACGAAAACGCCCGACTCGTCTGTCAGGCGAGTGCTGCTCTCTCGGAGGTATCCGTACGCTTAGGTATTTCCAAGTAACGGTTTCTCCCGAGGCGCCAGGCAGTTTGGAGGTGTCTTCCCGCCCACTTGCGGCTTAACCCGGGTGCATTCAGGTTCAGACGGTCAGACCCTTCCCAGATGGCGAGTGTTTTGTTTTTTTCATCAGAAACAGTTACGGGGAAAGTAGAGAAAACTTGCTTCAGAAACTCTTTGGAAAGGGTCTGGTTTCTAGCGCTACCCAGTACCAACCAAATGGTCCTGTGAGCTGGAGGACGCAGGGCAGCGGGGCCGGGGGTGGCAGAGAGTGGGGAGGCCTGAGCATGCCCCTGTGTCTAACCCCAAAATCCAGAATGGGTTCTCCTTTCCAGGGAGAGAGGTTTAGTTGTTTATTTTTATTTTTCTCATCTCAAAACC
This sequence comes from Cynopterus sphinx, assembly GCA_030015415.1. Classification (NCBI taxonomy): domain Eukaryota; kingdom Metazoa; phylum Chordata; class Mammalia; order Chiroptera; family Pteropodidae; genus Cynopterus; species Cynopterus sphinx. The sequence goes on from CM057381.1 coordinate 2,661,233, forward strand.
GGTGAGGGGAGTTTGCCTTGACCATAGCCTCATTTAATAATTAGAAAAAAAAGTGCATTTTCTTAAATCGCTTTCGCAAGAAGGAGTAGAAAGCAGCCTTTCACGGGTCGGATGCATTAATCAAGTCAGAAGCGCTCATTTTAATTAGTCCGAGGACGGATGACTTAGGCGAAACGTGGCACGAACAAGTTGCTGATTATCCTCCCGGGGGCTGGCTGGCGGTCGAGGCCTCGTGGTCAAGGAGCAGGGGGAGCAGGTCTCGGAATCATTTCCTGTTGGACCGACCGCCTGAGCGACTCAAGGATGAACTTGTCCTGAGCGAGGAGCTCGCGGTGGACACGTGAGAGCCGCGGCCTCCTCTCCGAGTCCGCGAGGGGCTCTGATGAGACGCCGGGTGAGCTGCGCCAGGGGCCGAGGTGCTGAGCTGAGTTTTGAGGGGCGCTGCTTGGGATGGCACCTCCCAGCCTCGCTCCCGAAGCAGGGGAGGACCCCCGTCGGAGTGGGGTCGGGCAGGGAATGGCGTGAGGCCCGGCGGGCAGAAGGGGCTGGGAGGGGGAAGACCCCCTGTATTGGGATCAGGGGCTTCGCCTTATCGTGAAAGCTGCCTGGACACGTGGAGGGGTTTCGAGTAGAAGAGTGACATGATGACGTTTGTGTTTGCAACGACGGCTGGCCCCAGGTCGGGGAAGGGACAAGGTGTGGGGGACAGCACTTTAGGCAGCTGGATCGTCGGGGGCACCGCTGTCATTGTGGGGGAGAAGTGGCGGTCCCGAGTCAAGCCAGGGACAGTGTGGCAAGGAAGGGTTAGGGGGACGCAGGGAGAGGACCTCATTCTGGAGTGAAGGTGACTCTCCTGACTCGGGGCCAGGCGGGGGGTGGAGGTGACTTGTGGCCTTCTGACTCGGGCCGCAGGTTTGGTTTTTAAGTTGGAGGAGCGATTCCACGTGACGTAAATGGGACTAACCCCCGAAAAGTGTCCAGCTGAGCGGTATCGGGTACGTGGGCGGGGCTGTGTGGCCGCCACCTTTATCACGTGCCAAGACGTGTTCACCGTCACCCGGAAGGGAACCTCCATCGCCCCAAGCAGCCGTCCCGTCGGCCCCCAGCCCCGCAGCCCCCTGTCGGCCCTGCCTCTGCGGCCTTTCCGCTTCTGAACGGTTCGCGTGAATGTTCGCATCTGCTGCGCGGCCTCTTTCGTCTGGTTTCCTCGTGTGGCGTCCCAGGTTCATCCACGCCATCCCCGAATCAGCACTCGGTGCCTGTTCATGGCCGAGTAACGTCCGGGGGTGCGTGGCACCTTTCGTTCATTCCTCCGCAAACGGGCATTTGAGTCGTTGGCACCTGTTTGGGCGCTTTTCCTTCAGTGGAGAGTGTGGCTGTGAACAAGTGTTTGGGGACCTGAGGTCGCCGCCCTTGGATGTGCGCCTGAGAGTGGCCGTTCCGTGTTCGCGTGTTCGGGAAACCGGCCCGCTGTTGCCCACAGCGGCCGCGCCGCTGTGCGTTCCCACCGGGAAGGTGCCGGGGCTCTAAGTCCTCCGCATCCTCCCCGCTACCTGGTGTTCTCTCTCTTTCCCAGAGTGGCCATCCTCGAGGGTGTGAAGCGGCGTCTCCCTAAGGTCGGGTGGTGCTGGGCATCGTTCACGCGCTCACGAGCCATGCGTGTGTCCTCTTGCTTCCACGCCCGTCGTAGGCCCAAAAGGTCCGTCTGTTCAGCGTATGCCAGCCCCTTAGCGGATGCCTGATTGCAGGTGTTTTCTCCCACGCTGCAGGTTACCCTTTCGCCTTCTCAGTCACGTCCTCTGATCCACAAAGGTTTTAATTTTGATAAAGTCCAGCCGAGATATATACGTATTTTCGTTGCTTGTGCCTTTGGTGTTACGGCTAACGATCCATTGCCAAATCTGATGAAATTTGCTGTTTTGCGGTGAGGATTTTGTGGTTTCGGCGCTGACGTTTTGATGGTTGGCGTATTTCGAGCGGGAGCCCGGCTTCCTGCTTTGCACGTGGCTGACCCGTCGTGCCCGCGTCCCTGGCTGAAGAGCCTGTGCTTTCTCGGTGCAAAGGCCCTGGCGCCTCTCTCCGAACCCGTCACCCGGAGCCATGTGCTTTATTCCTGTATCTCGCGTGGGACCTTTGAAGCGGCGGATCCTTCAGCCTGTGGTCAGCTGGTGCTTTGACAGAGGGGGCACCGAATACCTGGAGCCCCCCTTCCCCCTGCCAAGGTCAGCCCGTGTCTTCCAGCCTTCGCAGATGGGCTCTGCGTTGGGGACACTTCTGCGTCGCTCAGCCAGGCTACTCACGTCCACTTCTCCCTTAAGCCTCACTCCCCTAACCCAGACGTCAGCCAGGGGCGAGAGTTTCCTGCCCTGGCCTTGCCCTGGGGCTTTCTAAACTCCCCAGGATGCGTGGTGGCTTTTCCACGTATCCTCATTTTCTTTTCCTTTTTTTTTTTAATTAATTTATTTTTAAAATTTATTATGACATTGATGAAGGCAATCCAGTAAGTTTCGGGTACGCAGTTCCATAGGAACTGTATTGCGTGTCCGCCACGTACTCATTCTCCAAGAATCTCCCTGCCTAGGCTTTCGGCATCATCTGTGAGCTTTCGCCTCGGGCCGCCGCGGGGTGTTCCTTTGCCTTTCAGTGTTTTCGAGGAACGTCCTCTGCTCAGGCACCCTTCTGCCCTGAGAGAGTCTGAGTTGGGTGAAGCCAAGGCGAGCTTTCTGTCAGTCCTTCAGGTGGTCCCCAGATAGGTCGAAACACAACTCTCTGGGAATAAGGCCCGCAGGGTGGGGAACGGGCGGAGCCAGGGCAAGTTAGAAACCCGGTTTTTTCTTTCCTGATTCACTGTTTCGCTTGGGTGCTGTAACCTGAACCGTTCTCCAGAGTTCGGACCAAGCTGACTTCTGATGGTTGTTTATTTGGGGGCCTCGGGGCCCCCTGCTCCCCCTTCTTGGCTGGTGTCACCCCAGGAACCAAGCCCCTGGTTGGGCTGTGCAGATTCATCCTAGTGGACACGGCCAGGTTTCCGAGAGGCCGTCCCTATCTTCGCACCTGCCGGCTGCGTGCGACTGTCCCGGTGCTGCACATGCCAGCGTGGCTCAGATTTAAGCCCGCTTGTCCGTCTTTCTAATTTTAGCCATCGCGGTGGGTGTGTGGGGTCACCTCACTGTGGTTTTAAATTGCATTTTCCTTTTTACTAATGAGAGCAAATGTAAGTGGCTTGCCAGAGAGACGGAGACAGGCAGGCAGTTTGGACATGTTGTTTTATAAAACGCTTGTTCGTGTCTCTTGCCCACTTTTCCACGGGCTTGTTTAGTTTTTTCCTCATCGATTTTAGGAATTCTTTAAATATTCCTGAGATGAGCTCTTTAATACGTGACCGGTATCTCCTCTTACGGCGCGACTTTTCACCCTTTTATTGAAATCTTTGACCGAACACAAATTCCCACGTTCGGGGTAGCTCAGTTTCTTCGTCTTTTCCCTTGCAGACAGGTTACAGCTTTTGTGGCCTGTTTAAACAGTCGTTTTTGCCTGTTCTCAAGATACTTTCCTGCGTCCTTTTTTAGAAACTGTTTTACCTTTCACATTTAGAGCTACCATCTATTCGGTTTGATGTTTTCCTTCCGTGTGAGAGAGCGTTCCAGAGCAAGGATTTCCCCTGGAGGCAGCTGACTGGCTCGGCACTAACGTTTGAAGGCCATCCTCTCTTTGCAGTGCGCCTTGGTCATAAATTCATATGCGTGAGGTCCACTTCTGCACTGTATTTTTTTGGTCATGATTTTTATTTAAAAAAATGTTAAAATTGAGATGGAATTCACCGATCACAGAGTCGTCCCAGCCGTGCAGCACCGTGACTGGATGTGAGCGTGTACCGTGGGACGCTGACCGCAGGCAGGCTGGCCAGCATCCGTCACCACGCTTAGCCACAGACTGTTTTCTGTCTTGTGGAGAGAGCTTTAAAGGTTTATTCTGTCGGCAAGTTTCAAGTACATGGTACGGCATTGTGAACCGCAGTCCCCGTGCTGGGCATCACGTTCCAGGACTGACTTTCTGACCTTCTCCAGTGGTACCCCGGCTCTCGCCTCTGGCAAGTACCATCTGTGCTCCAGGCATCGTTTATTTTTATTTGTTTTTTGTTTTGATTTTAGATTTCGAGGTGTGTGTGTGTGTGTGTGTGTGTGTGTGTGTGTGTGTGTATACATATAAATAAATACATATAAATAAATAAATTATATATATATATAATTTATTTATCTATCTATTTATTTATTTTGGAAGTGCCTCTAGGGAATGGTAAGTGGTGGTAAACTTTTATCTGAAAATATCTGTTTTACTCCCGTTCTTGAAAGGGCTCGGTCCCCACTTGTAGGTTGAAAGTTGCCATCTGTTCCTTCTGCAAGAACAGAGCATTTTTGAAATGTCTTTCTAATGAAAAGTGTAATCACACGTCCGATATTTATTACGTGTGGGCTTAGTAAAACTAATCTTACTAAGAGGCCTCGCAAGAGCCTTGTGCACGGTCTTTACTGGGTTCCTGGCGGAATCGCTGTACACTTGCAAATTGAAATACGGCTGAAGGCGCGTTCCGTGCACCCACGCGTGGTGGCTGCCCCGGGCTGTGGGGCCCGACCGTTGACAGTGCTTGTTCTTGTTGATGGCCCGCCCTCAGTTTTTGTCTGCTTAACGCCAAGTACCCAGTTTTCAGAAACTCAGCCCTCGTTAGTGAGTGGCGGGAGGGTGGCCTGTCCGCATTTCAGCCCTGCGAAATCTTCCTTGGTGTCAGGCAGCGTGGACAGGTGCTTTCCTCCTGCCTGCTCCTTCCTCCTCCTCCTCCTCCTCCTGTCGTGATGATGACAACGGTAAAAGGAAGGGCAGCGGGGCAGAGCCCGCGAGTCACTGAATCCTCACGTCTCACTCGTGCTGCGTGCTCTGCGCACCTTCCCTAGTCCCCACTAAGCCCATCTCTCTCACACTTTACGCACGAGGAAACTGCATCGAAAGTTGTGCAAGTGGCTCTCCGAGGTGTCGTAGCATCTGAGTGTCGGGACGAGAGTCGGGACGCGGAGGCTCGTGTGCTCTCTGCAGTTCCAGCGTCATTTAAGGTATCCCAGGGGAGCCCGCTCTGCAGCCCAGGAGGCGGCCTCGGAGGATGTCGGGCATTGGAAAGAGCCCCCCATGGTAACCCAGCTGTACAGTTACCCTTCCGTGACGTGTCCGAGGCCTGTAGTCTGGGATGTGAGGAGACTCTCAGGCCGCCCGCGATCAGATGAGTTTCTCACAGGTGTCACCCGTACTTTTAACCATTCCTATCACTTCTCCCCCTGCCCGAACCCCGCCCGAGGCTAACAGGACACGTGACAACGACTGACTGCATGTGTCCGCTTCCAGGCTAATCAAAATGACCTGCCAGGTCCGACAAGCCCAGCACCCGGAGGCCTTGTTTGCCTCTGGGCTGGGGAGCACCGTGTATCCTGCCCCGAGAGGGGCTGGTTTGGGAAGGGGGGGAGGACCGTCTACTCCGTGGCTTGTCAGTAGGAAATGCTTCTGTGAACCCTTCAAGGACGGTGTGGAAAGGGATGGAAATCCCAGGGTTGTCCACAGTGGGGACTTCAGAGGGATGCTCCCCTAGGCGACCGTGGAGATCATTTCAAACTCTCGGGCTCCTCCAGCCTCAGCGTGTTCAGCTATTATTTGTTTTGAGCTTCTTTTGCCTGTTTATATTATTACTATTTTTAAATCCTCGTACTTCGTGATACTGTCTGTCGTATCTGGTAACAAACTCTGTAGCATTTTGTTGTATTTGAGTAATACTTTTAAAGAATGGCCCAGATTTGTACTGAGGGTGCCTGGGTGTTCAGGTTTTTAGAAATTAAGTTATACAGACTCTCGTGTGAATGAAATTTTACTTAATTTCAGGTAGCCGGGGTTACCTGCTTGAGGCTACGGGCCGCTGTTTGGGAAACAGGACGTGGTGCGTTGGCTCCATCTGCTGTTGAGCGCGGATAATGACTCCTTCGTGAGCATCGGGATCTTCCCTGGTGTTGCTCTGGGTGTTGTTCTCACTTAGTTGAGTGCCCTGTGGCGTGTGGGTGTTTGGGGATTTTCAAATGAGATTCTGTTGGACGTTCAGGGCTGGCCCGTTTTTGGAGCCCTCGCTTCACAACTCTTGTCCGAGTCATGGTGGCAGATTGCCTAGAATATTCCGGACCGTTCTGGCTGATGGTGTAGCACCGCCGCTTAAAATTTCTCGGATTGATTTACCGTTGTTATAAGGCTGGTTCATTAGCGCTGGGGTTTGAATCGGACGTCCCGTTTGCATGGGGGACCAGACGTCTCCGTGTGCTACTTGTCATTTAATTAATTGCGCGTCCACAGCAATTAATGCGTCTGCACAGCACGGCATTGAGCGTGTTGGTAATTCAGAGGAGAGCCCGGGTCTGAATAAGACGGTCATTTTCTCGGAGCTGAGTTTGCTAATGGAAGGACGTTGCGAAAGTCGGTGGCTCTAACGCACTGGCCTTCAGAGTTAGACCCCTCCCTCCCTGCGCTGAAACGTGGGCTTGGCCCCGTGACCCACTCGTGGTCCGAGGCCGCTCAGCTGAGCCTCAGTTTCTCAACTGTGCATGAGAATAACGGTAGCCGTACCCACCTCTGGGTAGTTGTGGCCCCTTGGGCATTGTAGAGGACACGAAAGGAAAAAATCCACTCGTCAGTTATGGGAAATATTTATTGTTGACATGTTACCTGCCAGCATCGTGGACCACGGCTGAGGACGTGGTGATAAAATGGTCAACAAGTGTCGATCCCCAGCGTGGGCGATGCTCCCAAATGAAGGAAGGAGGGAAGGACGGGGGTGGGGGGGGAGGAAGGAGGGAGGGAGGGGGGAAGGCAGGCCTTCGCCTCACAGCTGCCATCCTAACAAACTGACGTTCTCGTCTCATGCGATTTGAAATGCTGTGTGTACTCGTACGTAGCTAGCGCCCTCCCGCGTCCCCTGGCACTTTGTGTCCTCCGATGCGCCATCATCGCGCCTTGTCCTTACCCTTTTCCTCTTTCCCGGTGCAGCCCAGCCCCTGTCTTGGTCACCCTCCCCTTCGCCTGCACGCTGTGGCGTGGCTGTTCCCTCCTCCCCGCCACCCTGCCCCCACGTATCTGAAACTGTCCGTTCGCAGATAACCCCCAGACCTGCAAACCGCCAAGCCTCAAGTCCAAGGGCCACTGCTCGGTCCTTATCTCCTCGCTCCGTCTTTCTCACATCTGCCTGCCCCTTGCTGGCCTCTCCCCGGCCTCTGTGCGCGGTCACCGGGGCCCACCCTGTTGGAGTTTCGTCTCTGGACCCAAGTTCAGCCATCTCTAGTGCAAGGGGAGGCAGCTGGGCTTGAGCTCCTCGTCCTCTCGGTCACCTGCCAGCACAACACACGGAAGCCTCCCTGAGCAGTCATGCCTTCTACGCACAACAACCCAAACCTCAGAAACCGGTGCGACAGTCGCCTGGAAGCAGCCTCAAGGAGCGTCCACGGACCCTTCCCGCCCCGAAACGCCTCCTCCCTGGAGATTCCGGAGCCGCGGGAGTTCCCCGGCGTGTGTCCCTGTGAACCTGTCCACGCGCACGTCTCGTCCGGACTGGGTCCTCCTTTCTCATCCCTTCGGCCTGCCCCGCCTCATTCTGCCGCACGCGGCGGCACCAGGATGTGTTCCGCGTCAGGAGCCCGAAGCCCAGGTCACCCTCAACTCCGCCTCCCCCTCGTCCTCGGCGGCCGGCTGGTCCTCGGCTCCCCGCTGCCTTCGTCTCTTCCATCCGAGATGGAAGTTGCTCCACTGTTTTATGTAACTATCAGAGTCGCGTCTGTTTCGTTCTCCAGAATTTTTATATCTCCAGAACCTACCATCATTTTGTGGAGTGGCAGATGCTCCACGAATACTTTCATGCGGAGGAAGAAGGTGATCGGCCAGGCCTGGTTCCCAAGATCACCCCACTGTCCTAAAAAAGCCGAAGCAGCATCAAACGATAGGTTCTCTAGCCTTAATTTTAAAAATGTTATATCAACGAGTATGAAACTGATGGGATATGAAAGTGAAACATTTTAATATTTCCCGGGGGTCGGGCTGTGTCACCTTTCACCACACAGGTGATGAGATGCCGCCGGCACTGAGACCTGTTGCGCCCCGGACAGGGTGAGCTCACCTGGTCCAAGGATTCGGGAAAGGCTCACTGCATGGTGGCAGCCAAAGAGTGAGCAGAGCCTTGACCTAGAGAAGGAGAGGGAACCTGGCAGGGCACGGAAAGGGACAGAAAGGGGCTGTTATTCTGTGTGAAGAATGTGTATTTGAAAAAAGTAATGAATTCTTTCCTGCTTGCGGTTTTGGTATTTTCTGGTTAAATATCTTCCGTGTGGGAACATCGTGTAATAGTCTTAAATTGTTTGAATTAGTAACTAGGTGGACTGAATTTTTAATAAAATCTTGGTGTCTAAGAAATGTAAAAAGGAACGATTTTTAATATAAATTATGATGCCTAATATAAGAAAATGCACGACTTAAAGGTTTTTGTTGTTAGCATACTGGTTGGTAATGATCGTGTAATCCGTGGTTCAGGGGCCGGTACCTCCACCTGCTAACGTGGGCACCAGTTCCCCTTCCAGGTGATTTCCAGGTCCAAAGGCGTTTCTCACGTGTCGCTTTCTGGTGTCAAACCAGAAGCGTGGCGTTCGTTTCCATGTTCTCCTCTCCCGGCCACCCCTGCAGGCCCTGTCCTGTGCCCTGGGCGGCGCCCTCTTGGTGGCCTTCGTTGCCGATCCTTCTCTCGGTCACGGCAGGGACTGGCTGGGCCGGGTCACTGAAGGGTGTAAAGGACTTGCCGGTGAAGCTTCTGTTGGTGAAAAGATTTATTTGTGGAAAAGACTGTGCTCTGTCGGTTTAATTTTATTTAATGATAATAGGGAGCTATTCAGATGTCACCTCTCTCCCTCAGTTTCCGTAAATGATGTCCCGACAGTTTTCCTATTTAATCTATTTCTTTTTAATTATGCTTATGTTCCTTTTTCGTAACTAATATTGCTTATTTCTCCCTTCTCTCTCTCTTTTTTTTTCTTAATTAATCATATTGGAGCGTTAGGGGTCTATTTTTATAGTCTTTCCAGAGAGCCAGGTTGGCTTTGTTGGTCTTCCAATGTCGATCCGTTTTCTACTGCGGTAGCTTTTTCCGGCTGTCTTTGTTATCTCTTTTCTTGTATTTTCTTTGGGTGTATTTTCCTTGGGTTCTTCCCCCACCCAGTCTTCTCGGTAAAGCCTTATCCCACTAATCTTTAGCCTTTATTCTAATGCTCGAGACTGTGCCCTTCCTCTCGGTGTTAGTTAGTTCAGTTGCATCCTGAAAGTTCTGATATCGACTCTCCTCGTTATTTTTCATTTTGATCTCATCATTTAAAAAAAGTCCGTTTCTGTGACATTGACCCCTTTTGCATTATATTTTCTACTATAAATACTTCTGAGGTTTCTGAATTTTAATCTGTCTTTAGAAGATCCAGCTTGGACATGTCCTAACTACATGCATTTCAGTTTCATAGTTTATGCCATCCCGCTTTTGTTTATGTTCATCTGACCTTTTGTTTTCCTTCGGTTGATTTGACCAGGATTCTCCTACCGTTTGGAGTAGCCTAAGTTGGTTGAAGAGAAAAACAAATGGACTATGGTCTCTCTGCATTCCCCATCCCATCCCCACGTCTGCCCCATAAAATGGTGCATTCATGGGGCTGGAGGCTCTTGGACGCGGTGCAGGAAGCTCTGCGAAGCCTCGTGGGAATGGAAATGCCGTCAGCCAGCCAGTTCCTCCCTTTCTCTGAGACCCTCATGTCCTCGTGCTTCACTGTTGCTTTGCTCCTCTGCCTGATTCCCCCCCTCCTCTCCTTTTCCCCTTCCTTCACCCTTTTTCTCCCTCCCTCTCTTTCCCCCTCTGTCTGCCTCCCTTCCTTTCTCCCTTCTCTCCCTCAGGTCTCCCTCCCATTCTTGAATCTTCACTGTCTTTTCCTCCCCCACATCCAGACATGCTTCAAACACTGAAAAACCCCCTACGAGGGGTTCTCCCGATTTTTCGGATCAAGGGGAAATAATCAACCGAGGCCGTATGTTACGGACTCGCTGTGCTCTAAAGAAAGTCTCCTGTGGCCTTTAGATCCTGGAAACGGGGCCGATCACCAGATTTCAGGGCAGTTTTGTTCTGGACGCACTGAGCCACCAGAAATAAATTGGGTCGCTACCCCTTTAAGGAGAAACTGCCTTGAGGGCCTGATGGAACTTTGGGACCACGTCTTCCCAAGGTGCTGGTCCACCAGGGACGTCAGTTGGGCCCGGGGGAGTCGGAGGCCCAGGCGAAGGCGCCGTGCTGTGCGTGTCATGAAAGCTCTCCCGCAGTCAGTCTGGTGACAGCCCTGCCGTGAGTACTCGGCCCTCATTCCAATAATCGTGGAAGGGACGGCCCCTTGGGGGACCCTAAATGGTTTACCACCCCGAAAGGCAGTTGGCTTCTGGATAACCATCCTGGAGGATGAAATTAGGTTCAGCTCAGCCAGTTTTTGGTGTTCGTTCTCTTAATTTCTTTCCTAGTTGGCACATTTTCAAAGCTACTTTTCAAACCACTCGAAGGATTATCTGGAGATTAGGAAGGGAGGAATGTTTCCCCCTTCCATGGTTAACTGAGACGAATTGTATAAAGGCCTTTTTGGTTTAAGATCTTTAAAAATTTAGTTGCATAATAGCCTATTAATTTGTTTGATTCCCCAGTTGAATCCGTTAGGGATCGACTTAAAATTGTACACGATTGAGAATCTTACCTTGAGCTTTTCTCTTAGAAAATCTTATCTCCATCTATTCATACTTGAAAACGATGCTGACAGCACTTCAGGATGTTTTTCACGTAGAAGTCCTTACATTTATACATTAAGCATCAGTTGCATGGTTCTTTCGAAATGTTCGAAATTTTTGCGAACGTTTCTTAAAGTTGGTGAATTAATCCTGGCTTAATGTTTAAAACACGCACGCCGTTTCTGTCTTCTGTTCCTATAACTTAAATGGATGTGAATACTGGCAGAAGTACCTAATTGTATAAGTCTACGTAAATTGAAGATACTTCAGAGTAGTTAGTATTCTCCAAATTAAGAATTAATTTAGAATTATCATTTTAGAACCATTTGAGTTTCAAAATGCATTAACTGGCTTAAAACTAGAGAAAATATTTATAAAATTTTGCAGTTGGCGTAACGTAAAAAGGCAGTTGGTAGTTAGTTTCATTTAAAGGGAGGTGAATCCGAAGTCTAATGGATAAATAAACCTTGAAGTCTTTTATAGTTAAACATGTAGATTCGTGAGTATAACAGTTTGAATAAAAGAGATCATACACGAGAGCTGAAATTGCAAATAGGAAATTCTGCTCAGCATAAATGAAAGTTCTCAGCATAAAGGAGAAATAACCTTTTTGCCTAAATTAACTCTTGCATATGGCACATATAATGGCAAAATTTTCTAATTGTTTTTAGCAAAAAATTAATCCACTTTTTAAAAAGTCTAATTTACTTTTGATCTACGGGTTCCTGAAGTGATTGTAAACTTTCTAATAAAATAGGCACACACTTTTAGACCAGGAAGGGAACTAAAAGGTCGTTTAGTATCTGATTACTAATGGTCCAGTGATATTTGTTTTTATGACAACATAGGTGCAGATGGAAAGGTTATTTTGTAAAAATCGTTGAAATGACTTAGATTTTAATTGTTGACGAGTAGGCAACGGGTGGCTATTTAAGACGTAATTTTATTAGGACTTGCTTGTGATGGCTTTTAAAGAGACACACTTGTTACATTAAATAGAGCTTATGTTCACAAATAACTATCTCCCTGAAATTCGTGGCTAACTGAACGTATTTTGGAGAGAGAGGATAAATTCCATTTCAGTTGTAGCATTAAATCATCTTATTTGCCCATCTGTTTTGTAGTGTGACTTGCCTCTCCGATTACTGGCTTTGGAAGTAACTCGGTACCTGCTAAGTGCTTTTGCACGTGTGGTCTCGCTTGGACCCGGGCAATAACTTGTGAGGGTGTAAGGCAAGTACATCTGTCCTTATTCTGTAAGTGGAGGAGTTGCGGCCTAGCTCTTGGAAGCGTAGCCGGTCAGTCAGATGAGGTCTCGCTCTTAGCTCCTGATTTTGTGCTCTTTTTGATATGGACGTGTAAAGAATGCTCGGTAAGTACTCGTAGAAGGAATTAGCATAAATAACTTGTACTCGTAAGAGCAATGTGTGTGCGTGTGTGTGTATAAAATACATAAATTATATATGTATACACACACACACACATTTATGCGTGTGTATTTAATTCATCTCTAAACCTAAGAAAAGCTGCTTGATTTATCGAGATGGCTGAAAAGGAGAAATGGAGTAAAGAAAGGTCTGTGATAAAACTTTAAAAGGTGGCGTTTTGTAAAAACGATGGAATTTAACACAAGAACTTGGAAATTTCCGGTGCCTGATTCTCTTTAATCTTCTATTTTTCTGAGTTTACCTCTGAAATATATTTGTAATTCTGAGGTCTTTAGCCACTGAGTGGATTATTCGGACACTTTAGCTTTTAGACTAAAAAGATAAGAGCTTGTGAGAATATTTATTTGCATAATCATTCCTGATAAAACTTCTTTTGTACTTTTTTCTGTTGATGCCAATCCGGACTCTGTGTGTAGTACAAGACTTTTACTATAAAAATAAACACTTAGCAAAAGCAGCACAACTAAGCGTGGAGCTTATCTAGAGAATGGAAGGAGTGGCCAGAAATAGATATTTCAAAACAAAATTAGCTGCCTTTTCCCCGAAATTCCATCATAGTCTCTGCATACTTGTCTTGAAATACTTATTAGCCCCTTTTTGTGTGTCTCTTCTCCTAAAGCGTGCATTTTCAAGGGTGAGGGCTGTGCCTTTTCACGTTTCTGTCTTTCGCAGCTGGTACACACAGCAGGTTCTCGAATGTTTTGAAAGAACGAATGAGTGAGAGAGAAATCAGGCATGCCAGTGGCTGTGAGTACCTGAGGGGTTGATACTAGCGTGCAAGGTAAAAAACAAAAACAGCAAAACACCGGCTTATGTGAAAAAAAGAAAGGCAAGGGACAGTGCAGGGGTCGGGAGGTAAAATAGGACCAGTACTTGTCAAATCAAACACATTCGAATGATGCCACAGCCCAGGAAAGGGCACCGTTCTCCCTCGGCCCTTCTCCCCAGCGTTGCTGTTGGATGGAAGGAAACGTAAAATCCATCTAGCAACAGCGTTTAGCCCAACCACCGAGTCAGTCACCTTTTCAGAAATCTTTTAGACAGATATTCTCTTTTCCTCTGTGCAGATTTCCGTCCTGTTGGATGTGGTGGGTAAGACCAGGGACACCGCGGTAGCGGCCTCGGTCCTTAGGGCAGTTATTGGACCTCTGAGCCTCAGTGACCTCCCTGGTAAGGTGGCAATGACCATGGCTCCTCCTTCGCCAGGTTAACGTGATCATCAAAGGAGATAGGTCAGTGCAAGTGCACAGCACGGAACAAGTGTACGCGTCAGTTGTGTCGAGCGGTATCTGACTTAGACCTGGTTTTGACTTAGACCTAGAGCAGTTTCGTGCGGCTCAGCCGTGTGGCAGCCTGTTTTCCTGTAATCGGAGTTCACGTTTCCACAGAATGAACTTCAGAGGAGACGCAGGCATCATTTGTTAATTTTCTGGAAGGAATTGTCGCAGATGGCGCTCTGAAACGTCTGTGGCCCTGTTATTTTTCTCCGCTGTCTTAGACCTAACCTTCTTTTTAATTCTAGCCTGATATTACGAAACTTAATTCATCGGGCCCATCGAAGAGTCTGAACAGTCTGAGAATTAGCAAATTCATTTAGTAAAGCCACCGGAGAAATTTACCGTCTCTCTCTATTTCACAGTCGAACGTGGGTCGCACACCGTGGTCACCGGTGGGCAGCGCACGTTTCACTTTTACGCTTATTTCCCGTCGTTGCCTAACCGCCAGAGAGGGGAAAGTGTGATCCCGATTGAGGCGAAGAGCGCGCGGAGAGTTCCGCGTGCTCACAGTTGCATCTCCACACTTCATACTTGAAGAGGCTGTCGTTTTGACCTTAGATCAGCTTGATTAAGCCAAACGGTGACAATTTGACAAGTGTCTGTGAGTTTTAGTGAACGTCAACATCAATATCTGAGACTTTAAAATAAGCGTTATCTTATCCTGATGGTCCATGCTGTGTATTTTCCTAAATAAACACCTTGTGAGAAACCGGGATGCGTTGTGAAGTGTCACGTGGCGAGGCACTTTCGAATCGGGGCCACAAGGTGGCAGGGCTGTATTTCGTAGATGGTCCCTGCTGCTTCCCTTTTGTTTTTTAAACAAACCTTTTGTCTTTTAAAGCTGAAGTTTTCCGTGTGGTTAACTGATCAGCATCGTATCTGCCGTGACTTTTGAATCCTCGCTTCTCCGATGGGACACTTTCTAAGCTGCGTTCCCCGCTTTCCTGAATTTTAAGGAGAATGTGACTTAATTCTTATCCGTGAGCCGTGCGGATATCGGCCATTGGGTTGCGATGAAGACTGAGCGCTGGGTGAAGGGGGCCCGGCGGGAACGAGGGTGGCAGGCACTGGCTGAACTTTGTCCTCTTAAAGGCTGCGCCCCATCAGCCTTCTGCTTATCTGCCTTTTTTCCTATTAAAGTGAAGTGTCCAGGGCCAGACTCGGGTGAGGCAGGACATGATCGTTTTCTGCAGAATTAAACGTGAAGACCGATGGTGCCTGGCGACAGGTTGTTTGGGGGAAGGAAGCTAAACTGAGGCCTGCGATCCTTCATCAGGGGCCCCTCTGTACCCGGCAGTGCAGGCCCTGGACGTAGAAATCTGTGGTGGCTCTGAGGGCCTTGGTCCATGACGTGAATGGATGAGATGATATTGATTATGAAAGATGCGTCCAGACAGGGATCTACTTCCCAGAGGACCCGGTCATTAGACAGCTGCCCGACGCAGGCTGTGGCCTTCATGGGGACACGGAGCATTGGGCACGGCCTTCGGACTTCGGACTTCGCAGTTAGTCCGCTTACGGACGCTGCTGGTTTGGGTCCGAGCCTTTCTCTCCATCGCTCAGTGAGTCTGCTAGGACAGGCAGGACTGTAGAGAGCGTTTCTTCTGGATCGGGGTCCTTCATGAACCATTTGCATATTTTCCTAATTCTTAAAAAGATTTTACGGAGAGAATAATTCATCGGACCAGATTTCAGGATGCATCCGTTTGACCTCGCAGAAGCAGGGAGAGAGCTGTCGTTGGAACTTTGCTGATGGAGGGGGGAGGGGGCGGGTAGAGTGGCCCAGAGCAGCTCTGCGCTTCGCTGGTCACTTGCCTCCCCTCCCTTGTATCATCGGCTTGTGGAGGGTTGTTTGTGTCCCTCGTCCTTCATTCAGCCCCTCCGGGGTGATCGGGGAGCTTTTCTAAGAGCTCCAGACAAGGCGTGGGAAATGACTGCTGAATTAGTTTCACCCGACATGGATTATTAGCGCCCTGGTCCTTTCTTCCGAGTTCTCGGGGGTATAATTTTATTTTTATTTCTAACCTCTGGTAGACGAGGAAGCAGACGTTTCATGGCTAACAGATATGGATAAGTTCCCCTGGCTTATAATTTCAGGGTGTACACGTTTTCCTCTTGGCGACCTTCTGTATGCCTTTTAGTAGAAATAACCTGATTCAGGATTTGCGAGCTGGTTCTGTGGATTATGGAGAGATTTCATGCTCTGAGAAACGGCCTAACCCTCCCCGCGTGCCACCACGTGCTCTGAAACGGAATACGTCTCGCCCCGATGAGATGCAAAGGCCTGGCTGGTATGAAGGACGTCCTCCCACGTGTCTGCAGAAAGCCCAAGAGCTGTCTGTTAGCAAAAACAGCTCGTGTGAAGTGGTACCCAATCTGAACATGTAGCTCCGAGGTAGCTAGATTCTCTCTCACTGAGGATTTCAAGAATTTGCCCACGATGTATTTTTTATCATTTTAAATCTGGTTTTAATGTATGTGTATAACACACACACACACACACACACACATACACACATATAATACACACACATATCTTGTTTTTATGAAGGAGTTTTGGGTTAAAATGCTTTGTAGTTGAATTTTTTTTTTTTTTAAAAAAGAAGTTAGAGATAAGTAAGGGGTAGTTAGTTACAGACCTTGAATGCCAGGCCGAAGATTGGGGTTTTATCTTATAGGTGGTCTGTAATCATTTAAGGACTCGTAATTGAATGGGTGACAGGCAGGAAAATGAGGGCAATTGTAAGAAAATTGGCCCGGAAGCAGTATTCAGGATGGATTTGCTTGGACCTGGCTGGACAGAGATCGGAAGCAGATTGACGGGTTGGGGCGACATGGTGGGCACCTGGAGGTCTTACGGGTCGGATCTGGAGTAGGGCGATGGCCGTGGGCATAGGAAAGGCAATCAAAGGCGGAGATGGCATCAGAGAAGAATTGACGAGACTTTGTGGTTAAGAAAACAGTGTGTTATATAAAATTTCTATTTCTGTCAGAGACAGTCTTAGATGCAAGCCCGTCGTCTCCAGGAAAACGATTTCTGTGCCTCCAGCGCCCTGCAAATTCTGCGTTATAAAGGAGATAACGCCACTGGATTTAAAGCCCGGGTTGGAAGACCCTTGATTTTGAGCCCGGTTCCATAGGACGATGCGGAGAGAAGGGACCCTGAAAGATCAGGTGCCTGGAGTTTCGGGGCCGGGGAAGCTGTTTTCAGGCTGCAGGAGGTCGTGGTATGGAGGTTTGAGGCCCCTTGCCGTGGGCGAGTCACTTCGTTGAGTCCCAGGTAACTGGTAGGTGGCTCCAGGAACCAGACCGGATGGTCTGTGCAGCGTGGTGAGGTCGCCTGGCACCCTGTAGGTGCCCGATAAAGCGTAGCAGCTCTCCTGGTTGGGACTTCGTCTTTCCTTTCCCTACAGAGAGAGTCTTCTGCTTCGTGCCTTTGACACTGGGCTCAGGAGTCTGCAGTTTTGCAATATCCCTTCCTGGGACTCTGATTGTCAAGTCTGAAAACTTTAGGTGCATCCTGCTTCTCGACCTCCACCCGACAGAACTGCCTTTAAGCCGGTCTGTTCGCCTTTATCCTTCGTTCTGACCTTCCAAAGACGGTGCCCGCTCTGTGCGGCCTCGCCCCGAAGCCGGGTCCCTGCCCTCACTCTCAGCTCTGCTTCTTTCCAGCCCGACCCGTGCCCTCGGGAGCGTCCTCGTAAACTCTGGGGAAACGCACATGTGTGTGGCCTTAGCTACCGATTACAATTACAGAGGTGTTTTTTTAAAAAAAATGCATAGATAGGATCAGGTTTCGTTTTTTTGTTGTTTTTAAAATTCCTCCTAGGACCTGTTCTCCTGTCCTCTGATTGTTGCCAGTGTCTTGGCTCTGACTGGTCACTTCTCAGCTCTGGCTTCATGTCCTAACCCCCCCTCCCCCCGGGGGGGGGCATTTTAAAACCTCCCCGTGCGCAGGACTCAGGTTTAGGCCGGTTAAATCAGGGATGGGCCTGAGCATCTGGGTTTGCGAAAAGCTTCCCACTGGCTCCTGAGGTTCGGCCCAGGTTGAGAAGCACAGAATGAGTCTCAGTCTCATCACTGTCATGTACCCTCCCCTCCCCCACCGCAGTCCGACTGAGCACAGGAATGCTGCAGCATCTCAAGTAATCACTTAGCGCTCCCCTGGTCTGGCCCAGCCCGAGAGGCAGATAGAGAGAGAGCTGGCTTCAGCCTGTGCTCCTTCCTGGTAGCCGGGGCTCGTCCCCGTCTCTGTGCCCTAGTCCTTGGTACATGCTGTTCTCAGACGAGGTCAAGGTCCTCTGAGACACTGTCCTAGCGCCGTGAAGTTTTCCTTACTAGTGCAGGCATTCCTCTGCCCTCCGCTAGCATGTTCCTAAGAACCTGCTCATCTTGCAGAATTGCATGCCAACGATAAGACGGCGCGTGGAGGGAGAAAGAGTGGGGGGCCAGCCTCTCAGTGCTTCACGCAGAGTTTGTAAGCCCAGCACTGAGGGAACAGAACCTTCGGTGCCGGCTCTGTGCCCCTGGAAGCTCTCCAGGTAGATGCCAGAAAAACACACGGAAAAGGAGAGCGAGATGCCAGCCACGTTGTAATGAGAGCGGGGGCGGCAGGTGCACAGATAAGGCCGCAGGCAGCGGGGCTGTGGCCAGCCCTCCAGGGGCCAGAGCTGCGCGAAGCTGGGAGGCGGTGGGCCCTGGTGACAAGCTGAGTCATCACGAAGGAACGGGCGCCCGCCCAGGCTGTGGGGCAGATCCCAGCGCTCGCTCTTGGCTTTCTTGCCGAAGGTGGTTGGTTCTTCACGCCCTGGCCTGGCTCCTTTTGTGCCGGAAAAGCCCCAAACTCAGGGCAGATTTTGCGTGCTATGCCGATCGCTTACGAATTAATTTGCCTCCCAGAACCCGTGCTCTGGCAAAAAAATCAACCGAGCATCCCAGTCTGTGCTCCTAGACGGCTCGTGACGACGTGAACGGATGATTAGGGCCTCTCTCTCTCCCCCCTGGGACGGGAGCTCTGTCGAGTGTGATGGGTTTGCCTTGCTGGAGGAATGAATGAATGAATGAATGAATGAATGACTTAGAACTTCTCCAACCGGAGCGGGGTGGTGGGGAGCAGTTGGCGCCCCCAGCGCTGGATTTTATTGGGAAGGTGGAGCAACGAGCCCGACCCTCCCTGCTGCCACCACCGCCACGGCTGTGATTACAGGGCCTTTGGGAATACCGATGTCGTGTCGGTCCCCACTGTTGTAGCAAACTGCTCCGAACTTTAGCAGCTTAAACACAGATGGGCCCCCATTACCTTACCCGGCTTCCAGGGTGAGGGATTTGGGGGGACTTAGCCTGATGGTGCTGCTGGTCAGAGTCTCCCACGAGGCCGCAGCCCTCCGAGGCCGAGGGCCACTTCTCCCGGAGGGAGCGAGCAAAGAGAAGGTACGCAGGGGCCTTGTGACTTAGTCTCCGAGGTCACACACCGTGATGTGTGCCGTGTTCTTCTCGGTCACCCCTGGCCGCTGCGGAAGGGCCTGACACACAGGGATGGGAGAATCAGGAGGGGAGGGCATCGGAGGCCACGTCCCAGGCTGGCTGCCGTTTCCCTGACTCGCTTGTGTGTTCCCTCATCGTGGGATGGGTACAGTCCCTATCGTTTTGTTCACGTCGCATAAGTTTTTTCCGTGCCACTTAGTTTCTCTTGTTTCTGGTGGTGGCCGTAACTGCCTAGTTCTTTGGTTTCTAAAATCAAGTTTTATGGTTAGGGGGGAACCCAGCTGTTCACCACCAGTACCTCGCCTGGCGGCCTGGGCCTCCCGTGTGGCGGGGTAGGTTTCAGATTCCCCAGCCGTGTGGTCAGGGTTTTGGGACTTGGAAGATCCTCTGTTCTGTTCTGTAAGCGTTTCAGATGCCCCTGCTCTGGGGGCAACTGCCACGAAGACGCTTCGCCTCCTTCCCTGCCTGTAGTGGACGTCTGCGCGTCGTGTTCTTCTCTTTCTCTGGCCCGGCACATGACCTTGAGGTGAGGGGGTTCTCGAAGGTTTAGTTTAGGAAGAAAATCCTTGGCGAAGCCTTTCCTGACCCCCCGACACCTGCAGTGCTCCTCCCACTGTCCTCCTTTCCTCGGCGGCACCTCCTGTGCTCTCTCGGGACCCGGCGTGCCTGCGATAAACGTTGATTACTTGGCCCGCTTGCTGCTTGCAGATCTGCCACCCGCCCTGGACTGTGGACCTGGCACAGGGCCTATTAGCACAGTGGAATGGAAAGAAATTGGTATTTTTTTTTGAGTCAGATAACTGGAGTTCAAATTCCAGGGGTGCCATGTACCAGCGGGGTGACAGTGGCCAGGTGCATGCGGCCGGGGCTCAGTTTACTCATGTGCACACATGGCGATAAGGAGGGCGAGCTGATCATCGAACAAGATAACACGTCGTGTGCTCAGTTCCCTGCCCCATCACACGGTTGTTCAGCAAACGTCCCCTTCGCCCAGTCCAATTTAGGGTTTGTTTTGCCTTTATTTTTCTCTTGGAACTTTAATTTGTAGCAAGAAAGCAGGTTCTGTCTGCAGACACCTCTCTCTCCTAGTGCTCCGTGCTGGAACTGGGCGAGAAAAACCACAGTTTACAAATTCCTACCAGCTTTTGGGAGGAAAGGCTGCTCCGTTCTTCAGAGAAGCCCGGTGGCTAGCACGGCGCCGCGCACAAACGTTTGTGAAACGAGTATTTGCTGTTTCTGTGCCATCAGGAAGGGCGCATAGGTCTGGCCATCACGTAGACAGGTAAAGGAACAAAGGGGATTCTCCCTAAAGGTTCAAGCGGAAACGGTGAGGGGTCACTCTGAATGAATTCATCACGTCACAGAGATGGAGGCAAAGCTTGCGCTGTGGCCCTGTTGTCGAAACAGCGAAGTGCTGGGGATGATTGGTGATGCCAGGAAAGGAGAGCGAGTTGCGCACGGGGAGGTTCACGGTTGGAAAAATGCATTTGGGTGCGATTAATGACGAGGCCGTTCCTATCAGGCCGTTTCCCCAGAAACTTTCTCCTTGGAAAAGCGAGCGGAGAAGTGGGCCAGCATCTCTCGACGAGCCCAGTGACGTCTGAAGCCAGGTAGCTCCGGGCACAAGGGCGTAGCCTCGGGCACGCGCCTGGTCGCTGCGGGAGGCGCCACGTTCTCGCCTTGTGCTGCCTCCCCGTTTTGCATGGAGAGAAATGAGTTTGGGAAATGGCATGAAAGCCTCACTGCGAAGCTCAAAATCTGACCGGGACTCTTCGGTGCTGCCCTAAAAAGTCCACACTGATCAGGGGGCGAACAGGCTTTGCATTTCACACGAAAAAGACGAAAATTACGTCCTCGATGCTTTCCAGGGTTGCCCCGGCCCCCGCTAGGCCTCAGAGCAGCAGCTTCTGCAGGGCTTGGAGGTTCTCACTCAAGGTCTTCACAGGCAGACGGTGCTTTCTCTCTGGTGGCGAGGAAGGCTGCTCCCGATTGATGGTTTTTGATGATGATGATGATGATGATGATGATGATGATGATGATGATGATGATGATTGCTGTTTGCTCTTCAAACCACACGCTCAGCGACTTTTCCAGTTCTTCTGTTTCTCTGGTCATTCGTGTTGACTTCGCAGCCCTCGACGGCGTTGTCCCCCTGGCCTTGGGGGTTGCTTTGATCGCCACGTGCCCGTCTCGACGCCCACGAGACGCGGACCTCTCTGTGCCTCTGGGCTCCGGGCCTGCCTACCGCACGTTCTGTTTCTCGCGAACCCCGTGTGTCCAGCCTCTCCTCCGTCGGTAAAGGCTTTTCCCTGCCGTGCGCTGCCTGGCATTTCTGCACCGGGGCGATCGGACGTGTCTGGGACGCTGACCGGGCGCTTTGTTTGTTTGTTTGTTTGTTGTAATATAGAAAAGTTGACGTTTGCAAAAGAGTAGTGAAGACCTAATCCTGGAGGATGACCAGTGTGGCGAGCTGCTGGGGCTGGCGTGTGTCTGTGGGGTGTGCATGTGCGCGCGTGTGCCTTCGGCGTCCTGGCTCCGTCGGGTGCAGTTTCCTGTGTTTACCTCGTATTTCTGGAGGACGTAAGCACACACAGAACAGGAGGTGCGCCGTACGCCCAGACGGCTCTGACACACGAGCTATGTGGGAGCAGATCTGCGTTTTCCCGACCAGCTGGAGCAGCTCGAACGCGTCGTTCCCGTAGGCTCTTCCGACGCGAAACCTCACGGTCTGGACGTACAGGACGTTGCCCCAAATTCCTCTCCGGCACCTTGGCCCTCTCCGTCTCCTCTGTTCTGTTCCTGAAACGTCTGTCAGGTGCACACGGTAGCCCTTCTAAACGGCTGTGCATTTTTCTCTTTTCTACTTTCCTCTTCTTCGGTATTTTGTTCTAGTTTCTGAGATAGTTCTTCAACTCTCCTTTTATTCTCATGAATTTTCAGCTGTGCTTCGTGTCATTTTTTAATTTCCCAATTCCTGAGAGCCGTTTTTGGAATTTTTATCTCATTTTTTCCTAAACGTTGTTGTGCTCCCCCCTTACTATTATTTTATCTGTGTAATCTTTTAGGCTCTTTAATTTTTGTTTATTTTCTTGCCTGGTCTCCCCCCACCCAGGTGTGTGTGTGCGCGTGTACTGAGCCTTGGTGATGTTAGAGAGCGCGTAGCCCTCGCTCGGTTACTCACTTGTCGGGGTCAGGGTGGCGACAGGGTCTGTGCTTACACGGGCTCATCCGGCCTGCACTGCGCGCTCTGAGAAGCGCGAGGTCTGGAAGTCTTGGCTCCTCCGGCGCGCGTCAGCTGTCCTGTCATCTTTCTCTAGTGCTTGCTTAGGCTTCAGCTCGAAGAATCGCCATCTCTGGTCCAGTCTCGGGAAACCGGCATCGGTCCTATTTCCTGCATCTTCTCCAGCTCAGAAATAAATGAGTGCGCTCGCTCTGTCATGTTGGCTCAGAAGATGCCTCCGTCTCACGGCCTGCGCGGCCCAGCCTGCGTCCAGCCTTTTGTCCTTCCCTTGCTTCCTTCTCTTCGTGCCCCCGGTGGTGCCCACACTCTCGCTGCAGCCTCGTGATGCGGCCTCTTTCCTGGCTGTCCCCTTTTCGTCCTGTATTCGCTGGACCCCGTGCTCCAGCTAGACCTAGGCACTGGGTTTTCAGGGCCCAGAGGAAGAGTCTTCCGCCCTTGGAACCCACTCCTGGTGTCCTTCTGCTCCCCGTCGTCCTGTAGGTGTGTGCCCACGTGATACCAGATGTCACGTGTCCTCCCTGGACCCCCACCCAGCTGCCTCCGGGCCATCGAAAGCGGGGAGTGTGTCTGTTCATCTTGATAATTTAGAGCCGAGCCTAACGTTCCTGGCCCTTCGTGGGTGCGCAGTGGGAGTGAGCTGCCTTTTCCGGTCCCCTTGGGCTCCCCTTGGCCAGCTCCCCAGGGGCCTATGGAAGCAGTTGGAAAAGCAGCCTTTGCCATGTTCACCGAGTAACTGGCCTGTCGGCGGGCCCTGTCCGTGTGTCCGGTGGGCCTCCCTCGCTTCTGGGATGTCCTCCAGTGACTGGACGGCCCCTCCTGACTGCGGACTTGTGGCCCCGGGGCCCATCTGAGTGCCCATCGTCCCCTCCAGCATCGTTCTCCAATGCTCTGAGCTCGGGGGGGGGTGGCCTCTCAGCAGGAGCCCAGGCTTTGGTCCCCACACAGACCCCAGGCCGGTGTCCTCATCTGCAGACTGGGCGGCTTTGGACGATAACCAGTTCCATCGAGGTGGGCGGGCGGGACCACGACTCCGGGGTCTCTGGCTCTTCCAGCTCTGGCGTTTCTGAGTCTGGAGCCATGTCTGTGGGTCTGGATTTCCTAAATTATTAGATAAACCCTGGACGAAACACACAGCATCTTTGATCTTCCATTCCTGAATCTGCAGAATAAGGATGCTAGAACCAGGTGGTCCCCAAGGGCCATCGCGGCTCTAAAAGTCTGAACGAAACTTAAAGGAGACCTCGGGCCCCGGGGAAGTCGCCCAGCTGGAGTCCCGAGAGCCCAGAAACTGGAACGTGTCCCTGGATGGAAGCAAGAGGCACTTGGCCACACAGGGTCACCTTTCCGATTCGTGACCGCCCACCCAGGTCTGGGCTGCTGTAGACGTTCCAGTTGCTGTGTGGCACCTAGAGTTTGTCTTCGCCTTTGTCGATGAAACTGCTCGGCCGGGCTTCTTCTTCTTGTTTTGGTGTCGCTTAAGGGATGGGTCCTGCTCTCATGGAGTGATGGCTGAGCCGGATCCTGCTGGCCCTTCTCTCTGGTTGTTACCTTCTGGAATTTAACACGAAACAGCTCAAAGTCACGAGTTACTTTCAAAAAGCAAAAGGAGAGCTTGCAGCATCTGTTTTCCGCCGCTGTGCAAAAGTTAAGATAGAAATAAGTGCGCATTTTTGGTAGGAGACTTGCACGAGGCTCTCAGAATAGCAAATCCTAATCAGGCTGACTTTCGCTCCTTCCCGAGTCTCATGTAGACTGTCATTTGGCTTCTAAATCTGCGCTGTCCCTTTTGCCCGTGGCTTTTTTGATGTTCGTAATCTGCCA
Source organism: Cynopterus sphinx (assembly GCA_030015415.1). Taxonomy (NCBI): domain Eukaryota; kingdom Metazoa; phylum Chordata; class Mammalia; order Chiroptera; family Pteropodidae; genus Cynopterus; species Cynopterus sphinx. The sequence goes on from CM057381.1 coordinate 2,685,367, forward strand.
CTTTTGAACACAAGTGGTAATTTGTGAAGAAATTTGGCTGCGAGGAGCTCATTCTCACGAAAATGAAAAGTATAAGAAAAGTTAATTGTTTGAATCCTATCACTGCGAGGCTTCGAGTCTTCGGCATACAGGCGTTTTAGTGGAATTAGTCATGTGAAGTAAGGCAAAGGAACAGAGGCTTGGACAGACAGGTATGGGAGACCTGGAAGTTGTTTCTGGAACTGTGAAAATAATTTAGCTGTAATCATAAATTAGAGGGAGAAAATATACAGAAAATGCAGTTTTAGAAACCTCATACACTGCATATATGTGTGTGTAAGTAAAAGATGCTATTTAAACTTGTTAGGATTTCGCCAGGAGTTTTGAAATCCTCACACTAAGCAAGCATTTATTTTTTAAGTCTTTTAACACTGACACGGCATTCAGGGAACCAGAATTACCAATACACCTGAGTTCTCTTGCGGATTAATCCCCAGCAAACTCAACAGCAAAATGACAGCTTACAATCCAAACCCAAGAATGCAAATGTCTTTGTAGAACAGTCAATTAGTTATAAAGCGGGCGTTTTTAAGCGTCTTCAACGAAAGCGTTCATTTGCTATAAAAAGCCGTACTGGGATTTTGATTTGGATTACGCCGAGTCTATATATTAGTTTGGAGGTGGGGGACTTTACAATATTAACAGTTCCGAGGCTTTCACCTGATGAGCATGGTACAGCTCACCATTTATTTGGGTCTCAGATCCGTGTTTTCTAGTATTCGGCATGCAGATTTTGTACATATTTTTTTTTTAGATTTATACCTATTTCATGTATTTTATAAATGAAACTTGAAAATTTCTACATTTAATTTTTCGTGCTAATGTACAGAAATACGGTGGTTTTTCCGTATTGAACTCATATCCTGTGACCTTGATAAACATGCTTCCTGTTGGTTCTGGTAGTTTATTTGTGCTCCCTGGGGTTTTCTACGTAGACAATCACATTATCTGTGAATAGAATATAGTTTTTTTTTTCTTTGTAATCTGGGTGCCTTTTGTTTTTTGCCCCCTCTCCCCCTCCCCTTTTTTTGCCTTATCGCCTGCCAAATGACCTCCAGTACAATATTGAATAGGAGTGTTGAGGGTGGGTGGTCTTGCCTCGTTTCAGTCTTGGGGGAAAGCCATTCATTCTTTCACGGTTAAGTTTAATATCAGCTGACTTTTTGGTGGATGAGGAAATTTCTTTTATCTCTATTTTGCTGAATATTATTTTTTTTATCACGAGTGATGACTTTCTCAGGTTGCTTTTGCAGCATCTGTTGAGACGATCCTATAATTTTTCTTGCGTCTGTTGACAGTGATTTTTGAAGGTTTACTTTGTATTTTCAGAAAATGCCATTTGGTCATGATGTATTTATTACATATGTTGGATTCAATTTGCTAAAATTTTGTTATGAATTTTTACATCTGTTCATCAGAGCTGTTGTCTATAGTTTTCTTTTATAACGTTTGTCTTATTTTACTATTAGAGTGATGCTGGTCTCATGGCATTTTCTCCTCAAGTTTTCTTGAAGAGTTTGTGTAGAATTTGATTTTTTCTTCCTTAAATGTTTGGTGGGATCCTTCTGGGAACCATCTGGGCCTGAGGTTTTTTTTGTATAGGAAAGTATTAAACTACAAATTAATTTAAAAAATAGATATAGAGCTATTTATGCTATTTATTTCTCCCTGAGTGAGTTTTACTAGTTCTTGTTTTTCTAGAACTTTACCTTCATTCAACCAAGTTGTTAAATTTATTGAAATAAATTGGATCTGTTGTGTTTTTATTTTTATTCAGTTTAAAATACTTTGTAATTTCCCTTTTTATTATTTATTTGACCCATGGGTTATTTAGATAAGTGTTACTTTATTTCCAATTATTTGGAGATTTTCCAGATAGTTTTCCGTACCGATTTCTAATTTAATCCCCTCGTGCTCATAGAACATGCTTAGTATTATCTGAATCCTTTTAAGTTCATTAAGACTTGATATGCGTCTCAGAATATGATCTATCTTGGTGAAAGGTCATTGTGTGCTTGAGAGGAGTGTGTCTTCTGCTAGTATTTCAGGAACGTTCTAAGGAAACCAGTTAGGTCAAGGGGTTGACAGTGTCAGCCACGTGTTCTGTGCGCCCGTTTTCTGCGTACTTGTCCTGTTAATTATGGAAAGGAGATGCCGAAAACTCTAATTTTGGATTTTGGATCTTTCGATCTCTCTCTGCAGTTTCATCAGTTTTTGCCTCACGTATGTTGAAGCTGTTAGCCGTGGGTAAACATCCAGGACTTTGATGACCTCCTGAAGAACCGACCCTTTTATTCATTGAGGAAGGATCTTTGCCCTGCAGTCCGCGTGGTTTGGACAGCACAGCCGCGTCAGTGTTCTCCTCCTCGGGGTCTCCCCGTCCTCTTGTTCTGCCTGTCTGTGCCCTCATATTTCAAGTGCATCTCGTACGGGCAGCCTGCAGCAGTGTCTCGCTTGTCTTCAGTCCAAGCTGACAGTCTTCGCCTTTTAACTAAGGTGTTTCTTTGAGGCCACTTACGTTTAATGTGATTTTCACCGTAGTTGGTTTACATCCACGCTCTTGCTATGTTTTTTATGCTGTTCTTTATTCCCCTTTTCCTCTTATTTTACCTTCTTTTAGGTTGTGTTCACACGATTCCATCCTATCTCCTTCACTGACTTACTCGCTGTCACTCTGTACAGCGTCGGGGCTGGGACGTACCGGTGTTTACAGAAAAAAGAAATCCTCCCAGTGGACCGGTGCAGCTCAGACCCACCTTGTTGGAAGGTCACCCGTACATCTTTACCGTCTCACAGCTCTCTTCCAAGTAGTACGACAGCCTCACGCAGTGTTCTTCCCTCCCCTGCTCCTGGCCAGGGTGCTATATTTTTCCATACGTTTTACTTCTACAAATGTCATTTTTGCTTTAAACAGTCGATGATCTTTCAAAAGAGATTTAAATAGGGATTATTTTATTTTATTTTTATTTTATTTTATTTTATTTTATTTTATTTTATTTTATTTTATATTTATTTTATTTTATATTTATTTTTGTATTTAACCACATACTTGCCATTTCTGACGTGTGCAGATCTAGATTTCCATCTGGGCATCATTTTTCCTGCTGCCCGAAGGACTGACTTTACAATTTCGGATAGGACAGGTCTGCCTGTGACGAATCCGTCCAGCTTTCGCAGGTCTGAGAAAGAACGAGTTTCGCCGTCATCGCCGGCAGATACCTTCACTGGACCTAGAGTTGTAGGTTGACAGGATGTTGGATTTTTTCTCCCAGCACTTGAAAGAATCGCTGCGCTGCCTTCTGTCTGCCTGGTTTCGGGCCGGAGGTACACCGCCGTTCTCCTCTTTCTTGCTCCGTAGTATCTAGTTCTTTCTCTGGCTGCTTTCAAGATCTTTTCCTTTAGCGTCGATTCTGAGCGATTTGATCATGACACACCTGGCTGCAGTCTTCACAGCTCTCTTGCTTGAGATTCGTTTCGCTTCTTGGATCTGTGGATTTAGAAGGACGATTGCCACTGTTTCTTCAAATATTGTTTCCTCTCTCCTTCCAGGACTTCTCTGCATGTGTTTGCTTGAAATTGCCCCACGGTTTAATGACGCTTTCTTTTTTGCTTTGTTTTTCTAGTTTTTTTTTTTCTCTTTGTATTTTATTTTAGGTCGTTTTTGCTGTCAGTATGTTACTAATATTTCTTTAGCCCTGTCTAATCTGCTGTTAATCTCATGCGGTGTATTTTTCTTTTCAAACATTGTTATTTCTCGTCTTCGTAAATCTAATTTGGGTTTTCTTATACCTTCGACACCTCTACTTACTATGCTGATGTTTTCCTCTGCCTTCTTGAACATGTAAAATATGGTCATAATCGTTTTAACGTCCTCGTCTAGAAATCATCTCATCTTTGTCATATCTGGGTCATTCTGATCGATTGATTTTTTTCTTCGTTATGAGTCATGTTTCCCTGCTTGTTTGTATGCCTGGTACTTCTTATCGGATGCCAGACATTGTGAGTTAGTGGATGCTAGCTGTATGATTTAATATTCCTGAGCTTTGCTTTTAGATAAAATTAAGTTGCTTTGAAACAGTTTGATCCTTTCAGGGCTTCCTCTTAAACCGCTTTACAAAACACCCAAACACCCTTTAGTCTAGAAGGGATTTTCCCGCAGAGTCGGCAGTATCCTGACTATCTGGTGCCGGGTGCTTAACAGGTTTTTTATTCAGGCTGGTGGTGACTCCAACTATTCCTGACCCTGTGCGATTTCCAAAAATCGTTCTTCCTGCTTCTGCTGGGTGGCTCTGGCCTCCAGCAGGTGGTGGGTGCACCACAGGAGCCTGGGAGCAAGGCACCTCTGCCCATCCTGCTCTCGTACTTTAAAATTATTTTGCCAAAGATCAGAGGGAATAGAAAAAAAATTAGCCATTCTTTTTTCAGCCCCCTACTTTATTCCTCAGAAACAGCCACTCCCCGTTTTTATGACTTCTCAGATTTCCCTACACATGTCTGCATAGTACATTTATCCCGTCATTTCTTCCTTCTTCAATTTCAGAGCATTTTCCAATCAAGCTGTAGCAGATTAGGATTCAGGGCTTTTAAACCATGCTCACCACCCATTTTTTCTCTTCCCACCACCTTCCCAATTAAATTGCCTTTTTAAAGTGAAACCAGTGAAAAATAATATCGTCATGTAAATTTTATTTATAAGCATACCGTTTTTTGTGTGCCTTTGTTTCCTGTAAAACTGCCTTCGAACTTACCCAATTGCTCCATCAGACCTGTCATACACCCGTGTGTGGCTCCCTGCCCCCTGCAGGTGCTCAGGTACGTTAGTTCACCATCTCTCTGTCTGTTCCCACTGAAGTGCTCCCTCCCAGAGGCTCGCATCTACCCACACTGTCACAGACCAGTTGCTGCTTCAGCTTGGTCACCCCTTGTCGTCCTGAGCCCTTCCCCGTCCTCCTTTGGTTCCCTTCCTTCTCTCTGGAGTTTGAGTCTCTGGTTCACATGTCCCAGGCCTTTGTGTCTTAATTTCTTTTGGAATACATATCTTATTTTTTAATTTTTGCTCCTTTGTGGTAAGCACACTTGACCTGAGATCCACGTGCCACACAGCGCTGCTGACCGTGGGTGCGAGGTTGTGCAGGAGATCTCCAGAACTGACTCCTTGTTTAACCCTTTCTCTGGATCTGCTTCTCTGTTTCGCTGTCAGAAATGTCTGAAAATGTTTTTATTCTCCCCTTTGGTCTAGTGAACTGTTTTCTCCCAGCATTTTAAGGACATTTTCTCCATTGTTTCCTGGCAGCCAGCAAAACCATTCTGCTATTAGCTCCTGTGTTTTTTTCCTGTTTGGAAGCTTTTAGGATTTTCTCTGTCCGAGTGATCTTTAGTTTCATGATGATGTGCTTGGTATAAGCCCTTTTTTATTTATTGTGCTGGCCATTTGGTCATCTCATTTAATCTGGTGACTGTTCGTTCCTTCACTTCTGGAAAAAATCTTAAGTTATTTCTTTAGTAATTTCCCTCCCTCTGTTCTGTGTTTTTGGAACTCATCCTACTTTGATGTTGGACTTCCTAGATTCATCCTTTTAGTCTCCAGTCTCTAAGTTTCATCTCTTTTCCTTTTGTTCTCCTTTTGGAAGATTTTCCCAACTTTATCCAGAAATCAGAGACATTTAAAATATGGTTGAATTTTCTGGTTTCGATTTCTTTTTAATTGCTTCTTGTCGTGGCAACATGTGGGAGCCAACACTAAAACATTATTGTTGTTTATCTGAGGATCCTGTAGTTTCATTTGCTCCACCTAGCACCCTAGTCCCAGTGCCTAGTGACAGTAAACAGGAAAGAGGACGTGACCTGCCGTCCCCAGACAACAGTGGCTTGCTCAGGTGCCAGGTGATGTGCTTTAGGCTCTTCCTAGCAGTCACGTGAGATCCCTAAAGAGTCTGGACAAGGGGAGACATCCCTTACCCCATTGAGTGACGAATTCCTCAACTGTGACCTGTGTTGGCTGAGTCAGATCAAGTTTGTTAGAAAGACACATGTTACCGAGTTAGAAACCCATAGGCCCGGCCCTTCTTTTCTCGTCCTGGCCTGCATGCTGTTGACACCGGGATGCAGTTGACTTGCAATTCAGGTAGAGAGGTTCTTAGGCCAAACAAAACAGAAAAACAGATACAATGACGACAAGCTCAGGCCGTGTCCTGTGCCCAGATTTGCCCCTGGAGTGGGAGCTGCTCTTTGCCCGGCCTGAAGACGACAGTCAGCACCCCCACCGTTAGGGCTCGCTGAGCTCTGACCTGGCACTGGTTTTGCAAAGAGAAGGATCTCTGAGCGACTCCAGCCATCTGTGCCTCAGGCGTTTCTGGCTCCTGGGTTTTCCCTCATGCAGCTTTCCTCCAATTCCTCGGTCTTTTTCTTTTCTTTTCATTTTTTCATTTTCGTTTTCATGTAAAACTCTAGTTTTAAAGGAACCTGGCACATTTATGGGAAAGATGATAGGGAAAAATAGATTTCTCATTCTTGGGGGTTGCATGTTTTTTGGCCCTGCAAGTTCTCCAGAAACATACGCAGATGTTCAAGGATGAATGTACAATACCCCTTGCAGTTTCACTGGAAACAGCAGAATATTGGAGATGACTGTAATGACCCTCTGTGGTGCGGATGGAGCAGACTCGTTGCTTGCATTGGCTTCTGTAGCTTAACACAGTGGATGATGGGTCAAAAGGAATGAAATGAAAACAAAACCAGCGGGTTTCTTTCCGTGTTCATAACCATCATGGATACATAAAATCCAGCTAGCTCGGTAATCTTAAACTTCAGCTGGAAAATTTAAATGTATTTATACAATCTTAAAGTTTGTTTTTTTAATCCTTTTATTTTTTTCTAACTGAAGGTGATGCTTTCTTTAATAACTTTCCCTGTACAGTTCAAATATGTAAATGGACTTAATTATACATAGTTTTAGTGATAACTTTCACTTTTAAAATAGAGAAACTATTATTTAGTACATGACAATTCTGCCTAGCATTCATAGCCATGGGGACCACATGCCTGCTCCCCAAATTATTCTGATTTTTAAGCTTCCTCAAATAGTTTTCTACCATGAGCTAGCATATATATGAATTTTTATAAATTATAAATATGCTAACAAATGTCACTTGATATTTAAAAACAAAGCTTTGGAGAATAATACGGAAGTTACAGTCAAAGAGTGTTACTGCTGTTGGAGTCAGCCACACTGGGTTTTAACCCAAAAGAAAATTGCCCTTTCCATTATCTGCCACCAGATTTGGCTCCTAGTTGCTCTGGTCAGTTTTCAAAACCAAACGCTCCCTGCCAGCATCCGGTCGACTTAAAAGATTGCCTGAAAGGCTCCGATGGCAATTGAAAGCTCCTAAATGAAAGGACGCTGCTTGAGGGAGAAGGCTCGTTTGGGAAAGGACAAGACTCGTGTGTGCGCGCGTGCGTGCATGTGTGTGCGTGCACGTGTGTGTGCACGTGTGTGTGCGCGCCCGTGTGTGCGCGCGTGCGTGCATGTGTGTGCGTGCACGTGTGTGTGCGCGCGTGTGCGCGCCCGTGTGCGCGTGCGTGTGCATGTGTGTGCACATGTGTGTGCGTGTGTGCACGTGTGTGCACGTGTGCGTGTGCGTGCGTGCATGTGTGTGTGCATGCGTGTGCACGCACCTGTGCGTGCGTGTGTGCGTGCGTGCACGTGTGTGTGTACGCGTGCGTGTGTGCACGTGTGTGCGCACCTGGGTGTGCGTGTGTGCACGTGTGTGCATGCGTGTGCGTGTGTGCGCACCTGTGTGTGCGTGTGCGCGTGCCCGTGCACACGCACAGACGGAACACGCACACACACACAGGTGCTCTGCAGTCGCGCTTCGTGGAGCCGCTGTGACCTGCCGCCCCGCGGGAGTGCCGAGGCGCTTGTTTTTCTTGCTGCAGAGCGAGCGCCGTGCCGCTAGGGGGCAGCAGTGTAGAGGTTGCCTTGGCCTCCGGGAGCGCTGAACGCGAACTTCGTCGTAATCGAGCAAGCGTAAGGCCTTGGGGGTTTAGTGTTTTGAACTGGGACCTCCGCCGATGCAGCCCTGCAAAGGTCTTAGGGGAACACGGGAAGTGGCTAACGGGTCGAGCTGTCTTTCACCCAGATCTCCTGGTTTGGGTCTGGAGGAGGGAATAATGGCTCGGTGCGCGCGGCTGCAGGGCGACACGCGGCGTCTCGGGGTCGTTCCGCCCCTGGGGAAGGCTCGTCGGGTTGAGCTTGTGGGAGCTGCTGCTTCACCTGCCAAGCAAGGCGCCGGCGGGGCTTCCTGGAGACAGGTCTGTGCAGGATCCAGCTGGGGACCGGCTGTCCCAGCCGTTCAGTGTGAGGGGGAGATGCGACTTTCAGGCCAGGCGTATGGCTCCAGGGACATTTTGGGAAGACCCACCCGATCTTATCAGGTGGATTCCCTTCTGCTTCTCCCCCCACATCTATCTGTGCATCTAAGCAAGTGCGTATCTATCTCTGTAGACACACGCACCTGTGTGCGGTGTACACATACATGCACACGTAGATGCTGCGCACGCACCCAGCGAAGTCTGTGTAACGTGTGCGTGTGTGTACATGTGTATACATGTGTGTCTACACGTGGCAAACCCTCGCAAAGGTGGCATCTCTCAAAACGCCAGCGCGGTCCTCCCCCCTGAGCTGCGTGCCGTTTAAAGGAAGCTCGGTACACCGGGTGCTCGCGGTTATCCGTGCGTGTGTGGCGTGAGCTCCGCCCGTGACCCCTCCCGCGCCTGCGGGCCCCGGACGCGCAGGCACGTGGGGGGGGGTCCCCCGTCCTAGGGCCCCTGGGCGTCGGAGCCGAGCGGGTCCGGCCCCTGGAGGCCCGGAGGCCCGCGCCCGGCCAGCCCGGGAGGGGGGTGGGGGCGGGGCGGGGCGGGGCGTCCCCGGCGGCCAATGGGCGCGGGGCTCCCCGCCTATATCTGGGCGCCGGGCGGGCGCCGCTCGGTCCCCTGCTCCGGCCGCGCCGCGCTCCGGCCCCGTCCCCCTCGGTCCGTCCGTCCGTCCTCAGCTCCGGCGCGGCCCGTCCTCCCGGGTCCGCCCCGCGCCCCGAGCCGCGGAGCCAGGGCGCTGCCTCCGCCCCCCGCCGGCGCGGACAGCCCGGCGTCCGCCTCCGGCTTGTTCGTTTCTCTATTTCTGCGTGTCCGGCGCAGACGGGCTGCGGCCCCCCCCCTTATTTTTGTCGTTTCCTCCCCTCCCGTCCTCCGCCGCGCGGGCGCGTCCCCGGCCAACGCCGCCGCCGTCGCATGCGCCCCCCATGGTGTAGGCCGGGGGCGATGGATCTGGGGGTCTACCAGCTCCGGCACTTCTCCATCTCCTTCCTGTCGTCCCTGCTGGGGACGGAGCACGCGTCCGTGCGCCTGGACGATAGGTAACGTCCCAGGCGGGCCGGGGGCGGGGGGCAGCGTCGGCGCGTCCCCCCCACCCCCCCACCCTGCAGGTGCAGGTGCGGGCGCAGGTGTGTGCGGCCCGGGGGGCCGGCGGGCCCTTTGTCCGGGGGGCAGGCCCGGCCCGGCCCGCAGACCCCGGGCCCTGCGCCCCCCCCGGAATAGGGGGGCGTCGGGACGCGCTCGCGGGGGGAGCGCTCGTGCTCGGTGGACGGCGGGGACGGCGGGGGGGCCGTGTGCGGGGGGCCGTGTGCGTGCGCGAGTCTGCGCGTGTGTCTGCGCGTGTGTGAGCGTGCGGGGTGCTGCGCTCCAGGTGCGTTGCGGGCTCGGCGGACCCACTGAGCGGGCCCCCCCTCTCTTGCAGCTCCTCCGGCGCCAGTGTGGTCGCTATTGACAACAAGATCGAGCAGGCGATGGTGCGTACCGGGGGCCGGCCCGAGGGGGCTCGGCGCGGGGGGGTCGGGGTGGGGGTCCCGGTGCGGGGGTTCGGGTCGCTCGCCCCCGGTAACCCGCCACTCACCCCGGGTGGGCCCGCGGGGGCCGGAGGGGGAGGAGGGACCCCGGGCCGGACCCAGCGCACCCAGCGTCGGGGTCCGTGCCGAGGCGCCCCCCCTTATAGCTGCGGGACCTGCCGGGGATGCTCCGGCCCTCCGTCGGCCTGGGCCCGCCGGGCCCACCCCTTGCGAGGGGGCCTTCCTTCGCAGACCCCCCCGAGGCGTGCTAGGGGCTGGGGTGGGGGTGAAGGGGGGAGATAAGAGAAGCCGGGACCCCGGGAAAGGGCCCCCTGGCACGCACCCCCCCCCGGGACGTGGGCTCCCGCACAGTGGGGGGGCGCGGGTCCGGGGAAAAGTTTGCTCTCCCGGCCCGCGCCGCCGCCGGTCCCTCCTGGTTTCCCGGTTTCCCGTTTCCGCCCCGGCCGTCCTTTGTCATTGGAGGCGCCGGGGCGGGATGGGGGTGCCCCCCGCCCCCCGCGCCCGCTGTTGCCAGGCAGACTCCGGGCCGCTCCTCCCGAGCTAAGAATAGCTCGCGCCGCCATTGGCTGCGACCTCGGCCCCGGTTTCTGTGATGTCAGCCTCGTCCCGGGGAGGGGGGCGGGGGGGGGCTGCGGCTCCAGGCTCCGCGGGAACCGGCTGCAGCCGGTGCGGCGGGCGGGGCCGGGCCCGGGGCGGACCAGCCCCCCTCGGCCCTGCGCCCTGCGGGCCTGGAGGGCCCTCCCCGGGGAGCCCGGCGGCCTCGGCCTCCCGGGGGAAAACCTGACGGTTCGCATTCCTGGCCCCGGTGGCCAGGCCAGCGGAGACTTTAAAATAAAATAAAATACAATAAAATAAAATAGCGCCTTCGCTTCGGACCCTGTCCCACTTGGGGACAGTGCGGGGGCAGTGGGCCCCGTCCAGCCGCAGGGGGAGCCGCGCCCCAGGCCGGGGGTGTCCGAAACCAGGGAGGGAGGACCAACCTTTCCCCCCACCCCCTGTCCCTTCCAGGATCTGGTCAAAAGCCACCTGATGTACGCGGTGAGGGAGGAGGTGGAGGTCCTGAAGGAGCAGATCAAAGAACTGATGGAGAAGAACTCGCAGCTGGAGCAGGAGAACACGCTGCTGAAGACGCTGGCCAGCCCCGAGCAGCTCGCGCAGTTCCAGGCCCAGCTGCAGACCGGCTCGCCGCCGGCCGCCGCGCCGCCGCAGGCGGCCACGCAGCCCCCGGCCCAGCCCGCCTCCCAGGGCGCGGGGCCCACGGCGTAGCCGGCCGCTGCCGTCGGAGCCCCGCAGCCCGGACGATGTGCGGGGGCGCCCGCCGCCACAGCCACCCATTCCGCTGCTCGCCGCCGCCGGCCCGAGACTGACACAGCCGCTCTCTCTCCTGCAGCGTTAGACCCCGCGGGCGGTGGGCCTGCAGCAGCGTCCTCGCGGGCTGGACGGTCCCAGGTCACCGGAGTCAGCGAGCGGGTGCTGGGACCTCCTGCAGCCGGGCGGCCACGGACGCGGTTCCATGGCCCCATGCGCCCGGAGGAGCTGTGTGTGCCTTGCCTTCTGCCCTGCCCTCCCCGCCCCACCTCCGAGAGTTCTCTGCTGCCTGCACGTAGGGTGCTCCACGGGGACGAGTGCCTCTTGTCCCCCTGAGGAACTTGAAAGGGAGGTAGAAGAAAAGACTGGCGTAGAGTCGAGGAGGAACGTATAGTGCATTGTACAAACTGACGACCGTCACCGAAATCCATAAAACAAGCAAACCACAGTGCTGTGTGCCTCTTTCTGAAACAGTGGACGACACAAAACTCACGAGAGTGACTAAGCGGTGACAGATAGCTGGCACCTAGGCTATCTTACATGAAGGATGTTTTGCTTATTATATATTTGTGTATGTAGTGTAACTATTTTGTACCATAGAGGACTGTAACTACTCCTTAGGTTGTACAGATTGAAATTTAGTTGTTTTCATTGGCTGTCTGGACAGGTGTGGATTGTGTTTCTATAGGGATCTACCCAAAAAAAAAAAAAAAAAGCTACGGGAGGAAAACCACACCTAAAGAAATGTTGAGGATTTGGCACAGTTTAGCCACTTGGTGTAACCCGAAATCTTCTAGCTGCTGAATGTCCCGAAGTAAGTCCCTGCTCCCTGAAGTCTTTTGAAGGAGCCGGGTGAAGACTTGGCAGAACGACCAGGCCTAGCCAACGCGCGGACTTCCCGCAGGGGATCCTGCAGATCACCTGTACAGTAGTTCTATGCATACGATTCCGTGCATGTTCTCGACAGTCGTAAGGCGTCACTGTATTTAACTGTTGCACTTGTCAACTTTCAATAAAGCATATAAAATGTTGATAAACAGGTGTCTTCCTGTCACAGCGTTAAAACGATTCGAAGGTCGAAGCCTGAAGAGGGGTGAGAGGCTGGGGCAAAGCCGGGATGCTAGTGGTTGGATGACAGACTCGTTTCAGCCAGAAGGGGGTACGCAGACGTGGTGGAGGGGACAAGAGCTTGCTTCTCGAGACCAGTGTGACCTGGGTGAGTCCCTCAGGGTGGACGTGGGGCCTGGAAAGAGATCATCTCTGAGCTCCCCGGTGGCTTAAGTTTCTGGGCGTCTGGGAAAGTCTTGACCTTGGTGTTTGGTGTATGTCTGCTGAGCGGGGGGAGCTGAGCCTGCCTGTACCTGTCAGAAGGTGGACATGGGGGAAGCCAGTTTCCACGTGGAGAGCCCCGTCACCCCGGGCTGGGATGTCGTTCCTCATGTAGATGGAATTTGCAGCTCCTGGGAACATCCCAGCAAAAGAAAGGAAGGTTCTGGGGGTTGGTTTCCCCTCCTGGATTTTGGGGTGCGGTACCCGACGGGCGAGGGAGTCCCTCCCAGTTGATTCCTTGAGACTGAAACATAGGTGAGCAGATTGGCACCTGAGAGGCGAGCCTGAGGGGTCCCACTGTTCCAGGAGCCACGACAGCTCCTGGGACACCGGACAGGGCCCATTACCACCACGACAGCTCCTGGGACACCGGACAGGGCCCGTTACCAGCTCTGTGTCCTGCCCGGGGACTCGGCATCGGTCCTTCCCCACAGTGGGAAGCAACGTGCCTGCCCCTTGCTAGACAAATGCTTAATTTTTATGAATCCTTCATTTTGCTAAGGTAGAGCTGGTGGGGGATATGTAGGCGACGGGGACCTCAGAGCACCCTGAAAAAAATCAGACGTCATGCACGTGTTTTAAAGCTCCAAGCGACCGGGCAACTGGTGAAGCACTAAACGCTGCCTTAGCTGGTGGCCGTTGCCGTAGCGACGATTTGGGGAAATTGGAGAGGACTTAAAAAAAGATCTTCGTCGTGTTAAAGGGTCTATAACTGACTTAAAGGGCTGCTTACGCAGTAACTGCATCTTTAAAAGGAAAACTGAAGTGAATAGAAATCTCTGGCCGTTTCGTCTCTTCTGTTTTCAGTAAAGACCCTCAATACCCAAGGTGGCAATTACGCTAAATCTGAGAAATTTCAGGTCGATGTATCATTAAGATAACAGTAATTTCTCGCAGGGTATCGAATGGAATTCGAGGCCTTTTCATTAAAACGTGAGACTCCTGTGGCATTTTCTGGGAGCTGAATGTTGGGTGTGAGACGGGCCACCGAAATCAGGAGCTGTTTTCCATCCACATTCATTTAGGTGATCGCCAAACGTGTTTCCAGGTGATGGACCGATGTTTAAGGACGTTTCAGATGACGTTCACGGACGTTTTACTGCTTGTCTAGAGACCTGACCAGGCCTTTGTCAGCCCGTGGGGATTATATAACGGATCACGTCACAGAGTGCAGTGGAGCGGGGGGTGGAGCGGCCGTGGGTGTTCGTGACACCAGCATTTGCTGCAGGAGGGCCCACCGATGGGTGAAGAAGCAGAATTTTACGTGACCTCACTGCATGTCTGCTTTCTGTTTCGAAGGAACAAGCTTCATAGCTCTGGGATTTTGTGCTTTTGCGGGGCAGACTGTACAAGCAAAGATTTCCTTCTCCTTCTGTGATGACTGCAAAGCCATGGTGAGTTTTAAATTTACATGTAGAAGTTAATTATAACCGAAATTAGGGATGAAAGTGAATTTCAGCAGACACGACTTCCCCCTGCGTCGTGTGAACAGGAGTGGCTGGAGCCACCCGAGGCCTGGCGGCGACTGCTGTTGGCCATCAACTCTGAATGCATCGCGACAGCGGTGATGGCATTAAAGACTGGAAACGGAGGCAGCGAACACGGAGTCCCCTTCCTCTCACTTAGAGAGCGTTGCCTGACAATGGACAAGTGTCCCCAGCCATGGAGGAAGGAAGCAGACTGCGCCGTGTGGGGAGGACTCGGAGGCTGTCACCAGCTGTGTGACCTTTGGACCGGGCGTCCAAGGGTGTCCCTGCTTTCTCATCTGCAGAATCAGGAGTTGGGTCAGATTGCGAAGATCCTGTCCTGCCATAAGATGCTACAATCCTCTGCTTTGTACAAGGGCTTTATTATTTTCTCACTTTTCTAGGGGGTTGGGAGGGGGTATGCTGGTTTAAGTTGTTCATTTAATTTGGGCTACAACTCATTGGGTTTGAGCCCTCCCTCTGCCAGTGACGAGCTAAGCGGCCTTGGCCAGGTGACTTGACTTGCCGGTCTGTTTCCTCGTGCTCAGCTGGGGACGTGCCCCCTCCATAGGATCTTCACAGGGGTGGATGATGAAGGACAGCAGCAGACACAGAGCTGGGTTCAGAGCAGGCGGGCAGGACGTGGTAGCCTTCCTTTTGATTCTGAGTCATTCATCTGCTTTTTTATATTTGTTCCCGTACTTAATTTCATGTGGGTTTTTTTTTTTTTGTAGGAATAAAACTGGCTGTTTTATTTTCTAAGAGCATTTGATTTAGCCTTTGATAATGGTGGCTGTGAAGTTTTTATTACAAAAACCCACATGGAAACGCCATTTAGAACGTGGACAGAAATGCACCATTTCTCCTAAGAAATGCAGGCGGCTGTTTCTTTTACGTGAGTCAAGAAGGGATTAGCTGGGAGCTGTTGGTGTCTGAGAAATCGTCGGTGGAAGTAAATACACAATTACGGGCGGAGGTGTGGGTATATCTTAAGTTATTCTTTTGGGGAAAAACGCTCTACGTAACACACAGGGCTACGAAATCCCAGGCTGGCCCAGAGCCGCTGGGATTCGTACTCGAGGTTCACCAACTTCGGAAGGGTCAGTGGCCAGTTTAGAGGGTGCAACATGGCCACAGTCTTAGGATATAAATCTGTGCTTCAGTCCAGGTGTTTCGGGACACGTCTGTGTGGCAGAAGTGCCTGGAGTGGAGGGTCAGGCCACAGGACGAGGTCACGGACGTGGCGGTGGCTGGGGGGGGGGGCGGTGCTCCATCCACACACAGACGGGACCAGTGGCTGCCCAGCAGCTCCATCCGTCGCTGCCGTGCGGGAATTCAAGCTCTGAGTGTCCGGATCTTCCGATTTTTCAGGATCTGGGCTCTCTCTGAAAATTCATGATTTTCGGACACTCTGCCGGCCGAACAGCACCACAGCTGCCGTGCCCATCTGGGCCTCAGGCCTCGCGGATCCGCTCCCTACTTTCTGGATCTGTTTCAGGGACCAGACTCCGGCCCTAAATGGCAGCTCAATCTTTGTCACAAAACAAAACGAAACAAAACACCCTCTTCTTTTTGGTTATAGCTTTGGCAAAAATATTCCTGGCAGTTCATTAAAGCAACGGTCTCTACCCTTTTTGGCACCGGGGACCGGTGCTTCTACGAGGATCTAGCGCCCGAGGGTCTCACGTGGAGCTGGGGCGGTGATGGAGGCGCTGGGGAGCGGCTGCAGACACAGGTGGAGCTTCTCTGACTTTGCCACCACTCCCCTCCTGCTGTGCGGCCCGGTCCCTACCAGGCCGCAGACTGGCATTGGTCCGGCAGGCGTCGGGGACCCCTGCCTTGACGAACTCACGTTAAATCCATGGCATTTACAGCTGCCTCCTCCAGGGACAGAGATGGTGGCGTTTGCAGATGCGTGTGCTACCGGGGTACATCACGCGTCCCCCCAGTGTCCAGGAATGCCATGTAGCTCAGCGGAAGTAGTCTGCCCTGTCGTGTCCAGTCCCTGCGAGTCACGGCCTGATGGTGGTTTGCAGCCACCGCGGACCAGGAGACCAAGGAGACAGCCGGCTCAGGTGCGCCCGGGGCTGTGGGTGTTCCCGGGATGTGGGACTTTCAGTGCTAAACCAGGAAAGCCCCACGAAAAGTGGGACGAGCTGGTCGCCTTGAGCCCCGCTATTTCCTCTTCGAGTCGGACACGCAGCTAAATGGCATGTCCCACCCGGGACTCAGGTTCAGTCAATGGGTTCAGAGCTGCAGTGATGGAACGCTCCCAGACGTGGCCAAAAGAAAAGGTTTTTCAGCGTCTGCTATGTGCTCCGTCCCCTAACGCTGACCCTAGAAGACCCGGTGCCCTCGGAGGTGACAGAGCCTCTACCAGCCTGGGTCCCTGAAGGACCAGGGAGTGTCCGTCCTTCTCAGCTAGCGTGGAACCAGCCGGCAGTCACATGAGCAGGAGCGTGCAGCCATCAGGCCTTTTGGGACCCCCCAGTGTGTCTATGGAAACGGCTCTACTTGACACCTGCCACCGCGACACAACCTAGTGCACAGTAAGCACCTGTCTGCAAAGGACTCAGAACCTCGTCCCCGCCTCTCTCTCTGCTGGGACTGGCGGTTTACCACGCTTCAAAGCGCAGCGACCACCAGCAAAGAACTCGGGGCTCCTGCGGGGGCCCTGATGTGGGTCCAGGGACTGGGAACCAGAAAGCTGGGCGAGGATGTGGGCCTTGGGGACATCGCTGGAACCCCGCGTTCATCCGGTCTGAAGCCACCTGCACTCCTGGGCGTTGTTCTTTCCTCCGAAGCTGGTTTCGGTTGGGTTTTCCTCCTGTGGCTTGCACACTAGAGGGTCCCCGACTAAGGCAGGCCCTTCCCCCCGTCTCCCGGTCAACAGGCCGGGATTCTGTGCGCTTATTTGTCTTTCCCACGGGCATCATTATGGTCGCATACTTGGGATTCTCCGAGCTCTCCGGGAGCGATGAGTCCGTCTGGAGGGAAAGAGCTACGGTCCACCCACTGTGGTTTCAAACGGCGCCCACCAGCGTGTGAAGAATCGGACTGACATCACAGGGCAGGACACGTCCCCTGGAGTGTGAACCTGGTCCTCGTGTGGACACCATCCTGTAAAATGACCGGCGGTCACCTACATGGAGGTAGTGGTCAGCTCTAGCTAGGGCGGTCCTAGGAGCCTGCCCGAGAAAGCCATCTTCGAGCTGTGTCTTCTGGGACAAAATGGGGACAAAACGAGGGTGAGTGGGGGCGCGTGGGTGGCCCCCTGTGCCCACACGCTGCGAATGGCACCAGCGCCTGTCACCGCAGCCGTGACATGGCCACTGGGGTCAGGGGTGGGCTCAGGCCTCTGGCCCTGTGGTCACGCCAAGGCCTTGCGGGGACGGCATCGGGGCCACTGAGCACTGTGGCCTACCTGTTGCCCTCCCACAACCGGACAGAAGGTCGAGGACAAAAATTTAAAATAGGAGGCACTTGCCTATGCTTGTCGGTCATAGGTGACAACTGACTCCCCGAGGAGGCCTGGACCACAGCGCGGGTGGAGGGACCGGGTTTTCCCTGAGGAAGAGGTGGATGCAAATGCAGGTGACAAAGGCTGGAGGTTTGAGAAAAGCACCGAAGGTAGAACCATACAGGTTTGTGGAAGGAAGCGACTAAGTCAAGGAATTTTTATTTTAATAGCAAGTCTAGACCCCACACAATCCTTGCCATCTCTGCAGGAGCCTCTCTCCCCAAATCGCCAGGCTCCAGGATGGGGGGCTGGGGCCATGCAAAGACAGGGTGGGCTCGGATGAGACGGGCGGTCACTGAGGTCGTTACATACGAAGACAGTCCACGTGGGAGAGAGTGGAGGCCTGGATTCCAGCCGCGGTTTACGGGGGAGGGGCAGAGGGTGCTGGGATTTAAAGACGTGAGAGCCATGCATCTGAGAGGCCAACCAGATACGAGGGTCAGGACGCTGGTCCCGGGTGGGCGCCCGGGACAGAGAGCGTGTCCTTAGAAGGTTCCACCCCAACAGCGCCGAGACCTACCAAGTCGCACGCAGAGTCACATTACACAGGAGCAGGGGTGGGAGGGTGTCTCTAAACAGGCCCTGGTCCTCCCCCTCCTTCCTTATGGAGGGGACACCAAATCCCAGGGACACGAAGCCACTTACCCATGATCACAGAGTTAATGTCCAAGATAGGCCTGGGACCAAGACTGACGGGAAGAGAAAGGGCAGAGCTCTTGAGAGGTGGGGAGAAGAGAGGAGGGGCCTTCCTTCCTTCCTTCCTCCCTTCTTTCCTTCCTTCCTTCCTTCCTTCCTTCCTTCCTTCCTTCCTTCCTTCCTTCCTTCCTTCTTCCTTCATTCCTCCACTCGCTTCCCCATTCAGCAAGTACGTGTCGCCTTTTCGATGCTGGGGCCCCAAGTGTGAGAACTTCTCGCTAGCGAGGGGACATAGACAGCCTTCGGAATGAAGTGTGCGGGGAGCAGTGGGCAGTGAAGGAGGAAGGAGTCATCTCTCCCGGGGGTGCTGGAGTGGGTGGATGAAGAAGAAGCTTCTAAGAGGGAGCACCTTGACTTAAAACGGTGGTGGGCCAGGTGGGAAAGGACATCTTGGCAGAGGGAGGGGGGTTGCAGGCCAGAAAGTAAACCCCCGAAGCCATGAGTGAGCGCGTCTCCTTGGGAATCTCGTTTGATTGCTGGGGCCGGCAGAAGGAAACTTCAGAGAGAGAGAGAGAGAGAGAGAGAGAGAGAGAGAGAGAGAGAGAGAGAGAGAGAGGTCTTGGGGCAGCATGGGTTATAGCTTGGTCCTTTGCCAGCCCCATCGGTGCAAATCAGCCAGCAGAGGGGTGAGTAAGTCGCCCCGTCCCTCAGCTAAGGACTGGAGGAGGCAGAGCGCCACGCCGGACCCCTGGGCCCCGGATCGGCCTGGCCCCACTGCCTCTAAGCTGCCAGGCAGCACAGTGAGGCGGGAGGGGGGTGGTCTGGATCCTGGAGGCGAGTCTGACCAGAACACAATAGAGGGGACAGCGCTAAAACCCATGGGTGAGAGCGTGGAGGGGGATAGGCGGGGTGATGAGCTCCAGTGGGGCGGGATCCTGAGG
Source organism: Cynopterus sphinx (assembly GCA_030015415.1). Lineage (NCBI taxonomy): Eukaryota > Metazoa > Chordata > Mammalia > Chiroptera > Pteropodidae > Cynopterus > Cynopterus sphinx. The sequence goes on from CM057381.1 coordinate 2,704,505, forward strand.
GATAAGCAGGATTTTGACAGACAGGGTTGACGGGCGTCACCGAGAAGTGATGAGCCGACCTGGGGGGACCGAGACTTATCCTGATGGCCTTTCGACACCAGGGAGGGGCGTCCCTGGGTTTCAAAGCAACGGGCAGCCGGAATCTGTTTTCTCAGACCCCGGGCCTCTGGGTCGGCTCACCTCACCCTCACCTGCCGGGGTCAGCGATCCTCTTATCTGGGCTGTCTGGGCCGATTTTGCACTCTGTCTGGCACCGTGTAGATGCTAAATAAATGTCTTTCTCATGAAGGAAAAAAGGGCGACGAGAAAGACTCAGAAGGGCCTCTGCCCTCCCAGCACCGGGGAGCTCTGGGTTATACAACTAAAGGTTCACTTTCCCCCCAGGGCTCAGATCTTCACTTCTGTGGCCAGGTTCTTTTTTTCTTTTCTTTTTTAAGCTAGGAATCCTTCTGGCGTCTGCTGAACCGTTCTCAGAACACTGTTTTTTTGTTTTTATAGTCTTTGTCAGGTAATAAACTAATTCTTTTTTTTTTCTCCCTAGAACAAGGTTTTAGATATTAAAATAAAATGTGCAGGATCGTAGAGAAAACCTTTATTTTAAACTACAGTTATCAGAATCCTAAAAAGAGAAATTAGTGGTATGGCAATAGCTAATGCTTATTAGCATTTTAACTGACGCGATCCAGTGGTAGGTCTCATTAATTACTGTAACTACAAACGGCCATGAGCTTAGTGGCATTTAGAAATACCTGCCACATCCCTAATAAATCCAAAACAGCTATAATTTCTACTGGTGGTGAAGTCCCAGGGACAGCTACCACCATCACGGTTTGTCACCCGCATTTATTACCAAAGGAAATGCTAAATGACAGCTGGAGGTGAGCGAAACAAAGACTGTTTTATTTTATTTTATTCTATTTTATTCTATTTAATTTAATTTAATTTATTTTATTTTATTTTATTTATTTTATTTTATTTTATTTATTTTATTTTATTTTTATTTTATTTTATTTATTTTATTTATTTTATTTTATTTATTTTATTTTATTATTTTATTTATTTTAATTCAATTCAATTCAATTCAATTTTATTTTATTTTATTTTATTTATTATTTTATTTTATTATTTTATTATATTATTTTTTAATTTAATTTAATTTAATTTTATTTTATTTTATTTATTATTTTATTTTATTATTTTATTATATTATTTTTTATTTTATTTTATTTATTTTATTTTATTTTAATTTAATTATTTTATTTTATTTTATTTTATTTTATTTTATTTTATTTATTATTTTATTTTATTATTTTATTATATTATTTTATTATTTTATTTTATTTATTTTATTTTATTTTAATTTAATTATTTTATTTTATTTATTATTTTATTTTATTATTTTATTATATTACTTTTATTTTATTTTATTATTTTATTTTATTTTATTTATTTTATTTTATTATTTAATTTAATTTAATTTAATTTAATTTAATTTAATTTAATTTTATTTATTATTTTATTTTATTACTTTATTTTATCATTTTATTTTATTTATTTTATTTTAATTTAATTTAATTATTTTTTTATTTTATTTTATTTTATTTTATTTTATTTTATTTATTTTATTTTATTTTATTTTATTTTTTATTTTATTTTATTTTATTTTATTTTATTTTATTTTATTTTATTTTATTTTATTTTAATTTTTTTTCTCCCATCCAAGGTTGTGCAGCCACGGAATTCTCCCCTCAGTCAGTAGCTTCTGCCCGCCGACCTCAGCGACATTGTCATCTGCTGTCACTGTGAAGGCCGCGGTGTCTGGGGCGGGGGCACAGCTGGGAATGGACGTCTGGTGCCAGGAGCCCCCCAGGGAGCTCAGGCGAGTGCCGGTGCTCGGTGCTCGGGAATAACTTCGGTGTTTTGCATTTAGGACGAGATGACGTGTCACCAGGGACATCACTACACTCAGAAGCTCCGGCAGGGCGAGGCGGCTGTGGGAATAGGCGCGCAGGACACACCGGGACGTGAGGGAGCAGGTCCGACCTGGAGGGTTCGAGCAGGCCTCGGCTTGGCCTTTTCTCTTTTCACCTCGCTGGGCCCGAACTCAGGGAGACCAGGGAGCTGCATGTACGCCTCTGAGTGACTAGAAATCAGCGGGCAGTGTCTTTTTTGTGTGTGTTCTAGACTGTGCACCAAATCGGAAATGAAGAAAAGGTGATGAGAGTGGAGTGTGGACGTGCAGACTCGCCCTGTCGCAGGGCAGATCGCAGTTACGTCCCCAGGACCTCAGGGTGTGCATACCCTTCGGTACGGCCATCCCGTGGCTGTTATTTTTTCCTTAAGAAACTACGTGCTGCTTATAAAGATACACGTACAAAAGGTTTATTGTTTTATACAGTAGTAAAGTGAAAAACTGATCAAACAAATGCATACACATAAGAAAAGCCAGAAGGCATCGTTCCCAATATAAGGCAAAGAGGGCAAAGCCAGACAGAGAGAGATGGCCGAGAGTACTACAGGTCGGTAGCAGTTGGGAAGGCTGAGACAGGCATTGATGGAAGACGCTAGAAGCACGTCCACAAAACGACAGTGTGTAGCTGGGGTGGCCACATTGCTTCGCCAGGACATGTGAGGTAGGTTTGCGTCAGCAGAAGTCCTTGCCCCTGCACGAGCTTTGAAAATCGATTTCCTTATGAAATCACAGGTCGACCCAAATGGTTTCCTAATGGTTTGAATTCAATGAGGACAACTTAAGGGGAAAAAAAAATTAAAAAGGGAAAGAAAAGCGTCCCAGGTAAGGTTGGGAGCGTTTTCCGATGTGACCATCCAAGGCCAGAGCCTCTGGGGAGTGGGGAGCCGGCATCGGGCCCCTCCGCCCGGCTGGGACACGGGCCCAGGAGTGGTCACTGTCTCCTGGGGTGTCGGGGCCACTGGACCCTCCCTCCCGAGCCTCCCCGCTCTCACCGACGAGGGGCTGGCGACCCTGCAAGGAGCACACGGTCACGTCCTCCAAACCTTAGCCCCCGGAACCTGCTAACCCCACGCGCCTGAAAAATCCCGACGCTTTGCCGCGGTTCTGCAAACTTTTTCTCTCCGAGACGGATTGCATCTCGATCGGAACAAATATTTACAGTCCTTCATGCCTCTGCTCCACAAATATTTACCAAGCGCCCGCGTCGCAGGCAGCAAACGTACGTGCCCCCTGCCCCGCACCCACTGGCAGATTCCAACCACTCTTCCTAGTTGGGGGTGAGGACCCAAGAGCTGAGGGGAGCTCCTGGCTGGGTGGGGGCCTCGCTGGGGAGGGGGAGAGGCCGGGCTCGGATGAGGACGGTGGACGTGGTCCCGGTTGTCGTGGGTGCAGGAACCAGGAGCCCACGCAGCGGTCACCTGGTCCCGACACGGCCGATGGCCCTGCAGAAGCGAATGGTTCCTACGCGGGGCCGACGGCGGGGCCCATCGCATGTGCCATTCATTTCTTCCTCCAGCCACCCATCCGCCCGCCTCTCTTCTCCGCCTGACCTCTGTGGAGGTGTGAGCTCCAGCTCCTGCTGCCCGGGAGGGGACACAGGAAAGTGAGTTGTTTCCATCTAGGAAAAGTGCTGGGAGGGGAGAGCAAAGGGCAGCCTGGGAGCAAAGAAGGAGATGCCCACATCTGCTGGAGGGGAAGGGGGGGTACTCCACGGAAGGAAGGAAGGAAGGAAGGAAGGAAGGAAGGAAGGAAGGAAGGAAGGAAGGAAGGAAGAAAGGAAGGAAGGGAAGGAGGGAGGGAGGGAGAAAGAGCAGGTGTCAAAGCGGAGATGTGAGAAGCACGGCCTGGCCAGGGGTCAGGCTGCTGTCCCCACAGGAGGCTCAGAGAGCATCGTGGTCCCCTCGGGGTGGTCCCCTCGGGGCTGCCGAGAGCTGAGGCCGGTGGGCGAGTTCTCACCGTTGCCTCTCGGGATCCTGACATCTGTGGGGAGGGCAGGTGGGGACGAGGGGCTGGACGGGGGTCACGGCTAACCACGGGGCACAAAGACCATCGGGAAAACTGCAGCCACCTGAGCAGTGACGTGTGGGGGGGTGACCCTGGCAGAAGGGCCCAGACCTGAGAAGTGGCCAGGAGTGAGAAGGGCAGGGAGCAGGTGGCGAGGGAGGAACCCGAGGGGGCGGGTGCTGGCCCGGGGGGCGAGATGGCAGCCCACATGGGTGGAGGCAAGAAGCCGAGTCGTTTTGGGGTCGCTCCTCGGGCAGCTCCTCGGGAGCCCAGTAGGCTGCTGCCGTCTGCTGGGGTCTGGGGCTGGAGAGAGAGGCCCCTGGGCCAGAGCTGAGCATTACGGACAGCCCTGTCCTGGTGGGACGGGGACCGGCTGCCGGAGCGGCCACCTGTGACCTTGACGAGCTGTCCGACCTCTCAGGGTCTCCGAGTCGTGTGGACCATGGTGGCGGGAGGACTAAACAGGCGACCTGTGGGTCATGTTTGGAGCGGTGCCCGTTGCCTAGAAGTGCCCGAAGCGCATTGGCTCGGGTCAGAAGCATCGCTCAGGTGTCCCCCAGCACCAGAAGCCTAGTCCTGAAGGCGCCCCTGAGCCGGTCTCAGGTACTCGATGCCCCTGGAAGTTAGATGATGGATCTCCGAAGTCCCGTGTGTGGAGGAGGCGGAGGAGAGGCTCTGCCCGTGAGACGCCGAAGCAGGTGGCAGAGGACAGTGGGATGGAGCAGATGGCACGCAGGTGGTCTAGGACCTCGCAGCCCAGCGGGCGTGGGGGGGTCGGCAGCCGGGTCTGGGTCCCCCCGGGTCTGGGCCACACCCGGGCGCCGTCCCTGTGCATTTTCAATCGTCCGGGGGTGGGGGGAGGTGACACGAACAAGTCCCGCGGATGAGTGAAAGGTGCCCAGGCCGCGGGCGGCTTCTCTGTCAAACGGGGCCCCCAGGGTTCAGCTAAGCTACTCAAAAACAGTCAGACCACGTCCTTTTCGTGCCTTTCCCACAATCCCTGTTCCAGAGTCTGCGACCCTCTCGTCGGAGCAGACCCCGTCCGGAGGGCCGGAGAGGAGCGGCTTTCGGATGGGGAGACAGGCTAAGCTGGGGTCCGCGCCTGCGTTCCGGACGGTTGAAGAATTGACTCGTTGGTAAAAATATTCACTCAACACTCGTTAAAAGGCGGCCCAGAGCCTGGGGAATAGAGACTTGGGAGAGTGTCAGACCCGGGCGTGTTCCGCGTGTCCCCTCGGTGCCAGCCCCCGGGACGGGCGGCCGCGTTCACAGACGTGCGTGCGGCTTCCCTCCTCTGCCGGTCGGTCCCCGTCTGCGGCTCGGGGCTCTGGGGCTCGCGTATGGGCTCGGTCAACGCAGGACGTGTTCGGGAACTGGCGACCAGGAGGGGGAGACCCTCGATGTTACGGGATGCGGGCAGCGCGCGACGTAAGGTGCCATCCGTGCCACCCGTCGCCTCGTCACCCAAACCAGGGCCTCCGAGCTAAGGCTCCTCCTCCCCCTCCCCTCGCCCCTCCTGGATCCCAGCCCTGCTCCCTGCTCCCCCCTGTCCCCTGCTCAGCTCCGGAGCCCCCCGCGTGCCCCCAGGCTCTGCTCCAGGGCTGCTCACCCTACACCCCGGTCCCGCACACCCGTCCTTCGGCGTCGCTCCCTGCTCGGATCCTCACGAACACCCACGTGACCCGCTCTAACTCCAGCCCGCTGAGACGGCGTCCAACTGCCACCCCCGGGGACAAGCGTCCGCGGCTCCGGCCAAGCCGAAGACCTAGCCGGCGGCCCGACACGCCGTGCACCTTCTCCCCCCACACGTGTGCACGCGTGGCTTCCTCTGCGTGGGGGGCTGGGACCGAGAGTCGACTTCCAGGCGATGCCGGGCTGGCATCTCAGCTCCAGCTAGAGCAGAGACAGACGGTGCTCCGAACGGGACGTGTGCCGGGGGCCCCGTCCAGGGCCACACGGCCCAGGGAGCGGATTCTCTGCCCCGCCTTGTTTCCCCCATATTTATGCTTCCTGGGGGAGGGGCGAAATGTCAGCCCTGCTGGTCCTAAGTGTGCATCCTCCCAGCATCACAGATTCAGAGAGGCCTAGCGGGGGTCGGGGGTCCAGGAGGGGCACCTAGGGAACTCTGAGGGGCTGAGCTTTAGGCCTTCTCTGTGGCCCGGGCATAGGGACTCGCTCTGATGGCTCCCTGCAGCGGACAGGTGCGGGGGGTAGGGTGGGGTGGGGGAAAGGATGCTGGGGAGACAGACGGCTGCTCCTGTGAGCTGCCCCCAGCCTTCCCCGGGGAGCCGGGTGCTGCGCCCTCGGTGCTCACGACGTCCTGGCTCCTGCCCTCTCCCAGCACCGGTTCCTCGCCGCGGGTTCTTTGGATCACGAGCCCTTCCCTCTCACGGATGGATCTACCTTCCCGCAGAGCAAGGATGTCCTTGGTACCGGTCACCTCCGGTCCGCCCTCCACACCTAGGCTCCCCACTTCTTCGCCCTGCCCGAGATGAGCCTCCCCCTGGCTCCTTCCCTGCAGGGCCATGCAGGGCCGACCCCCTGGACGCAAGGTGGCAGGTCCTGTCCGAGTCCCCCCCTCCGCATAGCTCTGGCTTCTAGAATCAGCCTCCTCCCCTGCCCCTCCCGCCCTCGCTCTGCCCTTCCCGACTCCAGCCCTGCGCTGTCTATCTCTTCAGGGCTGGCCGTCCCCTGCCCGCCCCAGACAAACGGCTCCTTTATTACACCCTCCTCATGTTACCCAATTAGAGCGTGCCACCTGGCTCCCGCCAGGCCCTGCCGAACACAGCGCCCTATTCATCTTTGTTTCCCCGGGACCCAGAACGGAGCCTTTCACACCACGGGCGCTTCATGAATCCGGGGACGGGGACGATGGAGCAGGGCGGGATGCAGGAGCCTGGAGGCCGGCCTGCAGATCGGGCCGGGGGGGCTTTGGGAGTTCTCTCGGCCGGCCGGGGTGGGGTGGGGGGTTCAGGGCAGGACGCCGAGCTCGGTGCAGTGCGGTGGACACGCACGAATTTACGTGCGATGAAGCGGGAGGTGCCGTGGGGCAGGGCCCCCTTCACAGCGGGCAGCGGCCTGTGACCCGGCCTGCTTCCTTCTGCGCCGTCTCAGGTTCAGGTTCTCATCACGGTTCGCCAGACGGATTTCATGCCCCACAGGATGGTTGCAGCCCATGGCTGCGCCCCGGGCCCGGTGAGTGACCTCGATCGCTCCCTCCCGTCTGGGGCATCTGCGGTGCCATGGGTTGAATTTGGACGCACGACCAGCGAGAACGTAATAATGTCCCAGGGACGATGCTTTCGATGGGAACAGGGGTCACGGCCTTGAAAAATCAGATGACGCCGCCGTTCTAGCTTCAGAGCTGACCTAGTATTATTATTATTATTATTATTATTATTATTATTATTAATTATTTTAATAGGTTTAGCCTCGTTTGGAGGAGGGATGGGTTGGAGATGCTACATTGCACTGATGGACGTGAGCAGCTTTGAGCATCGGGCTCGGGAGAGCCAGTGTTGGGGTCGGCGGGCCGAGGTCCCCCAGAGCAAGTCTGAGAGGAAAGCTGAGCTCGTGTGCGTGCCCGAGGGCCCCCGGGCCTCCCTTCTGTGTCCTGCTGCCCCCAGCGCCTCCTTCTCCTCCTCAGCACAGACGGGCTCGGTGCCCCGGTTACCCACCAGGCTCGGCTGGGAGGGCAATCTGGGCCTGCGCGTCCTTTTGAAACGATGGGGGAGGACGCGGGGGACCAAACAACGGGCACAGCTCGCGAAGCGCGAGCAGGAGGTGCCACCGAAGGCCCCGCCCGGCACAGGGTGAGTCTTGTGAGAGGCCGGGCGGCGGAGACGAGGTGGAAAGAGGCACCCCGGCCGCCCTTGGGGACCCACGTCGGGCGTGGTGTCCTGGGGAAACGCAATGAGCCCTTCCTGGGATGGGAGACTCAGACTATTTTCCCGACTGGCCCTTGGGGCTGTGCCCGCCGGCTTCCTCCCGCCTGTCGGACCCCAGAGGGGTTATTACATCAGCCACTTTCCCCCTCCTCAGTCCCCCCGGGAAGCCGGGCAGCAGGGACCTTTCCGACACAAATAAACCATGATCTCAGGTAGCAGCCCCGCCTGGAAAACAGGAGAGAGACATCCCGAGGGTTTCACTGGCTGAGAGGAATTCAGCCACCAGGCCGGCCTCTCGGGCGGCAGGCCAGGCCCCGCTGGAGAGAGGGCCCTGGAAAGACAGGTTTGGTGACTTCCCACAGTGAATGGCCCTCATCGCGGGAGGGAAGCTCCTGTTCCCTGCTGTCCTGTGGCATTTGTGTAAAATAGAAAGAAACGCCAGCCAGGATCCCCACCCGTGTGGGCAGAGAGCGAACGAAACCCCCGACAGTGTCGGAAAGCCCTCGCTTTCTCAGGTGCGGGGCCTGGAACAAGGGCGCCGGCCTCTCTCCCTCCTACGTCCCCCAGAAAGCTTCCAGAAGACAGGGCAGAGGCCCGTTGCGTGCGTGCACGTCGGACACACACGTGCCTTTTGCGTCCCTGTCGTGGTGAACATCGCCGTGTGTCTGAAGCCTCGGGAGCCTGAGGGCCCACGCGGGGGCCCAGAGCACCCCAGTCCCCCTGCTCTCGGCTCCCCCCGCTCAGAAGACATAGCCATGGTCCCCAGAACGGAGGGCCCTGTCCCTGCATGTGAGTCCTGCTCCCCGACGAGCCCGCCTACGTCGCGTCACCAGGGACGAACCTTCATCCCGACCGAAGGTGCTTTATCGGAACGACAAGTCCAACGAAAAACGGGAAAAGCCAGCCCTTGGCCCACGGAGAAACGACGCAGGCCTCGGAACTCCTTCTGCTGTCTTTCTAGAAACATCTCCGTGCGAGCCGTGGTTCTGGGAGAGGAGACGGACAATGTGGGGGGCACGCAGGACCCCGTAATCGGGGCCAAAAACGTAGCGGGCGGTTCCATGCGGCCCGCGGGGTGGATCGCTAAGGGGCCAGAGCGTCCCCTCCTCCGTTTTCTTCTCTCCTCCTTTCTTTTCCCTCCCTCCCTCCCTCCTTACGTTCCCCCCACCTCTACCCCGGTCTCTGCAGAGTCCCGGGCTGCGAGGTGACCGCCTGCCCCGTCTGCACGCCCACAGCAGGTCTGGAGACAACACGGACGCAGAAGGACATCAGCGCTCAGCTGGCCTCTCAGGGGATGTCGATGGTCCTCCCCAGCCCGGGGCACTCTCGGTCGGGCCTCGACTCCACCTTCGAGAACAACCACGAACCCCGGCTCTAACGCAGGACACCGCGGCCCTGACCGCGGCACCTGACCGCGTGGACGTCCGGCGCCTCCATCCCTCTCCCACCGGGAGGAAATGGGTTTGTTGTCCACATCTCACGCCCATTTTAAAACCGTGCATTTGGTCTCTTCCTCCCAAGAGAAGCTCTGCTGGGATCCCCTCGTGCTCCTCGGGATTACCTGAAGATCGCATCGGTCAAAGGCAGGTGAAGGAGAAGGCTTCGTGTCTGGGGAGGGCGAGAACCGCCTCACAGCCACGTGCAGGCCCCTTCCCTTCGGCAGCAGCGAGCACGGCCGCCTGTGGCCTTCCAGGGCGGCGTCGGGTCTGTCCGTGCGGCCACGCACACCCCTGCCCACCTGCAGCTCTGACCGTCCAGCACGACGCGCTCTGCCCCAGCCTTGGTCCCCGTGGGGGGCGACACGCTCATACGAGGCCTGGAGCAGACGCGACATCGCGGCCCGTCGTCGCTGAGCTCTGTGGGGCGCCCCAGACGCCTACAGCATCGGAGTGGGTGGGGGGGACACGTCCGCGGGGCAGAGTTGATGCGGCGTCACATGTGGGGCATCACCGCGGGGTCCCTGGCCCGATTTAAAGGACGCCTGCAGGCGCGTGGGTCCTCAGCTGCTAGTTGGAGGCTGGGCCGCATCAGAATCACCTGGGTGGATACTTAAAAACACGCGTGTGCCCACCTTTCCCAGAGAGTTAGATTTTCAGCAGATTCCTGCTTGGACCACCCGCCACCCCGTCTGCACCCTGAAAGGTGGTGACCCACAGCAAGCGAACGCCGATGAACAGAATCCGGGGTTCGCTGCGCCTTGTTTCAGGGATTCGGGGTGACGAGTGCCATCTCCGCGGGGTTTGGCAACGTACCCTACATCCCCAAAGAAGTCGCACGTCCCCACTAAGGGCTCGAGTCCCCCCTGTCCTCAGGGGTTATCTGGAGCCCGAGCTAGCCACATTTCAGTTCCCTCTCCTCAAAACGGGGGTCATCCCCTACCCCTGCTCCTGGTTGGGAAAGACCACCTGGGTGGGGGTGGGGAGGGCTACCCAGTAAAGGATGAACGCGGAGCTGAGGCCCAGCAGTGGCCTTTCGTGGCGGCCTGGCAGGTGGATTGCCGGTACTTAGGCCAGGTCAGGCAGCGTGGGAGTCAGAGGCGACGTGTGTGGGGGCACGGGCCAGGTAAACCGAATGTCAAGGGGCCGTCCTTCTTCCGGCCTCTTGGCAGGCGGCCGAGGGTCTGGAACTTTCCAGAAAACGCTGGTCTTAGCCAGTGACCTAGAGGAGGAAGCCGGACAGCCCACGGGGTGAGGGACCGGCTCGCAGAGCACGTATCGTGGGCCACGCTCGAGCGGTGGGAAATGTCCTTTGCCGGCTTGGGGGGCTCAGGGGTTGGAGTAGCGGGGAGCACAGGGGTGTCTCTGGCGCTGCTCATTCCGGACTAGCCTTGCCACCCTCTCAGTGGGGAAGAAAGAGGCAGGAGGGGAGCCCGGGGGACGGGAGGAAAACAGGCCTTAAAGGGCATCAGCAAAGGGCCGGCCATGAGGGACTCTGTGCCCCTTACAACGAGGTCCCTCACGTGGTGGGGAGAGGTCCTGGCCGCCTCGGCCACGTCCATGTTAAAGGCTCTCACGTTAAGAGATGAAGAAAATTGCCAAGAACGCGGAGACGGAATCAAAAAGAAATGACGAGGGTTTGGTTAAAAGTGGCGCAGCGACCCTCTTTAATCCTGTCGGAGACCCCTGCGGCTGTCCCTCGCTTGCTCAGGTGACATCAGGAGTCTCGTCGAGGAGGCGGGCCAGATCCTGCGCCCTCATCCCCGCCAGGATGGACTTCGCTCGGGAGCAGGCTCTGGGGGGCCTTCTGCCTGGGAGTGGGACCAAACGGCAGCCCGCGTTAGCCGGAATTACGGTTCTCAAAACGTAGGGTGCACCAGCCTCACCCTGGCTTGTGCCAGACGGTCATCCTCCGTCCCACCTGCACGGTTTGGAGTCAGCGGGCTGGAGGCGGAACCGCGGGTCTGCATTCTGAGGTGCATCTCCCTGTCCCCTGCCCTCGCCCCACAAGCTGAGATGCCCACGCAGGCAGCCCGGCCATGCCTGGACAGGCTCTGGGGCAGCTGGTCAGGGAGAGGCGGGCCTCACCCGTCCATCCTCCCAGCCGGCCACCCGGAGGATGGCCACCCGGTCACGGCAGGGCTGGGCCCAGCGTGGGACAGTTCTCCCCGAGAGGCCTGAGACCTCTGCTTCCCGCCCAGGCCTGGAGCAGGCTGCAGAGCAAATGGGGACAATCGGACCTGAACGCACGTCGTGCCTGCTTTTGTTTCGGAATTGAAAAAAGGAACGACAGCAAAAACAAACAAAAAGAGCAAGAAGAAAGAGGAGGAGGAGGAGGAGGAAGGGAGGATCGGCAAATATGAGGAGAACCCAAGGTCCCTGGCATCGCCCAGCGCTTCCCGTCAGGCAGGGACCCAGGAGGCCATCTGCTGGGCCAGTCTAGCTCTGCTCCCGGCCACCGGCTCCCTGCCCGGCCCCAGCCTCATCATCAGGTTCCCCACCCCCGGACCACCCCCTGGACCACTCCGCCTGGACGTGGCCTTGGCCGGAGTGTTCTCACCGTGACCCACGAGCGGCGTAAGGTTGAACAAGGACATTTATTTGTAAAACCAGTTCCCAGGGGAGGAGAGACTGTATCCGTAGAAAGTTAGCCGGCGACCGCGCAGACGGCCACAGGCGCACATTCGTGAGACCCGGGGGGAGACCAAGCGGACAGCGCGGCGGCCGACGCCGCAGCCACCAGCCCCCGGCCGGCACAGAAGCAAAACGTCTTTTCCGCTCCAGACCCGGAGGGGCCCAGATGTCCCGCGAGGCGGCGATCCGGTCCGACATCCACGACGACGTGCGCGGGGACCCGGGGCGGGGGCGTTTTGTCCCCCTCCTGTTCTGCGTGGCTCGTTCGCTTCCCACAGATCTCTGCGTCCGGTCCCGGCCTGCTCACATGCCCATCCTTATACTCTGAATGATCTGGAAGATGGCTGCGAGGGGAAACGAGACAGCTCAGAAGGCCGCCAGCGCGTGCTGCGACCACGACCCCGCAGGGGTCCCACCCAGCTTCTGCCCGCCCCGGGCCCCTGACACCAAGCCCGGCGCTGACGAGATGTCTCCTAACGAGGGGCTGAGTTAACCAGAGGTCAGCGGGTTTCTTCAAAGAGGCAGCCTTGCCTGCCGCGCCTGCTGACGGGCCCCTTGGGGATTGGTGGAGAAGTCCTGCTAATCCTCCCGGGGGAAAGGCCAGAAATCCCTCAGGGGCCGAGGGACCTGGCCCCTTTCCCCTGGGCTGCTCTGCCCTGCTGGGGCACAGGGCCCCGTACTGATTGAACAGGCCGGCGAGGCCGTCTTTGTAGAGAGGCTGTGGCCTGGAAAACATGCAGGCGGAAAGGTGGGTGCTTGGAATAGACGCCCGAGGCTGAGCTCCTGGGTCAATGACCCTGACCCTGACCCCGACCTGAGCAGATCTGGCTGCCCCGAAGGCCCTGGAATGGGGGTGCCGGTCCCGGAGAACAAGGCTGATTTGCTCGGGGGCTCGTCTTCACCAAACGGACCTCCTTCCTGAGATGCCCGGGGGCGGGAGCCTGTAGCCGTCCCCGAGGACTCCTGGGACCCGCACTTATTGTGCTAAGAGCTGGTCCCGGAGCCTCCCAAGCTGGCTCTGCCTATGGGTTCCCGTGCGTCCCAGGAGGAGAAAGCCCCAACTTCTGTTTCGCACCCTCCCAGCGGGCAGTATCCGTCCATCTCGATGAGGACGATGAGGACGGGAATACTGAAAATGGCAATGGTCCCGCTGTCGGTGACACACCCAGGGACACGGCTTCCTAAGGAAAACGAGCTACCCAGACCCTCAGGGGAAAGGCATCGGGTGTCTCCTCTAAGGCAGCCAGCACGCGCTGTGTGCCCCGCGCCGTGCTTCGGGGACGCACAGATAAATAACGCAGAGGGCCCTGGGGGTGGCGTTGGACAGCTGGGTCCGCAGGGTAGATCAAGCACCAACGCATCCTTATTTTTTTACAAAAAACAGACAAACACACAAACCAACAGACAAACCCAAAACCCGCACACATTGCTCCTACTTTCCTGAACTGGGTGTACACCAAACACGATTTAATGTTGACTGTCCAGGAACGTTCGGTGTGACCACACGAGGACAGTCATCGATCAGGTGCCGCTGCCGTATCGTTACGGGGGTGGGGTACACAGGCGGTCGGCTCCCCCCGGCCTCTCATTTCTGCTTCTTACTGTTTTGTTATTTTATTTTATTTTATTTTATTTTATTATTTTATTTATTTTATTTAATTATTTTATATTTTATTTTATTTTTATTTTATTTATTTTATTTTATTATTTTATATTTTATTTTATTTTTATTTTATTTTATTTTATTATTTTATATTTTATTTATTTAATTTAATTTTATTATTTTATATTTTATTTTATTTTTATTTTTACTTTTTATTTTTATTTTATTTTATTTTTTGTGTCCATTATTCATCTCTCTGCTGTCACCACACCGACCTCAATGGGCTTCTCTTATCACCTTGCCCCGGACCACGAGCATCACATGTGAAATTCGAGCCAACCGGTTCGCTGTGACCGAGGGCCTTCATCCGCCGCCTTGCGAGGTTTAATTCTGGTCGCACTAGACGATTGCTTGGCCTGTTCTGGGATTTTGGGTGGGTCTCGACGGCAGTTGCTAGATGGATGAGAATGTATCTTCCCCAAATGTATAGGCTCACAGAAACAGCTGACGTTTCTGTCCTCCCCACCCGAGGCTGAAGGGAAAAAAATGTAAATTTGCGGTATTCTGGCTTCAGAGGGGTGCTGGGAGGCCGCTGTAGCGTCCACGACATTGAGAAAACGCTATTTACGCCTCCTATGCCTGAGGCTTTGGGATCCCGGAGACATCCCTCACCTGGTAGCGTGGAGTGACAGCGCCAGGTGGCCTGGTTGGCCTTGCAGGTCTTCGCTGAAGGGCTGTGGGACGGGGCGGATCGCTTAACCTGTCCCCGCCGGTTTCCTCTTGTGTAAAGTGAGGACCAGGACGCTTGCAGGGGTGTTCGGAGAAGTAAACGGTCTGACCTCTGGGCAGGCTCCTCACACGCCAGCACCCGACGCAGGGACGGGTGCTCCTCCACGTCTCGGCTCCGGGACGACCTGCCACCCCGAGCAGGTGCGCACTGGGGGAAATCCCTAACCCCTCTGACTTCTCTGCTTGTAAACCTGTAGGTAGCACGCACCTCCGAGGACTGCGAGGAACAAACACGATGACGTGAGTAGAAGATCGTCCCGTGAGGGACGCTCGACCGTGTGATGTGTCTCTTAACGGCATCCTTAGTCATCGTTTTCAGCGGGATGCCGGCCGGCAGACCCTCGGCCCGTCAGACCCCGTCAGGTATGAACTGTACTTCTGCGTGCCCGTGGTGGCGACCCTCGGAGCGACCCGGCCCTCGGAAGGCTGGCTTTCCGAGGCGGTGATCGGGAAGGGAGCCAAACGCGTGTTCAAAGCGGGGGAGCATGCGGGGTGCCTAGACCCTGACAAGTGAATAACTGAACAGTGGGAGAACAAAGCGGGCCGCAGGAAAGGTGCAGGGCGGGCGGCGGGGAGGAGGGATGCCGGCAGAGGGAGGGACGGGAGGCGTCCCAGGTCGGGGGACCCGGCCTCGCGCGGGTCACAGAAATTCAGAGAAACCCAGGCCAGGGCGGGATGCACGGATTCCAGAGCGTCTCCAGGCTCGGGCCCCTTTCCGTGACATCCTTAGCTGCGATGTGCAAGGACCACTCCGCCACGCGCGGAAACCGACCAGGACGGTCCTCCTGACTCCACGTCTCCCCTCCCCAGCCACCTCTCATCCCGGGTACGACTGTTTCCAGAAACCCGTCCATGCCGGCTTCCTCCAAGTCCTCGCCGTGGATCCCCACCCCCCACCGGGTCCACCCGGCCTCAGCCTCTGCTCTCTTCTCCCCATCGGGAGGGACGTCTCTTGCGAAAGCCACAAACGACCTTCCCTGTCACTCAGGCCCACAGGTGTGCGTCAGCTGCCTTTGCCTCACTTCCCCGTCACCCTCGCCGACACCCCCTCATTGAAACTCCCTCTTCCCTCGGCCTCAGTGACACTGTGTCTCCTGGTTTTCCTTTTTCCTCCTCGTGTGGCTCCGCCCACAGAACCTGTTCCCCGGGTCACCAAGCTCCGCCTGCCCAGCACGCACATGTCTCAGTGAGCTTTCCGGCTTTTTCCTTTTCTTCACGACTTTCCCTCTCCCTGAGCCATCGCACCCGCAGTTTCCGCTGCCACTTGGCTCTCGGCGACGCGTCCACGTCCTCCTCCGCCAGCCCCGATGGCTCCTCCAAGCTCCAGACCCGCCCCTTCTGCCGTCTGACTGACGTCGACACTCCGGTGGCTCAAAGGCCCGTCAGCTCGACAGGACCGTCTCACGGTCTCGTCCCACTGCCAACCCTGGCATCGTTATCCTCCATCCAGCATATAAACCGTCCCTCATGCCCGTCAGAAAGCTGGGCACGAGGAGAGCGCCAGAAAGCCGCCCTGCCCGACACGGGGCGGCTTCGTGAAGCCATTTCGATGCAAAATAGTTGACGGTCAGAGATGGAGGAGTCGCTGAGGAGCGAGGTTAAGACGGGCCGGAGGAAGGGCCTTCAGGAGGATGGGACGGCTCCAGGACGGACACGACTCGATTACTTTCATTTAAAAAAAGAAAAAAGAAACAAGCGGGAGAGCCGGTGGGAAAAGTGTGAGCCTGTGAGAGACCAGAAGGGGCGGTGGGAGACGAGGCGCTGCACAGGCACCAAGTCGAAGGCGAGGGACCGCTTCCTGGCGGCTTCTCCAGAGACAGAGAAGAGGGAAGAGAGGGGGAGACGCGGGACAGGTGGGTGTGGCGGGCGCTGGTCAAGCAGGGACATTACTCGCGAAGAACGCGACGTCCTCTCTGCACACCGAGTGGCACACGGAGGAAGGAGACCGTTCGCAAGCCTAAATGCTCCGCGGGGCACTGGGCAGGGTGTGTCACATGACGAGGGAGGCCACAAGTCCCGGTGAGGGAGGCCACGGCCGATGAGCGACCTCGTCCGACTCCGATGCAGCGGCGGGAAGGAGTTCCAGGGCCGCCGAGTGTCCCCAGCCTCTTGTCGGTGGCTTCTCCAGGGCCGCCCTGTCCTTTGAATGTCCAGCTGCCAGTCTCGGGGGGAAGGTGACTCCCATCTGAGTGTCACAGTTTCTGGAAGGTTCTGGTGACCTCTGGGAGAGGCCAGTGCTTACGCGCGGTCGACCCGCAAACCTGGCGAATTCGCATCTGTCCTGGAGGAGGTGGCCAGGAAAATGTCGGGTGACAGGGGGCTGACAGCCCTGCCCCCTACCTGCCGGGGTGGCAGCCGGGGGCTCACATCGCGTCCTCCACCCGTGTCACGGAGCCAGATGTGCCCCTCCAGGCGTCCTCACCCTCGCCTAGCGGAGCCTCCAGAAAGGTCGTAATGGGACCTTTCTTCCCCTGTGAGCACTGGGAACCTGGGTCGGAGCCTCGCCCAGGAGGTGGAGAGCGGGGCAGCCAGGGTGACTAGGGACCATCCACCCCATGACGATAACGAGCGTCGATACCTCCGTCACCACCAGGACGCCGCTCAACGGCTGACGCACGTGACCCTCGGGTCCTGTCCCTCCCCTGTGCCGTCCCTCACGAAAGCGGCCAGTCCTGAGACGGAGGGGCATGGCCCTTCCAGAAACAGGGAGGCCCCTGGCGCCCCGAAACATGAAGATGGCGGAGTCCAGGCTGGACCAGGAACCTCTCAGGGAACCACTTCTCCCCACGTCCTCCGAGCAGCCTGTCCTGGAGCACGGACCCGCCTGCCACGGGCTGTCGCTCCCTCCCCGCCCCCGCAGGGGCAGTCGCTGGGGATACAGGACAAGAGCACAGTCTGTGACTGACGGACAACAGGAAGGGCCCTGCCCACAAACGGGACACGGCTCACGGCCCTGCAGGTGCTGCGCCGGGAGGCCCTGACCCCGCGACAGCAGAGGCCCGCCTGGGCCCGGCCACCACCTGTTTGACAGCCACGAGGCCCTGGCTGTGCGTTCCCGTCCGGGGGTGGGAAAAGTCAGAATGTCCAGCAGCACAGGAGGCCCCTCACGCACACGCACACGGACCCCACTCCGACGGGAACGCCTGCTCCCTCGTTTGTTCCCCTCTGGTCTGAACAGAGAGTTCTGCTCCTTTAATAATAAAAAGAGAGAAAAAGCTAGAAAACCACTGGTCAACATGTTTTGTTCTTAAAATCCACTTCATTTCTCTCTGAACGGACAAGCGCTACGTGCTCACTGACAAAACTGGGAAACAGAGGAAACAACGAGGACGGCGACCGTTGCCGGCTTTGGCGGGGGGTGCAGGTGCCTGAGCTTTGGGGACACCCAGGCCCCTGCCGTTCCCACCGTCTCTCATTAGGAAACGCACATCTGGCTTCGCCACAGCGCGCGACGGGGAGAGAAATCGAAATTAGGACCATAGGAGGGAGCCGTGGTCTCAGGGAGGGGCTGGGGCCCGGCTGGGAGGAAGGGGTCCCCATCTGAGAATCTGAGGGTGAAGGGGGTTGGGGGGACTCTGGGAATCCCAGGTGGGACCTCGGGGACGGGTAAGGATGCAGCCATGTCACAGAGGGAGCTGAGCCCGCTGCCCCCTGCCCCGCACGGCATCGCAGGGGGCTCGGGGAGATGTGGCGACTGCGACCGCGTCCCCAGAGACAGGCGAACGTTGGCGAACCCACCACGTTGTCCGAACGGCTACCGGGTTAAGGAAAAGACCTAATTTCGTCGAGTCCGGGGGCATTCTCATCAGAGAGGGAGGTGGGGCGTGCTGAAGACACCTGTCCTGTGAACACGGTGGCACTTCCTTCACGAAACGGTCCGGCGAGGGGCCGCAAGGACGGGCCCCCGGCCCTGCCCCTGGGCCCACGACCGAGAAAGACGTCGCTCATGGCCGGCAGCACACTCTCCCCCGGAGCTGCGGCGTGGCCTCAGGCTCCTTCTCGGGAAGGCCTTTCACAGAGCCGAGGACAAGAGGAAGACAGAAACCCAGGGGCGAGGCATCGGGGCCACCCCTCGTGGCGACGAGCATCCTCCACGTCCCGGGGACAGGCCCCGAGCCTGCGAGTGCCTTGCGAAGATAGCAGACGGCTGGTCCGCGTGACAGACAGTGACAGACAGCATCTCCGCTATCTCAGATCGCCACGGCGGGCCGCGCTTGTCTCTGAGCCCCGAGATAAAAGCGAGCGTCTTCAGAGGCTGTCACGCCGCTTCCCCGAGACGCAGGTTTGGAAACGGGGGACTGAGAGGGCCGGGAAGGGAAGGGCTGCTTATCTGGGGGGCCCCACCGCCGGCAGAAATGCGAGATAACGTTTTCATAAAACGGCATCGGCGGGGGAGGGGGCGAGTGAGCTAGATCCTTGGGGCTTCCGTGCGGCTCTGGGGTCCTGGGCGACCAAACACGGGTAAATGCGACCGGTTAGCACATTCCAAACCAGCCCCGTGCTGAGGCCTCTTCTCCCGTCGCGGCCCCCGGGTCAGCTTTCAGCCAGCCCCTGGCCTCACACACCTTTTGCCCGGCCTGGGCTTTGTCCGCCTCAGGCGCGCCGACGCGTCTGCGGAAACGGCCCTTTGGCTCCCCGGTGCCGGGCAGGGAAGTGGGTTCATAGGGCAAGGGCGGGGCTCTCGAGAGCAACCCCTTCATTCACTTCGGGAGATTTCGTGTCTCCTGTCTGTGTGAAAACATACAAAACGGGAACCACCAGGGACACGAACTCGGGGAGGGCGCAGGACCTCTCACCGGGGCTTGGCGAGATGGAGCTGGAGCCTGGCGTTCGGGTCCCCCGCGTCCGCAGGAGAGAGACCCGGCAGGGGACAGGAGGCGTGTGTGTGTGGGGGGGAGGGGAGGTGTGCGAATCCCACCAGAGACCCCGTGCATGTCGTGCGAGTGTGAGGGGGAAGAATGGGTGCGAGGGTGTCCTCGGCACAGGCGGGGGTGCCCCTACTTTGGACTCCAGGTCCGGGACAGAGGTGAGGGCGGGCGGGGGTGAGGGCCTGCCACCATCTCGGCCTCACTGCGTCAGGCAGAGGAGCCCGTCAGCGGACGCTGGGCCTGAGGAAACCGCGCTGCGTTAGATGCAGAGACGGGCTGGGGAGCCTGTGGCCTGCGCCCCCGAAAGCGAGCAACTCAAGACAGGCGGCGGGCTCCGCAAAGCCCACGGAGCTGTGACCAACCCCAGCGGGGTGGCCGGGGGGACTACCTCAGGAGACGTCGTGTCCTTCATGACACGCCTGGCTGAGAAAGGACAGGCACAGGGATAGGAGGCCACGGGCCCAAGGACGCATTGACAGGGCGACACAGTTGTGGGAGGGCAGGGCCCGACGCAAGCTGAGGGTCACAATAAAGTGCTAAAGTTGGCAAAAACCAAGAAAGGCGGCGGCGGGGGCTCTTCTTAGTGACGACTGGAAGGGAAGAGGCAAGGTGGGCCGTTCGGGAGGTGCTTAGGTGGCGAGGGTGGAGGCCCCCCTCCTGGGGCGGGAGTGGGGCTTTTAAGAGAGACCCCAAGGGCTCCCGGCCCATCCTCCTGGGAAGGGCGCCCCGGGAAGGTGCGAGGAGAAGCCTGTGACCGGGGTGAGGCCCGCACCCGGCCACGCCGGCTCCCACGCCAACCTGAAGGGCGGGGTCTCTGCGTGTCACGGGCTTCTCCAGGTCTAGGCTTTATCTGTGACTCGGTGACACGATATACAACGTCCAGAGACAATAAAAGCTGGGACAGAAGGGATTAGATAAAGGCTCAAGGGTCAAGGTCGAACGACCCACGGGCTGGCCACGAAGCCTGAACAGGTAGATGACTTTTAAATACAGAAGAATTTCCTGCTTTTCCGCAGCGTGCTGAGGTGCGCGCTTTTGTTCCCTTGTTTTGTTTTGGGGTGAAGATCAGAGACAGGTCGTCTGAGGTCACGGAGGAGGGCACATCCCTGATGGAGATGCCGCGTGACGCCCCAAAGCCGTGGCGGTGACGGTGTTCGCTGCTCTGAACTACGCACTGCTGGCCAGGGACAAGAGGCCGAATGCGTCCCGCCCTGTCACTGCCCGCACTGCACGCGGTGGGGCGGGATGGGATCGGTGCGGCACTCATCGTGCATGTTCTTCTGTGCGGCCAGGCGTTACGGCCGCTCCGCAGAGGACAGCTGACAACCAACGACGACATTTTAATGGAAATATTCGTGAGGCTCTGGATTAGGCCTCAGACAGGTCAATTGGGATCCTGCCGAATGGGGGATATCTGGCTCCATCCATCCATCCATCCATCTTCCTTCCTTCCTTCCTTCCTTCCTTCCTTCCTTCCTTCCTTCCTTCCTTCCGTCCTTCCTTCCTTCCTTCCTTCCTTCCTTCCTTCCTTCCTTCCTTCCGTCCGTCCTGAGCACTCCCTATATGCTAAATACTATACTCGGATCCACGAATTTAGTGGGAAACAAGCACCGAGTGTCTATCCTAGTGGAGAGAAATGACACATAAACAAGCAAACACACGACGTAATTTCAAATGTCGGGAAAGGCTATGAAAAAAAATAAAGTAACGCGTGACGGGGAGAAGGGCCGGCCTCGGGCAGGAGGCATGCAGCCGCCCCTCTGCAGCTTGCGGGAAGTTTGAGTGGAGAAGAGCTTGGTGGGTCCTGGCTGGCCAGCAGCTCCGTGTGCGTCTAGAACGAGCTGTGACTGTGCACGGTGAGATGCAAGCCGGGACAGATTAACAAGAGCGGAGTGACGAGAGCAAGGGCAGCGACGACCCTGCTGCCTCTGCAGCGCTCACACCGCTCCCGACCGACTTCTGCAGCTGCACGTGCTATTCTAAGGGGGCCACGGAGTGTGCCCCGAAGAGGCATCTAGAACCCACAGCTCAGGAGGCCAGGCTGAGGGACTGGGGAAGTTTAGCTCGTACGGAAATGGGGTGGCTTTGCGAAGGAGTGAGCGCCCCGCCCCCAGAAGCATTCCAGCAGAGGATGGGGGAAACTCTGTTCAAGACGAGGGGCCCCCCCATAGGGGGCCAAAGATGCCCTTCGAGGACACAGCTTTGAGAACGGGGCGCAGCTCTGTCTGAGTGGAGCACCTCCTCGTCTTGGAATGCCACATCGTCCTTAAATTACCCGAGCCTCGAGCCACCACCAGGCCACGTCCTTCAGGTCCCAGGAGGGCGGTTTCCTGAAGGTCAGAGGTGCTGCTCTATCTTTAGTCACGGGTGTCTCTTGCCCTTGGGGCAGAACGACCCCTTTGGGGGAGGCCTAGGTCTCTGCGGAAAGATGGAGCCCCGGCCTTCCCTGCCCTCAGCAGCGGGGAGGCGATGGAGATGGGACCCCCCAAAGGTCGGCCTTGCTGTTAGAAACAACCTCCACTCGCCAGTATTTCAGAGGCTGACCCCTGGGGACCAGGGACGACGTCCAGACTCCCAGGGACAAAACCCGGCTGGAAAGGACTGCATGGTCCTTCCGCTCAAGGCTCCTCTTTGTATGCGTGCGTTTGCCTGTCGCCGTGGGTTCAGCTCTCCGAACCTGTCCCCGTGCGGTCTCGACGTTACCTGGAGTCTCGGGTCAAAGCTCAGTCCTACCTGGAAGCGCCGAAGCGCTTCCTTTTAAGGCACTGGCCCTCCCTCTCTCCCTCCCTCCCTCTCTCTCTCTCTCTCTCTCTCTGGAATGTGGGTTTCCCTCGGCCAGACCAGACGGGTGGGGTGCTCCGCTCCCTGCTCCCAATGCCTGCCTCAGGCTGCGTGCCCCGTGAAGGTTTAACTGACCCCTCCGGGGTCTACCACCGATTTCAAGGCTCCACGTCATTGCTCCATGATTCTAATCGGATCGTCCGTCAGTTCTGTCCCTATTCGCATGTGGTCTGCCGGAACAGAAACTACTAGGAACCCCGTTAAGATGGAGTCTTCGGGGGGTGATTGGCTTGAATCTCAGCCTCGTGTGTTTCTTGTCTGTTTCCCTTGTGAACTAAACATGGCTTTCTGAAGGAAAGAGGAGGACGTGGGACTTAAGGCCAGCGAAAATCCCGTACCTGAGCCACAGACGACGAAAACAAACAGTGCCAACAGCCACGGTCCCACGGGATACTTCTCTTCTTGCGGCCTCTGGAAGAGAACGGGAGAAAGGAAGGTTAGGCTCGTTCTTTCGAGAAACATCTACCGAGTCCCGCCAGTCACTGAACCAGACGCTGGGGTCACCGCTCCGAAAGGGACAGACTCAGCCCCAGGGTCCTGTGGGCAGAAATGGATGAAGACAAATCGTAAAGGATCAGATAGGTTTGGAAAAATTCATCAACAGCCTTAATTACACTCCTGTGACTCAATCGACTTGGAGGTCTTAAATGACCCGGGGACAGGATAGAAACACATAAAACCAATGCAGCGAGTTGGGAGCCAAAGATGCGACTATGATGATAGTTTCCACGGGCAGACTCCCTCCTGAGAGGTCAGGAGCCCCCGTTTCCAGCAGCCATGACACCAGGCAGCTCCATCCTGCAGCCCAGAAGCGAGGCTCGGGTTTGTTAACTCTACCGGAGCTGGGGTTGAGCTGAGGCCTGCCTCATCACAGAGCCCGGGCGTGTTCCACCGACGGATTCCCCTTTAATCCCCCAATCTGAGAATTGCGAGTGGGGTCAGAGGGCACGGCCACGCTGTCAAGACCTTCCAGGTGCCAAAGCCTCGGGGGAGGCAGGTGCAGCGGCTGTGCGTGAACGTGAGGGGAGCGGCGTTTTGTGATCAAGTTCTTGAACCTTAAGTGAAGCTTCCACGGTGGGGAGATCTCTGCATCCCTGGGGAGCAGTGTGGGGGGCTGTTGTGCTCATACCAGTCGAACCCCACATACCTCCTGCTCGTCTCAAACCAAAAACACAGACGTCATAAGGACATCCCTCTGCAAGCCCTCTATTTGCAGGTAGGACTTGGTCCTTAAAATCAAATCAATTGAAGGAAAAACACTATTTTCAGAGAGGCACCTGAAAAAGCGGTGAATTTCCCCCAGAAAAAGGGAGAAGAGAGAAAAAATAACTCCCTCATTACTGGCCCATTCGCATGAGCCCCGGATAGGCTGCGGCTGATATAAGTTCCTCCATTCACTGCAGGGAAGGCAAGAATTCTTTGTTCCTCAGCTTCCCGGGGACACTTTTAGAGCGTCTTCTCCTTCTCTCCTACCGCCAGCGGGTTCCCTTGTCACTTTATATCGCCGTGTCCTTTTCCTTAATAATTATCCCAGTTGGTAAGTCTCTGTTTATTCTTGCGATGACGTGTTTAGCGTCTGCCTCTGCCCCAGACCGCAGGCCCCACAGGAGCAGGCCTTTCCCTTGTGTCGGTCAGCGATGGCAATGGCTGGTGCAGCACGTACACATAGTAGGTGTTCAATAAATGTCCATCGAAGAACGAGCAAGCACCGAAGTGACCCCTCAGGCCAGGCGGAGTGAAGACAGGGTCTAGGAGGGATGCTGTCTGATTGACCACTCTTCCTAAGGGCGGACCGAGATGGCCCTCTTCGGCTTAAGTGGCAGTGGCAGGTAGACCCTGAGGATGGAGACCTTGACAGGCCGCACCGACCGCCACGCCCGCACGGAGGCAAATCACACTGCGGGGAAAGACGTGGCTGCCCTTGACGCGACAAGGTCAAAGCCAGTCTTAAAGCATTGCGTAAGGTCACTTCAACTGGCGCGAGTATGGGGTCATTCTTTGGCACATGAGACCCGGTCCAAGTCAGATCCAGGACACAGGAGAGGTCTAAAATAAAGTCACCCGAGCAGAGTGCGGCATTCCTCCCTCCCTCCCCTCTTTCGCCAACTTCCTAACACGTCGCCACTGTCGACCAGAAGCTGAATCTGGTGCTGTCACCCTGCCAACGCCGCAGAAAACATTCATTCTTGTCCCATCCCCAGCAAAGACAACAAGTGAATCCAGAGGCTGTAAATGACTTAATGGGCTGGTCACATACCACACGAGGTCCTTTATTTTTCCTTCGCAGGAAAACACGAATTATCAACGCACAGGGCTTGGAACAAACACCTTTTGGATGACATTTCCCAGCGAATCAATATTATTGGGGACTTTCCGAGCTCAAGGACCTGGGTAAACACAATACCGACACGTCCTCGAGGCTCCAGAATGTCACGGAACGGCTTTCTCTGGGATAAGGCAGCAGCAGCGTAACTCAGACCTCTGAAATTCAAGTTCCTCCTTCATTCCAGAGAAGTTACTACTGTCTAATCATGAAACGATTATTCCATTTCTCCGTTTCTTGGCTTTATCCGCTCGCCGAGAGAATCAGATGGAGTCACTCCACAGCTATTCGCTAATATGAAAAATACCAAGGCATCTGCCTACAACTAACGGATTTTATTTCTGAATGACTGGTCTGAATTTTCAGTTACAATCTGTCCGTTTGTCCCCATAGATCGAATTTCTTCTAAATAAGTTAACTCTTTCAAAGTCTAATCATGTTTGGCCTGTAATTAGGAAAATGAAATTTAGGATTTAAAGCTTTCTTTTTTGAGGAAGAATTTCGTTTTTCTTTTTTTGGTTGCTGGTCCACTTATAATAAAGTTAACCAAAAACCCTTCTAACGAAGCGAAGTAAAATAAATACACGTTGTGGCTTGGTTTGGAAACCTTTTATTACAAATTTAGTTGGGCCATTTAACAACCCTCACGGGTGCCAGGAACTTTGGAAGGGCCCACTCCACGTGACCTCAGAACCTATTAAAAAGCCCCCACGACGTCCATTAAACATAGTTCGAATCCAGCTCTGAAAGCTGAGTTGAGTAGAACTGTGGGTGACTACATCTTCTAGATATTTAAACAGACTTTTCTCCAAATTTTCCATTTTTTTTTTTTTCTTTGAGAGCCAATAATTTTTGTTTCGGGTCCCAAACGTTTTCTAGTGGTCTCGAAAAGCTAGGCACTGAGTTTCCCAAGCCTCGTGGGTAACCCAGCTCTGCAAATTAGTTCTTACTTTTGTCGCTACGTTTATAGTCAGGTAAGTGGTCACCTGAGGTCCCTTAAAAACCGAACTCTGGTTTCTTAGCTCCTTGGAAGGATGGAAAGACTTTCAGTGCATCGGTGAGTCTGAACGACATCCTAGGAGGAAGTGATCTCCTGGGGGTACACAACTCTGGATGCTTAAACGTCATTTAAAATCGTCAGTGTCAGCTTGGGTGGCATATTTTTTTTTTCCTGAGTAATAATAGGGGAGACATAGGTCTATGTGAAAAAGGGTTCTAATTCAATGGCGCATTGGCCAATCATCACTCAATATTCTAACTCTCGAGTCAAGAGAATTTCAGGCATGACTTCAGCCTGGGCACGAGGCTGGGCAGAGCTGAGTTTGCCCCTAAGGTGGCTCTGCCACAGCACCGCTTGGTTCTGCGAGAATTCTGGTGTAAAGATGACTGTAGATCCAGCCGTTTGCTCAGTTAATCAAACAGCATCCTTTTTTTTTTTTTTTTTGGCTAGAAAGAAGTGTTTCTACAAGTCTGCAGGCTTTTCCAGCCAAATCCCAAACTTCAGCTGGACTTCCTCATAAGTGCCTGGCGTTAGAGATTCCTGGAGCCTTTGCTCACACACTTGGAGAGGCGGCGCGATGCCGCTGAACCTCCAGACTCGTAGACCTGGCACTCTCTGTTGAAGATCAGTGCTAAAAGGCACGGAGTTCACTTAAAAGTTGCTGTAAAGCTTCAATCTACAGTTTGGGGGCCACAGTATAGACCTGGCAATAAGCCGGTCTCTAAAGTTCTGGGGCGTACCATCAGACGAGCCTGAATTCCCAGAGCGAACTAAAGTAAAGTTGCATTTGAACTTGACCCGGAGCTGAGAGGCCTCACTGGAGAGGAGGCAAAATAGAAAGATGTGGGGATATGGGGGTCTGGATCTCATGCAACTTCCAGCTGACACGGGGGACTGCTACCAGGGGCCTGGAAAGAAGCCTTCTTGCAGCGGGCATCTGTCAGGCATGGCGACCAGGGCTGGAACCTGGGAGGGGGTGCTGATAAATGGCCTCCCTTTACTCATTCATTCATTCATTCACTCATTCTTCCATCCATCACTCATTAAACACCCATCCTGGCAGCTACTAGGGGTCCAGACCTGACTTTAACTATGTTCCTGTAACTCTGTGACTTTCTGTGTTTCCCAGAGACAAAAGGCCCAGTTCTTTCCTGGGGAGGCCCTTCCTCGCCTGGGTGGTGGCCCCAGCGCCACTCCTAGAGGGGTCACCACCCCCAGGAGAGCCCCCAGGAGGCCCCCACACTCCGAGCCTGGCTCCTGGGGCGCACGTGCTGCGGGACCCCAGCGGGCCGGGCCTGGGCGGAGGATCTGGGGACCCCGGAGCGAGGGGGCCCCGCCCCGCCCCCGCCCCCGCCCCCGCTTACCAGGGTCTTGGCCACGTTGCCCCTCTGCGTGATGTTCTTGCTGTGCTTCTCGTTCGCCATGCGGATCCGCTGTTTGGCCACCATGGCTGGGGCTGGCGGAGATGCTCCGCACTCCCACCCGCACCTGCAAGGGCCCCCCGCGTGAGCCCGGACCGGGCGCGGGCGCTGCAGGTGGCCGGGCGCGCGCCCCCCGCCCCGGCCCCCGGCCCCGCCAGCCTCGCGCACCCGCTCCCGGGCCCCCCACCCAGCCGGCTCCGCGGAGGGAGGGAGGGAGAGGCCGGCCCGGACGGAAGTAATCCTGCATCTCAGGAAACCCGCTCCCACTTCCTCGGCATCCTTCCGGTCCCCCCGGCACCCACCCAGCGCCCCCGAGTCCGCGCCGCGCGCGCCCGGCCGCCCCGGGGGTGCGGGTCCCGCCGCCGCCGAACGCCCCGGGGCGCGGGGTTCTGGCGCCCCCGGGCTTTGTGCGCGCACAGGGGGCCGGGGTGCGCCGCTCGGGGCGCCGCTCCGACGCCCCCGGGGGGGGGGAGTGGGGCGCCCGCACCTCGGGCCGGGTCGCGGGGGCTCCCCGACCCCGGGTGGGAGTCGGGGTGGGGGTGCGGGGCCCTCCAAAGACAGGTGGGACCAGGAGGGGGCTGGGACCCCGCCGTTGGGGACAGCCCAGCCCCGCACCCTCACGGCATCACCCGGCCCCGCGGGGTCCGGCTCCCTGAGGATGCGCATGGCGCGGGCCTGCTTGCTGGGCCGTTGGTTCTGGGGGCGCAGGAAAGGCCGCTCCGCAGCCCGTCGGAGTGAGCGAGGAGGAGGAAAGGTGGAGAGCAGGTCGGAGCAGGTGGTCACTGCCCCGAGGCGCTAGCTTTGCCCGGCTGTGGCCCCCCACGCTTGTCCCAAGGGGCCTGCACTGGAAGGGGGGAGGGGATAGGCGCTCCTGGGCTCTGGGACCCACACACAGCCCCCTTAGGGCCTCCGGGAAGGCCCAGTCCCCGCCAGGGGGAAAGGGGCTCAGTCCCTTCCTTCTCCACCCGCTGACCCTTCTCTGCCTGCTGACCCGATGGTGTTAGCTCTTAGCAGCTTAGAAGAGGGGGGAAAAGGGGAAAGTTCAGCCTGGAAGGTTTGGGGCAGCGAGAAGTGTGGTGGCTTTAGGCCAGCTTTGCCCGGTGAGCGCACCTGTCCCTCCCTGCAGGCGACCTGAGGCTGGGTGTCTACAGGGTTTTGAGTGGGTGAAACCCCTTGCTGGGGAGATAGGGTGAGCACCTCTCTCTTGGAGGCCCTTTGCTGAGCTGATCCGCATTCTTCTCCCGGCTTCCCCTCACGCAGCTTTAGTACAGGCTATTCTTGGTCACCCAGAAAAAGAGCTTCTCCCCGGGGTCAGTGGAGTCAGTAGGAAAGTCGGGGGCTCTATTTTCTACTCTAGAATTTAGTTAAGTTTCCAAACTAGCTCTTACCAGCTTCTTAACCATCACTACCAGCATCTCCCTCATTATCAAAGGACTACAAACCCAGGAGGCCGAACCCCGGTTCCAAGCTTTTGATAATGATGGACTTTTGGGGGGCCTGGAGGAGTGGAGGGGGCAGCCCTGCCTGGGTGGCATTTGCTGAACCTGACTATGGAGTGCGGCCCAGTGCATGCCTGGGCGGGAGGTAGGAAGTGGGTCCCCGCCTGAGTGTCCCCGAGGCTGAGGGGAGCACAGAGCTGGTTTTCCTTTGGGTCCCCAGGTGAGCAGCATTCTGAAATGAGAGATGCCGGCCTGCCCACAGGCTCTGGTGACCTGCCTTGTTTGGGAAACATTTATCTTGACTCCTGACTCCTGCTCGATAATGACCGATTTTACTCCTTTTCCTGCTACGTTTCACTTTGGTAACATTTCAAGTTACATTATAAATAGACTATTATCGCAGCAAACATCCAAATGGAAAAAGGATGTAAAGCGAAAAGTAAACATCTCCATTTCCTCGCACAGCCCCCCACTAATTCGCAGTTTCTAGGTTACCTGCTCCGTATTTTTTATTCGTACACAAGCCTACCCGTATTTCTCCTTTAAAAAACAAAACAAAACAAGACAGGCGCATGCTATACACACTGTTCCACCACTTATGTTTCTCAGTTTATTTATAATATCTCCTTATGCCACCTCTTTTTATTTCACATAATAGTATAATTATGCAGTAATAGATTGAACTATTTTTTCGACGTTTTCAGGTTTTAGTTTTGGGAGTTGCTGACAGCTTTAGTGACTGTCTCTGTACATGAACCCTTAGCCCTCCTTCAATAGATTGGTGGAAGGGAAATCATCACCCTTTAGCCTGTCCTTCAGTAGCGTTACTGCTACGGCATTTGGATGAGGTGGTCTCCTGCTGCAACCTCCATTTTCCCCCCCTTGGTCCCGCCCTTTCGACCTCCACAGTCAGGCCTGTGTTCTGCCGGTCTCAGCCTTGTGTCCTGCCTTGAGGATCTCCATTCTTCACTAAGAAAAGTTTCTCCTCCAGCACAAATCCTGTCCCTCCCTCTGCCCGCCATATGCCAGATGTCTGTGTGGCTTGTCCCAGAGGCCGTTCTGCAGGGCAGCAGGTGCCCGGGTCTGAAGCTGAGTCCTGGAGTTCCAGTTTAACCACCGGGCGAGGAGCCAGCAAGGCCCGCAGTCATCTCGCGTTTTAGAGGTGAGAGGGGCTTCTGGCTGAAGGGGTTGGGGGATGGAAACCCGATCAAGAGCTACCAGTTCCCTTGGGTGTATCCGAGCCGGCAGAAGAATTTTATGACAAGCCTGTAGCCTGCTGCGTCCAAGCACAAAATGGCCTGGAGGAAAGTAGCAGGGAACTGCTAACTGATTAAAATTTCATCTTGGCTGGTCATTTTTTCTTTTTAACCTTTAGTGTGGGAATTTCTAACAAGCCTGTGTGTATTAATCATGAGTCCGGCCCACTTAGGCACTGGGTTTGTGGCTGCGACTGGGTCCGCCCATCTTTACAAACGAGGTATTATAAAGTGTTCAGATGCTACACCGCCGAGCTGTGATGTAGTGGACGCTTGTCATTTTTCTGTGTCTGCCCAACATGCAAACGTCCATTCTATTTGGGTCCCCACTCCATGTGAGAGTTTGGACCTTCTTTCCCACTAAGGGAGCCTGAGGACAGAGACGTGGCTGGGGGGCTGTGACCTAACTTAGTCAGATGCTTTTGTTTGAAACTTTGAATCCTGAGCAGTCAGTGCAAAAATAAAGGGACACGCTGAACTTCATCCTGTGGTTCATGAATCCTGAACGTCCAGAATCCTGGCTAAGGTGCATGAAAACCTACAGGAAAACAGAATGTCCTCCTCGGTCATTTCCCCTCCCGCATCTGGAATGACCCTCATGTCATTTGAAGCGTGCAGACGCTGTTGGCTGGTGGCCAAGTGATCTCACCAAGGGGAACTGAGTGTGGAGGCGTTGGTGACAGTCGCTGTGGGTGGCCAGTTCTCTATGATGGGTGACAGTGACTGATAGGCACCTTCTGCATAAATAAAACCGGCGAATCACGACACTTCGAATTAGTAAGACTTTCAGTTTCTTTCTATCCAAATCACTTCCACTACTGCTAGGGAAGAGGAAAACGTGGCAGATCTCCACATCACATGGTACAGATTACCTATATCTGGGTGGAAACGTTCATGAAAGTGTCTCTGCCGGAGAGCTGCCAGCCAGCGATACCTGCTGTGTGTAGTAGAATCAGTTCCACGCCCCTAGATGGTGATTTCACGGGCCCATGCCATACGGAAACTGGAAGAAACGCAGAGAATCACTTGTCCAGTGTTTCCTGAGCGTCTGCTATATGCCAGAAATTCTTTCAGACTCTGCGAAGTCAGTGACCGGAACTAGGGTTTCTGTCTCTAAGAGCTCTCAGTTGTGCGGGGGAGAAAAAGAAGTAAGCCTTGGGAGACTGTCCCAATTTCGCAAAGGAGCCAAAGCCTAGGAATGGCAACGGGCATGGTGGCAGAGCTGCAAGCAGAATCGAGGCCCCTGGCTTCCTGCTTTCTCAAAAGGAACATATACCACCAGGTAAAGGTGACAGGGCTGCCCCCGGGCCGAGCTTTGGAGCAGCTGATACGTGCACAAAAAATAAATCACACACAGGCACACGCACGCATGCACGCGTGTTCTCTCCCACATGCACACACGCACGCCGCAGAGCCAAGATCAACTCCATTCCAGACCTGTGAGGCTTGAACTTTGGTCCCTAAGTGGTGGCGCAAGACAGACTTTAACCTTTACGAAAACTGTACTTCCCTGGCCCGCAAGGTGATCAGATTAAGCTTTAAAAATGCGAACTGTGATGCCCCATCTCCAGCCTGTAATTGCGGGGCCACATCTGTTAGCAGCAGCAGAAAAATCATCGTCTCCCAAGGGGGGAAAACCATGCTCTGGCTGCAGCGCTTTCCCTAAGGACTCCCCACGACAGTCCTCTCTGTGGCCGGAGGGACGAGAGGCGTTTCCCCACGTTCACGTCGTGCTGTGTATTCCTCAGGCCCATGGCCTGCCAACTGCAGCAGTGATTTTGGGACAAAGCCACCTCGTCTGTGTTCCATTGGGTGCACGTTTTCAATGGCCGGGAGAGTTTCCTGGCAGGGAGGAATAACACTGGTAATCATAGTTAACCTTTGCCAAGCACTTCTTGAGGGTCGGACATAGCAAAATACTTCACCTCCTTTTCTTGCTTCTCTTTACCCAACCCTAGAAGCATGAAGATTCTGGAAGCCCACACATCCTGGCCCCTCCACGTATTCGTTTGGTGATGGAAGTCCCTTCCTCATCTATCTAATGGGAATGAAGCGATAATGTCTATCAGGCAGGACCGGTTTGAGATTAGGTGAAATAATCCGTGTTAAAAATCCACTAGCCCCGAGGTTGGACCCGTGGTCCTCACTTAATCAATGTCCACCACATACCCAGTGAGGAAACAGGTGTATGGAAGGTCAGTAACTTGCCCGATGAAGGCCAAGAAGGCGCACGGTCGTCCTTGCCCTCGGGCAGTCTGGACCCTCCCTGAGGTCCCTAAATACTGCTGAATGCCAGGCCGAGCCCAAGAGCCACTGAGCTGAGAGACAGGGCAGGCAGGCGATCTTTCCAGGTAATTTATTTTTAAAAATTATTTTTAAAATATGAGAAAAATTTTAAGCATTACCATACCAGAGGGATATAGCAGAGAATTGGTCTTTCTCATCCCTGCCCCTAAATTCAAAGCAACCACTTGACGCCTTTCTATGTTTACTCATCATGTACATGTAATCTGTTGCTAATACACTTACATGTATTGCATATGCTTATTTATGTATAACATTTAAATAAGCTCTTCACAAAGTACTTTTAATCTCCCTTTAAACATCTCAGATAGTATCGGATTATTACATATGACCTGTAACTTGTTATTTTTTATTTAAACATCTCAAATAGTATCATATTATCAAATATGATCTGTAACTTATTTCTATTTTTTTGCTTGATAATATATCATGAAGATGAATCCGTATCGTTATATCTAGATCTACTTCATTTTTCAAAAACGGCTGCGTGATATGCCTCTGTACGGAGATACCACATTTGATTTAACCAGTCTCCTACTGACGGATATTTAGATTGTTTCCAGCTTTTTGGCTACTATGAATCCATGAATAGCCTAGTTAGTATGTGTGTTTTTACAGATTTGCACGCATATGTTTGTTGGAGAACTTCCTAGAAGCATCATTTCTGGGCCAAAAGCTATGCATATCCAAGTGTCATGGATATTGTCAGCTTCTCCTCCAGAGAGGCTGTGTCAGCATCTCCTGCCTGAACCATGTACAGGAGTGTGCTCAGGTGTTTCTGTTTTCAGTCGAATCCTGGATCAGCGGCGTCACTTCTTTCTTTGTAACAGTCACCAATCAGATTGAGCGCTGTGCTAACAAGGCCAAGGTCACGCATTTGTTCACTAAGTAGTCCACCGGCTCTGCCGTCTCCTTCAATAACGTTGACTCTCCTCCTGGCCTGTGAGCCACAGTAGAACCCAGAGGAGAAAATAGGCAGGCAGGCAACATTCCCGACCATTTCCAGATTCACTCGAAGATTCTGCCTTTCTAACAACGTGAATTATCAAAAGATTTAACTGCTCAGCAAAGACTGAGAATGCGATCGCTCTGTTATTAAAGCCCCATTATTGTAGCAAGACGCATTTCTGTGATAAAGCTCTGAACGATTTAGAGGAAGAGGGCTTGTATTTAAGAGCAATCTTCACGGTGCGGAAGCGGCTTTTAGCGGAGCGTCGGCTCCTTCTGAGTCCGTGGGTGTCCATCGCGGTATTTTTAGAAACCGTCTGGTGACGTATGCTAGGTGTTAAGTGACTTTCGAATGAAAGAATAGTGGAGACTGAAAGGATTTGGGAGGTGCAGATATTAATTGCAATGCGCATCTATTCGGCGTTTTATGTAGATTCCGCTTCATTCATTCAGAAGACACGTCAGCCGTGCCAGCTTCAGAAGCAGGTTCATATCCAAAGCTGTGACTCAGGCACCCCAATCGGATGATAATTTGAGCCCTCATTTAATTGCTTATCATATTCTCCTCTCGTCTAAATGAGAAGTTCCATTACCATTTGAAAGAGCCTAAAATCCGTGTTTTACTGATCCCGTTCACTCGCTACTCATTAGAGCTGTTATTTTTATTTCTGTCACATCGAATTTAAAGAAAAGTCCAGGCCTTTTAATAACTTCATCCCAGACAGCCTGAGAGGCGCTTCGTGGACGATGAGGAATGCTGCTGGCCTTTCGGCCTGTCAGCACGTTAAACCCGGGGTCCCGGCTTCGGGAAGCCTGTCACATCTGATCTGCTCTAAAAGGATTTTGGAAAGAGCTCATTGGCAGTGCTACGGATGGATTAGTAAACCATCTGCAGAAGCCCAGACGGTTGCACGGAACTGTTTGCACCGAAACCACGGCGGCCTTTTACCAGCACGGCCACCCTGCGTGGTTCCTCTCCGCCCCCTTTGGCTTTGCAGCTTCCCGCAGGTGGATGCAGGCCGGGCAGGGCCTGCCCGATGGTCAGGCATTAAATGCCAGAAGGAAATTTTGCAGGATGGGCTCGATGCGTTGTTTCTAAGTCGAGCCTGCCCTCGACTTAGAAAATGGTAATTTGACCCAAAATGGGGAGCTGGGTCAGGGAATAGGAATAGGAAGCTTTGAAGGGAGTCCTTATCCAGGTTAGAATCCCAGGGTCACCTGGAAATAAACGCCTGGGGCCAGAGGCACTTCCCCCTCTCCTACCCACTTGCAGGTCCGTAGGAGCAGAAATCAGGAAAAAGCCAGTCTGTGGGGGACGGAGGCAGTGATTTAGAGCCCTTGGCAGTCATCAGCCCTGACCTGATTCCCAGGGACTGCCCTGCGCATGCCATTGAGTGTGTGGCTCCAGCCGCCCTTTGACTCCAGAGACCTTTGTCCAAGAGTGACCGAATACCAGCGGAGTGACAAGTGCTGCGGCATCCACCCACCCAGGGATCGGGCCTTGGGGAATGGTGTGAATTCTTTCTGACAGATAGGCAGAGAGTCCTATTGTCCGATGCTCCAGGCATTTTGCAGGGCTTAATTAGTGCATCCCCACGGCCCTCGCGGGGAAAGGTCAACGTGATTATCATTCCAGGTTTGCAGCTGAGGCGCTAGCACGCAGACGGCGCCCCTACGGAGTCTCTGTGCAGGAGGGCCTCACGGGCAGCGGTTGGTTAGGAGGGGGTGGGACCGGGTCCCACAGAGCATTTTATATAAAGCGAAGGAAGCCTCCAACACGCCGGCCCCCGGGCTCTGTCCCTGGGCCCCACCGTCGTCCACAGTGACAAAGTTGACTTTGCTGGGGGAGGGGGCGGCATCAGGGGCACTGCTCGGCCCCCCTGCCCTGGGTCAGAGCCCCCCGTTTGGCAGCCCACGGTCCCACCTACTGCAGAGACTCGTGGGACTTCAGGCTTGGAAAGGAAGGAGCTCGGAGGTTACGTAGTCCAACGGCCGCTTCGAGGTGATGCAGACCAAACGTCACAGGACAGATTTTAATCAGGGCGGTTGCTTGGCAACCGAGACTGCTCGTTTTCATAGGCAAACCCCGCCCTGGGTGAATGCGAGTGTGAGTGTGAGTGTGTCTGTGGGTAGGGAGGCCCCTCTTCTGCTGCTTTCTCTGTCGTTTGAGCCTACGCAGGCCATGCAGTCAACACAAGTGTCCTCCTTTCAACGTGGCCCGTGATCAGTCCATAGGAAAAGTCAGCAACAGAGTCTGGCAGCTGAAGGAGCAAAGTCCAGAAGGAGGGAGCCGTGACCGGCTGGCCTGGAGCTGGCTTGTTCCTCAGCAGTGAAGGAGCTGAACTCCGTTTCCCCAGCTTTGCTGTGGTTAGACTGAGCCCTCCTGTTGTAAGCCCTGTCCCCGGGAAGCGGCCCTTCCATCGAAACGCCGTTTTTCCAGGCCGGTTGGCGTCTCGGGGCTGCTTTTGTGGCTCATTCCTCTGTCGGAACTGGGATCGCATGAGTCCACTGGCCGGGTTGGCATCTGCATGATCTGCTCCCTCTTCTCCGATCGCCGGCCCCATGAGGCTTTTCGCCGAGCTGCGCACTGCAGACCTGTCAGAGGCCCCGACGTTCGGGCCCGCGACTGCGGAGGGCGAAGTTGTCTTGTTTGGGTGTCGTTTTGCCGAGTGCATGCCCGACGTTTCCACGGCGTGCGATGGGTCAAAGCTAAATTCTGTGCTGCCTTCTCCCCAAAGGGCGGGCTCGACCTTTGGAAACGACGCATCTAGCTCGTTCTGCTGCTCTGTTAATCTGGCCGAGAAAACAGGCCTCAGTCACCTCCATCGCCAGCAAACCACGCTGAGTCTTTAAGGCTCTCGCTGCCTTTGTCCTTGGTCCCGGCTCAGTGAGGAGCCCACGGAAAGGCCAGACCTGGGTGGGTCTCTCTCTCTACCCCCTGACGGCCAAGTGCGCCAGAGGCAGAGTCTGTTCAACACCTGCTGTGACCGCTATCCCCTCCTGCTTCGTCGTCCTGCTTCCCGAGAGGAACCTCTTGGTGGGTGGCCATGTGGCTTTGTGGCCTCCGTGCTCGGTTTGGTCCAGTCCTCCTTGGCCCGCTCCAGTGAGAGTCAGGAAGAAGGTGTCAGTCATGTCATGACTGGGATTCATCCTCTTTCTTCTTCCCCTGCCCAAACCCACCCAGTCTAGTCAGGACCTGACGAGCTTTATTACAGACTTGGCTTTCTCAGGGACAACTTAATGAAAGGGGACCTGAACGCGCTCTCTGGTTCCCCTCCATCCATCCCCTTGACTTCGACTCCGCCCTGTGGGAACGCACGCGCATACATGGCACGGTGTGCCCTCTCCATCGCTGGCCCGTTGCGATCTGGAAATAATGGGCTCGTCTGACTCTTCCCTCCGTCGCCGAACATGTCTCAGTCGGGCTGTGGTCTCTCCCGCTTCATCGGCGGTTTGTTTTCGTAACTCTGAGCTGTGCTTCCTCCCCACCACCGCCCTCCATCCTGTGTGCTTTATTTATCCAATGTGGGCGGTTGCCAGTATTAGAGGAGGAGAAGGACTGGTTAGGGCTCTGAATAGTGGAGGAGGAAGAGGAGGACAGGGACAGGAGGTCAGGGAGAGGGGACCGGGCCACTTGGAAATCTCCTGGCTGAAGAGGACCTCGCCAGCCAGGCACCGGGGGATGACCACGTGCAAGGGAGCCCCGCTAAATGCCGCCTCCTGCAGATGACAGCCTCCCCTCCCTCCCTGCCACCCCGCCCCAGCATCTACCAATTCTTTATCGGCCTTTTCATTCGGATTCGCTTCTCCCTTTTTCTAGAAGGATCTGTATTTCATTATTATTTCCAGCGGCTGCAATCTTCTACTTATTTATTATTTTTTAATTATTTTCCTATCGTGGCACAATAATAACGCACAACGGAAAACCTACCCATTTTAAAGTGCACGATGGGCGGCGCTAGCCAGCGCCACGACTTCTGGAATTTCCTCATCGTCCTCAGCAGAAACTTGATTCCAGCTACACATTAACTCCCCACGGGCCCTCCCCCGGGCCCGGGCCCTGGCAACCTCTGTTTTGCTTCTGTTTGTGGATTCGCCTCTGCTAGGTGCTGAGCACCGTGCTGAAGTCCTCATTTCCTTAAAAGGACAGTAGCTGGCCCGCCGCCGCCTCGGAGCACTTGCATTAGGTCACTGAGTGACCATCTGGCGACTCTGTCCTTCCTTAAATAAGGCAGGAAACAGCCGCGGCTCACCTGGGTGAGTCACACTGTGTGTGGCTCCCGGCGGACAGCGCGACCTTTCTTCATGGCACGGTCTTCAGACGCCTGATCTTCTCCCTTCCCTGTATCTTTTTGGGTATTTTTCTAATAGCTTCCTGACTGGTTTGTCACCAAAAAAAAAAAGGGTGGCAATTGCCGCGATCTATGCCATCACCGGGTGATTCTATAACCGGTTTTGAAACAAATTCTCTTTACTTAAAAAAAAAATGGGGATAAAGTAGACAGGAT
The DNA here is from genome assembly GCA_030015415.1 of Cynopterus sphinx. Taxonomy (NCBI): domain Eukaryota; kingdom Metazoa; phylum Chordata; class Mammalia; order Chiroptera; family Pteropodidae; genus Cynopterus; species Cynopterus sphinx. The sequence goes on from CM057381.1 coordinate 2,741,738, forward strand.
GTGAAATTGAGCATTTTAACCATTTTTAACGGTTCTGCAGCTTGCAGGACATGCACACTGTGGTGCAACCATCGTCACTTTTCATCTCTAGAACGTTCTCATCATTCCAAACTGGAACCGCACACCCATTCAACACTACCCACCCCACCCCCCTCTCTTCTCCTCCCCCAGGCCCCGGTGGCCACCATTCTACTTTGTCTTTCCGAATTTGCCTCTTCTAGGCACCTCGCATGAGTCCCTTTAATCGACTCGGTGTCTGTAAGCCTCATTCGGCAGCAGAGAACGGGATCCTCGTCAAGAGGAAAGGGACTTACTTGTTCCGCTTCCGACCTTTGTCTCAGGCATTGACTTTGGCCCAGCTGGCCTCGTGCAGATGCAGCGCTCCGGGTTCCTGGCTGTGGGTCAGCTTCTGGAGATGCCTTGGCGATAAGGAAATCACTTCCCAAACATCTTTGTTGGGTTCGTTTCTTCTCAGGAAGCAGGACTCGCACGGTCTATGTTCCTTTGAACGTTGGTGGGGCGGGCTCATTTTCAAAAGGAAGATGGTAGCCTTGGAGGCCTGCTGGCTTAGTCGGCAGTTGGAGGGGGGACACCTGGGCACGCTCTGGGCGCCTTCGAACTCCTTCGGGAGGGGAGCGTCCATAAAACTTATGCCGTGGCATGGAAGGACAGTACTGGGCCATGGGCACGAAGCATCTCAGTGCTGTGGGCAGAGACATCGTCCTGGTTTTTCATGGCGGGGGGGAGTGAGAGGTAGGAGAGGGAAAAAGATTTGACCGTTTTCCTCCCACCTTGGTCCAGAAGGATCAGGACACACGACAGATGTACTCAAAAATGAAAAGACCAGCGAGAACGCACAGAACGATAATCTGTGGGTGGAGGACGCCGGCCTTTCCCCCCCAGGAATTGTTTTTCTGACAGTCTGACCTGTTGACTTTCGCCGCCTCTGAAACCCTCCTGCACGTCGTCTTGGGAAGTTCTCTATCTCTGTCTAAGGTCTGACTTACTCGCCCAGGAGATTGCAAGCTCATCAAGGACGAGCGCCAGGCCTTTTACAAGGTGTTTCCCCTGCCTCTGCCCTGGGCCTAGCTTTCCTTCAAGGCCAAATCGAGGGCTTTGCTCACAGAAGTGGGAACATCATAATTTGAGGAAATTGCTACTAGAAGGGGAAATATCTGGTTTGGGCTCTCTGGGCTTTTTGTTTTGTTTTGTTTTGTTTTTCTGACTTTCATTCTTTGGCCTCCCCTCCCCCTCTTTTCTCCTCACACCCGTGGGAATGGCCTCCATTCTCCCTGTGCCACCTAAAGCAGAAGCGTATGGACCGTCAGGGGCCGCCTGGCCGAGTGTGAGGAATAGTGGATCCGGATCCAGGAGATGTGGGTCCGAGTGCAGGGACTCCGTGACCCGGACAGGCCTTCGTGGCCTCACCTGTGAGGGGGGGCACAGCACACTGCCTCCGCCGGGGTGCTGTGGGAGCGGAGGGCGGCCAAGTGCTAAGTCTGTAACGCTATGTATGCAGGGAAGCCTCGGAGGGCTTAGGAACGTGGCCTTCGGGGACAACGCCTCTGCGTTTAGACCTTGGCCACGTCCCTTCAACGCTCCGCGTCCCAGATTTCTTATCTGGAAAGTGGAGATGACCGTGACGCCCATCTCGCAGCTCGTTCTATGACCTCAACGGTTAGCCTGTGTGCAGAGACCCAGAAAGCCCCATGTGACACGAGCATGATTATTAGGTAATCTAGGGAGTCACCGAAAGCACGTCAGTCCCAGTCTTAGCTCCAGCCTCATGTCTGGTCCTTCTCATCTTTCTTCCTCGCAGTCTGCACGCTGTTTCCACTTGGACGGTTTATCATCACTGAAATCTCTATGTCTAAAACGGAATATTTTTATAATCCTAACGTCCCCCAGACTTTCACCACGGTCAACCCTACCACTGCTGGTGAAGGGAAGAACTCGGTTCATGCGCTCACAGTCATCCTTGACCCTTCCTGCCCCGTCCTCGATGTCCCAGTCACCAAGGATGCGTGATTGCAAACACACGTAGGTTTGCCCGGAACAGCTGGAGACAATGTCCTTCGCTCTAAGCGGATACTACGGGTCCACATCAGTAGAGGACGCATAAGATTTGATTCAAACACGCTGACCCCCAGACTCCATCAGAAACCGTAATGGTCGTCGTGGCTGTTGTTTCCTCAACAACAGTGCTGTGCTTCGTGGGTTATAAACGTCCGCATTCCCTGCTCCGAAACCCCCGGGACCCAGGCAGACCCCCTCACAGGATTGGATGTGGCATAGGGTGTTGAACTGTAGCCACACGTTCATTTGTCTGATTATTTGGTTAGTGCCGATGTCCCCACCGGGCCTGAAACTCCACGGGGCGGGTCCCACATCTGCTATTACCATTTTATCCCCAGAAGCAAGAAGAATAAAGGAAAATGGTATCAGTTGCTGAATATGTAAAACCCCAAATATGCTAATATTAAGTAATGGGATTATTCGAGATTCCGTGGACATTCCAGATCTAAAAAATGCTCACATTCCCTTCTAAAGACCGAACTCCAGGCCAATGAAACGCTTCTATGAGGGCGGTTGATGGCCTCGGCTTTGGGTTCGAACCCTGGCTTCTGCTGATGAGCAGGGCTACCCAAGGCCAGTTCTTTAACGCCTCTAACCTTCACCTTCATCACCTGTCAAGCCAGTTGATCGACAATCTCCTCGAGTCAGTGCGCGACGCCCGGCTGTTTATTAGGTTAATTATTATTAACCTAACGTGTTGGCTGGAGCTGCCACAGAAGACAAGCTCACCCCGTGCCATCCCCGCACACGAACACCCTGGGTGGCTGACCAGCCACGGGCCAGGACAACACGTTTGTCGAAGCTCGAAACCTGGCACGTCTCTTTCCTGGTTTGAAAACAAACACACAGATGCCTTCTTGATTCCATGTATACCCGAACCCGATCTGGGCTGTGTTAAAAAGACGCATCGACCCCGGGATGAACCGCACACACGTTTGTGGCTGCATCTTCTAGGAGCCATTTCCGTTTCGATGTGTTGTGTTTTCACAGACTCTGTTGCTAGCGAGACAGGCAAGACGGAAGATAAGATGTCATCTGACGTCGCAGACTGATGACACTGCAGAGTCATGGGGCAGGGGAATTCACTCGGGGCTGTAAGAAAGGACCCAGTAAGCTGAGCAGTAGTTTCAGCAGAATATGCCAGAACACGCGGCAAATTGCCAGCCTGGGCTATGACAGCGGTGGACACATTGGCTCCCGAAGCCACGGCAAATTGTCACACGTGTTTAGGGAAATGACGGCCCGGGTTCCTGAGATGGAAAGGAGAAGGAGAGGGTGATTCGTCTGCCGTGGCTTCGGGTTTAGGCTGAGAGGGTGATCAGGAAAGAGCAAGGAGCCTGATCAGTTCTTTGGCGCGCGGGCTCTGGCCACAGAACTCAACCTCCGCGCCCGGCTGCTCCCGGCTCGCTCCCCGAGTGGGAGACGTTAGATCCAGGGCTTGGACATCCATCGCCCTCTACCCGGGTTTCCACCAGCTCTGCTGGGGGATCGCAACAAGGCTCTGATTCCCGGGCCTCCCTTGTCTGCTCTGGAAAACGAGGATGATGTGACCGTATTTGTTCTCTTAATTCACGACGTCTGGGTGACGATCCCATTAGGTCAAATAGCTGGGAAACCTTTGACACACGGAGCACGGTATGAGTGTTCTTAGGACTTCCCTGTAGCATTGCTTTCGTTTCGAAGTTGTGCACATTGCCCCTTCCCTCCCAGAAACTCTCAGCAGAGCGTTGTTAGAAGGTGGGCTTGGGCTTGTCTGTAAATGTTTCTGTGCACTTCCTACCTTTTTTGGGGAAGTGCTGTCTCTCCTCCCAGCCGTCCCATGGGAGAACCATAAAGCCAGCATGGTGACGGTAGGGGGATCAGTGTTGGGGATGCATCCTGTCCGGGGCCAGGAGGGAATGCCATTTTTTCCCCTAAGGAGGCTGGACTGACTAATTAGAATGGAATAAATTCGTATGAGCGCTTTTCTCAAGGCCGGCCATACAGACGAGGTGCTAACCGGCTTGGTAATGTTTCTGATTTAATCTTGATTCACACACAGCTGCTCTTTATAAAAATGAGGAGCTACTATGCTTCACAGAATCTAAGGCCCAGTTGCTTATGCTACCTTTATGTCGTGTCCTGTGGGAAATAACGACACGCACAGGATACAGCCAGTTCTGATCTTAAGACATTAGTGGGATTAAGTGGGCCCCGATTTGGAAACTTAGAGTTGACGGACGACGGGGATGTTTATGCGTTGTCTGTTGTGCCCAAGGAGAGAATGAGGACGTTACTCACTCGTCCGTTCAGTCCTCATGAAAGACCCCCGAGAAAGGGTTTCTCTTACACACTTGACAGATAGACAGACGCAGGTGAGTTGCTCTCCCACATGATCCCAAACTGGTCAGTAGCGATCCCGAAATCCGGATCCATGTCTGTCTGGTTCCAACGCCTGTCGTGCCACGTCGGGTTTGGCTGTGCCACGTCGGGTTTTGCTATGCCGCGTCGGGTTTGGCTGTGCCACGTCGGGTTTGGCTGTGCCACGTCAGGTTTGGCTGTGCCACGTCGGGTTTGGCTGTGCCACGTCGGGTTTGGCTGTGCCATGTCGGCTTTTGTCGTGCCACGTCGCGTTTTGCTGTATGTCGATGTGTCAGGAAATTGGACTTTCTCTGGCTGTGTCGTGGGCCTAGAAAATGTTTGGCTGGCAACGCCGTGTGTCCTGGCTAGACAGTCCTCCTCCTTCAGATCCTGAGTCACGTTTGTTGACTTTCACGAGGTAGCTGACCCCAGAAGTGGACTAGAGTGTTCCACGGCATGATGATACCCCAGAACCTATTCAGTCCCTTACTTTTGCCCGTGAGATAGAATATCAGAGAAAACCTTCCTTTGTGCAGCATCTTGTGGACACAGGGGCCCTTGTAGGGGGAGACACCTGGAATGTGTAGTTGCGGTGTCGGCTTGAGCATTTTCGACGTTACGGAATGTTCTCCAGCGTTTGACTTGGCTAGCACTTTCATGCCACGGATGAGGATTTCCATTTCCCCCGCATCTTTGACAGCATTCGGCCTAGTCGGACTTAGCACCACAAGCCTCAGGCTCCCCGGAATTGCATCACACCCTCCAGCCTCCATCCTCACCTGAGCGTGTGCAGCAGACACCCCGGGGGTGGGCAGGCCGGGGCGTGGGAGACGTGTCACGCTCCAGGGCTGATGGCCGCCTCTGCGCCCACATCCTGTTGGTCCGTAGGACTGCAAAGCCATAACAAATACGGGCCCCGGCCTTCTTAAGTGTAGGCTTCGTTCTGTTTATGGGTTGAGCATGTTTGGGAGCCACTCTTCCTGGTGACTTTGCAGAGTCAAATCCGCCTCCAGCCAAGGCCCTTGGCAGAAAACATTCTGCTTCCGACGTCTGCGAAGAGCCTCTGCCAGGCAGACACGCTGACCGAGGAGGCCTGGTGGCCACAGCTTGTTAAGAGTCTCCCTGGGCCCGTCTGCCTTACCTCTTCCAGTTCACCTGAGCATTCGATTTGGGGTGACGCTGAGAAAAGTCGCATGTGAGGTGCACATTCGCCGATCTCAGCTCCACCTCTGAAGAAAGAGATGACCTTGGGAAAGTCATCCCTCAGCCACAGCTGCTGCTTCTGCAACATGGTGACCGCAACACCTGCCCCATAGGACGGTTAGGGTTAGGGGAGGTAAAGCGGGCACACATCAGCTATTTGTGACAAGAAGGATCTGATTTGTGTCTGGGAGTCACACGGGTCACAGTCCACGACACAGATCCCACAGGATTTGTATCGGTCTCCAGCTTCCGGATAACGTGCTGTACCATTTGCGTTTTTATTTTGTATCGAGATTGCAAACTGGGGGAAAACGGGACTGTCTCTGACCTGCAGAACATGATGACCTATTTAAATTTGATTGAACTTTGAAACACTGAGGACTCTCAAGTAAATACCTTTATTTCTTGCTTCTCTTTAGAAATCGAAGCTCTGGTAACAGCAGGCCAGGGGCCTATGTATTTAGTCCCGAGAGGTCCCTCTTTGTGCTTCTCCTGCTGGTCACAGGCCCCGTGCCCACATGCAGGGCCATGTCCACCTCCCGCCTGGAGCGTGCAGCCCCACCTCTGTGATTGCTGCTCCTCACGGTCCCTTGGTGGCGATTAAACTGTCGTTCTCTGAGCAGGGCCCTATGATCCCATCTATAGCTTTGAGGGTCAGAGGGAGACACAGGGACGAGGACTGACCCAACACACCCTGCGTTATTTAACCATCGCAGTGGCTGTGAGGCAAATCCTATGACCCTCAAATGCGAATGGCAGAATACACAGCAGAGGCGGCGAAGCAAGCTTGCTAGTCTGCGGGACTTGCTCCGGGTCACGCCTCGGGGAGAGGCAGAGCCCGGAGGCCGCCCCTCCAGCACGCCTGACCCATTTCCTCCTCATCAGGTTGGGCCAAAGGATAGAAGACCAGCTTCCCAGAGAGGCTGGTGCCCATCACTGTGCAGGGCCCCCCCCGTCAGTGTTCACGGCTGGGGTTTAGGAGGGGCTGGGGGGTGAGCAGGAGCTGCACGCGCATGAGCCCTAGGGCATCATCCACGGTGCCCTGATTGGCGCCACCTTCGGAGCCATCTCCTTCCAGGTCCGAGGGACCCCTCCCCGCAGTCGAGGTATGCTCCCATCTTCGGGGAAGGCTGTAAGTGTGGCCGGGCCCCTGGAAGCACAGGTTTCGAGCTTAAAGAGTCAGGCCTCCTCTTTCCCCGTCTGAGGTCCCAGTTCTGGAAAGTCGGAGACAACGTCAGTGTGAGAGCCTGGGCAAGCGGAAGCAGGATGCTTGGCACCGAAGGTAATCTCCAGGCCGGGGCAGGAAAGGGCAATGAGTTAAGAGCGATCACACAGCGGAGAGGCCTCTCCTGGGCTGAGCAATGTTTCTCTTACCTGGATAAATATTTTGCAGCAATTACTGGGGGAAAACCAGCTTCCTGTAAAGGGTTGATTCAAGACAAACAAACAAACAAGAAAAAACAAAAACAAAGACTCTTGTGGGCTGAGGGCTCTGTACTCTGTAATTATTTCCCGGCTGACGATGCCAACTGGACTCCATGCGAAGGCAAGGCTCACAAACAATTCCCACCGCCAGGGACTAGGCCCAAGTGTGTGACTATTGCGCCATAGCTTCCAAGGGGAGAACTCCTTGTTCCCTTGTTCTTCAAACACAATTCACAGCTATAGAAACCTCCTCCAATTAAAAAAAAAAATGTGCCGTGCACTTTGACACTCGCAACTCAGTAGAAAGTCCTAGGCGTGGCTCACGGGCCAGAAGCCTTTCCCTATTATGGTGAGATCCTTGGTCAGGCCACTTAGCTTCTCGACACCTCTGTTTTCACCTAGTTAATAAGGTAATGTCAGTTTCCACTCAGGCTGTGAAGTTCAAGTGGGGCGATGTTCAGTTCAGGCAATAAACGTTTATTGAGGGTCGATGCTGTGCCAGACACTGTGTCACAGGGTTGGGAACAGAAGGTAGAGGGTCCTTGAACCTCAGACACTCCCAGTGTGCTTGGGACGGGCACTTTAACGAGTGACCTGATCCCTGCCAAAGGTTGGCCGGGGACACAGAAGTCCATTCTGTGTGACAGGTGCCCAGGGAAGGCCCTGGTCCCGCTCGGGGATGGCAGTGGGTGCGAGGTGGCACGTGCCGGGTCTTGAAGGTGTAAAGGGTCCACCAGGTGCAGAAAGGAGAGGACGAGGAAGGGAGCGGAGCAGCATGTGGGCGTGAAAAGTGTGGGGAGCACTTATACACCCTCCGGGGTCACCCCGAGTTCAGTGGGTTAGTGGGAAGGGTGGGGACGGGGAGCTGAAGCTAAGAGGGGGGAGTGCCCGGCGGGGCTGGGCAGGGCAGGGCAGGGCTGGGTCAGCCTTGCTGCCGGAGCCGCGCTTGGGCCCCCACCGGAACCACAGCCCAAACCTCATCCATGGAGCCAACGAGCTGGTAAATTTACACACTGTGTCCTCCTACCATGCAGAAGAGGGGCATGTTTCAAAAATATGACTTATAGTTGGCAAAATACGAAAGATGACAACGTAGTTATCACGGTACAGGCTTGAGTGACCTTTTCATGACCTGACAATGTTTGAAAACTAACAGAGGCCTAAATACTAATAAATTTTATATGATTATTACGTGCATTTTATTTTTCTTGCCTTATTTCAGCTCCATCGCTATGCTGTCATAGAGTTTTTGCATCATTTATGCTCACTTGAGAATGACACAAAGGATAAGACACATTGTCATTATTTAAAGGTAACAAAGTTTAAATATATTTTTATTTTAAAGTGAATTGAATTTAATGTGAAATTTTATAACTATTTTATTTGTTCTTCGAATAGTTATTTTTTCTCCTAAAAGAGTCAAAATTGCTTTTTAAAATTTAGAGGCAAATTATAGATCATCATTAATAAATATCAAACTTTTAAATTAAAATGGTTTTAGTAGAGCTGAGTTTTTAATTTGAGTACCTAAATCCCATTAAATCTTTAATAAAAATAAATCTATTCATATTTTAGGCTTTAAATCTAGTCTGTTAGTTGCCAATGTAAAGAAAGGCTACCATGTTTTACACTCGTCACGTGTATTTACAAATACACAAACTTAGGAGTCGTGTGAGTTGTTTAATATCGCAAAATGCTTGTCGGTCACCACCCACCGGAGCACGCATTCGTCCTCGGCACGACTGCAAACCAACATTACGTCTTTTCAAGAGTCTGTGTCGTCCATGCTCTGGGAAAGCAAGATCTGGGCAAGTTAATTAATTTGTCCTTTACCTTCGTGCTGCTGTCACTCAGACATTTCCGGCTCTTTGAAGCCGTGTTCACCGTTGACCTTGGCCTTGGCCCAACCTACAACCCTTCAAAGCCTTTAGATGCAGTTTGTCTACGTCCAGGGCAAAAGAGCAAGAGGAGCGGACAGGTGACTCCCTGGGGCCTGAATGGTGTTCCCTGGGAGAACAGTTTAGATCCCACAGCGGATGTTTGCGGCTGCGGGTTATGCTGTGTCCAAATCCACGTCGGGGCTGCTTCACAGACGACAGGGGTGCCCACGGATGCGTTACCTCTTTTGTTGGGGGTAAGCGCATTCATATTATGCAAGGCCCTCCAGAGCATGGGACGAATACAATCACATTTAGATTTCAGATCAACGGTGACTAATTTTTTGCCCTAAGTATGTCCCCCAAATTGCATGGGACAGACTTACACTCACAACAAAAATAGAAGTTCATTGTTTGTCTGAAATTTAAAGTTATCCGAGCGTCCTGTGTTTTTATTGGCTAAATCTGGCAAGCTTTAGGGCACGTTCTCTCTTGCCAGGGACTCAAGGTAGAACTGAGCTACAAGGGCAGGCTAGGAAACACAAAGAGGGGAAGGCAGATCCCTGAGTTTTGAAAATCTTGGCGCGGACTCTTGCAGGAGGAGTGTTGAGTATACCCTCCACCCGTCGCCAGAGACAGGCAGATGCAGAGGGGTTAATGTCCTACCAGGAACGTCTGTGGGAAACCAGGAGATGAATATGCAATTTGAGTTCTCCTTTGAACTGGTTATAACATCTCACTGGTTCTCTCATTAATTAGTTAAATACAGTCTTTGACATCTGTTCATTTTCTATTTGCACGAAAGTCCTAATTTCATGTTTTATACAAGCATTTAGACACGTACAGTTTTCCATTCGAAGTAGTTACTGGTGCCTTCTAGCATCTCTAAGCCCGATGCAAGTCTCCCGTTTGACAAAACGGAGATGGACACATCTCAGGTAGGTGTTCACTCATTCCTCCATTCAGCAAATTTTTTTTGAATCCCTGCTCTTCATTTCAAGATCCGGAAACTAAGGCGTGAACAAAACGTCAAACGTCCCTGCCGTTGATGCACCTTGCTTCTGGAGGGGATAGACGTATGCTGAACGAACTACGTTTAAAAATTGTAGAGTGTGTGAACTGGTGTTAAGCTCTATCGGGAAAAATAAATCAGAGAAAGGGCTATAATTTTTTGCAGCTGGTGCCAGGGAGGGCCTCCCTGGTAAGAGGAAACTTGAAAAAATACTTAATAGAAGTGAGAGGGTGAGCTGCGAGGTGTCCTGGGAAGAGCATTCTGGGCAGAGAGAATGGACAGTGCAAAGGTCCTGGGGTCCGAGGAACAGCAAGGAGGCTAGTGTGGCTCCAGGAGGGTGCCCCGGGGGGACCACTAAACGAGCTCCCGCTGTCGCAGCCTTGCAGCCCACTGCAGGGGCTTGGGCCGTTGTTCCGCGTGGGGTGAGGGGCAACGCCCTGAGATTAAGTGGGATGCATTTATGCTGCCGTAATACCTCTCTAGGGAGTGCTGGTCATGCTCGTCGTGGTGATTGGTTCCTACCCGTGTCTCCCCGACCCCGTGACAACTGTGAGTGTGTCAGAGGAGTTACTGCAGCTCATCACCTTGCTCTGTCTCGGCCTAGTCCCGCCCTGTGCCTGGCACTTAGTAGATGCTAAATAAATGCCTTTTTTTTTGAACAAATAAATGTTCACCATCGAAAGCTCAAAGCCATGGCTCAGAGAAACCGTGAGTCTATAATTTTGCATTTTACCTTCTTTCTAGTAAAATGCTGCCAAAGAGCCTGAGGTTTTCAGTCTCAGGAAGATCAGCTGCACTTCTCACAACTTGGCTGGGTCAAATCAGGAGGTTTACGAGTTTTTAAAAAATTACTAAAAAGACCGTTGGTTTCTTACTGTTGCTGGGATATTTATGACAGCATCATTTTTTTTTTTTGCTCATTCCCACTCCCGGGGGGAATGGCCTCGTTGCAGGCATTACCTAATGCAGTCGGGTCTGGGGAGGGGTTGGAGGTATGATGACGTCCGTCGTGTGGGAGGAAAACTCAGGAAGGTTCAGTGCTTTGCACAAGCGCACACGGGACGCTAAAGGCTTTGATTTTCTGACGTTGGGTCGTACGTCTCTCCATTCCCTCTGATTCTGTCGTGAGTTTTCCAATCTCCAAATGCATGAAAGAGGCCAATTTTAATTGCTTTTTTTCAAGGTGCATGTTTTTTTTTCCCAGTATCTTTTTCATGTTCTAAAAAACTTGGGTTCAAAACAGTTAATGTAATGACAAATCCGTGAAAAGAGCAAACAATACGGCTCTGAAGCCAAGGTCACGTCTCAGGTTTCCTGTGATGTGCGAAGGCATCGATGGCCACCGAGGAATGGGTCTCCCGGGACACGAACATCGTGGCGAGAGTCTGCTTCGTGGGACTTTCCAGCCGAAGGAAGGCCGACTCCTGTTTCCTAAGCACCTCATTTAAAACCTCAGTTTAGCAAACACTTTTCTTTTTTTTAAAGCAAAACCAAAAAGTATTGGTTTGCTCTTTACGTCAGGGGGTGTTGGGGGGATTATCGCTGCCGCAGAAATTCCGTCAAGGTCCAAAGTAGGCGCTGCCTCTTGTCTTTCTGGACACTTTCCATCTCCTCTTGTGCGTCTCTAGAGAAGCTGCATTTCAGTTGCATCGACCCGTGTCACCCAGTGGTACGGGACGGAGAAAATGTTCTCAGCTGTCCAGGACGCAGCCCAATTCTCTCTGAATTTCAGGTCACACACGTGCAGCCAGGTCTGTGCTTTAAACTGCCCCGGAGAGAGGCCTCTCTGTGCTCCGACTCTGCTCCCCGGGGCAGAAAGTGCCGGGCCAGCTTCTGTGGCAGTGACCGCCTGCGCCTCACATCCCGCCATCGCAGAGTGAGTTTTCCCAGCCACCTGAGGTCCCAGCTTGGGAGAAAGCGGGACTCAGGCCTGGTTTCCCCCTTGGGGTGGCGTGGCTTGCCCTCTCAGATTCTCATTTTCCTGTAGGATGCGTCGAAGAAACCATGACCCCCTCAGCAGAGTCCCTCTGCGTACACAGGGCGCAGAGACAGACGTGAGCTGGTGCTGGCCTCCCCACCCCAGTGGCCCGCTCCTGCCTGGGTCCGAGGCTGTAGGAAGGCCTGAGACACCTCCTTAGCACTACCTGAGGGAGCTCAGGCGTGGGTCGAGTTTGATGGGCATCAGCAGGTGGACACCTGAGAACCACAGCCCCTGGCTATTTGGCAGCAGGTGGATGGGTGCAGGGGCCAGGGTGCTTCTCCGACCTCGGTGGGTAGGAAAAGACACTCGTGGGTCGGCTCTTGGAGACAGGGTGGGGCCTGGCCCTTTGTGCTCGAGGAAGTTCCCCGGGAGACTCTGATGCACACCAGGCTTCCAGAAGCACTAGTGATGGTCCGGCTTCAAAGTCAGGTGCACGCCAGCGAGCCGCCGCGCGTGTGAGTGCCAGGCTGCGCTCTGCGATGGGGACCTTCGGCAGGATTACTGTTGTGTTTGGAAGGGAAGGTCTAGAAGGTACCGCAGACACTATCTTCTTCCAAGGTAATGGGGAAACCCTGAGTCACTGCGAGGGAGGGTTCCTCAGCAAGCCCTTGCCCAGCTAAGGGGGTGAAATGCCTAAAAGGACCAGTCCTCGGCCTAGGGAGCGCGCCGTAGGCCCCACGGGCGGCACCGTGAGCCGCTCCATCTCGCTTCTGCTGTTGCCGCGGGTAGACACGGCTGAGACAGCATCCTCATCGGATGCTTGAATCCACAATGACGTTTCAGAAAGCTGAATACACACGAAGGGAAAACAGAATGAACTCAGTAGCTCTTGGTGGGGGTCACGGAGCAGACTCGCTGCCGCTCCCGGGGGAGGTTCTGCCCACGGCGCGTGTCCCCGGGAAAACGGCGGCTGTCGCCCTGCTGAGGTGACTGGGTTTTGCACGGGAGGCCCCGGCGGCCGCTCCTGGGCCCGACATTCGAACTTGGGTTTCTCAGAGTGGAAAAGGGTTTCCGTGCTGCTTCTTGGCTCAAACTCCCCTCTTCTCTCTTATTCCCGAGATGGGACCCGACAGGCTGGGTGTGGACGTTGAAAACCAAACCAAAGAAAACATCAAAACCAAGAGGAAAATTACTCCTAAATGTCCCGAGACACTTATTCTTCTGTTGGAAAAATTTCCCGGGGCCCAGCAACGACTGTCACTCCCATGGACCAGATGTGTCTGTCTTTTTTTTTTTTTCTTTTTAAACAAAAACAAAACGCCCAGGCTTACAGCTCCGGGGAGAAATTAAGGCTTTTAGAAGTCAATAGTCGATGCCGGCCTCCCATCCGCCTCTGCAGGACGCGCTGAGACTCCACAAGGGCCCTTTCAGGCCCGACCGTTGAGGCCAGAACGGACAAGGCCTCGAAGCACAGCGGACCTAGGTCGACCCGGCCACGCTGTCTAAATTCAAATTTATAACCTGGGCAAATGTTTGTTTGTGGGGCGTGGAGTCCTGGGCATCAGGGCTGCCGTCGGAAACTGCAGACGGATAAATACTTCTCCCAGATTCGCTGCTGGGGTTCGACCACCAGGGTCCCAAACGTGAGGCAGATGGAAGGTCGTCCTGTCTGGGAAGGACTTTGATGGGCTTATTGGACGTTATTTGCCAATGTCCAGGCTCTAATCCTATAGAAAAACATGGGAAAAGGAGCCTCTTTTTCGCTAAGCCGCCCCCATTTCCTTCCACTGGGAAGAGAATCCGTTTTCTGGATTAAAAAGTGAATATGTCAATGTTTTGTCTGGTCTAAGTAGTAGGAACGCAGCACTGAGAAAGTCACTTGTCGCTCCTCGCTTCTGTCCGGTGCTCTCCTAGGGTCATTTCCTCACGGTCAGCGCGACAGAGACCCATGACTGGAACGGGCGTCCCCTCGTTGTCGGGCTGCTCGGTGGGCAGCGCTAGATGGGAGCGTGTTGCTGGGCAGCGTGCGTGTCAGGTTGTCATGTAGTACACCCGTGGGCCATTTGGGTCCAAATCTGAGACTGCAGCCCTCCACCCACGTAGGAACACCAAACCGGCTCATCCTCCCTCCTTCCAACCAACAAAGCCTCGCCCACCAGGTGGGGCTCACAGGTGGGAGACACGATGCGCCAGTGACACTCAGAAACCTGGCCGGAAGGAGGAGAGAGGAAAGAGCGTGATGGAGTCTCGGCTCTGGGCCAGGCTGTGTACGTTTTTATTTCCTCACGATTCTCCCAAGCCACTTCGTGAGATGCAAAATGTGACCCCATTTAGTAGATGAAGAAAGGGACCGGCATTCCAGCCTGCTTAGGACAGAGGGACTCTGGGGACGCGAGGCCTCGGTTTTCAAACTGGGATAGTCTACGGCCAGGCCACCCTGAACGTGCCCGATCCCGTCTGATCTCGGAAGCTAAGCAGGGTCGGGCCTGGTCAGTACCTGGATGGGAGGCCGCCTAGGAAGACCGGGTGCTGCAGGCGTAAAAAACAAACAAACAAACAAACAAAAAACTGGGATGGGCCCCACCAAACCGGGCAAGCTGGTTACCCAAGCGTAGGTTCTAAATCAGGGGGGTTACAAAGTCACGGCCATAGAGGCAGACGCATGAGACGGAGCACCCCCTCTTACAGCAGGAGCGGACGGTGGGGGAGACCTCTCGTGAGGCTGGGCCTCCCCGTGCGGGCAGAGCAGAGAGGGAGCAGCCCCCAGGGCAGGCTGCAGGAGTCAGCACTGCCGGTGGCCCCCGGGGATGCAGGACGGGCCTGCCCCACGCCAAGGCCGCTCGCCGGGGTGCCCCAGCTTTGCTGGTCTGCTTCCGACCCTCAGGGCATCCTGCAGGCAACGGCAGGGCCAGGGCCACTGCCCCTGAGGCCACGGAGGCAGAAGCCGCAGAACACCAGGGCCTTTGTCCCTTGGCCAGGATGGGAGATGGAGGGGCAGGTAAAGTCGGTCGAGAGGACGTCTGTGAGGGAAACCATCACCCAACGATTAGAGACTTCAACCTGTCTGACAGGCAAAAGGAGGAGTGATGCCCTGTATGAAAAGTGGAGACATCCCGAACCTTACCTCTCCTCGCCTCGAGGTCCGCTTTGTCCTGAGAAGTCTCCCTCGCTTCCTGGGCCCCGGATCCGATGTCAACTGAAGACGTGGGACTGGATCACCCTGAAGTACCCTTCGGCTCCGAATTCCCTGATCCTGTGGGAGCCCAGCTCCAAGGGCGTGAGTGAGAAGGCACAGCTGCTTGCAACCCGTTCGGGGAAGCTGCGGCTCCATGTGTTGGCTGCCCTGGGCCAACTTCTGCTGCAAATAGCTGAGAGGCCCCCGGGTCCACCTGCGCGTGTCCACCTGTTTGCAGAGGTGGACATGCAGGCAGAGGCCCTCGGCAGGCCCAGGAGGCCCCAGGAACCCACCTGAGTGGCGAGCCACTGCCCTTCACCCACAAAAGCAGTTCTGCCACGTGCCCCCGGCATGGAGGCCGGCGTAAACGCTGGGCAGCTGTTTGGGTTTATTTTATTTTATTTTTTTATTTTATTTTTTTTTTTACTGTGTCTGATTTATAATGAAAACGGTTTCATCTCCTTGATTTTAGATAGCGTTTCATCCTTTCCGGACCTCTTCCGACTGTTGTTCTCTCATCTCACCCTCTGAAGAGCCCTGCCAAATAAACAATTACCATCTCCATTTGACAGAGGCAGAAATCAACTTCGAGTTCACCTGATGCGAAAGCTCGGGTGACGAATGTCTTTAAAAAAAAATTCTCACAGACTCCGAGTCTTGACTCCAATCATTTTTATCGAATTACACGAAAATACAAATATATTCTGTATGTCGATATTTATCACGCAACCACGAAAACATCTCCTAATTAAATATAAACAAGGCAAAGCATCAATAGCACTCACGTTAAGAACATTGCCTGTTCGCCCACTTTACCCTGACCTCGTTTTGAACCGGGGCTCTGTGCTCAGGAAGGACCCATCAATCGAAAGGCCTAAACCCGTTGCATACTCCAAGTTAAAAAAAAATGAGTATTTAATGAAAAATTCCTCATCGTGAATTTGCTGCGAGTCTGGCCGTTGATGAACTGTCGGGCGTCGGTACAAAGAGAAACAGGATCCAGGGAAAACATTCGCTCACAACGGCGTGTCTGAAGGAAGGCGCTGGGGTGTGCTGCCCTCAGCCTCCCGCCCATATTTCTCCGTTTGAATTACCCTCTGTCAGCAAAGCCTTCTAACACCCCGCCCTCCCGTGTTAATTAAAATCCCTTCCTTCCACAGGGCCCAGTTCCAAGGCTTCCTCCTCCCCGCAGAACTGCACTCCCTGTCCCCACACCCCACAGCTCGGGCCTCTGCTGCTCTCTGCCTTGGGCTGCAGTTTGCAGTGGCATCCATGTCGGGTTTCCTTAGTGGATGGAAAGCTTTTCAGCCAGGGACCTTGTTAGAATCACTGTGGTCCCTGATACGAATAAAAAGTCTTAATTTTAGGGTAAACCAAAGTGAGGGAGCTTCTTAGGACACATATCTGAGCTCCACGAGAAACAGAATGATATTTTCTGACATAATGGAAGCCTCTCGGGATAGCTGGGTGGCACAAAATTTTATGTTATGTTATGTTATTATTTATTTATTTATTTATTTATTTATTTATTTATTTATTTATTTATTTATGTGGGACATCCCTTGGTTGACCTCACAGATTGCAAGGACCTTGTCAGTTTATAATCCTTTATTTTTTATTTTTTTACACCAATAGCACCTGTCGTAGGTGGTCTCCCATCCAAGTAGTAACCAGGCCCGACCCTGCTTAGCTTCCAAGATCAGACAGGATCGGGCACGTTCAAGGTGGCCTGGCTATAAACTGGCCCAAAATTTTAAACACTTAAAGCTCGAGCAGACTGAGGACTCATCTAATCCAAATCTCTTGCTTTGCAGAAGGAGAAACTGAGTCTCAGAGAAATTAAACGACTGGCGAATGTGTAACTCTGAGCTCAGCGTGCTCTGCTGCGTCAGGCAGCTTCCCTGCCCTCATCTCTTCCTTGGTCCCTGGAGGAGTCGTTCCAAGCAGAACGCTCAGATCCCAAAGAAGAGGCTCGATCCAATCGCCCATCAGAAGTTCTTGAATCTGCTTTACGCTGCCTGCCACTGTCCAACCTTTTATTTTCTTAACCAATTTGACCTACATCCCCGAGAAAAGCAGTCTCGGGTTGCGTTTGACAGACAGGAGCAGGTCTAATTGAGGACAGACTCTGTGAGTCCAGCACACAGTAGGCGCCAGAAACTTCTTACACGTTTGAATGAATGAATCATCATCCACAACCTAGATCCCACAACATTGTACATACGGACACTGATACAATGAACCAATGATGTGGCCAACGTAAATGCAGACGGCACGAGTGGAGCTGGCAGTGAGGTCCTCCACTTAACCATTCGCGTGCAAGATCGGGGCTCGTCAAACTCCGGCCCTTGGGCCAAACCCAGGACTTCTCATTGTTAATAAAGCTTTATTGGGACACGGTTGTTCCCATTTGATTACCTAACTGGGACCCCTATGGCTGCTTTGGGGCTGGCAGAGTTGAACAGTTGTGACAAAGACTCTGTGGCCAACAAAGGCTAAACTATTTACTCTCTGGCCTTTT
This sequence comes from Cynopterus sphinx, assembly GCA_030015415.1. Lineage (NCBI taxonomy): Eukaryota > Metazoa > Chordata > Mammalia > Chiroptera > Pteropodidae > Cynopterus > Cynopterus sphinx. The sequence continues at coordinate 2,759,288 of CM057381.1, forward strand.
ACAGAAAAAAATTCTAGATCCTTGAACTTGACGTGTTTCTTAACCTGGAGTTTGTAACTCTAATAGCATCTCTACGCACACCTTTAGTTTTCAAATGTTGCGTTGTTATGTCTGTGATAATCTGGAGTTGAAAAATGAGCATAAACACGCTCCGTACTCTCTGAAGAGCTACTCTAGAACCGAGCCACCGCGCCTTGTGTTTCAGTGTCTGCATTTGGGTTCGGGTTGATGGTGGTCAGAAATGCGAGAAGGTGGAAGGACCCCACAGCGGGCAGACAAAGCCCCTTTAGTGGCAGCCAGGGCCGTGCTAACGACTTTGCCGGTGACTTAGAGGTGTCTGCTCACGAGCCAGGTAAACTCCGAACCAGAGGAGAACACACGGGCTTTCTCCACCCCTCCTGGCACAGCCGAGCCCTTTCTCCTTGCTTCGGGGGAAAAGGAAGGTCGTTATTTCTGCTGTACGGAGGAGAGAGAAAGGGGCCACAGAAAGCGTTGCACAGGGTGTGTTTTTCTTGGTCCCTTCACCAATTAACGTCCCCGGTATTCAGGACGTGGTCAGCGGGTTTCTGAGGACCTGGACGTTTGCCAGGGGGAACCAGGGTTACTTTATCTGGACAGAGGGATGTGCCACTTCGCTCCCAGACTAAACTGTGCCTCTCATAGGAGGCCCGAGGTGGGGCTTGGTCAGCCACTGAACATGGTGTCCTTGAGCCATTTGCACATCCTCGGGGGTCTGTACCCATCCAATGGGATCCATGGAGAGAGAGAGAGAGAGAGAGAGAGAGAGAGAGAGAGAGAGAGAGAGAGAGGGGCAGACAGCTCTTAAAGGTTCATGGCCTGTGAGAAACAGGACTGATTGGTTCAAAGGGGCAACTTTCAAAGCACGAAAGCAGAACGTGGCTTATAAAGCCTGAAACCCACGGCACGGCAATCAAAACGCTGATTTCCCCACAGCACCAAGACTTTTGCGGCATTTCAGACGAAGAACACGGCTTAGAGGAGCCCAGTTTCGGTCTTGATGAGTTGGCGTGAAGTGTCCAGTTGCAAACTGGAGCGATCCTTTAGGAAAGGATTACGTAGTGGGAGGCAGAAAGGAAACACATGCCCGTGGGCCCCGTCAGTCTGCTCCTAGGGATTTCTCTTAAGGAAAGAATTCACAGAAACCAAATAATGTCTAAGGAAAAATGCTCACTGCTGCGTCATTTTTAAGATAAAATAAGTCTTTGTTAACAAAAAACTCAATGCTAGGAGATGTTTAGAGAATTGTGTGTGCTACATCGATGTCATAAAAGTGTTGATGTGAATAATTACAAAGAACCGGTAGAAATACGGATAAATGGGCCATAGCTTGAGTAAAACTGATAGTGCACCCAGCGCAATGTTGACCACAATTGTGGGTGTAACTATCACGTGCAAGAGGTAACGTCGAAGCATTAAAATAATTAGGTAGTGTGACACCACGGCTGACGTTTTCAATATTTTCTTTAATAATGTTATGTCTTCTTATTTTTTCAAAAAAGAATCAGGGCAGTCGCTGATTAAAACGCCAAAAGCTCAGCTGGAGACAGACATGAAGGAAACAGCACGTTTTAACGTCGGCACAGATTCGAGATATCAGGGGAAGATAAAACCACTTTATTCAAGCAGCATGAGGGTTCCGAAACGAGTCCAGGTGTCAAAGTCATCCGCATGATTCCTTTGGTCTTTACACTGAGCGAAGAAACAGGGAATGTTCGCAGACTGCGAAGTCCTCGCACCCGATCGTGCGTGGCTCTCCCCACTTTACCCCTCCCTGCAAAAGCAGAAAGCGCACCTGTTCGGTGACATGCTCCTTTAGGACCAAGTCCTCTGGACGCCCAACTTCCAACCATTTCACGTGCTCACGCGTGGGCGGAGCTCCTCCTACCTGTCGGGTCGGCCCCATCTCTGGTGACGTACGTGCGTGGGACGGATAGAGTGACCCTTGGAGGTCACAACAGGAAAGAGAAAACCGGTTTGCGGTGCTTGTGAGCACGCGTACGCCATGATTCCTTCCCTCTGTCTGTCCTTGCTTCCACTCCTCCTTTTCCCTCTTTCCCATTGTCCCCGGGTCCAGCTCCTGGATGTTAACTCGTGGATCCCGTCAAACCAACCAGGGGTGCCTGGAATCGCACGCACGTGTCTCCGTGCGAGGGACTGAGCTCTGGGTGGTTCACGGGGACACAGAGACCCCCCTGACCTTGACATCTGTCGTCGAACGCCCCGTGGCCCGTTCCTGCTTGGCTCTTCAGACTGCACCCTAAAACCCCACAAGCACATTAAAACCCATGAAACGCCAGTGGGCTAAAGGCGGTAGCGCTCCCCCCGCGAGAATGCGGCTGTAGAGTCAGAAGCCGTTTGCGTGACTTTTACTGATTACAACGCAAGAATACGATATAATTTATAAGTGGTTTAAAAGGGAAGTGTTCCTTGGAATTCTTTCACCCGAAAACAACCGTCTCTACTTTTGTGTTTCCAGGTGGCAGTGGCTGTGCATCCACATTTTCAGATGGTTATGCCCGCGTGTCATAGATGTAATGTTCCGGATGTTACAAATGCCGTGGCATCGAGTTCTCATTTCCATTTATTTATTATTTATTTTAATTAAACAGCATGTAAATTCATATCTCGTGTTTTTCATACCGTTGGCATACGATATAATATTAGTTCTGGGTGTACGACGAATCAGTCTACATTTAGTGCCATTTCAGTTTGGTTTGCATTTTTCGAGATAAAGTCGCAACGGTAAACTTTGCACCTACTTTGGAAATATTTTCTTGGCGTAAATTCCTAGAGGTGGTAAAGGGATATGGATATTTTTATGAGTCTTGACATGTATTATTATGTCGTTCTCCAAAAGGTTTATGTAAATTTGCGACACGACTATCCAAGTACGAACGTCGATCGAGTGACGCAAAATAGACGTTTTCGGCTGGCTCAGTGGGTATAAAGTGGTTCAATATCATTTTACATCTTTATGCTTTGAATCACGCCCAGGTCACCTGTTATAAATATGCTCAGACTCCCAAGTTGCCTTTTAAGTGATATATGGGTTCATATCCCTCGCTCGATGTTTTTAGGGCCTCATCCTGGGATTTGGGCTCGAGAAAGGGAGAACGAAGCGTTTGAAGCCCACTCTGCCGCTCGCTAGCTTTGGACATCGCGGTCCGCTGCCTCGTCTGTGCAGTGGGAGAGCCGCGAGTCTCTCCACAGGCTTGGTGAAAGGATTAGCCAGGATGGCACCCGTAAAGGGGGACCGAGCGCACACCGTGCACACGTGTCGCGAGTCTCCAGTCGCACGATGTGGGTTTGGCCCGAACCTTCCACCGTCTCCCGTCCCTCTCAGCTTAAGCCCGACGTGGCCTCTCTGCGGCCTGAGCACCTCTCATCTCTGCCTTTGTTCCAACCCACTCTTCACGGGAAATGTCCTGCCTGGGCCTTGCTGATTCGGAATCTGATTTTCGCCTTTTTACAGGCGGTTCCTCCCCTCCCGCCCCTGCCGACTTCTTCGTGTACGAACTCCCAGGCATCCTTCTAAACAGCCTCCCGAGGGCTCCCTGACCCTCCAGTCTGGCTTCACTTCCCTTCCTCCCACAGACCCCGGTTCCTGTCTCCTTCACTGCATTTGCCATGTTATTCCTCATTGTCAATTTGCTTGTGTCTTTCCTCGAGGAGCCCCTAAGCCTCGCGTGAGTAAAAACCATGTTTTATTGGATTCTACAGCCTCACGAGCGGCACGGTGCTCGGCACGGGCAAAGGGCTCACCGAGGATTGGTGGAACGGATGAATCGGGACCTCTATTACTCATGCGGTGTGGATCCCAATATCTCAGAAAGGAAAGGAAAATCACTGTCACAGGGCAAACCTTCGCCATCGCTGGGATCAGTGGGAGGCAGGCAGCACTGTAGGACGGAAGGGTTTCATCTGCTAAGGGGCTGCTTCGGGTGCGCGCATGGTGGGGTCACCAAACAGCTACGCACTCTCGCGAGCCCACAATCGTTCCAGCCGCGGTTCTGAACGATTCCTCAAAACCTTGAAAGGCAGAGAATTGCTATAGGCGACTGAGGTCAACCGTCTCGCAACACCCTCTGAAGGTGAGCCCCAAAGAGGAAGCCCCAAGCACCCTGGCCGTGGCTGCCCGGCAGGAAGTGACTCACCCCCCGAGGTGAGCACTTGGACAGTGGCAACTCCTACTCGGACGGTTCAGTTCTGGTCTCATTGCCTAAAAAAAAATAAAAATCAGCACATGTTTCGGTCCATCTCTTAAGGGCTAAAGATACACACGCGAGGGTGCCAGGGAGAGTCTGGTTGGGAAAGCTTGGAGGGAGGAAAACCTGAGTCAGAAATGGGGAGACAGGGATGAGCGAGGAGTCGTGAGTTTTCTTAGGAAGGAGAATGGAGTGAGACACGAGGTACTGAGACGGGAGGAGGCAGGTCTGCATGGAGCAAGGAAGGGAGGTGGTGCCCTATGGGGAGGCAGGGAGTGCCTTGCTGCCTCGGGAAGCCCCCCGCCAGCTCCCCTGTGTCCTCCGGCAACAGGGGAGCACAGAGGCCACACCTGGGAGCTTCGAAGGACGACAGTGAGAAGGCTCCGTGGAGCGATTCCCTGGCATCTTACTGTTCTGTCCGGCTGGGGGACGATGCCAGGCTTTCCTGGGGGACTGTCCCGGGGGGAGACTCTGGAGGCAGGCTTGGCAGTGGGGCACACGGCTCGGTCGCAGCTGCCTGCGAGCCTCAGCGTGTCGGCTGTTTGAGACCGAGCATGGCACCGGTGCAACTCAAAGGCAGAGAAATGACCCAGGAAAAATAAAATAAACGAAACAGCGAATTAGTTCTGACTTGTTTTCTAGACTTGGGACCTGCACGCAGTCAGGTTCGTTCCTTGAGCAGAACCACTCGCTGGCCAGAGACGCCATTAGCCACAGGGACCAGGGTGTCCCTTTGGGACGGGTGCTGTTTGGGAATAATTAGCTCTGGGAATGCTGACCGGGTCGCGGTGAAGGCCCTTCTAAGTTACGGGGCCAGGCTTTCCCAGACGCTGCCCCGAGTCCTCATTCCAGCTATGGTGGCGCGCGATCAAAGATCAACCGGTGGCCAGAGGGACCAGGCCACACCGCCCTGAGGGGCGGGAAGTAGGCTCGGCCTTTCTCCTCGCTCTCGTACCCTAGAGGGGCAGGTGCCGGCCCTGCGTCCCCCGAGAGGAAGGCCAGGGCAGCTGTGGCTCCGTAGACAGCCCCTTCCGCTTGGAGTCCGAGGACTCAAATACGGATTCTGCCGCTCGCTCACCCGACACCTGACCAGGCGATGGCGTCGCCTCGGTTCCTTTGGAAAATGCTGGGACGTGCCGAATCGGCGTCCCTAATCTTGCCGTCTCTCTCTGACGGAGGGTCACGCGTCCTGGTCCCTTGGAGCCAGGCACGGCCACGTGGTCTCGGGCACCCCTCCCTCCTGCGAAGGACCACACGTCCCTGCCCTGTTGGCTCCAGGCCTGGCTGTGAGACTCGCTCTGGCTGATAACAGTGAGTACGAGTACTGGTGCCACTGCTGGACGGACGCCGTAAGAGCCACTGCGTGGTCTGCCCTTCCTTTCCCCCTGTCGCAGGGAACGAAGACGACGTGGAACAGGCTGTAGCTGATTCGCGACGTGGGACACGAGCCAGGAATGAGCCTTCGCGGCGGAAACACTGAGATGGTGGGGGTCGTATGTCACCGGGTATAGCTTGGCTGAAGCTGATTCGTGCCATTGAGAACACGATGACTCAAATGAAGGAATTGACTCAAAAGCGCGTTGTGCGCCTAGAAGGTGACAGAGCTGTCTAAGCTCCACGTTGACGGCTTCTGTGAGGGATTCGGCCGGGGCTGTCGCCGGTCCCCCAGTTCACGGAAACCTCTTAAAAGGTGCTTTTCCTCGGAAAATGCTTCAAGCACAGTGAGCCGGGAAAGCCAACCGTGGCCCGTGGCTGAGCGTGTGGAACCCCAGCTCGCCGAGACCCGCGCTGCTTGCACCGAGGCCTGCGGGTCGTTCAAACCCACACCTCGTAAATGTATTTGATTTCGCTGCTGGGGGACGCTCGTAATCAGTCAAAGCCACAAACGCACGCTATCCAGGAATGGAGGGTGCGTAGCACGTGGCACAGTGCTCCTGGATAGACGGTTTGTCTCCTGACCAGCGGCTGGGTGAGGCGAGAGGGTGGAGCCACCCAGCAGCATCCACAGAGCGTTTGCCCTACCCGGGGGAAGCTCAGGTGTCGGAAGGAGGAACCCACGCGTGCCATGATGCGGGGACAGCGTCCAGAGGGGTCTCCTGGGATCTGGGAGGCCTCCATCCTTCGTTTGGGTTCTGCCCTGAGGACGCCCACGTTCCCGTCTTCAGGCTGCTTCTCCTGCGACCTTGGGCGGGCTCGCTCGGTCTCGCGGGGGTTCTGGTTCGCCGCCGCTGGCCTGCCTGGGCCCCAGCCGGGTGACTGCGGTGGGGCGCCCAGATAGGCGGCCAAATGTCGTTCCGGGTGATTCTGTGAAGGAGCTTAAAACCTGAATTGGTGGGACGGGACGAGCAGACAAGCCTCCTCACTGTGGGGCCTTGTCCAGGCAGCTGTCGCACGCAGGGGCCCGCCAGCCTTTGGCCGGGAACAGCCCCGTGGGACCCTGGGCCTCCAGCCCGCCCACCCCTCTGCAGGTCTCAGGACGCCCCGGCCCCCATGTCTGCATGAGCCGATTCCTTATCCCAAACCTCTGTCCATGTCCGTACAAGTGACTGTCCTTCTCGATCTCGACACCACCAGCGCCGTGGCCAGGGAGCCGCCCTGTTCTCAGCCGGGAGGTGCTCCCGGGTCCCATCAGGGCTGGAGGGGACCGTGGCGTCTGCAGGACCAGCCCATGCGGAGTGGGGACAAGACAGGTTGTGGAAGGTGCTGTGGTGTCTCTCACGGTTTCCCTCTCCCGTGTATGCAATCACCCGAACCTCCGTGGACTCGAGAAGAGCTGTTCACGCTCTTGTGAGGCCATCGCGGCTTGTCCTTCTCTGAGCTCCACCTCCCGGAAGCTTGGCAACTAAACGGTCCCTCCTGTCCCTCCACGTTCTGATACGAGAAAAGAAAATCAGATGTAGCAGCACTTTGAGCTAAGAAGTGTGCTTTTTGTCATTTTGGAGACAGGGCCTTCTAGGCACTGGACCGGAACCCGCCAGGACGAGGCCTTATGTCGGGGGGTGCGACCTTCCAGTCGCGTGGCACTAGGCAAACCGATTCCCTTGTGGGCCTCGGTTTATGCCTCCGTGAGACGGGGTTAGCGCCCATCTCTGGAGACACAGGGAGGTGTGCACAGACTCCCCGACGATTTCATTAGGACGGAATATGTCACGTTAGAGCCGCTTAAGAATTCTGGGATGTCATGACCAGAAGGTATTGTCAAGAAGGCCTAGTCCAGCCCCTTAATTGCAAAGATTAGGAAATGGAGGCTCAAAGAGATGCTATCACGCCGTGGACATAAATAAACGACGCTTCTCACCGTCCTGCGGTTCGTTCGCTCTGGTCTGACTGCCCGGCCTCCTCCAGGTGTTTGCTTTCTTAGCTGGGAGGGTCAGGGTCTCGGGCCGTCACCCCTCCCTCTCCTTTTAAGGACTTGGTTTCCCCTGAGGCCACTTGGGGGACGCCCTCAGAGGTGAGGCGAGTGATCTTCTTTCCTAATCAGGAAGCCAGAGCATCCTCCGGGGCAGACCTGCGAGGGCGATGGTCCAAACCCCGTGGCGAGGAGCGGCCAAAGCCACAGGTGTGCGCGGGGATTCCGTGCGGGGCCTGTGGCCAGTTTCCTGGGACGTGCGGTTTGGCAGCGCCCAGCCTGGGTGCCCAGCAAAGAGCTTTTGATCTAAGGCCGTGGTGGCTTTTGAACTGCGAATGCAGCGCCTTTGATGGCTCTTGGCTCGGGTTTCCCAGGTTAATTTCCTGACATCTGAGGAGCTCTGTGCAGGGGATGCGACTTCCTGCCTTTTATGGCAGAGCCTGCGGCCTGCCGGGCGAGAACGCGCCGAGATCACCCGGGGCTGGGCCAGTGTTTGCCGCTCCTCTCCGAGCTGTGTTTGCCCCGGTCACACACTCATCCTTAGTCACTGTTTTCCTGATGGTAACGCAGTCGGAGGTTCTTATGTCAGATGCTGCGGGGGGGAAGGGCCGGAGCGGTCCATCCGTCAATGTCAGAGGCCTTTGGGGAGCAGTCACGAGGGCCCTTCTCCTGCGTCCCCTTCCCAGTTCGCTCCTTTTTCACCATTCAGAAGCCCCTGGCAATTCTGGACCCAGTAGCGAGTGACACCCCGCCCTGCCGAGTGACACCCCGCCCTGCCGAGTGACACCCCGCCCTGCCGAGTGACACCCCGCCCTGCCGCGGGCCTGTGCAAACTCCTCTCTCCCCCCGCCCCCTCCACCGACCCCAGAGGACCCTCTTCTCCGGTCTGCATTCCCATTCCCTTTGTTGGTCTGACAGCAGAGTTCGCTCAGTTGTTTGTCCTTTCTGTGAGTGAACTCCAGTGTTTCTAGAAGTTTCCGGACAGAGGGGCTGTGCCTCTTTGACTTCATGCATCTGGGGCCTCCGCAGGCAGGAGCCTAGTAAGTGCTTTTGCTGGTGGCAGGTGGTGAAACGTTTACCTCTCTCCAGGGGCTGTGGGGAGAGGGGGGGCCTCCATTATCATTTCAGACACTCGGGTTGCAAGTGCTAAGAGTCAGGTTTGGGCACTCGGATGTAAACAAACCGACAGATGAACAGACGAACAAGCGGGATTCCTTGCACTTAGTAGGGGCTGATTTCACGAGCTCAGGGACGTCCTCCTGTGCCACTTAGAGCACGCTGAGAGAGCAGAAGCCTTGGAGAACGTGTCCACTGGCCCCCGATGCCCTTGCGTGACCCCACGCAGCCCCCCATGTCGAGGAGGCGGTCAGTAACCGGTTGCTGAGTGAACGACGCCACCGCTTACACCCCGGCACCTGGCAGGTGAGCACACGCTCCGCGAGCACCTGTCCCCTGCCTCCCAGCTGGTGCCGCCTCCTCTTAGGCGGCTTGTTTGTTCTGTGTGTCCAGTGTGGACCGACCGACTGCTTCGAGGGACACTCGAGCTGGCTCTGAGGGCCCCTGGGTCTCAGGAAACTCCTGGGGACCTCACAGCTTGGTGAGAAGGAGAGTGCCGGAGGAGGTCAGCTGTCATTTTTGTGGCTGTTTGAGACTCCTGTTGGGGTCCGGGGTGTCCTCTTCAGCCTTGACTGGCTCCCCACGACCTGAATATGCAGTGACATAGGGTCAGGGACAAATGCCCCCAAAGGCCGGGCTTCCTCTCAGGGTTACCTGAGCGTGTGGGTCAGGCTTGGGCGGGCCCAGGGCCACCTGTCAGGAAGACTTACCTTAAGAACCTATACCCTTCCACCAGTTACAAACCAACTAACCAGCTAACTAACCAGCTAACTAACCAGCTAACTAACTAACTAACTAACTAACTGACTGACTGACTGACTGACTGACTGACTGTGAAATCCTTAGAAACAAACAACACAAAAGAACACGGTTTCGTTGCTCAGGAATTCCCACAGCCTCGGCGGCTCTTTACTTCTCTCTTTCTTCCGTTTCTCTGTTCCCAGCGCTTTGCCTTTCGGTTTTACCATCCGCCACCTCGTCGCTCTGCTCCGTGCGCAGGTAAACCCGGGTGAGCGGAGAGCACACCCCAGTTGAAAGCGAACCTGACTTGCACTCCCAAGGACCCGCCTGGAATTGCCCAGAGCATCGCCGGGAAGCGCCTAGAAGCGGCAGAGAAGCCACCTGGGTCCCCACTGGGGTGGAGCCGCTTGTGCAGAGGGGACAGTGACGCCGTCGGCACGGGGCCCAGCAACGTCCTCACAGACGCCGTGAGCCACGCAGGAGGGCCTCCTGACACAGGCGTCTGCTGCTTCTGCTCAGGGACCCGTCCCTTTTCTGCGCGGGCCCTTCGGGGAGGTCCCTGGGGCCTGCACACGCCATCCCTGACCCAACTTAGGAGCTGGGGCCGCAACAGCCGGAGAACCAGGAGACGGGGAGCTTTCCTCGGCCATCCCCGTGTTGCAATGCCAGTGAGAGGAGTCCACTTCTGGAACCTTCTGAAGCAAGATGCTTGAAAGTCCTGAGGTCAAGCTCTCCGACGCGGGGAGAAAACCAGCTGCTGACGGCGGCTTCGAGGCTCAGTCACGTCCCGATTTCTAATTTAACGCTATTTTTCTTTCCCCCATTCGTTCCTGTTTCCTCCAACAACTAATTATCTCCCCAGGGCGTTCACAGGCATAATGAGCCCACGGGGAATGGCTGGGTGAGCCCCTTGAAAGGAACCTGGCAGAGGACTTTAATGTCTGCACATAAAATCCGTCTTCTCCGGCGACAAGTGTCTCATTCGTGTCTCATTCGTGCAGCCAGACAAAACAGTTTCGTTTGGAATTAGCAGCGGTTCCCCAAGGACCCGGTAGCGCAAACAGCTCGTGTCTGGGGCAACAGCAGTCCCCGTCAGAGCTATTTCTCACATCAATGTCTCCCTTCCTCTGCGGAGTCCTCGCTTGTTTCTACCTGACGCGCTTCGTTTTCCCCGGCGAGGCCGCGGGAGCATCCTCGCGCCGGCCTCTCTGCAGGATGCTGAGCTGCTCTCGGGGAGTTGGGGGTGAGCTGCTCGCCCTTTCACACCTGCCTCTCGCCGGGGGTTGGTCCTCATTTGTAGTTTTTGCCCATTTTCACGACGTAAATAGTCCCTGCTGTGGCCGGTTTTAAGCTACCAGCATGGTCGGCGTGGAGGCGGGAAGAGGTGCGCGTAGGATGCCATCCTGCGCTTTTGCCACCGCCCGGATAACATAGATGTAAAAACCGCCCCGAGAGCACAGGTAACGGGAAAGCGTGGAAGAGTTATTAGGAAGGGGTGAGTGCTGAGAATTCATTATTACATTTGTTTTGAGATGCTTTAATTGTAAGCTTCGCGATTTAATTTTTACCGCCGGCTCCGTTAACGACTGACGTGAAAAATTTTCAGAAAATGTGGTGGTCGCGTCTCCCACACGGGGATGTCCCCAGCGCACCCCCGTGCCGGGGATGGGTTTTGAGCTCGATCTGGTCTTGACCCTGAAACCCTGGAGCCTCTGGTTCTCCTCATCAAGCGTCTGTTGAGTGTTTTCCACCCTACGTCACCCTATAGGAGTCAAGGGGAGGACTATTTAGGTGAAACCCCCACGAGCGTCCTTTTCTGACATTATCTACGTGAAACAAATGCCTTAAAGCTGTCATTTCCCCTCTTTCTCGCTCCACCTTGGCACCTGCTAGCCAACTACCACCACCTCTCCCTTTGCAACATCCCTTCTTGCAGCCGTGGGCCTCACATTGGAACCACCGGGCTCGTTTAAACCGTGAAAGCTGACCGTGGGCAAGGCAGGGTTAGGCCTCGCACCTGTCCGGCATTCAGCCCCATCCCAGGCCCTCGAGGATCTCACCGCCGGGGACCGTGCCAGCCTCACCTGCCACCAGCAGGGTGGGACGTCTCTCTCAGGTCCGCGAATGCACCTGGCGCTTTTGTTCTCGAGCCTTCCGTGCCACGGTGGCTTCCCCGTGGAGGGTCCCACTGGCCTTCCCCCAGGGGCTGGCTCGCAGCTCTCAGGAAGCTGCCTTTCCAGGCAGACTCTGACGGGCTCCTTCGTCCCCCCGCTCCCTTCATCCTCGCTCTCCTCCTCTCTGCTTTGAGCCTCTGCGCTCCCCTCGCTGAATATGGACGAGAGCATTTCAGAGCCTCAGACCGAAGCCTGCTAGGGGACAAGGACTTCTCTTTACCCATAGCCCTGGCCGTACCTGGGCCATAGTGGGTCGGTGAGGGGTGCAGGGTGGCGATCGGCCTGATAGCTCGGAGCTGCTACTTTCTGGAGCTGCTCAGGTGGGAGGGAGAAGGAAGTGACTAAGCAATCCTGAGGTTCCATGGCCACTCTCCTAGCACCTCTACCCCCCTCTGGCTTCCCAGTCTGCCCCGGTGCACGTACTGCACCTCGCTGTACCTCAGTTTCCCCTGGGCGTTCAGCGTGATAATCCCCAGGCCTGTCACAGCGGCCCGCCCCAGGGCCCTGTGAGCCCCAGGAACTCAATGGGCAGGGGAAGGAAAAAGACAATGAGAAGGGTGAAGGTCCTTCCCCACCAGCTCTTGGTTGTCACCACCACTTACCCCTGGGGACACTGCAGAGGACAGGGACACGCCTCACGTCAGCACCGTATTCACACATGCCCGATGCCACCCACAATAAGAGAAATGTCGATTTTAGAGCCATTTAAACCGGGTGTCCAGGTGACAGTCAGCGCCCTCACCCAGGCTGTCGCTGGCCGGTCGCTGCCCGGAGCCGTTTTGGGTGACCTGGGGCCCAATCTCTCCGTCTCGTGTGCTTCGACCTCTGGGTTCACTTTCCCAGCCGAGTCGCCACCGTCACCGCTGACTCGGGCAGACCCGTTGGCAGCCTCTAGGTCCCCCTCACCCCTTTCTACCTCACCCTTCAAAGCACATGAGCCCCCAAGTGCTGCAGACCCCACTTCCCGAGGCCGCGTGCCCAGCCGCCCTGTCCGTTTCCGGCCCGGGCAGCGTATCTCAGGCTTTCGTCTCCCTCAGGGGGTCTGTGGTACAGGCCTCCGACCTTCCCTCCACGTCTCACTTTACCTGAGGCCTGAAGCGTCTTTCTAAAATGTGACAAAGCTCGTCCACGTTTGCAATCCTCTGTTCCTCCTTCACGTGGCGCAGATGCCTTCAGGTCTGGCTCCCTCCTCCATCTCCCCGATCGGCCTCCTACCTCCCCATTTCCTCCCACACACACGTCCGTGGGGGCTTTCGTGCCTTGTGCCCTCTGCCCTGAACGCCTTTCTTCTCCTTCCCTCACCGGAACCCTCCGACTCACCTGTAAAGTGACAAGTCAGAGGTCACGTTCCACACAGCCTCCCTGGACTCCCTCTGGCACAATCAATTGTTCCTCTTTTGGGTTCTCACCGCCCGGGGTACACACCTTATTCAGCACTTGGCTGCGTTATTTTGGTCCTTTGTTTCCCTATCTGCTGTCGTCAGACTGTGGCTTAGTCATCCTGGTATTCCCCAGTGGCTTCGGGCGGAGGGAGGAGCCCCCAGATGTCTGTGGGATGGACGGGACGTTTCCGGTCCATGCTGCACATGCTGTCTCTTGCCTTTCCCCGTAAGAGATGGACCAAGAGGAGAGAGTCGAGAGCAGATGATCCTACCCCCCGGCATCCTAAAGGCTCCGGCGTCGGCCCAGATCCTGCGTGGTGAAGCATGTCGCAGCGAGCCGCGGAGACGGGAGCAGTCTCACCTTCAGCCTCCGAGAGGCTGCGTTCTAACCCGAGTGTCAGTCACCCGTAAAACGAGGCCCGGCCATGTCTCGGGGGCTGGCCCGGGTCACAGCGCGGGCACAGACCGTTTTCTAAGTTGCGCTTTGTCCACACAGCAATGCCCAGTCTGCCCCAGGGGTGGAGGCGAGGGGCCTGGTTCGCAGGACGTTTCAGGAAAATGCGAGCTCGCGCTCCAATCCCTCCAGGGTTGCGGCTTAGGCCGTTTGTTCACGTGGCTGGGAGTTTTCAGAGAGCAGATGGCTGACCATGGCCGTCCCCCGGCCTGCTCCCGAGGGAAGCCCTCGGTGGGTCTGGATGTCCAGAGGTTCGCCCACTTGCCTTTAACAGTGAGCGTGATGACGGTTCTTCACGAACCTTCATTTCGCCACATTAAACTCCAGCCTCAGACAGGAAAGAAGGCCGTCAGGGACCGGTGTGCAGGATGGGGTGGCTCTCCAAGGAATTCTGGCCGAAACAGAGGAAAAAGCACTTTTGAAACGAAAGAGAAACCCGAGGAATGAGGGCAGGGGATAACACATCCTCTCTCCTCTCATTCGAGGCGATGCCGTCTAGGGAGGCTGTCCCTCTGCACCAGGCGGGCACGTGGGCTGACAGGGGCGTTGACGTAGCAGATCCGGGGGCTCGGGAGACGGTGGCGAGGCCGCCAGGCGGTGAAGGGGGAGGGTTGGGTAGAGATTTGGCTGATTCTGGTCAGGGCTCCAGCAACAGTGAAGAAAATAGGTGACCGTCATGGAAGAGAGCTGCCCCAACTCCCCGTCAGCAAGTCAACGGCCAAGGGAGTGTCCGGGGATGAGGGTGCCGCTGCCTCGTGGCCGTTGGGCAGGCGTTGGTGACGTCCACTTGTCAGAATTGTCAGAAATGAATATCAAATAAACTAAAATGATGCTCAGGGTTGAGCGTGAACCCGGGAAGAGTAAAGAAAGGAAAAACCGAGGGATCGGGTTGGCAGTGGACGTGGACAGTGCCGGAAAGCAGCTGGGGACCACGTACAGGGTCTGGCGGGTGGCGGCAGGTGCCCCAGAGAGACGGGCCGAACGAATGAGTGCGCCACGCAGCTTCCGGGGACCTTGGCTGCTCCACTGACCGCTGCATCCGTGGAAAGCCTTGAGTTAGCGGAGGAGGGGCACGTCGATGGGGGGGAGGGGGCGGGCTTAGCTTGCGAGTAGGATGCGGTAAACACGGGGAGGCAAAACGGCCGCTCTTCACTGGGCATCTGCGTTCCCAGAGTTCTGCACGTTGATCTCTACTCCTCACAAATACCTCGCAATGTGGGTGTCTCTTTCTCCTTTCTATGGAAGAGGGAGTTGCGTAAGGCCTCCTGGCTCTGGGCAACCGTCCGCGGCCCATCCAAGACCAGGATTCAGACCTGCTGGGCCATGCACCGCTTAAGCAGGGAGCGTGTTCCCTCGGGGAGGCCCGTGCTGCCCAAGCTTCGAGGCACGAGTGTGCGCCCATCTCTGACCTTCAGGTGGACTCCCGACCTGGCGGAGGCTCTTTTTGGTTCAGCTTTGTCATTAGGCTTGGACCACAGCCTGCCCCGGCACAGTGCCATTTCTGCAAGGATGTCACAGCCCTTTGTGAGGAGGTGCCTCGAACATGCGATAGCCGTAAAGCAGTCCCCCGTCCCCCCAGATGAAAACGAAGAAACCGCATCACACGGAAGTTAGGTGAGTTGTTTGTAAAGAGCGAGTCATGGATGGGGCGCGTAGGAAATGAAGCCACCGAGGGGCACCGAAACGGATCTGTGACGCGTAATAGTCATCGGCTCTAGTGCTCTGGTCATGGGGTTGTTCGACCCTGTCTGCTTCTTCGGTGCTTGTCATCGGATCTCTCAGGACGCAGCGAAACAAGGGACTTGAGGTCACGTAGACCACGGGTGCCACTCGCAGGCCACTCTGCCTAGAGATGGGTCTGTCTCATGCGAAGGGCGAGTCCGCTCACCAGGCCTTACTTGTTACCCATTTCTCTGCGGGCGCCGTCGTGGACCCTCTGCTTTCAAATCTCCCCGTGGCCGAGGGTGTTTGTGGGAGCAAGAGCCAGAAAGGAGCAGCCGGGGCCTCTACCCAGGTCCTTGCTGGACTTTCCCTTTTGCGTCGAGCACATGTAGGTGATGCTTCTCGTTTGTGGATGCGGCTGCACCCCTCGTGTCCCAGCGAGGACCAGCTTGGGAGGTCAAGGTGTCCTAAATGGGGTGTCCTGGGAAGGAATGCCCGACTCCGTTCTGAGGGGTGCTGGGAGGCACCTTGGCAGAAAGAGGTGAGGAAAGAATGGAAATCGCTCATCCATCCAACCTGGTAGCTGCACCGAGGTCACGTTCCTCAAACCGTGATCCACGGCTCGAGTTCTACGAGCTGCTGCTCTGTGATGGAAGGATTCTGGGTCTGAAGAGGTGGGGGATGCTGCATATTATGCTCCCCAAGTAAAGCTTCACAATGCACACCGGCCTGTTAGGGTTCCTGGGAGCCTGCAGGAAGGAGCCCACCTCCTGGATGGAGAAGACAGGGAGGCATTTCAGGTGGCGGAATCGTAGGCATGAAGTTTTCGTCCATCTCTGTCTCCCCTTCTGTCTCTCTCTCCACAGGCCCCCCATTCTCCCCCAACCTCCACTATCTTTTTTAACCTTCCTTATACCAATGAATTCACAAACTGCCCCTTCGTACCCCTGTTCTCAGCCACAGAGGTGCCAGTTTCAGTCTGACTGGAGCTTCGGGCAAGACACTCGCTGGGAAAGAGGTAGCTGAGCTGTGAGCAGAAGAACGGGGCCATTACCGAAAGTGCTAGAACTTCCACCTTCTCCCTCGGAGGAGCTCTATGAAGACTGTGAGGTCCAGCTGCTGTCGCTGGCAGGAGGAAGGCTGACGGTGACCTTGATCGTTGGAAGCTTGGGGTCTGCTCTAGACCTCCCTCCTCCCACGAGTACCATCAGAGCAGAAGGATGCATCTGTCCGCCTGCTACTTCCCTCAGGACCCGGGGTCCTTGTAAGGGACCCGGATGCCCCAGTGGTCCAGGATCCCTGGAAGATGGAGCTAGAAAGACATCCTGCCCCTACTTTCAACAAACCATAGCGTTCATGCCTTACTTTACGAATTAGCATCTCAAGGAGCTTGGGAGAGGTTCTAGCTTTGAGCAAGGAAATATTTGAAGTCAAGGTCACATGTCGGGCTAGGATTCCCCGTGAAGGCCCCCTCTTTGTGACTCCCTTGTTTACCTTCGTCCTTCTCGCTCCAAACCCCAAATCGACACTGTTGTAGAGCATCACCGCCAGGCAGACACACCTGTTACCCTTTTATCCCAAAGGCCTCGAGGAGTTGAAGGCACGAGGACTTTCCCATCAACTTACCAAAAAGAATAGTGTAGGAAGAGGCAGAGTTTGGTCCCTTCCTGGTCATGGGGCAGGAGGGAGGTGATATGTCTAAAATAATCCATTTTACTCTTTTCATGTACTGTCTTCAAAAAAGAAAAAAGAAAGGCAAAATATGAATCTACAGACAAGGAAGAGCTTGAGAAAAATAGGTAAAATGCTGAAGAATTACCTTGATGAACGTCAAAAACATACCTCACCCGGAGAAGGAATGTCTGCAAGAATTTTGTGGGGAAAGACCCAGGAACAATGCAGCGACATCAACATCCACGTCTGTGGAGGCCAGAAATGCTTTCTGAAAACTCAATCCTAACCACACAGTGAGGGTCCCAGCTCTGGGGTTTGCTTCTCCAGGCTCTAGGGCGTGGTGGCCCCAGCCGTCCCCCGGTGTTCCTCCAGCCCTGGAGGTGTCTGCGAGCTGCTTCCCACGGTCACTAGCTTTGTCACCTCAGCGTCCCCGGCCTGCCTTCGCAGGCTCCCAGTGCCCGTTTCACCAGTTCACAGTATTAAGACTTTCTTGGTGAAAATCACGGGCGAGGCTTCTGTTTTCTGGCTGGCTGTCCCCTGGCGCAAACGACACGCGGGCTTCTCGGCTTCTTACGTGTGTGGAAATCGGTCGGTGCAGCCGAGGAGCCCTGAACCGAGACCAGGAGCACTCAGAAACTGTACCCTGGCTCCTCCACCTCCCAGATGAAAATCCTTGGCCGGGCCCCTTGGCTGCTTTGCGAGTTCCCCTTTCTCATCCATGAAACGGGATTAAGGATGTTTATTGAGTGGGGTTAGGCGTAGCGGAGAGAGTCGTGTTTGCAGCGCTCCTGGCACCCGGCAGCTGTTCGAGGGACGCCGGCTGTCGTGCTGTGGGTGTTAGGACGACATCTCTACGTCTGCGTGGCTCAGAATTTCCTTCGCTTTTGGACTGTGGGGCTTCCAGGCTGCTCTGGGCAAGTCTGGGCTCTCATTGCAGCTTCCTCGGGTCACGGAGGGTGTTTGTCCCAGAGAAGCGGGCCTCGGATCTGTGGTGTGGATTAGCCTGACCCCAGCTGACTCCAGAATGCGAAAGTGACAGTGGTAAGAATGGAAGGGGTTGGCTTTGAGGTGAGCAATCACTTAGGGTGGAGACAAGGCCCCCACCTGGAAGCATGGCCGGGGGCACCGGAGCTCGCTCAGCACTTCCCTCCCCAGTGGATGTGCTCCTGACCCTCGCAGCGCAGCCAGTGAGGGGCTCAGGACCCCTCGGGGGTGGTGGAATGTGAATTAAAAACTAAACGAATACCATCTGGCCGGGGCTGTTTGCCTAAGACTTAGTCAAAACTCACTTAAAGCCACTCCCCAGTTCGAATTCTGATGCCACACGACGCGGTCGGCCAGCCGCCCCCAGCCTCTGGCCGCCAGACGTAGGTAAGGGAGGGCTCCGCAGGCTCCCCCAGAATGAGAGGCGAACAAAAGCCGTGGTCTGAGTCCGTGGGGGATTTCTAGTGCCATGGGGAGACCAAAATGACAGGTCCAAACGCGGGTGTGATGTCTGCGGATGTGTTTGTCTCGATTCTGGAACGTTCTGGAACCCCCAGGAAGATTCCCGAAGTGGCAGGCGCAGGACTGGGGCTTTGAAACATGTTCTTCAGAGTCCGTTAGGGATTATCCTCCACTCTGCCCCCTCCCCCGCTGACCCCATCACCCGATGCAGGCGCTGGGCACCCTCACGGCCGCTCACCGGGGCCTTGATCCGCCCACTTGGCTCCCAGTTGCTCCCATCGAAGTGTGTGGTCCTGACTCGCCCAGGACGCTGCCTTCTTTATATGAGGACACTCGGGCAGCCAGCTGCGTAAACCACCCACGGCACCAGACACTGGGCGAGCCTGGTACCGCGAAGGCACAGGAACCAGCGATTCCGCCTCATGGAGGTCACAGTCTCGGGGGAGAGACGGGTGAACCATGTGCACATTTGATGCAAATGATGTGGGGTTCTGGGCGGATGAAGCAGAGAGCGGGCGCGGCTGTGCCAACACAGACGCGATGAGAAGGGGTTTCACAGGCTCTTCACATGGGTATGGGGGCGACACTGCTCCTTGCAGGCAATGTGAATTTGGGGGGCGAGGGACAGGGGACAGCAGGCACTGTGGCAGGACACAGGACGGGCAAACAGAACGTCAAAGTCCCCAAATGGTGATGCATGACAGGGTCCACCCTCAGGGGACTGAGAGGAGAGGCCCCGGGCTGGTGGCGCAAGGGTGGGGGTGGCAGAGGGCCGGGGGGAAACGTTCTCGCTTTAATCCCCTTTGACGTCACGGCCGGGTCCCTGACGCTTCGGTCAGGTGCGCTCCCCCTCGGGCCTGCTCCCGCAGACTGATAACAACAGCGTCACGCCGGCTGGAGACGTGCCACCGCTGGAGAAGGGGCTCAGGAGACGCGACAGGGACCCTCGCCACCCGGGTTCTCATGAAAGGTGAGCCGTGCTGGTCCCCACCGCCCTCCCTCTCAGGAACCAAGTTCGACTCTGAACACACCCCTGGGGTGTCTACTGTAATGTGGGTCCACGTGAGTCCCATGCGGAGCAGGTGATGCTTTCCCTACTTTTCATCATAAACAAACAAACAAACAAACAGACAAACACTGTAATACGTTTACGTGGTCAGGGGATTTTTATTTTTGAAGAAAAGCTAGCCTTCAGCCAAGGGGAGGGTGCGGCAGGGGCTCGAAGGGGCATCGCTCGGCCCCACCTGGAGCCTCTGGGAAGTCTTCAAGACGCGATGGAGGCTGAGAGGGATGTTCAAGGGTGAGTGTGGGGTGGCTGTGTTAAAAGAAAAAAGTCGGACAGAAACTTAGGGCTGAGGAAGGAGCATGGGCCACCTAGACGGGGGCCTCGAAACAGCGGAATGCGTGTTAGAAGCGACAGGGACTTTAGAACCATGACGGCCTGACATGTGAGACCGGGAGGGGCAGGGGAGGACCTGAGAGGGGCAGAGGCCAGTCCACGCAGGCCCCCGCGGGCCGAGCAGAGAGCTTGACCTTATCCTGGCAGGTTGGGACGCCACAGGGCGGTTTTATGTCGAGAGAGAGACGTGCTGAGATGCAGACTGTAGAGCAGAAGGTGGGTCTGGGGGGCGGGAGGTGTGAAGACTGGAGGTGGGCGTCCGTCAGGGTCCTGTTCAACCGCCCGGGTGAGATGCTTGAGATCTGGCGCCAGGAAAGGAGTCGGGGTGTGGGGTGGGGCGGAGGAGACGCGTTTAGGGGCCATTTAGGAAACAGAGGGGAGATGGATTTAGTGATGATGATGAGCGAGAGCAGAGAGGATTGAGGACAAAGCAGGGAGATGTAGGCCGGGGCTCGGCTGGACGGGCTCCTACGTGGAGGCCTGATGAGCTGAGACTGGGGGCACGAGAGGGGGAACAGAGCTCTGTGGAATGGGGCAGGGAAAAGCTGTGAGTTCGGTCTCGGGTGCTCGCTTCTGAGGTGCTTGGTGGCCCCGGGACAGGGTTTGCTGCAGGAAATCGGACCTAAAACTCGCACCGCCCGAGAGAGTGGGAGTGACTGGGGAGCGTCACCCACGTGTGGGTGGGAAATGCAACCGGGACAGAGGCTGGAATGGCCCAGGGAGGGGAAAACGGGAGATGGAGAGAGGAAGAACACATTACCCCGACACCTGGGGGCACACACAGCATGCAGGGGAGACAGGCTCGCGCCCATAACCACAACACACGGTGATCTCCGTGACCAAGGCCACTGCATTCCCCAGGTCACCTACTGGATCCCGTGGGCTCCCCAGCTTCTGACCATAGACGTCACCATCGAAGGCAAGTTCCGCCGGAGGTCCAGCCGCCTCCGTGGTCCCCGAGGTCCCCTCAGCCGTGCCCTTACAGCAGGGAGTAATGAGAAATTGGTCGAGAGAGGGGAGGTTGAGTTAGTCCTGCAAAGTGGATTTGGGACGTTTCGAGTCCGTATTTAATGGTTTCCAGCGACTGCTGTGCTCCCCGGGACCCCCGGGGACAGGGCCGGCCTGGTGAAAAGGGTCGGGGGGCCTGCGGCCAGGGCAGACTGGCTGAGCTCCACAGAGGGGCTGTGTTTTCAGCCGCAGAGTCTCCTTCGGACTCTGGTCCCAGCCATTCGTACTGACGGCCTCGCTCCCCGCCTTGGGTCCACCCGTGGGACATTGAGGTGGGTACGGTCAGCCGATTCCTTCATTTCTAAAGGTACCGGGGCCTCGGTTCTGTGGAAAACGGATCAGAGCGTGCTCCTCTGCAGGGCAAGGAGCTGTGGGCCGCCAGCCTCCGGGAGGGAGGCGAGAGGAACCCGAATGGCGGAGAATCCCGACAGCGCCTGTTTTCTCTGCCTGGCGTCGTGAACCTCAACTTTTTATCCGGAAAAATTTGAAATCTTCAGAGAGTTTCATGAAGGCTCTCCCACAGACTCCCCACCTAGATTCGCCGGCCCCACGTCTTGCCACTTTGCTCCCCTTCCCTGTACACGCGCAAACACGCGTGGGAGGCTCACACGGGCTTTACCGCTATCGAGCCGTGTGAGAGGCAGCTGTGGGCGCCGTGGGCTTTGATCCCCGACACTTGATCATTTCTATCCTAGGGAAAGGGGCGGTGCTCTGTGTGGCCACGATGCGAGTCTCGGCTGAGAAACCGAGCATCTGCGCAGTGACGCTCCCTAACGTGCAGCTCGCGTTCGGAGTTCCTTGACGGTCCCACTAAGGCCTGCTCTGGACCCCCCACCCCCTTTTCTTCTAAATTCCAGGATCCGACACAGAACCGTTCCTCGTCTCGGCAGGCGTCATGTCTGTCTAGTCCCCCTGTCTGGAGAACAGTCACACGATCTCTTGCGGTTTTCCGTGCCGCGGAGACGTCTGAAGGCCCCCGGCTCTCCTCCTTTCGGATTTTTCTAATTGCTTCCTCCTGTCCAGATTCAAGTTCAGCACTCGGGTTAGGCCGGTTTGGGGGCTCCTGAGTGCGGTCCCAGGACCCAGTGGAGAACCCCTGAGCGGAGGCTCAGCTGGAAAGCTTGCTTCACCCACCGTTTTCATTGATTCTTTCATCCGTCCGTTTGCTCATTGGCTCGATGCTGGCTGCGAAGCGTCTGACGCCGGGCAGGTGCTGCGGGCACAACCGTGACAGCTCAGACTGCGTGTCTCGCTCCTGCTGGCCAGGTGGAGGTGCCGGCCACGGATGAGAGTTACAACCCCGTGTGGGGACACACTACCTGGGGGGGGGGGCATGGTGTTCTGGGAGAGTGTGGGAATCGGATGACTTAGCCGGGGGTCTGGGGTAGGGGAGGCCCCAGGGATGAAGAGGGGCAGCCGGGCGAGGGCCAGGCCGAGAGCATAGAATGACACCCCGTGGACAAAGCTGTGGGGCCCCTGTGGCTCCCAGCACGTCCCGAGTGTTGAGCGTGAGGGGAAATACGGAGATGAGCACGGAGCCACGGTGACGGCACAGCACCCCGTGCCCGGGAGGGTTCTCCTGGCTTCCCCAGGGGCTTCCGGCCGCGGACGCCCGTCCGCAGATGCCGGCATCACGCTGGCGGCCTCGCATTCGAGCGAGAGCCCGAAATACATCTTTCCATAATCACATGCTAAGTGGTAGCTCCATGGAGTTAGGACGGCGCTATAAATAGCACCTGCGAGTGGGTTTTCACTTCAACTAGTAAAATGCAGAAAAAGAGTGGGGAGTGGGGGATGGAGAATGGGGGATGGAGAATGGGGGATGGAGAATGGGGGATGGAGAATGGGGGATGGAGAATGGGGGGTGCAGAACGGGGCATGCAGGGCCCTGGCTTCTTGCTCTGGGCAGATCGGACACACGCACAGGCGGCTCCGCCCGGCCCTCGGTGTCGGGTTTGAATGTCAGGTCTGGGGAGGCCGCTCTCGGTGCTTCCACGGTTCCCCGCCCCCCGCTCTCAGCCCCCGGGCCGCTGCCTCACACTGCTGCTACCTCACCTGGTCCCTGGGCAGCAGAGGCTCGGCCTGGCGTCACCCCTGCGGCCTGCTTCGTCGCCAG
This sequence comes from Cynopterus sphinx, assembly GCA_030015415.1. NCBI lineage: Eukaryota > Metazoa > Chordata > Mammalia > Chiroptera > Pteropodidae > Cynopterus > Cynopterus sphinx. The sequence goes on from CM057381.1 coordinate 2,782,035, forward strand.
CCTGGCGTCACGTCACACGCGCAGTCAAGCAGGACAGTTGGGGTGGCGCCTTGGAGCTGACCCCTCACGTCCCACCAGATGCTTCTTTCTCTTTCCTCTCCCTCCAGTCCCCCCTCGTGTTGACACACGCTCAATGAAATTCAATTCAGCGAAAGCCTCTGGGGCCTCAGCTACGTGGCCTCCATGCAGGGGACAAGGCTAACAAGTGGAGGGGTCACCCTTGGGGGTTTGCGTGTGGCATGAAGGGGTGGAGGGTGGGCGAGCACAGGCCAGCTCGCACGTGGGGTGGTGGCCCTGCTGGGCTGGGGTCTCCAGGGGCATCCGATGGGGCCCCCAGTCATCTTGGGGACGAGGAAGCAGCCTGAAGGACTGGCAGGAATTAGCTCGACAAGTGCAGGTGCATTCGAGGCACAGAGTAAACGGGAGCCAGGACCTGACACTTAGCCTGGTGCGTGCAGAACATCGGAGGAGTGAGGGCAGGGGGGAGGAGGGAGGGCCCAGCGTGAGAGCCGAGGCCGGGGCGCCAGCCAGGCCTTTCCTGTCTCTCCCCAGTGGCCCGGAGGGTGCCACTTAGCGCCTCCTGGCAGCCCTCCCAGCTGACACGGATGCCGACGCCCGCCCTCTGGGAAGCGTGTGTTTTTCAAGTTTCCTTAGAGGAAAGAGCCCCAGGAGAATAGAGGGACTGAGCCCGAACCGGCAGGAAAAGTGGATCAAAAGCAAACCCGAAATAGCTCCTGGGGGCTGCCCAGATGGGGATGAGACTGCTGGTCTGCGTGGGTGGAGCCCGCCCGGGGCAGGCCAAACAGTGAGGACGCCGAGGGAGCCATCCCTCTTCCAGGCACAGGGTTCCCCGCTCAGCAAAGGTTGCAAAGGACCGTGCCCTGACCCTATAAAAGCCACATAAAAGCATTCAACACACAAAGGAGCCCTGAAAAGTCACTTTACTAATAGGCGAGCCCCCACTTTACAGGCCGGGCTCTTTAGACTTCTGCCCGCGCTCCTCGGGCTGGGGAGGAGACGGCCACTGTCCTCAGATGCTGTCCTTAGGTGTGTGGTGTCCTGGGGGGAAACGCCCCGGCCTCAGAAAGCGGCCGGCCTGCCGTCTTGTCCTCTCTCCCATGTCTGTCTTTGTTCTTGACGTGTAAAGCCACCGCCTAAGAAGACAAAGGGCCAGGTGCCCTCGACAGGTGGCCCCTTCTTGCTTCTTCTCCCGTCACGGTGTTGTTTTGGGAACTCTGTTGTAATGGGGCCGACCTTTCAAAACTCCCCGGGGCCACCAGCATCCCCGCTGGGTCCCCTCCTCATCCTAAAGCCACAGGAAGGGACAGCTCCGGGCTGAGCACACACCTCGCCCTCCTCGTCCTCGTGAGAAAGCAAGAAGCCCGGGCTTCGGGAAGGGAGATTGAGATTTCGAGTAAACAAGGGGGAGGATTTCACAAGCTTCTCAGAAACGCCTGGACCTGACGCTTGTCGCCTGCTCCTAATTTTGGCCTCTCCATCTTCCTTGCACAGGATGTGCAGTGGCATAGGCTCCGGGGTGAACGTAGATGAGCATCTTGGCTGCGGAGGAGTTTTTACCTGTCCTGGGTCCAAGAAACGTCGAGGGTCACAAGCCTGACTCAGGACTGTTTCCAGGAGAGTGTCAAGGAGAGAAAAAACGCAGCAGTCTAGCGGGTCCCTCTCTTTTCTTCTTTTCGACCCTTTATAATTTCTATTTTTCTCAACGACGTGCTGGAGGTAACCCCATTTTCGTCCCGTCAGCTTCCACATTGTGCACGAGCTGATTCCCCCTGTTGGGTCCTGCTGTCGACCGCTCAGCCTCACCTGTACCCTCTTCCCGGGCAGGTGCCCTGCGTCTCCCCCACCTCGAACACCCGGAGCCTCTGTGCCTGGCACATAGCAGGCACGTATGTGGGACTCGGTGGTCATCCCGATTCCGGGGGATCACGATTTTGGCTGCCAGAGGACAAAGCAACAGACTCACGGAAAGACAGCTAGAAGGTCGAGGAAAGAGCAAAGGGTCTGAAAAAAAATCCGAAGACCCTTCTTTAGTTTCCCAGCTATTTCTGTCGCACGGGGGCCCATCACCGTTTTCATCTTTTGTTCCCTGTGAGGTGCTGACCACCGCTTTCCTTCTAGACTTTTGGGCGAGGATTAAATGACCCAATAGATACGAAAAGGCCTTCTCAAGTATGACGAGTTTCATGTAGGAGAAGCGTCCTCCGTGGTGACGAGAAGCACCTGTCGCTGATGGCTGGGCCAACCTTGCTCCTCGGTTGTCCCCCTGCCCTTCTCCCTGAATGACCCGGGGCAAGTCGCGGGCGCCTCCCTGTCACAGACGCATTCTGGTACGTCTGCCCCCACGCTGGACATCAGCCATGTCTGTCCCTCTCTTATGATCAAGATCGGTTTTGCACGAGCCGGACAGCGGACATGCCCCCGTGCTTCGTTGGTGCTCCGACAGGCAGAGCGCTGTGCTGTGTTTACTTTATCTCGCCTTTCTCACTCTGACAGAGTAGACAGGCCTTTCGGGGTCACTTGGCTGGAAGAGGGAGGTGAGGGTCTTCGGGGTGTGTGCACATGGAAGCTGAGAGGGAGCGGGGAGCGGTCCTGAGGCCGGGGAGCTGGTGGAGACTGGGGGTGCGCTGAGTCATGGAGCTTGTCCCCCTTCTCTCTTCAAGTTGGCGGTGACACCTCGGACACGAGTGTCGCGTTCCCAGGCTGCTGAAGGCCAGGAAATGGGGCTCTCGGCACAGGCCAGGAAACACCAGGCACCAGGACTTGAAGAGATCCCACTGGCTCTTCGTGTGGCCCCGGTAGGTCAGGAGGCCCCAGGAGGGATTGAGACTGCATTTTGGGTTCTTTGCTCGATGGCCCAGTTTCGGCACTCGGGGTGGTGCAGGCGGAGAATTCAGACCGTCATGACCCCCCTGAGTGAGCCAAGGCTGTGTGTCCCTCCTCTCTCTTCCCTCCGGGCATCGCTGAAACCCCTAAAGGCTGTGACAATGGCAAACCAGGTAGGCAGATCCTGTGCTGAGCACGTTAGACACCAGCTCGTTAAGTCCCCCCTAAGAGCCTGGGCACGTGGGCATGGTCATCGGTCTCCCATTTTACAGATAAAGAAACTGAGGGTCAGAGATGCTCAAGGTCACGTAGGCGGCAGCGAACCAAGCAGCCCGGCTTCCCGAAGCTCTTGGCATCTGTTCTCTTCTGACGGTCGATCCCGACTTGTCCCAGACGGGCTCGGATGTCGGTCCTGGACAGAGCGCATGAGCCTTTGGGGTACTAGTCGAGGCAAGGCCCTAAATCATCGAGGAAAGTCAAACGTGCCTATTCTCTGGGTCCTGATGAAGTAAGCTATTTTTACGGTTGGATTTTTATTTTTTTTAGGATGAATTTTGACAAGTCCCCAAAGCAAAAGAAGCCTGGGTCATCCTTGGCTGCTTCTCCTCAGCAGAGCCGAGCACTTCTCTCCCCAGCCCATTTTGGTGAATCTGGGTTTCATCCCAACCAGTAACTCTCATAACCGAGGCGGTCTCGATGGGGACAAAGGTCAACCCCCCCTGGGCTACTTTATGACGGAGCCAGTCCGGGCTGGTCTGTGGGGCCCCCGCTGGAGGCGGAGACACAAGGCGCGGCACGAGAATCTGAGGATGAAATCGCAGAAACGGGGTTTGTTTTCGGGCAAGAGCCCTGCAGTCGGGCAGAGGGGACGGGGACACGCAGAACGAGGCGTTTTCTCTGGGCCCCTCCCCGTCCGTGAATTTGGAGCGTTGTTCTGGGGAATTCCTGCGTGGCTGTAAGCAGAGCCAGGGTTTGTTTACGGGTCGGTGCCCCAAACGTCGTAACGGGTGGGGGTGTAAAGATCGGCAACGATGGCACTTTTCCTTTCTCTTTCTTTCCCTTCAAAAGCAAACAAACCAAACAAACCACAAGGACTGCACGGCTCGGGACTTTCCAGGGAAAGTTACTTTCTGGACTCGGAGAGGACGCTGGCCGTGGTGGCCTAGACCCGGGCTACATGGCAGAGCGGTCGTGTGACAATAGAGACGTCCACAGCCCGCGCTGGTTTCCATTCCATGGAGAATAACGGACCAGAAGCTCCCTGTGCCCGAGGCCCTGAGACCACCCCTTCCTCCCTCGCCCAGGGCAGCTGCCACGGGGCGCCCGCCTCTGTGACCACAGGGCCCCGCAGGGAGCACATCGTTGAGTGGAGTCGTCTGGGTGGCCTCGGCCACCCTTCCCTCCTTGCACCTTGCTACCGCCTTTTATTTCTGATCCGCCTTTCCCTTTGGACTTGGGTTTCTGACTGATGCAGAGCCATCGCCATCTGTCTACCCGTCTATCCCTCGCTCACCCATTTGTCCCTTCGTCCTTCTTCTCAAGCATTATCCATCATCCGCCTTCTCTGTGACAAGGTTCCGTTCGTGCTCGAGATGCTTCTCCTCTTTTGCAGGGACCTGGAGCTCACCGTGCGTGCAGGGGAAGGCCCCCTCTGGCTCATGTTCCTGGTCCCTTTTGTGGGCCCAATAGTGCCAGGCTGACCGGTCTGCGGTCCCCATCGAGTTCCGGGGGAGGGAGGCCCCAGGTCCCGCCTGGGCCCCCTTCTGCCGTCTTCGTTTTCACGTCACGCGCTACCTCCTTTAATGCCTTACATGGGCAGCTCAAAACGTCGGCGTCTCTCATGGTAAATACGCATTTTAAAAGCTTTGATGAACCCCGAGTCCTGGTGAGACCCTTTCTCCTAACAGCCCCACACAGTCTACTGCCTCTAGAGTAAAGCACGGTTTGACGTTCGCAGCAGAAGCCATGGTGTCTCTTCTCTGGCTGGCATCGCCCCTCCCTGGGGCTGTGCATCCCAACAGCGGGGTCCAGTTTTAATGGGAGATGAGCTGGGGAGGAGAGGGGAACAGACAGTCCCCAGGAAGAGACAGCGGGCTACAGTCAAAGCTCCCTGGACAGGTGGGGACCTGCGTGAGCTGAGCCCTGTCCTCAAGGGGGTCCCCGTTTCCCACGGACGCTGCCCTGCCTTCCCCCTTGTGATGGGCTCTGATTCACGGGGCTGTTTTGAACCTGGAAACTTCAACCGGAGCCTCTGTGCCGGGCTGAGCCGTCACCACGGGCGGATCATCCCCGTAGCTCCCCATTGGCGAGCGAGCCCCGTGTTCAGAAGCAGCGTCCCCAGGGTGTCACCGTGTGTCACACCAGCAAACCGCAGAAGCTCCTCCGCCAACTCTCACTCCTGGATCCCGACTGGCATCAGGTGGAGGAAACCTCTCGAAACCTAGGCAGCTTGAAGATTGCCTTTCGAGGACCTGGACGACGGGGTTAACTCAAGGACGAGTCTCGGCCCAGGTCTGTGGCTGTGACCTCCTCCTTCTGTCTGACGTTATGGCTCTCTTCCCAGGCATCTTCGAGGGCGGGCGTCTACCCAAGGACCCGTAGGTAGCACTTCCCAAGGTCCTCACCATTATGGCCCAGGATTCAAACGTTCTGGGCTCCATCCGGCCTCTGGGCCTCTATATATTTTATTCCTTCTAAGAATACTGCCTCCTCGTAGTCCTTGATTCGATAAGCATCCGTCCAACTAGCTGGTCCCCACGTGGTCTAAGCCCTTTGGGCCTCTGGCTGGCGTGCCGTGCCATCCCCTGGGGTGCTGCCTTCACTCTTCTCTCTGCCTTTTACATCCCTTCGCCCCTTCCTCTCAGCCCTGAATTAGGGGGGGCCTCCTCTGCTCCCTTAGACCTGCATGCTCCCATCGCAGCGTTTATCACGGCTGTAATCACCTTCCTGGTCGACCCCTTTTTCAACCTAATTAATTCCCGAAAGGGCAGAGGTGGCGGCTCTGCACGTAGAAGACCTCGGGTGGAATTACTAAACGAGCGGAGACGCAAATCAGCGGTTTCCACGTATTTTCAGCATCACATCCTGGCGAGAGGATTGACTCAGACTGTGTTCCCGGAACGGGGAAAACAAACCGGAGCCATTTCGTGTGATTTTAATTTTAACCTGACCTGGAGGCTCTAGGCTGAATCAACAGAAGACGAAAGACAAAACATGGGATTTAAGAAATGGTAATTTCCTCAATGGTTCAAGTTTTACAAATCCCAGGCAGCTTCGCCCGCAGAGAGGACAGAAAAGATGCTGCCAGGAGAGAGAGCTGGGGATGTTATCTTGTCTCCCGGGCAACAAGGGGATCATTTTAGAAAGGGAAGGAGAGAAATCGAGAAGGCCTCGCAAAGCGAAGTCGCTGTTCCTACCAAAAGTCACTTAAAAAACAAAACCAAACCAAGACTTTATCAAAATGGGAGGCTAGGTAGGAATCCACATCCAAAGGCAGGGAAGTAGGTAGATTCCTTACGCAGAGCCTCCTCTGAGAGGGGGTCGAGCCGGAGATGGCGACACAATGGAAATTTACGGCGCCTTCAGCTCGGCTGAGACCCGCTGCGCGTCTTTATGATGTTCACAGCAGGGACGGGGTGTCAAGGCCAGGACCCTAGTATGAGCCATCCCCCAAGGCCAAGTGTGAAGCCCGACCAGCCCCTGGAGGTGCACGGAGACACAGGCGACAGGATTCCCCTGAAAAGGCGGGCGGGGACCCCGGGTGGCCCCGAGGGGTGGCCCGCGGCCTCCGGCTTTGCTCTGCCTCCCGGGGCCCTGTCATTTTGGCTCCATCCGAAGCAGATGTCAGGTCTGTGTCCGATACGGTCGTTCGCCTCCCGATTCTGGCATCCTGGGAATCGTCTCGTTGCCATGGAGACGGCCATTTAGACCATCGCTCGCGCAGGGCCTTGTTAAGTGGGCGAATAGGACTCAGAAAAGTGTCCACTTCTGCCAGGGAGGCTGCCAACCGGGAGCCCGGCGTCGCCGCCCGCGTAGTGCTCAGGAGGTGACAAGCTTCCCGGAGCGTCCGGGGTGCGTGCCTTCCTCTCTCGGGACATGCTTTTTGCTTCCTAAGTGTCCGTGATGTGTGCCCGCAACACACAGGTTTTTGACTCCCCGCCTACCAGGCCCCCCACGGTGTCTGCACCTCCCATACACTCGGCGGGCACACTGCCCGCCGTCCCCCACTGCGGTCACCCCATCTCCGGTGCTTCGGGTCGAGGACGAGGACAACGAGCCACTCTTGCTTGCTGATGTGGCCCCAGTGCTGAGTCTCTGGGTGCCCTGGGCCCTCGGAGCAGTTCCCGCTGCAGCAGTGCTCACGGCCTGGCGGTTGGATGACCCTCACCCCAGGTCATGGCCCAGGGGACCCACAGGTGCAAGGCTAGAGCTCAGGGAAGGCGTCAGAGCCATCGGGGAACAGCGGCTGGCCCCAAAGGGTCCGTGCATGTTATTCCACGTGAGCAGCGCGAAGCCATTCTGAGGGTGACCGAGAACACCACGTAAGGCGACAGCAGTTTGAGGTCACTGAGTCCCTCCCCGAATGCCACTGGAGGCAGAGTGCGGCAGAGCTGAGAAGCCGCCGAGGGTCCTGTTTCACTGTGGTTAGAGCGACGCGACACGTCGAGGAACGCTAAGTCCGTGTGCGTGAACGCGTACCTGCACGCGCCCATGTCCCTTAAGGACGGTTCACGGTTACCCACCGGACCGACAAAGTGACAGGGGACAAGTCCGTTTCATGAAGACTTAAGTCACGCGAGCTCCTACTCGGCGTAGTCAGTCTCCGAGCAGAGCCGCTACGCCTGGGGCAGAGCCAGAGGGACGAAGACTTCTTAGACGTCCACGTGGGAGGGACCTTTGCGATCCCACTTGATGGGTTTTAGGTCACGGGCGGCCTTGGGGCCCTTTCTGCAGTGGAATCCGCACTCGGATGTGCCAACGTCCCCCTCTGTCAGCTGGTGTGGACGGGGCTGTGGGCTCCGCTGGCTTCAGGTTCAGACGGTGCCTTCGTCCTGGCGGCCGCGCCCGAATGCCACCGCCCGGCTCACACGGCGGACGTCTGTCTCCTCTCTCACGGCTGGAGCCTGCCGTCCCCCATCAAAGCGCCCGCTTGGCCGTCTTCCCGGCTTGCAGAGGTGGAAGGGACCAGACGAAGAGCTCGCTGGTGTCTCCTCGTACGAGGCCACTGATCTCACCATGCGGTCCCTGACCTCGTGACCTCATCCAGCTGTCCTCACCGCCCAAGGGCCCCGTCTCCAATCACCATCGTGTCGGTGCTTAGGGCTTCAACACATGAGTTTGGGCGGGACCTGATGCAGGCCGCAGCAGGTGGGTCGAGGAGGTCTTGGGGATCCTGTGGCTCACGTTGGCGGAGGGGGACTTGCTCCCAGGGGATGCTGTCTGACCCAGGGTCCTTGCCTTCGACCGCACGGCGTCACCTCCCAGAGCCACTGCCCCGGGGGATCCGCTCCTCGGTGTCTTCTGTCCTTCGGATCGCTGGGTGGGTTGAAGGACGGCGGATTGGAGGCCGCCCTTGCCACCGCTCACCGGGAGCGATGTTGGCAGTCGCCCTGGAGGGAGCTGTCACAGACGAAGGCCAGCCCCGTCGTGTAACACCTCATTTAACCTTTGCGGTGCCCGGGGGTGAGTTACTCTCATCCCTTTCTGCTTCGGGGAGGGGGCAGAGGGAGCGTGGGACAGTGCGAGGTCGCACGGCTGGTAAGAGGCCCGACTACCGCTCGACCCCAGGCCGTCTGGCCCCAGAGTCTGTGCTTGTGTCGGCGCCCCCCTCGGGGATGGAATGGGTGAGTCCACACCAGGGGCTGAGCAGGGGTCGCCCCTCCCTGGGCCGAGTGCCCCAAATGCGCCGTCTGTCCCCTGGCGGGGGCTGACCGTGTGCCAAGCTGTAAGTGCACTTGACACAGAGGCGATTCCCACGGTGGGAGCTCAGGCACAGGCTTGCGTTTTCTGCTTTGTCCAGTGAGGAGTGATGACGTCGACAGCTTTGTTCTCCCCCATGCCCGATTTCCTGTTTTCCCGCTGGCTTAGGTCAAAGGTCTCTTTATCTAGGATCGCAGGATCAAGGCGCCGAGACCTTCTGGTGCCACTGGGCAGGACGACGTGGAGCGCGATGCCAGTTTAGGGTTCCATAGTAACTGCTGGTCTGTCCTCTAGGGGTGACCGTCTCCCCTTCCTCTCCTCGGAGACCTTCAACAATCACCAAGGTCGTCCAGTGTGCGGGGCGTCCTACGGCCTGGACATGCTCCCCTGTGCTCCTGAGGTTTAGGCCTAGACGTGGGTCGGTGCCCGTCGGTCCTAGGGCTCCTGCTGTCCTCTGTGGCTCCTGGTTGGAAGGGGGAGGTACGTAGGGACCGTGGGGAGCATGTTTCAGGGCCAGCATGTCAGACTTGGGGTTAGGTGGACACAAGTTCAGTCTTGGCTGGTCCCTGGGTTACTTTGACGAGCCACTTCACCTTCCCCGACTCCAGCTCCCTCACTTACAACTCACCGCATCGCAGGCCGTTGTCTGGATGCGGTTAAGGCGCCTGCTGTCTCGCCGGGCCTCAGCGGGGTCGGCTGTGTTCTGCAGAGGCTGCAGGTCGTGCATTTTTACTTAAGCAAATGCTTCTGCTCGAGTTTATTTCATGTCACGTTGCTTCAGTGGGCTGGTGGGGCGTCTTTGACCGTGACCTTTTTACAGCTGAGGTGCTGACCTACTTCTGGGTAAAGAGCAGGAGTTCCGCCAAGGGAAGAGCGAAGCTGGGTTGAAGGACAGTCCTGGAACAGCGAGGACCGCCCGCTGGTAGGAAAGAATCGTCATGATTTAAAAAGGAAAAAAAAAGAACATCCTGGGGAAATGGCACGGAGGTTCATTCCTTTGTCTCGAGTCTCGGAGGGCTTTAAACGGTATGATTTTATGTCACGTTCTCAGGCGCGACCTCCGCGGAGATCCAAACAGGTGGGATCAGGGACCTGGCGGACCAGGACAACGGCAAAGAGTCGCCACCAGACGAGGGACGGGGAGGGAGAAGCAGCCTTACAAACGCAGACTCTCTCGGACCCGAAAAAGGCAGTTTGCTCTCTTCCGCGCCTTTTAGACGGAGCGGTCGCTGACATTTACCGAGCGCTTCCCATGTGCCTGGCACGGCTCTAAGCGCTTCGGACGGGGGGACCCCTTTGACCTTGACGACAGCGTAGTGGGGTCTACAACAGCATCGTGTGCTGTCACGGCCGAGAGGATAAGAGAGAAAAGTAAATTTGCCTGAGATGCCAGAGATAGTAGGAGGGATGAGTCTAGAGGGTCGGGCCGGGATGCCGACCGCTGTGTGCTGCCTCCTCCCTCACACAGTGTGTCTGGGCCTGGGGGAGTCCCACCCAGCTAGGACCAATCACCCCGATGCGTGGCCGTAGCGAATAGCCGGCTCCTCCCAAGGCCAGGGGCTCTGTCCTGGCTGAGCAGGTGGCCGGGCAGCAGAGCAAGGTCAAGGGGGAAGGTGCACGAACGATGCTCGGCGCCACCGCAGGGATCCCTTCCGCCAGGCCGGCTTAGCCATTGTCGGCATGTGCGACAGCACCCAGCTCCCCACTCAAGGAGACGGCCCTCCGGGAAGCAGGGATGGGAGAGCCTGAGCATTTAGACTTCTTCCCAGGTGGGGCCGCAGGGAGAGTGGAAAGGTCAGCATCGAAGCACGACGCCGTCTCCCTGGGGGTAGCTGCCCTAGGGGAACCAGCATTCCCTGGAGGACCGCGGGCTCCTTCCCTGTCTGAAAAGCCTCCTCGGTTGCACTGAACGACCCCAGCCGATGGCCGCAGGCTGCCGCGTCGACACTTCGGGGGGCTCAGGAGCTTTTGGTCCGAGATCCTGTAATTTCAGTTTGATTTTTGCATGATGACGTTTCTCTCCTAAGGGAACCGGGAGCCCAGACATCAGCCTGGGTTGGTATACGACCCATGACGAGAAGCAGAGGGGTCGCCGGCCGTGCTGGAAAGGTCTCTGATGACACCGGAGTCCATGAGGCTGGATGGAGGGTGGCGGGATGGAGACCGTGGATGGAGGTGGCGGGATGGAGACCGCGGGGCGTTTAGTCATCGTACTGGAGACGTAGCTTCTCGGCACCCCCGTCCCCCGCATCCCCTCGTGGTGGCTTTGCTGCCTGTGGGGTTTGTTCGTGTGAGTGAAGGGGGACACCCACGGTGATGGGCTAGAGTCGGACAGCGGGGGCCGGGCACAGACCCGCCTGGACGCGTGTCTCTGTGCTGCACGTGCTGATGGTGGGTGGAGGCTTCACCTGCCAGGCGTGGAATCGGTCGCTTGCTCAGGCCCCGTGGAGCATGGCTGGGCCCGAGCTTCAGGTGTGCCATTTCAGAAGTGACTCTGGGTACCTGATCTCACGTGACCCCGCAGTAGCCTTGGCTGGAAGGAGGGTAAGGGGGATGTTAGTGCTTTCCGGGTTTTCAGAGGAAACCTGGGCTCGGAGCGGATAAAGCACCTTGTGATGGGGCGAAAACGCTGGCTTCTCATGTTGGCACCTCCCGCCACACTGTCGGGCCCCTGCTTCCCGGATTCCCCACGTGGTCACCCACCTGGAAGCTTCTGAGCCCCATCTTTTCGGGGGTTTTATGCAGATTTCATGACCTAGGCGTGAGCGATTAAATCATCGACCCTTTATTTGGTGATTATGTCAACCGCAGCCCTTCTCTCCTCCCCAGAGGTCAGGCAGGGGTGGGGACTGCAAGTTCCAACCCCCTAGTCCCAGGGTTGGTTTCCCTGGCAACCACCCCCCCCTTTAGGTTACCTGGGGCTTTTTCCAAAAGTCGCTCATTAACATAACCAAAGACACCTTTTTGGCTCTCATCCCTAGGAAATTCCGAGGGTTTTGGGAGCTCTGGGCCAGCGAACGGGACAGAAACCGTCACGTGTGTTTCATAATAGGAATTAGATCATCACCGGGACTCAGGCAAGTGAATTGCTGACCCAGAGCCGCACGGCCGGTGCAGAGCCGGCACCTGAACTCAGGTGTGTCGGCGGGCGCCCAGCCTCACGGGCCCCCACTGCCTGGCCTTCTGGTTTCTTTCTGCTGCCTGGAGTTAGTGGATGGAAGAAGTGATTCCAAGGAGGCAGGAGGACATGGCACCGGCCACGCGAGTCTGGGCAGTGGGTGAGACCCAATTCTGCCCGGCGACAAGGTGGCTGGGCACCTCCAAGCGGCATGTTCAGGACAGGAGGGAGGAGGCACGGCGGGGCCATCGCACGCCACGGCTCTCCCTTTTTCTCAGGAAAGGAGAGTTTATCAGTGAAGACACATCCGGAGGGGGGTCTTCTGCTTGCTCTCAGTGGAGCAGGATGGGGGATCTGGCTCTGTCTGGCTGCCTGCAAGGGTTAGGAGCGCTGAGCTGTGGCCTCCGTAGCAGGAGGCAGTGAGGGGGAGGGGGACGCGACAAGGCTCAGGGGAGTCAGTCAGAAGCATCGGCCTCAGATGGCGATCTGAATGCCAGGGCGTCGGGAGACGGGGCCGTCTGTGGCCCAGCCTCGTGCGTAACCCAGGTGAGCAGGTTTCTTACTCCTTCAGAGTCAGGCCCAGTTGGTTCAGGTCTCCATTCTCGGCGCTCCCAAGGGGGGCTCCAGGACGTCCCCCTACGAGAAGGGTCCACCCCCCACCCCGCTCAGAGCTCCTTCTCAGTGGCATCGAGGACCAGGTCACTGCCTGTGGGCGGCCCCGCTTCCCCAACTGACCCAGACGGGGACCTCAGACTTTCCTATCTCTCCATCAGCCTCCCAAGCTCCAGGTCCGTGCCTTTTACCAAGAAGTAACTTACTTTAAGGCCGGGTCTGCTGACACCAAAGCCAAGGCCAGTTCAATGGAGGAACACACACGGCCGCACCATTGTCGCTACAGCCCTTAGTCAGATCGAACCTCTTTATTGTGGTTTCCCCTTCCGTGGGGCAGGCTGGGTCTGTTTTCCCAAGTCCTGCCTGTGCCACTGTGTTCCCGGAGCAGGGCGGGAGCTCAAGAACTCGGTTACGTAAAAGCAGGGCACCGCCTGGGCCAGGAAGCGACTGCTCCAGCATCCGAGAGCTTGGGGACTAGGAAGGAGGACAGCTACTATTCACTTAGGTGCTTATTTATTTGGTTAACTAGGGTTTCAGAGGGATTTTCTTCTTGGATTTTTAACTTCCTCCTGTAAACATTGTTCTTATCGTTATCATGACGGAGGGAGTAGGTTTCAGTGTGAAACTCTGGTCACCTCCCAAGGGGTCCGTGGGACTTGGCTGATTTAAAAAATCTCTATATTTCTCTCTCTCTCTCTCTCTCTCTCTCTCTCTCTCTCTCTCTCTCTCTCCCTAAATCTATATCTATTTAAATATTTACCCGCAACTCACACAATCTCTTCCGTCCATCCACCCACTTTGCAGACTGCATGGGCTGCATTCCCGAGGTTGCCTTGGGGAAAGATGCTCCAGGACCTCGGGTCGTCTATAAGGGCACCAAATGCTTTTTCCTTTTCTGCTGGGGAAAACCTTAGGGCCTGGAACATGCCCGTGTGCTTGCCGTGGCTCGGTTTCCCCATGTGATGGGCGATTTGGTGTGGGAAACGCTGCCTGGCTCCGGCCTAAGGAAGTCGAGCTGTGATTTGGGAAGACGCAGTGATGAGTCTGGGCACGGAGAGAATTCTTCTGCTGGCGGAATATAGAAAGCGACCTTCTAGGGCCATCATGGGGAAGAAACCACCTGCTCGGTCACGCTAGCTGAGGAGTCAGATGACTAACGAGGTCCATCGGGTTGTCATCCAAGCTCTGATCGATTTCGGCCGTTTTTATTTTTTATTTTTTGCTGGGGGTGGGAAGAGGGGGAAATTAAATGCTTTCTACCTGTTCTAATATTTTCTAATATCTTCTTCCCCTGAGCTGTGACGTCCTCTCCAGGGGAATCAGAAGCGGAAGCAAGGGCTGGGTTTGGTAGCTCGTCATCCCGCAGGTAGGAGCAGAGGGTGACCAGACAATCAGGTGTGGCCCTGAGCAGAGGAGGAAACATCCTTTCACAGTGTTCGTCACCACACATGAAAACCTGGACCGATTTTTACGAAGTTGTATGATCTTCTAGAAGAGTAAGTCGAACAGCCACTTTTTAAAATTTATTTATTTATTTATTTATTTATTTATTTATTTATTTATTTATTTATTTATGTATGTATGCATGCATGCAAAGCAACCCTTGGTGGACCTCACAGACTGCAAGGACCTTGTCCACGTACAATCCCTTATTTTTTTATTTTATTATTTTTTACGGCTACAACACCTGGTCTTCCTAGGCGGTCTCCCATCCTAGGACTAACCAGGCCTGACCCTGCCTAGCTTCCGAGGTCAGACGGGATCGGACTCGTTCAGGGCGGCCTGGCCGGAGACTGAACAGCCGCTTTATTGAAACGGTGCCCCCAATCCACTGACCAGTGGGGGAGGAGAAACTGAGATCGGCAGGAAGCACCGTCAAAGGGAGCTCCGTCACCCCACCCCAAACGCATCTGACGGATGAAGAAGGTGAACTTTAAACAAGGTCGTTCACATAGCAGAGCCGGGCCTGCGAGAGCCACTTCCACTGAGCCGGGACTTTGTCCCCGCGGCTGTCTCCCCGCCTCCGTGGCCGGGGCGGAAGGGGCACCGAGGCGGGTGGCAGGCCAGCCTGCTCATCGCACGGGTGTTTCATCGAGCGGCCACCGCGATAGCATCAGGGCGGAGGGACCCTCAGCCCTCTCTTTCCAGACGAATCCCTTCCCGGCGTGGGGCGGCCGCAAGGAACAGCTACTCTCCTCCGAATGTGGCGTTTTCTTTGCTGACTCTGTGCCTCGGCTCAGGCACTCCGTCCAGCATTCCCTGCCGCGTTGTCTCTTCTGGATGAGCCCCCGTTCCCCCTCCGCGGTCGCCCCTCTGGGAAGCGTCCGCTGATGGCTCGGCCACTCTGTCGTTTCTCCATCGCAGCCCCAGCCACCCTGAATGTCGACATTATCTGAGCGGGTGTCTCCGCCTCTCCTTACACTCATGGCTGCAGCTTGAGGATGGTGACCCGGACCTTGTCATTTCTGAGGACTCATGCCTCAGCGATGCCTGACACCTAAATGACATGTTTCAATTAATTATTTGACCAATTCTGCCATCCTCAAAGCTGGAAAAGCACCAGTGGCTTCATAACCCCCGCAGAAACCCTGTGACTCCACCCTCATTACCGTCAGCCTCTCGGGGGCATCACCAGGAGCTCACGGAAACAAACTCCGAGCTCGGAGTCTGGGGTCCACCCACACTTTCCATTCACAGTCTACTCATCACTATTAACATGTCACGTGTCCTTTTCATCCATCTTCTCACCCAATCTCCATGACAGTGCTGCACAGTGGGTGCTAATGGCCTTACTTTACTTTACATTTGTGGAAACTGAGGCAAAGAGTGATTATGTACTTGGCTCAAGGTCACAGAACTCCCCGAGATGGCAAAACCTGATTTGGACTTTGGTCAGTCGAAGGGAACCGATGGTGCCCTTGACCCCTGAGTCAGAGCACCTTATAGCCATGCACCATAGCAGGTGTTTAAGTGGTGCAATGTCGGAGGGGGTGGGGGATGCGCGTGGAGGTGGGGGTGTGCGTGGGGGCAGGGGTTTGTGTGTCGGGCTCGGGGGTGGGGGTCAGGACAGGCCGCTCAGCCTGGGCTAAACATTTCTCCCCCCACCCAGACTTAGAGTGAGGTTCCTGACCAGGTCCAGGGCTTGGACGGGTGCTGAGGGTTCACCCAGTTCATTTGGAGGGGCAGCCGTGGGCCTTCCAGAACCGGGCACCTGCAGCGTCTACAGCCAGCAACGTCACCGCTGGAGACCAAGCGTGATGGACGCATCACATGCACACGCACATGCACACGCATTCCTTGGAACAGCTGCTTGTTGGAGACCGGGCCTCAGGCTCCTGAGTCCTGCGCCATCTGTGTCGCTGTCCGTGTCCGTGTCATGGGTGGGCCGGGCAGACTCCAGAACAACACCAATGTGAGCGATCCCCAGGGTCCGCGCTCGGCTTCCCCCCGGTGTTTGCTCGGAGTTCTGGGCGGGAGTTTGGTGTGCGAGAGGAGAAGCTTCTAGCAGTTCTCCGCCAGCCCTAGGTCATGGTCAGAGCCTGGGATTTGCTGGGGTTTGCAATCCTGGAGGGCTTCACTGCTCGCGACAGATCCCAGAGCTGCCAGGAGACCCCAGAAAGTGCCTGAGAACAAAAGAGGCGAGAAACGCACCCCGAATCCTTCTGCGAAATGGCTCCATCCAAACCAAAAGGAGAAGTGAGTCACTGGGGTAAGCATGTGCGTGTGCGTGCGTGTGCGTGTGCGTGTGCGTGTGTGTGTGTGCGTGTGTGTGCGTGTGTGTGCGTGTGCGTTCACCTGATGGGAAACAAAAACCCCGTTTGGGGAATACGCCGTTTGGACCATGTAAAGTTCCGGCCGAATGAACACAGCGAATGTAATTTCTATAAATCGCGTCTCTCCCGCCTCTCCCCCGGCCCCCCAGAAAGCTGACCTGACAAACGGTGAAATCTCGGAATCTCACAGTTTCACAACCCCTAACGTTTTGGGGGGGGGGGAGGCAAAGCGTCCGCTTAACTAAGTGAGCGTGTGCTTTCTGAACGGGGGGGTTTCGCCCTCGCCGCCACCACCCCGTGCCGTCGTCATCGTCCTTTGCTAAGCACAGGGAGTGAACCAGGCCATCCGCTGGGAGCTCACCGGTGCCCCCTGTCCCTTTCTGAACAATGCTGCTGGGTTGCTCCTGACCCCATTTTACAGAGGACTAAACGGGTGTTCACTCACGGTCACGCTGCTGGTGTTCAAAGGCCGGCCTTCCAGGCTCCACCACCCAGGTTATTCCTACTGCACGCTCCGTGTGAAAACACGTGTCTCCACCGTACACTGTCCCGACACAGATCAGTATTTGGCAGCTATACGGGCTGTGGATTATAGATCGGCACGACGGTTTGCTCAACGTCTTGGCCTTTTACAGAGGACGTCGGGGGGATATGCCGTCCCCTAAACCGCGGACCCGGGAGCCAGGGGCTGGAATCAGTCTCTCCATCCTCGTCTTTGAGAAAATAAACGTGAAGCCATTTCCCTTCACACCTAGCTCCTAAGGCTTGGCGAACTCACGTCGACGAGCTGCTCCCGACACCTCAGCCTCGAGGCCCTCACACACCGTGCTGGCTGCTGGCTTTGCTTGTTTGTCGTCTGCTTAAACTCGGATCGTACCTACTTCGGTTATCACCGAGATGGCAGGTTTTGGAGAAGTCGGGTGAGAGCCTCACGGCCCGAGGAGACGGGCACGGTCAGCTCGACGTCTGGAGAGATCTTCGATTGTAGATCTTTCCTTTCAGGAAGGCTGGCTTCTAGGAAGCGGTCAGCACGTCCCGGAGCCCGCCTGTCCGTTTGGTAGGAATTGGGTCACCCCAAGAAAACGGGCGAACGTGACTCGGCTCTTTCGGTATCACGGGTGAGTCTGAATGCGAAAATCACGCTTCACATAAAACAACAGGAATAAAACCGAGCCCGTGTGCATATCTGACCTGTTAAAAAAAAAAGGGACCGAAACAAACAAAAACAAACAACCAAAAAAAACCTTTGTTCAAAATATTTAACCTCGATGGGCGCTGCTGGACGGAGATGTGCACGATGCACCCAGCACCTATGCAGTCGTTTCCGAGATAAAGAATCTCAGTCCGGGGGAGGCAAGGAGCTTGCCCAGACTCACACCCAGAAGGTCTTCTGACTTCATGGCTCATGCTTGGTTTGTTTATCAATCCATTGATCCGTTCAGTGCGTATTTACTGGCTACGATGTCTGGGTGGCACTCTAGACGCTGGGGGTGCAGCGGTGACCAACCCAAAGCAGGCTCCTCGCACGTATCCCGTTGAGCGTGACATCCAGGCCTCCGAAAGCTCTGGGCCCAGAAGTCACACCTCTCCAGCGGTCTCTGCGGCAGGGGTTTGTCTGGCAAATCGGCTTTACACTGTGAGTTAGAGTAACAGGTGTCGAAGTGTCACCCCTGTTCGGCCTCGTGGGTCCAGAGCTCTGGTCACAGCCTTCTCGTCGCGTCTCGCGTGGTGCAGGGGCCTTGGGAGTGCTGTGGGGTCTCTTCGATGCGAGTACTAACCCCGTTCGTGACCTAAGCATCTCCCAAAGTCCTTGCCCTCCGAGACCATCCCCTTGGGGTTGAGACTTCGGCATAGGAATTTCGGGGAGGGACATCGTCAGACCACAGCACCCGCCTAAGACAAGCCAAGCCAAGGTGTGAGAATAACCAGACGTTCACAGGTCAGAATCCAAGCGGGCATCTCTCCAGCCCCAAGAGCCTCCGGGGCCACCAGCGAGCTCCCCATAAACATCTAGAATGACTCCCAGAGGGCAACCTGGGGCGGTTAAATCTCCTGAAAATTGTTCGGGAACATTAGTTCCGATTGCTAAATCACAATTGCAGAAAAAAAGACAATTTCACTCGGTGCTTCAGTCTCAAGTTTACAACGATTCTCAGCGCAGAGGAGGGGACAGATTCAGGCCCGTGAGTCCCTGATTTCATCCAAATTTGTCTCGCTTTCCCTTAACACCAGCGAAGCTGCCGGTCACAGTCTCTGCCTCTGGCGTCACTGAGGAGGCCCTCCAGGCCCGCCCACTAATCGGAATTTTCATGCACCTTTTACGGGGGTTTGCAACGTGTTGCACGTTGCTCCTGCCGCTGGGTGTGCAAATCAGTGCCAGTTTCGCGCATCCCCCTTTGCCTTCATTTTGCTGAGCCCAGGGCAAACCTCAGGTTTGGGTTTGATGAGGGCTCAGAGCTTGCCTTCTCGTTTTACACTCAAATACGTGGTGGCCCAGGGCCCCTAAGCACCAGGCTCAGGTCCCCGCGACGTATTCTTAAAGACCAGACATGAGCTCTTGGACTCGGGACCTTTTCACGCGTCCAGTCCACATCTGATGAGCACTTTCGTGGGTTTTCTGAGGAATTAAGAATGGGGAGACGAGGACAGGGCTCTCTCCTGGGGGTCCCGCGGCCTTCGTTGCTGTGACGGCAAGGAGTACTAGGAGCAAACGTCACAGGGACAGAGGCCGTGGACGCTGAGGGAAAGAACCTCCCCACGGTTGTCACCCTCCGCTGAATGCAGCTCAAACCAAACCGGCACCAGTTTGGGATTCACCAAATAAAATCACGGGAAGACAAGGTCAAGGTGACGAAGGTCGAGAGATCCAACACAAGGGCTTTTTTATCCCTCTTGCGGGGAGCTGAAGCTCAACCCCAAGCGACAAGGGTGGGACTCGCGGTTGGGCCTTGTCCCCTGCCCCAGCACCGCTTGGGACGAACCACACAGCAGAGAACAACGGGGCTGTTTCTTGAGGGCCATTCGTCAAGCTGACATCCCAGCCGAGAGTTATTTAGGGATTTCTACGACACCCCTTCCCCTCCCCGCTGCAGGAAGCACCTGTGAGGCTGCTGAGCTGTGGTTTCGCTCAATGGCACTTTGATACCCGGTTGGGCCGTCAATGCCTCTTCTGTCCCCTCCTGCTTGGACTTTGACCAACACGAAGACTGGGACGCTTAGAGAGGGTGATAAAGAGGAAGAGGAGGGTGAGCTCCTCTGGGATCGGAGGCCAGACGCCGTCTGGGGGTGGGCTTCTCGCGGATCTCTGCGAGGGGCTCATCTGGGCGAGGACAGCGTGGGTCCTTGGCTGGCGGGGCTGGGAGCGTACGTCGCATGCCCCCACGAGGCCGGGCCCCCCTGCCAGAGCAGAGCTGTGCTCCTTGCCAGTCACTCAGGCCTGCACGGTGAGAGCGCCCGGAGCAAAATGGCCTCTGATCCAGGTAAGCGAGGGGGAAATTAGAGAGGGATCAGGGGAAAATATAAATAATTGGGAGGCTCGGTGACTGGACCCCGGGAAGCAGTGAAGACAGTGAGAGTTGTCGAGTCTGGGGAAGGCGAGGATGAGCCGAGAACCAGCCGGATCCCGAGGCGCATAGTTTCGCAGAGATTCGTGGCCGTTTCCATGGAGAACGTGCGTGGAACGGAGACCCTTAAACTGCTGCCTGCGGGTTCGGCCTGTCCGGGCTACTGGACCGTTCTTCTTCACGGGGAGGCAGGCATCCTCCCTGGGAGATTTGCGTGGATGAAAACGGCATCCCCCCAGCTGGGAGGGTTTAGGAAAAATCTTGATGACCCCTGGGTCTCGTCCCTTCACAAGGCCCAGCAACCCCGCTTGACCCTCAGGTCTCAATCCGTTCGGCAGAATCAAGGGTCGTCCTCTTGACATTCTAGGACCTTTCATCCCTGCCCCTTCCAACCCATTATGCATATCGAGGTCCCTCTTATTTTTCTTAAATTTTTTTAGGGTCACGGCAATGTCCTCCTCAAAAACTATCGATGCCTCGTTCATTCATTCATTCATTCATTCATTCATTCGTTCAATAAATAGGAAGCGCCCACTGTGTCCAGTCCTCTCCTGTGCTTTGTGCATACGATGCGCTAGGGTGTCAGGGAGGTCACTCAGTCTTCCCGTGCCCATCCTGGAATTGCTCAAGGTCCCCACCATCAGGTTGTCACACGCCTTTCTGACCCGATGTCTACTTCAGAACCGTCCCTTCTGCCCAGCCTAGTCTGTTCGCCATGCCCTGCCCACTCTGGGCCTTGGCTCACGCCCTTACTGATGCCGCACAACGTCCTCATCCAAAGCCCACCTCTCCCTCTGAGCGAACACAGCCCCCCGCCTTTAGGACGACTCCTGGGGTCAATTGCGGGGGACCCGAGCCCCCACAGTGTCTACTCGGCCCTGGAGATCTTCTGCCTGAGGACGGGCTGCCGCTGCGCCTCCTGTGGCCGCCCCGCCCCTCTCGCTATGGATGAGGCCGGGAGGACCACGACCCGGGGCTCTGCTGTGAGTGGAGGCGGGAAGGTGGTGCGGGCAGCTCGGGGCCGGCCACGTGCCCCAGAGCGTTTCACAGCGTTTAGAAAGAGGGAGAGGACTTCGCAGCTCTGGACGTCAAGGAAGAGAGGCGTTGGGGATTATTTAACAAAACCACCTGATTTTGCCGACGTGGACCTTGAGGACCAGACAGACTGATGTCCCGGAATTCGTCGCCGGGTCCGATCTGCTCTCCTCGGCCACGGAGCCGTCCTGTCTCTACGCAGTCCCACAGCTGGAATCCCAAGAACCTGCCATTTCGGGGGGATGTGTCAGCTTCTGGGTGCGGCTGTCACAAATGACCGCAAACTCAGTGGCTCAGACAGCACTGGCTTGTCGCCTTGCAGTTCTGTAGGCCGGAAGTCGACGAGGGTCTAACAGGGTCAAGGTCAAGTGTCTGCAGGGCTTTCTCCCTTTCTGGATCCTCCTGAGGAAGACCTGCGTCCTTGCCTTTTCTGGTTTCCAGGGGCCGCCTGCACCCCCTGGCTCGTGGCCCCTTCCTCCATCCTCCAAGCCAACAAGGGCAGGTGGAGTCCTTCTCACCCTGCTCCACGCCATTCTCTCTCTCGCCTTCCTCTCCCGCTTTTAATGACCCTCGTGTTGACGTTGGGTTCACCTGGATGATCCTCCGGCATCAAGGTCATCCTAACCGTCACCTTAATTCCTCTTCGCCACGTAACATACACGTTCGCAGGTCTAGGGGTCAGGCCATGAGCATCTCTGGTGGGGACAGAGACCAGTTCTCTCTCTCTCGCTTACTTTTCCCGATTCCTTGAATTGTCTGTGACGATGTCCTGGATCTTTATAGTCAACTCAGGCTTCCCTTCTGAGCTGTGATCTGGTTAGTACAGTCAAGACACAAAGGAAAGGAACAAAAATGCCACCGTTTACAGAAAAGGAGGTTCACAGTCAATGGCTAAAATGTCACGAGGACCAAGGGGGGACTCGTCCAGTTTCGTAGGGCCTGGGAAGGCCCAGGGTCAAAGGGCATGAGCTCGATTTGCCCGAGTAGGGTGTTTCTATGAGACGTCTCGGTGGAATTTAAATGTTTGCTGCTTCACGTATTTGCCTTGACGTAGGCCTGTTGGTCATCACAATCAGTTAATAAAAATGGGGGAGTGAGGGAACATTCTGGATGATTTAAGGAAGGAATCAACCGATTTCGGGGTGAGAGGGCTTCACATACTTTACCTGCTTTGTCGTAGTGAAGGGGCCAATCGAGATCACACCACAGGGCTTCCTTGTCAGTCTGCGGGGCGAAGGGGCCCGTCTGGGAGAATGGCAGCCAGCCAGAGCAAAAAGGGGAGAGAGCGAGAGTCCTAAGGGTGCCCCTCAACCCAACCCCCTTTATACAGTTAAGCTGGTGCGAGATGCATTTCTTCCATTCGTAACATGAGTCCTGCATCATTCAGGACTTTTCTTAACATTCCTGTTTTCCAGACACGATGAAAAGTGAACCGAAGGTCAGAAACTTTGAGCCTCGGCGTCCATCCTGTCCGTGAGGGTCTGGGGGAAGAACCAGGAGAAAGGAAGGACGGGAAATCGTGCAGGTGAGAAGCAAAAGGTGCTTACGGGGGAGGTCCTGCGAGACGAGCCCCGCAGGTGAGCCTTGGGGTCCCGCCGCCTTTGCTCCCTTTAGGCCTCATCTCGGTTACAATAAGTCACGGCCCCAAACTTACAGAGACTAGAGCCAACCTTGGGGTCCCCCAGCGAGCGTCGTCCTATTGCGAGGACGTGGCACTATTTATGGGTAAAAACCGAAGTTTACAGGGTGCTCATTAGATCACTGCTCACCCCAAGGTTTTGGCAGCCGAGGGGGAAGGGTCGGGAAGTGGGGAAATAGTAGGAGAAGTAAGGATGGGGGGAGAGAGAGAGAGAGAGAGGGAGAGGGAGAGGGAGACACGTCTCCAACAGCCGAGTGCCTCCCATGTGTGGGGCCCTGCTAGCTGCGACTTGTCGACTCAAAGCCACGAGCAGACGCCACGTTAGGGACGACAGACAGACAGACCCAAGCGCTCGGTGTGTCTGGTGTCAGCGGAAGGCACGCCCGGCACAAGCTGCGAGCAGCAGAGAGTGGGCGCTGACTCAGGTGGCTGGTGCGGACGGCGCGGGGCGGCGCCACACACGCTCGCCCTGGAAGGCGGACACGTCTGGGGTCGTCACTTAGAGCCCGGACCTGTCTGTCTGTCTCCACGAGGAGGCCGTGGGCTCCGGGTCTGCGTCTCTGCCCGTCGCTGCGGGGGGGGGCTTGTCCTCCCTCAGGATGTCTGAGGCTTTTGCACTTTTTTTCCTGGCAGGGTTAGTTTTCCATGTTAGTTTTGTGAAGAAAAGGCTTAATATATATTATTTTCTTTTTCTTTTTTTGTTCAGTAAACAGTGGACTGAAGCACAGACGCCTTCGTGCCAGCTTTTCAGGCGCCTCCAAATCGGGGCGAGTGTTGACGTGGCTTCAGGAAGCAGGACGGCCGAGCGGGGGCAGGAGACGTGGGTCCCCCCCCGCCACCCCCAGGCACACCCGGGAGGGGGTGGGCGCTGTGTTTTCTTCATTCTTCAGCCGTATCTCGCTCACAGTCCTTCCTCTCCTGCAGACCGTGCCACCCCCCGCCTCCGGCAGCTGAACAGCACCCCAGGGAGCCGAGGCCCCATTGTGACAGGCCTAATCGCCACCCCGCAGCGCGCGGGTTCCTTCCTGGACCGCGGCCCGGGCCGCGGCCCCGCCGTTCCCACGCCGTTTCTGTCATCATCCCGGCCGAGCCCCAGCCTTAGTCCAGAGTCTGGGCAGGACGCTGTCTCAGCACGCGCTCCCGTGTGCTGGCTGACGGGGCGCCCTCGTGTCCTCTGGAGCTGGGACCGTGTTCTCGCAGGGGCCTGTGCTCCTGCCACAGGGTGGCGGATCCCCAGTTTAGAAACGTCCTGAGCTGCGGTTCTAGATCCTAAGATCAGGACAGAGGGGACCAGTGTTCAAAAAGCAAAACAGAACAAAACAAAACCCAAAACACCGCTGAGGTCACGGGGACGGGGGCATGGATGGAGGTGGCCCCCTCCACCAGGGGATCGGGGGCAGCGTTTGCGAGGCTGGCCTGCCCGGCTGTGCCGTCGGCCACTGCAGGTAAGTTGCACGGTGACCTCGGGCCCCAGGTGAGGGACCCGCAGGACGAGAGGCGCCAAACCGGGAGTGGGGACGTGCTTTCAGGGCTCCGGGGGCCTGTCGTCCAGGGTCAAAGTCAGGTGCGCTGCAGGAGCGAAGTTCATGCCGCCGAGGATGATGGGGCTGAGCGTTGGTCGAACCCGTTTTCCCTCGGTTCGCCCCATCCCAGAAACTCAGGGGAGGAATGATCCCAACGCTCTGCCTCCAACGCCCATTAGGAATTCAGTGGGACCCCCTTCCCCCTCCACTAAGCAGTTCCCAGGGCTTTCCTAAGGGACTGTCAGATGGGACAGGCTCCCCGTTCACGGGGCAACCCCGGGGGTTAAAGCCGTCGCTCCCGTGGCTGACAAATGTCACCTGTGGGGCTCCCTGGCAGGGGCTGCTCGTCTGAAGCGGTCGAATCCCCTCCCCTGCGATGGTCTCCACTGTGAGTTCCCCCTTAGGGTGACCTCGAGCCCCCAGCACCCCAGCAGCGGTCAGCTGCCCCGGCTGAGTTCTCTGTGTCTCTGAGTGACTGAGATCGTTTCAGTGTGAACCACCAAGTGCGTTTGTTGGTCTGGGGAGCCATACGGGTGGGAAGGACATGCAGGGTTCCCTCATGTTCCCCTGGAGCCCACTGCGACCGCCCCCAGTCCGGATGCTCCGCTGCGTGCCCAGGGGGGTCCACTCTGCTCCCTGGCCAGGCTGGGTCTGTGGCCGCAGCATCCCAGCTCTCTCAACACCCAGGGCACGGGGACAGAGCCAGCGAGAGTGGCTTTCCTGCGACCCCCTGGCTTGTCCTTGCTCATGGGGAGCTCGGATGGGCTACGAAGTCGGAGCAGCTCGGTGCAAAATGCAAGTGCGGGGCCCTTTTACACGCATCGAAGAACTTCAAAATGGCAACCGCTGGGCATCACCTAAGCGAGGGCCCAGGCCGCAGGCCACGAAGCTGCCGGGTTCAGCTTAGAGTCCACGTTGCGAGTTCTCTCGGGCGGGCGGGTTGGACGAAGTGAGTGCTTTGCGGGCCTGTAAGACGGTCTATGACCAGATACAAAAGCCGCTGCTCCCAGGGGGTGCCCGCACGGGGTCGTGCCTCGGGGGTCACTGGAAACAACAGGCGCCTTTCTACATGCTTTGTTCAGTCATTTATGTACATTGAAGTGATTTGCATCTATTCAGTCCTGGATCCTCCTGACACCCAGTCCAAGCAGGCGCCATCGTTACCCCCCGCTGGACAGACGGGGACACTGAGGCGCAGCAGAACTGCTAAAGACCCTGATCTCGAGCTGGTTCTCAGCTTTCTGATAAGAACCTCTGGTTGTCAAGTCTCCCTGGAGCTAGGCCTGTAAGGACCGAATCGTGCGAAGCTCCCAGGTAAGGGGTGTGTACGCCACACAACAGATGTCCTCCTCCACGACGCGGGCACCGCCAGGCCAGTGACCTCCACCATCGGGGCATCCTGCCGGGCACGAAGGTGCCAGGGGTACCGAGGTCAGAGTCGAAATAAGGCACCTGCCCCAGGGTCCCCGTTTGCACCTGCTGTCACCCCCACCACCTCATGCCAGGCCACTTAGGTCGTAAGCGAGTGGGTTGTCCCTGGCTTGACGTCGTCACATCCCAGACGTCGCGATCCCACGAGGAGCTCATGTACAGACCCACTTTCAGGAGGTCGGATCCCCAGAAAACCTGTCGCTTTCTGCCAGTTTCCGTTTCCGAGGACAGCGGGACCCGGCCCCTGCGCGCCACCTAAGTTGACCATGTAAGTCGCCCTGAAGAGGAGGAGAACGTTAACGTGTTAAAATGAAACCACGTTGGCTCTGCTTGCCCGTCCGTGCAGGATGCCGATGCCAGGTTGGCCCGCGGGGGTGAATGAACTCCCTAGGAGCTCCAGCTGAGAGGCAGGAAATGATTCAGCAACGGGACTGCTCTCGGAGGGCTGGGTGTCACGTGGGGCTGAGGAAGGCGCTGTAAAGGAGACGACTTACACCCACAGGGGATTAGCGTCTTGTTTTGTTTAGTTTTGTTTTGTTTTGTTTTGTTTTGTTTTGTTTTGTTTTGTTTGTAACCCTCCACTTGAAAATTGCCTTCTTCCTGCCCCAAAGTCAGGGTGGTTCCCACAACCACCTTCTGAGACACAGAGGCCGCGCTGGAGGGGATGAGTTCTAAAGGGGACAACGGGCGACCGGAGGCCAGGGCAGCCGGCCCCCAGAACATTTAACTGTCCGGGTGGCGAGCAGAGCGCTAGCTGAATAACAACATCTTTTTTTTCCCGACCCCATGAGATCACCCTCATTTCACCGGGAGAGAAGGACTCTGAACCCGCAACGGTCATAGAGATGGAGGAGCTGAGTCTTCAAGTCTGAACTAGAAGGGCCAAGCGTTGGCTACCACTGAAGCCCGTTCTGGATGGCTCCACGCAGGCCCGAGGGAGCTGGACACTGGCGGGGCCCCCGGGGGCGACCAGGGACCACGAAGAGCCAAGCGATGCAGGTGGCAGAGGGCCCTAGAAGGATAGGGACGGGCCTTCCTTTGCCTTCAACACACCTGGGCAGTTTCCTGGTCACCTGGGAGGGGTGTCGATCGCCAGGCTCGTCCGCTCCAGTTGGGCCCGGACGTTCACCGTAACCATTTACGTGCGTTTGTTTGTGCCCTGTCACCTGTGGGCCTGTGGTTAGGAGTCACTCCATGGCCCGGATTTCGCCTTTTTTCCCTAATCTCTTCTCCCCATTTTACACTCCAGGTCAGAGAACCCTTCCGACGGGGGAGGCAGGAGCCTGCTGATCGGCGCCTCGTCACGCAGGCGTCTGCCCGTCTCGGGGGAACAGTTCCACCTTAGTCATTTGTAAAGGGGACACGATGGCCGAGGTGCTCGGTGGTTATTCGCAGGCGAGGGTTGTGGGTCTGGGTCTGGGTCTCAGATCTCTCTGGAAGCGTCCACAGCGGGGAATCTGGCAAACAGCAACCCCCGTACCCGGGCTGACTCCTGCCTGCAGCGTCTCTACCGCCGGCTGCCCCGGCTGTCCCCTGGGGTCCCGCCTCAGGTTTAGCTCTTCAGCTCGTTACTCCTGTGGTAACTGAGAAAAGTAGGGCTACGGCTTGTGGATTCCTGACCTCCTTTTTAATGCTCAAAGCAGCTCTTGGAAAGCAAAGTCCGGATAAAATGACAGATACAACCCTAACCACCAGGAGCTCAAGCAGGGGGTCAGATGCTTCTGCGGCACCTGCGACGGGTCAGGTGCTGTTCTGAGCGTGTTACATATTCACTCGGCTGGCCCGCACCCTCACCAAGCAGTTTCTCTCTCTCTGTGTGTGTGTGTGCGCGCGCACCTGGCAGAAGATTCTAGAATTTTTGTTTTCTCCCGCTCCAGTCTTTGAACTTCTCAAAGCGGATTTGAGTAGAGGCCGATTCTCGCCCGGCTCTGCTGCCTGCCTCTCTGGCGCAGGGAGAGCCAGACCAGAAGGAAGCGAGGGTCCGAGGCCCTCCCTGCACTGGCCCAGACCTGACCCCCGGGGCTGCTTCTCAGAGTCTCCGGTTTCCTCTTCCTTCCTCGTTTTTGCTTCATCTTCTGCCACCACAAGCCCTCCTTTGTCATCACGAAGAGCCACATGCTAATCATCATGTGCGCCCACGCCCCGTTCTCCCTGGCTCCCAGGACCGAGGTCCCATCCCTCGGACCATCTACACTTTCCCGCAGCCTGGCGGGGGGAGGGAGCTCACACTCCTGCCGTCCCCGCTGCAGAGACACGTGTGGACAGTCACGGGGAGATCTGGGCTCTGGGGGCCCAAAGACCCTCCAAAGGGAGCCCCGTGCAGTCATTCCCTCCTAAATCTTGGCTTTAACTACTAATTATGGAGACCATCCAGCTTTCCGTCTTTCCCTTCTCCCATCAGATTCAAAGGATTCGAGGCTGAAGAGAACTATCGGGTCGGAATTAGGCAGCATCATTAACTTGATCACCTTTGGGTCTCTCGTTTCCCAGGAGTGGGCAGGGAGAGGCAGGGTGGGGTGGGGGGACTCTCTCAGAAGGCATCTTCCGACAAAAAGGCTTTTGCCAAGCCACACTTGCTACGACCTTTATAACGTCGAAGGTGGTTCGGCCTAAAGGAGACAGAAAACAGAAGGCGAGGCCCCCTCACCGTGACCTTATTGCCTTTCACAATTGCCCTGGGTGGTGCGAGGGGAGGGGCCCAGGAGCCACCGGATTCCTTTGGCTTTGGTCCCACCCAGTTCGAGTACCTGCTTGCAGGCTTCCCCTGGGCCCGGCCCAGAACACAAACAAACTTTAAAGGACACAGGGCAGCCCTGGCACCATTCGAGGCCGGCCCTCTGCGGCGGGGATTTCCCAGGCTTTGCTCCGGAGGCAACCTGCTCCCCCACGGGCTGGGCAGGGCCGGGATCCAGGTGGAAAAGCCGATGAGTCAGGCCTGGAGAACCCGGGTTTCAACACCCACTCGGCAAGAGGCTGCTTCATTACACCTGCGCCTTCGGGAAAAGGTCCCCCGCTCCGCAGTCCGTGCTGCCGGCTGCTGCGCACGCGGCTCTGATCCTAACCCCTTCAGGTTTCTGGTGGATTTTTGCAGGAAAACCTCGATGTGCTTCAATGTGTTGTGTGGGGCGGCGACCACGGTCGACGGTCATCGGTAGCTGGATCCGTTTGATGGATCCTTTGTAAAGGGGACAGGTGGGCAGCGTGGTACCCAAGTCGTCGTTCGAGTTCTGGTGTGAGTTTCTCGCCCAAGTCGAAGGTTCAGGGATGATTTGGGAACCAGGTGAATAGTCGCTGTGCTCTGAGCAGGGAAGGAGGGGAGGATGGCAGTTTCTAGAGGGAACAGCCGCTCATGCCACGCCGTGACTGCCCTCAGGGTCCCCCGTCCCCCACTTGCTGCTTCAGCCCTCAGAGTGACCAACCCAGGGACTTAGCTGTCTTCCCAGGAGGATTCCTTAGTCCAGAGACACGCTCAGTCAGCCCTGCCGCCTTTCTGGCTTTCCTCCTTATGGTGACGACAGAGGGGGAAGAGGAGAGTGGCCGGATGCGGCCTATAACGCGCCATCACGATTTAGCCCCTTCACTTCTCTCCAGAGGGTAGTCATCGAGCCCATTTCGTTGGAGATGATTTCTAGGAGAGATGAGGGGAATGGGGGGTTGGGAGAAAGAGAAAGGGCCAGATGGGTTTTGATCACTTCTTCACTTTTATTTATTTTCTTTATGGGACTCATTTAATGTCCATCGTAAGCTCCTCAGCAACCAGAAACATCTGTACCTGCATCTAAAGCCGACCTAACTTTTTTTTCTGGGGGTTGAAGCTGAGCAATTCTGGGGCCTCATTTAAAGAAAAGTAAATATTTTTTCCTGAATAAAGATGGAAATCAAAATAAAGTGAAACATTTTAAATGCTGACAAACACCACAAACATCACAGAATGTCAGAAAAATAACATGCCGTTTTCATATAACACTGTTTTCTCCATACTTTTTTGGCTGCATACGCTTCGATCACCTCTTCCCATGACAGTAATTTTCTAGAAAAACAACGGAAGGAGAATGCTGTCTTTCCTCTAACAGAGTCGATCAGCAATTTTTTAAATTTTGAATTGAACAGTCGGGATGCACAAACACGACACTCATGTGGGGACGTATTGGCTATTTGCGGTGCCAGCATAATTTTATGCCCCACAGACTCAGAGAAAGCTTCCTTTCTGACTGGCTATCCGAGAGAACTGAAATCTCTGCTTACAGTTCCACACGTTCGGTGACTGACGGGATTCCCACAGTTCTGTCCCCACAATCCCAAACCTCGGTGACCCCCGTTTCCCGTACACTGATGGGACGTCTGGCCTTGTGCCTTCGTATCATGATGCTGGATGAGTGGGCACCGCGGGTTCTCGGAGTCTTTCCAGAGCAATCCTATTCCACGAATCGAAACAACTTACTATTATACACAGAGGTGACTACGAACCATGTCAATATGAACCCAGACCACATACACCTCCAAGTCGCCTTTGCCTCAGCAGGATCCCAGATGTACGGCGGCCACATCCAGGCATGCTCGTGCGAGGCGGAGTGTGGTGAAGGGGAAGTCAGAGCGAAGCACCAGTTTTAACTGATTTCAGTGAAAATATTTCCCAACGGCAAATTTAACAAAACTCGTGTGGCCGTGGCCCTGGGGCTCAGGCTCCATTCGCATCACGGTAAACTTGCCTCTGCTCGTATCCGTTTTAAAGCCCACTTCGGTGCTCGATAAATAGCTTTGCACTGAAGGAATGGAGAAATTATTCTGCAAAAGACGAGGAAGGACAACGAGAGGACATCAGGGGTGCGGCCGCTGCCGGCCACATGGCAGCAAGTGTGCGCCAGCAAGTGTCAGCCGGACACGCTCCGGGAAGAAGCCAGGTGGCTGCCACGGGCGACTCGCAGGGACGAGTCAAGCTGGAGACCTGGGGTTTGGACCGCGACGTTTTTCCGAAGCCCAGAGTCATCTTGGCTGTGAGTGGAGGTTAAGAGGAGAGCCTGCCTGTGCCAGAGGAAAAAAGAAAGAACAACAGAGGTTAGGCAGAGGCTGCGGATGGAAAGAGAATCCTCATTCGGCCTGCGACTGTCCCCAGCAATGGCAGTGCTGTGTG
Source organism: Cynopterus sphinx (assembly GCA_030015415.1). Classification (NCBI taxonomy): domain Eukaryota; kingdom Metazoa; phylum Chordata; class Mammalia; order Chiroptera; family Pteropodidae; genus Cynopterus; species Cynopterus sphinx. The sequence goes on from CM057381.1 coordinate 2,812,623, forward strand.
TGGCCTGGAAGAAGCGCGTGCATGCCAGCGGTCACTTGCGAGTAGGTACGCAAAGGTTTCCCAGGTGACCCGCCAAGGACAGACGTCTGTGGGCCCTGGAGAGGATCCAAGGCTAAGTCTGCAGATTCCTCTGACCGTGTGGACCAGAGGCCTCTGTGCTGAGCTCTGTTCTCTGGGGAAGAAACAGGTGCATGGGTGGGAGCGAGGCTGCGAGACTCATTAGTAGACCTAATGGGGTCCATTGGAGAAGGGGCAAGACCTCACATCCTCCATCTCCTTGTCTTCCAGGGCTCTGAGATTCTCTCACCCGTCCCCGCATTCGATGGCGGTGTAGTGGCCACGTATTCATAGCTCTGATGGCCAGGTGCTCTTCGAGGACTGGGGACAGGACTCTCCCCATCAAGGAGCTTCTTCTCTAGTGCAGGGGTAGGGGGGACAGAGCGTGGATAAGCAAGCGACTACGATCTATCAGCTCCAGCTTGTGAGAAGTGTCCCGAAGAAAATAAAACAGGGGGATGGGATATAGCTTGAAGTGGGGGTAACAGCAATTTTAGGAATGTGGGATGACACCTGGGGCTGGAATGGTGAGAAGGAGGCAGGTGACTGAGCACCTGAGCGAGAGGGACCCAAAGAGAAAGGGAGTGCCAAGGCGAAGGCCCCCAAACCAAGAGGAGTGGTACATTATAGGGACAGAGAGCACAGTGAAGTGAAGAGGTGGAGAGAGGCAGGGGATGAGGTCAGAGGGAGGATTGCGGGTTTGGACAGATGAGCTCCCCATTTAGATAAATTAACTCTGTTTTCAAAATTTGTTTTAAGTAATTAAATAGGTGATCACGGCGAATGCAACGACCAGCAAACCAGTGCCAGGGGCAGGTTCGGGAAGTTGCGAGTGTGATGGGAGAGGAACGATGGGGTGGAGTAAATGGGTCTCACGTGATCCTCACTGGGGGATGCGCCACGTGTCCCAGAGAGGGAGCTGGCCCCAGAGGTGCAGAAGTGACTTCCATAGCAGAGGAAGACCCTTTGTTTACTGTGCGTGAGCAGGTGCTCATGAGGTGAGAGGAGTCGCAGGGAGACTAATGAGCAGGTCGTGGGGGTAGTTCAGGCTAGAAATGGGGGTCCGTGGTGATAGCCGCTGGTACGCATTCACACCATGCCTTCGACAGCGGTGACGAGTGGACTAGTTGTCCACTAAAGTGCTCATTTCCCTGAGGGAGAGTGGCTGCTGCCCACCAGGACTCCTTCTTAGCCCCTTTTGTGTTTCGGTGGGAATGATGTGACTCGTGTTTCGAGGCCGAGGCATTGACAAAGCGGTAATATCCTATCATTTCCCCCTCTTCCTGTGTAGCCAGCTGGATGCAGAAGATAATGTGTCCTCAGGGAAGTGTCTGTCAACTCTGAGACTAATGAGATTTTGGGACAGAAAATTCTTTGTTACAGAATCTGTCCCATGGGTGTGCGTTTCTGGCCTCTACACATTCGATGCTGAGAGTCCCCCAGGAGTGACGATTAAAAATATCCCCAGACATCGCCGCGAGTCCCCCAGAGGGCAAAACCACTCCTGGCTGAGAACCACTACCCTACGGGACGGTGAAGCCACAAATGGGAGAGGTCTCGGTCCCCGGATCACTGTACAGAGTATCGCCACCCCCTGAAGATGAGGAAAACCCACCATGTGCGGTCCCATGAGCGATAAATAAATACTTGTTGTGTTAAGCTACAATTAGGGACTTGTTTGTTACAGCAGCTGATCCGCAAACCGGTTCAGCACGGTAATGATTCATACACGAAAAACGAAAAGAACAAACCCTTTAAAATCGCCATCTTCTGTCTCTTCGGTGCCACTAACTAGCTGTGTTATGAGATGAATCATTCGCCTTCTCTGCGCTTTCCTTTTTCCTCATCTGAAAATGAAGTAATGTTGACTAGATGCGTGGCTTCCCAGCTTTTAAGACGGCAACTCAACAAAACGAAGGATAGAAACCCTAGGATCATCTCAGTAGATACAGAAAAAGCGTTTGACAAAATTCAGCATCCGTTTATGACAAAAACTCTCAACCAAGTGGGTGTGGAGGAAACATACCTAGACATAGTGAAGGCATATGCGACACGTCCACATCACACTCGAGAGTGAAACGCTTTCAGCTCTAAGATCAGGACCGAGACAAGGACGCCCACTCTGGACGCTTGTATTCAACGTGGGACTGGAAGTCCCAGCCAGAGCAATTAGGCAGGAAAAAAGAAATAAAAGGCACCCACTTTGGAAAAGAAGAAGTAAAACTGCCTGCATTTGCAGATGACATGGTATTATATGTTGAAAACCCTAAAGACTTCACCAAAACCCTGTTAGAACTCATCCAAGAATTCAGTAAAGTTGGAGGCTACAAAATCAGCACGGGAAAATCTGTTGCATTTCGATACACTAACAACAAACTCAGAAAGAGAAATTCGGAAAACAATCTCATTTACGATTGCATCACAGAGAATGAACTACATACGGATAAATGTAACAAACGCAGCTGAAGACCTGTACACTGAGAATCGCGAGACATTAATGCAAGAAATAAAAGAAGACCCAAATGAGTGGAAAGACATCATGGACAGGAAGAAGTAACGTCATTAAAATGCCCATAGTGCCCAACGCGATCTACAGATTCGATGAAATTCCTGTCAAAATCCCAATGGTATTCTTCGTGGGAGTAGAACAAACAACCCTAAAATGTGCGTGAAACTGCAATAAACCCTAAATAACCAACATTGGAAAAGAGGAAGAAAGCTGAAGGCATCACGCTCCCTGATTTCAAACGGTATTACAAAGCTACAGTAAATACGGCAACAGGCTCTTCAATAAACACGTTGGGAAAACGGGACAGCCGCGTGCAAAAGAACGACCCTGGACTGTTTCACACTGTCCTCAAAAATTAACTCAAAATGGATTAAAGGTTTGAATGGAAAACCATGAAATTTCCAGAAGAAAACATAGACTATCACCTACTTGACATAGGTCTTGGTGACAATTTTTAAAATTTGACACCAAAAGCAAAAGCAACAAAAGCAAAACTCAGAAAGGAGGACGACGTCAAACTGAAAACACTACTTCATGGGGAAGGAAACCATCAACAAAATGAAAGGCAATCTACTGTGTGGGAGGAAATAATTGAAATCGTATATCCCGTAAGGGGCTAATATCCAAAATGTACAGAGAACCCATGTAACTCAATAGGATTTAATTAAAAAATGGAGAGAGGATCTAAGTAGACATTTTCCAAAGAAGACACACAGATGACCAACAAGTACGCGAAAAGGTGCTCGGCATCGCCGATCATCCGGTAAATGCAAATCAAAACCACAGCCAGATACCATTCCACACCGATTAGAATTTCTATTATCAAAGAGATAAGAAATAACCATTGTTGGCAAGGAGGTGGAGAAAGGGGACACCTGGGCACGACTGGTGACGATGAAAATCGGTGCGGCCACAACGGAGGAAAAGACAGAGGTTTCTAAAAAACGGAAAGCAGAACTGCCCCACGATCCAGCACTTCCCCCTCTGGGCGTTTATCTGAAGGAAATGAAAACACTACCCTGAACAGACATGTGCTCTCCCGTGTTTATCGCAGCACGATTTACAAAGTCTGAGATATGGAAACAACTTACGTGTCCATCAATGGATGAACGGAGACAAGAAAATGGGCGGTCATGGAATACTATTTAGCCATGAAAAAGAGCAAAATCTTGCCATTTGCAACCGCGTGGGTGGACCTCGAGGGCATTATGTTAAGTGAGCTAAGTCAGAGAAAGACAAATACCAGTGATCTCACGTATACGTGGAATTGAAAACCAAAGAAAAATAAAAATCCAAGCTTATAGGTCCAGAGAATAGGCTGGTTGGCGGTTGCCAGAGGCAGGGCCTGGGGGATGAGTTAAGGGGGCTGAGAGGCACACACTTCCACTTATAAAATAAGCCCTGGGGTTGGAATATATGGCCTGGGACCTGAAGTTCACGACTCTGTATGGCACATTGGGAAGGTGCTAAGAGAGTCGCTCTTAAAAGTTCCCGTCAGAAGAGAAAAACTGCGTTGCCAGTCCATCGGGCGACAGATGTTCGCTAGGCTTATTGGGGTGATCGTTTCGCCGTGTGTACAAACATCAAGTCGTTATGTGGTTCGCCTGAAACTAATGGATGCTAAATGCCGACGATACCTCGATTAAACGAAAAGTCTGCAACTCACCGGAAAAAATGCCTTGTGTCCCAGGACACACGTGAGAGTTTTCCAGAACCATGCTTACCACCACTGTGAGCAGGTGAGTCCGACAGACGCAGGATGCTCCGCCGGTATCGGGGCTGTGGCTGTCGAAGTTCGTAAGAGAACAGCACCACGATGCTTTCGTCGTGATGAACAGCAGGACGTTTGAGCCCGGCTCTGTCTCCTGGCAGTTGCCTTCAGCACGAAGCACAAAAGCACATTTCTCTGCAGAAATGTTGTTTTCCCGATCGAAAGGAAACCTGGCGCGCGGTGTGAAACCCAAAGAAAACCCAGGTCCTGGCCGCCACCGTGCGTCTGACCCACTGCACAACCCAGAGACGTGGCGCGAGGGAACACGCTGCTTCCATCGAGGATGCCGCTGGGGGAGAGGGTGACACTGTTGGTCACGCTTTCCAAGGCCCCGTTCCCTATAAACACAAGGTGTCATTCCCTCTGCCTTTCAAAATTAGAATTAAATCGCGTTACGCAGCGTTTTCTTAAAAAATGACCGCGGGTCCTGAGGAATCGCCACCACAGACATTGAACAGAGCGTGGCACTCAGACCGACATGGTCGCGCTTTTTCCTGCCCCAAACCCTTTCCCGTGACTGAAAAAAATATCCCGAGTCCCTAGTCTATAGGAGGCGCGGGGAGGAGCCAGTTCCTGCTGAGACAGCCGCCTCTCTGCAGTCTGGAATGGAAAGTTCTATGGAAAGTCAGATGCACTAAAGCTAACGAGGCTGTGGCAGCGCAGGCCTAAAGAATCAGGTTTCGTCTAGAAACCTCGCGTTTCTTCCTTTGCAGCGTAGTCTGGTGGGTTATGGGCGCCCCTTTGCCAGTCGGTTCCAGAAGGGGGCCGACTGTTCTGACATTCCCCTGAGGAGCCACCTTTTGTTGCTCCCAAGACTACGACTTCTTGGACTTCGACTACCTGCGAAGCCTCCTTTGGAAAGGTTAACACAAGCATCGAGGGCTCCATTATCTCGTTTTTCCCCCATCCTGGGTGCAGTAGGGTTTCGTGCCTCAGTAGGTAGGAAGAGAAAGCATGGCAGGTGGAGCAGGGCGATTTTAGACAGATTGGGGCACCGTCAGTGGCGCTGGATAACAGCGGAGAGGATGGGTGTAGTGAGACGTTCTTATTCTGTAAAGCTGATCGAAGGAAATGATAATCCCCCGTACTAGGCCTCTCCGGCCTTGAGCTTCCTGGGCGCTCCTGTTAATAATCATGATCACGACGCTTGCACAAGTCGTGGTAGCCAGAGTAAACATTTAGTGTGGGCACGCGCATCGCTTCACTTAATCCTCACGACAGCCCACGGGGTAAATTTTGTTATTAGGCCAAGGTCGTTTGCAGAGGGTTGGCAACTTGCCCCAATACCAACGCTAGCTGTTGGCCCCACGGGCATTTGAATCTGAGTCCCCTGGAATTCCAAGTTCATGCTCTTCGGTAGCCACGGTGCTGTGCTGCCTTCTGGACGCTAGAAGATGCCCACCTGGGAGGAGGACAGGTCTCCCGGGTCCCGGTGCTAACGCACCCCTGATGGTGACTGTAGCCATCGTGTCGCCACCTTTGTGTTCCTTATGGAGCAGTGTTTTCTCCAAATCCCGGATGGACCAGATCTGGGGCCTGTGACGTTTCCTTTTGATTCCTCCAGGTTGGCCAGTTTGCAATATTCCCTACGTGACCACGCACGATCCCTCTTCTGGAAATAAACCCAATCCCTGCAAACACGTGCCCGTTGGGCACACGGGACCTCGATCGAGCCACAGCGATTGCTCCAGACGTGGGCACGTGATGCAGCGGGACCAAGCCGAGTCCTTCTCCGAGGCCTTTTCGACTGGAGGTATAGTAAGGAGACGCTTTAGTCGCATGAACCAACAAGTTGACTTTCCTTTGGTCTTATTTCATGGTGAATTTCTGAAAAATTCTGATCCGTATAACCTTATGGCCCACCCTTCTCGGTTTTCATTTTAGCGTGGGCTCCAGTACGCATTAGCCGTAGGAGGGTTTTATTTTGTTCTAATAAACACCAAGAAGGTCATTTGAGAGTAAAAGGAAAAAGGGATAAAGAAGGGGAGTGGGTTCTACTGATAGGAAAACATCTTCATATCTGAGAACATGGGGTTGAAGTGTCGGGAACGTAGATCCATAGAAAGTGGTCATTTTTTTTCCAAGTTATTTGCTTAAATATGGGAAGAAATTGCACAAGGAGGAGGTGCTACAGAAGATGCCGCCCTGCCTAAGTGTAGGAGAGTCTGGAGGGTCTCCTGGGTCCAATCGCTACTTTTTGATGCTGAGTTGGAGGACGTGGCATACTTGAGGCTTTGTGAAACGTTTCTCCTCTGGGTGCTCCTGTTTGGATACGTGTTCCGTGCTGGGTGTGCGTGTTTTTCTAGCGGAACATTTCTCCATTGTGTACCTCGGTGTCCCCTGGGGACATAGAAGACAAAATATATCAGCTTGTTTTTCTCTCTAAATGGGGATTTGTGCTAAACACACAAATCCAGCTACAAATAAATTACGCTCTGATCTTGAAGGATAAAATAAACACAAAGCAAGGCAGAGCTGTGTTTGGCCAGGGAGAAATGGAACATGACGTTCAGAAGTTTCCAGTTGAGTTCCAAAATTAGAATCAATCTTGGCAGAACGCATACTTGCATCCCACTAGGAATCTTATCATTCGAACTCAGTGCTGGCTGCTCCGCGCCTTACTCATTCCAGTAGCTCCCTAGAGGCCCGAGGTCTTGACTCCGTGTCCTCCAGGGCTGACCCAGGCCTGCTGGTTTTAACTTCGCCTCCGTCAAGCGAGACAGGGTGTCCACACCCCGCCCAGTGATCTAGGACTTCAACCCCCACTTCCAGTCCCATTTCTTCTAGAACGTTCAGCCATGGGTGCTGGCTTTGGGCACTGAGTCGTCATCACTACTTGGTTCCATAGCTGTAGCCCTCTCAGAAGCACCTGGAGGGGGGCTGTATCTAAGGTGGGGAGCTCTGGCTCACCAAGAAAGTCTCTGACGGACGCATTCCCCAAGAAGCAGTTCCTTTCTAGAGGAGAGGCTTTCGTGGATGGGGAGTCTGGTTCAAGTGTGAGAGTGCAGGACTTCCTCTCAGGAAGTTTTCAATTAAAGGCATCCCCGTCGTTGCCAACCAGTGTCACGCAAGGGCACACGCCGTCTGAGTAACTTCCAGGGGCCGGGATGCCAACTTCATCCCCAAAGTGGACCTGAAGCTCTCCCGTCTTTCATCCGCGGGGCCTTTCAGCTCAGGACTTCATCTCGCCTCTCTCGACTCACGCATCGGGGTGTAGACACGTCCAGCAACCGGTGACCCCTTTGCCCCTTGACACGTTGGTTCATTCTGGTTTCCCTCTTGGAGTGTTTCCTTCTGGTCCACCCTCCAAATGCCATTTACCCCTTAGGACCTTCTCATACCTGACATCCTATGTGAGGCACCCCTGCCGACGATTTCTGATGATTTCAGACGATTTCAGCCCGCTTTGGCTGCTCGCTTCTCTCTTTTTCCACGGCCTATGTCACACACTGTGACCTCATTAATACTCAGTCTTTAGTTTTCTGCGGTTTTGTCTCACCATTGTACCGGTGCATTTTGAATCCAGGACACAGATTTCAGACTTTTTTAAAATTATTTTTTTATTTTTTTTTAGATATCTTGCGACTTAAAGGATAGGTACTTGGAATTTGCTCAAAGTTGAATGTAAATCTTTTTTTAGAAAAAGGATGAGCAGAATCTTTACACTAACTTCTACAGAACATTACTGAGAGAAATGAAGGGAGATCAAATAAATAAAGGTATAGATCACGCGCGCGGATTGTAAGACGCATTATTATAGTGCGGAAGAATATCTTCACGCGTGTGGGAAAGGCAAAATAGTGCCTTTGTGTTGCACCAAACATAAAATGGAAGTTAGATGACATTAAAAATGCGAACTTCTGTTGATCAGAGACACCATGAAAAGGGAAAAACTAAAGCCAGGGATAAGAAGAAAATATTAGCCAATCACATCCGACAATATTGAGACATTCTGCGAATTCATCAAAAAAGAAAAGCATCTCAACGGAAGACACATGCGGAAGACTTAACGCGGCCGCTCACAAAAGAGGACATCTAAATGGCCGAAGGACACGTGAAAAGATGCCTAACCTCACCAGTTCTCAGAAAAATGGGATTACAATCGCTGCTCCATGTGATGGTCGGGATGGATTCCACAGATGTCCTGGCGAGCAGAGAAAGCCAGGCCCAAAGAGTCAGTATGTCTAACTCCATTTCTCTTGTGGACGAGGCAGGGAAGTAGGTGAGAGAAGTACAGGATTCCTAGACGTTGAGGCCAGAAATCACAGGGACTTGACGAGAGTTGCCTGTGAGGGGGAGGGGTGGAGGGAGGGATTTTGGGGACAGGATTACGAGAAGCAGCTGATGGGGCAGCACTGGGCCTGCCGCAGGTCACTGATCCAAGGGCTTCTCACTGAAACTCAGTGACGGGGACCGTTTGGGGCCTTGACACGGCGGAAGCTTCTCAGAGGCCTCAGAACCCGATCGCTTACACAGCTGCAGGCCCAAGGTTTGCTCTGTCAGGTCAACGTTCTCCTTCCAGGTAAACTGGGCCGAGTCAGCCTAGCCGGTGGCCATGGGGGGACAACGCAGGCTGCTCCCTGACTGAGCCCTGGCCCCTGAGCTGAGCGACGCCCTGAATTATGGGACAGGACATGACAACGGGGCAGGACAGGCCACCAGCATTCCGAGACCTGTGTAGGGTTTCGCTCACCGGCTTCGAATGCCCCTTGCCCCTGGGCTCCCGCCGGCCTGAATCCGCCGACGGCACTGGTCGCCGTCCATGCCATCCTTTCTGCCTGGCCCAGTTCTCTTCCCGGAATGACCTGGTCTGTGACCCAGACCCTTGAGAGATGGCCCCACGCTCCCGTTTGTCTCGGGCCGCAGTAAACTGGACCGCCGCTGGACCGGCCAGCATAAAGCTACCCATTCCCTCTGTTACCAGCTGTCGGGATCATCGAGGAGATAAAGCGGTGGTGGTGTCACCTGCAGGGAGATGAGTGGAGGAGTGGGGCCTGGTGGCCTTGTGGCCCTAGAAGGACTTTTTGCCATTCCTGGAGGCCGGGGAAGGGTTCAAGAGGGCGGGCCGGGGAGGGCGGCTGCTGGCGGTGGTGACGCCGCTTCTTCTCTCTGTGCTGGGAACTGGCAGCGGCCGCCCGGAGAGCTTCCTGGCCAGGCCTTGGGGTGGACAGGAACGTGTTTGTTTACTGCCCAGGACCCTCTGATCTATGCTGACGCCATTCCCTCCAGTCTTACTCAGAGATACACGTTGTGTTTGCTAAGACGGGTTTAAAGTGAAGGTGAATGTTCCTTTTCTCACCCTGAATCGAATCCACCCCCTTGGGGCCCACCTCCTCGGGGCTCGTCTTCATCACTGAGCATTCCAGTCGGCCCCTTTTCAAGGCCTCCCGTCAGCCCCAGGGACAGCAGGAATCTGGAACTGCCAAGGCCTCCCTCCCGGCTGTCCTTCTGACGTCCCGTCCCTTTGGCTCCCCCAGTCTCAGCCTCATTTGCCTCCCACCCGGGCTGTCTGCTCATCTCACCTCTAGTCGCACTGACAACCGAGCCTGCCTGTTCACCTTGGCTCTGACCCAGGGTGCCCTTGGACACAGCTTCCTGAAATCGCCCTCACGGATTTGCAATGAGACGCGGGCAAAGGGCCCTGGCTCTATGCCTGCCTCGGGGGTAAGAGTGGATTCAGCTGGACCCACGGAACTTTCCAGATTCCACTAATTTTTAGGAGAAGGGAGAAGCAGCAGTGCTGGGAGAGAACCGGAGCTGAAGATGATTGAGGAGCTTGCTCGGGAGCCCCACATGCTCCAGTAAGGCCAGAACGTCTGACGTGGCTCGAGTTTCTTCCCAGGCAGGAGCCACCCAGTCGCGGAGAGGCTACATCCAGCGAGTGCTGACCGTGCATTCTGCTACCCCGAGGGAGGTTTGCCCCACAGTTCTTGGCATGGTCCCCTTTTAAAAATTAACTAGGTTAGGAGCTTAGGGAATACGTTAACTGGACACTGAGAGATTGCAAAGCTGGGAGCGAGGGCCAGCACCGTGACAAAGTGAGGAGGAGAGCCCCCTCCAGAGCTGGGCAGTGAGGAAAAATCTGGAGAGGAATGAGAAGTGTGAATGGACGGGAATGGCGAGTGGTTTCTCCATGACCTGTGTAGGGCAAGAAAGAGGCGTGGGGTGCCACCGTGAGCTGGAATAAGGTCAGGGGAGCACAAAACCCAAGACTGAGCATCTCAAAATTTCACCCACCCACACCCAAGCCTGTCAAATCCGTGCCTCCCTTGATGGTTGCAATTTCCATTAATCGGAGCCATTAGCGTCCCAGAAACATCCATTATGTGGTTTTAATGATCTCTTATATGATTATAACCTGGAACCCACTATTTAATGTGCGTATATTTGGTGCACGATCCCATAAATTTCAGCAGATCACTTGGTGATTCATTCTGTTAATATTTATTGAGCCGTAGTGAGTACTGTGCGCTCTGGCAGATGCTGGAAAAGCGCAATCAGTGAGGCTGACGCAGTCTTTACCTTCTTAGAGCTTGTTCTATTAGGGGAGACACGCATGAGACTAGTCGAGACCCACAACATGATTCGAAATCATAATCCTCATTGGTTTTACGAAAGTACGAGATTCCTGACAGCGCGTAGCGGGGAGATGGCCTTGGCTTTAGGAGGAAGGCTCAGGAAATGTTCCTCGAGAAGGTGGACTCTGAGCTCGCTTAGGGTCATGGTGATTCGGTCCAACGTGGCAGCCCTAGGCCTAGGTGAGCATTTAAATGGGTTAAAAGCAAATAAAATGAAAGGGGCCCAGGGACGTAGGAAGAAACATCTAAAGCCAAAAAAAAAAAGAAAAGAAAAAAGAGAGAGTGTGCTCCCTAATTTAGAGAAACAACTATGATCAAGAGAAATAAGGTTTTTAGGAAGTTCAGCTGAAGGTGACGTTGGATGGTGGGTTTGGTGAAGGGTCCTGCTGTGTCCTGACGCGGACTCGAACAGGGAGCACCCGGCCGATGGTTCGGCTCTCGTTCCCACACGGGCCTCCTGCCCTGGATGCTCGCCCTAGTTTCCAGGTACACGAAACAGGGCACAACAGAGAACAATACTGAGCTTGAGTCGTTCAGCAAAATAGAAAACAAGCGACACAGAACAGGACAATCGGCCATGAGTTTCAAATTGTATAGTCGAGGTCACACCTAAGTAAATAAGTGTCACCACCTGTCGCCACCCCCCGAGTCGTCTGACGTTTGCAAGCGCGCCCTGCCCCGGCCCACGGAGGAAGTGCAGGTGCCCTTGAGCGTTCTGTCCCGGGCCCCACTCTGTCCCTCGACGCGTCCCCCTGAGGGCGGCCGTTCGCTCCCTGACTTCGCAGGTGATCTGAACGGTGACGGCTCCAGGTGGCTGTTTGCAGCCCAGACCTCTCTCCACGCCTGAGTCCTCCGCCTTCAAACACCCGCTGACGGTCTCCGACTGGACGTCCGACCGCAGGCGCCCACCCCCCCGCACCTCCTCCCCAGCTCCCGACCGCAGCGACGGCAGCTCCGAAATCCCATCGGCCCCCAGGTCCTGCTGGGTCGGCCCCCAGAGGCCTTCCTGACGTCGTGGGTTGTCCCCTCCCTTTCCAGAGCGAACTCGAGTCGTGTAGCCGCGCCCTAAGCATCTCAGCCTCCGCTCCTGCGTCCGACGGTGTCGTTCCCGGAAAGCCCGTCAGTGCCTCCCCGTTACGCGGTGCGAACACCTCCCACAGTTAACGTCTCTTCTCGATTACCCCTGATTGCTCCTCCGGCTACTTCTCTCCCCCTTTCTCCCTCGTACAGACTTGTGGCTTCATTTCCTTCCAGGAAACTGTCACGCCTGACTCCGCATTGGGATCTCCGTGTGAGCTATTTCCAGAAACATCTTCACCATCACCATGGCTTCTTTCCCCCCTTTTCCTGGCTTATTCAGCTTAAATATCATAGTTTTTTTTTTTTTTAAATTTTTATTTTTTCCTGCCAGTTCCCCAGTGCGGGGTTAGCTGTCCCTGCCATATACCCATTGAAGTGGTTGAATGTCAGTCCCCAAAAGATAATCCCAGAACCGTGAATGTTACCTTAATCGGAAAAAGGGTCTTGGCAGGAATAGTCAAGGATCTTGAGATGAGATGGTTCTGGATTCTCCAGGCGGGCCCTAAATACAGTGACGAGTGTCACAGAGAGAAGAGGAAAGGACATGTGAATGAGGAGACAGATTGGAGAACGAAGCCCTAAGCAGAGGTCAGGAGCCACTAGAAGCTGGACGAGGTAAGGAAGGTCCCCTCTCTAGAGCCTTCTGAGGAGGCGCACCCCGCTGACACCTGGATTTCAGTCGTGAGGCCTCCAGAACTGTGGGAGGATAAATTTCTGTCCTTATAAACCACCAGCTTTGCGTTGACTGGTGACGACAGCCCCAGGAAATGAACGCGTCCCCTCCCCTTAACGCCTATCACAGTGCTTCAGAGTGGCCTCCGTCCCTGTCTGTGCCACTGGCAAAGCTTCGAGAGGGCAGGAACGTGCGTGTGTTCACAACCGTGTCCCCAACACTGGCCCGGTACCTGGTCCAGATGAGGGAACCAGGCATCATTGGATGCACGAATGAAGCACTGTCGGCCGCTGTGCACAGATACGCTCTGGGGAGAAGATGGGCTTGAGCCGCTCTGATGACATGGGCAGGACTTGGGTGACCCCGAGGAAAGGGGCGTGACTGTTTCTGACGGCTGGAGACGAGGACGTGAGGAACCCGTGAGCTCATCGAGGTCATCCTGACCCCAGGACAGGGTGTCCGAGGTGAAGCTGGGCGACCGCCCAGGTGAACGATGGGGTCTGCTCCCGCGGCCCGGAACCTCCCTGGCAGGGGCCCTCGGCATCTTTCTGTGCTGCCAAAGGGTCTCGGGAGCCATGGGGCTTCTGGAATCGAAACTGCCGAGGACCAGCCCGAGTGCAAAGCAAAGATGTGGGCCTCTGGTTCCAGTGTCACTGAGAACTTCGAGATGGAGGAGCCTTCCAGCGCGGAGCCCTTCTAACTGTGGGGTCCCCCGTAACCCACCGCACAGGCCCCGCATCCAGGAAGCTGCCCCCAGTGGGGCAGGGAGGCTCCCTGGAACGGATGTGAGGTCGTGTGCGTGAGGCCGAACCCCTAAATGCTTCCGGGGCTGGAACGTGGGAGGAGGAAAGAAGGGACCGTCGCCAGCGCGTGGCCGTCCACAGGTGACAGCCACCGTGCGGCCTCAGTTACACACAGGCGCGGTGGCCGGAGCTTCAGATTTTTAGCAAGAAGCCAGAGGTTCATGCAGAACGAAGTCTTCCTTAATTTGTTCGTGTTTAAGTAAATATTTTCTCATCAATACCGTGAGCCAAACAAACGAAACGCACCCACGGGCCTGACCTGGCTCCCGGGACCCGGCTCGGGGCCCTGCACAGGGCACAGTGGTGCCAGCGGGGGTGTTGCGGGTGCGTGTGCGTGTGCGTGTTCCAATCCCGCTCTGCCCCTCGACCAGCTGTGCTCCTGGGGAAGGACCTCGCTCGCCCTCCCTGTTCTATGTAACAGGGAACATTCTAGCACTTATCGCTCGGGGTGCTGCTGAGGGTTAAATGACAACTTTAATGAAGGTCGAGCGCAGACGACGGCGCAGAAAAGCTCTTCTTAGACACCTGTTGCGTGTCGGGTTCTGCTCTGTGCTGTGAGCTCCATGTATTTTATGTCATGCTCACGGCCACGCTGTACGCCGGTGTCCCCACGTCCCCGAGCTGGGGTGGAAGGACAGGCTCAGAGACAGAAAGTCCCTCGTCTCGGATCACAGACTCCGAGTCTGAGCAAGAACTCAAATCTCGCTACTTCTGCCTCTGAAGATGTTGCTTTGCCAACAGTTGTTCTTACCTTTTCCTGACTCTGGCATTTTACCTTGGAAGTTTCTAGAAAAAAAAGAAAATGTTCTAGACAAGGGTACTTTCCGGTGAAAATTTAAACAGCAAAACAAACTCCAAAATAAAAAAGGAAAGAAAAGCCTCCCTCACTCAAACTCTCTCTCTCTCTCTCTCTCTCTCTCTCTCTCTCTCTCTCTCTCTCTCTCTCGACGAAAGCAGTGAAAGCCATCCGTGCACCTGCCCACCCCCAGCCAAGGACTCCTAAATGACGTGATTCTTTGAATTCTCCCAAATCCCGGGGACAACCACTGCAGCCTTAATCTGCCTCAGGGGTGCCGGGGCGACAGTTTAATGGGCCAGGGACCTAGGACAGCCCCAAGGCGAGACTTTAACAGGTCCGGTGCCCTTATTGAGTTGACCAACGGCCTTGGGACCACTCAGCCGTGGAGACAGGTGTCAGAGCCTCATACGGGGCCCTCGGGGCTCTGTGCCCTGGAAGGCACTGAGGGCCAGAGCAGGTCTTCCCCAAACTACGGAACCAGCCGAACCCACTCCTAGAGGGTCTTTTAGTTCTTCTGCACTAAGTGACCTGTCGTCGGGATGCTGGTCGTGACAATTCCCGATTCCCTGTCGCGTGCCATCTCATCCCGTGACTCTCCGCCTTCCCCCGTCGACGCTGAGTATGCCCAGAGGGTGCCCCGGACTGTGCACGGGGCACCTGTGGCCTCTAGGGACATCGTGTCTTTTCCCACCAGAGTCGGGTCGGGGGTTGTTCTGCGCTTAGGGGAACAAGGCGGTGCCTGCACCGTGGGTGGCATCACGCGGGTTTCCGCACACACGTGCGGGCCTACAGCAGGTGGCACCCAGGCCCGCTTCTTCCCGCAGTTCCCAGACCTGGCACCCGGAGAGAAAAAGGAGAAGCATCGTGTTCACCCCCTCATGGGGTTTGCTTCACATCGTCCTGAAGACTTAGGGCCCCTCGCTCCCCTGCGGCCTCTTCTCCTCCCCCACCTGGCGACCTTTGCTCCTCCCCCCTGGACTCTCCCCTTGGGTGTGTCAGGCCCGGCCTGTGAGTGTGGGGACGGCGACGGCTCACTGTCCACGCGCCCGCCCTGCAGACCATGTCACGTCAGGAGGAGGTCACGTCGTCCTGCCACCCTGACCGTGCCCCCCGCTGACTCTGGGGCTGGGCTGCTGAGGGCAGCCACTGGCAAAGGAACATTCCAGACCCGAGGGCTGAGATTCCATCTTCCCAGAACTGCGGTCTTTATCTTGGTGGCTGCTTATCTCAGGGACTGTGGCCCTGGGTCCCTACGTATCTAGAAGCTGCTGCGTCCTACATGTCCTTGAGATGATGGCGTTTATTAGGCAAATTCCTTTGTCCGGCTCTCACCAAGCACCCCGTAACTGACGGGGTTCGTCTTCTCGTCAGGACAGCACATGTGAGCGTGGGGTCCGCCGGCAGGAGGATGACGCCTCCTCCTTGTCCGAGACGGGGGCCACACGACCCCCACTTCCCACACAAAAGAGGCTATTTACAGTTTGCGTCTACTACAGCCACCCAGGCGTGTCTCCACCAATAGAACTTTCCAGAAAAGCCTTGCCGAGCTGGTTTTCTTATCAACATCCCAAATGGCTGGACTGACAGAGACGCAGAGCTATGTTCCCTTTCCGCCAACAAGCCAAAGGCATAGCTGATACCCGGGAGGAGAGAGAGGGAGGGAGGGCGATGTTAACGAGGTGTTGAGTAGGTCCACGCCTGGCCAGAAATGAGAGAAAAATTGCACTTATGTTTTTTTTCCTCTAATTATGCTCTGGCTTGGCAGAGAGTAGATAAGGCAGGTAGACACGCTTGTGTTGTGGTTGTCAAGGAGACGGGGAAATCTATTTGCCTGGCTGGAGGGGGGCCCAGGCCGAGTGAAGGAGCACGGCCCGGCATTGAGCCTTCTGGACCTTCACCCATCTCGGCCCCAAAGCTCTGCTGAGTTGGGTGACTGGTGAATCCGCTGGCATAAATGACACGTCCTGCGGCGGGGGGTGGCTTGCAGCCAGTGGGAGACGGCCTAGGCAGGGGGAACATCCACAGCCCCATCCCCAGCACCCGCTCCGCGGGGCTGCGAGGCCGACAGAGGCCTCCTCGGCCCGCTGCCCGGCGCGCTGAAGGGCCAGGTGACCCGAGTGGAAAAACGAAGGCTGGAGGGACAGGGAGGGACACCCCAGGCCCAAGAGCAAGGAGGCTGAGTCACGGGTGTTTCCATGCCAACCAAGTGTTTTGGATCCAGGCGCTGGAGTGGCCAAGGCTTTTCCTACAGGTCGGTGGGGAAGCCCGGGGGACCCGCGAGGCCAGGTGGGCCTTGACGGCTCTTCCGTTTTCCCTCGGAGCCTCTCTCGTGGCGTCTTTCCCCGTCGTGCACTGGGAAGTGATTACCGAGCCCCGGCCAGGCCATGTGGGACTGTCCCCCAGGCTCCGTTAGCCCTGGACGCGAGCGAGACTGTCAGGTCCCAGGATCCGAGTTTGTTTGCTCAGCTGCGTCTTCCCCAGGACCTCAGTGCTTGTTCCAGAACCCCAGCCGCCGCCCTAGTGTCTCTGGGAGCTCTCTTTTGGGGGGTCCCTCACAAAGTCGTCAGACTTCAGAAGTTTTGGAGATCAGGTCTGCGTTGCACTGACCTCTTCTCTCCAGGGCATGACCCCTGCCTCCCAGGGGCGTCATGAGCCTGGAGTCCAACCAAGGACGCCCATGCTTTCCGCACACACTGTTTTTCTCCCCTGGGACACGTTCCCCCCACCCGCGGGCACCCCGTCCTTCCTCGAAGTTTGCCTTCTTTTATTCTCTCCTCCTCCGTCACAGTTTACCAGTTGAAGAGACTAAATTCAAAGAAATGTTCTTTGTATGAAAAGATCCCAAAAGTATGGGTGAATGACAAATGGTTGGATTGCGTCCGTGAGCAGGAGGGCCTCCGAGGAGCAAATAAAGACGGAGAAAGTACCCTGGGACGAGAGAGAGGGGCCCGGAGGGGTGAGGGAGCTGCAGACGTGGAAGGGGCACGGCCTGTGGGTTCACACAGCAACCGCGTCCCTCCGCATCGCCTCCCGCGACGACAGGGCCTGGTCGTTGCTCCTCCAGCCGGCTCTCCCCCCATCCATGTGCTTCAGGGGCTGATGGAAGCTTCAATCCCCGTGTCCCCAGGACCCACCTCGGTTCCTGATGTATAACAGGTGTCGGAACATAGAAGAAGGGCTCGGGGGAAGATTCGGAGGCAAAAAAGGCAAATCGTGGGGCGGGACAGCACACGGACTTGCTCGGTTTGAAACGATGGATGCGCGTAGGGAAACGGCTCTCCCAGGGACGGGAGTGGCGCCTGGCTAGTGGCCTCGAGCACCTCCATTGTGCTTAACAGCGAGGCAGAAGCCAGAATCAAGCCTTGAGCATGGATCCAAGCACGACGAGGCTTGAGAACTCGTTTTCAGTCGCGTTTGGCTCGGTTGGGGCAGGGAGAGAGGAGGAGGGAGGCTGTGGGCCGGGCGCTCAGCATGGTGTTGCAGCTCAGATGCCATTTGTCCTCCAGCACCCCAAAGGCGACCCCGGGGAGCAGGGATGTTTGTGGACCGTGCTGCGTGACACGATGTGGCAAACGACCTAATGGAAGGCCGACATTCATGCCACGGGGCTCAGGCGAAGAGGCGAACGGGGCCCGGGGAGTGAAGGCAGGAACGGTCCTCGATCTGGGTTTTGGAAAGAAGTGGAAATTCGGAAGATGAGGGGAAGGAGGAAGCAAAAGAATTTCAGACACAGGGATCTGCTGTACAAAAGGGCAAAGGGCGGTGACACACGTCCCTTCTGGGGTTATTGTGGGGGGGCCTGAGGCAGCCAGGCCTGCGCGCCCCGGACGTCACCAAACATCAGTCTTCTCCCTGCATGTCTTCTCTAGACAACGCACAGCTCAGACCCAGAAGATGGAGGAAGGACTCGGAAAAGAGAGGAGGGGGAAGGCGAGCGCCTGAGAGCTGAGCCTTTGTGACCACGGTTAATGAGTGAACAAAGGGAATCAAACGAGTGTCTGCGGGGGACACAACGAAGGCCACTCGGGGTAAAAGGAGCAGGAACAAGAGGGTTCGTGTCACACGGGCTGGAGAAGGGAACGGCTCTGGAGTGGGTTTGGCCAGTTAGGTCGGACGTCCTGAGGGGTCAGAACGGAAGGACACCGCTAGGGCTGCTTCTGGTGACTTTCAGCGGTCTCCTCGGGGTTTCCATGGTAACAGCTGTGACCCCTGCAGCGAGCCGGCTTGCCCATGTTTGCACTGGGCTCCCGACTTGTCTCTTCTCCCCCTGGCATCCCCATTGCTCCCCTCCCCCCGCATCCCGCCAAGTCCGTGATACAGGCAGGTCCCAGAGAGCTGGGAGCAAGAGGGCTCGTAGCTCTACCCAGAGCCACCCCGCAGACCAAGCCGCCTCCCAGGACGCCCCCTCCCCCCGCTCGCCCCTTCTGGCCGTCCGGCATCCACGCGGGAGAAGGCCACTTCGCGAAGGGCGGATGCCTTCTGACCCGGCCTCCGCCCCGGGAAGGAATCCGGCAAAGGTGAACGAAGGCCAGGCCACGTCTGCCCGTGTTCCTGCTGCAGCCGGGACTTCGACTGACCCGTTGGCACGATTCTCCTGAAGATGACCTTGAAGAATCAGACTGTGACTACTTAACAGCAAATAAGTGTGGCCAGAGAGAGCAGGTCCTAGGGGACGGGCCGTTCACAGGTGACCGGTGAGTCACGGGGCTGCATTCGGCCCCTGCGGTGTCCATCTATTCCGGAGGCTACGACACCACCCAGGGAGCTCACGTCCCTGAAAACCGCAGGACGCATGCAGGCGGCCTCCGGGCGAATTCAGGGTGACCTCCGCGTGACTCGGACGTCAGTGCGGCAGGAGGTGGGCTCCCTTTGCTCTTTTTATAGCTGAAACCCTACAGAGTGGCCCCAGATAGAAGCGACGCCTGGAAGTACGACAATGCCACGGAGGAGACGGACAGACATCCTGGGAGGTTTCCTCTTCCTGTGCCTCTTCGTCCGCTTTATGGTTTCTAGACGCAGTGAGTGGGGTCTGAAGATCTGCTCTAGGGCAGCAGCGTGGACCACACTGATGTGTAGTTCACTTGGGTCCATCGGTGCTTTGAAACGGAATCAAACGGACTTGAAGGTACCAGATGGAAGGGGATGGGAATGTGATTCTGGCTTGGCTCTTGTGCCTTTCGGTTAATCCCCGTCTTCCTACACATCGTAAGCTCCGAGGGCAGGGACTCTTGGTGAGCTGACCCCACTGGATCTGGGGCCTCTAGTGCTCTACCTGACACGGAGAGTAGTAGGGCTTCAACACGTCCAGAGCGAAAGCACGAACGAACGAACGAATGAGCCACAAGTGGAAGGACGAGCGCCATTTCTAGGCGATCGAGACGATCGAAGCGTCCCTGGAAGGATGGCTTTCCCATGTCAGCTCCCGCTCCCCTCCCTCCTCTTCACCTCCTTCCTTCTTTCGTCTTCTCCGCTTGCTGCCACAGGCTTCCCTCCTCAGCCCTTACAACCACGAAACGCGGGCCGGGCGTCTGCATCCGGGAGGAGGAGCTGTGACGTGGCTTGCACGAGCACAGCCCGCACCCCCCTGCGCGCCAGGGGCTTTCAGGTGTAGGAAC
The DNA here is from genome assembly GCA_030015415.1 of Cynopterus sphinx. NCBI lineage: Eukaryota > Metazoa > Chordata > Mammalia > Chiroptera > Pteropodidae > Cynopterus > Cynopterus sphinx. The sequence goes on from CM057381.1 coordinate 2,832,508, forward strand.
GTGTCGGCTGGCGGGCTCTCGGCTGGGAGAGAGAAGCCACGCCTTGTGCTGGCTTGGAGTTTGCACCAAGTTTTTCTTCACCTTTGAAGACGAAGGGCCCTGTAAGCCAAGCACGTCCAGGTGAGCCGGATGCCTCGGGCTCCCGGTGAGGCGGGAGGAAGGTTGTTTGGAAAGAGACAGGGTGATTGCGGGACTGGAGGCCCCGCGACGTTTGCAGAACTCAGCTGCGTGGCGTCCGCCTGAGGGAGCTGGCAAAACGAAGACAGGTGGCAGCGGGTTAACTCCAGCACGCCCACCAGCCGACGGCGGCCGACGTGGGGAGCCGTGGAGAGCTCTGGAAAGACGCTTTCTGGGAGTTTGTTGGCCCACGGCCTCGTAGATGCCCCCCAGGGACTCGCCCAAACGTTGCATCTCGCACGACCGTGCACACCGAGGACACGACAAAGGGGGACGGGGCCGGACATAGGTCGGCTTTGGTTAAGAGGAAAAGAGAGAGGAGCAGGGACCAGATCCTGGGGGACCTGGACGTTTATCGTTTCATGTTCCGCTCACTGAGAAATAATGCTTGAGCTCTGTATTCTGCCTTAGAGGTTTAGAGAGGAAGGAAGGAAGGAAGGAAGGAAGGAAGGAAGGAAGGAAGGAAGGAAGGAAGGAAGGAAGGAAGGAAGGAAGGAAAGGAGGGAGGGAGGGAGGGAGGGAAGGAGGGAAGGAAGGAGAGAAGGAGGGAGGGAGGGAGGGAGGGAGGACACAGGTTCTGCAGGACAGGCAACTCTCTCTGATGCCAGAAATACATGGCCCAGGGATAGAAACAAGGTTTAGGACAAGGTTTAGGACAGATTCGGGTCCTGACTTGATGTAGGTGAAGCCTCGGGTAGCGAATCATTTCATTTCAAGCGTCAGCTCCGACTGAGTAGCAGCAGCTGCCTGAGGGGGTGGGACTGTGAGGTGGCCTCCGGGTCCCGTCGGGGCCCTGCGGTCCCCCAGGCTGTTGGCCACGGCGGCAGGCTAGGGGGCCGGGTGGTCGCTGAGTCCGCACAGACGGCCGTTCGTTGGCCGGTGCACTCGCCTGGTGCGTGCACTAGCGCTGCTTGTGCAAACCTCTCGGCACCCCCGACGTCTGAGAGCTGAAGCTCAACTATGCTCGGAGCACACAGCACGGGGGATGCTTTCCCATCTGAAGGGGAGAGGAGGCAGGAACATGAGTCCTCTTGTTAGGCGCCACCAGACTGGGGCTTCATTATCCGCGTCCTTCATTACCCACGGTACCTGGTGGGAGGTACCGACGGGCAATGCGCACCTCTCGTGGGAGTAATTTAGGGCTTATCGTCTTTTTTTTTTTTTATTGTAACATTTATTTATTTATCTGTTTATCTAGATATTTATTTATTTAATTTTTAAATTTATTTTTACGCCGACAGCACCCGGTCTCCCTAGGTGGCCTCCCATCCCGGTACTGACCAGGCCCGACCCTGCTCAGCTTCCAGGGTCAGACGGGACCGGGCGTGTTCAGGGTGGCCTGGCCGTAGACGGCTCATCCTCTTTGACACCTGCCAAAAAGCTTGGCGACGAGACCCCCCTTGTTCCGACGGTAGGGTTTATTTTACGAGCGACGGCCTAGGCAGTTTCGGTGACCGACCCATAGCTGAGGAGAAAGCGAGCTTCAGCGTCTGGGAACACCGGGCGACAGGACGCCGCGGCCGACGAAACCAGGGGCTCGTGTGCCCCTCCGCTGTGACGCAGCTTCAAGTTCGGGCTTCGCTCCGCGGGCCGGCGGCCCCGTGGTTCCCTCTGAAGGCCCCCTTTTTCTCCTTCCTCTTCAGGGCATCCTAGATGCCCTTTTAACCTTCCCCAAACACCGCAGGGATGCAGAAGTCGCTGACCCATCTCCCACTTCAAACAGGTCGTCCGAGCTCCCCGAGCTCGGGTCAGAGCCAGGGGTGAGCAGAGGGCACAGCCCGTTACCAAACGAAGGTGACAGAACAGTCCCCAGGAGAAGAGGCGTCGTCCTGTCCAACGGGCCCTGCCGCACCAGACGAACCCCACATCAGGTGGTTTAACTCATGAGGGTTTATTCATGCTCCAGGGGGTTCACCGTGGACCGGAGAGCCCCCTCCACGTGGCAGCAAAGCCCCTGAGATCGTTTCTCCCGAGGTCCCCGTGTCGGGGAAGAGAGGCCGTGGCGGAGGCTTCCTGTCTCAGCCTGACAGCGACACGAGCACTTTAGCTCGTCGCCCGTTGGACAGAACTAGTCACACGTCGTCCCCACCTACCCCGAACCGGGGCTGGGACAGGACGCGTGGGTGCGCGTGTGGACTGTTTACTGCAGAGACGCGCAGTTTTGCTCCCGGGTTCTTGGGGTTCAGGGAGCCTCCGGCTGAGAACCACGGCTCTGGCGATGTCCTGCGGGGGGATGGCGGGGTTGGGTTCTCGCTCCGGGAGATCACACAGGCTGGGGTTCAGAGAAAGGACCGTGGGAGAGTCAGGTTGGAGGCGCTTCGGAGGCGCGAGGCTCCTTCCAGAGGGGCAGGATGAGGGCCTGGCCCTAAGCAGTGGAGTGGGATGGAGCGGGGGATGGAGCCAAAAGAGTCGAGGGGTTGGGTCCCTCCGTGCTGGGGACCAGACATGACGCCCGAGGGAGTCGGCGGTTTCAAAGCTGATTCCCGGGCCCGGGGCTGGGTGAGTCAGAGGCGTGATGACAGCGACGGCGTGAGTCAGCGCCGAGGGCAGGGCCGGCCGGGCGGGACCCCCTCTGCGGGGCCGTGGGCACGCCGCTGCCAGCCGTCCTTGTTCCTTGGGACCAGTCATGTGCCCCACCCCCTCTCCACCCAAGGGAACGCCAGGTCTGAGTCACACGCAGCCCATGGGAACCCACGGGCCGAGGCACCAGAGTTCGGGCAGGACCGGCTGGAAGTTCCAGACCCCGGCCCGGGGAGCCCAAGTCTTCTGAGCTCTGCCCGTCGTGCTGAGGCGCGCCGCTCCGCGTCTGGGCTGCGCGGCGCTTAGAAACGTGTCCCCTGGGCCGCTGTCACCGTGTCCTTTCTTCTCTTCCACTCGCTCTCCTTCGTCAGGCATTTCTCTTCCTTCTGGACTCTTCCCAGCTGGCCCTGCGGACCTTGCCGGCTGGCTCCAAGCATCACGCGCCCCCCTGTCCCCCTCACTCCAGGGGCATTGGAGTCGGTTGTCTTCACGCACTTCTCGTTCAGACTCCCAGGCCACCCTGTCTCGTATGCGACAGTGGAGGGCAGACAAGGATGGGCCTGGTCCTGGGTTCCAATCTACTACGTGTCACAAAGCTTCGCTGTCCTCGTCTGCGAGCAAGTGCTCCTGACAGGCAAATGGCAGTGCCGTTGGGGCCCATGACAGGCGGAGAACTGGGCGCGGGTCTTGCACGATGGCAGACGCCCAATAAAGCATCGCCGCTTCCGTGGCTGTCCCTCGGCACCCTTCCTTAGGACCTGAGCTGTGACAGCGTGAGACGTGCCACCTTTCTCTTTTCCCAGGTCCCCTTCATGTCGATCACCCCCATCTCGTGTCCCTCGCGGATCCTTGTCCACACCGCACAGGCCACCCTGTCGGGAGCATCGCTTCTCACTTGCTCTGTCTCATTCGCTGCTTGCAAAGCGCTCTCGGCATTTCGTTTGCTCAGAAGTTGGACCTGGACGTACAGAGTCCACGTCGGTGGCTTTTACGGTCTGATCTGGTCACATGTCTGCTCGCTGCCCTCAGAGGCCATGCGGGGTGCAGAACGGGCTTGTAGCAAGTACCAGGCCATGTGCACCGCGGTAGGGACGTCAGCTTCTGCTCAACGTGTCTGGTGTAGTTTGGGAGTTCGAAGCGGCCCCATGTAAGCTTGCGAGACAAGGTTTTGCTGGAACGTACCCAAACAGGGGACCAAAAATATTAAATCACACGCTTTTCCATCCGGTCCGCGTGCATCGTCACCGTGTCCGTAGGGTATCTTGGCGTTTTCTTGTGCTTCTTGCAAATGTTGGACCCGTGCTTGGAGGCAGCCAAGGTGGAGGAGGAGGGAGGGAGGTACCTCTAGGGAGAGGCACCCGTGGTGGCTGGAGGAAAGGCGGGAATGATAGAAGGGAGCGCACGCCGTTACGGCTGAGCTGTGCCCGGCCTGCATTCATTGTTAAAGTCCTAACCCTGCGAAGGTGACTGTATGTGGAGATAGGGCCTTCAAGGGGTCAGTAAGTTACAATGAGGTCTTGGAGATGAACTTAATCCAGTAAAACCAGTGTCCTCCTGAGCAGAGATTAGGACACAGGGGCACACGGAAGGAAGAGAGCGGGGTCACGGGGAGGGAAAGCGGCCGTCCGCCGCCTCCGAGGAAGGCCCAGGAGACGCCTCGCTCCTGGGTTTCCAGTTTCCAGGACAGTGAGAAAACAGATTTCTGTGGGATTAGCCACCCGGTCCACAGAAAACGCACACACGTGTCTTGATGGCATAGAGCAGCCAGTGCACATCTCACAAGCAAAGACGTTCAGGAAAACGAATAAACAGCAGCGCGGCTCCGAACCATTGTGCGTGGGTTTGCTGGCAGCCTGGACAGGGAGCCTGAAGGGACCCGAAAGTCAGGTGTACTGGGATATAATTTACAAATGATAAAGTTGATCCCTTTCAAGGGTACAGTTGGCTGACTTTCCTCATGGACACGCAATCCTGTGACCGCCATCGCAGGCAAGATAAAGGACGTGTCCAGCAACCCGCAGCGGCCTTGTGTCCCCGCAGCCAGTTTCCTTCCCCCCCTCCCAGCCCTGGCAACCACGGGCAGGCCCTGCTTCCCTGTAATTTTGCCTTTTTCAGAAAGTCATGCAAATGGATTCCCATGGTATGTGGACCTTTACGTCTGGCCTCTTTCCGATTTTTTGCTTTTTTGAGGTCTGTTGGTTTCTTTCTAAAACTTGTTTGCATTTTATATTCGGGGCTGATTATCCATAATCTATATCCAAGTGTACCCCACTATCCGAAACCTTTCGTAAGCTGAAATGGCGTACGGTGACGAAGCGATTGCCATTAATTTGCATGAAAACGTCTTTGATCGTTCCCAGAACCTAACTATATATAACACGTGAAACCCAAACCAACACTAACGTGTAGCAAAAGCTACGGACGCTGCTCAGGGGGCATGCTGCCTCTACGGCAGCTTGCTGCAAAACCAACGCTGAGCGCTGTTTTCATAATAATAGAAATCCTTTTTGGATTTTTTTCAGTTAGGAAAACAGGTACTAAGGTAGGCAGGTCTTTTGTAAAAGCGAAGTGGCCTAACAAACTTCAAAAATTAGGAGATGCTGTGAGAGAGAGAGAGAGAGAGAGAGAGAGAGAGAGAGAGAGAGAGAGTAATACTGAAAGATATATCAATGTTTGTTTCAATATTGGGATATATTTAAACCTACTTACCCCGATAGGTTACCTAAACGTGACCTAATAATAATTTTTAAAAATTAACACCCCATGCAGCTGCTCTAATAATAATTTTAAAAAATTACACTCCATGAAGCTGCCCTGTTTCCAAATTTTTAAAAATCACGACGAATTATAAAGGTGTTGGGTTGATTGTAAGCCCACGCCAGGAAAGTTCAAAGACACGTTCACCAAACGCTGAGACCCTCTGGATCAAGATGACGAGCAAGGACCTCCTCACCTTCCACCGGAGACTGAGATCATAAATGCCCTCTTGGGGGCTGAGAGACACCATGCTACGTGAGAAATAGATGGGCAACGTTTTTAATACGGAAGATATCCAGACGGGCCACGCCACGATCTCGGAGGTGACGCATCATTGAAACGCGCCGACACCGTCAAGTTCACCACCCAGGGGCAGGAGCGCGGTGGCTGTGGGGCCTCCGCATGCAGCCAGCGCCCACGTCACAGCTGCAGGCCTTTCCGGTCGGTCGTTTCCCTGGGCCATGGCCCGTTTGTGGGACACGCTTAAGGTCTGTCCCTCTCGAGTGATCAAAAGCTAGTGCTGACCAAAGGCGGTTCTTCCTAGGCCATGTCTAGGCTTTGGACGAGACCAGCACAAAGAAGGAGGGGAGGGAGGGCCACCCTTCTGGTGAGCTGGGCAGTACGCTTCCTGGGCTGCTCCTCTTACCGAATCCCTTCAGGTCGCACTCAGACGTTATCTCTTCTGTGCCACCATCGTGACCCGCTCCCTAACCCCAGGCAGCGTGTGTGACTCTCAAACACGGAGCACACAGCGTTATCACATTTTGTGACAATTCGTTCTCCATATGGACGTGTCCCTGGCTGGCCCAAGCGTGAACAATTCCCGCTCTGACCCAGGGTCTCCTGCTTTGGCCTTGTCTAGGAAACCTGATGTGACCAAGGCCACCCTGGTGACGAGCCAGATGGGGCGAGTTGGCATCGCAAGGTCCCTGGGTGACCTCTGACCCTCCTGGCTGTCTCTGCACAGCAACTGGGTGGGCAAGGCAGAGGGAGCTTTCATGGGCTCAGGTGTCCTATGTTGGGCTCACAGTGACTCCTGGGCAGGAAGCAGGTGCAGACACGGGCCAGAGAAGAGCCCAGGAAGCTTGGTCCGTTTCTCACTTGATCCTGAGCCCAACGGCCGGTGCGGAGGGGGGCTCAGACCCTCCCCTGGTAGTGGACGATGTTGGCTTCATGGGCCATTCTCTGGGAGAGCCCTGGCCTCCTTCCTCCACCCCCCCCATGCTGTCCTGTCCATGTTGATTGACCCAGTTGTGTAACGGAGGTTTCTCTCGGTTCAGAAAACACTCCCCAGGCATTTACTGCGTGCTCCGCGGGGCGCAGATGCTGGAGCCTAGGCAGAGGCAAAGCCCGCGTGGTCCCCAGCTCAGAACGATAGGTGCCACCGTGCAGCTGGTTCTTATGACGCGCCAGTCACTATGTAACCCTCCCACCACATGCCGCGCTGGGAGAGCACAGGGGCCGCCTCCCCAGGTCCCAGGAGGCCAAGGAAGGCTTCCTGGAGGAGTCCTGGGGGACATTAGGGGACGAGTCGCAGTTAGCCAGGTGAAGGAGGGAGCCGGGGAGAACCGTCTTCCAGGTGGAAGCCCGAAGCCGAGAAGCACCTGGGACGTGTTGTCAGAAGGGAACGTAGCTCGGTGTAGGGGGCAGGGGTAGCAATGAATGTGGTAGACGTGTGTCTGCAGGTAAAGATCCTCACGGCCTTATTGTCCAGGATAAAGGTTTTTTGGTCCAGCACTTGCCATCTCCGCCATCAGCTGGGACCCGTCACGTCTTCCTGCTCCTGCTGAACTCCCGCCCCCTGTCCGCTGCCTGGAGGCCTGGTTCCAGGTGGGTGACCTGCCCAGAACTAAGGCCCTCCCACCCATCTGCCTGCAGGCAGCCCGGACCTCCTTGGGTGTTAATGCTGGCCTCAACGGCGTTCAAGTTCACCGCCCCTTGCAGACACCACCGGCCCTGGAAAGCAGATTGAAAGCATCATCCCTCTAGCCTTGGCCCAGCTGCCCGCTTCTGGGCTCTCAGGGGGTCCCTGAGCGCTCCAGGAAGGTGCCCACTCTCTGCGGGTTAAGAACAGAGCGTGTCTTGGCAAAGGCTACACGGCTGCTCAGCGGGAGGGGACCCTGACCCTGGACCTGTGACTCCACGACCGGGGATTTGCTCAAGTGTAAGGGCTTTAAAGACGTGAGGCCTGTGTGGACACAGGTTGTGCTGCTAAGCAGTGGCCGGGTGGTTTGGGGGCGAGTTACGTAGCTGTCCTAAGCCTCGGTTTCCCCAACTACAAAAAGGGGTAAAAGCGTACCTCCCTCACAGGACCACAGTGAGAATTAGCAGGCGTGTGAAGGGCTCAGCCCGGGGCCGGCGCTTAGTGAGGACTCACGTCGGGAAGGCCAGTGGCTGCCGAGGGGTGACACTGGATTTCCGGTTCGGTGTGAGGAAGACACGGCGGAGGTGACACGGGAAAGGTTTTTGGGGTTTCTGTCCCCAGGGGAGCACCCAGCTCCTGGGAGAGTGCGGATCCGGGTGCCCGTCTCACTGCGTGGCTTCTGGTACCTCCCACGGGTGTCCGCGGCACCCTGCCGGTCCTCGCTGCGCACAGTTCCCGTCAGCTCGGGTCAGAGGCGACTGGGTTTTCCCAGGCGGGGCTGTTCTCACCTCTCCCTTCCCAGGAGTCCGTCAGGCGCTCCCTCGTCTGGGAGCATCTTTCCTCGTGAAGAACACACACAGCCATCAGACGCCTCCCCTCCTTCCAGGAACTTTCCAGACCTTTGCCCATAAACCTGCCCAGCCCGGTCCTGGGTAAACGACCAGGGAGCAAGTCACGATGGAAGCTAAGTGGCTTCTTGGCCAAGGCGTCGACGCTCACTCCGACTTGCCTGACTCGGCAGGTGCCACCGGCTGGTTGGTTGGTTCTTCCTCCAGCAGGAGGGAGAGCACGGTGGAGTACGGGAGGCAGTCATCCCATCCCTTCGAGCCTCTCGATGTTCCTCTCCTCTGCTTGAGAGGCTGCTGGACGGTCCAGGGGTGAGGACACGGCCTCCTGGAGGGAGGGGCCGCAGAGGGAAGAGGCGCGGGAGGACGGGCGAGAGAAGCTGGGGGCCTCGGGGGTGCTTTTAGGGACTGGGAGCGAGGCAGACAGAGCCGAGGGGGGCCAAGGACGGCCCCACAGGGTCCAAGCAGCTTCCTCTTCGGCAGCTTGGAGGTGGAGTTTAAAGAGAGATGAGCACTTCTAATGAGATGCTTTTCGGTGTAGAAGTTACAAAGAAGATACCGAATTTTCTCCGAAATCCCCTTCTTCACCCCCAACCTGCCTCCCCCCAAATGCGTGTCGTTCTTGTCGTCGGCCGATGGGCGTTGCTGGAAGAGCCCATGTCAAATGCTCACTGAGAGGCTTAGGAGAGGACGCCGAAGGGTTTTCCAGGCTTTCGGCAGAGGGAGGCGTCGCCGCGCAGCGTGTGAGGATTTGCAGAAGGGACTGTGGGGCTGGCCTCGCCCCCGCCCCACCTCTGCCAGCCGGGCCAGGAGGCTGGCGCAACCAGAGATGGGGCCACCCTCCCGCCGCTCCCACTGGCCGGCGCCCGTCCGCCCCATGTCGTCGGCGGGCGGCGTGTCGACTGTGCTGTGGTTTTGACGGTTGCGACATCCCCGCATCTGCCTGCCAGCCTCTCTCTGCCTTCCAGGTGGTGGTTCCCCTGGCACTCCCTGGGGTGGCGTGAGCTCTCGCCACACCTGTAATTACTGATCGTCCCTAGAGACCCGGGAGACGCCCCCCCCACCCCCCGCCCCACACACACCGGCTCCATCCCCGCAGCCGGGGCTGGAACAACCCAGCTCTTTCTGGCCAAGTTCCCCAAACAAGCATCGAACCCCAAGCGTGAGGACAAAGAGGACGACACGCCTCGTGGGGCCCGGCCCGGCCGCACCCCTCCTGTTTCGTGTCTTGCGCAATCTTTGACCCCCGGCGGCGGCCTGAGTCACACTTTCTCTGGTGCCTTCTCCGTCTGACTCACGAGAGCCTCGACTTCACCCACCGCGGACAATCGAGGGTTCGTACCGAGCTGCTCCTGTGGCAGAGGCATCCCCGGGTTGCTGAGCAGCAGAGACCGGTTTCTTAAAAACACTTCCCAGGAGGAAGCATCCGTGTTTTCCCGCGGATTCACGTCCTCTGGTGGATGGACTTGCTCGCCGAACCCCTCGGAAGATCTTCTCCTTCTACGTGCTGGGGGCACCTGGGCGGCTAACGGGCCAGAAAGACTTGATGTTACTACAAAGGGGGTGAGACACCCCGAGGCAATACCGTCCAGAAACCTCGCGTTGGAAAGGACTGGGTGTACCTGGGTGTCCCTTGCCCTGCCGTCGGGTTTCATCACAGGGTGACAGGGACGCTCAGAGAGAGAGAGAGAGAGAGAGAGAGAGAGAGAGAGAGAGAAGGGACCTGTGTCTGACTATAATAATGAGAATTTTCCGGATTTTTAAATCGTCGGCCACCTGTTTTTAAAAAGGCTTTTCTAAAACCCATTTCGGGTCAGCGACGCGCCGTGAAATGCAGGCCGAATGCGACCTCGGACCACTTCCTTCTCGCCCCAACGTCATTAGGCCTTGCTCACCCCGCAAATCCGTGTACACGGGGGACAACCCGGGTGCAAGGAGGCGGGCGTGTCAAGGGGAACCCACACGACACCCGCTGCAGGAGACACCCTGGGAGGAGGCTCGGAAACGCTGGTCGTCAGAGGGAGTCCGACTGCCTGAGGTTTGCTGGTTTCCCCACGGATCACCCTCACTCGCCATGAGGCCTTTTCTTTTCCACGAATGGGTTCTACCTCTTTTCACAGATCCTTCCCTTTTTCTCCTCTTCTGGTGGGAGGATCTCCTCCCCCTAGCGCTCCCCCCCCATCCATGGATCTTTTCACAGCAACCATTCATTCATTCATTCATTCATTATTTCCACCTGCACACGGTCACTGAGCGCCCGGTGTGTGCCACGTGCTGATCCGGGTACCGGGCGCCCAGCAGTAAACACAGCAGGCCTGGTCTCAAGGCCTCGTTAGCTTTGGGAAGCGCGGCGGCTCCTCTAAGCTCCTCTGGGGCCTGGCCCTCGGTGGATCCTGAATGAGGAGCCGTCGCTCGAAGTGGCCCGGTCAGCACTCCCCCGATGAGCACCACGCGTGGGGCGCGGCCGGGGCGTGGGCCGCCTGTGTCATCCGGCTCCGGCCGCTGAGGTCGCACCACGGGGGGAAGCTCAGCACGTTGCTAGGCTGTGGCTATTTATTTTTCCAAACGAGACGTGTGCTTAATTTAGAAACCCGCCTTTGCCTTTTCTTTCTTCTTTCTTTTTTTCTTCCCCAGCATCATCTGGCTGTCTGGCACCCTCAAAGAGCCGCATTTCTGACCCAGCAAGAGCTCATGGGCGCATGGGGGCGGGAAGGAGGCTGGGGAGGGGACTGATGCCTGCCTGGGTGCCCCCCCCGGGCGGCGCAAACACGTGGCCATGCCGTGAGCATCCTCTGGGGCTTCTGGACCGGTTTCATCTGCGACACCTACACAGTCCTCGCTCAGAACAACAAGATGAAAGCGGTCCCGGTGCTCGCTCGGCCCCTCTTCTGATCAGCCACACACCGAGTAGAGCAAACCGGAGGGCAAGGTCACGCCAAAGGGGCTGAGGTCGGGTGCCGGGAGCATCTAGACTCTCAGCTGTGTGGACGCACTGTTCATATGGAGCCTCTTTATCGTGGATCCTCTGATTTGGCCTAAAAGTCAGTCAATAAATGTTCAGTGTTTAAAACAAATAGAGGATGAGTAAAATGGGCATTTTAGACTCCACCTGCCCCTCAGGCCTCCCGGGCCTCCGCGGACAGGAGACCGGACGTGAAACCAGGCGGCACGTGGCATCGGGCCTGCGCTTCTGACGTTTCTTACCCCGCCGCCCCCAGCGCAGAAGGCGCCCTTCCCCTCCCGTTCTCCCCTGCCTCGTCGCTGACATTTTCGCAGCCGACTGTGCATTCCCAGCGCCTCCCGCCCAGCTGGCTCCGCATCCCCCCAGGCCTGACGGAGCCCGGCCCGTGCGCTGCCCCGGGGAACATCCTCAGCCGCCTGTCGGGGCAGGACACGCTCCCCCTCACCTTGACACGCGGCACCTGCTGTCTCTTTTCCTCTTCTGCGCCAGTGAGACTCGCTGTCCCCGCTCTGGGCAGTGCTGGGGGAGCTGCTGATGGGGTGGCGAAAGCCAGCCTGGCCTTTCTGCTCCTGCTTCTCGGCTTTGCAGCAGGGCAAAACCCTGGGCGGGGAGCACGGCCCCATTTCCAGACCCTTCTCTGACCTGCGCGCAGCTGAGTGCATCTTCCAAGCTTTTCCGCTTAAACCAGACAAAGCGACACTGTCGTCCCTTTGCCGGTTCACCTCCTGGGCTCTGGTGTGGGAGGGAGCTGTCGACAGCCGAAGAACACAGGGACTAGGCCGGGCTGGCCCTCCCCTCCCCTCCCCTCACGCTACAGCCTGGAGTTTGGGTTCGATCCAGCCCAGCAACAAGGAAAGTGAAACTTCTTCGTGCCCAGGGTCCCCAGCTAAGCAAGGCCTGAGGGGGTGTACGTGTGGCCGGTGAAGTCATCAGAAAGAGAGAAAGGGGAGAGAGAGAGAGAACGAATAGGAGAGGAGAAGAAGGGGGCAGAGGAAAACGAGCCCCAAAGCAGTAGTAATGCGGGGGAGGGGGGTGGCGGAGTGCCACCTCCAACCCTTTGAGTGGCACCGAGGCCATCTGTCACCGCTCCCTGTTTCGAAGCCGTGACAGGGACTGGCGAATGCTCGTTCTTGCTCCAGAGAACACACAGCTCGGCTTTAGAACCACGTGTGTCCCACGGTCCCCGGGAGGGGGGAGGCGGGGTGGGTGACTCCATCTGCTCAACGGCGAGGGGCCTTGGCCGGAGGGAATGTGGCGTTTTTCCCGTAGTCACCCCAAGACTTGAGCAGACACTAAGTCAACGTAAGATGCTGGTTTCAAATACCCTCGAGGAAGAGACCACCACGGTGGGGCCGAGCACGCTGCCTAGCGCACAGTAGGTGCTCGACCAACGTCGGAGATTGCAGTGGGGAGCGGGTGAACGTGAGAATGAAGGGGAGCATTTTAACAGGAAGATGCCGGGACATTCAGCACCGGTCACACCGCGAGACATTTCCTGCTTTTGTCGCGGGCTCTCCGCACGCATAGCCGCCAGTCGCCCTGTGACAGCGCAAGCACACCCCGGAGGCGTGTGCAGGGAGGATGTGAACAGGCACAGGGATGGAGAGGTCCCTAGACGTGCGGGTCCTGAGGGTCCTGGCGTCTCAGCAGCCAGACCAGGCCCCGGAGGATGGACCTAGGGGTGACAAAGGATGCAACAGCCGCTGCGACAGAGGGCTGCTACCCCTGGGTGTGGCCGGGGCACATGGAAGGCGTGTGTGTGCGTGCGTGTGTGAGGGAAGGAGGGGCCTGGGTGAGGGAAGACACAGACAAGACGGAGATCCTCGGACGCCCCTGGAAACCAGCAGCTTTCGCTGGTCCCCAGAGGTCTGGGCACTGGCAGCTGCAGACGTCACAGTCCAACCTTCCCGGGAACTGGAATCCGCTGTGCAAAGTGTTGCCCGTTCGTGGGGGAGGGTGTGGGGGTGTCTTCACGTCTCCCAGGGCCTCCGAGCTGCGGGGAGGCGGGGAGGAGCTCTGGTCTGGGCACCTCGCGGTGCTCAGGTGGCTTCCGGTCTGTGTCCCTCTCTGCCGTGAGCCCCCCAGGGCAGAATCTCCCCGTTTGTGGAGCAAACTGAGCTCAGCAAGCGCTGCCGAACGTGTGTGCGCGCAGGTGGATGGATGAAGTGTGGGTGGAGGGACAGACGGATGGGCGGATGGACGGATGGACGTGGCCAGACAGGTGGGAGGGCAGGTGGGTGGGTGTCAGAGCCCGACAGAAGCCTTTCCCACTCTCCCCCAGGGGGGCGAAACCCACGTTACCGAGTCCTTGTCCACCGTTTCGCTTCGTGAGCCTCCCCCAGGCCCAGAGCCCAGAAGAAGTCAGTCTGGGACGAATCGAGACGGGCCTGGAGCCCTGAAGAATTTCACGAGAAGCCGGGTCAGGGCTCAGCAGGGCTTATCAGGGCTCCGAGGCCTGGGAGGGGAGGACGGCCTGGGAGGGGAGGACGGCCTGCGGGGGGAGGACGGCCCGGAAGCCTCTGCAGACCCGCAGGCCCTGCTGGCCCAGTGCAGGGACGCCATGGACACCCCCGCTACGGATTACTCCGGGAACCCACGGGGTGGATAAACTCCGCCTGGGAGAGATGTTCCCGAGTCCTGGGCGCTTGCCACCCTGCAGCTCCCTGGGGAGGCACTTGAGGCGTCTGGATGTTCCTCCGAGAGACAGAAACAGCCACTCAGCATCCAGGAAATCATCCAACACGTCACCGCTCCGGTGGCCCCGTTCTGACTGTAGACGATCATCCCCCCCCCGCCAATTGCCTAGATAATCTCGCTCGTGGAGCTACGGCAATGACAAAAAGCTCTCGTTCGGTGTCGTCTGTTCCCAACGCCGATTTGAGCGAAATTAGTCCCAGTTGCACGCGAGTCTGCGTGTTCTGAGGAGCAGAGCGGCCCCCTTCCCCCACCAGCCCCTGCTAGGCCGGGGTCTCGGGAGGCCGGAAAGGATTGTCACCGCCTGGTTCCCGCTTCTGTCTGGGCCTGAGGACTGCGCCATCAGAGAGGCCCCGAATCAGACTCTCCCCGCAAAGCGGGGCACTGCAGTGGGGTCCTCGTGTACCCGAGGGCCACCAGCCCGCAGTGGTCGGCGAATAGTTGCAGGGGGGCTGTCAGTCCTCGCCCTTCTAACATGAGGATCCCTGAAATGGCAACCAGCCGTTGCCTCTGTGGCAGCATTTATGTTTTCAAAGCGCAGAACCGAAGGGCAGAGAATACCACACGTCGTCGCCGTGATCACAGAGTATTCATTCGTCGTCCCATGCTCCTTGCTTGGTGCTGGATGCCACTCGGTCTTCGAGAAGTTTGTTTTCTGGAATATGGGTACGGAAAGTGCGTGGGAGGCACCGTGAATACAGGAACTATATGTGAGGAGGAATTCATGAACCGAGTGAATGCATGGCCCTCGGGCCTGCTGCATGGGCAGGGATGCAGACGCCGAAAGCAAGTGTCCTGAGGGGGAGATACGGCGCTCTCTGGGTTTCCTCATTGGTCCGGTGGTAACAGTAGCATAGTGCCTGCTCAACAGCTGCATCCTAAAGACTAAACGGACATTATATATTATATATATGGAGATTATATATATATTTATATTATAATATAAATATAAATATTTACATTATTATATAAATATATATTTATATAAATATATATTTATATGTATATTTATATAATGTAAATATATTTATATTATATATTTATACAAATATATAAATATATAAAAATGCATAAATATATATAAATATATAAAATACATAGATATATATTTATATTATAAACATACATATTTATAATATGAATACATATGTTTATATTGGCGCCACACTTGTACAGTAAGCGCGCAGTAAACGGCAGTGACTACTATACTCAACACTATTCCACGCTGCCCGACTCTGTTAGACGCTATGGGCGCCACGCTTACGCTCCTTTTTCCAGCCGTTGGGCCCATCCCCCAGCTCTGGGTGCTGGGTGCCCATAGCTGACAGCTGTCCCCTCCTCCAGAGAACAAGAGTTGTGTTCCCCAGGCGGTTAAGGGTCCCCTGCCCCCCAAGGGGCAGCTCGTAGCCACTGAGCGACCCTTCCGAGGCAATCCCACTGTCAACCACTGACGCTTGAATTTCAGCAACAACACTCATTCATCCATCCATTCATCCGCCCATCCGTCTGACGGTTAAGAAACACGTGTCCTTAGAGAGCCAGGTCCTGCGCTAGGGCCGAGCATGAGGCTGCCAACCTAGAGAAGACACAGACGCTGTCCTCTGGGAGCTCGCATTCTGGAGGGGGAACCGAACCAGCAAACGGGTGATCTGCAAAGCCGTGTGTGGCCCGTGTCACAGTACGATGCGGGACCTGCAGAGAAATAACCGGATCGGCTCTCCCCGTCCGCCAGCGCGCGGCACACCAGAGCCCCCGACTTCAAAGACCGAGGTGTCGCCGCGCACTTTCAAAAGCACAGAGAACGGCTGCCTGGGGATGGCCAGACAGTGAGACAGAAACGCAGAGGGCCCCGGCTGCCGGCTGCTGTGCCGTTGTCGCCGCAGCTTTCCTCCCACTCACACGCTCACGTCCCCAGGGGCCCGAATCAGAGCCGTGGAATTCGGCGACGTCTGCCTGGGGACCGGCTCGCTCAGTGACAGCCCGAACCGCGTCCTCCCGCTGTCCTTCCACGCACGCCACGGACACGGTCAAGGTGCAGGGGTGTCACCGCTCGGCCGCCCTATGGATGCTCGGTCCTCGCGTGCCATCCCTCCATCGGGCTGTTCCTGCAAGACGTGCGGAGCCGAGGGCCTAACTCGGAGGCTGGGAGGGCTAATGACCCTGTCGCTGTCAGCGGGGCTGGTGCTAATGGGAAGATAATTACCACGCTGAGCCTTCGCGGCCGCTTTCATTGCCCTCTGGTGGGTACGTGGTTACTGGGCCAGACGTGGGGAGGACACAATACACGGTGGCTCTTATCGCTTCGGTTACAGAACTCGGGGAGGGGGGTCCTCAAGGAGGGGAGTTTGGAAGAACCTGGGGCACGACAAATACTTAATTTTTCTTGAGCCTTTTTGTTTTCATCTTGGCAGAGAGCTCTCTTTGGCTATAAGAATGTAAAGTCCTAAAACTGCCAGTGATTCGGCGATTCGAGAACTGCGAGATGGTTTTGATAAGCCAGCCCTGTTGGTGACGGTGTGGGAGTCGAAAGATACAGAGTGTCCTGGCCTCCGACTACCTCCTGTCACCCGGTTATCCGAGCAGGGAGCCGTGGGTCGGTCCATATTCCTCCATCGCCTCGATGCTCCCGTGCCTGCCTCCGGTCATCCTCAAAGCCCACCGGCGGCCTCAGCCGAGCATCCTGCTCCGGTGGCCTCCTCTTCGGCCCCGACGATGGCCCCAGTGAGAGATCTGTGCCCTGCTCATTCCTAGGACTGTTGATTGACGACTGGTGGCTAACTGGTCGCCCACCTGTGTTCTCAACTGCCCCCACCCGCCGACCGTGTCAGTTCCCTATTCAAGTCTGAGTAAAATAAAAACTTCATTCCGGAAGCTTCAGGATCTCACTCCTACCTTCGTTCCGGCTTCACCTCCTTCTGCTTTTCCTTCTCGTTCCCAGGAGCCCCGTGTCTGACTCGGTGCCCGTTCTCCCCCATCATGCCGCCTTCTCCCCTGCCACCCTGAGGCCCTGGAACCCCCTCTTCCCTGCTTGTTTAATGGGTGTTTCATCTCCTAAATATTAAGCTCCTTGAAGGCAGAGGCTACGTCTGTCTTCTTCCTCGTTCTGTCCCCAGGCCTGGCCTACGGCCTGGCCTATAGCGAGTACACGATAAATATTCAAAATAAGGAACTGAAAAGTCCCCCAGGCAAGGCATGCTTTTGACACCTGCTCGTCCTCGCGGGCTGAAAGGTTACGTAACCGCGTCTCTTTCCAGACCGAGGCTGACGCGCACGTTTTCGTGCATAACACGTCGAGCGACACGTTGAAGCCTCATCCGCTCGGACCGAGGGGAATGGGGAGAAGAAAAAGTCTTTTAAATACATGGCAGATTCCAACTTCGGGCTCTTTCTTCCAGGTCAGTTTAATTCCCGAGCACCTGCTACATGCGAGGCGCCGTCCTGTTCTCAACCCGGGCGCAGGAACATGAGCATGACCTGGCGTCGGGATGCCGAAGGCCCTCCGAGATGCAATCGACTTGCACTTGCTCTGAACACGACTTGTTCCTTGAAACCTTGCCGTCTGCCCGGTTCTGTCTGGAATGTTCTTTTCTGCCTTGACCATTCGGTTAATTATTCCTTATCCTTCCACATCGCAGCCCTGACTGGGACCCCACCGCTCCCTCCCGCCTTCTCTGTGCTGCTTTCCTCTCCTCGGAAGAGTGCCCGCCGCGCCCTTCTCGCTCCTGTGCTCCTGCTCTGTGTCCCTTCAGGGAGGGACCATCGTTCTGTGCCGTCTCCAGCACGGCGACTGCTGAGACGTGGGAGATACTCGACGATTTTTGTGGTCGTTGCATTGGTTGAATAAATGAATAAAACTAGCGTTTTTAACTGGGGATCCTGCAAAACTACTCCTAACGGATCGTTTATAATGAGGAGGCTCATCCCTACAGAGGCTCAGACCCCTGAGCTTCTCGTTTTTTGTTTGTTTGTTTGTTTCCCCTAAAGTCAACTAAATTAAACATCCCATGGTATATCCTTTTAATCTCGGGGTTCCATAAGGTGCAGCTACATAAATTTACTGTTTTTACGTATCGAACACGATGGAATATCTGCACTTCACATGGGTCAGCCTAATACTTAGCAAACCCGCTCGTGAATGATGCTGCCAAGGTGAACATCAAGGATTTAAATGTTTCAGATTCCCAAGGAAAGGACCGTTTTCTCCATCTCAGCCTGGGTCTCCCGGGCTTGTCGCCAAAGCTGTTCAGAAGGGTCCGCTGAGCCCACCGCGTCCTTCCTCCTCCCCGGCTGCGATCGTAAACGCTCGGGGTGCCACGCAGAAATCACCTCCCCTGGGATCACTAACGAAAGGTCAGCACTTGCAGCTCCTCGGCTAAAGCCCAGCACCAAGCAGATGCACAACGAACGTCTCCAAACGAATGGTGAGTAGCACGGGAGACGCCACGCAGACCACGGGGACGCTCGCCGGCCGGTTGGAGTGAAGCGCCGTGTGCGGTGGTGCTTTGGGGAAGCCTCACCCTTTCCGCAGTGGGAGTCTCCCTTCCTGGACATGTGTCCCTGGGCTTTGAGCTCCACTGTCCTGGCCCCTCCCATGGGGCCAGTACCCCCAGGACCAAGCTGACCTCTGAGCCGTCTAATCCGAAGCCTCTGCCCGTGGCTCTATTGCTCATGCCACCACCCTTCACTCGGTTTCCCAAGCAGGCGTGTCACTGGTCCCCAGCCTCTTGCTTCACCACCCGTCTCTGTCTATGATTTATTGCCGAAATCTCGCAACCGATGATCCCCTACCAGAGTCACCTCAGATGTCCCTCCTTCACAGAGGCCGCGTTTTCTCTGGTCACTCAAAGTGGCAGCTCGGGGAGCTGACAGAGCCCTTGGGACCCAACCCCCTTACTTGTCTGACGTTGTCTGATGTGCCCCTCAGCTATTTGCCAGCCCGAGACAGGGATGACTTTTCTCCGACCTAAGATCTGGGCAGGAAAGGGGATGGGCCCAAGCTGTCGGTTAGATTCAGACGTCATCTACACTGGCCAAAACTCAGCCTCCGCTCAGGCCCTTCCTCTCACCCCACATTTCCCGGGCTTACCTGGAAAGGGGGAGGAAGAGAAGGCAGAAGAGAGGAATAAAGGCCAAGAATCTGGGTCTTTTTCTTGGGCCAGAGTCAGGCCTGCCCTGGACAAAAGACGAGAAGCGATGTGTCTGTAGAGTGTGCTGCGTGGTTCAAGGCCACCATAGCTATAGGGGCCAGTGTCGCTTAGCAGGAACTCTCACCTGGCGCCCAAAGAGACCCGCTTCCAGCCTCCCCCAGTAGGTATCACCCCTTTCGCCCTCCAGGGAAATAAGTCCCTGCTCCCCAATCTTCAGCGTGAGTCCTTGATCTCAGGTCTCCCCCCAACCTTTCTTTTCCCTTGTCCTGTGACACCGGTTGAAGGAGGCACCCAAACAGGATTTGTTGTGACCGCAGTGCACCTGGCGATCGTGAAGTAGCCGGGTGATACCATTACCTCCTCAGAAAGCCCTCAACACCCTCACGAGGAAGTGAGCCATGGCCCTCCGGGTCAGACCGGGTGACCCTGCATTCCATCGCGGTTGGGTCACTCGGCCACCCTTCCACAGCGGCCACCCCCGTGGAGACACCGAGGGAGGTGACGGGCCAAAGCACTCAGCGGAAACGGAATTCCAGACGCAGCGTCTACACGGGGGGTTCCGAGAATCGGTCCGGGGGCAGTTTATCCACAGCTGGGGGCTTAGATCCTTCTTTCTGTCTCTGCTCTTATCCTCCCTTGGGAGCGGGGAAAGTTAAAAAGTCTGAGGCATCTTGTAGATGGTGGCAAAAGCATTCATTACCCAAAAGAGCTCTCATCGCAAAGCACATGTCCTCGTACCCGAGGTACAGGTACCACAAGGTCCATGTGTGCGGCCTGGGTAGAAACCCCAGCTCCCACGATGTTTCGCTTTTTAAACACGGACAGGTTGCTTCCCTCTGCCTCGGCTTCCGTGTCTGTAAAATGAGAATTCTAATAGGATGCAACTCACGAGTCCTCGAGAAGATGAAATGGCTTCATGAACACACAGCACTGAGAACGGCGCCTGGAAAAGGTTAACAAAAATGTATATATTGTGGGGGTAGCGGCGGCGGTGGAAATGGCGCTTAGTAGTTGCCTTAGGGGAGTGTGATTTGCTGCCTGAGAACTCACTGCCCCCTGAGTAATGTCTCCGGACCCCCTGCGTTCTCTGGACCTGGGACACTCACTGTCTTGTCCAGACATCTTGGTCCTCACGTTTTTATTCGATCCATCTGCTTGGCGTCTTTGGGCAGCCACCGCCGTCGCTCGTGGCTTTGTCACCGTCCTTCTGATCGGATTTCCTGCTCCCAGACTGGCCATTTGCTGTGTGGTCTGCCACGTGTCGCTTCTGTCCTCTGTTCTTTCCTTTTTTATAAAAATAGGGCCAGTGGAGCAATGCTTTCTAGTCTCTTATTTTTACCTTTTCAAGTTGTGGCAAAGAGAAATCCAACGATACGCAGAGAAACACTTTACAGATTCAGTCTTGCTAATACGCGTCCCTTGTATGCTCAGGCACACAGCACGAATTACCTTGAAAATCTTTTCTAAGTCGTGTAGAACCTGTGCTGTATACACAATACGTAACACCGGAGGTTTACCTTTATTCCAGGCATGGATTTAAAGGATCCCACAGGTACCTTTTTGTGGGTGGATCTGAGCAACAGGCCTGAGGTGGACGCTTTTCCCACTTGTGCTCACCAGTCATTGTCCTGAAGAGAGGGGCCTAGGAAGAAGGTAGGATAGAAGATGGCCACTAACACGTCCCGCCTGGATGAAGTAAACATGGCTCTGTCTTACGGAAACCTCAAAAATTAATTCCTTTTGTGTCACATACAGTGATCGCCCATAGGGGAATGGACATAGAACATAAAATATTAGACTGTGGGGTCCTGGGCTGTTGTACGTCCCTATTCTCTAATCACCTCATTTTCTTTCTTGATCTGGGATGTCTCTCTCCTTTTCTTCCCCCAACCTCCCAACGTAAATTTATTTTTCACGTAGCTAACCCTTGGGAGGTACAGTGCGTGACGAATGAATGAATGGGGGAATGCAGGGATGATGGATGGATGGAGGGAGGGATGGACATCATGGACACGAAGCCAGAAGCTCTGGGTCCTGATTTGGATCAGCACGACAACCTCGTGAGGTAAGTAGGGCCGCAGTGATTGGTCCCATTTTACAAATGGTCGAAGACACCCTGCTGAGTGGTGGCAGAGCTGACCCTCAACTCTTAGGACGTTCTTTATCCCACAACATAATTCTCGAAGATAAGAAAGACGTAATTTCCATCTTCTACACCGAAAACAGGACTCCTTTAGAGAAAAGAGCATTTATATGCCCGTCTCCTTCGCCACCTCTTCCTCCCCTTAAAGGAGATGATTTCGGAGGCAAGCCCGTGCTCACACGTTGATTTTACAGACAGGTCTTTTAGGATGGATCGTGGTGAAAAAAAGAACTAGCTGGGGATTGTGAGATTTCAGCCCGTTTTTGCAGACTTCTGATGGAAGACTCAGGACCATTCTCTGCTTCTGAAAGGAGCCTGTTTCCATGGCAGGGGGGGGAACTGAGGGAAGAAGGAGAGAGAACACAGTCTGTTTTCTCAGAACCATTTCTCTAGACACACTGAACCATTCAAAGGCCGATTCTGGGGCGGTGGGCGGGCTCTGGTGGAACAGAACGGCTCTTTCGGTCTCATCCAAAGGACAGGATGAATGAGAAAATTAAGCATAGACGTGTTCCACCGAGCTCACAAGTGCGCCCTATGTCCCCTGCTCTGGCCTACGTGTCTCCATACAGGCTCCGAAGCTCGACTTTCTGTGTTTTAAACCCTCACTCAGCCAACAGCTAGCTCTGTAATCGTGGCCATGAGTCTCAGCCTCTCTACTCCCATCTTCCAAATGGAGGTGATAATAGTGAACGCCTCCCTCGTAGGTGGTTGCGAGACCTAAAGGGGTGCGTTCATGCTGGTTCCCTCGGTCGGCGTCCGGCACGTTGTAGACGCTGTTGTCACTACCTTCATTGCAGCTTCCTCCTGGTGACTGAAGCAGGGACGTCCTGCCAGACAGTCAGACCAGGGGGGAAAGAGTGACAGGAGCCACTTCGGCGCTTTTATCAATTCTGGCCAATCCTTCCATCCCTCATCCCCCAATTCTGCAAATTTAGACTCAGTAGGCCTGGGGTATCACATAGCACACATACTTTAAATAGACGACAGGTTTAAAATGTTTTTTTTTTCATCTGATTCCTCAACCTAAAACCCACCAGAACTCTAGGTTTAAGGGATTTCTCTGGAGGGCGAAAGGTATTTTTACGTCTGAGGATCACCGGGGTAATGCCAGCTTGACCAGGGCACACAGGTGTTATTAAGGCCACCCCACAGCTCGTCTGAGACCAACCCAACTCAGGATTCATACTTTTTCTGCATTACGGATTAGCTGATGAGCCCGCCTCCAACCTGCGGATGTCCTTATCGTGATGCCACCCCTTCTGGGGAAACTGAGCCTTAGCCATTTAAAGTTTGATCACAGAGTGCCACGTGCATTACGTTGCAGCTGATGTTTTCCCCTCACTCATCTCTGTGAACGTCTTTCCAGGTCCATGCCCCCGGGTCTAATGCTTTGGTTTTCACAGCTGCTCAGCATTCCAGACTGTATTCACTTCCCATACTTTCTCTGAGCATTCCCTGTTTCGGGGAATGGGAACTATTTGCCATCAGACTTTTATTACTGGGAAGATGCTTCCACGAAGAGCCTCGTGCAAATATCCTTCTATCCTTCTTGAGATAAGACCGTGGGGATGTAATGGTTCGATCGCAAGGTGTGTACCCTAGGGATTTCAGGTAACCTTGCCGAAAAGACGGAAACACTGTACCCCTGCCTCTCTCACGAGCTTCTCACGAGCTCCTCCCGAGCATATTATGTGCACTACGGGAAGGTGGCAGGCCGATCTAGAACACCCTCAAGTGGATGCAGCTGCGAGTAAAGCATAACTATGGTTCATGGAGTGTTTTGGATTTAAGGGTCGGCTGAAACCTCATGAGACAATGTGCCTCCTGCCCTTTTCTCAACTTAACTGAGCCTGTGACGTGGCTGGATTTACCACTCGCCATTGCATAGCCACAAGCATCAACCTTCCATGCTGCCTCCTGGCTTTGCAGACCTGCTTGAGGACGAGTGGGAGTGGGCGGGAGGAGATGAAAAAGAAGTGTCGGGCAGGTAAAAGGAATCGTGGGCGTCGGGACACATTTAAATTCACCCCAGAGGGAAGACAAGAGCGATGTCAAGAGACGGGGTGGAATCTATTTCCTTATTTTCATGCTTTTTTGGCTCAGAAACATTTCAGCTTCCTGGCTGTAGACTTCTACACCACTCTCCTGTGGTCTCCCCTAAATCCAACAGCCGGCGTCGTCACACCTCACCAGCTGTTATAATTCCCAATAACGGGTGCCTAATTGATGTCCTCTTCCTGAAAAGCGGGCGCCCCCCCCCAAATAAGTGGCTTCGGAGGGCTTGATGATAAATCACGGGCCTTCCGCGTGGATTCTCAGTCAGGACAAATCCTCCGGGAATCCAATTTGGCTCTTTTATTACCGTTTTTATCTCCCCCACGCAGAAAGATGAAAACAACGCGGTCAAGATGCAGATGAGACCGGCTTTTGCGACCGAATGTTTCTGGCGGAGAGAGAAGCACACGTTGTTAAAGCGGGGAAAAGGCGCACAGCCCACAGCCGACAGGTTGTTGCAAGCTTCGTTCCGAGCAGGAATCACTTGTGCTTCTATTACCTCGGGGACGACGACTCGCATCTGACAGTGGATTCATTAACCTTTGTGCACCGTGCACAGGTGCACCCACGCCGCAGCCTGAAGGCCACTTTCCAGCTGCTTCTCGTAGACCCGGGCCCGGGCTGTGCAGGGCGGCGAGGGCGAAAATCCCAGGACCCGGCTCCGGGAGGGGGGACGGGTTCTAGCAAACGACTGGACTCCTCTGCACTTCAGCTCCTTCCATTAGGAAATGGGCTCATCGTGGTTTATTCGTCACCTTTTTTTTAATAAATGACACTGAGGCGAACCCACAGAGGACTGGCTGTCATTCTGCGGGACTGACTCCCCGTGTAAGGTCTTGGCCTTGACCGCAGCGTGTCGACTGTGCGTGGCCTTCGGTGTCGGACAGACCTGGGTTGAGGTCCTTGCGTTGCCACTTCTTGGCTGTGTGACTTCGGTCTCTCCCTTTACCTGGGGGGATGGCACGGAGGGCCGTGTGCCGCACAGGGCGAAGCCGGCACTCTGTGTGAGGTACAGGACAGGAGGAAATTCCTGGTGGTTCTCTGCCTGTCTGCACACGGCCTTCTCTCTGTGTGTCCAATCTCCCGGGTCATCCTCTCCTAAGGGTACTTTTCATAGTAGTCAGGGGCCACCCAGATAATTCAGGATAACCTCATCCTCTTAGCATCATTACTTTAGTCACACTTGCTAAAACATTGTTATCACGTAAAATGACATTTGTGGTTCAAGAGATTAGGGCTGATATTTTTGTGTGGGGTCATGGCTTGGCCTAGTACACCCCCTTCTCACGTGTCAGACTATCCCAGGCTTCTGGAGATGTCTCGTTTCTGGTTGAGGAACGGAGGAAATTGAGGTGAAGCAACGGCAACTTCACTGACCGGAATTTTGAGAAGAATGGAGAGTCTCTGTCAATTGAAAACAAAATAAAGACATTGTTTCTGAGGCACCGGGTTCTTATTCCAAACACAAACAATGATAGGACACGGGGGATAAACTGGGGCCTGGACCTAGAGAGCCCGGTCACCTTTCAGCTGTTCCCTGAGTAGATGCAGGGAAGGGCAGATGCAGCGTCGTGGGCCTGAGACGTGTGACACGCACGGGAGCCCTCTCAGTGAGAAGGGACACAAAATCCCCCGTGTGAAACGACTGATGCACAAAAACGAGCATCACAGGGAGGAGGGGAAGCGCCGGGAACCACTGGTCCACACTGGCCGTGGATGGGGGTGCAGGGCAGACCCCCAGAGAAGGCGAGGCCGGGGCGGTTAAGGGCGGCTGCTCGGGAAGTGGTCTTGGCGGGAGGACCCAGCTGGAAGGCCTCTCCCGGGCCAAAGTCAGGAAAGTCACCCCCATTCGTTACGAAAGGCGAGTTCACGCAGGTGAACGCGAGGCAACTTATTTCCCTTTCTGGAGACTTGGCAGAGAAAGGTTTGCCCAGGAGTCTGAGACGACATTCCAGTTCGGGACTAAGCACACGCAGTCCTGGGTGTCCTCTTCGGTTCCCAGATTCCTCCTCAGATCCGAGGTCTTATCTGGCTGGAGAGGGGAGCCTGGAAGGGGGGGTCTGGCGTGTGCCAAGGTCGCGGTGCCTTCCTGGCCGCGCACTTCGTTTGCATCTCCTCCTCCTCCTCCTCCTTCTCTGTGTCTCTCTCTTGGGCTTGAGATTTCGGGTGTTCTGTGGCCGGACGAAAAAGCCGGGTTTTAGGACTGTGTGTGGTGAGCCCTGAACCCCGGGGGTTCTCAGTGTTATCTGCGTGACTTTCAAAAGGGCCGAGGGTGTTCTGGAAAGTGCTATTCCGCACGCGCCACCACCGGAAGGGGGGTGATGCCCGTCTGTATCTCCCTCTCATCTCTTTCTGCTTTTGTCTTCTTCACTCACCCCGCTCCACTTCCCCTCGCCCCCATCCCAGAAACCCACAGATGCCACATGAAGGAACCACTCACCAATGGAGATCTCTGAAATCCCCAAAGCGCGTCCCCCGGGTGGAATTCGGGGCACGGTGACAGGAAATGGAAAGCCCAAAGGTGCGAGCGACTGGTGTCAGCTCCTTGATGACAAACGCGACCTGGTTCTGCTGAGTAAGCCGCGTTCTGCCTCGTTCACAAACAGGATGGACTTGCAGGATGGAAGCCGTTTAGCTGAATATTCACTCGACAAACGCCGCCTAACACACACCAGGCACTTCACCGGTCACAGACGAGGAAAGATTCACAAGGGAAATTCGACGAAGATTCCATGAAGGCTGCCGTGGAAGGCGAGTGGAACTGCAGGGAAGGCCAGAAACAGGAGTGACGAATCGCGTGTGGGGGTGTGTGCGTGTGTGTAGGGGGTTCCCATCCAAACAGGCCAATGTGACCTTGTTTTCCATACGAAACTAAAGACGCAAGTGTCCCCTGGCAGGAAGAGCTACTTCCCCCGCCCACCCTCCCCCTAGGCTCCCCCACACAAGGAACCCCTGGCATCAAGGCAGCCTGTTTGGAAATACCCCGCCAGCCTACGAGCCGGATGCTGTGATGTTTAGCAGAGAAGAGAGAATCACCCCTTGACTAGCTCCTCAGTGTTTTGAATCCTGAGCAGAGTACCCAGGGATGTGACATCAGCCCCTGTCACGAGCCCAGAAGCCACCGTGAGAGGCCTGGGAGGGCCCCTCTCCAAACCCACGGCTCCGCACGTGAGTCACACACTTTGGCCAGCTCTCCAGAAAGGATGCTCCGGGCCTTCGGAGGCGGCAGCGCTATAAAAATCGAAGGTATTAATAGAAGTCCCCCTCCCCGCCCCTGTGGCCGCAGGCCCGCCCGCCCACACGCCCTTCCTGGCCAGGCCTGGGGCATCCTGCAGCCGGGCTGTGGAGGTGGGGGGTGGGGAGCTGCTGTGACCAGCCGCCGTTCTCGGCTTCTGCCGGAGGCGACACTGACTCACTCACTGTCTCAGACGGGGCGGGAGGGAGGGAAAGGGATTGGCCTAAACCCTCTCTTTTCTGGAAAATGGCAGCAATGCCACTGGCCCCTAGTTTTCACTGAGTTTGAAGTCAGGATGGTGTCCGCGTAAAGTCCTAAAAGGGCCACAGTATCGCAACAGGAGAAAGCCACCCAGCTCGGCTAAGTAAAAACCCAGCTGGGATCACGTGGATTCACATCCTGGACCTGCCCATGAGTCGATCTCGTTTGCATCTCACAGGCGGATGACTATCCTAGAGCATGGCGAATCCCGTGTAACTGTCTCTACAGTAACCCCCTCCTTGGATTTTCCAAGGAATCTGCTTCGCACAGCCGCAGCAGTGGATCAGCTCTTGAATTTCACATCTACGTGCGGCGTGGCTTTTGGCAGGGGTGTGTTGACCCCGATCGGACATTGAAAACAGCTGGGACTCTTCCCCTTAGCTCCAAACTGGAAACGACCCAAGTGCTCCTCAATGGTAGAATGGATTCCGTAATTGGGGTGCATGGCTCCAAGGTCACGTTGTGCCACGGTGAGAGTGAATGAATCGCTGCTACTGGGAACAACGGCGTCAGTCGCACACACCTACGTTTGAGGGGAAGAAGCCGGACAGAAAAGGGTGCAGCCTGAATGATTCCTTTTTCCCAGTTTACAGACAGCCCCGGCCAGGCCAGGGTGCCGAGAGTCCCAGCAGTGGCTGCCCTTGGGTGGCCAGCCACAACCAGAAGACACAAGGAGGTGCCTGGGGTGCTTGTACCGACCGTGTCGCTAGACTTGGGTGTTTTCTGTAAAAAATTATTGGGGCTGTCCAAGTATATTCGTGCACTTTTCTCTGCATGTGTGTTATATAACTCGAAAAATTCAGAATTAAAAAATAAAAACATGAACAAAGTCTTCTGTTGTTGTTGTTTTTTTAAATACACCCTTTTTCAGAGGACTGCCTTCTTAGAAAATTGGAGATATTTGAAAATATGGTTGAGGAGGCTGAAATCCTCAACTGGGGTTTCTGGGAATATGGAAACCACCAGAAATAAGCTGTCCTGCCCACCCCCACTGGGTTATAATTCTTTGTTACTGACGCATGGGCTCATCTGAAATGACAGATTTCCTAAAGCCAACTGGGATCCGTTCTAATGACTTGTTAAAGTGACCTGAGGTAACGTGAGCGACGACGAGGACGGCCTCAGCAGGGGCTTCTCCCTGGAGGCAGGGTGGCGGTGTGGGTTGGCCTGGACCAGGGTGCGGGGCAAGCTGACGTCACCAGGGCCGAAACAGGTGCGAGCAACAGGTGCAGCTAGTTCAGCAGGAGCAAGGGGAAGCTTCTAACTGGCCAGCCCAGAGGGACAGTTTTTTCTAATTCGTGGGCCCAAATAGGTACCATTTTATAAAGAGAAGAAAGTAGGAATGCGGCCCTGTTTCTGTCACCGACGGGGCCCCTTCTTCTGCCGGTCACTGGTGGTGCAAGGTGCCGTCCCTCCTGCCTAAGGGACTTGTCCCTCCTGCATAAGTGACCTACCTCCTTTCATCCTTTCTTTACGTAGGAAGCCTTTGGGAACCACTTTTCTCCTATGTCTCCTTTTCATCCCACCCCACGCCCCAGAGCAGATCTTAACCACGTGACCAGGCCTTCACTGTTCGCTCATTGGGGATAAAAAAAATAAGACTGTTGACAAGCCACCCAAACCCAGTTCCTAGGCCAGTGCTCAGGGTCCAGGAGGCACGTAATCAAATTTTTTTCAGAGAAGGAGCTGTGGGTTCTCAGTATTTCTTCTTGTCTTTCCCTTCTTCTGGGACATTTGTTCTATCATTGAGGAAAGAGAGTGTGTATCAGGGTTACACTTACTAAACCCTGGCCAAGTTACCTACTCATCTCCTCAACTGCAAAACAGGGATGACACAAATCTCCCTTGAAGGGATCTGGGGAGGATTGTAAAAATAAAACGAAACTCCTAGAACAGCGTGCGCACGTAGCCTTACACATTCGCTCATTTCCTCATGCATTTGATGGCATTTCGATAAGCTTGAAATAAGTGCCCGAAGCTAGGCTGGCTGTAGGGATGCAGAACAGCATTTCCGCTCTCATTATGCACAGAATTCTGGGAGGATGTATTTGTAATCAATAAATTAAAAAATAATGTTTGCG
Organism: Cynopterus sphinx; assembly: GCA_030015415.1. Classification (NCBI taxonomy): domain Eukaryota; kingdom Metazoa; phylum Chordata; class Mammalia; order Chiroptera; family Pteropodidae; genus Cynopterus; species Cynopterus sphinx. The sequence continues at coordinate 2,861,252 of CM057381.1, forward strand.
GTTATGGGTATTATAACAGTATGTGGTATTTCTGTCTGTCTATCTAATCTATCATCTATCTATATCTATCTATCTATCTATCTATCTATCTATAATCATTATCTATCTATCATCTATCTAGCTGCCCATCATTTAGTTATCCAGGTTTTTATTCTTCTATTTGTATATGCATATCATTCTTTTATCAGGATCTGTAGGTAACAATCTCCAGTATTATGTGTGTTTGTTATTATTATTATTAATAATATTATATCTACATACAGAGAAACGTCTGCTTTAAAATTATAGCGGTCTCCTTATAGAGAGATGCTTCCATGATTATTTCTGGGGCATAGGATTTGCGATAAAGTTTTCAATTTCTTCTTAAAATTTTTCTGTATTATTCAAAATTTCTAGCAGCAGCTATCATTTTCAAAACATGAAAACGCTAAAAGTCTTATGAAATAAAAAATTTAAAAGCCTAGACAAAATGGAAAAAATATCAAACACCAAAACTGGTACAAGAAATAAGGTACTTGAATAGACCAATACATTTTAACAAGATTAAATTGTAATTTACAGCTTCCCTTTCAAAAAACTATAGGTCCATGTGGTTTTTGAGGTAAATTCTGTCAAACTCTTGAGGAATAATACTTTTCATCTGCACTATTTGTATTGAAAAAGAGGCAAAACCAAAACCTACCAAGTTCATTTCGTGATATTGATATAATCAGATAAACGCAGTAGAAAAAAAAATTATACCTTCTTTGTCTTATGCAAATAGATGAAAATTCTTTTAAAATGTTAGCTAATTGATGCCAACAGTACGTTCTAAAACAACACAGCTCAATGAATGATGGTTCGTTTGGGGAGATTGTACCAACGTAATTCAAACTATCAATAGATTAAAATTTTTTAAATCTCATGATACTATCAGTTGGTACAAATAAAAGCATTTGACAATTTTTTACCTATTTATGATAAAAGCTCTCAGCAAACTAAGAGTAGAAAAGGACTTCTTTAATTCCCTTAAATGGATGATGATAATATTTTAAAACCCTCAGCAAATATACTTAATAGAGAAACTTTACGTGCATTCCTGTTCAGACTGTGAACCAGATAAAAATCCGCACTGTCGGAAACTACTGTACATCACAACCAATGCTATAATATTGGAATATCCTGGCCAAGACTGATGGAAAGAAAGAGAAAAAAGAAGATTGGAAAAAAGCAAATTATCGATTTTTGCAATTATGTTCTTATCTATTCAGAATGACCTAAGATCAACAGGCAAGCTGCAGAAATTGGTGGCTCTCTGATCAAATCGCAGGAGCTTTTCCAACAGCAACCAACTTAGCAATGTTATGTAAAAAGCAAGAAAACCTTCACGTAGCAACGACCACTAAAACATGTCTAGCAGTTTATTTAACCAAGAATACTTACGGCCTGCTTGAGAAAACGTAAACATCCTAATAAAGGTCATGGGAGAAACCTGAGTGAATGAGAGGCTCCTTGTTCTTGGGGGAGAAGCCTTAACATTATATTATAAATGTATCAACTCTGCCTACATTTTTCTGGTAAACACAATCTAACCTCACCAAAATTTTAGTTAAGTCTTTGTGATCCATGATAAAATTAATTCTGAATGGTGTTTGATGTTGAGGCAGTAGAGGACTTCGTAAACAAAAAGTTAAAAAACTCTCTTATGGTATAAAAAATCGTTATTAAGTACACCAAAGTTACGAATTTCTGTTATACATAGGCCACATGGGTAAAGACAGAAACTTATTTCAAAATAGGAGAAGAGCCTTTGCAATGTTTCAGTCGAATAAGAGATTTCTATCTAGAGGAACACGTCTCAAGCACGAAATCAAACCAATCGACAAAAAAAGTAACCTCATTAGAAAAATGGGTGAAGTTCATCAACGGGAAATTTACAGAGCAATAAACTCGAAAAGCTAAGAAATCACTGGAAAGGATTAGAAAGCCAAGGGATGTCCTGCGTTGGCCGGGCACGGGGCCATGTTCTGCTGGGGACGGGACTGGCCCAGCCATCAGAAAGCACCGTCTGTGCGGGGCAGGCAGAGTCAGGAAACCCAGGTGCTATCAGCTGGTGAGACGGAAAAGAGGCAAGGAAACGAGAGAGATGGAGGAAATAACTGTTTCCCGCTTAATTGGGTAAATCCGGATGACAGAACCCAAGAAGGAGAAGAAGGAGGAGGAGCTCATTGGGGGATAAAGATTGTGCTTTCCATGTTGCACTGTTAAGGATTATGAACTTATGGGACACCCCGATGGGGATAGCAGTCAATCAACAGTAGCTTTTCTCCTATTGAATTATTCTCTTTTTCTCCTGTGTTTAGGAAACATTGAATCTCAATTTGGAATTTTCTCCAACTTAAGTGCTGTTAGTTTTTGTAGTTTAAGGACCGATGTTTCTATGAACCCCTTCTCAATGATTAAAAAAGAAAGAACAGATAACTGATTTTTAAGGTCGCCAAACTTGTGAGCTACAGTCAGGATCTGAGAGGAGGCGTCACGTAACAGTAACGTTCTCAGGCATGAATTTTAAAGTGAGGTGAGAATATTTAAGAGACTGGGAAGCTCAAGTCTTTTGGTGCCAGAACCCCTGAATGTATCAGCTCTGTCTCTAGTAAACTATGCAATTTGGGGCACGATGCTGAGCTGAGCTGTCAATAAATGGGACTTATAATAATTACCTTTCAGGAATGTTATTAGGAGTAAATAAAATCTTACAATTAAGTGTCAGACACATAGTAGATTTGTCATAAAAGCTATTATTATTATTATTATTATTATTATTTTATTTTATATCATTGTAGACCTTTACCTTCAATTCTCACTCATTCTAAATTTCGTAGAACAGTCTATATCACTACTGTCCAATAGGGATATAATGCAGGCCACATATGTCATTGAAACTTTTCAGTAGCCAGAATAAGAAAGTAAAAATAAAATAAAATAAAATAAAAAACAGGTTAAATTGATTTTAATTAAAAAGAAAAACAACTGATTGGGAAAAAAACAATACACATTATTTAATCCAATATGTGCAAAATGTAATTTCAACATGCGATCAATATGAAAGTTATTGATAAGCTATTTTCCATTCCTTTTTTTTTTTATTATTTTCCAAATCTGGTGTGTATTTTATTCTTAGATGCATCTCGTTTTGGACGAGCCACATTTCAAGGGCTTAGTAACTACGTGTGGCCAGTGGCTCCTATACGGAACAGCACGAGCATCATGTTTTAAATCCTGTTTTATATAAAATCAGCACCTTGTTTGTATCATTCTCAGATAATACGAGTTTGTGGGAGAAACAACATGGTATTTTTCCCCCACCTCGGTCATTAGAAATAGGGGTTTCTCTGGACCAGGCATGAGGCCTTCTGTGCTGCTGGGAAGAGACGTTTGCAAATGTACCTCCCCCTCCTCCTGTCCCGGGAGCCACACTGAGTGGGGCCTGAAAGATCCCCGGAAAGGGTCCCCTGAGAGGTAGTGGCTGCACGCTGAGGGGACCGCAGGTTTCCCACCCTTCTCCTCCGCGTTCGGAATATTAATCCTAAAACAAATCTTGTTGCCCCCCAGACGTGGGAAGAGCCAAATGGTGTCAGCCATGGAACAAAGGGGAAGGAAGGAGGCAACGTTTTCCATTTGGGGCTCTCTCCCGTTCCAACGAGATCAGGCAGAGCGGGCCGTGTGTCCTGCTTGGAACTGGTTTGGCCTGAGACGAAGGAAGAAATACATATGGTGTCAGCGTGTGCTAACCACAGGTTAGGAAGACAAGTATTAAGGAAACTCGAAACGACTGAAAATGTGTGAAGTGATTACCTGTCTCTGCGTTCGCCACTGGAAAATCGTGCTTTGGGCGAGAGGGGGACCAGATGACTCCTCTCTCTCTCACTCTGAAATCCATCCTAAGCGTCTTATTCTCCAGTTTGGGAAATAATTACGGGGAAAACAATTTCTTTTACTAGCAGTGGAAACACATTCCGTGGAACTGGCCAGCTCAGGTTTTACGTGTACAGCTCGGCCGTGTTGGGAATATTCACGCTGGTACAGAACAGATCTCTAGAACTTTCTCATCTTGTCCGTCTGAGACGCTACACACGTCCAACACGGCTCCCTTTCCCCATCTCCCTCCCCGGTCACCACCATCCTGCTTTCTGTCTCGGAGGGTCTGACTGCTTCTGACACCTCCTGTAAATGGAATCAAACAGTGTTGGGCTTCCTGCGACTGGCTCGTGCCACTTGGCACAATGTCCTCGAGGTTAATGACTTTTTTTAAGTTTAATCTCCCAGATTGATCAGATTTGGAAACAGGTTTGATTGTTTTTCTTTTTCACCAGACTTTTACTGAGCAATGTCAGTATGCGACACGCGCGGGAGGCCTGTTGTCATCCCCGCAGCTGAAAGCTGGACTCCTGGTCTCCCGTGAATGTGGCCAGGCCTGGGACTCCCTTCTTCACTCCAGCAAACTCTGGAGAGCGTGCTGGGGAATACACAGCTCTGTGTTTTGTTTACATTCTGTCTCCCCAGCCAGGCATTTTATTACTCGTTTTCTCTTAGGAGAAGAGTCAAGTCCACCAATTACAAGGAATATCAGCAAAAGTAAGCACAGGATGTACGTGCGGCCTTGAATAAAAATGGAGACTAACCCCTAAACTCAATACTGTGAGCTGAGGATTTGGGTGGGGCACAGGCTGGCCAGAGCACAGAATCCCACCTCTGTCCCTCCCCTGTGCCTTCCCGTTCCCACCACGGGAACATCGCCAGAGCAGCAAGGAATCCAGCCTTGGGTGACTTAGGTCAAGGAGAAAAGGTGCAGAGCTCCGCTGTGATTCCCAGCCTGAAAGGAACCAAGCGTCTTTTGAGAAACAGCAGTTGAGATTTTTTTTTTTAACGAAGGCATGAATCTGACCTTCCTTTGAAATGGGCTAGACAGGGTAAACAAGGAGAGATCTTGCTTTCCCTTCGTGCTGGAAGAATAACATTTCTCCCTTCCCAGCTCAGTACAGTTGACTGAATTGGAAAGGAATCTATTTTCTCTGGAAAGATTTATTTGCCCAACAGTCGTGTTGTGGGGTGTGTGTGTGTGTGTGTGTTGGCAAGCAGCGACAGATTTTCCAGAACAAGGGTCGTCTTGTTCGCAGTTCCAAGGGGCCCCGAAGTTGACCGAGGAATTGAAAATCAGGGGAAGCTTTCACAGGCCTCCCCACTGCCGTGTACAGACTCCAAAGCATGTCAGATCGGCCAGGGTGTGAGGACACGGAGGTGACTTTGCCGGGCGGCGAGTCTGTGGTCCCACCCCTGTCATGGAGGAGAATGGATAGATCCATCTTTCCTTTCCTCACCTTGATCTCAAAACATGACGATCCCAGACAACCAGGGTCTGTTGCAGAGCGTTCAAACAGAGAATGGTTCCCACAAAAGTTAAATCGTTTTGTAATAAATCCACGTGGAAAAGCTAAGAGTAACTAACCTCCTCTCCCCACCCCCCACAACCACCGTTCTTTTCCCACCTGGGGACACACGTTTTGGGATCAAGCAAAACTTTAATTCTTTTCCGATAAATTATTAGAGAGAAGATTTCTAGGAGCCATGAGGGTCCCCTCTCTCCTCTCTCCTCTGCTCAGCTTCACCAAGGACTGGTGTCAGATGAGAAACGTCAGAGCAAGTATCCAGCTTTGTGGGGAACTGTCATCACGACTTTGGATTTTATTGTATTCTGCACCAGGCATTGATGTGATATAAACTAACATTGAATACCTTGGTATATTTTCTTGAGAACAGTTCTTTGAAGGTGAATAACTACTTCTTGTTAACTCAAAAAAAGTTAAATATAAATATATCTACATGTACATGTATGTATGAATATAAACATGTATATACATGCAATAAAAATATTTTTTTATATATTTTCTGGTGTTAAAAAATATATACTGGTGTTAGAAAAGAATATACATCTGTGTGTGTCTATATATAAAAAGCAGTGTATCTTAGGCTGGAGGTTCTTTTCCCCTGAACTTTTGCTTCCCAGTCACTGCTTAGAGAGCTCGGCTGCCGGCTCAGCGGGGTTTTGCACAGGCGACTTCGCTCGGCTGGCCTTCCCCTCGCCAGGTGTGGCTGGCCAACGGCGAGGACAGGAAAGGTGGTTTTCCTCTGAGCAGGAGCCGGAGCTTGGACCGCATTTTCCATGGCCCGGGTCTGTTCTCGGGGAAACGCAGACGGGCAGAAAACGAGCTGTCTGAGCCCCCTCCTCTGTGGATGTTGGCTCCCGGCCTCTAAACGCATTTAATCTAGCAAATGTCCACGTAATTAAGTGAGGGGGACAGAGCGTGTTCCTTTGATGGCAAAATAGTTTCCATGAGGGGAATGGCCGATGGCGTCGGCTCAGAGGTGGCACTGGAAGATGTCGCAGGGGCAGGCCCCCTCCTCCGGCCCTCGACGGTCCACCTTCCCAGGGGCTGGCAGTCCTGTAGGGCTTAGCACGCATGTTGCTTCTGGAGGCATTTTTAACTTTTACAAACACGTTTTCCCTATTGTGTGCCAAAGTCCCTGTGCTTGGAATAACTGAGAATGTCTCTAATTCTTATTATGTTCTTTATCGCCCAGTTTGAAGATGATTGAGACCAAATCAGGGCTAAATGGGTTTCTCGCTGGCTTGAGGGGCACCCAGCACAAGGGCTCGAGAAGAATCCCAGGTCTTTCTCAGAGAAAGACCCCCAAAGTTTTTAAGGGGAGGATCAAGTCATTGCTTCTTAATTTTTTCTCTAAATACCTAGCCCATAGTTGGTGTCAAATGAATATTAATTAGAAATAAATGCTGACCACGAGGTAAAAGAAATAGAGAAAGGGAGAGAAAAATGGCAGCAAAGGATAAATAGGGGTGACCTCCCAGTAGACCTAAACCCGATTTTCAGTCTCCCAGTGACCCTTGTAGGGCTTCCAGCCGAATGAAGCTTCTGGATCTTTCTCTAGTCCATCTCCAGTCGAGCCCTCTTTTAGCAACTGACTTCCGAACTCCTTCCGCCTTGATGAGACGGCCCACTGTGAACAGTTGAGCAGGACGGACCGGCCCAGGAAAGTTATGGAGGGAGAAGAGAGGACAAAGAGAGGGTGACATTTCTCTGTATAAGAAAATGAAAGCGTATTGCCTTTTGCTAGTGAGGGTGGGGGTGGAAAGAAAGGGAGAATGTCAGACCATCTGGCAGTGGATCTCAGTCGATAGGGAAAAAATATTTATACCATATCAATTTAATTATTTTATTTGTTTACAATGGCGTGGTGTAAACCTAAGCCTTTGGTAAAGAAGTTAGAGTACTTATAAATTACAATAAAGTACGTGCAAAGACTGTGTGTGTGTGTGTGTGTGTGTGAGAGAGAGAAAATAAGGGGTCCTTCTGAATTTTCCGGATCCACGTGTTAGAGAAATCCCACAGGGGACAGGGAGTTGATACGCACATGGCTACAGAGTCAATATTTCAAGGGGAAGAATTGGAACTTGACCAGTAGTCTTATAAGGCATATCTTCCTTACGCATCCAGAGCCCAGGAGGCAATTTATTTAAGACTGAAAGTGTTGATTTTGTTTTCCTCGGATACCTTGGTTAAGTTAAGAGCACGTTTAGCAAAGTCGGGGGAGGTGGCTGGACAGCCAACTGCTGATTTGATTTGGGTCTAGTAGTATTAGCTGGGAAAAGAGACCAAACCAAAGCAAATTTTAAACTTCTGTCCGGCACTTTGACTCTATTGAAAAAGATCTGGCCTTCTTTCTCAAAAATGTATGGATCGCAGGCATGTGGAATCTTCCAAAAATGTGGATGTCACAAACCCAGATTCGACAAGGTTCGTAGAACATGTGAATCCGACCTCTGGGACTAACTACCCGGACTTGGCCCTGCTTACTTGTAAGTGACCTTCTGCAAGTTCCCCGGGCTCCGATTCCTCTTCTGTAAAATGGGGATGTTCATAGTTCCAAGCTGGAGGCCTTCGAGAGGATTGAGTTAGTGTGTAAACAGCCTTTGGAATAGCTCTGGCACACTCAGAATCTGAATTGTCCTTATCTTCCCTGATCACAGGGAGCTGGAAAGGGGATTATGCGAGGCCGTGTCTGTAGGTCTCTAAATCTTCCCAGCAACTAATTTTCATAGCAAGAAGACGTGCTAAATTTATTTTCTTGGTTGAAGACCTGAGACCAAGGAAGACAAGTAAATTTCCCAAGGGCACACAGTTGGTTAGAATCAGATGCCTCGTGGGTGGGTCATTTGTTATGAAAGCCTAGGAAGGAAAACGGCAATTCCTGGTTATTGCTCACGTCCTCGTGTAATAGTGCAATATCTTACACAGTATCTGAATAGAAATGGAAAACTGAACAGGAAAGAGTTCTGTTAAGGGAATTAGCTTAGCCACACACCATTTTAGATGGGAAAGCATGAAATGAAATGGAATAGTTGCAGTTAATCTCTGGGCAGAAAGAGCAGTGCGGTCGAGCTGCCGTGTCTGCAGGAGACTTAATTTCTCCATCTCTGGTCTGCTGATGCTTGAATTAAAAAAAATATATATTAAGAGTTGGTTTAGCCAACATCTCAAATATTAAATATATTTATATTAGTTGAAGGAGAAACAATATTTCTCTTTAAAGCTATATCTAAAGTGAAATTCCCTTTTTCTCTTAGTAAGCGGTTTGGGCGAGCCTGGTTTTCGGGCACTTGGCTTTCTCGTCCGCGTTGTGGCTCGGAGCCCACTCTTGATCACAGTTCTGGGGGTGGGCTAGGAGCTCGCCCATAACATCTTCCACCCCCACTGCCATCTTCTGAGGCTGGCACGCTCATCCTCCTTTGAGAAATTGGGAAACTGAGGCACGGAGAGGTTTAGCTGACTTACTCAGGTTCCCACAGCTTCTAGCTGGGGCAGCAGGCTTCAAACCCCAAACTCCGACCCCAACGCCCATGCTCCTGTTATTTATGATTCGCCCCCAGTTGGTTGAAGACGGGTCAGGATTGAGTCACATTTGGGGCCAGGTGGAGTTGTTAAAAGACTCAGATTGTTCATTTTCACGTGAGTAAGAAAAAGGAAGATGTTCGGGTCCCCCCTTCCAGTGAAACAAACAGAGAGGGCCCCTCAGGCCAGATCCGCTGGTGGGGGCCTACGATAAAATCCAGTTATTTCTTCCTTTCTCACTCAACACTTTCTGACACTATTCCAAGAAGTTCACAGGCTCTAAACTCTTTTTTTTTTTAATTAATTAATAATTTTTTATCATGGTGACATCGGTTAACAAAATTCTAATCTCTTAAACCAGCGGTTTTCTTACTTTTCCCGTGTGAAGTAAACGGCACGTTTTGTTCTAATGAGTGAAACGCTCAGGGGTACCCAGGGCTCTGATGAACCTGACACGTCTACGTTCCTCTCTCGCCCACTTAGGAAGGCCGACGAGAACGAGTGAACACTGTGTGGGTATCAGAGCTGTAGCTTTGAATCCACACTCATGTGTATAAAATAGTCCATCTTCCGCTGACTCCAGCACTTCCCCATTATCTGTAATAAACCCTACCCAAGCTACTGAGAAGCTGTTTCTCGTACGTGTTTGGAGTCTAAAGGAAACAGCATCGGGGGTGTACAATTCCATGTATTTCCTAAAAAGCAGCTTTTCTGCATTTTCTTCTCTTTTTCATGTTGTTTTATTTATTTTACCTTTTTGAGATGATTCTCTCTGTGTTCTATTTCCATCAGCGGAACTAACTGAAGTTACCTAGACTCAGCATCTTAGGGCCATTCTAGTGCCTCCCTCACGCTTCGCTCTTTCTCCCATGCCGGTTGCCTCCCTCCCCTCCACCTTTAGTTCAGACAATCATCATCTCACTTCTGGGCTGCTGTGGTCCACTTGTTTCTCTGCCTTTTTTTCCTCTTTTCTCTATAATCTTTTCATTTCATTGCCACCAAATGCCTCCCCACAGTACAGTTAAAACACTGTCATTTTATTGGAACAGAGCCCTAAACAACTACCCAGATCCAGTGCGAACTCCGCCTTTCAGCCCCTAATGAGCTCAGCCCTACGACCCCAACAAGCTTCCTGCTATCTGTACCCCATGCTGCAGCCACAACGCAATAGGTAGCCGGAGCCTGTGATTCTCTTTGCTCATCCATTCTGCATTTTATTAAAATGCTATTCGCCCTCTAGAAACTTCTCTCCTGATTCTCTCGGTCAGATGCAATCATTCTTCCTTTGAACGCTTCTATCATTAAATGAGCAGAAACTGCCTTTCTTACTCTAATTCTATTATTATTTCTAATTTCTATGTTTATTTCTAGCTATCTGCTCTCTTGCCCCTTCCCCACCCCCAATACACTCAATTGTCATCTCCTTGGCTGTCGGGACTTTGTATCTCCTGTAGTTAGTTCCAGGATGGTCTCTCTCACGCAGTGATAATTGTGATCATGAATCATGTTTTTGTGAATAAAGAAGAGGAAGGAAAAGGAGGAGGAGGAGGAGAAAAAGGTGGTTAGAAAGCTCTTTGCTCCTCTAGTCATCATGACTAGACAGTTTGAATTGCTGGCAAGTTTTTCCTACACTCATCTGAAAGCTGCTCCCTTGAAATTCAGTTCCATGAGCATTTACATTTTAAGGACAAATGATAGTCACCGATCCAGATATGACCTATCTGGCCGCCCATCCCACCACCCATCATCAGGAACCAACCTTCTTCTCATATATCGAGGAAGAAAAGGGCTGCTGAGTCCACCCTCTTTGAGCATCTCTAAGCTCCTCTCGCCTCTGCTCTCCAGGTTAAGTTCTCGAAAGTATCTTTCTCCACTTACCTCCGAGCTGTAATATGTGTGGGGTGCAGATAAGGTTGCTGAGAGAGTTACTGGATTTATTATCGTTACGTATAGCAAGCCCCTGGGGGGTCAGAGGCAGAAGGTTTTTTCCTTCCATTTACGCAAAAAAAAAAAAAAAAAAAAAAAAAAGTGTATGATTAAATTTTCAAATATTTGGAGACTACTGCCCTATTTCCCATAAATCTTCTTTGGCAAGATTTATTTACTTTGCACGCAGAGTGGAGGGATAGTTTAAAAGGTTCTTCGTCAAAATACCAGGAGATGGGTTTAACAGGGGTGTGTTTAGAGAGAGGAGCCATCTGTTCAGGACTGAGTGGATCCACGACAGCTCAGAGTTACGGGGATGAGGAAAGTTCTGTGGGTGTCTGGACTATGTCAGCCTTTGGTGCTGCTGCTCCTCCAGAGCTGGCGGGAAAAGAGGCCCGAGTGTGGCCTCGAAGATTAATTCTGCGCATTGGAATTCGGCGTAGGTAGTCGCTCTGCAAGGCATTACGTGGTTGGACACTTGGCCCGGCCAAGTCCACTCACATCTCCCCTTCCATTGCCGGCCCGAACCACGCAGTAACCTCGCAACTGGGATCCTTGTCTCCGACGATTCTTCTCTCCAAAACATACCTCACAGCCCAGAGAGGGCCATCCCGCTAAAGTGCGGCTCCAATCACAGTCCAGGCCCAGCAGGCCGGTTTTCTTCCACCTTAAGTTGCAAACTCTGACGGCCCCTCCGGCCTTGTCCCTGCAGGAGGCCCTAAGCTCCATGTAGAGTTTCCACCTCCTTTGTTTACCTGTCGTTCTTGATACAGATTTCAATCATAGGACTTACGACTCTGTATCTTCACATCTCCCTCCTACTTTCATTTGCAGCCCCAACACCTACCGACCCCGTAGCACCCCGCACCCAGTGAGTGACCCACATCTTGTCTCAGGGACGAAAGGAGGGCGACGTTCAGTCTCCGGGGTTCTGCTCCCCAGGCCTTCCATGGTCTTGGCCTGCCTTGCCTCTCCGTGAAAACCACAAAGCCAACCTCTCCCTTAACGAGGCTTGAAATCTCCCACTGTCCAGCCTGTCGCTTTACCTGGGTGGCCTCATTCCTTTCCCCACTTGCCTAAACCCTACTCGTTATTCAAGGGACAGTCCAGAGATCTCTCCTCCACGAGGCCTTCCCACGCTCCGGGAACACCTGGTTGTCCCGTCTTTGACAGCCTTGATCGGACACTTATCTCACGACCTCTTTCAATGTCACTTTCACCGCAGCCTTTACAATAGAGATTTGACCAAACAGGTGCTAAGACAGCTGTGTGGAGTGGAAATAATATGGCTCCTAGCTCATGAGAGTGAGGCTCCGCTGACTTTGCTGAGCACGCAGGCCTGTCCTGGGTACGCAGATCTTGCTCCTGAACTAGAAGATGGTGAATTGTGGGCGCTGAGGGCATAGCTGGAACTCCACAGTCCAGAGGCTTCTCCTTCCTTTGTTTTCCCTGGAGCCAGGCTGCAGAGCCTAGAGCTTCCCAGCTCGTGTTCCCCACAGTGATGGTTACTTCCTACCCCTCAGGGTGGTGGGTGGGGGTCTCGGCTCAGAACTGCCCAAGTCCCCGGCCAGTGGCCTCTGGTCGTTCGCCTAGGGTTCCTCACGGACACTCTGTGTGGCTCCTTTTATGAAAAAGGTCAGGGGGCACTGACCTTAGCCAAATGAAGACAAAACTGGAAACGTGTGGTGCCATGGGAAGTGGGTCCCTTTGTATCCCATTTGTAGGCACAATGGGGAACGCTGGGAATCTGGCGTCAGGAGCTAGTTCCCAAACCCGTTTCCTGCGTCTGTGTGACTGCGCGAATCATCTAAACCTCTCGGGCTTCTGTTCCCTTGGGGATTATTTTATCTTCGGGGATTTTCTTCTTTAAGCTGGCTTCATCTGGAGTTGGGAGAAAACTGTGATTGAGGTTTCCAGCCCCTTCCCCGACTTTAGTCAGGGCAGGGGGCAGAGAGGCCTCCCAAGGAGAAGATGCCACTGCTCCACGGTGCCCCAAAGCCACCGGACCAGGTGGCGCCCGCGCTCCCCTTCAACGCTCACATCCTCGGCGTCTCTGCAAACCTCTTTCTGTCAATGCGTTGAAAGTAAGTAAATTAATACTCTTCAGGCCGCAACTTCTTCCATTCTTAAAATAGTTGGCTCTCCTGGTCTGGTCACTGGATGGGTAGGGTTTTCTGAGAAAGTAGAGCCTCTGGGTGAGGCGGGAGCTCCAGGTGCTCACATGAGGTGGGCGCGTGAGTTAGAGCCTGAGGCTGAAGGTAAAAACAACGGCCCCGCCTGGAAAAAGGAATGGGAACATGCACAGAAGAGAAAAGGAGAAGAGTGGTGGACTGCGAGTGAATTACAGGGCTTAGAATCAAACCGTGGAGCTGAGACCTGATTCCATCTTGGGGATGGACTTTTAGCGGGTTCTGAAGTCCCACTTTCTCCCACGCGTCTGTGCAGCCTTGGCGTCTAACACGGATTTTCCGCTCCGGGGATTTCGTCATCGCTGTGAACATTAGCCAGATCCCGACGATGACAGGCTGCAGCTGCTGAGCCAGAACCCGGTCCTGGAGGAGCGATTCGCTCGATCAACCAAGGAGGGTGCAGGCGGCTCCTTGGCCCTTCAGGAGTGTGATTGATTCACCTGCTTCCCCCCAGCGGCTTCTGTCCCGTGCACAGGACTGGGGGCTGGGCCTTGTTTATGCGAAAGCCTCGCGAAAGGAATCCATCCCTGCAAGGCCTCCCCTCCGCCAGGGGAGGGATCCAGACACGCCCTGCTCTGTGTAAACACACGCTTTCTTCAACGCCTGGCATCTCTCGTCGTTTAGAGCCCGTAGATTCCCCCACCCCCTCTGCTGTTCTGACCTAGTGATGCTTTTTATTTCACTTAAAATCTGATTTAGGTCTACGGCCATGCTGCCCTGAACGAGCCTGATCCCGTCTGATCTCAAGCTAAGCAGGGTCAGGCCTGGTTAGGACCTGGATGGGAGACTACCGAGGACGACCAGGAACTGTAGGCATAAAAAATAAAAAAATAAGGGATTGTAAGCCGACAAGGTCCTTGCAGCCTGTGAGGTCAACCAAGGGTGACCTGGCCTAAAAATATAAAATCTCATTAGGGTGTCTGGGGTCCCCCTCTATATGTGAGCACCACAGTAAGTCCAGTTAGCAGCCATCCCCACACGCCAGTGACAAGTTCTTTCCATGTGACGAGAACGTTTAAGATCTAGTCCCTTAGCGACTTTCAAATAGACAACCCGGTATTGTCCAACACGGTCCCCATGCGTCCATCACGTCCCCAGGACTCGCTTATGTTATAACCGGCAGTGGGCACCTTCCGACCCCCTCCACCATTTCACCTCCACGCCGGCCCCATCCCCCTCTGGGAGCCACTCACCTGTCTCCGCGCCTGTGAGCTCGGCTTGTTGTCGCCGTTGCTTCTACAGCCCCCACACGTGAGACCTCATGGGCATTTGTCTTTCTCTGTCTGACTTATGTCACTTAGCATGATGCCCTCGAGGTCCACCCACGTTGCTGTACACGCCAGGATTTCCTTCTTATGGCCGGGTCACATTCCGTCCTATAAATGCGCACCGCATCTTCTTTATCCTGATGCTCATTCTTCGATGGGTTGTCTGCCTGTCTCGGCCGTGGTAACAATGCTGCGATCACAGGGGAGTTTGTAAACATCTTTCCAAGTCAGTGTTTCTGTTTTCTTCCAGTAAATACCTAGAAGTGGCATTGCTGAATCCATGGCAGCTCTATTTTTAATTTTTTGGGAAATATTCATACTGTTTTCCGCAGTGGCCGTGTCCACTTACGTGCCCACAGCAGTGCGCGAGGGTTTCAGCTTCTCTACTTCCTCACCAACACTTGTGATTTCTGGCCTTTTTGAGGAGAGCCATAGCGGCAGGTGGGAGGTGACATCTCACTGTGACTCTGACTTTCATTTCCCTGGCGATCGGGGATGATGCCCTGACGGCTCTGCCGCACCAAGGCCTGCTGGGATCCCGCGAAAAACACCACCTGGTCCATAAGCCAGTGGACATAAGCCTGTCTCCCTCTTAGCTCCTGTGACTTTCTCTGCATTTACCCCTTTTCATTTGTGACACAGTAATTCGCGTAGAGCACTTAGTGCTCCTGTTGTTCGTATAAACTCCTGAATAACAGGATCTTCCTATCCCCATGGGACTGGGACTAAGTGCCATCCTGAAATCACAAAATTTAAGTGGGCCCCCCCAAATCCCAGTCAAATAAATGGCATTGTAATGTGCCATTTAAAAAATATAAAATCAGTGCAAAAATGTGTATAATGAACTAAGTATCAACATTTTTATAAAGACAAAATCAGTGTTTTTTCCCTTTCACATTTTTCCTTTGCCTCAGGCTCTGACCATTATTATCGATTCTGTCTTTATTGGAAATTTTGATATTTTTCTCATATTACTGCATTCGTTTTGACTTTTTAAAACAGCGATGGCATTAACACGTTAGTGTCTTGATCTTGAGAGTTTGGGCTTCCTCTTGAACGCCGCGTCCCGGCTCCGATCACCATAGCAACGAGCAAAAGACTTTGTCGGGATACGCACTCCGTTAATATTTTGTGAATGAACGAATTGCGTGTCAGCAGAGGTGTCTTAGGTTCTTTCTTCTTTTCTGTTTGCTGAAGGCAAAACGACACTTAACCCACGACCCAGCATCCACCATGTCGGGTAGACAGGCCACACAGGGCAGTGGCAGTGCTTTCGAGCGCTTGGCTGCCGCGCCAGGCAGCACTGCTCCTGCCAATTAATGATCGATCCTGAGCCTCTTCCATCGTCGCAGAGCACCCACCCCTCCAGCCTTGCTTCGTTTCGCAAACAGTTCTCAAGAAGGGCAAGAGCCGCAGAGGCACAGCGTCCTCTTCTGCTTTCTTCTAGAGAATCGTAAGCCGCTCACAACGACAACAGCTCTCCTGGGCGTCCAGAATCCTGGGAACGGGGCTTCTGTTGATGAGCAGCTTTCGGGGAGAGGAAGAAGGCAAAGGACCGTGATGGGTGTCACCCCGCCAGCTACGCTCCTCAGCAAGACAGAAGGTGACGTTTTGTTTCATCCCGGCCGCGCAGACACGTAGGCGAGAGTCCCATTCTCAGGGGGAAAACGACACAGAGCACCCAGGCGATGATGCTCGGTTCCTCGGCGTATTCATCGACGTTTATCTCAAAAAGACAAAAATGGCCACTCGCAAAACCTTCTCCCTAAAACCGCTCCGGAAGGTCGAGCCTGCACTGCCTAACGACGTGATCCCACGGCCCGGTCGATGGCCCGTGATAAAGCAACGCGCTTGGTGCAGTTACAGAAATTCTGTTCCGCGAACGATGCTGTTCAAGTGTCTTCTCTGGTTTCCGTCCACGAAATAGTCCCCGAGGGGGGAAAATGGATTTTCTTCTGTAAAAGTCACTATGACTTAGACTTTTTGTGCTGTCGTCGAATGATCGATCATTAGCCTTTATCTAGCCTCGCCCCTTCCCACTAAAACGTTCACTAAGCTAACATTAGTAAATCTAAAAACGAGAATAATCAACCCCCTCACCCCCAATCCAGGATCCGGAAGAAAGAAAATGGCTGTTAGACACCACTACCTTTTTCCCCCAACATTCTCAAATCACTGAGTTTTCCATTTTCTCTTTCCTGTTTCGTTGCACATGCACTGAAACTTCGCTTTCGTTAAGCCTCGGAAGTTGCATGATCTGAGACCCGGCCATGTGCTTGTCTTGACAAATTATCTTCCAAGGAAGTGTTGCTTCTTCCTGCAGCATTAGCCGAGCCTGCGGACACGTCAGGCTTAGATTCCACCTCTCATGGGGCCTACTGCGGGCGAAGCACCCATGCTAGGCGCTTTCCCATGTTACTTCATTTAATGAAGAGTCTGGAGGGAGAGCAGGTGTCAACGGCTCGTGTTGAAGAAATAAAAGCCAAGACTCCGCGTGGCCGTGATGTGCCCAGCGCTGTAAGACTAGCAGCGGGGAGGCCGAGGCTTAGCCCAGCCCTCTGGCTTCTCCCACTGCATGCGACTGCCCGGCGATGGCCACAGCCCGCCATGCTTTTCAGAGGGAATTTCAGCCTCGCTTCTGCTCCGAGAGACGCGGAGGACAGGTGCCCGCACCCCGATCGGCCACGCAGCTAGTTTCCAAGGTGCGACGAAATCGACCCTAAGAGGTCTCCAGCATGACTTCGACCTTCTGAAGAGGTAAGCGCCATCTCGTTCAGCTCTCTGGACCCCACAGTACTGTCCCTGGAGTTCCTTTTTGTTCTTTCTTTTCAGAAAGGCCACCCTAATTTCTAAAAGGGCTCATAGGCGCCAGGTTCTAGATCTCCTTGGAGGAACTGGCAAGGGGATGGTAAATACAAAAGAGATCGGTTTGATCCACTGACGAGGACAATGCATCCGAGTTTCTAGGCCTGCATTCGGGGGTCCTCAGTGAGCACACGTGTGTGTGCACGGGAGTGGGGAGCATGTGGATAACAGAAATTGAATGATGTTGATTCTAGCCACTCAGGGTTGTATTTTTGGTAAACAAGCAATCAAGCGTTCGTGGCTACAGGTACAACGGATGAAACGGTCAAATGAAAGCCAGTGCGGGGACCAAAGCATAGCAGAGCCCGGTGGTTGAAGGCGCGTGGGCCCTTCAAACTCTGTGTTCAGTATTCCCATCTGTGCGGTGGACACAGTAACAGTGAGTAGGTCTAAGGACGCTGCGGCGACTAAAGGAGACAGTTCACAGGAAGTGCCCGACGCTTCGTGAACGCGTGTTATTAGCTAAAAGGGGGTGTGTCTGTAGCATTCCTGGGTTCCTCGTAGTAGAATAATCTGTTTCTCAGGTTCGAGAAATCGGGAAGGACTCGGTCAGCACAGGAAGGACTCGGTCACCGCATGTAGAAACAGGGGAAGGGATGCTGTTAGCAGACGTCAGCGAGGTGCCAGTCACTCAGGAGCACAGGAAGAGGACACCTAGCCAGCCAACAGCAATAACTGCAGTGTCGTCGACAGCTAAGCCTTTGGAGCACCTGCGAGTCGTTAGCGATCGGGAGGGGATACTCCTGCTCAACCGTGGCGCATCCGAGGACACGAGCGGCACCAGCAAAGCTAAGAGCAGCAGATGCCCCTTGGTGGGGCATTTCATTCGAGTGGAAAGACCTGCAAAGGCGTCCCCACTGCGCTCTTGATGTAAATCGGAGAGGCAGGACATCGCGAGAATCCTCCAGACCGGGAGGCTGGCGTGGCAACAGCCAGGCCCTGCGGACCTCCTCGGATGCTGCCCAGATGACTCGTGACGGTGTCAGCGGGTAATAATCACCCCACATCACAGTCCGCCGGCGGATCAGCACCACTCGGGGTCATGGGAGGGGGCGGGAGGCACAGAGCTCCAGGTCTCCTAAACGAAGTCAGAGGTTACTCCGTCTGTAAGGAAGTGCCTCGTGGCCCCAGCTACTGAGTCACGATAACGCACGACGCTCTTCAGAAACAATTCACCGGGCACGGCAGTCAGGCCCCACCCCTTAGTGACAGGTCCACTGCCCATCGGCTCCGCTAGGTCACCTCTGCGGCCCGCACTCAGCCCGGGATGTCTCCTCGCACACGTGCGGGCCTCCGCGTGGTGGCAGGAGGTGGGCGATCCCACAGGGAGCCCGGGCGACAGGGGCCTTCCCGGCAGAAGCAGCGTCGGATTCCAAACACGGTCCCGAGAACCAGCTCTAGAGCCCAGGCACATTCCCCCAGTCCCTGGGCTTCGTGGGGGTGCCGTTCCCAGCGTGGGAGGGAGGTTGTGCTTGGCCCTGCAGGTGCGAAACAATGGCCGGCCGCGCGGCCGTCCTTCTGGGCTGCCATCGAGGCCTCACTTCTCGGGGAGTCTAGCGAAGAATTTTTTGAAAAATCGTACGTTCTTTTGGACACGCACCCAGAAGGATAGTTCGGGTCGTCTGGCGGTTCTCGTCTTAATGTTTCGAGGAACCTCTGGACCGTGTGGCCCAGCAGCGGCGGGATTTCACAGTTTCCACCGTTCCCCACCGGCGTCCATGGGCCTCTCTCCCCTTTTCCTCTACGTCCTTGCTAACTCTCCTCTTTGGTTCCTTTTTTGATAATTGCTGTCCTAACTACTGCAAGGTGACACATGTCATTGCGGGTTTTTTTGTATGTCAATCCTATCTCAACAAAGCTGTCAACAAACATGTCTAACGTTGTGCCTGACGCACCTGTCGGGACCCTGCACGTCGGTAGCCGGTAGCGACCGGCTCTTCGATTGCTCCACGAAGAGGCAGCCTGTCCTGCTTCTTCCCTGGACAATAGCCTCCTCTTCTGCTCTGGCCTTTCCCAGGGGACCTCCCGAAGTGACCACCAATGTCCGCCTTGGGCAAGTGCTTGCAGGGTGCGGCCACCTGCCGGGTGCTAAGGGGAGGCGGGGAGGGGGCACAGAGAGGAAGGAGTGTGGGTGGCTTTCTCCTTCGGGAGACTTAAATTCCTGTGAGGCAAATGGCAAGGACCAAGCCTGAGGAGCCTTAGAAAGGGCAGCTAGAAGGGGAAGTGCAGAGGGCGAGGGAGAGAGTCCTGGGTCAGGGACTCCCAGAAGAGGGAAGGACAGGCTGCCCCGAGGATGGGGTCTGAGCTGAAAACGGAAGGAGAATGTGTACCAGGTCGGGGAGAACCAGCTCCAAGACCCCAGAGGAGGAGAAACCTGGAGCTTAACGAAGCCGAGGCATCGCCACCCGCCTTCGGGGGGGCAGGTGAGGGTGGGCAGGTTCCGGTGCAGGCCTGGGGCCCGAGCCGGAGACGAGGCTCCGTCCTGAGAGTGATGAAGAAGTCACTGAGGGTTTCACGTGTGTGTGTGGGGGGTGGGGGTAAACTAATGCGATCTGCGATCAGGGAGCACCGCGAGGCCACGCCGTGGGCATCCTGCAGGAGGCACGAACGCATCCTCTCCTGATGACTCCGGCCCAGACGGCGGTGGTTTGGGGACAGAGAACTGGATCGATCTGAGAGAAATTTAAATATTTGGCTGAGGCTAGCCCTGCACCACCCCCCGGGTGGAGATGGGGTGGACTTTGGTCTGAGCTTCTGCTGACAACGCTCAGCACATATTTAGTTCAGAAGGAAAAAAAGGAGCTGATGCCTGAAGTGGAGCTCGGGGCTGTCGTCATCCGTGCCAGTCTCCTCGACCCACTGCTTCAGTGACCCCGGGCGCTGGCCTCCTTTCACCCTAATTAGCCTTATCCGAGCAGGGCCAGGGATGACTGTGCCACCCGTCCCTCCGGCCAGGCAGCCAGCAGACAGAGATAGCTTCCCCGGGCACCAGGCCGGCTTTATGCCTCCCCTCCCCTGGCACAGAGGGCAGCGTCTCCACACCCTGAGGCACCAGACGGAAAGGGCCGAGGCTGCTCTGGAGCTGACCCACTGGGACCCACCGTGACTCACCTGTTTACTGGGGAGGAAAGGTCCCTGGGGATGCCGGAGCGGGCACCGTCCCCTCGGGGACCATTTGTACCTGGAAGTGATGGCACCGGCTTCCCCTGGAGACGTTGGCACCGGCACGGACGCAGGCGGGGGGAGCGGGCCGGGTGAGCGGTCTCACCTTGGAGACACGAGCGAGCCTGGGCACGCGTGGGGGGGCTGAGCGGCTCGAAGCCCGGTGACCGCCACTTGTGCGTTCCCTGCCATTGACGTGTAGACGTACCCGATTTCCCCGCGAAGGGCAGAGCAGCCACAGGAACGCCCCATCGGTGGCGCGTCGTGTTCTGCGGCGGTTATGTCACTTCTGACTGTGACCATGACCGGGTGCCCCTGTGAGTCGCGTGGGGAGCTCCGACGTACCGTTTGTAGATGAGGAGAGCAGAGCCCGGAGATAGCAGGGACCGGCCCGCACGGAAGGCCGGGGCCTTTGACCTTGGCGGGGTCTGGCCGCCACCTCCCGCCCGCTGGCTTTGCATGCTGACCAGCGGGTCCTCGGTGCAGAGATGACCTGGAGAGAGGGGACGCCAGGGCGGCAGCACCCCACGGGGACCTGGAAGCTCTGGGAGGAGGCGGGCCCCCCCGTCCCGGGCTGGCTGTGCCGCTCCCAGGGTGAGGATCCGTAAAGCAGGGGACCTGAGTGGGCAGACGACCCGCCTCCGTGGCCACTGCAGCTCCTGGCCTCTGTCCAAGCCCGGGGGGGCGTCCCAAAGTTGCGGCTTGGCAGGACCCCGAACAGGGCATGGCACTCGTCCATCCTTTGCTTTGTCACGTCGCTGCGGGAGGTGACCTCCTGTCCCCAGTTCCCGCTTCTCGGCCCGTGCTGCGTCGACTCAGGGCTGGCCCCGTGGTCCCCAGGCTCTCTAACCTGCACTGCCGCCACGCGGGCCTAAGTCACGCGGGTCACCTCCCGGGGGTCACCTCACGCAGGTCACCTCCCGGGGGGTCACCTCACATGGTCACCCTGACTGACACGCTGTCGCGTGGAAAGGGAGCATCGGAGGTTCTCGCTTCTCCAACCCGAGCCGCCGCAGGTGAAAGGGCATCTCCCCAGGTGTGTCTAGCGTCACCCGTGGGAGCGGCTGGAGGAAGAAGAAAGGGGGAGAGGAGTTTTTGGAATCTGAGGTGGGGGTGTCTGGCCCTCTCCGCACCCCACTTCTGTTGTTTCCCACGGAGGCGAGGACTGGCCGCCCTCACTCGTCTGTTTATGGTGCTGGGGACTCTTGGAGGTAGAAGACCCTTCGCTGCCCTTTCGTGGCTCACGGTTCAGCAGGAGAGAAAGCACATGAAGGGCCAGCACAATGGCAGGAGCCCTCGTGCGGTGGGGACACAGGGTCCGGAGCCCTCGTGCGGTGGGGACACAGGGTCCGGAGGTGCGGAGGGTGGGTGTCCTGGGGAGGCGGCCCCCCGTTTGACATGACCGAGGGCCCAGCGGGGTCGGCCAGGTGCAGAGGGGAGCCATGGCCTCCTAAGTGAAGCAGGTCGCTTCGGGGGGGAAGGGAGCCCTCTACGAAGGACACCTGTCGCCCAGAGGCCGGCTCAGCTGCGCACACTTTCTTCTCTAGGTTTCGGGGCCTGGGCCTTCCTCCTCTTCGTGCAGGCCAAAGGCTGAGTCCGGAGTGCCACTGGATTCCTTGCTCCGAGTTTTTTATTTTTTTCAGGCTGGAACATGCCGTTCCGAAGGCCTGCCCGCCGGCCCGGGGGCCGGGCCCCAGAAGACACGGCTGTGCGGGCCCAAGATGGTTATATGTTGGATCAGAAAACATGACTCGAAAGGTCAGCCACGCACGAAGCGCAGGCACGGCGCAGGGGAGTCACTTTCCTGCTTCGTGGCTCCTAACACTAAGTGTCCTATCGGGGCACAGCCGGGCAGACAGAGGGTGCTCGGAGGGGGAGTACCTGGACACGGACCGGACCTACGGCAGGCCCCAGAGCGTCACGGTTTTGTACATTTAAAGTAAAGCCGAGGGGGTCCCCAGATCCCCGGGGCGGCGAGAAGTACGTGCGGGGACAGCGAAGAGCACTCAGGCTGGGCACCGGGGTGTCGGCGAGTGGCCCTGTGCTTCGCGGCTGCCCAGGGAACTGGCGTTTGGGCTTTTCGAGAGGGCGACGTCAAGGGCTGAGCCCCCCCCACAGGGCCCGTGCGGGGTGGGACCCCCTCGCTCTTCCCTCGGCGCTGGCGGGCGACCCGGGCCACACCCGCACGCTGTGCGCGGGCTGCCGGGCTGGCACCCACTCGAGATCACGGCGGCACCACTGTTCCCTTGGCTGTCTCTGGGAGGGACCCCGAGAACAAGGGGACGCTCGGACCCATATCAGCTCGGCCCCTTGGCGGCTTCCCTCTTTTTTTCTGAGGTTTCCCTGCCTTTGGGGATGTCCCCCTCCCCACCTCGCCTTTCAACGTGCGTCCGGAGCTGCGGAAGCCCAGTTTTAGCCGTCGAAAACGAACAACCCTTCGCTGTCCCGACCCTTTTAATTCCACCACCATCCTGGGCCAAAGCTTTGAGGTCATCTTAGAGACAGATGGCTTCGAGGATCGCAGCAAAAATGCTGGCTTTTTAGGATTGCAAATCCGTGCATCACAGGGTCACGGAGCCCTCAGAGGGAAGCCGTCACCACCCAGGCCAGGGAAGCACCCCAAGTGCTGGGTTGCAGATGTCCTGGGGGCTGGAGCCACACAACCGCGGTGTCGGGGGAGCCACGCTCTCTCTGAAGGGCCTACAGGATCGTTCCTCCTCCTCCTCTCTAGCTTCTGGAGGCGGCCGGCGACCCTCGGGGTCCTTGGCTTGTCCCGTGTCCCTCTCACATCTGCTCCATCTTCTTCCAGGCGTGTCTGTCTGTCTGTCTGTCTGTCTGTCTGAGTTTCCCTCTCTTTGAGGACTCTGTTGTTGGGTTAGGGCCCACCCCGCTCTGTTACGGCCTCGGCCTAACGAGATCACATCTTCAAAGACCCTGTTTCCCCATGACGTTCCTCCACAGGTCCCGGGGTTCGGGCTCCGACGTACCTTTTTGGGGAACACAACTCAGGGTTCTTGCTGATCACCCTCTCCAATGCTCTGTTTCCAGACTTAACAACAAAAAACAATGGTGGGAGAGAAGGAACCCCGAGGTTCCGAGGCCCTCTGGACCCCCTCTGGTAGACAAAGGGGAAAGCCAGCTACGTGAGCTGTTTCCTGAGAGCACAGAGGAAAGGAAGCTTCTAGAAACAGACTTTTGAGGAGAGGATCCCTCAGGGAAGCTTCCCGCATCCTGAGGTGACCCTCTCGTTTCCAGTCCCCTCGGCGTAAAGCCCTTTTCGCGTCCCAAAGGTCGGTGACCCAGGCTTTGGCGTCAGCGGTTTCCCCCTGCCCCCCAGAGGGGGCGGCTGGCTCACTTTCTGCTCTATCTTTGCCCCTTTGAAGCGTCCCGACGTGCCCTTCCCCACGCTCAGCCCTTGGATGCTCACCCCACGCCTCTGCTCGGTCAATCCGTGTGCCACGGGCAGGGGACGAAGGGTCGGGCCGCGGTTCTGTGAACCAGCACAAAGGGTGTTGGTCCCCCGGCTCCGGCCTTGTCCCCTGCTCACCTGGGAGGGCCGTGGCCGAGCCTCCTCCCCGGTCGCTTATTGCCCTTTGCCCATTTGGGGACAGGACCTCGTTGAGGCTGAGGGCAAACCTCAGCGCTGATCCTAGTCGTGCTCCTGGCTCTCCGAGGGGGGTCGCACCGGTTCTGACGTGGTCCTGTTCACAGTGGATATTTTATATTCTGGATCTCTCTTCACAGTGGGGGCGGCAGAGGAAGGTGCGCTGATTCATTCTCGTACAAAATTTTAAAAATAGGCCTTCGGAATTAGGCCCATTTTATTGTCGCCTCTATTATCAAATAGGCTTTTAATTTTTTTAAATGCTCATCAGGTTAAAAAAGCACATTTAAGCACCTGTAGACGGTCAGGTGCTTTCCTGTGAGGCCCTTCCTGACCTTCCTGCGACTGCACGGCTGTCAAGTTGTCCTCTCGTGGTCCTGGGGTGGCTCCGCTTGGGGCCTAGAGTTTGGATCCCTCTGCACCTCCCCCTCAGAAGTCCCTCCCGCCCCGTGGATTCGCCTGCACAGCCTGTCCTCGTCCTCTGAAGACCGAGCTGGAAGCACAGTCTCCCCTTGGACGTGCACGTGGCTAGCCGTCTCGGTGTCCCTTTGCCATTTGGAGATTGATAAGATATCCCTGGGCATCATGGTACCTCTTGTCCCCTCCTCTTCCTTTTCCCTGCCAGGGCCACCGTCCTTCAGCTTCTCTGCTCCAGCTACTTAGAGTCTCCTTTTGTCTCAAACCCAGAAAGGACTTGATATTCCTGAGACGTTGGTCTCGGCTATAATCGACGTCCAAGCCCTTATAGTTTCGTCTCTGACACTGTGCATCTCTCCTCGCGACACACCTGAGCAGGTAAGGAGAGAGGGAGTACCGATGACGTCTACTGCACACCTACTGTGCGCAGACGTGGACACATCTGGACACATTTGAGTTTACCTACAAACGTGTCTGGAAGTATTTCGATCCAGACTTTCAAGTGAGGGAACTAAAGCTTGAAGGGGGTTAATGACTTTCTCCAGGACAGCTTGATGCCAGATATGGCGCCAAAGAGGACAAAACAAATGTCATGAAACGGAACTTACTAAGCCCGGCTCCTCAGACATGGTGGGCCTCAGCCAGGCCTGCGTGCAGTGGGCAGGAGGAGGGGGCACCGTGATTCTGAGCAGCATCTCACACGTTCCAGACCCGGCGTGACCGTGCGACCATTTACAGCTTTTCGAGATCACACCGAACCTCCTTTCAGAACGCGATCTTAAAGTTCACTGCCTGGTTTTGAGCATGCAAGCCCTGCCGTGTGCATCGAGGGCCCAAGTTCAAGGGTAAGCGAACGTCCCTGCGGCATATGAGAAATGCTGGCAGACAAGCCGAGATTTTTAAATTTTAACTCCAAATTTAAAATGTAACTCCCAAGGCAAAAGAGGACTCAACGCGAAATGGCTGAAATCGGGCAGACACACCGTCGCAGAGGGCTGCATGTGGCCGGATGAAAATGAAGGAGCCGATGTGCCTTCGATGCGTGTGTGTGTAGGTGGGGGTATGTGGGAACTCCACTTTCTGCTCCACTTCCCTGTGAACCGAAAACGACTCTACAAAATAAAACTAACTTAAAAAAATAAAATAAAATAAAACAAATAACCACAACAAAGAGAACGGGCCCAGGCCCCAGCGCTGTCCGCTAGGGCAGGAGAGAGGGGAGCACCTGTCCTTCCGGCGTGCTGAGGCGCAGACTCCTCGCTCAGCTATTGAGAGTTTCAGCGCCTTTTCTTTTTCCAGTTCGCATGCTTATGAGCATTGAAGGCCTCGAAAAGCAAGACATAGAATTTGAAAAGGAGGAAGAGGAACACAAAGAGAAGCGACCGAAGGATCGCTTGTGGAAAAATTAAAAGCTGGCTGTGTGTCAGGTCGCAAAAGCATAAACGATCACGTGTCCAGGGAGAGGAGCTCTGCGGGACCCTTAACGTTCGCTGACCTTGGGAAGTTGTTCGCTGCTCTAATTTTTTTAAAATATTTTTTTTCTCTAAAATGAGAATAACAATAACTGCCTCAAATGGTTATGGTGAGGATTAAATGACACGATGTAAATAACATTCTTAGCCCAAAGGCCTACGTGCATTTATTAAAACAGGATAGTGAGAGCCTGCTAGGAGCCAGGCATGGAGGATTCACTGGTGAACAAAACAAATCCCTCCGGGCTCATCGAGTTTCCAGTCTAGAGGGGGAGACACGTGCCAAACAGGGGAACATAAAAATAGTCAATGATAAGGTGTGAGGAGTTCTGTAAAGGAAGAGCTCAGGGTGCTGCGAGGAAATAACAGGGCCCCGTGTAAGTGGCCAACAGATAGTAGTCATTTAGAGACAGACTCGTCTTCATCAGATGAACTCTTTTACGAAGAATAATTGGGGGAAACTGGATAGAATATCGAACTGAGAAATGTGGAGGAATACAGAGCTCCCGACGTGGCAAACGCATTCATAGACAGGAGTCCAGAGAGAAGGTAGACACAAATCGGTGAGACCAGAATATAGCTCTATTTTCCTCTGGGAGCACCAGCAAGTTTCTTAGTGGCTGAAGATCATTTTCTGCAGTCTCATGGGACAAAAGTGGCCTTTGATGAGGGACGCTGGGAAAAAAAACTCCGAGTTTCAGTTGGGAGCTTCAAAGGGCAACACTTTAAGAGTAAAGGCAGACTAGGTACAGACCGGCTCTCACAAAAACCAAGAGCGGCTTCGGCCTAGGTTGGAGGAAGACGAGTGCCTCACTTACCCACCTGGACATTAGCCCCACAAAGAAAATAACATCACCCAGGGCATCAAATAATCTATAACTGTTCATAGAAAAATGTTCAATATTCAAGTGAAAAGAAGTCTGCTACACTAGGAGACAAACCAATGACAGAAAAACCATTTAAAGACAATAGAAACAGACCTAGAGAGGATATAGATGCTATACAGATATGGAAGCTATCAGACACTTTAAATATTGTTAAATAGATTTAAGAAATTTGATGACAAGATGGAGAATGTCAACAGACAACTGAAATTTCTCTCTCTCTATATATATATTATATTATATTAATTATATTATATTATTTTATATTATATTATATTATATTATATTATATTTATTATATTATATATTATATATATTATATTATATTATATTATATTATATTATATTATATTATATTATATTATATTAATTATATTTATTATATTATATTTATTATATTATATTTATTATATATATTACATATAATATATATATATATATATTAAGCACATGAATGAAAATTACAAGTTAGCTGAGTGCTCAGAAGCAAAGGAAGACAGTTTTCTGAAAATGAACGTGACCTGGACTGAAGAAATCAAAAGAGGCTTCGCTCAGAAAGTGGCACTTGACAGGTCTCATCTGTGAAAGATGAATGATGGTTCGTTAGGAGAGCGGAAGCAGCGCGTGGAGCGAGGAGCATCAGACACCGGGCAACACGGCGCCTGCTAAGCCCGCGTGGTGGGAGCTGCCACGTGAGTCTGCGGTGGAGGAGGCCCGAGTGACCGAAGCACCACGAATAAAGGAAAGCAGCTCAGAGTCACGTTAGGGAGGCGGGCAGAGGCAGAGCATGGAGAATTGTACCGGCCAGGGGACGGATCCCGCGCTCTATCCAGAGAAGAGTGAGAAGGCCATCAAACGTGTTCAAGAAGGTTCCCATTATTATTGGGTTTGTGCTGGGAAAAGGCCATGCCAGCTGTAGCAGGAGAATGGGTCGTAGAAGGTCAGCATCATCAGAGGCTAAACAGCTCAGGGGTTTTTACCAGATGAGGGCTGCCGGGGTCGGCAGGGAAGATGGAGAGGAGTCGGGTTCAAGGGACGTTGAAGAGATAAAATCCACGGGACGGGGCGAAGGGGTCTGCCTGGTGACTGAAGGCAAGGGCGACATCGAGAGTCTCTCTCAGGTTTTGGGTCTGACAAGGATGCCATCTCCGGAACGAGAAGCACAGGTAGAGAGAGGGTCAGGTTTTGGAGGAAAGACCATAAATCCGGTTTTGGAGGGTTTTTTTTCCGTTACAGATTGTTCTATAGACTGTCTTCCCAAGGCTCTTAATTGATTTTTCTTTGCGGAGTTTGGCCTGCTTTATTTGCTTTTCTTTCCCCCTCCGGCCTAACATTTCAAAAATGCAATCACACGCCCTGACTGTGGCTATTTATCATGTCGCTGCATTAAAATATTGACACTCGCCTAATTTGAACCTTCCCAGGGAGTAAGACAAACAGGAGGGAAGATGGAAAATTCGTCGGGATCCCAGGGGTGCTTGCAGGATGTTGGACACTGACCCCAGTTGCAGTCCAAATGTGTCAGGGAACCTTCTTTTCTGGTTCTGGCTGTCAGAGGCCAGCGAACGTGGCGGGATGACTTCTTTTGAGGATGCTGGGCAGGGATGAACAAGCCAGGGTTAGGGGATTGGCTCTCGATGCACAGGGCCGTTTCAGAGAAACCCTCGTGAGCTCCCTCTTCATTGATAATTAAATCCGTCAAGCACTTGAGTCGGGTGTCACGTGAAGGAGAGGCTGATGGACTCCCTCAGAGCAATTTCCTGCTCAGCTCCAGGGTGGGGAAAAGCTGTCTCTCTTGCCCCCAGGCTGGTTCAGATCCTGTTGCCACGATGTTTTGAAATTTTTTTCCATGAGAAAAGCAGTGGAGATGACAACCTGTGTAGTCAAGTCACATCCAGAAAAAGGGAACGTGTATTCATGACTGTTTCTCTTCTTTTTCTTTATTTTTAAATTTATTTTTTTGGCATTGACCTTATGAGGATGTATCAGCCCCCGCCCCCCGCCTTTTTCTGCATTTTTTCCCTCCTTCCATCTCTGTATACTCTTTAATTCTTTTGGTACTAACTTAAAAGAAGAAACTGAATTTTTATCTATTGAGATGATTAGAGACTTGATTATAGTATCTAACTGGAGTGTGATTTATAGATGACACGAGGTTTACATTTTTTTTTTAAGAAAGCTTAAATTTTAAGGTTCTGCCCATATCCTTGGGTCTGCCTACAGTTTCAAAAGTTGGCGAACTGGAGGCAAGATCTGCTTCCTCACTTGGAATGAAATTTTGAGTTTTGTAACTGTACAAAGGAGCTGGGAAATAGGTGATGTATAGCTATTCCAGGCCTATGAACCGTGATTCCCCGCTGTTACAATCGTACTTGTCAAAAGAGGAAAGTGGTCGATGTTCAGGAAGTTGTTCTATGTGATTTTCTCTATTTCTTTTTGCTCGAGGTCATCACCTTGGGAATTTATAAAACCAAAGGCTACATGCCTGTGGTCTGGACCCAGGTGCATGAGCCACGACTTCTCTTTAGACCAATGCTACCCACACCAAGGCACCACACGATTGTATTTTTTATGATCAAGTCAATGCATTTAAGGATGTCATAAAAATGAAATCTTGATAACAAGTTAATGCTATGTTTAGGATTTATATTTTTCTAAAAAAATTTTAAAAACGTTTTTCTATTACAGTTGACCTTCGGCATTATTTTATATTAGTTTCAGGCGTGCAGCAGAGTGGTTAGACCTTTATACAACTTAGGAACTGATCCCCCAACATGTCTAGTGCCCGCCTGGCGCCATGCACACTTATGACAGTGGCACCGACTACATGTGCTGTGCCGTATTTTACATCCCTGTGACACTTTTGAAGCTGGGAGGCCATGAAGCCATCTGGTGGTCCAGGGCTCTCTGGAAGGCCTGTGATTTGGGATCATGTTTTTAATCCTCCCCAACCCTCATTGCCCATAAAAATCAAAGTCCCAGGGGAGAAGCGTCCTGGTCAAAGTCACATGATTTGTATCTCAGAATTCATCTTATGAATTTTCTTCAGAAAAAAAAAATGAAAGAGCCAAGAGCTTGAGCCAGGCTTTATATTCTAAAGCACTGATCTGGCACATAACAGAGAGAGAGTCTCAGACGAAAGCACCGGGAAGAATTGTCCTGCATGGAGTCCCTCTCCATGGGTCCTGGGCTTCGAAGGTGCTTCGGCCATTGTCGTTTCCATTTTGGATTCCTGCAGACTCTGTGCCTAGGGGGAAGCCACTGGATTCCTGGTCTGAGTTTGCCCCTTGCTTTGGGCCCCTCCCATGCTAATGACTGAGTCTTCCTCTCTTGAGCTGTCAAACAAGAGTCTTGGACTCGAGCGTTTCACGTTCACGTTGGCAAGCTTTGCCTTTGTTTTGTTTTCTTTTCCCTAAGAGAACAGTTGCTGACTCTCCATGTGGCCCCAAAATACATATTGAGGAATAAGCACCAAATCTACCTTTTAATAATTTATCATGTTGTTGCTTATTCTTGAATTTGATGGAAACGAATGATGCAGAGTTTGTGATTAGTGGAGCCCCATTTTCCCTCTAAATTCAGCTCATTAAACCATGATCTCTACTTGTGCCTGTCACGTCAACAAGGATGTCAGAGGCCTCCATCTTAGACCTGGGCTGAGCTGGTGATCCGAGTTGCAATGCTCTAATTCATCCCGAACAATTATCTGGTAGAAGAGCCTCAGTCTCCTCATCTGTAAGATGAATCAGTGTTGACAACGCTGGTGTTAAAATAACTTCAAGAAGATTGCTGAAGATGTGACATACGACCCAGTCTATTCATGTTTTATAGCGAAGAGTTTTACCCACCGGAGAGAAGAGCTACCAGTTGCTCATGCAGTTGCTGGTAATGTACTTTTAATGATCTCGAACACTTCCAGCTTCGCAGGAGGCTTCGAGCATCATTACTGCCCGACATTTTGCTTTTGTGGTAACAGCTATTTCTCACTGTCACTTTCGTGGGTCGCAAGAGAGCACAGACGAACAATTTTCACACAGATAGAGCAGCAGAACGCATATTCCAGGCTCTGTCACTCGTTATTAACTGAACGATCGATTTCAGCTTTTATCAGAACGGAGAGTTTCCTGGACACAAAGAAAAACCCACAAACTCCTTCTCACCAGTGCTCTGCTACGTCCCCACTCAGAGGCGAGGGCCAAGAAACGCCGAATAGAGTTAGCACTTTTATGCTCAAAGATTTAAAGAATCCACATCATCACATTTGTTGGCTTTCTACATGATTGAGAAGAAGAAAATCATGTGTAATTTCAGGCAGTGAAGAAGCTTCTACTCAGTTAAACTTGCCTGTGGATTACAGTGGAAAAGCACTTTTGTTGTCATCCAAGAGAACTTCTAGAGGCTTGAGGAAACTCACGTTCCCCAGAGGGTTCTTGCTTTGCAGACAGCTCATGGAGGTAAGGACCTTCTGCTTCCCCACAATCTAAAATGATCTAAGTCACACCCAGGTCACATACTGTGGCTACAAGACCACGCTCACCCGACTGTCGCAAGCAGAGGCAATTCCTTTCCCTCTGAATCACGAGTTCCCACTCGACACCTCCGGCTGGTGGTTGCCTCTCTCCACCATGCCTGTGCCTGGAGAGGGCAGTATCTGAAGATGCTAACAGTCGGCAGGAACAGGGACGTCAGGGGTCTTCGTCTGCCCCTTCCTCATTTTCAGCCTGGCCCTTCGGTGAGTTAGAGCTGTGAGAACGAACACGTGTGAACGGAATAGTTTCCGAAAGGATGAAGACTGCTAAGACAAGAGCTCTCCGCACACACGGTGCAACTGGCAGACATGAAAGGTGGAAGGAGGAGATACTGAGCATGCACACACTCCTTGGGAACAGCTCACAGCTAAGCGATTGCTTATTTGTTTTGATTTCTTCTGACCCCGTCGAGTTTTCCTTGATACAGTCCAAGCATGTGCAGCAAAGCTTTTCATCCGACTATAGTGGGCGCTTTATTTTTTCCCGACCAGCAGGGGCCTTGTCGTGTGGCCAGAGTCAGCAGAAACAGGACCTCAGGGGTCTTGTTCCTCTCTCTCATCATTTTCCGTGCCTGCCCTCCGTTGTTTGGCTTTAGCCTATTTGATGCCAAGAAATGACTGTGAACGCATCATATTTTCCACCCATTAATCAATGCGAATTCAAAGAAGCGTGAGGAGGAGACAGAGAAGTTCTCCTGTCTTCGCTTATAAACTAAATCCGAGTTTACACTTGGAATCTGTTCCAGACACATTGAAAGACAAAAGAGAATGGACCATCCATCGAGCATCACGGAACCCGGGCCGTCTTCGCAGTCCGTTCAGTCAGGAAAGGCATATTTTGCGATTTGTCACCTGCATTAGGGTCTAGCGAAGTGTTTTCTAAGTCATTTCGTGAAGGAGAATCCCTGGAGATCCTCGAGAGAGGGATTCTGGGCTGCAATATCTCTGAGGAACGTCTCACACGTGACTCATACACTTTGAGATTCGTTATGCAAAATAGAATTTCATCGTTCCGACAACCCTTCCCATCAAAAACCAAACACACACAACTATTATACTTTATATGACTCAGCATCGAAACGAGTTAGTAGGGCACATTTTTAAACTCATTGTTTGGATGAATACTTATCTGGAAATAGCAAGTAAAACAAGCGACCTGTAAAGAGCAGTTTGGGAGCGGATCCCTACTCTTAACTAAAAAATAAAGTTTCCATCTCTGGGTCTGCTACTGGTTTATAGCAAACCACCATCATATCCAGCTATGCCTCATCAATAACTTATACTTTCAAATGAAAATAAGGATATAAGTGGAAATTTATTAAGCTCTTATGACGTGTCAGGCACTTTATATGCCTTATTTCTTCCTCAAACAAACTGGAAGAGTGCAAGAATACATTTTCACTACAAAAAGTTAAAAATAAGCCCAAAGAAAATTCCTTTAGTATGTAAACATCTAGAAAGTCTGTTTAACTAAAAGTATGTGCCTTTGCAAAAGCAAATACATGTCTCATTATCTACATAAACAGAATCCCATTATGCATACCATCACGCAGCTAGCTCTTTGCATTCAAAAGTGTGTTAAAGCTATTTCTGATCAGGACACGGGCATCTGCTACATCCTTTTTCATGGCTTCATGACATTCATGGTATACATGTATCCCTGATTTTTATAGGTAGATATTCAGCTTATTTTTAAATTTTTCATCAAAGTAAACAAATATTTTTATTTATTTTATATTTTTATTTCTGTTTCTGGTAGTAAAGGAGCATGTGCTCCTTTACCTTGTCACAGACTGGTTGTTTCATTGCCTCTGTATTCTGGATAGGAGAAAGGGAAACGGCAAAGGACAAGAAAACATGCCGGTTGAGTCTGTACCTTTTATCTCGAAGTCCCCATCCTCACTCCCCTTACATCCCTTTGGCTAGAATTCCATCATATGGTTTCACTTGTCCGCAAGGTGGCCTGAGACACGTCGCCTCTCCCAACAGATTTTAGCTCTGTTTGTAAAAAGGAGGCATAAAGTAGATCACAAATACGAATGAATGATTCCTATCACATCCGAGAAGGAAACATGGTTTCTGTCCCCAAAGCATTCATAGTCTAGTGAGAGAGACGGGCCTATAAAAACGGTAAACGTAGAATTCCAGACACATTTCTGTCCTTCTTCTTATAAATTAAATGGGGAGGCTTTGCTACTATCATTTCAGGTCTCTGTTCATTCATCTTTCCATCAGTGAACCCACCAAAGGACTTCAGTCAGCTGCCTCTTGGACTAGGAGTCAGAATAGCACAGGAGCCCAAAGAAGAATCAAACGTGCTGCCCATTCTGAAGGCTTATGACATCCTGGAAGATGTCAGGCAGAAGAACAAGACACTGGAGCAGAAATTATTACGGCATAAACGGGGGGAGTGGAATAAAAGAGGGTGTTGAGGGTTGAATTGTCCCCTCAAAAGCATGAGTTGAAGTCTTAGCCCCCAGTACCTCTGAATGCGACTTTATTCAGAATAGGGTCTTTACAGAGGTAATGAAATTAAAATGAGGTCATCAGGGTGTGCCCTAATTCATTATGACAGGTGTCCCTCTAAAAAGGGCGAGCTTGGACACAGACATGCATTGAGGGAAAGCACTGTGAAGAGATGGGAAAAAGATGGCCATTTTCCAGCCAAGGATTGAGGCCTGGGACAGATCCATCCCTCACAGCCATCAGAGGACACCACGACTGCCGACACCTTGACTTTGGACTTGTAGCCTCCAGAACTGTGAGATAATCAGTTTCTACTACGCAAGCCACCCAGTCCGTGGTGCTTTGTCATGGCAACCCTAGCAAGTGAATACAGGAGAACTGGTCAGTTCTCCTCGAGGCGTGGGCGTGAACGTGTTTTAGGAAAGCCTTCATGGATTCTCTGAAGGTCGAGCTCTGGGAAGAGTAGACACTCGCCTGGCAGAGTTAGAGAAGGAGGGGCAAAGCGAGTCTGACCCAAAAGAATGTCACCGGTGGAGCGGTACAGGTGTGAAGCTTACAGCAGGAACACGGGTTTGGGGGTAAAAATGCCGAGACAGAGCAGACCAGAGCAGTCCCATGCCCAGATTAAGAAGAACCTTTGATTTCACACAGAAAGCATCTCTTCAACAAATCAATAAATGTAGCACATCATGTCGTCTAAGGATAGGGTGATATAAAACTGCCACAGTTGTGTTTTTGCAAGTAACTGGGATATTCTTGTACCTTTCTGATCTGAAATTTCTGTCCCGGTGACATGTTTTGTCACTCAACCTAATTAAATCCGTACATGCGGGAGATGAGAGGAGCAGTAGGTAGAGGCCGTGCGTGTCCAAAACCAGGAAATAGAGCACTCTAGTGTTTTATTTTTAGAATAAAAACTTTTTCAATTAAACCAGCTCCCTCCTGCTCAATCGTACCCATCGAAACCAGCTCTGATGACTACTTCCTAACTGTAATAAATGACTATAAGCAAGCAATCTAATTTGCAATGCCTTCCACCTGGAATCTAATTAACTTAGCTTAACCTTTATTACAATATTTGTCACACCTTGGATCAAGGCTGTCGAAAATGGCCATTACTCATAAGAGACAGCAGCCTTTCATTGCTGCGTTCTAAACCGATGCTCTATCTTCCGTAAAGAAATTAAATTTTAAAAGCAATTAAATAAGACAATATATCACAAATCCTTGTTGCTAAAATACAGGATATGGAAGGTATTATACTTGAGGGAAGTCTAAGTAACCCAGCCACTGGAGTCCACTTGAGAAATCTGCTGTCCATTCACTGTGGGGCTGGGATAAATTCATCTGCACTAGAGTACTCCTGTTTGTTTCATCTGTAAAATAAAAATAAGAGAAATAGATGCCCATCCATGAAGCACATTGGGTTTAAAGCAATAATATTCTAGTTGCCCCTGCTTTCGTGTTAAAAATCTTACAGCAAATGAGAATTTTTATTGGAAAAGCCTGGAACAATTTACAGCTAATGTAGCAAGATGAATCACAGAGCTTAATAGAAAGATCGAATCAACACCAACTTTGCTTATGGAGAGATTTTTTTTCTTAATTCAATGCATTTCTGCAAAAGGAGAAACAGTCAAGTAAATGAAAATTCTCTAGAAGAATATTGATGTTAACTGGATAGGAAAATTGATGTCGCTGGAGTTACCTATTCTTGCTGTTTGGCGGGGGCCTGAGCGGAAGAATTGTAGTTAGGAATCGTAGTTCATAGCAAGGATATCATCTAATTCTCGCATCAAATTTGAACCGGTAACAGATTCACAGATAGAAAGACAATGACAGCTAAAAGGGGTTTGTTTGGAAAATGCAAACGTAAGTAGACATTTATAGATGTGATTTTTATTTATTAGTTGAAGTTCTGTTTGGCACAAAATGATTGCAGGCCACCCTGAATTATACATCCTTTTCTTATCATCTCATATTTAAGAAATGGTCTGGACAGTCAGGATGACCAGAAGGGAGGCAGGTCATTCCCAGGACTCAAAAAGATAATGATTCTCCAAGTCCCCAGGGTCCCTTGTCACCAGCCTGGGGAGCCTCCCAAATGTTTGGATTGCTCTTCCCTTATATAAATCCACTTTCACCACAAATTGGAAGGGCCTACACTGTTTATTTTTTTAATGGGTTAACAAAATCCACCAACACTCTCTGTTTGAAAGATTTTTAACGGATTATAAAATTGTCTTCAATTTTTATAATGGCACGGATCAATTTTTTGATGAGTTGTCTATATCATCTTTGGCATCAAGATCACATAACATAGGGAGGTGGGGGGAGGGTGAAGTGGCTAAAGGGGATCAAAAACATATGGTAGCTGAAGAAATCTGGACTTTGGGTAGTAATCACACAATAGAATATATAGATGTCAAGTGATAATGTACGCCTGAATTAATACATAATTGTATAATTATATAATTAATATATAATTGTATAATTAATATATAATTGTATTAGCCAATGTTGCACCAATAAACTTAATAAAAAATAAATAAAATAAATTTTAAAAGATCACATAACATCTTTTTAAAATTCTCACTCTCTAGCACATACTTCTTTCAAAAGCAATTAATTTCTCACTCATGTGTGTTGATGTTTTTCAAAATATCAGCCAGCTTGCTGTCAGCCACCTGTCGTGGTAGAAACAGTAATGGATTAGGGTCATTTATCTTTTTATAGAAGAAAGTGCCTCATCCTAAACTTTAATGGCTCTTTTAAGTACCCTGCCGTGAGATAAGCAGGGAACCTCTGCATAGTACGAAAGAATTTTATGGCCATGGGCACAGGCATGTGTCAAGTGCAAAATGTCAGACTAAGCTGAAAATTAACTAACACAGAAGATGCCGCTTGTAACATCTGTCTTGTGAAACCCCTGACACCTGCGGGTTACACAAATTTCTCACACTTGGACCAAGTGAGGAAAGCAGCAGCAATCTATTGGTTCGTGGTGAATTTTAATTTTGTTTTTTAAGATAAACAAACAGAAGTTTGTTGTGCTTACGCCTGGGATGCTTGGACTCTATTTGGGAGACCATGGCACCAAGCAGCCATTGACTTCAAGGTACGTGGGAATGGCTCTTTGGAGGAGGATCGTGTCTCTGAGTGCCTGGGGGATCCTTCAGCCTCCGGATAGTCAGCATTTGTGCCATTTTTGACTTGGAATATATTTCTTCATGGTAGCTGCGTTGTGAGTCCTTGTGTCTAAGTCATTTAGGTATTTTTTAATCTAAACCATAAATATTTAATCTATAATCTAAACTAATTACTACGATATTCTGGTCACATCATAAATTAAGTAGACACTAATGTTTTAGAAACTAATTAGTAGAGGAATTATTCTGATTATCATGAAAATGTAACCTACATGGTAGGCCTACATTAAATTAAAATGTTTTTGCACAGCAGAGAAAACCACCAATAAAATGAAAAGACAACCTACCATTTGGGAGGAGATATTAGTCAATGATACATCAGAGAAGGGGTTAATACCCCAAATATATGAGGAACTCATATAACTTAACACCAAAATAGCAAGCAATCAAATTTAAAAAATGGGCAGAGGACCGGAATAGCATTTCTCTAAAGAGGACATACAGATGCAACAGACACATGAAAGGATGCTCAACATCAGTAATCATCAGAGAAATGCAAATTCAAATCACAATGAGATGTCACCTCACACCTGTCAGAATGTCTGCCCTCAAAAATCAACAAACAAGGATGTGGAAAAAGGAATCCTCGTGCACCTTTGGTGAGATTGCAAATTGATAGAAAACAGTCTAGAGTTTCCTCAAAAAAGTAGAAATAGAACTACCCTATGACCCGACAATCCCACTTCTGGGTATTTATCTGAAAAAATCCAGAACACTAACTTGAGAAGATACGTATATCCCTATAGTCATTGCAGCATGATTTACAATAGCCAAGATGTGGAAACCACCTAGGAGTCCATCAATAGATGAATGAATAAAGAAGAGGTGGGACCTATGTGCAATGGAATATGACTCCGTCATAAAAAAGACTAAAATCTTGCCATCTGTGACGACGTGAAGGGACCTAGAAGGCATTATGCTAAGTGAAATAAGTCAGACCGAGAAAGACAAATACCACATGATTTCACTGCTAAGTGGCATCTAAAACAAACAAAACGGAAACAAACTCGTAGATACAGAGAACCAATGGATGGTTGCCACGTGAGAGTAGGATTGGGGGGGGGGAGTGAAGGGATTAGGATTAAGAAGCACAAATTGGCAGGTCCGCAGTAGTCACTGGGGTAGAGAGCACGGTGTAGGGAATATCGTGAGTAAGGTCGTAATCCCTGCATTTGGAAACAGAGGATCATCGGGTGTTCTTCACCCAAGAGCTGGTTTTACGTTCTTGCCACAAGGCACTTTTAAAGGCTCGTATTTTATTTTAACAGACTCTGTTGCGTTAGCCCTTTCAAGAAGCTGAGGCCGAGAAGGGAGGAGATGTGCTGAAGAGTCCAGGGGATGCTTCTGCAGGACCCAGGGCCCAGCAAGCCTGCAGGCCGGGAGGCTGGGCCGACGCCCCTGGAAAGGGAAGGGAAGGGAGAGCCTTGGACTCCAGCGCAGTTCCCAAAGGTTTAGGTCAAGCTGGCGGGAAGTCGGGCAGCCAAGGCCTGCGAAAACGAATGCGCTAAATTTCCCTCCTGAAGCAGGTTTTTCTTCCCGAATCTCTTTAGGCAGAAGTGCCTGGCGCTTTCTGGGTCCTGGCTCCCCACCCCCACGGACCTGCAGTTATGAGATTGTTTTTCTCTTCACGGTTTTCCCCTACATTCTTTTCTCCTAGTGTATGTTCCAAGTCGCCTGAAACATAGCAACAGCCTCCTGACCAACCTCCCCGCTGTGCAGCTGCATTTTTCCCCATTATTTATAGATTAGCTAGAGTGAGCATAAACAAATTGGAGCCCTCTTAAGCAAGCGGGCTTTCTAGTCCAAATAGGATAAAGTCCAAAATTTTAGCTGGTTGACAATGACAGTTTTGACCCGACCTGCGACAGAAGTCCAGTATTTATTGGAAGCATATATAAAGGCCTGTCCCACTTCTCCGTAATTCACGACTGTCTTGCTGAAGAAAAGCCTACATTGATACCCTTCTGTTTACTGAGTTTCACCTGAATCATTAATGATGGATCGTATTTCCCTCACTCATACACGCACTTCACATTCCACCCATATAAATACGGGAGAAAACAAGACAAATCACCTGAAGATGTTGCTAGTAATTTCCACTGAAGTAAGGAAAGCTGAATGAATGATTGTCGAGATGAATTAATGTTAAGCATCTTTTTCCTTATTGAGCACATGGGAAGAGCGAGCTTTGTGTGGCAAAACCCATCATTGTTTAGGAAAGATTAAACCAGTTGCTCCAGAAAGGAGAAGAGCATTGACATTTGTTCAGCTCCTACCCGTGGTAGATACTTAATATTTGTTATGCGTCTTAAGTCTGGAAGAGCTGGCAAATGCCCGATACAAGGAAAACCAATAAAGACGACTACACAGCAGTTTGAATTAAAGCTGAATCTTGTGCTTAGTTCCAGTTCAGTGTCTCTCCGGGTAGAACTGAAAAGCATTAGGTCAGTGCCGACCTAGAGCAAAGTCGTGCTAGCCACGTGGGCAACTTTCCATTTTCCAGGAGCTGCGTTACAGACGTGAAAATAAAACAGACATTCGTTTTAATAATATGTTTTATTGGACTCGATATATCTAAAATATCACTATTTTAATATATCTAAAAAATCACTATTTTAAAAATCATTGAGGTTTCTCTTCATACTCAGTTTTCAGGTTCCAGTGTGCATCTCATACTTCAGAAACATCTCGATTGAAACTACCCCATTTCAAGTGCTCAGGAGCCATCGATGGCTAGAGGACATCACGCTGGACAGCACAGAGCTCAGGAATAGGGCAACAGGAGAAAGGAACCAAACAAGAGTGTTTAAATTCAGTTTTCTGGGTGGCTCACAAAGCGAATCGTAAATGCTTCTGTGCGATTAGCCGCCCTCAGGTTTTGAGATACCAAAGCTGGGAAACCGTGATTCAAACAGTCTGATGTGAGTTGTCCAAGATTCCAGCCAGCCAAGGTCAACCAGGGGACGCCCTTGGTTGCCCACGGTTGAAACTTGGCAAGAATCCTTTCTGCCATCCAAACGAGTCTGTGACTCCCCTGGGATGAGAGCGGGGGTCTGTCATGGCGGCACCAGCCACCCAGATCTTCAGTTAGGATGACCGCACACCTGGTTACTTCTGAAAGGGAAAGGGAAAGGAGGTACTCGACAATTACCCCCAAGATATAATGGGAGATCGTTCCTGCAGGACACAGAGCCACCTGCCTCTAAGTCAGCGTTTTTACCTCTTGAAGGAGACTGAACAACACTCAAACCAACGGATAAAACCAGCGTTTGCAGAGCTTCCGTCCAATGACAAAACACAGCACATACTCTTTTCACATGCACATGGAATAAGCACTGAGACCACACCGAATGCCAGGAAACGATTCCAACAGTCATAAAATGGCCTAAACCCTCTCAAGTTTGTTGTCTGCCCACACGAATGAAAGCAGAAATCCACGGCTAAAAGATAAAAGAATAAATCAAGCTTGAGCAACGTATTAATAATCGATGAACCCCTAAAGCCTTATAGTCTTGATCAGGGAACCTTTCCTCTTTTCTTACAGAACAATGAACCCAGTTCAAAAACTACCTCTCATTGGGGTCCCCTGCAAGCATGCCCAGTAGCTTCCTATTGACTGACTCGTGTTACCTATAAGCCCTGTAGAGGCCCCTCTGATCTCTTCTTCCTTAAATATTTACTTTTCTTCTGGAAGGCCATCAGAGAAGGAGCATGTAGCCTTGATTCAGGGTGGGACTGGGAGAAACTGGGGTTGAATTTAAATTTGTGGAAGGGCTGGGACAGTTGGCTTTCACTCTCACCACGTAGTTCTTCTGGGTCTCACCTCGAAGAGTAAAATTTTTTCAGGGCCTCTCATATTTATCGGGATGTGAACTCCAATTTGTGTCTCCTCTACACCATGATATCAGCAAAAGTTTGCTAGGATATTTTTTTACCTCTTTGTCATTGTCTGTCATCCAATTCCTTCATCCTGCACAGCTTAGTGATGGCGAAACGTCTCAAGGGAAAAAGCAACAGAGGATGTGAGCTTGTCTCATGTTATTTTCTTTCTTTCAAGAATATTTCTCCCCTTACTCCTCTCTCCCTTGATTGTTCTCTAATGCCTTTCAATTGATAGATTTTAGTATTTATCCTTGATGTCATGAGAGGGAGTTGATTTGACGTAAGCGACTATAATTCTTAAAAATGTAGATAAGTCTATACTTTTCCATTTCTTTCACTTCTAAATTTCATTTTGATAAAAATTATATTTAAATATCAAAGAACCATGCTCTATCTGCCAAGTGAAACAACAACCTGATGTTGGGACACTTATTTCTTGACAACCACATGTTTAATAGATGACTACACTGTAGTCACGCCGGAAACCAAGTGATAGGAGGAAATAAATACACTGTGAGGTCACCTTACCAGCAAGATGCCAGTTGAAACCAAAGGGAAAGGTACTGGAAATGAAGTTCTGCAATGTCAGTGTGGGTGTGTGTAGGAGAAAGAGAACCATTAATAGCCCACTAATTTTAGAAAAAAAAAATTTCATTCTAAGAATAGGACCATTTATCACGTAGCACTATGATGTCTCAGTGTGACTTGGTAAAAGGAGATGTCGATTGCGGGGCAGGCGACATTAATCATTCCGTGTCTGCCGGAATTTTGAAAGTAAGGTGGCAGAATGCATTGCCTCTTCCCCTTAGCTGTTGCAGAATCACAGGTTCGTCAGTTATAGGCGAGA
This sequence comes from Cynopterus sphinx, assembly GCA_030015415.1. Classification (NCBI taxonomy): domain Eukaryota; kingdom Metazoa; phylum Chordata; class Mammalia; order Chiroptera; family Pteropodidae; genus Cynopterus; species Cynopterus sphinx. The sequence continues at coordinate 2,902,916 of CM057381.1, forward strand.
CAGCACGACGTGGTGGCATTGGTGCGAGAGAGCTAGTCGGTGCCCATTCTGCGGTAAGCGTCGCGATGCGAAATGAGTGATGAATGAAGACATGAACAAACGCAACCTTTACACCCTTTACCTGGGTTGCCACCCTTGAACAAACCACTAACCCGCCCTCCCACAGCAATAATGCTAAATCGGAGAGTGATGCTACCAACGGCTAAACAGGCGATGCCAGGGAGTTTAGGGGAGAAATCCAAAGGAAGAGTGAGGGAACAAGAAGGGACCTTGGAGTCATAGTAACTGGGTTCAAAGTCCCAGGTTCGGTCACTTCTTAACTCTGTGGTCTTAGTCATGTTGCCTGAGTCTCGGCTTTTTTAAATTATTTGTAAAATGCAAATAATAATACCTACTACCTTGTAATGCTGTTGCATAGGTTAGAAATGTCCAACAAATGACAGGTGAAGCGAGGGTCCCAAACAGTAATCGGCATCGTTGTACGGAATGTACATCCCACACTCCCTTTATTCATCCACCTGCTGATGGACGCGTGGCTTGCTCCTCCCATGGCTTTTTATCAAGCTTGGACTACAAGCCACAGTCCTTACGATAGCTTACGTGGCCCTTTGTGACCTGACCTAGCCGTCACTTTGACCTCTTTGCCTGTTACTCCCCACCACACTGCTCCCCAGCCACGCCAGCCTCGGTCACACTGCCACGGCTGCCTCTTGTGCCAGCACAGGTATTTTTTCTTTTTACATGTTGCATCCCGAGCATCTAAAACAGGAAAGAGCCTGTAGCAGAAATTCAATAATTGTCCTAGAATATTGAATGAATTAAGAGATCAAATCCAGCAATTAACTTTGGAGCAGTTTAACTTGAAGGCTCTATTTCTTAGAGAAGTTTCAGGTTTTCAGAAAAATGGCACAGAAAACATATTCCTCTCTATTTCCTTTCCTCTCTCCAATGCCTCCTACTTTTAACACTTTGCTTTAGTGTCGTACATTTGCTACAATATAGATGAAGCAGTATTTAGACTGTCATTGTAAGAAATGTCCAAACCAGTAGAACATTTTTATGAGAGTTGATTCGAGCCAAAACTGATGGCATATGCTGGAGAGCAAGATCTCAAATGCTCCGGAGAATGACCATTCTGCAGTGTCTTTCATGCACCTGAAATTAAGGAGGGACGTGAGGAGGATCACGTGGAGGTGGAAGAGGGAAGGCCGGGATGGGTGTACACCTAGTTAAGAAGACTATGTACTCCCTGGAGGGCGGCTTCACCTCTGAGGGGTCTCAGAAAGAGGCATCGCAGAGGTGTTTTAACCTCGATGCAAGAAACAACGGACAGGCCTTAGCTTAAGGCAAGATAAACCTTTCCCTAAAGATGTTGTAAGTCTGGGGCAGTGACCGTCCACCTTGACCTGCCCAGCTAGGAATTTATGACCCGATCCACCCCCGTGAGGTAATTTTCGGTCATTGGACTTGTCAGATTGACTACACGCTTTTTGACCCACATTACATGATTATTAGCTAGCATCCATAGCTGACACAAGGGTGCAATCTTCGCGATGTACAGTTTCGAAGAGAAGGTGTGTCCATCATTATAATGTCATGCAGAATACGGTTTTCCTGCTCTAAAACTTCCCCAAGTTCCACCTGTCCACCTCTCTCTCTTTCCCACCCAACCCTTGTCAACTACTGAACTGTTCTAATTTCATGCGACTCAGGGACTAGACTCTTCCCGGGACCTGAGGAAGCCCACACTTGGGTTTTCTGCTGCTCCCGACACATTGCCTTCCTGGTTAATATTCTTGTTTTTCAAAGGTATGAAGGAACTGCAACCTATTTCTTGGGTTAAAAAAAAAAAACACTTCAATTAATAATGTTCCATCTTGTACTCCTTTCAGAAAAATTGCTTGGTTCCTAATTATCAGCCAGCTGTGGTCTCTGAGGCTACCGTCTGGACGCTGTGATTAATATGGAAACTCTCCGGGAAATAGTTTCTCACAGAGATTCATTTCCTCTTTTTAGGCTTCTCCCTACTCTCACATTTTCTTGTTTCTGTTCCTGTCTTCATTTTCTAACAGGTTTGAGTTATTGAGACTTCTGAATCTGTTTTTATGCAATGTCCCTTTAATTAAGGAATGCTCACAAGCAAATTGATTTTTCCCATCAGTCCTGGGGGAAGGCCATGCTTGAAACATGCCAAGTGGTAGATGCTCTATATTGGTGTTGGGGGTGAGGGCAGGGAATATGGAGAGTTACCAAAGGGCCAAGTGTCTTTCTGTGGGAATGGGGACAGGGGCACTGCTAATTAAATGACTTGTCTTTCCTGATAAGGAGAGGATCTCTATCTTATTTGCTCCTCTACTACCTGTCTAGGCAGTTGACATGTGACAAGGGCGAGTAAAGCTTGTGGTCATTAGCCTGGCTTCTGGGGTCTCCTACCTTCTTTACTCATAAGATGACCGGCATTGGGTCACTTCCTCAGCCTTCAATGCTAGGCTATGCCCTTGGAGAAACCAATCAGTTACAAAATCACAGCTATTGCTAACCACAGAGAAGTCTTCTTAGCTCTAAGGAAGAAGATAATGTATTCAAGAGAGATTTGTGTTCATCGTATAAACCAAGTTTCTGAGAACGCTGCATTTCCCCACATTGCTTGCCCTTTCCCAAGCACATGAATGTTTCTTTCATGTATGTTGTCCATGTGTCCATCCTGATGTCAGTGTTTCCATTTCTTTCTTTCTTCTTCCTCTTCCTCTGCGAAGTCTTCTCCGTGGCCCAGGGGTGAGTCAGGCCCTCCTTGTCCCATCTCCCCGTAATTCTGTAACACAATTTTAATATAACACTTTTATTCCTCTTCTAAGTGGCAGATGCTCTCGTAAAGGCAAGAAGTTCATCTGCAGCTCCACGGTCCAGAGTCAGGTGCTCGAGGAATGGTCAACCGAAAGAATGAATGTAGATCTTTTCAACGAGGTGTTGTAGAGGTCCTGGATGGAGTGTGTGCCGTGGATTGGAGGGTGGGTGGAACCAGCCCACTCCAGCTTGTGTTCACGAAGACCGAGAGTCTCTGGGGAAAGGATTCGTGCTACAAGACTCGTTCCTGGAAAGACCCAACTGCTCCTTCCTCCAGGCCCCTGCCCACGCACTGCCCATTTCCTACCTGAAAGGCTCCTCCCTTTACTGGGCTGAAATTAAATATAATTTAATATCATTTCCTTCTGTAGCCACCCAGACTGTCAGCCTCCTTGCGTGTCCTTCCCTCCAAAAGCCCCCTGATGTCTACATCAATATCTACATCATGCTCAGTTGCTCGTCCAGTGTCTGTCCTATTTGCTTGCAAATTTCATAAGGTCAAGACCATCTCTGTTTTGTCTACAGATTTACCTCCAGTTCTGGCCCAGTCCTGACGTACAATAGGAACTCAAAAATATTTGTTAAATAAGCAAATGAGCATATGCAAATGCCTAGCGACGTTTCACTTCAGTGACTCATAAGCACGTCGGAGTGAATATGTTGCAAACCTGATTTCCCCTTTGAAATCTGTTCTTCATCTTCCTCATCTTAGGAAATGCAGCAGCATCCATCCAGTTACTCCAGCCAGAAATTCGGCAGTTGATCATATTCTTCTTTTCTTTTGCTGCACCTCCGTGTTGAATCGATCAGCCAGTTCTTCTTATGCTAAAATACTTACAAGGATCTCCAGGGTCTCTGTCTTCCTCCAGGCCACCATTCTCTCTCACCTGGAAGGCTGCCATTTGCCTCCTGCTCCTACCAGTACTCTTATTCCCCTCTGATTGCTAATTAGAATGTTAATCGACTGCTAATTCCCCACACAGCAGTCGAGATGATCTCTGGAAAATGTAAGAAAAAGAAGCATGCCATTGCTCTTGTCTCTAATGTACAACCCGCAAACCCAGGCACAGTCGGGCCACTGCTGACTGCTCCCACCCCACCTCCTGACCCTCCGCCTTTCTCTCACTGGGTTCCAGCTGCAGTCACTCCCAGTTTACTTCAGGTCATCCCGTGTGCCATGCTTCCTTTCCCCTTATAGACTCTACTGTTCCCTTTGCCTGTAAAACTCTTCACCTCGCTCCTGAAAGGGTCGTTTCCTTTTTACTCTGGGTCTTGATTTAAATGTCACGTCCCAGACGAGGCCACCTCCTGACAATTCCGACAGTGCTTGTCCCTCCTCACAATGCCTCGACTCTTTCCTTCTCAGCACTTCACGTCCATTTATTAACTCGTGCACTCATTTGTCACTGGTCTGCACAGTGGGATGTAGGTTCCATGATGCTTCTTCTGCCCATAAATGTGCTCGATGGGCCTGGCGCAGGGCTCAGAGAATGATAGATGTTCAATAAATGTTCAGGGACTTAATAAACAAATGAGGGATTGAATAAAGTTCAATGGGGATGGGGATAGAGTAAAAGGACAGTTTTGAGGACAGCACAGGGTCTGCCACAACTAGCTTCTGGGGCCCAGACTGTGGATTCTTTTCAGCTGGGTCGCTATCAGCCTCAGTGTGAACATCTGCCATAGTCGGCCTCTCTGGTGGGCAGCAGAGTCTGAGTTCTCGCCTCAGGGACTGTGGAAGGCCGGACACACTGGGTTCTCATCAGAGCCAAGGTTAGTTGTTCGACCCCTTGGATGGTGGCACATGGGAAGAGTTTGGGCCCAGCTAGGCCCCATATGGGAAGAATTCAGGGGGCTGAAGAGTCTACAGGGGGTCTAGATAATGCCGTTTGGTGAGACTGTGGTTAGGGACATGTGGGTTTGGGGGTTGCCTACGTCTCCCACGCCTTATTTCTCACTGGTTACTTATTTGGGGTTTGATTTTGGTCTTCGAGATTTTTAGAGTAGGCCGCCACTTGCAATCAATCGAGATGGAAGATGAGGACTCCGGGAGTCATTATACAGCATCTCGGTCCCAAGCGTGGTGGTGGTTGCCATTTTATGAAGTCATTTTGGGAGTCCATTAAAACGCAGACACAAAAGATCTTTGAGCCATGCCCCAGCTGTTGTAGAAACCCTTCAGGTATTTATGTCAGTGAGCACATTAGCAGTCGTAATAGGTCACAAGCGGCTGCATTTTATTTTTTTAAAGCATTCTTACCAATTTAAGTACACATTTGGGCTAAATTCTCATCTTTTATGGCTCTAAGGGGGCATGGATTCATTAGCAAAAAGGCACAGAGTTCTTTACAAGGAAGAATTGTCACCGGCTGGTGAGTTAGTCTGTTTGTTGTCATTTTTTTTTTTTTTCTTTCAGTGGGGCTGGTTCTCCTCAGGGGCTGACGTTTCTCGTTGTCACACCAAACGGAGCCCTGAGTCCCAGGTGAGGAGATAAAATCACAGCAAGCCGGCGTGAATTCTTCTTGCCCAGGACCCAGCCTCTTCAGGCTTGCTCTCCCTCCATAGCTGAGGCTACTTGGGCCCAGGTTCAGGCTCAGCCATTTCCCAGCTTTAAGCAGCAAAAAGATGTCCTGGCTCACACCAGGACAGTCTGCACGACGTCACCTGCGCCTCTGCTGCGGTTCTGACCTGGAGCACAGGCCCTTCTGTCTCAGAGACAAGAGCTAGTCCCTGCCTCGCGGGCCACTTCTGGGAATCCCGCTCCTCCTTCGTCCCTAGCGTCCGAGTTTCTGCATCGGAGACCTGACATTGTTGCTGTCTCCCTTTCTAAAATGTTCTCCTCCTCTAAACTGTTTTTATTGCGGTAAAATACACACAACACAAAATCTGCCGTTGCGACCATTTTTACGTGCACGCGTGCTCACGGTGCCAACGCATTCGCACTGATGTGCCCCCGTCACTGCTCTCCACCTCCAGAAACTTCTCATCATCCCAAACTGAAACTGTGCCCCTGCACCACGCACGCCCCGTCCCCTCTTCCCACAGCCCCCGTGACCTCTGTCCTGCTTGCTGGCCATCGTCTCTTGCGCTGAGTCTTGCCTCGCTCTGGCCCGCTCCCCTCTTTGTTCCTCAGGGACTAGGCAGGGGCTAGTCTTATTTTTTAACTTGGACGTAGGAGGTGAAGCCCTGCCACTTGCTAACACATTTTTCTTATTTTCCGTCTCCCTGGACTTGTAGTATCACCGCAAACCTCAGTCTTCTCTGCCTTTCTTGTCTCAATACCGACCGCCCTACCATTTTGCTTTGAGTTCCAACTCCACAGCATCCTTTTCCTACTCCAAGTCCCCCATCGTATTCCCAACCCTCTGAAACAGCGTGCCACCCGCCAGGCTATGCTTCTTCTCAGCACCTGTGGCTCGACCCGTCTCCTTGCTCTCCCATTCTATGTCCTTGTCCCTCCCAGCATGCTAGTCCCCAGCCTACCTGGGGGGCAGGGGGTGGGGAGAGGGAGCAAGAGAACATTGCCATTCAGTGCACGGTCACCTGGAGACAAAGCCACCGGCTCTGCAAACTTTAAGAGTGTAAGTATAGCTCTCAATGCTCCTAGGAGCATGCAGACTCAAATTCAGAAGGATTAGCAAAAAGCAATGACAATTGACAAAGCACTGAACGAGGAAAATAGGGAGCACTCCTGTGACACGGATGAGATGAGTTTTAGAGGACTGGAATGACCAACGGGAAATCTTATTTCACTGAGAGACTTAAAGGACTGACTTTAAAAGTCCCATTTCCCCAGATTCTCCACATCACGGCGTGAGACACAGGCACTGAATACATCTCATTGTGCCCCACTGTCCCTGGGCAAGTGAGATTCTTAAAAGCTACAGTCCTGAAGAAGAGCGTGTTCTCCTAACGCGAGGAATTCTTCTTTTCTTCTATTCAAGGCTGATTCAGCCAAAAAATTAGTTTTTAATGGTAGGTATTTTTAGAGGTCGGTGAAATATTACTGTGAAATTGAAAATAATGACCCAATTCCTCATCTCCTTCAATAGAAGTGACACACTGAAGACTTATCTCTCTGAACAGAGAGATGAGATATCATTAGAGGTTCCTAATAACTACGTAATTCTCAAGTACTTCATTTTTTAGTGATTCTGTAAAAATAGAGAGCCTATTTCTAAGAGCATTTGGGTCATCTCTAACAGTCCGATCGTCTTTGTCACATGTCGCTTTTGGTCAGGACCAAGGAAAAAGGGACAGGGACCAGCATTTCAGCATCAGGCAGATGAGTGAGGAGCTTAAAGCTGAATTTTCAGCTGAAAGATGAATTAGGTCTGGAACATGGTGACTACAGATGATAACACTGTATTATATCATTGAAATTTGCTAAGAGAGTAGAACTTAAATGTTATCGCAGGAATAAAAAAAATATATATATATATATAATGTGTGTGTATAAAATAAAATATATAAATTTATATATTTTATATATATAATATATATTTTTATATTTATATATTTTATTATATATAATATATATATATATATTTAAGCTGAATTATATAGTATGGAAGCAGAATCAAGTAAGGAATAGAATGACTTGACTGTTCACCAGCTGAGCAGGAATCAGGGAAATAAAAACCTGATCAGATTCCTATAAGAAGCAGAGATGGTGAAAGCATTTGGGGGACCAATTGCAAGAAGAAAATAAGAGACTTGGAGACGCCCAGAAGAATTTCGTGCCTTGTTTGTCCCAGTGCCCGTTTAGGGTCTGCTAATATGTGCCAAAGAACAGGACATAGGCTTTCTCAAAGCACACTCAGCTGTGGGAAGGGGATCAGATTTTCATTTGCGAGCCCTGAGTTGCAGTTCTAATCCCACTGCCTTTTAGGCATGTGTTTGGAGCAAATCGCTTACCATCTCTGAACCCATTTCATCCCATAAATAACAACAAAACCTACTCTACAGAGTCCTTTTAGGCATCAAACGAGTTAAGGGAGCTTCGAGCGTTGGAAACCATTCTGTAGTTATTAAAGCTCGATTTCGCTAAAAGGAACATTTTGCAGGCTCTTCGAAGAAAAATCCAGCCGTTTGCTTCTTTGGAAGTGTCAGCCGCCTGCAGAAAACCAGTCGAGAGAGCTTGTATGTTCTGTTCAAGAGCTCCATGTCCTGTTTTTTCAGCTGCTAATAATGGAAATCTCTGCCAAATATGTAATAGTGCTCATCCGAACGCCAAACCTTTTCTGGCTGCCACTTTAGCCCTGAGCCAGCACACAGCCAAACAGCACACACTTTCCTGGAATATGTCAGCGTGATATCAGTCATGTCATCCCAGACTTCCCTATGCTCTGTCTTGTCATGTTACATAACAGTCTTTTTAAATAAACCTGATTTTTTAGAACAATTTAATAATTTAATATCTACAGAAAACTGGCGAAGACAGTTCAGAGTTCCCGTATACTCTGTGCCCAGTTTCCTCTGTCACAAACTTCCATCAGGAGGGCACATTTGTCACAATTAATGAGCCAATATTGAAACATTATTATTAACTAAAGTCACAATGTATTTAGTTTTCCCTAGTTTTTACCTAATTATTTTTTTTTCCATTCCAGGATCCATCCAGGATACCAAATTACCTTTAGTTGTCACGTCTCCTTAGCCTCCTCCTAGTCATAACCGTTTTTTAGACTTTTTTTTTTTTCGATGACCTTGACAGTTTGGGGGAGTGTGGTCAGGTATTTTGTAGAATGTCCCTTAGTTGGAATTTGTCTATTTTGTCCCCCCTCTCATGATTATTGGTTTTGGAAAGAGAGACCACAGTCTTTCATCACATCATATTCAGGGAGCAATACCATCACCCTCACTAATCACGGCTGAGGTTGACCTTGACCATCGGGCTGAGTTACTTGTTATCGCCCCTTTTGTACTTACTCTTCTGAAGAAAGGCCTAAGCTTAGGCCCCACAGCCACACTGATGGAGGCGACAGTTATGCCTCATCTCTTCGAGGGCGGAGTACCTACATGAATTATTTGAAATTCTTGTGCATGAGAGAAATTTCCCTTCCACCCCACTGATTTATTTATTCAATTATTTATATCAGTATGGACTCACAATTATTTCATACTTTGGATTATAATCCAATACTACTTCATTTGATTCTTTTGCTCAAATTGTTCCAGCTTTCGATATTGGCAGCTCTTTCAGTTAGCTCCTATGTCCCTTTGTAATGTCTCCCTTATTATGGGATTTTTTTTATGGTTTTGGTTTAAATTTTGTTTGTGGGTTTTGGACATTTCCTGGCACTGTAAAATACTCAAGACTCACCCTGTATATTTCCTGCCTCCATCCTAAAATCAGCCATTTTTTTCCCCAAGGATTCCTGGTTCATTTTATTGAAGAATGGTATTAGAAACCCAAATCTGAGTGCTGGGTGTGCTCGTTGTTACTGGGGTGTTGGTGCTTCTGGAAACTAAGCTGACAGAACCAGGGGATATAGGTGTACATACTAACCCTCTATTCACAGATGTCTAAAAACATTTCATTCTATAATTATCAGGTATCTATTAAGCTACACTTGAGTTCATACTGATGTCTCTAGGCCTAACCCATTATTATATGAATCACCGTGGCCTCCTCCCCTTTCTTATCTGTAAACTTCTACCCAAACAGAGAGAAACCTGGCTCTTGCCATCTGCCATCCATTTACTTGATTGTTCAATGTCAATACATAAGTATGGCAGTTCCAGAACTGTCAAACTCTGCCCCTGTGAGAAACAACTTTACCGACTTACGTACAGTTTCTTACATCTCGCTTCTTTGCCTTTAAGTCTTATGAACTCCACTCATTCACCCATTCCCTCAGCCACTCAGGCCAGCGCCTTTTCCCCTACCTCGTTCAGTGAGGCTGCTTCACACCCTGCGATACAGTTAGAGTCCCTGTTCATCGTCCACATTCCTCCCTGGTGTCCCCTGATGTCCTAAATGAGTTCTCAAACACTTACATAAACTAAGTTCCAGTTTTTGGTGACTATGAAACAAGATGTCATAAACATTCAGATGTCATAAAACGCTTCAATTTTAGCACATTTCCATGAGCTGAAAAATTCCCTTGAACTATTTGCAGTCAATCACTGCTTTCTCTCTGGTCCCTGACAGTTTTGCCTTTTCAAAAACATAATTTGTAGATGTAATCATCATAGTCCAGGGCATCTGGCTTCTTTTATTTAGCATTTTGTGTTTGAAGTTCATTCGTGTGGCTGCATGTATCCATAACCTATTCCTTTTAAGTACCGTGTGACAATCCATGGTAAAGATTCACTACGTTTTTTATGCGTTCATCAGTTGATAGATGTTGCCATTTTTTAGCTACTATGAGTAATGCTACTAGGACTATAATGAATTGAGCCTATTTTCATGTGTTTATTAACCATTTCTACATCTTCTTTGGAGAAATGCCTATGCAAATCATTTATTCATTTTTCAAAGCAGTTATTTGTCTTACCATTGAGTTGTAAAAGTTATTAATTCTATATAAAAGTCCTTTATCAGATGTTTTGCAAATATTTTCTACTAGTTGTTTTCTTTTTTTTTCCTTAACGATATTTTGTAAAGGCCAAAAACTTTGTTTTGTTGAATTCCAATTTATCAAAATTTAATGAATATGCTTTTGATGTCATATACAAAAATATTTACTAACCCAAAATTACAAAGGGTTTTCTCCTGTGTATTTTTCTAGACTTCTTATAGTTTCAGCTTTTATATTCAAGTCTACAATCTACTTAAATTATTATTATTATTATTTTTTGCAAATGATTATCCAATTGTTTCAGCTCCATTTGTTAAAAGACTATCTTTCCCCCATTGAGTTACCTTAGCACATTTGTTGAAAATAAATTGACCGTGTATATGTGGGCTTATTTCTTGAGTTTCTGCACCATCGATCTTTATGTCTATCATTACGCTGATATCAAATTGCTATTACTTTGTGCAGAGCTTTAAAATCCGGTAGTTTAAGTCTTTTAACTTTGTTCTACTGTCTCAAAAATCATGCTCTATGTCCTTTGCATTTACATACACTTCCTAGAATCAATTTATTGATATATAGTAAAAAAAGCCAGCTGAGATTTTGGTGGGAATTATTTAGAATCTCTAGATCAGTATGAGAAAATTGGCCTCTTAACAATTTTAAGTTTTACAATTCATGAACATGAGATATTTCGCACTTAATTTAGGTCTTCTTTAAATTTTTTTCAGCAACATATTGTAATTTTCAATGTATACTTAAAAATATTTTAAATATTTTGTCTTTCTGACATTACTGTAATGGAATTTTTCATTAATTACATGTTTAGATTGCTGCTAGTATATAGGAACATATTGCTGTTTGTATATTAATCTAGTATCATGTGACCTGGTTAAACTCTATTATTAATTCTATTAGTCCTTCTCTTAGACTTCTTAGGATTTTCTATACACATGATCATTTCACAAGTGAATAAAATATTTGACTTCTTCCTTTCTGATCTATATGCTTTCAGTTTACTTTTTTTTTTTTTTTTTGGTCTTACTTCACTGGTTAGAATCTTCATACTATGAATTTCCTAAACCTAAGGAAGGAAAAAAGTTAGTCTTTCACCACTAAGTATGATATCAATTGTGGTTATTTTATAGATACCCTTTATTAAATTAAAAAATTATTTGTTATTTCTAGTTTATTGGGAGTAATTAACACAAATGGGTGTCTATTAGCTGGTTCTTTTTTTGTATCTATTTAGATGATTATGTGGTTTTTGCCCTTTAGCTCTTTAATGTTATACATTATATTGATTGATTTTGAAATTTACTCGTTCTTGCAAATCCCATTTTTTCATTCTTATCAACTTTTTCACAAATTGATGAATTTGATTTGCCTATGTTTAGCTCAGAATTTCTGGGCCTATATTCATGAAAGTTATTATCCTATAGTTTTATATATTTACTTTTCTTGTGATACCTGTCTTGCTTTAATATCAGGTAATTCTGCCCTTGTTAGATAAGTAGAAAAGCATTCCCTTCTTTATTTTCTAAGTTGTGTAGAATTGGTGTTATTTTTTTATTAAATACTTAATAGAGTTTACCAGTAAAGTTACTTGGCTTTTCTACATGGAAAGAGTTTAATATAGCAGCTCACTTACTTTACTTGATATAGATCTATTCAGACTTACTATATCTTTATAAGTCAGTTTTAGAAATTTGTGTCTTTCTAGAAATTTGTCTATTAATTTTACTTAAATTGTCTAATTTGTTAGCATAAAGCTATTTATAACATTCCCTTATAGTCATTTTAATTTCTTCACGGTCTGTGTTATTGTGTCTCTTTCATTCCTGATTTTGGTAATTTCTGTCTGCCTCCATCTTTCCTCAGTCGTAGGAACTTAAACTATTTATTTTAGATCTTTCTTCCTTTTAACATAGTATTTGTAGCTATAGGTTTCCCTCTGAGCACCAACATAGTTGTGTCCCATTAATTTTGATGTGGTTTGTTCTCATTTTTTTAAATTAGTTCACAATATTTTCTAATTTCTCCAGTGGTTTCCTGTTTGAACTATGAATTATTTAGAAGTATGTTGTTTCATTTCCAAATATTTGAGGATTTTCCAGATTTCTTTCTGTTATTCATTCTCATTTAGTTCTATTATAGTTAGAGAATATGCTCTATGACTTCAGTCTTATTAAATTGATTTGTTTTATGGGCTTAGCATAAGATCCACAGTGGAAAATTTTCTGTATGCACCTGAAAATAACGTGCATTCTGCATTCGCATGTCATTTCACAACAGTTTCTAGGAGGAGCACCAAGCCCGATGTTGAAATTATAGAAAATGTTGGCAAATAGACAGTAAAAATCCTTGTGTGAGTAACTGAAAAATAACATTGGGAAGGCAAAGATAATTTTTAATAAGAATTTATAGATATATATAGACATAGCTTCTCTGTTCTTTGCCAAAACAGTAATCATCCTTTCAGCATAAAATGCCTCATTCAGCAATGATCTCCATCAGTGAACCCAGATTTTATTGTATCCCCAAAGAGCTAAAAATATATTTGCCTTTTTGCATTCTGTGCCAATATAAAGAAACACACAGAAGACTGGACTTAACTGGTTTGAAGGGCACGGGGGAATTTCATAAACGTTACAAACTGTTTTAGAAACATACAGTGCTATTCCATTTCAATGCCTTCCCAGAGCCACCACCCTTTTTTCATCCTTCCAAATGATTCAATTTTTATCTTTTAAAAAATGTTCTTTTCTCTTAACAAGAAAAATCTGTCATGGAAACAGCAGCAAATGTAAAAAGTGTGGGCAGTTACAATTTCCCAAACTCGTTAGAATTCTCGAGTTCTGTCCTGATATTTGGCTAATGACGGGAGCACTCAGGCAGAGGGCAGCGTGAGGGGGGTGTTCACACCAAGAGCATCTAGAAGAGAGGCTGAGCGTGTCGAGTCTCAGCCTGTATTTCACCGCGTTTGTGACTTGTGGTGGGAGTCGGAGAATGAGATGTAGGAGCAGAGAGGAGCCTGCTGGAGAGGAGACGAGGGCTTTCTGGATTCTTATGTAAGATACGATATGCATGTGTAGACACACGTTCATATGTGTGTGTACACACACACACACACACACACACACACACACACACACACACAGAGGCAATTATTTCATTGGAAAAGTCTTGAGACTGTCGAAAGTCTTGATTAACCAATGCAACGCTTATTCTTCTCCATTTAATCAATACCAAAGAGATTCTCTTTACCTTGGGCCCGAAAAAGCCTTCTGCTCTTTGTCCCCCACCCCCATCCTCATGCACATGGCTGTTTGGTTGCCGGCCTTCCCACTTCGTTCACCTGCATAGGTGTGTGTGGCCAGGACAGGTAGGAGGCAGAGACAAGACAGGTAGAGCATTTGCTCTATAACAAGTGCCTTCCTTCCTTCCCACCTGAGGGCCATATTTCTGGGCGTGTAGAAAGCATTGGCTTTTATCCTGATTTCCCAAACCCAACCAGAAAATTTGAATATAGACGCCCATCCTCTTTTTCAAGATGTCCAGAGGGTTACTTGAGGAAGTCACTAGTAAAACTGACTTTCCCAGGGTCACCACGTTCTCAATTCCTTTCTTGATTCTCTCGAGAGTAATCAAATACCAGAAGATCTTCGAGATCAGCGTAGTAATTTTGCCAGTGAGAAATCTGAGAGCCAGAGAGGCAGAGAGGCTTCATCAGTCTCCCCGCCCAGCTGGGGCTTGCATTGGCTTCTCCCAGGCCAACATTCTTTCCACTCGGCCACCTCCTTGCTGGATGCCAGCAAAAGAACTTTCTAGTGAAGAGGACTTTAAATGTTTACTACCGCTGTTGAAAAATGTTCCCTTAGCATTACACAGGGTTATGAGTTAGAGTTTGTACAGAGACGTTATTGCTCATTATTTATTTTTCTCCTCGTTTGAGACATCAGAAAACTGAAGGAGCGAGTGGCAGCAACTGTCGTAGGGCCTCAGAAGCACCCCGAACGCTGCCCATCGCAGAGCAAGTGCTCGGCGCAGGCTCTTCAGAGGAATGTGGCGCAAGGAAGAGCTGTCACTGCCCATTTGCGCTGAGCTCCATCCGACCGCCTGAACCTGCGGAGATTGGGGTTGCCCACGGCATTCGCAGGCTTGCGTGAGACCTGCCTTGACACCAAGGCCACACTTTGATCACTCAGTCACATCCAAGAGCATTTGTTCAGCATCTGTGCCAGGCTCCCTGCAGGGCCTTCCCTTTGTGTCTGCGACATTCACACTTGCCTGCTTCTTCTCCTGTGGCGCTTCACCCCTTCCCCAGAAAGCTCCCCAGGGCATCCCACCTCTGGGCAGCCACCGTGGGGGCCCTTTTTAGTTTCCTCCCCAGATGTTGCTCAAAGTTCAGGACCGGACTGATTTCCCATCTTGCCATCTCGGCTTTCAGAGGATCCTGTGTGAGGAGCACAGTGACCAGCAGTCAGAGCTTACAGGGGGGAATTTCAGCGCCTGTTTTCTTCCTCCAGAAGGCAGAGGGAACATTGACGAGTGTTTTTTAGGAAAGCAATTTGCAGCCAGTAATTGGAAGAGCTGAAGTGTTTTTGCAAGCCCCGGGTCTCCGATTACAGGTTTATGATTTGCCTAAAAATAAATCATTTCTTTGGGGCCTGGACTTTCGAAAGAAGAAAAATAAAGTCTTTGGAGGATTTTCTTCCAGTTTCCTAGAACATTCTGTCGATCAGGAGGGGGGACGTGGAAAGGCAAGATGGAGTTTTTAGAATCCAGCACTATTTTCCCTCCGTCCGCTTACGAGCTCGCGTTTCCCCAGCCACACACGCGAATTCCATTGTGTGACTCACTCCGACAATTCATTGTCTCTGAAACCAAGATGAAGCCCTCTCGCAGTGCTGGCGTCACATACTGTGTGTACAGTTGGAAATTCTTCCTCACGGATCCAGCGCATCGTATGGATGCAGTATTTGTGTCCCCGTTGCCATGGTAACCGGAAAGGTTCACGCCTGTGCCACACACAACAGCGCGGCTGAGCGATAAAATATCACAGATACGGGCGTGTGGGTGCCTCCGAACACGTTCTTTTCACATATGGATTAAAACATCTCAGGACCACTGCCTTAACATTGTCCACAACGAGCATGTAGGTTTTACCTTAAAAGAGTATCTTTAAAATAATCCCTTTCTCTTTAAGCTGTAACCTGACGGCCATTTATCTCCAAAGACAGATCATCGAAAGCATGAGAAAGGCCTTTTCTTTTTTAATATGGACGAGACATCGCAACGAAAATAAAACTTAAGCATGCCGTTTTCTTCCTGAAAGACACCGTCTTTTTCAAATCCCCCCTTGCAATCCATGTATACGGGATAAGAAAGTATTTTTCCCAGTTTGTTTAAGAACTTGGTAAATAAACTCAGGCAACGCCAGACAGCGCCAAGATGTTAAACATTGACTGGCTGTAAGAATTCAAACTCTTCTTTGTGTTGGCTGCTGGCCCTCGGGTCCCTGACTAACCTTTTTTATTTCCTCGTGTACTTTGACCTGCGAGGTGGGTCTGAAGGGTTTATCCTCAAAAGTCACAGTAAATAGAAGCAGAGAAAGTAATTCTCACAAGGCCTAGAACCATCTCGGCGTTGGATAAAAGAGCAGCTCGCCTCTTCTTTCTTACATTTCCAAGTGCACAGGGAGGATGAGTAAGAAGCCTTATTGAGTAATTTCCCTGTGCCCCTTGCTGATTTCATTAGGATGCCAGAAAGAGGATTAACATACCCCTCGGGCTGTAATCCTGGCTTAATTTTTAACCTCTAACCGACCACCTGAATTCTCCACTGCCCTGTCTTTATTTCAAGATATTTCCACGTAGGAAACAAAATAAAAACATAATTCTCGCAATCCATGGAAGCATTTGTTTCCTGCCTTTGATGCCTTCTCACATCTTATTATACACAAGAATCAAAAATATCTCAAGCTCCATAACCTGGCCCTTCTTCTGCCATCTGGTGGAGAAAGTGGGAGGCAGGAAAGTGAACTCATAAGCCGAGTTTCCTCTTCACTGGGTCTGTAAACGCATCGGTCAGCAAATGTTTATGGGGCTGTTACTATTATTATTATTCATCGTTTTATTCAAATGGTACTCACGGCGGCATTTGGTACCATTACGCACCATACTCTTTGAATTAGCCAAACTCAGGCCCTGTTTCTGGAAGGGCTGTGAAGTGTTACATAATTCAAAGCTCCTCTACCCCCGAGTTATTTTCCAGGATCGATTCAGCACACAGGACGAGGCCGGGACTCTGGAAAACAATGGGCTTGCCGCTTCGCTCCTCTTAGTAGTAACCTGCCTCATAATGATCCCCTGCCCCTCCGACGTTCATGCTTTTTGTGCATTTCTAATGAGAAGGAACGAAGGGGCAGAGAGAGGGTGGGGGAAGGAGACACTCTAACGCCTTACAAAGCGGAAAATAAAGTTCCAGACACAGTTTTCAGCAAACCACGTTGAGAGTCCCCGCAAGATCTCCAGCTGAGAAAAAAAATAAGCCTGTGCGCTGCCTCCACTTCGATCCGCTCCTGATTTACGGGCTTCGGAGAGGAACAGCATGTGAGAGTAGAGATGCTGGCGGAACCGCCACAGATCAAGGAGAGGGACACCTCCCCGAATCAGCTTGAAAACGACACTCCCAGCCTCGTTTGAATTGGCTGAGGATAGTCAAATCCGAGTTCTCGTCTTCTCGCCCCAATCCACAGAGGAGAGGCAGCCAGAAATCTAGGAGGAGATGCTGTGGCCGCTATTAAACGTCCTGATCACTTCAAGGAAATGGGGCTCTTCGTGCCCAGGAATTCTGGACGAAGGCCCCGGAGGCAGAAGGACCACACCGTTCTCTGATAGGAGGGGTTTCGGCTCGCACTGCGCTGGGAAGGATGCTGAAATCTTAGGAAGGTCCTGCATCCTGTCCCAGAGCCATTGCCGTGGCACAAAGAAGCGATGCGGGCGTAACCAGGTGCTCGAAGCGAACGGAGCCATCGGAGGGGATGCGGGGCGCAGTCAGCCCCCATCCCTGCTGCCTGCCTCCTCCCTCTGCATCCTCCGGGCTCGAACCTGGGATGAGCAGTCAGCCAGAAGCATCCCCAGCCTTCGAGCGGGGACAGAGGCTCCTCGTGGAGCTCCTCTGGTTATAACCATCAATGGGTATATGTCAAACAGTCACTGGATAGGTGACGTTTTTCTAAACGAAATGTATGTATTAGTCAAAAATAGGTTTTATAAATATATATACCCTCTGGGATTCTTGTAGCTGATTCTTTACTCCAACCCCTCCCCCTGCCCCCCCCCCACACACACACGACTGGGAACGCACGGAAGAGGACCTGCCAGCCCCCAGGATCCTTAAAAATCAACTCACGTCAGTCTAAACTCATTTTCCATCGAAATGGTGCCCACGGCGGAAGTGCCGTGGACCCAGACGACAGCAAAACATCCTGAGACCCTACCCAAAGGGAGATGTTTCTGGAAGACATCTAAAGTACGCTGTCTTTTTGACGTTTTCTTTAAAAATCGAAGACCTTACAGAAGGCACGCCTTTCAAACGCTGCCCGATTAACACTTGACCGCGTACGTTCTAGATGGCAGGCTGCGTGCCAGCATTTGGTGACGGTGACGCAGACAACGAGGAAAGGGTGACCTCTGGGAGCCTAGAGACCCTGCTTTCCCTCCTTAGTTATGCTGATGACAGGAAGCCGGAGAACAAAGGACTGGACGAGAGAATCGGGAGCAACAACCACGCAGACACCTCCGACTGGGCTAAATTTAGCAAAGATCTCAGGGAAGCTCTGTCTAAATGTAAAAAACATATAACAACCTAGCAGTGCCCGCTGCAGAATGGGCAGACATGGCTCAGCAACTATTCCACGAAAAAGACTTTCTGGTTTGAGATGCCGACGTAGGGGGACCATGTACTCAGCTCCCCCAAAGCCGGTGCAGTGCTGGGGCGTACCGTACAGGCAGACTGATCTAGAACAAAGTGGCAGCCGCCCTCTGCTAATCTGGGGTGGTTCTTCTGATATCGGACCGATGTGTTTCTCACTGGACACAGCGTATTAGCTGGGCTGTGGATAAACCCCTGTGCGTTTCTAAAGAGATCCATTCAGATGCTTATGGGCTGGAAACCAGAAACTGGTCAGCAGCAGCTGTTTATTGGACGCTGCTTCCCTTGTCACTGATTTCGGTGCTGGGGGTCGATCATAAACAAGACACAGCAGGTCCCTGTTCACATGGACATGACTGTTGAAGGTGAGCGGTGAGTTAAGAGGATAACTGTTACATACCGAGACATGCTGCTTTAAAAACCTCCCAGACCACGTCTCGGGAAGCCCATTAAAAGGTAACTAGAGACGAGTTATTCAGGCTGGAAAGGCCACGATGGAAAGGACACACAGGTGTCTTGTTAAAACGTGAGAAGGGATTTTCTGGAGGAGAGTGACCGAGCAGAACCGTGAACAACAGAACCGCGACGCTTGGCTCCTGATAAACAGAATCATGACCAGTGAGGGACAGGCCGGGGCAGGACCAGCCCGACATCAGATGAAACCCCCTAGGAAGCTTGTCACTCCAGAGAAGATGGAGGCCAGGTTAGAAGGAGCAGCATCCTTCACCTACCCCCTCCCCAAAGCTGGACCTTCGCCACCCCGGTCGTATAGGGGCTGGAGGCCCGCGATGGCGGGACCACCTCTGTGTCCCCCTGGGTATCTCCTAGGTGCCTCTGTCAGCACGTCTCACTCCGCCCACTTCTCCAGGCTCTGAGCAGCTTTATAAACTCCCCCGAAACCAACCTCTCCGGCCTCTCAGCCTCAACTCAGGGTCTCGTCATTTCCCCCCGGGTCCTTAGTCAGGCAACATTTCATTGCAAGTGACAGAAACCCAACCCGACTTGCTCCGCCCAAAAGGAATGTGTCGGCATGTGAGGCTGGCAAGGCCATCGGATGCTGGACTCAGACACAGCTAGACCTAGGTCCCAGATTCCAGAGCCTCCAACAATGTCAGTAAAGCTCCGTTTCCCCATCTTTCGGTCCGTTTTCCTCGACGTATCGGCTTAACGATCAGAGGTCCCCTCCATGTCACAGGAAAGACGACCTCTGAAAGCCAAAAGGTGCATCCTTTCATCTTAGGGGGTGAGGGGAAGGAAATCCTATTTTAGGAGCCGTGTGTAACATACTGGGAGAAGCCTGCTCAGTGCTGCTCGGATTACATGCCCACCTGGATCTGTCTCAGTTAACGGGGAGCAGGGTGCTGATGCCGTCTGGGTTTGGGTCCTATGTCCACTCCTGGGTGGGTGAGCTGGGAGTTGAGGCTGGGCAATTCTCTTCAAAAAAGCAGATGCTAGACGGACCAAAAAAATAAAAAAATAAAAAAATAGATGTCGTCTACAGTTACACTATTTAGTACCATCCCAAATGTCCCATGACTCCCCCAGCCGTGCCTTTCTCTGCTGGAGGAATAATCTTCCGAAACGGCCACTGTCATTCTCCGCCTGACCTCCTGACAGCCTGCAAAGTGAAGTCAAAGCTCGTTAGACTCTGGCTCCACAGTCGCCTCTCAGTCCGATTTCTCCGCAGCCCGCCCTCACGGCCAAAGCTCCAGCCACTACGAATTGCTTGAAATTCCCCAAACCTGTGAGATGATTTCATGCCTCAGCCTCTACACACAGCATCCCTTCTTCTACCCTCCCCCATCCCCATGGACCTTTTTTCAAGAGTCAACCCCCCCTCGCTCCCTTTCCAAGCCCGTTCTTCTCCCCTCGGGTCGGATCCACCCGCCTGTGCCCTGTGCACTCCTCTGTCTCGTTGGCACATTTGCTCGCAAGCCACGTGGGCTCTGATGACCTGCGGGCTCCTAGAGGACAGGGCGTGAGCCTTCCTCATCCTCCTGTTCCTGGTAATTGCCTGGCAGATGACAAGTGCCTGATGAGCTCTTTTCAGAGCGTGACAGAGGAAGGCAGAAAAGGAGAGAAGAAAGGGAGGAAAAGGACACATTTCCCGGGGCCCGCCTTGTCCTCCAGATAAGAAACCCATTTGAAAACCGTGTGCTGGGGACAAGGTCCCGGCGCGGCGGTCTCAGTCAAAGTAACGACGAATGGAATTTGGGACTCGGTCGCTTTGAAAGGCAGGTAGACGCAGGGAGCTTGGGAAGCGGGGACACAGAGGCCTTGGTGGTGGCCTGGGCGGTGCGGACCAGGGCGGACCCCCACTCATCCCGCCCGCAGGAGAAGCATCATCTCAGTAAACACACTTCGGGCTCGCGCCCTCCTGGGCAGCACGTGGGGAAGAGAATCACAGAGGTGACCGAGTCTCTGGGAAAGCCCTCCGGGGCCTCGGTCTGCGTGGATTGTAATTACCCCTGCACCCAGGAGCCCGCACCCAGGCGCAGCCGCGGTCCCGAGGGGACTGTCCCTGTCTGAGCGCGGTCATCTCCAGGGCCTGACATCACACCCACCATGAAGCACCAGAGCCAAGCACAGCTGGGCGTTGCCATGGCAACCTGCACTGGCTGTGCCCGCAGACTTGGGAACACGAGCATTTTATCAGGGGTCATTCAGGGCAAAAGGCTTCATTTGCATGATTTCCTGTAAAATCCTATTATTCCAGGTTACACTCCATCGCCATCTACGCAGCTCCTCTGAAAGGAACCAGAAAAAGGGGTGATGGGGGAGAGTGGCAGTTAGGAGCTTCAGGTAAACGGGAAAGCAGTTTTTTACAAATGAGAAAAGCGTTTCAGTGTGTGGGGGGTGTAGGGTGAAGAGGCCTCCAGGGTTCTCTGAAGGCAGAGACTTCTTTTTCTGGAAAGTCTTTCTATCGTCTGTGCCCCGTGGCCTGCGTCACGCTTCAGACTGCCAGGCTTCTTGGGTCCTGTGATCTGCTCGATACTTCTCAACAGATCTGACTCCACTGCTTTTTACTGTTTCTTTATAAATTTTATTTCAACACGAGACCCACCTTCCTAACACCGTCTGAGGGTTGCTGCCGACTGTGGCACAGTCTTGCACGGGTCTCTAGAATGAATTTCTCTTGCACAACTGAAGCTTGCTGCCCGTGGATGAATCCCACCCCGTTTCCTCCTCCCGCCCCTGGCAACCACCTTTCCGCCGATTCTACGATCTCGACGATTTTAGATACACCTGTTAGGTGTATCCAATCACGTGCTATTCGCCTTTCTGCGGTTTGGCCTCCTCCTCCTCCTCCTCCTCCTCAGCTGCTGAGTCTCAGACGCCTCACATCCCAGACTAACCTTTCCTCCCCAGCTGTACCAATCCAGGAAATGGTATCTTCCATCACTGCGTAAGCATCGAAAGCTCCAGAAGAGCCTCTCTCTTACGTAACTGTGCCTCGGAGGAGGACAAGGAGAGGTTCAGCCCCAGCCAGTGTCTTTCTGAAGCCCAAGCCACCGGCATTGCGGGCCGACCTGGGGCTGATGGACAGCGATTGCCTCTGAACTGTGATAGCACGAGTCACCTTGGGGAAAGGGCCTGAGAAGGTCGTTCATTCGCCGACAGCTCCGCTGTCAATAATTGGGGATATCAACTGTTCAGAGGCAGTCCCACCAATGCCCCGGCACACACCCAAGCTTCTAAACCCCTGCGGCCTAACGATCGCTCATGGAGGCTTTCCGGAATGTTCACAGATCCTCTCGCGACCAGAAAGCTCAGAGATGACAGCTGAGAACTGGAGAGGAAGAGCAAAGTCAACCTTAAGTCTCCTACGTTAGTTTAGTGCAGTCAGGAATACGTGAAACGCTCCCCTCCTCGGAGACCCACCTGCTAAGTGAATGGAACATGGGCTGTCATTGAATTAGTTCCCGATTTCACTGGCATTTTACACCATCCTCCCAGACAGCCGTGATTGACTTCAGATGACTCAACGTGGGGCAGTAGCCGGCAAGTGGGCGATGCTCCACGCTTTGCTTATACAAAAGATGCTACAGCTTGGCTGCAGCATCTTTTCTAAAATATATTTTCCCTCTAGTAATGTTCCCCAGAACCCCTGGAGCTAGAACAAGTCGATTTTTGTGTCCAATTCCAATCTTCCAACTGTAGAACGAAGGTATCTCTATTTTAAACCGTTCCATCTCTTACCTTAGGGTTGAGTGGCACAAAGCAGGAGACAGGTGAACTAAGACAATCCGGTGAATGGTCCGGGCGTATCCCCCAGGGTGAGAGGCGATCAGAGATGCGGGTTCAGTGCAGACTTCCTGCCGAGTGGCGGGGGCCAACACACAGCACCTCTGGCAAAGCTTCAAGCCCAGAAGATGCCACCTGAGGGTTATGATGCTCCGAGGGTTTTGCAAGTTGCTGTTCTTGCCCTGGAGAAGGGGAGCAGGCTAGGTTAGGTTTGGAAAACGGGGTTAAGCTGAGGACTTACAATAAGAACATGTAGGCCTATGCTGTGTGTAGGAGAGAGGCGGATAGGAGGTTTAACTGCTGGTTTTATACCCATGGCTGCTGCCCGTCGAAAGGGGTGCCGCTGCATGGTAGGTCAAACACTTCTAAACAGATTCCCATTCAGGAAGCGCCCTATTTCAGGAGGCGAGTCTTCCAGCTCCCTACATCAACGCGTATACAAGGAATCATAATTAAAAGGGACAAAGCTCTGAGGACAGGGCTTTCATAGTCAACTCCCAAAGGCTAGACCAAAAGATTGGATTTAATCATGAATTATTGTCCCTAACCCCCAGCTTTCTCTCCTAAGGTGTATTTACAGTTAACTCTCATGAAGATTCTACAAAGTGAGGAACTTGCTTGGGTGACCGAATAAAAATGGTATTCATGCACAAAGTTAATCCCTTGTAACCTGAATTTTAAATTCCCTTTATCCGGAGTCCATGGGATCATTTCTGTGTGCACCGCTAACATAAACTTGGTGTATGTAGTGTCGTAAGCGGAACATATAAAGATCACATCTGAGCAAAGCGAATGTCTTAGACACAGTAATGAAGGTAAAGGAGAAGGGAATTAAAAAACAATTCAATAAGCTGGAAATATGTTTTTCAAATCAGTGGTACTGTGTCCTCCTATCTATGCTCCTCCATCGCTTATTCCTGGCTCCTAAGTAGGAAAACGATTGCTGTGCTACATGACCCAAACAACGACGCATTGATACCACGACTGTTTGAACATGGACTAATTTAATTAACTTGTCTATTCCATCCTAAACAATTAAAAATTAAACAATTCTGGTCTGAATTCAAGACCCAAGCTGCCTGCAGACACGTCTCACGAAGATTCTCCTCTTTCGTGTTATTAGCTCTTGTTATTAGTTCTGAGGAAAATCCTTACAGCCACTCTCCCAGGCCTGTCTCTCCTCAGTTCCTGAAGTAACAGCCCCCTTATTCTGCTCCCAAAAGCTGTCATACTTGTCGCTGAGCACTGGGCCTGTGAAAGACAAAACAGCGAAAAGTATAATTATTTTGACTTTTTGGCACAGGTAAAACTTGAATGATCTTTTATTCCCTTTTTTTAAAGACGTATCCATTTGAGTGTAAATTTACGCCAACACCTGAACCCTGGTTTCACATTTCTTTTCGTCCTGTTTACTTCAAATCACCTGATTCTGTGCCTCTCGCTAATATACGTGCCTAAATGACATGTGACCTGAGTGTGAGACCCTCCATTCTTTAATCGGATGAAATGGTCCAAGTGTCCACTCACAAGAAATCTTTATAGGCTCAGTGGGAATCAACAAGAGCCAAAGCTTGAAGAGACCCCTAAATCCCGGCCATCACCGGTGCTGATTAGCAAAGAGATCTACAAATAAAATTTCGAGCTTGATCTGTACAGGGTAATAATTTTGAATTGTTCTCATAGAGCCTAAAACTTCAGATTTTTAAGGGCCTCACAGACATCACCTTTGATTTCTGCAGCATCTTAGTAGGGTCTTTGGAGTCTGACATCCTGGCTCTCGAGCACAGATGGGAACACTAAGGTTAATAAATATTGTATTTATTCTGGGAATGCATTAAGCCATACTATTTGTTACTTCATTTTTATTTCATTTTCAAGGACCCCAGGTTCATAGGAATAAACTGATCACGCATCAGACCAAGGTACACTATTAGCATTTATCTGAGGAAGGTCCTCGATTTCTTACTTTTCTCCTCTTGTCCCATCTCCAACCCCATGTCCCTCCCTACCCTACTGGACAAGTGTATACAAGTCCTTGCTGTCCTTCCACTTTTACCATATGTAAGGGTACTAAGGGTACGCAATTCTGAACGGGAAGTGTGTCCCTGGAAACATACCCCAGAGAAGAGCTTATACACATTCGCAAGGAGCCATGATCCTTTTGCTTCTCACAGGGATGTTTGGGGGCCGTGAAGAGTTTGGAGCCACCTCCTCTCATCCTAAGTAAGTAGAAATGTCAAATATAGCTTGTGAACAGGACGGAATACTATGTAAGAGTCAGAGGCAATGAATTACATTCACATACAGTAACGTGAAACAGAATGAGATCCAGAGCACCGTGTTCAAGCCAGACACAAAGAAACAATGCTAAGTCTTTCTCAGATATGTGTTTGTTTATCTCTCATTTTTAAGAAAAAAAATATTGGGCATAGTTTAGGAATGAAGGAAAGGAAGAAAAGTAAAACATGCGAGGGTAAGAGAGAAGTTAAACAGCGGGGTCTACAGATAAAAATGACTGACTATGCTCCGACACAGGGCTAAGTTCTTTCCATTCATTCTTCATTCGAACTTACAACACCCTTACAGGAAGAAACTTTCATTTCTTCTACTAAGAGTTGAGGCAAAGGAGGCTCTGAAAGGCCGAATATCTCACCCAAAGGTTCCTTGCAAGGCAGTGCAGATCCGGTTTACGAGGGCAGGACGCCTGGCCCAAGCCTCACCAGGCAGTGAGAAATCACCCTAAAAGCAGACCATTCCTTAGAAATTCTCCCATAGTTGGGGTTCTCTGTTGGGGTCCTATGCTCAGCTGTTGACTGTCAATTATTTCTGTTTCTTGGATTCCGAGAAGTGGGTATTAGAAGGAGAAGACACAAGTATAACAGACGTTGATAGTCGTATTCTGCTCTGACAGATAAATGCACCTGCATCTGGTTTACACGTCAGTGTTTCCTACATTTGCTTACCATCGAGTGACATCCGAGAAACACAGGAGCCTCGGTGCACTGTTAGCATCCGCTGCTGGATGCGGAAAGGTGAGAAAATCGTTGCACAATGGGGTGGCTCCTCTGCGGTCGTCGCTGTTCCTGACAACCTGGTTCGACCCCACCTGCCACCTCTCTCAACTCCGTAGATTGTTCTCAATAGATTCTTAAGCTCCTGGCGATACGTGTTCTGTTTCTTAGACATATGAACTATTCTATAGTTGACCTTGAAAATATTAAAGAACAGTGTTAATCAACCAGAATAATCGACTACATTTCCATAAGTAATTGATGCGATGCCTCCAGGTTCCCAGAGATTACATTTACCAACGATGAAATTCCATGTAAATGTGTGTGCGTGTGTGAAAACAAGCCACAGATCTATTATTTATTTTCTTTATAATCGCTCTTGGAAAATGTCTTGTGAGAGCTCTAGCAGAGACGGCACGAGAACTGTTTCTGATCAATAAAAGAACAAGGAGAAGGACGGGCAGGGTGACGCCACTGACACCACTGAATGACAGCGCTTCTCATTTTCCCATTAAATGTGTTCAGTGTGCAACAGAGAGAAAGGAACAGACCATGTAACGGGAAGCCACAGAAAAAATTATGGCCTAACGATAATCTCACATCAATCCTCAGAAGCTAGGGGGAAAAAAGAAATTTTGAGGGTGTGGTAGAAGGCGGGGATCGAATTGGTCTCAGAGGAACTTTGAGATTCACACCTCCGGAAATCCAAAAGGAATTGAACAGAAATAACAGAAGGCATAGCCAACACTTTCCATCACTTGGAAATTTACTAATCCCTATTATAAATACCTTTATGCTCTACTAAGGAGACTAATTAAAGAATTCCACGTGGAATCCACTTCTTCATGTACAGTAATGATTATGTTCCCAGGGTTACGAAACTCTAAAAATTTGATGAAAATCATGAACCATTTTTTAACAAAATGTACACACATGCATGCATCCATTTACATAAAATTACAAGAATTCCTAAATCTAAAACCCAAGGACTGAGACTAGAAAGACCAAATTGATAGGCTGCGTAGCAACTCAATCTAAATTTCCTCTACTGGTTCTTTTTATCGAAATTCCTAAGAAACATCCTGACATCTGCCCGTTTTCGCAGGTGCTCACATGTTATAGAAAATGAAAACCGATCACCCTCCTTCAGGCAAGGACCAACTCCGAGAGAATTCGATTTTGTTAATTTTACCAGCGCTGCCACTGAACCTGCGTTGTCACGTCAAAGCCACCGGCTAACTCTTTATGCGCTAGAGACGCTCGGAAACTCTGACTTAACGTGATGAAACGGAGGGGAGTTCATTTCTTTGCTCAGAGAGACATGGGGGAGACTCATTTGCAAATCTGTCTGGTTCTCAAGTTCCTGCTGTTAATTAATCTCCTGTGGGGCTTCCTGACAAACGAGCTTGCAGGCGTTCATGACAAGCTCCACAGTCCAAGGCCTGCCTCATTGGAAAACAGCCTGCAGGTGTTCGTGCCGCCTGCCTTTTCGGCAATACCTGCCTCTCCCACCTCTTGACAAGTCTCGAGATCCAGACGGGTCGTCCCCAGTCCCCCGTCCGCCCACCCTGAGTCCTCCCATCCCCATGGAAAACAGGCCAACATGGCAGAAGTCGAGGTTTTCAGACTGTCAACCGATCTGGATTACTCTTTTTCGGATAAAAACACTTGGTAAAGTGATCTTTCTAAGGCTGTTATGATAATTATATCCAGCAGTCCTCGGAAGGCTTATTGAAATTGAGGCAATTTTCCTCCATCCACATCCCCGTCTGCTCTCCGTGTTCCTGTGGCTGCTGTTTGGAGCTGTAAATCTAGTTTGGCTTAATGGATGATAATGAGCCAAGTGTCCTTGCTTTGTCTCCCCCATAACTCAGCTGTCGATCATAGAACAAAACCTCGATTTTGTCTGTAGACATGTGCTGGCCGGCGTGTGAGAATTTCAGTTCGTATTGATACGAAAGTGGGTGGAACTGCTACGAGTTGCATATAGGTAACTGAATTTTTTAAAAAAATTTTTTCTTTCAAGTGACTTCAATCCCTGATTCGTTTTTAATTGGGAGAAAGACTATCAGGTACACGATCTTCCACGAGAACTGTATTTTGACAGACACAATTTATAGTCTGTTAGCTTTCTTAGGCTGTGTTTAAGCAGCAATTTCCATTATCTGTTAAACTGATGTGCTTCTTCTTTGACTTCCAGACAAGCTTTATGCTTATTTTCAAACTCTTTAGGGCATTTTTTTTTTTCTGTTGCTTTAAAGTACAACAGATTACAAAGTACGTCCTTGCCTTCGAAGTGAGTTAAGCCCAGTACCTGCTTCATAACAAGCAGGGAGCCCAGGAAATGTCCAAAAAGTTCCACAAAAAGGAACAGACCTTCATGTTTATGTGGCTTTCCAGGGCCTTTCTGAGCCATCTCGGAATCCAGGACAAACGACAATTTGTGGCTCTCAGCGCTGTCACCCCCAGGTGACCCTGTCTGCTAAATCTGGGCAGAGAACGAGGGTCGGTCAGGTGCCTGAGTGTACTGGGTTGAATAATGACCCCCGCCACCACTTCATGTCCTCTTGGAACCTCCGAATGTAGCCTGAAGTCATTAGTCGAGACCAGGTCGTACTGGGTTAGAGTGGGCAGTAAATCCATACCATGTCTTTGTAAGAGGAAAGACAGAGACACGAGGAAGAGGCAAGGATTGGAGAGATGCAGCTACAGGCCCAGGATTACTGGAAACCTCCAGAAACTAAGGAGAGGCCGGGCTAGTTCTTCTGTCCACCCTTCAGAGAAAGCGACGGCCCTGTCTATACCTTGATTTTAGACTTCTGGCCTACAGAACTTTGAGAAGATACATTTCCGTAGTTCATCAAAGTGGCCTTCAAAATGAATGCTCTGGGGAGCTTGCGAACAGTGTTATGGAAGAGGAGCAACGAGAGCTAAGACAGTCCGGACACTCGGGACTCCGGGGTACAGCACTTTCAGCAGTTGGACTGTGGGCAGCAGGTGAGAAGGGGAACTGGAGAGCCAGGCCACAGTGACCAGATAGGGGGTGACCTTGTCTCAGGGGAAAGGGTGATGACTGCTGAGGGGGTGAGGAGAACCCAGACTTGGCTACGGCTGGGTTAGGGAGGAAAGAGCAGACTTCGGGAAGGCACTGGCCCAGGAGGCCCTCGGGAAGCCGTCAGTCGCCCCAGCCACAGTAGCACACGCAGACCCAGGACCACTGGGCCCGGCCTGGGCATAGCTCAACGGTAGCAAATGGAAGGGTTTTTACTGCGGATTATGGAAAGTGTTTTTTTGCTTGGAAAATGCAAGGTCAGGACCAGAGTCCAGATTTCATCCCGCACAGGGGCTATGGCATCAACGAGACGCGAGTTCACATCCTGGCCCCGACGTTTTCGGGTCGCTTGGCTCTCATAGTTTAACTAAATGCTGTGGGCCACGGTGTCCTCATTGAAAATGGGAGTGAGAACATGCTCAGTCTATAAAGCGGTCGTAGGCATAGCTGAGGTAACATGTCAAGCATACGGAAGGTGATCGTTAAAAATTAGTCTGGGCCCTTCCATTTCTCACACCCAGGGCATTAAATAGGACTTGGCCTCTTTCTTTCACAGTTGTCTTCCTAAGAAGCAAGGCCAAGCATAATAGCCAAGGACACGAGGAGATCATGTTTGGTCATTTACATTTCTACGGTAATAAAATTAATATACTATTTCCTGATCAAGAATATTGGATGATCAAGAATAATTTTTTTTTGTAAGGACGTTTAAGTTCTACTCCCTTAGCAAATTTCAATTATATAATACAGTATATTAACAATATGCATTATAATATACTATGTGCTGTCATATACAATATACTGTGTATTATAATACACAATATGCTGTATACTGCAATAGATAATATACTGAATTGTGATAAATATATTTGTAATACATTTATAATTTACAATGCATTTATGCAGCATATTATAGAGAGAGAGTCACTAAGTGTTACATTAGGTGCATTATTAAAGGATATTTTCTAATGGTCTTGTACCTACTTCCAGGAATCTTCCAGAAGGCGTGGATTTAACTGAGAGGCGGGCGCCAGAGCCCGGGGTGGGGAAGGCCTGAACTCCTCGCAGCTCCCAGCCTCTCTCCCGGGGCTGAAGCGCTGGCTGGCAGAGCGCGGGTTGAAACGGGGCCCGCGGACACGCGGCTTGGAGTGGCCCCAAACAGCTGGGACCAGACGTCCTGCCGGCGGGAGCGGGAACCGTGGAAACGTTACCCTGCTCTGGTCCTATGAAGTCATAAATTCTTTCCAAGCGAACACCTCTCCACACAGACTCTTCCGGGCCCAAACGCTCAAGGTGTAGAAAGTCGTGGTTGTCCTGTCTGGATGCAAACGGAGCCCTCACGCTGGAGTCTCTGCCGGCTCCACCACGCTGGGCCCCCGGGGTCTCCCCTGCGCAAGGCCCCCCCTTCCCTCTCTTCAAAAGGACGAAACTAGCCCGAGACCTTGCTTCTAGTTTTTTGTGTTTTGTTTTGTTTCGAGTTGAGCTTTTCCCAGAGAAAGGCTTTACACGATAATAATTCAATTATGAAGGCGCAATTGAGAACATTTGCTTTGCTGAACTGGGTGAAGTGAATGGGCATCACGTTTGGCTTTCTGCTTTCTGGAAAGGAAAAGACAGAAAAGAAAATGGAAGGGAGGAGGAAAGGAGGAGGAGAGAAGAGAGAAGGGAAGGGGTGGGGGAAGGGAAGGGAGAAAAGGAAAACTAATGTGGGGGAGGGGAGAATGTGGCCGAGCTCCCGTTTCAGGGCATTTGGCACACAGGCTCACCCTCCTTTTGTGCTCCCTGGTCTAAACTCTTCACCCCTTTCTTCTTACCTACCAAAGGGTGAAATGCTGTGACTGACAACCTCTCAGCGCTTAAAGGAGGCCCCACAATTCGATGCCGGAGAGTCTGCCTAGAAGGAATTACGTCCAGGATGACAGCAGACAACACGTAAAATACACGCCCAGTTTGTCACTGTCCTCGCAACTGCCCCTGGGGCTGCCCCTGGATGTCATTTTTATCTTTGGGAAAAAGGAGACTGAGAGAGATTAAGAACGTCACTCAAGCCCCTATAGGTCATAGAACCAGCATCCAAACCCAGGCGGGTGATCCAGTGCCCGAGTCTTTAACCACATTGTCACCAGCCACACCGTGCCCCCTAGAATGGAGGAAAGGAAACGAAATAGTCTCTGCTGGCACGAGTCGGCAGCCGCGCGTGGGCCCCAGTCCTTGGGGACAGCATCGGAAGGGCTTTGCTTTCATGCAAACCGTATACTCTTATTCTTCATGTCCCCTTAGATGGGAAGAGGTTTCCACTCCACTTTTAAGGAGGAAAAGGGTGAGGGACACCCCTGCTTCTCCGCCTCCTTCTCTAACCTCTCCCCAGAGGACAAGGAGTGACTGTCCCACGTGGGATCCTGGGAGAGGGACCCAAGCGCTCGGCTCCACAGTTTGATGTCTCCTCCCCACCTGTCCCCGACATATTCCTTTGTCTCCTCATGTTTGTGAGTGACCATCCAGAGCGGTGATCGTCCCTGGGGACGGGAGGCCTGTGTTGGTCCTGCTGTGGGGACCCGGAGGGCGAGAACTTCTAGCTCTGTGAGAGCTTGGGCAGGCCCATGTGTGTGACGCCGGATTTTCCAGTCGCTTCCATCCATGAGAAAAATGATGGTTTTATCTCCATCTCTCTGTCTCTTCGGCCTCGGTGCTCAGTGTCCTCAACTCTCCATTTCCCCAGCTTCACCGTGGGACTCTAATGCCCGCTTCATAGGCCTGGTCCCGCGGGGGGACGAGGGGAACTTTGAACCTCTCTGCGCTTGGTGACATTCCATTTCTTCACCCTTTTCTCCTCTCAGTCATGATCCAACTTTTAAGAACTGTCTTTAGTAAAGAAAGATGCATACATCTGCCATCCTGTAATCCCTCGTTGCAAAGATTTTACTTCATTTTTTAGAATATCTCATACGTTTGGAAAATAAAACCAAATTGGTGTAAATAAGAAGTGTCACTGAGCCGGTGTCTTCTGTAGATTGGGTCTTTGTGTCTTAAATTTCCAAATGTATTGATCCCATTGGAAGCATCTATGTGATTGTTCTCAGCCGTATATAACTTTCTAATAATTGCATGATTAGATTATAACGATTAGGCTCTTAAAAGGAGCCCCAAAATAGACATTTGAACATGTAGAATAAGTTAAACCTTTTACACTTCAAAATTGACTATTTCAGCTTCAATTCGGTATTCCATATTTTTTAAAGAAAGTGAGACAGAAATAAAATATCTTAGGACTTGAGGAAAACTCACTTACCGTCCAGATTTCATAAATCCATTCTTTCACATTTGTTCGGATGAGACAGCTAGAATTTCAGCCCACGGAGGCAGGGAACGTTGTTTACCCAGTGGGCCGCCATTCGATGTCTGCTCGTGCAGAAAGATGGCAAAAACCATCCACTGACCACTGAGAAGTGCACATTTCTCACTGATGGGCAGTTCCCTTCCTTTGGGAGTAAAAGTGACAAACTGGGATGTGACGTTGGAAGCAACAAGTGGCCAGCCCGGCGAGCAGATCCTGGCAGCTCTGCCTTTAGGCTCAGCACTTAAGGGGTGACCTGCCACCGCAGATGACACTGCTGCAGGGCAATGGAAGACAGGGTCACAGCGGCTGTGCCTCAGGATGTGATGAAGCAGCTCACAAAGGCTGTTCCTCAGGATGGGACGAGTGTTGAGTGGAGCTTCATGGAGGCAGGACTCAGTAGGGCAGGTGTGGGGAGGGATCCTCTTGATTCCTGGCTCCAAACTGGGGTTCAGAGATGTCAACAGTAACGGGACATGATGCAGGGCCCCGCCGAGCATCATGCAAGGCATTTTGGTCCCCCCTCTTGGGTGCAGACCATGGTGGATGCTGGCCCTCTCCAGTGTGGACTTGCTCGGTGTTGACCTTTCTTTCGCCTCTAGATTTCTTTCCACATCGGCCCCAGGACTAGGAGGAGAGAAATAACCAAAAGCAGCTCTGAGTGTTTCCTTGGATTCTGGGGGATTATGCACACGGAGCTGATGATGGAAAAGAGTCTGTCAGGAGAGAGAGAGACGCGCCGGCTTGTTCCTTCTGTACCCTCTGTCCACCCGTAATCATTCTCTCGGAAGTCCATCTTTGTTTCCCAAATTCAACCCTACTTTTCCGAAAGAGCCGCAAAAGTGTGGCCCTTCCCCTCTCCCGTTGGTTTAGGGAGCAGAAAAAAGAGAATTGGACAGAAACAGGGAGTGGTCGTGAAGTTTCCAATTCTATCCCTTCGTGCTCCTATTCCTGATTTTAGAAGTTGCTAACTCAACGCTTACCTGTCCCTCCTCTAGTGGCCTAAGAGTTTATGTCCGCCACAATGTTTGGACAGCCATCAGGGCCGGGGTGTGAAATAAAGATGCCATTTGCCTTTTTTTTTTAAAGTCACCTGCCTAGAATGTGGCTTAGCTTTCTAGAATCAGACGGAAAGACCTACAAGTCATGAGCAGGTACAAAGCTTGCGGCATCATATTTATTTTTGTGTTAAATTTATCCAACCTTTGATAGCGTACTGGAAAAGACAGACTTTCCACTAAGACAAAAGTTAGGAACCGCTAGCAGAAACTTTGGCGTTGGTGAGTCCTGGGGTTAGCGAGATGAGGACTTGGCCTCTAGGACTTGGCAGTGGGTTGACGAGGAAGCGTTACTGGAGGAAGCCACAGCTGGCTTCATACCTGGTCAAAGGCAGTTCTTCTCGGGAGGGAAAGGCATGGTCAGGCCTCATATTGGAGGGAAAATCAGGATCTGTGGCAAATCTAGGGATGACCTGTGCTTATATCATATTTTATGCAAAAATTAAGGCAATCGGTGGGAAATAATCCAGTGCTGTCCCCTTGGTCTTCTGCTAACATTCCCAGACTCCCTACAGGACAGTGGTGACAACGGGAGTTTACTGGCCTGTTCTGCCAGTCGTTTACACCCATCGGTGTGACAGTATTAGGCTGTTTCTTCCTCCCCCACCCCACGGAAAGAGATAACCCCTCACCGAGGAAGCTCTCAGCTGCTGAGGGGCTCGGTTGCAGATTCCAGTGTTGTGGGATAACACGAATGTTGCACAGTCCTGGGACTCAGACATTCACGTATTTGAAGTCAGACCTCGTGACCAGGTATCATGAAAATTCCCCTGGTTTCCTTTGCGAAAGGAACCTGAGCCTTTCCGAGGCCCTGACAGGTATGGCTGCTGCAGGGACTAAAACGGCATTAGTTGGGGGAGGCTCCCGGCTGTTTCCTTCCAGAAATATCGCGTAGCCCTACCCACACGCTTCCTGCTCCAGCCCCAGTTCTGGACACTGAGTGGTGACACCTGGCAAAGGCAGGCGAGCCGCTAGGCCAGCACCCACATTTTAGTCTGCATAACTCACTCTCCTTACCAACCTCCCCCCGGCCTTCAGCGGGTGTGACTTCCCGAGCTGAGCTATTATCCCAGCCTCAGCCTCTCATCTTCTCTCTCATCTCTCATGCTTTGCTGTGAGAGCTCAGCAGTTACATGAGAGAGAACTTGAATTTTTCATAATGGGGGACACCCAGCGATGAAAATGCTGACTCGTGTCCTAAAGAAATGGAAACAGACCCAATACTTGGTGTCTTTCTATTCTTCTTTATAAAATATCTTAGTCTGATGTAAGTGATGAATTGCAGAGCAGCGTTTGTCCGACTTCAGCGTGCCGCATGGGTTAAAATCATTGGAGAACTTATTTAAACCCAGACGGCTGGGCCCAGGCCTGGGTTTCTGACTCAGAAGGTGTGGATTGGGACCCAAGGATTTGCATTTCTAAGCGATTTCCAGGTAAAGCTGCCAGTCCAAGAGAATCCCAGTGGTAGCAAACAGGGCAGATACCTGTGAGGCGGGGCTGGGGTGACTAACTCATCCTGGTTTCCCTGGGACTTTCCCAGGTTTTGTCCCAAAAGTCCCACATTCTAGCGACTCCTTCAGTTTGGGGCAAAACAGGACAGTCGGTCACTCGAGGCAAGGCCAAAAATATTTATAATTTGAATAGAAGTTCTGTAGTTTCCAGTATTTCCAACAACCATTTTCGCGTTTGCCGTGTTGAGACTTTAGATGAGCAGAGGGATTTTTTTTTAAATCACTAGGTTTAAGACACTCCATGCATCTGGCATCCGGACTCCTGGAAATGGTCTCACGGTGTTCTGTGGGAGCAGCAACGAGCCCCAAGGCCCCAAAGCTCTGTGAGGCAGCGTGTTAGCAGTCTGCATATATTATATCTAATTCCTACAACAGGACAGCCTGTTAGAAATTACAGCTGATGCAGCTGGGAAACTAAGCTCACAGCGGTGACAGGTGCCACATTGGGTTACCCTGCAGCTGGGCTTTGAGCCCAGATCCTTCTGGCTCCGAAGCTTGTGTTCTCTCCCTTACGATGATCTGAGTGATTGTTTGTTGTTTCTAGGCTTTAACATTTGCCATCACTCAACCGGCATAGACGTTCAGAGCCAGTCGTATGCCTTGTGCACTAAATCCGAAAAGAGAGTGCACGCCACCATGTAAACACGGGCGACTCCTCCTACGGGACAAAGGGTCTGCAGACGGGCTTTCCTCAGCTAGGAAAAAAAACTGACCAAAGCAGGAAAAGAGATGACTACGCTTTTTAAAATAAAAATAAAAAAATTGTTATCAAAAAGCGGTCCTTGTCACATTGAATTATTTCACCTGCCTAAGGCCCAACATGTCAGAGAATACAATTTGAAGGAATGCACCTAAACATAAGGGGATCTCTTCATCAGTCTCTTGATCACATTTCAACAGTTACAGGTCAAAAAAAAGAAAGAAAAGACCAAGCCTTTCTCTTCTCCTCTGAGGGCACCTTCCACTCATCACATGTCCCTGCCAATCCCGTCCTTGTCCCGTGAGCCCTCCAACAGCTGGATGAAATTCTCTCCACGGCCTCCAGCCCCGTCCTTCCTGCCAGAAGGCGACCAGCTCCCATCTTTCCACCTGCCGGGCCTAGGAATGGCTCCTTCTCTTTTGAAGGACAGCCCTTGACCCATCCTTTGGGACATTTCAGACTTTTTTTTTTTTTTAAGTGGAGGAAAAGAAAACCCCATCAAAATCTGTCTCTTTGCCCCTGGGCTCCTCACCTTGGTCATTTCATTCCGACCAGAAAAACGACCTTGTCGACCCACTGAACTCACCGGGGAATTCTCTCCCTGCTCCCTGTATTCAGCGCCTCGCAGTGAGCCATGGCTGTGACCGTGCAAAGCTTCACTTCTTTCTTTAAAATGCCTTTTGCTCTTCCCTTTGTCCTCGCTTCACACTGGCCTTGCAGTCACTTGCTTCTTCTCTTCCTTCTCCCTCCACCTTTGCACACCTGCAGGCCCACTCCCTTAATCATTCCGCCCTTTGGACATCGGATCTGGGGCAGCATCAGACAGTCTTAGGAACAAAACCCTGGGTCTGTTGACCACAGAAACAGTTTTGGTCAAACCAAAGATAACGTCCTGACCTCAGCTGTGTGTCAGCTCCACACCCATGAAGGTGGAATGATCCCAGCGGCCACCTCCCCTGGAGACCAGATGGAATGACGCCACGACTGACATCAGGTCTTGATGCCATGACCAGCCGCCTCCTGCTCTAACCCTGACCATTGGCATTCCCTCAGCCGCCACGGCTAATAACCTGCCCCTGCATAACCCCTTCCCTGGGGGCATCTGGGAGCCAGCCTTTGAGCGCTAGCTGCCCTTGGCATCATTTCCTTAAGGAAATGTTTCCTGTCTTTGCTGCAAACCCCTGCTCATACCTGGATTGACACTGATGCCCACAGACAAATCAGTTCCCTTTTATTTTAGCAAAATCGAAATCAGTTCTTTGCTTCATCTGTAGATTTTGTGACTTCCAAAGGGCACTCGGCGCATTTTCGTTTCTTTAAATGCATTTAAGTTCCGCAGAATGTTGGGGGACGCGCTTTACTTTTTCCTTGCCCAGGATGCTCTCCAATCTCAGAATCCTCCCGTGTGTGTGTGAGCGTCCTGGTCCATGCCCGGTGTGAAACACCTCACGGTCACTGTTTCTTCGTTCTTGATTTCCGTTACACACAATTACTGAAATTGTTTAGTTTTGTTTCTAATCATGAGAAAATAAAAGGTATGAAGGTGAAAACTCTTTAAGAGTCCTAGCCCCTGTGAGCCTACCCCCATCAAGGGCGATCACCTACGATCCCCCACTCCCAGGAGGATATACTCACAAGAGATGGGCCTAAGGAAACCTGTTGAGAGCAGAAAAATAGCATCTCTGACCCCAAAGCTGAGTTTGTGGGGCGTTACTGATCACCCCCAGCATCACCTCAAGCCCACGGCCTTCTTGGCTCTGAGGCTGGGTCTTCACCCACATTTGTGACTTGGTCTTACCCGTGATCTGTGTCCCCAGGAGCGGCCGGCTCAATCTTTGCCCGTAGTTCATGATGTGAACTGGTTACCACGTGACTTTTCATTTTCCTGTAAATCTTGGATGAAAGAAGAAGGTGAAACTACGCACGCAGTCATGCCCTCAAGTCAGGTCTGTGTTGGTGAGACTTTCAAAGAATGAGAACACGGCTGGAGAGGAAACGGGGGACAGGGGGACCGGAGTCCAACAAACACAGCAACCTCCATTGTTCCCGGCTCAGCAAACAGCAACCCCAGGATCTTTCCCTTAGGCCACCATTTAAACGTGGAATGTCTGGAACCAGACGCCAGGCAAAGAGACAACATTGGTTTCATTTTATTTTTTTCATAATCAAACAAGAAGGATTATTAACAGAAAACAGACTAAGCATAAAGGCCCAGCATCATAAAAGCTTTTGACTTAACACATGTCTCAGAAACAAATAAAAACGTCCTGACAACATTCAGCGTTTCAAATTCAGATAATTGTGGAAACTGTAAGAAACCAGCAACAAACGGGTTTTTGTCGTCGTTTTGTTTTTATAAAATGCAAAATGCCTGTTGCTGTTTGTTCCTGTGATCGAAATGCCCCCCTTTTTGGCAAAGACAGCGAGCAGATGCTATTTTAAACTCAAAACTGAACCAGATACAAGCTGCTGCCGGTTTCTTCCTCGTCAGGGCGTAGACCAGCAGAACCCTCCCAGGCCTTGGGCCTGCCTCGGGTCATTTCCTGACCACAAAGCAGGAATTTCAGAGGCAAGGACGTGGGGCAGCTTCGACATCTTTGTTTTAGAGCAGCAAGGGCACAGCCTTTCGTCGGAAGTTCTGCTTGGCAAGTTCCAGGGAATATGATCTTTTAGCCAATAACCCATCTCCGCATCATCCCAAAGGGTCGTAATAGCGGACACAAGTTTGTCCATCAAGTCTGCAAAATATACGACTTCTCCCCCAACACTTCTTTCTGAAAAACATAGTTTTGTCCAGGAAATGAGGAATTGCCCCCGAGAACTGGTTTGTTTCTAACCGGTGAGCAGCATGCAGAAACAGTGTTTCAACTAAAAAGCCAGTTTGGGGATCTCTGTCTAATCGTTAGCAGGTCCCACTTTCTGGACTGAATAACTGAAGATTACCCAGAAAGTTAAATAAGGCGAGCTGGGTTCGGAAACACAGATTAGAGGATTAGACCAACTGATCATTAAATTCTCCGAACCAGATTCAGAAAGTCTCGGGTTATTCCATGTGGCCTGTGCTGACGTCTGTATTTCGCTCTCTAAGAAGAGAAGTGCTTTGCTGAGCAAACGAACGATTGTGGAATAAAGTCAAATAGTGCATTTCAACCTACTCGAAAGGATAACGATAGCTAGGACTAGTTTGTGTGCTTGATTCCTGTGGAGTTGGAACGGAAGGAGGGGAATATAACGTTTTAAGACTGAAGATATTTTTTCGCGTCGCAGTTCATGTAACTTCCTCACGTGACAGCAAGGGGCTGGGACAGCATGTTGAGAGAGACAAACAACAGCATGTTTAGTATAGAAGACGCAGAAAACTGCCAGAAGTTGTCGTTTCAACATTTCACTTCTCGGGCTGGTTTTTTAAATTTCTGTATTTCCAAATTCAATTCTGCTGCATGCGGTAAGGATGGACAGATTACAGCACGACTGCCGTCGACTCGATGAAGAAAAGCACCACATCTAGCACGACGAGGACTGCCTTCGTGGGCCTACTTCGGCCTTGAATCAGCAGTGCTGGTGTCAAACTGTTTTTCCTCTGGACTAAAGACTTTCCCCTTTCTACAGTCTGGCTGGTACGATGTCCTTTGGGGAAGCCGAAAAGCAAACAGAGTTGTTTCCCACCTTTAGCAGCGGGACACTTTCTAATAATAAAGACCCAAAGCAGAATCAAGAGCCGGGTTAGACGGACCAAGAACCAAGGAGCTCAACCCCCAGACACCAAGAACCCCCTGGGTCTGGAAAACACAGCTGGGCCCCGCGAACAAGACCCGGCCAACACCGTCTTGCATCTGACCCGGCCAAGGAAACACAAGGAACAATCGTGCTTCAAGACAAGGCAGCTGCCTAATTCATTGTCCAAACTGGCACACTCTTGAGAGCGAAAGACGCTATTAATCATTATGGCAAGACAAAAAGTGTAGATCAAGCCTGCTCCAGGCAAGATGGGACTTAGAGCCACCCAGTTGAAAGCCCTGCAGAGCTTTGCAGTTTTCAGATCATAAAAACATGGAGTGGGGAGAACCATCAGCCCCAAACTTCCATTCCTCAGGTAGAGCAGCCATGGTGTGCGGCTCTGAAGAGCTTTCCAAAGCTTGGCAGCACGTTACTGGCAGAACCAGGACTAGAACTAGAATTTCCTGCTCCCACCCCGTGCTCCCCTAGGGTACCACATACGTGCTCAGCGTTTTATCCCCTTCCAAGCCGGGTCAGAGTCTCAGGGAGCCCCACGGCCCCCCAGGCCATAGCATCCGGGAACAGAAACAGTTCATAGCAACAATAACAAAGAGCATTTTCCTGCTTTTTTTCCCTCTACCTGTGATTTCAGAAATTTCATTTCCGCTTTAAATCCCCATTGAACAGCTCCAGGAGTGTCCTGGGGCCATGGCATGGCACGGCTGCTCATGAACGAAGGCCTCCCTGCACCATGCGAGGGCCCCTACTTCCCTCCACCTTCACCCTCACCTCTGAGTGGCGAGATCGCGTGCGCTGGGGCTCCAAGGTCAGAGCTGGCTCCTCCTTGCTTGCCAGGGAGAAAGCGTGGAACAAACATTTAACCTCTTAATTAAAAAAAAATTACTAAAAAATAGCATTACTTTCTGGAACTGTGACTATTACGTGAAATAATATAGAGTCGGGTCTTACTATTCGTCGTGGTCCTGTCCTGTAAAGTCACCACCCACTCTGAACAACAAGCCAATACTGATCTCCCGTCCTAGGGGGACTTCCAAAACCAGGTTCCTGAGAGCCTCGGTCACATTTTTGCCAATCGGTCAATATTTAACCTCATTTTATATGTGTTTCTAGTATATAGGATTATATATATTCGAGTATGTAGGACTGATTCATTGAAATGAAACTCAGGGCCAAGGGCGCCATAACTCAGGCTGGAGCACAGCTCGTCCAACACTCATGTTTTCCCCTCGGCAGATCACGGCCGTTCTGTGCTCAGAAACACAGGACAGGACCGTCCCGTTACACTGGGGGCCACTCCAAGGGTGAGGTCACCAAGGAAAAGCACAAAGCTGTGCAGACCATGGCGCTGCAGGGACCACAAGAAGGACACTGGTTGAGCCGAAACGAGAAGACACAGTGCGTCACCCTGTGGGACCTCAGCCGGGAACACACGGGCGTGGCAGGGGACTCGAAGTCCCCTCTGCTCTGAACTTGTCCGTGAGGACCACAGACGCCCTGTGAGGACTGATTCCAGAGTCACAGACACATTTTAGCAAGTAGGTGATACAGAACCCACAGAGAGTGAAGACGGTCTACATTCAAGGGCTTAGCACGGTGCTGAGATGGACCCCCCCCTCCAAATGCTAGCTATTGCTGCTCTTACGTGTTATGGTTAAGGGAAGCCCCCTGCCAAGGCCTAGGACACGGGCAGGCCACCTGCCACAGTTCCCGGGGACCCCAGGGCCACCTACTGTCACCGTCGGCCAGGAGAGATACTTCCTTAAGACAAACGGTAGGCTGGCCTAGCCCCCTGCCCAAGCCTCACACCCCACAGAGGACAAGCGTCGACAGTTTTTCCCAAGTGCCATCAGGTAACAGACGCCCGGTGAGCCCACTTTCCAGGTTCTCTAGGATCACACCCCCCCGAATCCTTAGGTAAACCTTGTGGGGCTCTGACTCACACACGCATTCCCCCTCCGGGCCTTATGTCCCCCCCCCCCGCCTTATTTCTCTGCAGTTGACCCTCATGACCCTTACATAATCCATAAGCAAATGCAGGACCCCCCCGAATGAATTAATGACCCACACGGTCACACAGCTGAGAGCTTCCCGGTCCCCTTAGGAAAGGTACACCGCCCCTTCTCTGTCCCCTCCCTTTTCCCTCTTCTCGGCTTTGTTTGGCTTATTTCTCAAGTTCGCCCTGAGCTCTGTCTGTGCCCTCGCCTGCTCTCCTGTTCTGGCTCTGGACGCGGAGTTGATTCCTCCTCTGGCTGCCCCCAGGGTTTTCTCTTTCCCTGTCCTCTCCGCCTCCCCCTCTCCTGGCCCACTCATGTCTCAAATTCCAACCCCTCCCTCCTCCCGCAGAGCACAGTCCCGGCTCCTGCTATAATCGAGCTTGTTGTTCTCCTCTGGCTGCCTGCGCTTCCGAGAAGGCCTCCTCCCTGCACCCTTCCTCCCCTGCGGCCTTCAGGCGGGGTCATCGTCTCTGGGGCAGGCCCAGACTGTCGCCTGTCCTCGGCGGGGGGTGTCCTCTCCCCTGTCCCCTCCTTCCTGTGCCCTTTGTTGAGCTCTGCTTGCACTCTTGGCTTCCCACTTCCCCTTCCTCTCTTATCTCTGTCTGAAATCCTTCGCCCTTGACGCCCGAGATTGGCAGGTTTGGATTCTGCAAAAAGAAACTGGATCGTCTGCAAGTAGACGGGTCCTTGGACAGTCTGCATGCCTCCCTTGCGGAACAGCTCGTCATGACACAGGCTGGATCCAGCAGGGGCGGCACCCTGCCCTCTGCACGGCAGCCCCACATGGGCCCGCTCGCTGCGATCGCCAACCAAGGGTGCGCCCACCTCGCCTTCTCCTGCGGGGCCAGCCTCACCAAGACCTGATACCGTTGTTGACGGTTCTGGAGTTTTAACTATTTTGGCTAAAGGTTCACTTGCTCTGCAGGTGAACACTGTGATCCGTGCTGCTTCCGCTGCCCCCCAACCCTGCCCTTTATACTCTTCCAGCTGCCAAGGGTGGCCTGCAACACGGGTCCGACGACCTCGCCCGTTCTCCTTGCCCCGTCTCCTGGTCTCAGCCTTGTCCATTCTTTCCTCCCGCAGTCACCGAGCCTTTCTCTGCACCAAGCACACTGTTCCAGGCCAACAGAATTCAGGGCAGGCCCGTAAAACGACGACCCGTGCCCTCTTATCAGACTCGAACGACGTGAGTAGAGAATTTTTGTTACGTAGACAAATGAGGTTTGTCCACAGAACAGAGCATCCACAAAAGGTCAAAAGGTAGAGCATCTGGTACATCACATGGCCCTCGGGAGAAAAGTGGGGGGTGGAGAGAGGCGGGGGAGTTGGGCAGGTGCAGGTCCTGGGGGGTCTCTGTTCAGAGAGTGGCCAGGTGCGTGTCGCCGAGAAGGGATCAGTGAGACAGAGACTCAAGGGAGGTGAGCGAGGCGGCCTCGTGGGCTTGTCCAGGGGGGAGAGCAGCTCGTGCAGGGCCCTAAGGCAGGAAAATGGGGGGTGAGCAGTAAGGACGCTGGTTCCCTGCAGAGCAAAGAGCCCGGGGAGGGTCAAAGGAGCAGACAGACCTCAGGTCACCTCGGGGGCCGTAAGCCCTGCTGACCCCACTGCCCGGGGCCTCCCTGGGTGCGCTGTGCTGCTTCAGTCCTCGCTTTCTTCCCTCCCTCCTCCTCCTCCAGGGGCCCTGTCCTCGGCCCGCCTTCTCAGAGCTGGATTCTCCACACGCCCTTTCCTCATCCTCCCCTGTGCCCTCTCCAGCTCTCCCTTTTCGGTCACGTCCGCATCCTTGGCTTCTCCGGTGTGGCTGATTTCCACACCTTTCTCCAGGTTATACCTCCTGCCAAGGTACCGTCCCTAACCCGATGGCTCCCCAACATCTCCCTCTCAGTCCGTACTGGTTCGGCTGCCTCCCGA
Organism: Cynopterus sphinx; assembly: GCA_030015415.1. Taxonomy (NCBI): domain Eukaryota; kingdom Metazoa; phylum Chordata; class Mammalia; order Chiroptera; family Pteropodidae; genus Cynopterus; species Cynopterus sphinx. The sequence continues at coordinate 2,945,772 of CM057381.1, forward strand.
GCCAGTGTTTCCTGGTTCCATTGACAAAATTTCTATTTTTTTTTGCCATTGTATTTTAAAATCTCAGAATGCCCATCATCCCCTTTGTCCAGCCAGTGTCCAAGCGCTTCTAAATTTCTCTCCATAAAAGGAAGCTTCACGTGGGGTCCCGTGTCCAAGACAACTGTCGTTTTGTCTAGAGTTTGCCATGTCACAGCAGACCTCTACGAGCTCGGACGAGCCTACGAAAACGCTGATTACCCGTAATGCCTCATGGTGAGTCCAGCAAATCAGGGATATTATTTTTTTTATCTTAGAATCACTTAAGAGTTTATAATAAAAGGCAATTCCAAGGTGTCAACTAGACAAGGTCACTGTGGTTTTATAAAAACTGACGATGAGGTGCGGGTTGCGAGGCCTTTATCCGGTGCCAGGACACTCGGATCCTGCTCTTTGCTGGGCCTTGCCTGGCATCTGCTTGTCGTCCCCGCGGCTGCTCTGCAGCTCCCGCCTGGCGCTGCAATCCAGCAGTTTATCTCAGACCCCTCCGAAAAGAATCCAAGGAATGAGTGAAATTCCTGGAAATAACCCCTCGACCGCCCAGCCCGTTGCCAGGCCGCGCAGCGCAGGAGCCTGTGAAGCTCACTGCCAGCTTCCGCGGGCCCGACCAGTGCTCAAACGAGAGGGCCCTCCTCCACCGCCCTCGCGGGGCCAGGCTGCTGCATTCACTCCTTCGCAGGCCTCGTCACCTTCCTGGCACTGCGTTCGGACAAAATGAGGGGCGATGGCCTGTCCTGCCGGCCTCCGCAGTCCTCGCTCTCCCTCCCTCCCTTGTTAACTCAGCTTCTCTCCTGAGAAGCCTTGCACAGCCTGCCTTTGGACAGACAGACAAAGACACGGCGGAAACCCAGCTGCTCCCTCTTGACAAGTGAGTGCCATCCCTCCGGCCTAGGGCGCCTCCCTTCTCGCAGTGCATAGTGCATCCTCCATGCCTGTTTGCCCACCGTCCACTCTTCTTCCTCTGGGGAGCGGAAGGCAGTCTCTGGGGAGGGACCATGCCCCCACCCCCCGCATCCCACACAAGCTCTGGCTCTGTTGGTGTCAGCAGCAGCAGCATCTTCATGCGGGGTGGACGAGGGCGGCCCGGGTGACAACGGCCCGGAGCCCGGTCAGACGAGTGCTGGGCTCGCTTGCAAGGCGACCCCTCAGCAGACACACTGAAGGCGTCCCTACAGGTCTTCATGTTGGGGTTCACGGAGGGGTCTGATGACGGTTCAAAGACTAATGAAGAAAGGGAAGGTGTGAGAGTGGGAAGGGAACAGGGTTTGGACACAAGTAAGGCCAGAGGGTCTGTTTCCTTCCTTTCCAGGCAGCTCCTGGCCCCCCTGGAAAAGACATCTGGGGCTCACACAGGCTTCTCAACTCCTGGAGTCTGTCCCCAGTCTGACAGTGAGACCAGGAGCCCCCGGTGCTCCTGACGTTGCCCACACCGCCTCAGAGGAGGCCGCGAGAAGAGTCCCGTCTACTTGGACTGGGGTCAGAGGCCCCAGTTCTGATTTCTGCTGCCTCCGACCGGCTGTGTCTGCTCTGCATCCACTCCCACGCCGATGTCCGAGGCCGAAGGAGCCGCGCGAAGCTGCTGTGAGTCTTCAGCTCAGGGAATCCTCTCGAAGCCTCGCCGTCTCAAGCCTGAGCTGCGCCACACGGCGGTTTGACTCAGCCTCTTTACTTAGCAGGTCTCACAGTTGACGTCCCCTTCCTCTGCTGTCCCACTGGGAAATGGTCACTGGGCTTTGGACAGGTATTATAGGTCTGCCGTTCCCGTAGAAAAGGGACTTGCAAATTTTCTCTAGACCCCAGTCCCTGCCCTCAGAAAGGAGGGGTACCCAAGGTACAAATAGCCATGCGAGGAGCGAAGACAGAGAGTGTGTGCCCATGACATTAATGGAATCTGGTAACTGGCGGTGGGGCAGGCGACCCCTGAGGACAGAGAAGCTTACACGTGACCAAGAAACTGCCCAGATCCAAGGGGTCTACCTTTCACAGCGGAAAACCTTGAGGACGCGAAGCTGGAAAGTCCTGCACTGACCTGACATAGAGTGACACGATCGCAATTAGGAAAAGGACAGTGACCAGTCCTACTCCCCAGTATGGAATTCACAAACTCAATAAAAAGATGCTCGACTCCAATGGACAACACGTGCCTATTTTATTGTCGACTTTCTCGTCAACCATCTGGTCGCTTTGGCCTGTGGGCACATCTGGAAAGATGCATCTGGTTTCTTAGTTCATCGTCCCTGCAAAGGAGAATGCTGGGCCGTGTACCTTGTGTCATTCGTCTTTGACCAGGGAGCCTTCTAGTTGTCCTCATCTTTCGGAGAAGAATGATGGGAAGAACACACAGGGAGGATTGTCCGGAAAGGGTTTGAAACTGTGACATGATTTCCCGAGCCATCCTCCGGCCCCCTGGTGGTCTGCACTGATCTGCTTAAGAGGCGAACAGTGCCAAGTACCCCCAGGGCCCGGAGGCCGGAACGGGGGTGCACCCAATCCCACAGAGCTAAATCCGAGCTTCCCCCCCAGATGGCTGCACTAAAACCCTCCTTTCAGGGAAAAGAAAACCATTTTAAAACAGCCCCCCTGTGCCCGGTGTTGTCACCAGCGAGCATGGGAAATCCAACCTGAGTCACCGTTTAAATCCAAAGCGCTATTTTTAGTTGACAGTCTGGGCTGTTAGTTGACACTGTCCCGATGTCTGGGCCTCCTGCTCGGCGTTCCAGCCGCCTGTTGATCATTGATTGACTAGGTGACACATGACTGATTAACGGGTTTCGGTTCCAGGCTGGGACTCGGGGGCAGGATGGCCTTGGCCCTCCCGGCTGAAGGATGGCAGTTCAGTAGCTGAGAACCGTGACCAAACATGGCTCTCGCCCACGCCTTTCTCATCTCTGCTCTTTCCAAAACACGCAGGCTTTGATCAAAGCGCTTTTTATTGGACGCCACTACGTAAGTGTCACTTGGAGAAAGAAACATTTCTTAAACGGAGGCATTTTTAAAAGGGGGCTTTTGTTAAAAATATATAAAGCTGGGTTTCCCCTGGCGATATGTTTATATTCATGGATCACCCAGGCCTTCTGTGGCCCAGGCTTCCCACACATTCCCAGAAATTTGGTCAAGCCTTTGAGAGGAAGCCTCTGGAAAGGGCTCCTGTTTTTTTTCTTTTATTATTTTTTTAGTATCTCATTTGTCCTTGGCTATTCAGCAAGGTCCTAGAACCCAGGGCCCAGGGAATGGCCAGGAAGGGGTCAGGGTTCAGGACTTCTGGGGGAGCTGGGCGGGAGGTGGGTCTGTTAGCCCTTCTCCCTGCGGCTACGTTCGTTGTCCTGGCCCAGCTGCTTTTTATGCGTCCACCACGCTTGTTTGTTTATCTGGTGGGTCAAACCTTCCTCTTGTTAGTTCTCATGTTTCTAGATCCCAGCACAACGGCCTGGCCTGACGACTGCCAGGAAGTGGTTTTCAGCCCATGTCGGCCGTCAGGTCAGTAACCAGAGCCCGGGAACCCGAGAAATCCTCCAAGTCTGAAGCAATTGAGTTGACCTGAATACATTTTCACAGTAAGTGGGGAATGTGGGGGCCAGTTCTCCATTACTTCGCAAATTCGAAAAGAGGCAAAAACAATCAACTCCAGGTTTTACCCAAACACGTCGGACGATCGCTTCAGGTTTTCCGTTTTACCGTGTTATTCAAACGTGTTCCACCAAATGCAAAAGCCTATGGTCTCCCCGAGCTTCATCACCATCAAACACCAGAGCTACGGGGAAGGGACTTGGCTGTGTGTGTGTCAAAAGGCGTAAAATGCGCATGTCTTTGTGCAAGTGATTTCGGTTCTTGCAAAGGCTTGACATTTATCCTCAGGAAATAAGCAGCAACCGCATGCAAACGTTTAGATAACCGAGCGATCGCCTTGAAGCAGACCGCCTGTCCGACAAGAAATTTCGAACAACTAGTGGTGAGTCTATGTTACGGAATACTACGCGGCCATTCAAAAGCTGCGCCTCTGCAGGCCGGTGATGGCGACTGTTTTCATCACAGAAGCAAAGAGAGTGCGGAGGCGGAGACAGAGGACTGGGGGAAGGGGGAGGCTGGGAGGCGGGGGGTGGAGGAGGACAGATGGCGAACGGCAGTACTCACAGCACGCGGGATGGACGGCAGGGCCGGGGTGTGGGGGGGCTGCCCACCACCTGGAGTGTTGCGGTGACCCCATGTGGACTCCCCCAGGTCCTGCTCACTTGCCCGCTTGCTCAGCTGGTCGGTGTTGGAAAGCGATTCAGAGACTTTGAGCGTCCTGAGAAGCCGGTGTGTGCCATTAAGAGCAGGTGGAGACCACGTGCCCTCTGCTCAGACCCAGGAAACTGCTCTCCGCTTCCTCACTGCCTTGTGGGGCATCTTACGTACCTGGTCACACTCTTCTCTAGTTAAAGAAAGCTTCCCGATGAAGATTCCCTCATCCCAAAACTACAACACTCTACTCCTTCCCTTCCCAGGCACTCGTCTTGAAGGATGAGAATCAAAATATCAACTTCCCTCTAATCTGCCCACACCCCCTGGCCCACTGGAATTAGCCCTGACTCCCGCCACGTCACTGCGACCGCGGTGGCAAAGTCGCCACGGGGCATCCCAGTTACAGAATCCAGAAGACGCCCGCATGCTCTCCCCTGCTTGGACCCAGCACACCACTTAGCCATTCCCTGTTGAATTTTCTCCAACACGCTTCGAGGAAATCGTTCTCACCTGATTCTCCTTCCGTTCTTTCATTCCTTCTTTGTCTCCCTACCCGGCACCGCCTAGTAGGCTGGCTTCTAAGAAAACGTCTCCTTACTTTCTATAACTTGGCACTAAGTTCAGTAGCTGTGTGAAGCCTTTGTCCACACACTCGGGTTACCTCCCTGTCTCTGGGAGGTGGATTTACACGGCGGTTCACAAAACTCAAAACTGAGGATGCTTCGTTTGCAACGGCCCCTTCCAAGGCCCCGGGCATCACACGCCCTTGAGACCGGAGACCTTTGTAGACTTTGCAGGTGTAATCTATTTGAATTGTAAAAAGCTAAGTGACCTGAACAGACACTTCTCCCTAAAGGACATACAAATGGCCCGCAAATATATGAAAAGATGCTCAACATCTCCAGCTGTTAAGAAAATGCAAATCGAAACCACAATGAGATGCCATATCACACCTGTTAGCATGGCTATAAGCAACAGGACAAATCATAACAAATGCTGGAGGGGATGAGGAGGAAAAGGAACCCTCACACACTGCGGGTGGGACTGCAAATTGGTACGGCCACTAAGGAAAGTGGTATGGAGGGTCCTCAGAAAACTAAGAACTGATCTACATATGATCCAGCAATTTTGCTACTGGGTATTTACTCCAAATACTTGAAAACCCATAACTGAAAAGGTATTTGTGCACCAATCTTCATAGCATTATTCACGGTGGCTGGGACATGGAAGCAACCGAAGTGTCCTACGATAGACGACTGGCTAAAGAAGCCGTGGTGCATACATACAAGGGAACATGACTCAGCCATAAGAGGAGAGGAAATACTGCCATTTTTGACAACATGGATGGACCTTGAGATACTCATGCTAAGCAAAATAAGCCAGACAGAAAAAGCTGAAAATCACTTGACATCTCTTAAATGTGGGATATAAACCTAAAAGCAACAAATGAGAAGGACAAACAAACAGAGACCCATGGACATGGACGATGGACTCATGGTTCCCAGAGGGTAGCGGGGAGGTAGACGAGGTAAAGGGGGTCAAATATGTGGTGACAGAGAGAAATCTAACTGTGGGAGGTGAACACACAGTGTAAATACACATGCCTTACTGTTAAAATTTACAGCTGAAACTTATTGGATTCATTAACCAATGTCACCATTAAATAAACAAACAAACGAAAGAATGAATGAATGAATGAATAAGTGAATAAATAAATAGATAAACAAACAAACAAACAAATAAATGAAAGCTACGTGCCCTGTCTCTTTCCTCTCTGCTCTACCCCCCAGGCACAGGTGTCCTCAGTTGGGTACCCTGGAGTGGCCGAGAGCATTGGGGATCGGTTCAGGGAGAGTGAGTTACACATTTATTTGGGATTCGGCGGGTGCACTTCTGCGGTTCGTAAAAACACTTCCATGTTGAGTTAAGGGAAACTAGCTGTCCTGCTGTGCCAGGAACTCCTGCTGCCCTCAGGCTGACTCACCGTGACACTCCTCCTCCGCCTCCTCCTCCTCGCAGGGAGGCCGGAGGCTTCGTCATAGTGACCGCCTGTCATCTGGGCACTGGGCCCCTAAGGGCAGTTCGGGAAAACAGGTGCTGAGATGTCACAAACTTTCTTGTAACCTTTAAATATGTAAAACTGAAATGGAATGCCTGGGCCTTTAGCCACACTGAGCCGCATGGATCCCTAGTGAAAAGCAGAGTTCAGGGAACTGTGCTTGAGGAAAGACTGAACGACGACTCTGTCTCTGTGAAAGACGATCATAGAAAAGCGTCGTCATGTGCAGAGCTGATCGGAGCAGAGTCCAGCTACCCAGGGGGAGTGTTACAGAGGTTCGTCCTGCAGCGAGTTCATAAAAACGCTATGCTCAGTGCTTTCCCCCTGGCTTTTGTGATGTTTGTGGGACTCCTCAGAGTTTTGAAATTTGGAATCTGTTGTCACTTCTCACTGTAAATAAAATATCTTTTTTATGTAAATGTGTATTTGTAATTTAGTATTTTTTTTTTCCTTGAAGAGAGCCCTGCAAATCGCATAAACTTCAGGCCCCGCAGGCCCGAGGTCACTCAACCTGTCTCGCAGACCCGGCTCACAGCCTCAGGTCTTCACCTTGTAGCCCCATGGCTCGGCCCAGGTCCAAAAGCCTACTTCAGGCTCAGTCAATGTCTGGTGAAAAATATTTCATCCCGAAATCTTATGCTGTTACCCTCGGGTTTACTTTAACTTAATTCAGTCAGAGGACGAGAACTCAGAGCGGCCTCGAACACCAACCCAGGGCGGTTGCACTCAGCTTCTGTGCCCTTGTGTTCTCATTGAATCTCTACAATGTTCCCCACACCTAACAAGGAGAGAGAGGCGGAATAAAGGAGAGAAACGTAGGAATTCCTGTAATTACGACAGGTGGCTCAGAATGCAGAGTGCACAGGATGAAGAAGAAATTAAAGGACAATGACCGACATCTGCTTAGGACTCCATGAAAACCTCAGTCCTCCAATTCCCTTTTCTGCAGAGGCTACCCAGCGTTTAGGAGCAGAGTTGGGGCTGAAAACTCATCCGCAAACACCAGCTCCTTCGCTTTGTTGCCTTCCTTTGTCTCAGAGGCCTTGCCATTTCAGGGGACGGACTTCACCTGAAGGCCTAATCATAAGCCAGGTGCTGAGTCTGCAGAGCACACCCCCAGGTCCGGCTTTCTGCACTTTCACTCGCCCTCGATCCCGTTCTACAGATGCTCTTTCCTGTGGGACCCTCCTTAGTTGATCTAATATTGATCCCTTCCCGTATCATTGGTACCTAATTTGCTCCTCTTCTGAGTTTTAAGATCAGAACCCTATGACCTCTCCTCACCCTTGACCTCCGTTCTAGCTCGAGATTTTTAGTTTTTTGATGACCGGGCTTTTCCTGTCTAGATTTTCATAACCATGGAGACTCGTCCTTTTCTTTCATCCTTTGTAGATGTTCACCTGGCATCGTCATCGTCGGACCCTTTACCCCAGCATCCTTTCTCTCTATAAACATTACAAGCACATTTTTTGAAAATAATTCACATTTCTCCAACATGAAGCTCTTGTGGTTGAATCCAGTTTATCCCCTACCCTCCAATCCCGTCAGGCACCTATAAATAACTATGAAAGTGGCATCCCCACTCCCATGTCTATAGGCTACTCATAAACTCTAGACCTCCTTACAGAGAGGGAGGGAGGGGGTGGAGGGTGTGTGTGTGGGGAGAGAGAGAGAGAGAGAGAGAGAGAGAGAGAGAGAGAGAGAGAGAGAGAGATGCCAAACCAGGATTTATAAACAATGGGAGGAACTGGCTAATCCAGTTAGGGAAGTCAACAACAGTTAGTGTAAGATAGCCAGGATAAACAAAAGAAAGAGGAGAACAAGGAGACACTAGTCACTCTCACTCACTGTCCTAGATAAAATAAAAAAGGAAGATTTGGAAAACAGAGTTGAGAGTGAGCGTTTAGAAAAAATTGAAAAATAAGCCTAAAGCCTTGAATCATAGGGTAGATATTTGAAACAAAGGGCAAAATAAAGAAAATATAGAATTTTTATGTCACACTGGCAAGAGAAAAGTCCTCTTCTGTCTCAGAAGATTGACCAGGACGAAGCTGAAGATGCAACTCCTGAGCCTTCAGGGTCCGCAGTGAACACAGAAAGAGAAAAAACCCGATCACCGAGAAAGACAGCAGCTGTTGCAGGCAGATTCCGTGCCCGGCTTGTGGAAAACACAGATCTAAACAGTTCTTTAGGCGCTGCATTGTGAAATGTGATATTTAAAAAGAATAATAGTTAGATCTAAATAGAAGTGCATTAGCACAAGAAATGTGTGAGGTTAAAAGGGGACACAATACATTTATTCATACGAGAATTTTCCAGAGGCACATGCAAAGCGCCTTCAAGCTTGAAGAAATGGTGACAAATTAGTTTAAAGATAATTAGAATATTTGCTTTTGTTTGTTGGATAAATTTGGTGTTACCCAAAGGACCAGGTACTCATCATTGTAGGTTTTCCCGAATCATTCATTACAAAACAATTAACAACAGTCTCAACCTGGATTCTTTTCCAGTTCCCTCGGCTGTGGATGTTTCTTAAAAGGAAAATATAAGCAAATCTCTTCCTTTTTAGAGGGTCTGACGTCTCTGAACCAAGACACAAGAAGCAAAACAGGTTTCTTCTACTGATGGGGGCATAAATTTAGGCTCAAAGGGCAGTCGCAGGAGAGCGTCAGATCCTGAGCCAAGGGTAGGTGGGAATTAAACTCTGCACTGTCTGATCGTGGCCCGATTTGGGGATGGCGTTCTGCACGTGGTGAGAACGCTTCTCCCACGCAGGGTGCAAAACGACACACACTTGGCCAACGAACGAAAGCCTCCCCTTGGGAAAACGAGTCTCCGGGTTTTCCCTCACAGGTGCTGTGAGTCTGGGGGCGGACAAAGGCCGGTGACAATAGCCACACTGTTTTTCATCCTGCTTCTCGTCCCACGTGAGGACCACAGAATTGCCCGGGACTGGACCCCACCTGCTGACCGAACACAGTGCCCGGCACCGCTGTCGTCTCGATTCATGGGGAAGGCCCCAGAAGAAACCTGAGCAGGAGAGAAACAGCCAGAAGAGTACGACAAAAGGCGCATTTCTTTCTATGGCACCCCAGATCATGCCGGGTCCCCAGAAAGGTCTCCGCGTTCGGTTTTCCCGGCCGTTAGAAACAAACGCACCCTCGCTCTGTGACACGCGTATGGGTGGTGCTCCCCATTTGGGCATCGTTTTCTGGTCGGAGAAACAGGGACTGTGTAAGCTCTGAAATCCTTTCCCAGGAGGGGATCCGACCTCACAAGCCGAGCTTGTGTTTCCTGGGGAGGCACTGAATAGCCCCACTGTCTTCTCGGGAAGCTGTTCGCGTGTCCACTCTGTGCCTGGCCCGCCACGTCCCCACACAACTCAAGCAAAGAGTCGCAGCGAAGAGTTCACATGTGGATTGTTCTGGACACTTTTCTGGCGAGAAGTGAAACGTTCCAACTCGGGGGTCATTTCTCACACGGAAGAGGAGGCGCACCTTGGCTGACAAGTCCTTCAGCACGCTCGGCCCCCACTTCTTCAGCTGCAGCCAGATGCCCGCTGTGTGCTGTGACCAGGGCACCGTGACCTACGAGCACGGGTCTCTAGGGAGGGATTTATTCACCTTCCGAATCACTTCATTGACGAATCGAGGCCAAATTGTTTAAACCAGAGGGTGATGTCTCGTAGGCTGAGTTGAATTAGTTGAATTAGAAATGGTATGCGTTCTGTAGATATTTGGGGTTTTAACCCCTGATTAGGTGTGTAATTTGTGACTATCTTCTCCCCGTTGGCAGGTTCTTTCTGTTTGTTGATGGTTTCTTCACTGTGCAGAGCTCTTTAGTTTGATAAAATCCCATTTGTTTCTTTTTTTTCTTTCGTTGCCTTTGCCCATAGAGATATATTCAGAAAGATATTTCTAAAACTAATGCTAAAGAGTTTATATCCTGCGTTTTATCCTAGGAGTTTTGTGGTTTCTGGTCTGAAATTTAAGTCTTTGATCCACCTTAAATTTATTTTTGTATATGCTATAAGAAATTAGTTTAATTTTTTTTTGCAGGTATCTCTCCACTCTTCTTAACATCTCCTATCAAAGAGGCTGCCTTTACCATCTCTTTACAATATACATTGTGTATTCTTGTCTCTTTTGTCAGATTGATTAACCATGTATGTGTGGGTTTATTTCTGGGCTATTTTATTTCATGAGATATATATACTATGGGCTGTTTTCCTACATTGAGATATATAGAGACTTAGAATTCAGAGGAGCAGACTCAGTTTTCATACCCAGACCATAAAGATTCTGGGGGCTTTCACTTTCTGTTTCTTGGGATGCTGACACTTGAGATCCAACCCCCATGCTGTAAGGAAGCCCAAGCAGCACATGAAGCGACCCACAGGAGAGGAACCAAGGGCCCAAATGCATAATCCGGGCTAATAAGAAGTACCAGCTCCTCAGCCAGGCAAATGAGCTGCAGTGGAAGTGGGTCCACGAGCCCCCAATCAAGCTGCCCCCCTGACCCCACTTTAGCAGATGAGCTGTTATCCCTGCTGAGCCCAAAATTGTGGATTCATGATCGAAATAAATTATTGTTTCCAGCGACTAAATTTTAGAGCGAATTATCATGTAGCAACATAGAATCGACACAGTCAATTTGCCACAGGACGCATTTAGGCCTTCTGAAGATTAAAAGTGATTTTTTTTTCTTTAATCTAACTGTGAGTTTAAATCTAAGAAAGCAGATTGAGTTTAACAGAGGACACACTTTGCAGCAAACATAAATTTGATGTGTTTTGCAATAAGCTCCATTAAATCAATATCTTGTGTGTTTAAAATCGAAAACAGCGACATTAACAGCAAACACGTGGCACTATCAGCAAATTCAAGTGATGGTATTATTCCTAGCATGGGTTTCTCGTTGTTGTTCCCTTTGACGTTTTTGCCCTCAATTGCATGACTCACGGTGATGGGCTATTTTAACGCTTTAGTCTTTCTGGAACATTAGATTACATGGAGAAAATTGCGATTCCATGACCGTTAAGATGTTCAGCATGGGGCGGAGCACATCAGCACAAAACCTTATGAAATGTAAAGTAAGTGAAACACTAAAGGACATCTCCAGTACATAGGATGAAGTTGAATTCACTTATGTATCCTCTCACTCGACAGACATGTGCCGAGCTCCCCGTGCGCACCAAGCATCTGCTGGGGGCTAAACATAAAGAGGACTAAGAAGGCATCGTGAAGAACAATGCATAACAATGCATGGCTCTGAAAAGGAAAACTTCCTTTTTCTTCTCCGTCAGGATCAAATACCCCCCACTCCTTTCTGCAACGGATTTGTACTGATATATCTGGGCACACCAGGGCTCATGGTCCCCTGTCTGTCTCCAATGGGGCAGACATCGCCCAGGGAGACCCACATCCCTCCATGGGGTTCAGGGGCTGAGTATCCTGGAAAAGGCAATACATTGGCCCAGATTTGCTTATATTTAGCCAACATGGTGGTATCCATTACTGTTGCTCCCTTGTTGTTCTTCCCCTAACGGTGGTGACAGGATCGTGATATTTCTTCCAGGTCGCTGTCCACATTTGCTGCTGCCTCAGGTCACATAAGGTGGCACATTCCATTCTCCTCCTGGCTATGATTACCGGTTTGGAGCTGGGAAGGAGACGCAAGCCAGGGAAATTTGGGCCTTCTTTGTAGCTACGACCCGGGGTTGCAAGCCCAGTGGGCGTAAGTCTGGATCTCACTGCACCCAGGAGGGGAGAGTCTGACCTGGGGTGAACCTTACGCAGAGGGAGACAGCGGACTTGGAGAGATGCATCAGGCTCTGGGTGGGGAGCAGGGCTGCACGAGCCGGGAACTCTCATCTTTCTGCTGAAGTTCATTTGAATAAGGTTTCTGTCATTTGCAACCAAAATACTCCTAAAATAGCTGATCTATCGGGTGAGCCCATTTTTGGGGGGCCAAGAAATGGTATTTAGAGGCAAGATTTGAAAGAGGAGGTGGAGAATTACACAGAGTCTGGGACCCCCTCAGCGAGGATGTTCCAGGCAGCTACTGATGAAGACCAGAGTCCCAAAGGTGCCCGTGGTTTGGGAGTTGAGACGAAGCCGTGGAAACCAGGGTCCAGGGAAACTTCGAGATGGTCTCCACCTGTACATATGGACTCGATACTTCGCAACACTAGAACTTAAGTTTTATGAGATTTTAAAAGTGTTCTACAGCACAATTTAAGGTTTCCAAAGAACATCCATAATGCCATGTCAGCTAACCCTCACACCTCCCACGGGCTTCATCATTATCCCACATCAGAGGTGACATGACTGAGGCCCAGAGACAGAAGGACACGGAGTTGGATCCAAGTTAACTGACCCCAAAGTCAGTGTTCTTTCCACTGTTCCACCCTGTTTAAGAAAACTTAGATTATCCTTTTTTGTACTCTCACACTCGAAGCATTTCTATTGGGGGAGAAAAAGGAAATGTCGAGGATTCTGACATCAAAGTGTTTCAGAAACTTGTCTCAAATGAAGATGGTAGGAATGCAAAGTCGCCTCTTGGAGATGACAAACTGAAAAGAAAAAGCCTCTCTTTGTTTTTATATCAGGATAGTCAGGTAATAATTTTAAAGCGTTTCTAGACTTTTCTGGCTCTCCTAACAGTACCTCCTGGCTCCGCATTGCCCACCAGCCCCGTGAGAAGCGGGGGACTCTCAGGGGGTTATAGGACAGCTGACAAGCCCCCTCTGATATTCCAGATAGAGTTTTGCAACAAGACAACCAGCTGGAGAGGTTGGCATCATCAAAGGTAAAGGACTCCTTAAATTAATTTTGTCTCATTTAATCAAGAAACCGACCAAGAGGAGAAAAATCAAGGGTTCGGATGCAGGCCCTAAACTCGGCAGCTTCTGTGTAGCACTGATAGCTGGTCGGGAACCTTAGGGCCTGACCATTATGGGGCAGGGACTATATACTAGAAGCTGTAGGGTATACGGCCTTGCCCAGGGACCATGTGGCAAATGTGGGAGACCCAAGCGACTTACAATTGGGAGAGCCAAGAGAGAAGGTGGGCAGAGAGAGGCCCAGCGCCAGAACAAGTCAAGAAAGACAAATCACGAGGTCATCAGCCACAGACACCAACAACGAAATGGTCAGCTCCCCTCAGCAGGCGACAGCCAGGGCCCACTCGGGTGCAGCAGGGGCCAGCGGTCCCTTTCTCCCCATGTCCTGAGGTCATGTGAGGTGTCCCCCCATCATCCAAACACCATCCCAGAGAGGGGACCAAGAGGAGGAATTTGAAAGTCTGAGCAGTTATCCCAAAGGGTGGATTTAGACCTAAAGAGAGTGGTGAAATTATTGGAGCAAATTGGCCTAAAATTGGTGTGTGAGTGTGGGCAGGGGGGGCACTTCAGTAAGGTGGAAACTTCTGAGGATTCTGGATCCCATTATCAGTACGAGCGCCAAACCCCCACCCGAGGCTTAGCGTGTTTTTATTCTTTCCACCGCAGAGAGGGTTGCTTTCTGCCTTTGGAACACTCTCGCCCTGGCTTGCTTAGTGATATACATCATCTGGAGAATTTATGGAAAACACGGCTTTTCACATTTTCCACACGGTACCGCCAGACCCTCTAAGGGAGGGTCTGAGAAGCCATAATTTTTACAAGCGCCTCTGGGGCCCACCTCGTGATCAATCTGACAAATGCCGTTGTCGATTCTAGAGGATTCTAACCTGTAAAATGTGTCGCAGGCCTCTCCGTGTGCGGCCTGGCGGGCCGATGGCTCTGGCTGTGTCTGCCGCCACCATGCTTCGCGCATCTTCTTAAACCGTGACTCGTCCTAATTGTATTTCTTTCTCCTTTGATGCTTAGGGGCTCAGAGGGCCACCTCATTCTCGTGCCTACACACACCGAATTAAATTCCGCCGATCTGGTTGAAGATGTTAAACCCTTTGTGTTGACGACCCATCAATCAACAGCTTGGATGGCGACATCCCGCGTTTTCCTCTGGCCGTGGGGACTGGTGTGGGGTGAAGCTAATGAGGTGGGTTCTCTGATGAAGTGAAGGATGTTCCATCTCTGCCCTAGGTGTGAATGGGGCAGAGGAATGAATGAATTTCAGTTTATATCAGTTAATGGACACCAGTTTGCTGGGGGGTATTCATCGCAGAAGCCTTCATTTTGGACAAGCTCACCCAGAAAGTTTGCAGAGGACACACGGCCCCAGACAGAGAGCAGGAGCCGGTGCTTATATCAGACACGGCCCAGGTTCTGGAGAAAAGGAAGGTGTTTTCGCCAGGAATCATGGTAATTTCCAGAAAAGAAAGAAGATGACAACGAAAAGCGCACGGCTTGAAGCCAGTGAGTCTGAACCTGCGGCTCAGCTGGGAAAATGCCTCTTCCAGGCACCGAGTGATCAGGACGAAACCCTAGAGCAGAGCGGAGGCCGCAGGTCACACGGGCAGCCACCTGGACCCTGAGGGGCGGCCCAAGAGGGACTCAGGAAACACCGATGGGAGAAGAGGGACAGAGGACTGGTCAAGACCGGGTCTGCATCCTCCCAGCGTCGACAGACCTTGGCCCTGCGAGAGGAGCAGCCTGTGCCTGGTGACAGCCCTACGGGGCACCAGGATCGGGGAGCCCGTTCTGCAAAACGAGTAGACTCTTGTTCTGGTTTCACTTTGTTCTCCTATTTCACCATGTTCCAAAAAGGTTTGGGAGCAGTTCCGAGCTGGGTCGTTCCCAGCTGAGAGGTGGTTTGCGGGCGGAGGGAGCGGCAGGAAGCGAGGCACAGAGCGATGATGAATGAACGCGGCGGGGTGGGGTGGTGGGAGAGGTGGCACACACACCCTCGGAGGCACCCAGATGGCCCCGGCTGGAGAGGGGTGAGGAGGCGGGGCCGAGGCTGGTCACCAGACCTGGAAAAGAGTCGCCTTAGAAAGCAAAATCTGTAGGACAGGCCGCAAGTCGAATGTGGCGGCTCAAAGGAAAAACGGGAAGAGTTGAGAAAAAGGCTAAAATTTCCAGTTTGCGTGCACACCAGATGGAAACAGAATTAGCCAAGCCAGAAAATCTGTGTAGGGTTCAGGCAGAGAGACCCCTGGGCAGGGGTGAAGCCGTCAGTTTAGAGCGGGTCTGTCTGGGCGACACGAGGGACTGGGTGGCTGACCACGACGGACACGTACTTCCTCACAGTTCCCAGTCCTAAGTCCGCGTGTCCGCAGGGCCATGCTCCCCCCGCAGGCTCTGAGAAGAATCCTTCGCTGCCACGTTCAGCCTCCGGTGGCCCCACACATCTCCAGGCCTGTGGCAGCATCCCTCCTACCTCGACCTCTGTCTTCACGGGGCCATCTCCCTTCGGTCTGTGTGTCCACTCTGTCCCTTGTGAAGACATTGCATTGTCCACTCTATTCCAGGATTACCTTACCTCAAGAGCCTCAACGTGATTACATCTGCGAAGACCCTTTCCTGAATCAGGTCGCTGACACAGGTACCAAGGGTTAGACTTGGACATTACCTTCGGGGGACGGGCCAGACTCACCCCCTTGCCAGCTGTGCGGCCTCAGGCGACGTACTTTTCCTCTCCGCGTTTCCACTTCTTCATCTGTGAAGCGGGGATGGTCATGGCACTCAGTCACGATACAGGTGAGGAACACACGCCAAGCACTCAGCACAGAGGCAGAAACACAAACGGTGGCTTTTATCATGTGCTGGGGTCAGGGAGGAAGGAAGAAACTAACAAAACATCGAGGCGTGACACTGCTCTTTACCACGTGCCGTACGTCACGATTCTGTAGCAAGTGTGTCCCGTTTAAGTTCTACGATATTTCTTTCTTTCTTTTCAGCTTCACTAAACCTCTGTGGAAGAGAAGGACATTTTAAGGATCATATTATAGCTGTTCTGCAACTGAACACACAGACGGGGCGCAGCGGGGTCATTTTCCCTAGCGACGGCCAAGCTGCAAGCTGAACCCTGGTGGTCTGACGCAACCTGCAGCCCTCCTTCTATTCTGCCCACATACCCAGGCGAGTCATTTTACGTTTTTATGAAAAAGCGTCCTTCCACATCCGACATTTTGTCTAGACGTAAGGAAGGGATTGGGATCTAGATCTTGATTTGAAATGTATCTATGAGGAATAATACGGGAGACGAAAAAGCGAGATAAATCAGTAAAGAGGGAAACAATATATTTTTGTGAAATGACTGCAGGTAGGCTTTATTCTAAATGGTATTTTCTTCACGTTTCATGTGGGATGCTTCGGGATATTGGGTCCAAAAGGGATTTTCCAGGCAACATTTTCGGGCAAATCACTTCCAATCTGCTCCTCTGTCCCCCTAGGCCATGTGGTGGGTTAGAACCAAGGCAGGAGTCCACAGGGAAGCCATGAGTCACTTCGTCCCCTCTGTAACCTCGCTCCGTGGCCCCACCTCTGACACTTCATGGAACACGGGGCCAGAACCAGGTAAGAAAGAGGCAATAAAAGAGCAGCCAGAGCGAACCTGGAACTGAACACGTTGCCAGCCGCGACGAGGACAAACCCGCTCTGTTTGCTCACGTGGTGTTCCTCGGTGGGGAAAAAATGAGATCTACTGGGGAAAATGCACACAAAAGGAGGATTCTGGTGTTTTCCTTCTAGATCACTCGGCCTCTGGTTCTCGAATTCCCCTGTGAGCTCTGGCTAGAAGCTGGAGAGTGGCTTCATCGAACGACAGAAGAGAAAGGGTAAGGAAGGGGCGAGATGAGTAGCTGGGGACACGTTCGTCTAAATTTTATCCTCAAACACGGCCTGTGCCTAGTCCCATGAGGCGGCGAAATGTGAGTAAACGCGAGCATCACACACTCCTTTGGAGACTGGACTCACACTGTTTCAAGTCGCTTTCGTGGCCCTGTGGTTTCTTCAATAACGTGTTATCCAAATTGCTCTAGAAAGCCTCAGGGCACACGCACAGTGAAATCTTTCAGGAAAGTTCTTCAAACAATTGAGAAGAGCAGGAAAAGGCAAACGGGCTGCATCTCACTCGAAACCGCGTGAAGACGATGCTTTGCTCTTTCACGGCGTCGGCCTGGAAGGGACTGGCTTCTGGGTCCGAATGAATTAAATCTCACAACTGGGACCAGGGGCAAAATTCCAGACAAGAACGATCCGATCCTGTCCTGTCCTGAAGCGCTGTTTTCCTTCTCAGGTGGGGTTATACCTGGGTCGCATTAGGCCCAGGTGTCCGTGGGAACGCAGAACGCACCTCTGTACCCCTGAGCGCTAAAGGCACAAGGTCACCCTCCGTGCAGGAGCCCGACTAAGTAAATGGCTGACCCCGAAACATTCCGTGTTTGTTTCCCTCATCCTTCCCATGCCGCCTTTCCGCTCCTAGTCCCAGACGCTGTCGCTCTCATGCCACAGTCAGAGCACGCAGCATGGGGCATAACGAGACCGTAATGAACTCCCAGGCGCGACTGCTTCTCGTCTGTCATCGGGGGAGGAACTGAGCACAGTGTGTCCCGTATGCGGTAGGAGCTGTTGTGACTGAGCGTCGGGAGACTGGTCTTCCTGCCTGCCTCCAGGGCTGGATTTTATTTAGTTATATATTTCTGGAAACTTGATTATTGTTTTTTTTAAAGATGTCATTCCCCTCTAACTGGAACTGGAAGTCTGCGGAGCATATGTCTCCCAGGAGCTGGACTAGGAGTCCAAAGCTGGAAATGGCCAAAGACACCCATCAGAGGGCAACGCCAGGGCACCGAGGCCCCACTCTTCTGTCTTCCATTGAACAGGAACCTTGAATGGCAGACAGTCCGTCTGGGGAACTCTGTGTCCTTTTGTCCAGCCCTTTTTCCGACCTTCACGTCTCATTTCCCGTCTGCCAAGTAGAACCTGGCCCCCATCTCGTGGCTCAGTTAGGCTTCATTCACGTCCCCACCCCCACCCCAAAGTGCAGAACATACTTCTCAGGGTCACGGCCAAATCCAAGACCTTCCTTGTCCTCCTGGGATAGACACCAGGCCTGGACAGACATGACCGTGTGCAAATAAGAAACGGCGGTCGCATATGTGGCTTATATGCGGCTCCAAACCAGCTCTGGCCTCGCCGATCGAAGGGAAGAGACTTAGAGAGGGGTTTTCTGAGAAGGCTTCAGGGAGGCTGGACGTTTCAGGACACGGTTTCAATGTTAACATTTAAAGGACCAAAAAGGCAGGTTCCATGAGAAAAGGGGATACTCAGAGAAAAAACAAAAACTCCCAGGATGGCACGAGCATGAGGAGATGAGCTGCTGGGAGCCTGAGAAAAATCGGAGGCGATTAGGGTCCCAAACAGACAGGCTCGTTCCAGTCTCTCCGGAGAGCGGGGAAGCAAACGTGTCCTTCGAGACTAATTGCTCTTCCGCTGTTACATTTAGTGGAGCAGGTTATAGGTCCTCAGATGCCTCCTCTGACTCGCACGATAAAAACAATGGTTCCCTCCTGCTAACTCCAAAGGACAGCGCGTCGCTAATTGTCACATCGCTCGTCTCTCCTGACGGGGACCGCAGGAGCGGTGGCTGGGCACTCGGGGACCGATGGGAGCTGCTGCCAGCCTCGGATTCCCATCCCTGGGGGTAACACGGCCACCCCGCCCCACAGGGCCGGCTCTGCAGCAGGTGCACAGGCCTCTTCACCAGGGCGAGCCCACCCAGGTCCCCAGCCAAACGCCCGGCGACGACCCCTCCTCATCGCTGCTGCCTAAGGCCGCCTCCCCCATAAGCCACATCACCCAGTCCTGAGTGGAACTAGAATTTCTCCTCCTTGAGGCTACTGCTTCCCCACCGGTCAACTCACCTTTTCATCCACTTCCTCTCCGACTCGACAAGCACTGGTTAGTCCTCGCCCTGCACAGGACACCGCGCTGGGTTTTACCATGAGTAAGGCCTGGCAGCAGGGCTCCTGGGAGTGTGGGCTGGGGACACTCCGAGGCTGGTCACATGCGTGGACTCCACCCAGCTCCTCCGCTGTCCGCCCTGGTCTGGGGCCATTGGTCCCTCCCTGCATGTGTAGGAGACAGGAGGGCCCAGGGTCCTTGAGGACCAAAATTAAAGGATGAAGGGACTGCGTGAGCGAGGAGATGAGAGAAGTCAGTTATAAGCCACCACTTCCCAAAAAGGTACCCCCCACTCCAGATGATGTCCTTGGAGCAGACCGGGGTACACCCGGTCCCCACTGTGCACACCCACCGTCCCCAACTAGGCCTCTGCAGAGCCTCTGCCTCCTGGGGTGTTAGCTGAACCAGTGGACGAAATGGAGACGGGGCTGCGAATGCTTGTCCTTTATTCGAGAATCTGAAATAAGCAAAAGGGGGAAATCAGAAAAGGCAGAAAAGCAGAAAATGATTCTGTTCACTTGCCCTTGCCTTAAAAAAAAAAAAAAAAAAAAAAAGGAGGGAGGATGCACTGCACTGTCCATTTTCTAAGGAAGGAAATCAAAACCGAGTGGATTATTAGCCAAGAGCCTTCTGAGGACGGTACCGACCCAGGAGGACACCCAGGGCTCCTCCTTAGGGGCTTCGGCCTGCACGAGTCCTCGTTGGCACCTTGAGAAAGGTTCTCGTCCCGTCTAAGCCCCAGAGTAAGGCAAGTTCGAGCGCTGATTTCTGCAAGTGGCCCCGGTGAGCATGGGTGCCCTGGAGTCTGGAGGACGGGAAGCCGGAGAAACATCGAGGGTCCTTTAAGAGGAGAGACGTGGTTCTCACCCGCGCGACGGAGAAAGTCTGCCAAGGATGACCCCAGCCCCCTGGAGTCCCTGCCCACCCCCACGCACCCGCACAGATGCTCAGTGTCGTGGACGTGCAGCATCCTCTGAGGAAACAGAAATGAATAAATCGGGCCGAATTCATCTTGAGGGGAAAACAGAAAGCTGTGGAACGCTATCTTTGTTTCTGTGGGTCGGAAGAATTCCTAGAAAGAAAAAAAAATACTAATAATCAGTCGCAATGCAAATAAATAAACTGCTGCCACTTCCTGCCCCTCTCTGCCCCTCCCTCCCTCTCTCTGCCCCTCTCTCTCTCTCTCTCTCTCTCTGCACATTAGGTAATTAAGACGACACTGAAAATCGCTGCCCGGACTGTTCGCAGAAATCAGACCTAACGAGTCAGGCGGCTTCTTCTCAGGTAAAACCAGCACCACTTCCCCCCATCTTCCCCCACGTCCTCCAGCAGCCGTTGGCCTGGGGGACGACACCCAGCTTTTCGTTGAGTCAGCCTGGGGTGTCTTCGCTCGCAGCCGCATTGGCAGGCTTCTGACAGGCGGGTCGGGGGACTGGGAGGTTCATTGCCATCCATCGGACTTCGGCACCTGTAAAGCACTTCCCTGCGGCCTCGCACACCTGCCAGGCTCACGTCAAAGAAACGAAGACATGGCACTGCCTGGGTCCCCATGCATTCACTTGCCTCGGGAAAGAAGGGGTGCCCCAGGCCTCCCCTGTCACCTGGAGGATGCATTGGTAGATGTCACTGTAGGAAAAGCTGATTTTACGTAATCCTTGAATTTTATCTTATTTCTTCGGCAGGAAAACAAGGGGAGGGGGAGGTGCTCTGTCACCTCAGATGGGGGCAGCGGTGGCACTCGGCGCACCAGTCCTCTCCTGGTCGCCAGCTCAGAAACGAACTCCGTTCTCCGGGTTCAGCACAAGACGGACGAGCACCGGGGGGTGCAATGTCAGGCTCAGCGGTTTGCTGAAAGGGCCGAGGCTGGGAAACGTGTCTCCAAGGAGGGGGACTCCAGACTTATTTTGACCCCAGATCCATGCAACGTAGAGAACTGATCCCCAGTGTTGACGGCCGGGAGGGAAGGACTTGCCATTTATCAAAGAGACCGTCGCAAGGAAATGTCACCACTCGACCCCTAGGCGCCCTGTTGTCTTCAGTGCAGAGATTCCTGGCGCGTTTCTTTAGAAAAGTGGACACGTTCGCGACCTTTTCTCTGATAAAAACTGATGCTGAGCACGGCTCTGCCTTCTCTGCCACCGCCTTTTTGATCTCGTCCCTGTTGGAGGTGGGAGAAAGTCTGGCTGCAGTTGTAGGTGTTTACGGTTCATCTTCGGATTCAACTCAGGGCGCTGGCATCTAACCCACGGGAACTCGGGGTTTTGCGTTATTTCTTCTCGGCCTACCTCCCCGTTCTTTGGGTTTGGAGGGAGAATTATTGACCAGGTGTGTTCATCAAGGCTTCCTTGCGTCCACTGCTGTTTGCTAGCTTCACAGGAAAGTAAGATTTAAACTTTATGTCTTTTTGTTGTCGTTGTTGTTGTTGTTGTTGTTGTTGTTGTTGTTGTTGTTGTTACTGTGGGAGCAAAGAGCTTTAAGATGCTTGCAGAGTCTAGCTGGAAACACAAATCTTTTCCTTTTATTTTTTTCTAGTTTTTGAATTAATTGAATACAATTAAGAATTATGAAAAAGCAAAGGAATAGGCATTTTTGCAGCTCCTCTAGATAGTAGGTACCCTTGAACTCAGTAGGCCGCACTCCCATGTGCAATGAGTAGGCACAGCCAGGCAGAGGCTGTCCCTTACTCCAGGTGGGTACCCTCCCTTGCCGACCCCGTTGCCTCCACTCCCATCTCTCAGCCAGTCACGTCACCTGTGAGTCCCGGTCTCTTGGTTATTCGCCAGCGGATATTTTTATCTGGGCCGAAGCAGGTTTCATAAAACCATTTTCTTATTCTTTTAAACCCAGGGGTAATAAAAATAAGGTGAAAAACATCTCGAGTGACTAATGATCTTTTCTGGCTCAAGTCCCTGATCCCATTTAGCAGATCGTTTATCTCCCTGACGACAAATCAGAAATAACCACGAGTACCTCTTCATCCGTGACAGAACTCCTCTGCTCCGGGAAGACGTAAAAACTCAGACACGTTACCCCTAACTTTGCATGCTCTGAGCTGTCAGCCCTGAAGTATTGTCTGATGACGGACAGGCGACAATGCAACTTGCCTGAGATTCTCTTTGACCTCTCCTTAACACAGCATCAGTATTTCCCTTAGAACCTTTTCCAACTTAGTTTCAAAGTCCCCGTTAGAGGGGCTTCTTGCCACACGACTCGCTGCTCCTGGACTCCTCGTCAGTCTCAACTTCAAGCCTGAGTCCCCCCCATTCTTCTATATGTTTATTCTCCCATCATCTGAACTTGGGACGCTCCCAACCTGAGCCCAAGTTTAGTGCATTTCAATGGAGTCAAGCAGGATGAATTCTTAAAAAAAGCCCTTCTATCCAAGACAGCAGTGACCCTCCTGTTGGAGTTCACCAGTGAAGAACAGCCAAGAAAACAAGAATTTGAAACTCAGAGCTGGGACTTGAATTACACGCTTTGCCCAACACCCGAATTCACTCCTGTTACTGAACTATTATTTTGCACGGCTTTTCTGGCACCGACCATAAGCTTCTCAGGAGCAGAAACTTCATCTTAGTCATCATGTGACCTCAGCACCTCGCCCGCGGCCAAGCACGCAGGTCAACAAACATGTTAAATAAATAGATGGTGAAAAGCCATCTTTTGGGGATTATGCTGGATGGAAGTTCGGAAAAGCCAAGGCACTCAAGGGCACACACTAGCGCCGATTTATGAAAGGAACAGGTTAGAGGTTTCAAAACAGTATGTGCCATGTAGCAGACCTAGAATGTTCTAGAACATATTAAGATGCACAGCGAGGATGGAAGTGGTGGGGAGCTCTGCAGGAAGAACCTCTTGTCCTTTGTCTGTAAAGTCTGCAGCTGTCCAGAAGCAGCCCTCCTTCCGTGAGACTCTGCCACCCAGGACAGCGGGGAAAGTCACCCTGAGCAGATGGGCCCCTTAGGCCTTAGGAATT
The DNA here is from genome assembly GCA_030015415.1 of Cynopterus sphinx. Classification (NCBI taxonomy): domain Eukaryota; kingdom Metazoa; phylum Chordata; class Mammalia; order Chiroptera; family Pteropodidae; genus Cynopterus; species Cynopterus sphinx. The sequence goes on from CM057381.1 coordinate 2,968,917, forward strand.
CCGGTCCGTGAGAGATGACAGTCTAGGTGGCTCGATGGCAGCAGAAGGTGTGGGAAACGGACAAGTGGACAAAATCGACGTGGGTTTTCAAGCAGTATGAATTGTAGCATTTTCCTTTTCTCGTTGTTGTGTTGTTTTCCAGTGTTTTTTACTGAACTTAATTAACGTATGACATGATATTAATGTCAGGTGTATAACGGTAACCACAATAAGTCTAGTTACTCCATTTTACCTTTCGTGGTCATATTTTACGATGTGTGTTTTTTGCTTGATTTAGGGCCACATCCAATTCCCAATGGCCCATTGTGGAAGTGGCTTCTCTCTGTCCTATTCCTGAATTTTAAATCCCTGGGCAAGGTGGGCACATTCTCTACCGATGTTACGTGTGGACCTTTAAAGAGAGAGTCTATTTCTTCACTAATGCCTGAGATGACAAATTCGCTTGCAATAATTCCTCTTATTGATTTTCGTGTAAAGTTGGTTTTTATTTTTATAACCCGGGGGAAAATGGGGAAAAAATAACTAGGAAATCCTGATTTTTGAAATTCTCACATTAAATCAGATTAGAAATGGATAGAAAACCGGGCTTACAGACAAAGCTTGAGCAAGTTATTGGGTCTCTTGCTGTATCATCTGTTAAAGAGTAAGATTGGATTCAATGATTTAAATTGTCATTTTAGGACTGATACCAAGGAATGATATTCTGTAAAGAAAAGTACATAAATAATGATTATCTTGCTTAAAGAATGATCACCAAAAAAAAACCCTCAACCACCTGAGCGCCTCTACGAGCAACCGAAGCCCAAACACAAAGGCCATTCTGACCCCTAGCATCACCAACGAGTTTGCTTTTGAATATTATAAAAAAGAAATCATACCGTATATATTTTTATATCTGTAAGCCACATATTGGTCTGTAATTTGGTGCTAATCAAAATTCAGATTTTATTAACGTGGATGACCAAGTACTGGGTCTTGGTGCGCATACCTTTGTGTCCTTTGGGACTATTCAGGGAGGAAAAAGTGACTCCGCATTGGAGGCTGTCGCAGAAGGAGAAAACCTTCTCCTCTTCTGACCTCAGTTCCTTTCGTTGGCAGATTTAACCCAGAATTCTACCGGAAAGAGATTCAGGAAAACGTCATTCTGGGTTTCTCTCTTGTGATGCAGAATTTCTCTCCTGTAACACAGAAAGGGACCAGCATGATGCTGAGCTAAAGGCACAGCGTTTGGGACTCAGACACTTTTCGATCCGCGAAGGGAGAGGATCGGCCTGTCTGTATTCCTGATCTACGAGCCTCCCTGAGGCTTCAGGCCCATTTCCGGCGCAAACCCTACAGTGCCCTCCTTAGGGATGCTGGAAAGTCTGCTTCTGTTTCCCTTCTTCCAGGACCAGAGAATTAGAAGACCCTCTTCTCTTGCTTTGCAGGTTGCACAAGGCCGCTTTTGAAGAAAAGCAGGCCTGTCTATAATCATCGGAGGGGCCCTGGCATTCGGTCAATATGAAACTCACATATATAATGTGGCCACTCCCCACGGACTGCGTCTTTCAGATGGAGACCACCGCTCCGGGAAGACAGGATGGAAACCATCGCTATTCATCATCCTCAGCTAACGGAAACCATTTTCTCCTCTCACCTAGTTCTCCAACCTTAGAGGACGCCCCGTCTGCACAGAAGAATTACTAGAGAGCGAGGAGTTTTGTTTGTTTGCTTCTGGATGTCCTAACAGTGTCATCTCCAGCGGGCCTTAGTAACCAGGCAACACAGGACATGCTCCACTTGCACGGAGCATGCTCCAATCCACTCTTTCTGCACTAATCTAGCTGAAAATAAGGACAGCGAAGGCAGAACTGCAGAAATTAGGTTTGGATCTTTATTACTAAGCGTGGTTACTGGGCCCATTTTCTCCTTACGGGTGATCAGAAATTCTGGGCCAAGTGCTTCGAAAACGATTAGAACAACAAATCTTCTTCTTTTAAGAAGAAGATGAAAGTCAGTTCCCTGTTTTTCTTGCAGAAAAAGACAAAAGAAGGGAATGGCTTCTTTCTGGTGGCAGTTTATGTTCACCCACATGCCTTCTCCACGTGTAATTCAGTCTCACTGTATATTCGGAAATACTGCCAGTTCCCGTGGGTTCAGCAGGCGGAGACTAACAAACAAGGTTAAACACAGATGTTCTGGTGCCTGAAATCCTCAAGAGTCCAGCAGGCCCTGACTGGTAAAATAAACTCGGGGAGGGCTGTCTGCACCCACTTTTCTAACGACAAAGTGAGCATAAATAAGCATGCAATCCACAGGCCTCCTGGGCCAAGGTCAGGAGGGACCTTGGGAGCTTGGATTTACGGAGGACGAAACTGTCCGTAGCACATTTGCTACAAGACAGCACAGAATCAGATGTTCTGGCTTTGCATCACCAGGCGATCACAAGGAAAAGCAGCCCAGATTGGCACAGACCCTGTCAGCACTTTTTACCATAAATGCTGCATTTACTGGAAATTGAGTTTTATCAGTTTGCAAAAGATAAAAATGACACTTGTGCAAGGTCAAACCGCAGCGTTTATAATTCCCTGGAATTAGCTGAACACATACAGTCCGAACCTGCCAAAGGAAGGGGTAATTGTTTTCCCAAAGGGTGCCTCTAGCTCTGGTGATTGACAAAACGCTTTTACACACATCATCTCATTGCCGTGGCGTGTGCGCCCCCCTTACACAGACGATTTGATGTGGAAATAGTTGCATTTGCCAGTTTTAAGCATCTTCCTCTTCCCTCTGGGGCCTTACCAGACATGATCATCATTCGTGTCTCTCCCAAGCACAGGACCCCACGAGAGGGTTCAACAGACCAGAGCTACCTGACTCTAACGCTGACATGAGAGTCCCTCACACTCTCTGTGCTTCACCCCGTTAGTTTGCACGCTCTGGACATGTGGTCAACGTTGTCGCAATCCTCACCGACTGGTAAGAAATGGTAAAAACGAGATCGTGTGGCTGTGAGCCTTTTACACTCGGTGGTGGGAATATAAATTAGCATGATTTTGTTGGTACATGTAATAAAATTTTAAATGTGTATGCCATCATTTTATATATAGAATTTTGTATCGGTTAAATAATCTATTCCAATGAGACAGTCACATAAATGTGGAAAATATATATATAAAGATATGCATCACAACACGGGACTAGATTTTTCAAAAATACGATATATTCCTGCAAGAGAGTCTCTGCATCTATTACAAAGACCCGTGGTCGTTTACATTTGTTGACTCAGGCAGAAGCTCTACCGCACATGTTTTCAAGAAAAGAAAGGACAGATCAGCATCGATGACATAATCCCATTTGTGTGGAAATCAAATAAACCCCAGATCCTGCTGTGATCCAGTGGCAGCTGGGTCCCATTCCCAGGAACGGCCCAGCTACCAGAAGGTATTGCACATTAATGTCAGCTTTTGCTCTCGACTTTCAGGAAACACGAAGGAACGTATAATTAATTACTCCTCCAAAGAACCATCTTCCGTGTCCCACTGCTCCATCTTGTGCTCTAACTCACACCGTCATAGCTCCTGAAGGCTCCCGCTCCTCACACCGCTTCCCAGTCTCGACCCCAAACTTCACCCCCAGATCCATCAGCCACTTCCCTTTATCGTCCCTCTTGTCTCTTCCTTTGGTTCTCTCTGCAGCGATTTCCACAATCTGAATAATGAGGCGGGGAGAGGAGAAAACGCTGAGGGAACTCGATTCCCTTTCCAGGGAGTAGGAGGAAGGACATTGACCATGCACACACTGGGATGTCCTCACCTTGTAGCAAACGCAACATTATTATACTGACGCCTACTGTGTGTGTGTGTGTGTGTGTGTGTGTGTGTGTGTGCATACACACATACACACACACACAAATGTCTTCAGGGACGTTGACAAAACTCTCAATCATGGTCTCATCCATGAATTCTGTTTTCCACTTTATGTATCTCTCTAAAATAGTCGCAATAAACATGTTCATAGTCAGAAATGAGAAATAAACTCAGAGCGACATGTGCAAGAGGATGGCCACGTGCTCACAAGGAGTGATGGGTGCGAAACGATAAACACACGATCCCAGCATGACCTCTGTGCATTTTCAGTAAACACAGTCAGGCCGTCTCTTCCCGCTTTCCACACGAAGCAGCTCCATTCTGTTGGAATCGTTTTAGTGACTCCTGCGTGTGGGCGTGGGCCGGTTTCTTAGCAACAGTCGAACCCCCCGCCTCTGGTGCTAAGTGTGTTATTTTGCCACCGATCACCTCTGCTTAATCTGCGAGTCCGCTGCACTGCGACCTGTACGGGATCGAATCGCTGGCATCACACGGTTCACAGCAGGTGGCGTTCCCCTCTCCCATTCGCCCTGGAAGCCTTCATTTTTACGGGCCTCTTTGGGGAGCAGGGAGCCAGGTACCTGCCAGGTGTGGGTATCCCTTTCGGTCTCCCCACCCCCACACACCCCTGCACTTCTTCCTAAACAGACAGCATTGGTTTATTTTTATAATTTGTGAGTCAGACCGGTGTCTCTGAAGATCGAGGTGCCCGTGCGGTTCCCAGCGCTCTGATTCACGAGTCTCCTCCCGGCTGGGGAAATTCTGGGGAGAGGCTTGCGACACATGGCCGTGGGGCAGAGTCCCCACGGCTGCCGTCACCGGTGCCAGACACCAGGCTCCTGGTTCCTGAGAAGAAAGCGCGTTCGTCAGCCTCTCCATCCGGAAAGGTCAAGCAGCACCCTCGCTTGTGGCTGGAAATTCTGCCCTGGGAATTCCAGAAAGCAGACGTTGTCGCCAGGCCTTGACGTGTACCGCGCGCAGTCCCTTCCATGTGGTGACTGGGTGACAGGACAACGGAGCGGACAGCTTGAAGCAGATGTCTTTGGGAAAAGGGAAGAAAGAACCATTCATCGAAATCCTGTCGGACCTTGAAAGACAGGAGGAGGGGGTAGAAACAGGCCGGCACGGGCTGGCTCCAGAACCGACCACCGCGAGGGAAAAGGTGCCCAAACAGCGGGAAACGGATGACGTTTTGGCTGCACAAAGGCAGGCGTCAGGAAGGGACTGTCCCCCTTCAGGGATGTTAGGTCCGTGCTGAGCAACGTTTCAGTGACGACAGCAGGGCGCATCTGTTGGTTTCCTTGTCATTCCTTTTGTCCGTCCTCGAGTCACCGAGTGAGCCCCATTGAGCCAGGACTGAGGAAATAAATCAACTTGGCCGGAAGCCTGCCTTTGCTACCCCATTAGGGCTTTGGGTCGCTATTGTCACCCTTTGTTTAATACCCTGATGGTCCTCCAGGCTTTAAGCAACCTTAGGGCAAAGACCAAGACTCTCTTTGCCAGTGATTGTATTCCTCATGCCTTGCAGGGTTCTTGGCCCACCTCAGTGCTCACTAAACACAGTACCTGTCAGAAAGGTGGGTGAAGAATGCAGGAGTGAGCTAGAAAGATCCACTTAGGGTGGCAGCCGTCCAGGTCAGTGGGCTGCGGGGGTAACACAATGTCCAAACTCGAGTTACCCCAAAGGTGAAAAGAGATGGGGCCCGTTCAACTGTCCCTGGATCTGAGTTAGTCGCAGAGGAGGAGGTAGTTGACTATCTTCCATGACGTGACAGATCCTGGGAGTGGCCGTGGCCCAGGCTTCCCGGGAAGACCTGTCTTACGAACAAGCCGGGTACATAATGACATCGACGTGGGCCTGGCTGAGGGACTGACACTATCTCAACTGAGCGAAAGACAGGCAGGGGTCTGCCCTCAGAGGGGTCTGCCCTGGAGGGGGCTCTGCCGGTGCTGGGACCACATTCCCGGATGGCACGCAGGGCTCAGGGACAAGAGTAAGTGCCATTTTGGACTCAGGTAAAGACACAAGCGGTGCTTCCCCTCCCTGCTTGCCTCTCCTGCTGCTGCAGTGTTTCTGGGGGTCGCCTCACCCCACATGAGCCTCGTAATCCAGGGGTCTGGCCCCTGTTGGGCCCCCACCATGCAATCACATAGAGAATTTCATCTGAACCTGCCACAGAGGAGGTCAGGGCCCCCATGAACATCCCTGGGTGAAGAAATCAAAATCGTTGTAACTCAGAGGGACCTGGTCAGTTGGCTGCAAGTCAGAGCCACCGAATACAACCCAAATCACCTTCGAATGTCAGCTTCTGAGCTACACTCTGACCCCCTCCGCTACCCAGGGGACGGGGAATGGCCAGCTGTTTTTCCAGCAAGGGCACCCCCGGCCAGGAGCTTTCCACCCTTCACCACTGCTTGGTCCATCCGTGTGACTCAGGAACAGTGATTTCCCGCTTCCCCAGACACCCGTGAGCACTTAGCAGATGCCAGGATGTAAGACGAGGATGCCCCCGGAGATGAAAGGGGGAGGGACAGAGTGTCGGACTGTCTGTCTGACTTTACGGTCCTGTAAGGACTTGAGGGCCACACTGGGGACTCCCAGCCAAGCCTGTCTACCCCAAACCCGACAGAAGGACACCTGCTACGTAAGGACCAAGGGAGGCTGAGTCCATTAAACTCGGCCCACCTCTCCCAGCGCCGCCTCTGGTTCTCAGTCCTATGTAGTATCTTCTCTGAGATAATCAATCGAATCGCTTCACCCCGCAGGTTAAAACGGTCCGTGTGCTTCTCACGATCCGCAGAATCCAATCCCTGCCTCACGCCCCTCCATGCATCCTCGACTCTGTGTTAGCCGTACCGACTCTTAAACCTTCTTTTTAGATATTGTAAGTATAAAAGAATACATGCTCAAAACCCAACAATTTCAATGCCGCCAAGAAAAAAAATATTGCATTCTCTCTTTGATCTCAATTTCTCTCCCTTGAGAAATAAACTGTTGATGCTTTGGCATTTGGCCCTTCAGATCCTTTTCCTGCATCTAAACTTTTATGTGTGGGAGCTACATTGTGACTTACCAAACCAACGAATACACACGTAAAAAATACATAAAAACAGACAGAAACACACGAAGAGAAAGCGACGTCCACGGGGAAGTTCAGGCCACTAGTCTCACAGTCCGGGAGGCACGCTGTGACTCCGCGGTCCTTTAGGAGGCCGAGGTGTCCCGTGGAGGACAAACATGACACAGAGCTGAGTGTGCCGCTAACGCTCGCAGGTGCAGGTTTGACTGCAATTGACCTTCGCCTTAGGAATGTGCTTCGAGACCAAACCCCTCACTGGATGCGACTTCATCGTTTATGTGAATATATTTGCGTCGTATTGGGTCTCACAGTCATGAGCATTTTCAAATATCTCATTACTTGCAACCGCTGCCAGATACGCTGCTGCTGAGCCTTACGGGCCATTCACTCATCCTCCCTCCTGTGGGCAGGTGTGCTGCCCCAGGCCTTCACTGTAAGAGGGGATGATGCATCAAACATCCTTTTGATGAAGCCCCTGTGCTCGTATTTGGGGATGGGGCTAGGATACACCCCTGAGAGTGAAAATACTGAAACGAAAAGTGGGCACTTTTACTTTTAAATTTTTGATGAATATTACCAAAGGGCTGTATGAATTTAAACACATAGGAATAGTGACCTCACTCTTTTCTAAAGCATGTTTTGGAGTTATTTATTGTAGAAAAGTATGAAAAAGAAAGCAAAAGTGTCCCGTAGCCTCCACTGAAATTTACAACATATAAATATAAAAAGTAAAAAGTAAAAATGCCACCTCTCCACAGTGTTTTCGAAAAGTAGCCACCCTGTGTTTTCTTTAAAACTTTTTTGCATGCACGTGATGGCATTCTTCTATACACACAAAAAATATATATGTGTCCTTTTAATAAAAGCGGATTATTATACACGTGTAACTTTCCTTTGAAAAATATGTCTTTGAGGTTCTCGTCACATCGGCATATGTAACTATCTAATTCCCATGGCCGCATATTACTCCGTTTTATTGGTATTTCATAACTTATTTAACTAGTTCTGTACTGATACATATTTATGTTTTGAACTTCATGTTGTTATTCTGAACATACTCTTTGCAAAAACACGCATCCTCTGACATACTCATTCTTAAAACTGAACACTGCTATATTTACATTTTATTATTCATATGTAGATATAAGTAGCGTGGTTATTTATATATGTCTTCCCCAGAAAAACTGAATTTCTTGAAGAAAAGGGGCATGCTTCACCATGTGGTAAATCCCCAGGGGCCTGGCACTACGTGAATGAATGAAGGAATGAAAAACACGCTGCCGCTAAAGATCTATCATTTCTTAGCTTTAATACGAGCCTGAAAAAAAAGTATTCATTTTATGAGTCCATTGACCCAGGGGACATCTGTTCAGCATCTACTACGTGCTACGTGGTGTGGACCACACGGCCGGGAACTGAGGCGGGAACAGAAACAATGGATGATGACGGTAGGTAAGGGCCAGAGGAAGTGTCGCAGGCAACCAGAGGGGCCAGAGGACAATTCTAGGGAGTAGTGCACGCCTAAAATGAGACAGGAAACTGGTTTTTGTGGTGGGGGAGAGGAGGGATGTAGTGTAAACAGCTAAAATGGCCATTTTCAAGTTTCCAGTATATTTAACCGCGGTCTCTTTCGAGCCAGAACACGCCCTCTCCAGCACGGCACTGAGTCAGGGCGCGCGAGCCAACCTTTCGAGAACCTCTTTCTCCCCGTCCCCAGGTCACACCATTCAGCTCTTGTCGCTCATCCCCTGCATTGTCTTGGGAAAACAGTGTTTTTTTTTTTAAGGTTCTTGGCAAGCAGAGATTTGGAGCATTTGAAAGCCACTTCTAGACCTGGCTGAGCACACAGACAACTGCTCTGTCCATTGTCCCTGCTTCGTGTCCAGTCTTGCTGGCCCTCAAGGCGTCCGTGCCCTCTGCGAAGGCTTCCTTCCCCGTTACATCGCCTAAGCCGCTCAGTTCTTCAAAGATACTTCCACCCCAGCTCTGTTAAATGAGCCAGAAACGTCTCAGAGAGGGGAAAACAATGGGAGACGGCACATTACAAGCAGCGCTCAACTGTCACCAAGCTCAAAGCCCCCGAGGCTCTACCATGTATTTAGGCACCAGATTTACAGCAGGAAAATGGGGCCTGAAGTTGGGGAGATGAGTCAGACTGTGCTTTAAGAGGTATGGGCGCATGCTAAGAGGATCTTTTTCTTTGTCGGCTGTTGCCCTGAGAAGGTAGAGTAATTTCCAGATCCTGTTTGGGTTGCCCAAGTAGAAATATCATAGAAATTTCTAGAAGAGTAGGATTTTTTTGGCTTTGGGCTCCACTATTTATCGGAAATCTTAAAAATAAAAAAAACCCACCAACCACAAAAATCAAATTCACCTTTTTTGGGAGCCTAAAAGGTTTTTTTTCCCACTTTAACCTACAATGTTCTCATTCATCAGATCCAGACTTGCAAACCGGACTGAGACTCTAATTTTCCAGTCAAAATAAACCATATCAAAAGAGGTGCCCTGGAGAATTAAATGGTGCCTTTGATGATCAAATTAAAGAATGACAGGGAAATCATAGAGCCAAAACGTAACCCAAAGCAGCGAAAATCAGTGAAAATGCTTTGTTTGTTTGTGTGTGTTTGTTGCAATTAAGACTATCGACCGACGCGCGACCCCTGAGAATTAGCAGCACATTCATTCCCCTTTTTCTGTGGAAGATTTCAGACATGGGGAAGCGTTAAAGCCAATTTCTAGAAGGAAAAAGAATGTTGTGTAGAAGACAAAGCATGATGCGTCGAGAATCAAAGGCCGAAGCAGGGAGGACCTGGCACAAGACGAGGCCCCAACCCACCGCGGGTGGCTGGGCTTGATGACCTTGGTCGTGCTTCCCAGCGGGGCCAGCATGCCACGGGTGCCATCCCCGGAGCCCCACGCTCCTGGCACCCTGTGCCTGGGGTTTAAAGTTCTGCGATTGTCTTCTTGAGATTCTTCATTTTATCTTTGAATCTGTGTTTTTGCAAATGAAATCTCGTAAGACAATGGAGCCTGTGCCGATGGCTTGGAGCCTCCGCCCACAGAGGGGTTCATCACCACCCACCTCCCCGGGATGGGCTGGTAGCCGCCGACTCTGCCACTTCTTGGCTCCTCGGGCCTCCCCTTCCTGCCCCTGTCCAGGGCGGCCACTGTCCCTTGGCACCAGAAGGGTGGGAGCAGAGCTCATGCGCCTCACCCTGTCTTGGGACAGGGCACACACTCCAGGGCGGGCTCCATACCCTGGGCTGACAGCCCCACAGTGCATTAGGCAGGTGACTTGGCCTCTTAGCCACCCTTGATCCAGGCACCAAGTGCCTCCCAGTGCAGAAATGATAATTCCCGGGGTGTCGCCCGTCAGCAGTGGGCGGGGACAGTGAAGAGATCCTGTGGGAAGGGAAGACTGACTCCCCAGCTCCTCGCCAGGCACACGTGGCTGAACACTGATATGTAATCCCCGACTTTTATGAGCCTCTGTTTCACTTTGTCTTCACTTAACTATCTCTCTACATTTGCATCTGCCCCCAAGAGTTACTATTTTTACTATCGAAACGTCTGCCTCTCACCTGCAGCTCTCTGCCCAGATTCTCATCTCTTGCTCCAGACCAAGAATCGGAAAATGCCGGGGGCAAGGCCCACGCAGAAGCCGGCTCCCTCCATGCTGTCTCTTTTTCCCTGGGATCTTAGCCCCTTACAGCCTGGTTGCTCACGTCAAAAAGAATTCTTCTTTTGTGTGGTTTTTATTGTTCCGTGGCAGCACAGGTTTGCCACGGTATTCACCCATGGCTGGAAACCGATGACACGGTTTGGGGTCATAAACGAGACAAGCGTTCCTACAAACAGAAACGCCAAATGAGCATCGATCGTTCCAGAATCCTATCATTCTGAGTTCAGAGACTCCATGCATTTTAATTAGTTTGTATTAAATGGTATTTTACATTAGTCCTTTAAATTAGACTATGTCTTTGAGGTTTTTTTTATTTTTTTAATGGACATCTTAGGTGATTGCTATCACCTAATCCTAATAGTTTTCAGGCTAAACATCTTGTGGGTGTGGATGATACCCACATAATACCCCTAGGCCCAGATTACCTATGCTTGTACTCAAGTTAAACAATTAACTACTTTGTCTGCAGATTTTAGCCCTGCCTAAGGGTACATCCTCTACCTACCCCTGCGAGAAGCAGGGACTGCCGATTGCCTCCTGGGCAGCCACCTGCCCCGTGAGACCCCTCATTACTCACAAAATTCCAGAGGGAGATGTCAAACCCACCTTTCTCTCAGTTTATAATCAAAATACATGTAGGAAGCTTCTCTTAGTGATTTAGAGATGAAATTCTAAATAGACAATATACTGTGAAGTTCCTTGTGGAATATATATATATATATTTTTTTAATAAAAATCTTAGTTTTAAGAAATATCATTCAGGGAAGATTACCAAAAAACCACAAAGTCCACTTCTTCCTCTTGACTCTAAACGAGTTAGAGAAAAATAGATGCTTTAGGTCGAATTGTTTGGGTTCCTCATATATGAACTGTGCCTTGGCACTGTGCCTGGGACTCGCATACCGAGAGGGGTCACGAGAGGAGGTCATTCTAAATTTGCAGCTTTATTTACTGCAGAAATATTGTCGAGGATGTGGCTCTCCATGGGAAATCACGGGAGCTGTTTCTCTCAGCTCTCAGCGTCAGGAAGGGCTATGCATCTCTGAAAGTCAAAATAGCTTGTCTCCACGTTACGATCAATTCCGTTTCATGTCGTCTGGCTGCCAGGAAGCTCGGGGCCACACCTGGAGCCCGCTTCAGGCGGAATAGCTCAAATAGTCTGAGTATTAATTTTGACTCCGGTTCTATTTTCCTTATTTTCTTTTGCTTTCCTTTGATTTCTTCAATTATCCTGTCGCTTTGGGTGTGTAGTTTCAGAGACAACCTCAAGTACTTTTTGGATGACACGAAGGATAAATAACATGTTGATGAATGACCTTGGCAACCGGGAGGGACTGTCCTTTCAGCTCCATTGTTTTTGCCTTTTGTCCCTGCAGGAAGTCACTGAACTCCTGTGTCGGGGGTGCCAGGAAAGTGAGGATGGGGGAACGAGGTGGCCCATCGGCCATGCCAGTCAGTAATTCACACGACATGATGCGTTAGAGACCTGTTTCAAAGGTCTGCGACAGGCCCTCCCCTCCAGCTCTCAGACTGTCCTGTTTGCTCTCATTCCACGAGCAGCCATTAAACCTGCAGGTTCATTCTAGTTTTGTAAATTCCTGGCACTCTTAAGACTACTCTCTTCTCCGTGTTCCTTGAAGCCCTTATCTATGAGAGTTCCTGCTGCCCTGCTTCTTCCAGAAGGTTCTGTCCTGCACTACAATCTGAACGAGGACTCCTTGTCCCTGTTCCCACGCCTCCACCGCAGAACAAGAATGACGTGAGCCGTGCCCTTGCATCGGCCGTCCTGGGCCCTGTAGAAGTGCCTCTCAGGGTGGGCAGGGGGAGAGGAGGCTATTAAATGTATTTTTCCTCTTGAAAATCCTAAAGAATTGGGATTACATTAAATACATATATTTATTAAATATATATATTAAATATATATATATATATAATCAACGTCAGAATCTTTTGCCTTCCTCCCAGCACTTCAAGTTTTGTCCAGATCTCTGCTGAGACCTGTGCTTTAGGGCGGGGTGTACATAAACAAAAATGTTTTCCTCTTCCATGAAACACACCTTGCTTTTCATGTGATGAAACACACGTGGAGGCTGGATGAGGCTGTACCAGCCTCCGCAGATTTCGGAACGGGTCCTTGGCTGTCTGCTTTATTCACTCGATCAATGTCATGGGCCAGGTATAACCCTCAGTCGCTGAGGGTAACTTTCAAAAAGGAGCTTAGGATCTGACAGAAGGAAAAGGAGAAGAAGAAGAGAGAAATAACCCGGGCCCGGAGCTCCAGCTGAGGGGTAGGGGATGCAGTAGTCCCTCAAGGACGACAGCAGTCCACGGTGGGGGCGCTTGGAGAAAGGTCACAGGATTGACCTCGGTGGTGAAAACTGAGCGGTGGTTTGCCAGCGCAGAGGTGGAGGGGACAACTCCCAGGAAGTGGAAAGCCGTGGCAGAAAACTCGGCTTGGAGAGCTTCCCAGGAATGTGCATTGTTTTTAATAAAGACCGAGAAGAGACAAAGAGCAGCCAGAAAGCCAGAGGGAGAGAGACAGACAGACAGACAGACAGAGGGAGGGGGATGGAATTCGCTGCATAATTTTTCATGGAAAGCCAGTTTCTCCCCACACCCACAGCAATAACAAAGTCTGCTGGAGAACATTTCTGTGCAAATATTAGTCCGAAAGAGCGCAGACTTGCTGGCCTCCCCGCACGCCTGCGTCTGGCGCTGGGAGTGGAGCATTCCTCGGTTGCCTCACATTCTTCATGTTTTTACAAGGTCCCTGAGACTCGCTGCCAAGATCCTCCTGGCACCCCTGCACAGCCTGGAGAGGCCGCATCTGCCTGCGTGCCCCAGGTCCACGTGCAGACCCCCTGCGCCCAGACACGGAGCAGGCCACCGGGTGGATGCAAGAGGTTGGCATCCCGGTGCCCCGGGCAGGAAAAATTGCTTCCCCACCACGGCTGGTCCTGCCTCTTGGGCTCTCGTTATTTCTCCACATGGACCCACATGGGCACCCTGCTCCACAGGCCCCGTGAGCACCCACTGTCACATGGGAAATGTCACTCCTGCAGTCACTAAGAGGTTCATTCCCCATCCCTCACCCTCTCAGTTTATTTCCTTTTTGCAGAAACGGGCACCAAAAATCAGAACCAACACGCCTGCATCTCAGGCTGAGATGAAGTTGTGTGGCCCATGAATTTCTACTTTCTAGTTCCACCTACGCGTTGCCCGAGAGTCTACTACATCCCCTTCGCGATGGTTATTGCATGTGTCGGTATTCCTAGGCCTCGGTGCTCATATATGTGGTCAAACGTTATTCTGCATGCTTCTGTGCAGGTGATTTTTAGATGAGATTAATATTTAACTCAAGTGGCCTTTAGAGAAGCAGTTTGCCCTTCGTCTGGGTGGGTGGGCCTCGCCCAATCAGCTGAAGGCTTTGGCAGACTAAAGACTGACTTCCCCTTAGCAGGTGTGGCCTTGGATTTGAGCTGCAGCTCCTGCCTGTGTCTCCGGCCTGCTGGCCTCCTCTGAAGGTCTGGGACCTACAAAGCATCCACAATCACATGAGCCAGTTTCTTAAAGTCTCTCTCTCTATTTATCTATTTATCTTTGTTTCTCTCCATATATATGCACACACACACACACACACACACACACATTTCTCTGGAAAACCTTGACTAACACACCCTTTTCCTGGGGTAAACCAGGGATGCCCTTTTTAGCCACGTGGCAATATGGACCCCTATCCCCCCACAGCCCTGCAATGAGCTGTGCCTCAAAGTTCACACACAGCAGATGAGAGTTGGGCAAATTGCAGGGAGGTCCTCAGGAGGGCCTGGGCCACGTACTCGTAAACAAGTATGTAACCTCCAGGCAGGAAAATCCAGCGTGTGAAGATAAACACACCGCTTCATTAGAGAAGGCACAGGGGCTGATCCTCCCTGACACGGCTTACCCCAATAACAGCTAAGGGGAAAACACACCACCACTCTTTATTATTCATTGGATTTTCTCGATTTTCAGATATCGCTTTAGACTGAGTGCTTTCTTGATTTTTCTTTTTCTTTTTTTTTAAATAATTTAGGTCTGTGGTTGTTTAAGTGACCTAGTTCCACCAATATTCAAAATCTCCTGTGGATACCTCTGAGCCTTTTTACCTAGTGGCCTTCTAACTATTATTGGAGAGTCCCGAAGAAGATGGTGTTTCTTCACCTCCCTAGGAGCGCTGCCCTCTCCTGTCCATCTCCACGGGTCTGGATGGTCCCCTCTGTCAGCCCAACCCTGCTGTTCCCCGAGGTGAGACCCTAACCAAGTCAGGGCCAACGAGCCACTTCTCTAGGAGTTTGGACTTGAGACTGAGGGAAGCACATTCTCATTCTCTCCCTCTCTGGCTAAATCTCAAAGGCCTTTCGGCAGCTATATTTTTCTGTCTTAAGAATAACCCTGTTGAAAAGTTGATGTGAGAAGTGAGGGTTTTAACGACCATCATCGAGGTTGTTCCAGGGGCCCAGCTATTTTTCCAAACTTGGTCTCCATGAGAGATGCTCCTGTCCTTTTAATAACCCTGTTTTCCATTTTGCTGGCCCAGGTTGCGTTTCTGCCACTTGGAGTCGAGGGAGTTTAGTGGGACACGTGGAACAGCATGGCATCTGTGAAACCAGCACTCTGTGCTGATCTCAGGGTGGCTCCAGTCACGCCATCTCAGACAAATAGAAACTTGCCTCCTGACGCAGGGCGTGCCACCTTCAAGCCACTCCACGGGCACTTTCTGTGCTGGAGTGTGACTCTAGAGCTAGGTCCTTATCCACCCTCAAAACAATTTTTTTCCTTCCACTGTACTAGGAAAATATGCTTACGTCTGTAATTTCCTACGGAAATGATCCATCATCCTAGACACCTGCTTGCTGTGTAGGCGCTCAGAGTCAACACTGCTAAAGTCGAGGAGAAAAATACTTGGGGGAATTCTAGAAGGATCAAGAGGAACAAAATAACGAGATCAGAAAAGGCTCAAGTTCTGAGTCCTTCTCCCTCCACTTCCTACCCTCTCTCCTCCAAAGGGCACTTCTAGAATTGTTTCTGAGTTCGACTGTATTCCTGCTCACCAAGCCTAAAAACGTCAGTTTTCTGCTGGTTTTTCCTTCGTGAGGAACTTTTACACATTGAAGATATTCAGAGGGCAAAACAAGCTCCTTACTCATCTTCCACTTCTCGTTCCCTCTCATTCAACCAAAAGGTTATTTTTAGAACATAAAATTAGACCACAGACTCCCTTGTCTAAAACATTCCATTTGTTTCTCATAACAACACTTAGGATAAAAACAAAAAATTTCTGACCATATTTCTGAGCCCTGTACACCACACCTACCCGCCTATCCCCAAATCATGTCACTCTTGCCCTCACTCACACCCTTTAGAGACCCTTGTTCCACCCAGCTTCCCCAAAGTGCCTGGGCCCAAAAAGCATTGCTCTAAATTAGACAAATTGTACTTACAGGGAAGCAACTGACAAGGCCCAGGTCTTCTAGAAGCCGGTAGAAGGGCTGAGATGCCAGTCACAGGGAAGGTTCTACCCCAGGAGACAGAGATCCTTAAGATACCAGGCCAATACTTTTTATTTTACTATCAATACATGAGAATGCAAAGTGGGCAACCGCCTCATTTTCCCCTGGCTCTGAGAGTCCTGGGAAGCTGACCCAGCAGAAGGAAACAAATCAAAACAAAAACAAAACGAAAAACAAACCTGCAATGAGTGACAGCTGGAATTCCTCTAAAAAAAACACTCAGCCCGGTGACCTTGGAGAGAAGACCGCTACTCAGCAAGGCCCATCTACTCCTTCTGAGCTTATAAGCGACTTTTACCGGTGCCTTAAGTATAGACACACAGCTAATAATAACGTGGAATGTAAGAAAGGTCTATGATATGAAGATCACAGATCAAAACTAAACTAAAAACGGGGAAAAAAAAAGTCATAGAAAAGATAGGCGATGAATGAAACAGAAGAAAACTTAAAAAAAAGAAAGATAACTAATCCTCAGAATCCTCAGAAAAGAAAAATAGATATAACATCCACAAAACAGGAAAAGGAGACTATGTAGAAGCAACATTTATTGAATAAAAACACATACATGGGAATTAGGAAAAAACAGCAGAAATAAACATTTTAATAAAAGGGTAGAAGATGAAGTTTAGTAAGTCAAGTGATATGTATGACACATCTTTTCAAAATATGTAAGAAAAAATATAAGAAAATTAGATGATCGACCTAGAAGTCCAACATCATTTTTAACGGAATATTCAGAAAGAGAGAAAAAGTAAAATGGAGTAGAAATTACTAAAGAAATAATTTGAAAATGTGTCAGAACTAAAACATGGAAGGGCACAGAGGGCATGGGCCTTAAAGATGCTCATCAATTCCTATCATCAGGGGCCAAAGGAAACCCAAACGACTGTAGATTCCATCATGTGATTACAACAACTGCAAAATAACAGAAAGCGCAGCATCCAAATGTTAGACGCAATAGAATCAGAATCTCAAGGAAGATGAATGTTATTCTCACAACCTAGTCAAACGGTCCACTGCTTGTAAGGCTAGAAGAAAGACAGCCAGTTCTCAAGAAAGGCATTTCCTCTGACCTCCTTCCGAGGAAGCTTCTACAAGATGTGCTCCACCAAAACGATGCGGAAAAACAAGAAAGAAGAAAAGGAAGAAGAAGAGCGGTAGAATGATAAATACACTATGGTATTTTCACACAACGGGATACTGAGTAGCAGTTTAAAAAAATTAAATCACTATTATGAAACGATGTGGATGAATCTCATGGATGTCAAGCTGGAAGAAGCTTTTGAAATGTTGGAACTATTTCGCATTTTTTTTAAAGGCGAGGCAACCCTTGGTGGACCTCACAGATTGCAAGGGCCTTGTCGGTTTACAATCCCTTGTTTGTTTGTTTGTTTGTTTATTGTTTTTATTATTTTCTATGCCTACAGCACCTGGTCTTCCTCGGTGGTCTCCCATCCAAGTACTAACCAGGCCTGACCCTACTTAGCTTCTGAGATCAGACAGGATCGAGCTTGTTCAGGGTGGCCTGGCCATACATAAAACTACTCTGTATCTTGATATGGCTTGTGGATCTACGAATATCTTCATAAATAAAAATTCAACAACATATTCATCTAAGACTCATGCACTTTACTGTCTATGATACACTTCAACAGAATAATTTATGTGGGGCACATGGTCTAACTTCCTCTTTAAGCCTCTTCAACACTTGGGTCCCCCTGTCACCACTGCTTCTGATTTCCAGTGACCGTGGGGTATCCTATTCACTCTTGGCACTAAGCGGACGCAGGCTCCCAGCTGTTCAGCCCCATGATTCTTTCAGAGTCACACCATTAAACGTCCTCGTCCCTAACCACTCAGAGTCAGACTTCAGCTGTCTCGAGCTTAATCATCTCATAAATACATAGCGTTCCAGACACCCTGGCCTTCCCTCAGCCCGATGTAAAATGCCTGCTCCTGGGGAAACTGCATAGACTATTTTTAAGATTTCGTGCTGTCATCTTATTCCACGTTCTAAGTTACAAAAACATGTTTTTAATGTTCTAAAAATAAAAAAAATGGGGCACGTCTTCAGAACAGGACACTGCAAATAGCCTTTCTTCCATTGCTCCTTCAGTCCTGCCATTCATAGGTCTCTTAATAGTTAACGTTCAAACATTTTATCCTCCACCTTTCTTCTCTTGAAGGAGCCTCTGAACTCCCCTGTACAACAAATCAGAATCAAGTAAACCTGGGTGGTGAGGAAGAAAACCCAAGTGCCTTGAATCCAATTCCACCCATTAGATCCCTCTCTTTTTCTTAGGTTAATAAGCTTTGAAATGGGTTAGGTCATGTTGGACTCCAAGATCCAAGTTTGACTTACTAGCTCCTCGTGGAGTTAACCTAACCTCCCAGAGGCCCAGTTCCCCACCCTTAAAATGGTCACAAGACTAACAGGATAACGATGTTGGAGAAAGGCCTTTGATGAGATGGCGGATGCAAGTACATAGGACAAAGAGGGCGCATGGGAGACACTTGACAAAGTCTATCTCCCTTCTTCGATTAAAATGAGCTGAATACCACGTTATATTCCCACCACCACCGCCTCCCTGGGCAAAATCAGTGGATGGCCTCCGCCTTCTCAAGAGACCAGGGAACCTCCGATGAGTCTTAAACAGCCTTCTAAGAATGAAGGGCAGTCTATGGATGTCATTATCCGGAGAGAAATAGACATTGGCAGCGCACTTCGCAGCCTCACTCCTGAACGTTCTTTAATATACCACCCTCTCTGCATTGTAAATGAGGTTCCAGAAGATGACACGAAGAAGGTAGTGCCCAGTTAAGTGTTGATCGATCTTGTGGTTCACTCCCCTTAACCTCCTCGGGAAATACCGGTCTTTCTGCAACGTCCTCTAATTGGCCCACGGAATTCAACTCGGACCTTCGAACACCACTGTCACGTGGAATCCTCAGTTCCTACAAGGACTGCAAAGGTCGAAGGAAAGGGACATGTCGTTGAGGCTGCTTGGAGCCCCGTGAAAGTGAGACCTGAGAAAGAGCTGTGTTTCACAGATGCGAGTGTAACAGTCATTTTTCGTGGAAATGGCCTACCTCTAGATGTTAGATATCCTTACCACGGGGAGTATCAAGTCAAATTAAGTGACTTAACAGAGACGGAAAGTGACATGATTTGCTGATCACATCCAGGGGATGTCATATTTCTTAGAGCTAGCTATTTCTGTGCTTTTAGTGTCATAATCAATGATATCTCCCTCTCGTCTCCATCAGTGATTACCAGGGGATTAACAGCCGTTTAAATGCACCAATATTATGACCTCCTGCCAGTCACAGATCCCAATATCCTGTCCCCAAGATAATTTACCCTCCCGATTCTCAAGGTTATATTTGCATCACGGAGCAAATGTTTTTTCTTCCTCAAAGGAGGGCACGACCCTTATTTTAATTGTCCATGTACTTTGCAGCACGTGGTGTTGAATATCTATTGATGGATGCTATATTTTCATTGTAAAACAGGCAATTAAAGATGCAAATTCTCTCTTTACTATGTGATTACCAACCCGATGGTTAATAATTTGCATTTTACAATTTGCTACACTGCAGGAACTGTGCAGAGTATTAAAATAATTATGCAGACCCTGACATTCTGAAGAGATACATGCCGAGACATTGCCAGTTCCCCAAATCACAGATACCATTACAGCATCGAATTTCTCCATAAAGTTCAGCCGAGTAGCACCAAAAACTTTTAATGGAGCCCTTAAGACCTTTATGATTCTATAAATAGAGGACTAGCCTCATTTATAAAGCTAATAATGAGAATTCAGTCTGAAAAATTGATGGCGATGGTTTCTGAATTGCCTTTCCTAATTTTCTTGTGAAGCACGTGGTAAAAGCATGTGTATTGTGAGTCCAGGACACTGACGATGTGCCATTCCCATGCTGTGATTTATCCCCAAGTTCTATTTCACGGTATGAGCATCACTGTTTCTTAGATTTCTTAACTTTCTCCTCACTTGCATGCCAACACTCTTCACTGGTTGGCTTCATTTTTATTTTATTTTTTTACAGCAGGGGTATTTTCCATAAAATAAATAAAAAATAAAATAAAATAAATAAAATAAATAAAAAATAAATAAAATAAAATAAATAAAAATAAAAAATAAAATAAATAAAAAATAAATAAAATAAAATAAATAAAAAATAAATAAAATAAAATAAATAAAAAATAAACAAAATAAAATAAATAAAAATAAAAAATAAAATAAATAAAAAATAAACAAAATAAAATAAATAAAAAATAAATAAAATAAAATAAAATAAAATAAAATAAAATAAAATAAAATAAAATAAAATAAAATAAAATAAAATAACAGGGACTTTCTCACTTCACAAAAGTTACATGGATGGGAAGATGAGCTAAGAGCCACAAAGTCAGGCTCAGCTGAGGGTGTTGGCATCGAGCTCCGGGAAAGTGGCTCACTCCTGCCAACCAGCCTTGCTGTGTGTAGGACTCAAGCATGTTCCTCGGCAAAACCCAAAGACCACGCTGTGTGGACCCTGGAGTTCCTTGGCGGTCATCAAAACTGCACGTGTTCACTCTCTGAATGCCAGAGGTTTCGTAACGACCCTTAAAAATCCTGTTATAATTGGGAATACACAGCCTTTTTGAGAGAGTGGGAAGGAAGCTAAATTAGCGAGCCCTGTCATCTCTGGGTTACTTTCTGTTCTAGAGACATGACATCATGTAGTCCTCCCTGCCACTTTATGAGCTAGGTCTATTATTCCTATTTTCACAAGAGACTAAAGCCGTAAGAAGATATAAATATTACGCGACTACTGACTGGCTGGGGAAATCATTCAGAGCTTGAGTTTTCTGACCCGACAGTGTTGTTTTCACTGGACCTGCCTGTTCAAAATGTCCTCACCTGACAGCATTAGCGTCACCTGGGAGGTGGCCGAAGTGCAGACTCTCCGAGGCGTTTAAACCAACGTGGAGATAACCCCAGATCGGGGGCTGCCAAATCTTGAAACTTGACTGGGAAAAAATGGAAAACTAAAATCCTGAGGCAGAGGAACTGAAAGGATGGACCAGGTTGAATTCACTTCTTCATTAGGCCACCTAACCTTTGACTCTGGGAACTTTGTACCCCAACCTTTACCTAGGGCGCTTTCGAGTCCCTCTTCCAAACATACCCCTCTGCTAGCTAGTCTCTCCCACCCCAACCAGTGACATGGCCCCCATGGCCCAGGCCTGTCCTGGGGGGTCACCTTTAATTATTCCGTCTTCATTGTCCTACAGTCATCACAACTTCCTTTAATTCGCTTCCAAAATAACTAACGAAAGTTCACCACACTCTAGCATCACCTCCCGCATCCGAACTCCCCGCCTCTTTCCTGGGTCCTGATAGGGTCTCAGAACTCAGTATTCTCATCTCCCACTCCTGCCCATCATTCATTCCACAGAAGTCAAGCTGGCAGTTTAATGTTAAACGACATTTTTAGTAAGATTCCTTTCATATTGAGAATAAAGTTCAAACCCCACCATCCAGCAACCCTTTTTACTCGCCTCTTTTTTTATGGGCCATGCATGAGTTAACACTGGCCTTCTTTTTAATTCTGGAGCACGTCAAACATTCTTCCTCAAGCTCTTTGTGCCTTCCTCTATTCAGAATGCTAGTCCCTGGGCCCTTCTGAGCCTTCCACCATTTACCTATCATCTCAAATATTGGCTTCTTGGAGGAGACCTACCTGACCACTTTAATTAGAGCAGCCTCTCCTCACGTGTGACGTTTATTCCGTGACCCTGTTTTCTTTATTTTTTCTCAGCAGTGCGGCAGGCTGGGCGCTCCAGGAAGCAGAGACTGATGGTGGTTTTGCAAGCAGGGAGTTTATTAGAGTTTCAGTTGATCAACACCTGAGGGAGGGAGGCACAGATGAGGATTGGGCAAAGGGAGATGCTGGGCCACAGCTGTGTTCTCAACGAAGGTTTCGGCCAGTCCCGCAGTTGAGTTCTGAAGCTCCCATGGCCCTGTAGAGCTATGCCAAGTTCAGCAACAGGTGACAAGTTTGGTATCCCCACATCAGCCAGTTCCCGAATGTCGGCTGCCTCAATTCCCAAAGAAAGCTGACGGCTCACGTGGCCTCTTTGTAGCACCTCCTGCAGCTTGGGGGTGCGCTTTTTGTACTGAATGAGGAGATGGGAAAGGAAAATCACTTCTTGAATGGAAAACCGAAGAAGTCCCTATTTAGATTAGAATATGGATTTTTTGAGACTGTCTTCACAGTCAACCCCGATCAAAATTAAGAAGTCCTTTTTTAAATGGTTGGATGAGCTCTTCTACCATTGCTGCTGTACTTGTTCTTTCTTTAACATCGTACCTGGTTGGGATCGGAGTCAACTGAATGATTTAAATGATGTTTTCGGGGGGGAAAAGCTCATGAGCACTTAATACAAATATCTCTCACGCCTATAAAAGGGTGTGCAAAAAGCAGGTGACATAAAACAGGCTGTTACTTCAACTACAAGATGAAACTAACATAAAGGACACTGAATACCCTCTGCCCTCAGCACCCTGGGCATGCCCCTCACCCAGCCTGGCCCAGGCCCCCCTCACTGGCACTGCCTTGGTGAGCTTGTGACACCTGGGGGATCTCAAGGGTAAAGAGCTTGTGTCTCTTCCATCTCCTCATAGAGACTGGTGGCTCCACAGCTGATCACACCCCGAAGCCGAGCCGTGATGGGTACTTACAAAGTCACTGTCCCTGTCCCAGCATGGGATACACCATGACACTGAGGGCAGTCCCAGGAGCAGTCCCATTGCTGATGCTGGACGTTCTAGCTCCGTGTCAATTGCTCCTCTGGCTCCTGAATTGTGCTCTGGCCCTGAGCTTTGCTCACTGGGGCTTTTGTCTCTGTCCCTTCCCTGTTTCTGTGTCCTGGCTCGCCCTTTGTCTCAGAAGCATAACTTCCCGCTGTGACCATCGGCCGCATCCTGGACCTGGTGTGTTGGTGGCTCCCCTCGAGGTCTGCACTCTTTTCCCCGCAGGCCTGGGTGGCTGTCCAAAGGCCATTTCAGAAGCCACAGTCTGCTCATGTGTCCTGGAGGGAGGAGACCAGAAAGGCTTATCTTCCAACACCCTTTCCCTCCCGTGAAAAGCAGACTAAACGTGTATTTCGCCCTTCGGCCTGGGTTTGTGTGCCGTGGAGGTTGATGTGTGTGGCGCCCGCATGGGTGATGTGCCAAGCAGCCACACAGAGGACTGCGGGCCAGCCTCTCCACGTGAGAAAGAAACCTGCAACGCGAGCTGTGACTGTGAGGTCAGGAGGCCGCTTTCTTTTTCTCAAACGCACCACACTCCTCTTCTAGGGCGACTCTCGTCTCCTTCAGACAAGCCATTCTGGGAAACCGTCACTTACTTCACGGTTTCAGAAATTCAACCCTGCTCAAAATAATGGTTTCGAATGACCTTTTGCTGTGTCCTTTAGAACTGGTGCCACGTATTTTTCAAATATTCTGAATGGTAAAAAACAACAACAAAAACCAACCAAAAAAAAAAATCCCCCAAAACAACCCTGTCCTATTAGGGTGGCTCTGAATTTAAAACCACCAAGTCCAGAGGAAAAGTTAGCCATTCATCTAGAAAATGTTGGAGAAAGAAAAATGGGGGAAGGGTGCGGGGGGGAGTGTGTTTGTGTGTGTGCGCACATGCGTGCGTGCGTGTGTGCTTGAGAGAGAGAGAGAGAGAGAGAGAGAGAGAGAGAGAGAGAGAGAGAGATATTCCCCTATAACTAGAAAGAAAATAAGGCCTGATTCTGAAGTAGCAAGGTGGACGCGTGTGCATACATGCCTGTTCATGATGATGGGTGTGAGTGTGTATATGACAGACTGAGAAGGAGAGACCATATCTTAGGTGTTCCAATTCGTTGGTAAAGTAGTGAATGCAAATCTGACAGGCCATGCACGCTCCAACTTCTACCCCATAGGAATATTTCTCAGCCTCAGTCCTGATTGGACACACAATTTATTACTTGCCTGCCTGCCTCTCTCTCCCTCCCTCTCTCCCTCCCTCTCTCCCTCCCTCCCTCCCTCTCTCTCTCTCTCTCTCTCTCTCTCTCTCTCTCTATGAATGAAACAGGTGATGCTGTCAGCTAGAAGGCAAATGGGACGTCTTTCTTCCCCCAGAACCCACAGAGCCTTGGCGTCATCTCTGATTTCTGCTGCCACGAAAGACCAGCCCACGAGGGCTAGATGGGAATGCTTTCGAAATTCTGATTTTGAGAAAGAGGTTACTTTGCAAACTGGCCAATTCGCCCCGAAGCTGCAAACTCTCCCTTCCCCACCCCAGCCACTCTTGCCTTTCCCCACAGCCTCTGGTCTCAGTTTCCACTTTCCCATCCCTCAGTCCCCTCCCTGCCTCTCTAAAGAGAAGCAATGATTTTCAGCTTCAAGCAGGAGGCTGCCTCCTAGGGGCCTCCAAATGCAGCGGGGCTGGGAAAAGGCGGAAGGTTTACAGACCGACGGCCCCCTGGCAGATCCTGGGGGGTAAAAAGGGACTGATGCGCACAGTTTTGCTAGGTATGGAAAAATCTGTGCGGAGAAGAGTCGAATCTTCTCCCTCTCCCCTGGAGGAGCTGGTTGCTTTTTTCTTTCCCGTTGGCAGATAATTCCACTTGCAGATGCCTCCAAGAAAGACAGAAATGTTTAGCTTTGTGGATTCTAGTATTTCCTAACTCAGACTGTGTGTGATTCCTGGCCAACTGAACAGCGGGCTAAGTTTGCAATATTTCCTCCATCCCCAGGGGGCTCTGCCCATCAGATCCGATGGGGGCCACGCGAGGTGAAGTCGGCCTGCATTGCTGCTGCGCATTCCCGGAGGTATCGCTCTCCTTCTCGCCCTGTAATTGGCAGAGCTACCTTCCCTGCTTGCTGGTCCTGCCACCTTGCCACATTTCAGGGGCGGCTTTTGAGCGTGTTCATAATTTTTTTATTTTTTCATTTTAATGCCTCTGGTCGATTATGGCAGTATTTTAGAGGAGATTAGTTGGGTCTGTTTTGCCCTGCCACTTAAGGTCAATTCAGCTTAACAATCAGAGATTTCAGTTCCGTTCTCTCAATAAGTGACAAAAGCAGCAGACAGAAAATCTTTAAATTCATGGACTACTTGAACAGCACGATCAATGTACCTGACTGAATCAACACTTTCAGACGAGTCCATCCAACATCAGCAAAATACACATTTTTTTTACAAATGTACATAGAACATTTACCAGACGTATTAGTTTCCTAGGGCTTCCATAACAAAACATGACAAACTAGGTGACTTAAAACAACGGAAATTCTCACAGTCATTGGCTTAGGCTTCACCCTAGACCAGTATGACCTCATTTTAACTTGGTTAGACCTGCAAAGATCTTGTTTCAAAATGAGGCCAGGTTCACAGACACCAGTGGTTAGGACTTGCACATGTCTTTCTGGGGGATACAAGTAAACACACAACACCAGATTAGACCATATTCTGGGCCCAAAAAAGGTCTTAATAAACGTAAAATAATTAAAATAATATAATGTGCATTCTCTGACCATGAGGAATTAAATTTAAAATATTAGTAACAAAAATATATTCAGATCTCCTAATATTTGAAAACTTAAGCAACACACTTCTAAACAACTCAAAGATCAAAGAACAAATCACAAGTGAAATTAGAAATTGAGGTCAATGAAATTGAAAACATAATATATCAGAATCTGTTGGATCTACCTAAAGGGTTCTTAGAAACACTGCACAACTTATATAAAGTGCTTGAAGCATAATATGCTCACATTAGCAAACCAGAAAGGCTTAAAATGAATGATTTAAGTTTGTGTCCCAAGAAACTAGAAATAGAACTGCAAATTAAGCCCAAAATAAGTATAAAAGGGGAATTAAAGTAGATAAAAATAAAAATCAATGGAACAGAAAACAGAAAAGCAATAGAGAAAACCAATGAAACAAAAAGTCATTTCTTAAAAACAAAATCAACAAAATTAACAAACGCTAGCTAGACCAATCAGGTAAAGAAGAGAAAGCACATAAGCTACCAAGTTCCTGGAAGGACACAAGTAACCAAAGGCCACCTGAGAAGAATTAGCCGACCCAGATTACTCCCATGTGTTTATAGTTAATTATAGTTCATTTTCCAAAGACATACGGTTTTGTAAGAGTTCTCTTTTAATACTGACTCATATATTTTAATATTTTCTCTAGTTGCTTTTCTCACATTTTTTATTAAATTTACTGGGGTGACATTGGTTCATAAAATTATATAGGTTCCAAATATACAATTCAACAATTCAGAAGAATGCCGAAGAATGAAGCTATCCTGTTATCAGCGGACAGCAAAATTAACTCAAAGTAAATAAAGACCTAAATATAAAACCTGAAACAATAAGTTGCAGAGAAGAAAACATAGGCACCAAATTCATGGCCCTTGGACTTAGAGAGGATTTTTTGAATTTGACCTCAAAGAAAAGGAAAGTAAAAGCAAAAATAAATGAATGGGACTATATCAAACTAAAAGGCTTCTTCTGCACAGCAAAAGAAACCATCAACAGGACAAAGAGGCAGCCTTCCGAATGGGAGAAGATACTTGCAAACAATGCCTTCTACTAGGGGCTAATATCCAAAATACATAAAGAACTTACATAACTCAACAGCAACAACAAACCAATCCAAGTAAAAAATGAGCAGGGGCCTGGAACAGACACTTCTCCCAAGAAGACATACAAACGGCCGACAGACATAAGAAAAAATGCTCAGCTTCACTAGCTGTTAGGGAAATGCAAATCAAAACCCCAATGAGATACCACCTCACCCCTGTTAGAACGGGTGCTATCATTAGTTGCTTTCAAAAACCTCATCTTTTAGGTTCTGTAGCTCACAGTAATGTTGTCTAGTATGGTTATGTGGCATAGGCCCCATTGTGTTTCCTACATCTGAAGACCCATGGTCTTCATGAATTCTGGAACATTCTCACCCATACTGGCAGAAGCGGAACCTCCACTATTGACTCTTAGCGTTAGGCTCATATTTGGTCTACGTCTGCAGACCCTATCTAGGCATGTAGCTCTTCCCCAGCTCAAATTCCAGTTCTCAGAGGCACTCAGTTATCGAGACTCTTTCACATTTAGACAGACTCTTTTAAGAAACTGCCAATGCCCCATCCCCAACCAGAGGAATACTGAAAACTGCAGTCGTGAAGGAGACACATTTTCAAATGTCTGCTGAGTTCGTGCCTTTCTCTGGGATTGCTTTCTCGCTCTGCACCCCTGCTGCTACATTTGCTCCATGTTACCTCTTCTCCCTTAATCAAACACATGGACATAAAGATGGGCACCTCGCCCACACTGAGTTCCCTTTCTTAGAATTTGGAATGAGCATACATGACACTGAGTGTGTTTTAAAAGGAAAGAAGAGGAAAAAATAAAAACAAATGCAGCCAAGGCCTTGGGAAGGAAGGGCAGCAGTGTGGGGAGCAGAAATGCCAGCTCATAACATCCCCAGAACTGACACTCTCTTCCTAAAACGATTATATTCCACTAGATTTGAATCCTTCCCCACCGCCAAAATAATAATAATAATAATAATAATAATAATAATAATAATAATAATAATAAATAAACCACGCAATTTACCTCAATTAGTGATGTGGGGTATCCTGTCTGAACCAGAAACTCAGCGTCCCCATAGCAATCCAATTTTCCAATCACAAAACCCCAATCGCTGCGCCTGACAGTGGGAGAGAAATAAATGTTTACTTTCAGAACAGTGGGTCTGTCGCAGAATTGAATGAGTTTATTACCCCTGAGAATTCTAAATTCAGTGTCATAGATCTCATTTTTAGAGATATAGCCCGGTACATGTAGTTGTAAATGTATGATTAGCATGGCCATGAGATAGTTAAAGAATTTTACACCGAGAATTCACTGATAACACTGATACCTGCTCCTGTAAGTAGTCGAGTGTCCTACAGCCCTACCGAGGACCACTCCCGGCTCCCAGGATCACAGAAATGGTTTCACTTCTTGGTCTTCAGTCACGATGAAAGGAAATAATTCTACTTTCTCAATGGGCAGGAGTTTTCATGAGAACGTGTTGGTAAGGCAATTTGAGGCCTCAAACGATCGAAAGGACGAGAAGGGTCAAACTGTGAGTCCTAAAAGGAAAAGGAAGGTTCTTATTACTCCGGGAGATTGAGAAATGTTTGCTTCTGCCTCTCAGCTGTGTTGAGAAATGCAGAAAGGGATCCCCGCACGTTGCTGTCAGTTCTTGATTATTCCACCAACCACAGGAGCAGTTAGGCCAAGTCACACGTGCTGATGTTGCTTTCAGAATTGGAGTTAGAGGCAATGCATCAGGTTACGTATGCAAGCAGAAGTCATACTAAATTTATGTTATCTCAACTGCAGATGAGCAGCGCGTGCCAGGACCACAACAGTAAGAAAGGGGTGGGGGGAAAAGAATAGACAAGAGCCTGGAGTAGCTACCTCAAAGATCACCTCAAAGAATACCCCTAAAGACGACTACAGTGAGTTCACACACTCACCTGATTCCATCACCCCTCACGCTCAGTTTCATCATTCTCATAAGTGGTTTTACGCATAAAAGAAAAGTAGTGACTACTAATAACACTTCTTTTTCTAACAACTTAATTAATTATAAAATACCTTTTTCTCCCATTCCTTTCGCTGCCTTCTTTATCAAATTTGCAGTGAATTTTTAATTTAAAAGTTGACAATGGGAACTTAGAAACATTTGACATTTTTTGATGTTTTAAAGAAGCATCGTAAGAATACAGTTATTTGGAAAATTTCAAATTCTAACAAGGTACCCTTTGATGAAATATACTAACTCCACTTCTTGCATCATTCTGAAAGCTTCATAATGCAATATTTTGTGAAGGTGAAAAATGGAAGGAGAGGAGGGAAAAGCTTTATTGCTTTTTTCATTTTCAAAGTTCCTATATCTTTTGTGCCGGAAAATGGACTCTGGGCTTGTATTCAAGGGCATGTCAATTACTGTTTCTGTCTCTCTAAAACAAAGGAAAGAAGGAAAGATTACTGCTTCCCAGTGCCTGTCAGTTAAAACACAATGGAGCTCTTTCTCTTTATCTTTTTTTCAAGCAGAAGGGTTAAATGGTCAGCCAATTTGTTTCTGTCAAATGAATCTGTCAACATGTTAAATCAGGTGAGTGGACAAAGGGAAAAGTGGCTGGATGCTGGCCATTATCCCCCCTAGCAGTAATTAGAGCAATATTACTTAAAGTTTGAAATCACCCAATAAAATTCATAGCAAAGTTTCCATCCTACATGCAGACTGTGCCTAGTGATGACTCAAATGGCTCAACTATCCAAAATTTCATTTCTTAATAGATCAGATTTCCCTGCAAACAGCAAAATTCCTATTTCATTGCAGTATAAAAACTCTACTACACTGCACACATGGCACTGAGATCTTAGGTGCTGATTCTCAGCTCTGCAGAAAGGACGCCCAGAGCCTCCCCTGGTGCAGACAGATCGGTGCTCCGCTGGTCAAGTTTGCAAGATTAATATCCTATCTCCTAGACCGATATTTCTCACTTAAGTAAATTATGACCTCCCTTTAAAGGGGAAAGAAAAAGTTTTAAATAATCTATTTTATTTTAATAGAAGCATACAACTAGGTATGAACTCCTTACACTTTATATAATTCAACTACAAAACCAAAAGGAACTTATAATTATATACTATACAAATTAAAAGAAAGGAAAATTCAGATTTGCAACATTAATTTCATGCATGGTGTCAGCTTGCTGAAACTAGAAAAACGTAGAAAAACGTAAACCTGGGTAGAGTTTTCAAATACATTCTCTCTAGAATGATGGTTCCCAGGGTTGGGAGTCGGGGGAGGTGGGGAGCTGCTGCTCAAAGGGTATAAGCCTTCGGTCCTTAGATGAACAAGCTCTGGGGGTCTAATGTGCATGCAGCTCGGTGGCCATAGCTAATACCTCTGCTGTGTGCTCGAAACTGGCTAAGATACAGACCTTAAGCATTCCCACCACACGCAAATGAAAAATGGTAACTATGCGAGGTGACGGATGTATCATTTAACCTAAATGTGGTAATTATTCACAAAGTATATGTAAGTACATGAATGCCAAATCGCCATGGTGCAGACTTTAAACAAGTACAATTTTATTGGTTAATTTTTACCTCGATAAAATTGAAAAATTTTTAAATGTAAAATACACTTCCTCCCACCATGAAGAAGTTTCCCCGTACCATATAGGATAAAGCCTGACTCCTTAGCATGCCATTTATAGTCGGATCCCTTTCCAACCACGCGTCGCTCTACATGCCCCACGTGTCCCTCTCCGGCCCACCAGCTTCCAGCCGGATGCCTTGCCATCCTCCCAGAAAACCCCAGTCCTTGCATGCCCCTGAGGCTCTGCCCACACTGTCGTCTCAGCCCCCACTCTCCTCTGCTCACTGACATTCTAACTTTGCTCTGAGACTCAGCTCCAACGTCATCTGATTCAGAAAGGCATCTTCCTGCACTGAACGACGGCACCTTTTCCTGAGTTTTCAGAATGCATGTTCACCTCGCTGTCCATGTTGCCTGCTACCATGTTAGCTGTCTAGAGATCTGTCTACCTCTCTGTACTGTTAACCTTATAAAAACAACAGCTTTACTGAGGTTAATTCACGTAGCACGTGGTCACTCATTTAAAGCGTGCAACTGAAAGATTTAGAGTATAGTTACAGAGTTGTGCAACCATCGCTCCAATTTTAGAACAATTTCATCACCCCCAAAGAAATCCCATACCCATTTCAGTCATTTCCCCACTCCTTACTCCCAGCCATAGGCAAACATGAATTTACTTTCTGTCTCTATAGATTTGCCTGATCTGGACTTTTTATCTGAACGGAATCACCCGCTATGTGATCTTTTGTGTCCATGTGAGTCTTTTACAGGCGGAGACCAAGTTCTATTCATGGAAGGAAACGTTAATGAGAAGGAAAGGTGCCCCAGCAGAAAGACAACGAGATTGGAGTCACACAGACCTGACTTAAAATCTCAGTGCAGCTATTTACTGATCATGTGACTCTGAGCAAGTCACTTCATCTCTCTGAGTCTCGGTTTACACATCTGCGGAATGGGGATAACAGTTCTCCTCTTGCAAGATGGTTGTACGAGTTAGAAAAAAAGAATATAAAAAGTTCTTTAAAAAGAGATTTCCCAATTAATGACCTTTTATTTGTATTCATCTCTGTGTAACCACCGTAACTGGTATAATACATAGTAATACAGTATTTTAATTCTACTTACGACAGAAGAGCACTACCATCTGAATCGTGAATAGGAAAAAGCGCAGGGAGGGAAAGGCACTGAATAGGCATTGATCCAAAGGAAAGAAAAGTCCAACCACCACAAGCCACTTAAATCATACCTAGAGATCTCTAACTAAATTAGGGACCTTCACCATGAGAACAAGAAGGCTCCCATACAGGAAAGAAAGGCACTGGCATCCCAATCCAATTCCCCAAAATAAAGGGAAGCAAGGTATAAAAGAAACCAGTCACAGTAATAAGTTTAGCTGAGTCCCACTTACAATAGCGGATGTAATGATTGAATCAACGGCCGGCAGGAAATCGAATAGTCTGCCTTCAGACAAAGAGGGGACACAAGTAATCCGATCTCCACGGGAGAGAGAAATGGCAGGAATTTTAAAGAAGAAAGGATCTAATTTCCAAAGGATGGTAGTGCAAGGTGCAGGAGTTTTCTCTAGGACTTTATTATTTTTTTTTTTTTTACAACCATAACCCTGCAAACTATGTGAATAACTGAGGATATGATCATTTAATTTGGTAACTGACTATTAAAGCAATTTAGTTTTATGAAAGACAGAAAGAAAGAGAGAGAGAGAGAGAGAGAGAGAGAGAGAGAGAAGGAAAAAAGGAAGGAAGGAAGGAAGGAAGGAAGGAAGGAAGGAAGGAAGGAAGGAAGGGAGAGTGATCTGGAAACATCTGCCATTTCAACATTTTTTATAAAGAGCCAGAGAAGTTCCCTTCTAGCTGGAAACAACTGTGTGAAATTCAGATGTAGAAATATCAAATTGGTGCATGGAAATGCTTGAATTGACTAATTCTAGCCCTTCCAAGCGGCTGATAAGAATTTCAAACATAGCCCTGAGGTAATACCCATTATCAACTTAGAAATTGGCTGAGCGTTCTCATCTCAAAATGCCCTGTTTAATTTATCTTTTCCCAAATAATTTATCCCTTGATGAGAGAATGCTTGCCTCTGATCCAAAAGAAGAGGGCCAATAATGTTTTCTATCCACTTCTCTCTTTAAAAATGAGACAAAAAAGAAAA
This sequence comes from Cynopterus sphinx, assembly GCA_030015415.1. Taxonomy (NCBI): domain Eukaryota; kingdom Metazoa; phylum Chordata; class Mammalia; order Chiroptera; family Pteropodidae; genus Cynopterus; species Cynopterus sphinx. The sequence continues at coordinate 3,001,471 of CM057381.1, forward strand.
AGAAGAAAATACATTGATTTCTAGTCGATCTAGTTCCTTATACCAGGGGCCTGCTCGGGTGTGTTCATAGACAAGTCATTTTAAAGCCTTATGCCACCAACTCGTTTCCCCTTCGTGTAAACAAATATTCTCTCAGGAGATCGAGACACTGGAGACCCCATTTTTATATCCAACACGCACAAGTGGGAATTGCTTCTAGAACTGTCTAAGGCTATTTGCCCACGGTCAGTAAGATGGTCTCTGAGAATCCAGCCCTGAAGTTAAGAGCAGTGTATATGGGTTTTTTTGTTTTGTTTTGTTTTTTGTTTTCTCACATCATTCCAGATTCCATCGGAGATCCTTCGACAGTACTTTCTAGCAGATTCCATAGCAAAGGCTCCCTGAAGACCAGGCCCCACACAGCTCCAGTGCTCGGTCATCTGCAGCTTTGACTTAGCCTTTGTGTGAGAAACGCTCGAATCTGAGACAGATTTTCAATTCGGAGCGTAAGTGGAAGGAGTCCTGGTCGTGCTGACAGGCTTGAGAACTGGGAAAGAGCAGGGAAAAATTAAGTAACTAAATATTGGCATTCAGTCTGATGCTAAGTATAACTGAAGTGAATCAAAATCCAAATAACCAACACGACACTGAACAAAACACAGACACCCGCCAGCGTAAAACCATGGCACAGAAAAGCTGCGCTGATGGGCCAAGCTTCCTGATTCCTTTAATATTCATAACCATCCTGGTTTCCTGCCCAAGCCTTAAACGTGTTTCAGATTTGCTTTTGTGGCCTTAACATTTCTTAAAAGTTTTGTTTCCGGAGCCAGAAATCTACGGTCCAGGCTAGGAGTCACTCGACTCCTGTCTCGTCTTGGACTCTCCTGTTGACTTGTTAATTTACCGAAGTGAATATTTTTTATTTCTCTCTCCGGTTTCTCTCTCTAAACAGGGGAACAATAACATGGCATCTATGGTTTGCCATGTCAGGGTTAGGCAAACCATAAAGTTCTGCAAACATTGGTTCATGGAGATTCTTCTGAATAAATAAGAAGGGCCGTTTCAGCTTGGAAATGTTAGAACACACCTATAAAATGTGGATGCAGAACATCATGGTAAGCCTTTCGTAGTGGCTAACAGAGCTGAAAATCATAATTGCACACTCGGGCCAGCCCTCAGGATTTCTTATTCCTGCCCACGACCCTTCCCACTTCTCAGGACCCAAGAACCCAGTGGTGCATTCAGTTTTTCTCTTATCATCAAAATAGTTTATGTTCATATAAGTTCAATCCACTAAAGGGCTATGATCCGTGACTCAGATGTTTTTTAAAACTGACCAAGGTATCCTCCAGCACCTCAGACCCCTATGAGCCTCGGGTCGACATGTGAATCTGACTTTCTACTTAATATTATAAAGGGTGGGTTGATGGGCGATCTAAGTCAATTCGTAAAGGGGGCAGAATTATAAACAGGGGAAATCACATGTGACCCATTCTACGACCGTTATCATGGGGCTGAATTCATCACGATGCTGGTTTTCTGATGTCTCCACTCGCAAGCGGAGCGTTGGCCTGATCAGCTCCGTGTTCATTTTCTACGGAAGGCTGCGAGGAATCACAGGATGTTACCATTTTAATCCCCTACCTTCCAAAAGAGCTGGACTTCAGTTCTGCCGTATAATATTAAACACATCATTTCATCCTTCCGAGTCTAGGTTTCTTAGGCTAAGATGGGAATAATTATACCAGTCTGAAAGCGCTGCAAATGCTTTGGCTGTGTTCGTCACACTAAAGGTTGGTCTGTTTAGATTCTGTCCCTGAACTTCTTGAGGGCAGAGACTGTGTCCTACCCCTCTCTATATCTTCTACACCTAACACATGCCCAGCAAATAGGACATTCAATAAATGTTTGTTAAACTGTGTGAATCAACCATTGGCACAGCTGTAGCTCTCTGAAAACATACTGAATAATATACATATTATTTAATAAATATAAATATAATATATATTATTTAATAAATATAAATATAATATATATTATTTAATAAATATAAATATATAATAATAAATATAACAAATAATAAAAAAATATATATATTTATTTGTAACAGAAAAACTCTAGTTTTAAATTCAGAGGGTGTAGTGGATTCTGTCTTTAGCAAACATTCCCCCTCATTCCTTTCCTCGCTGAGGGTATATTTCCTCACCCCTTGAATTTCGGCCCTGGCTATGTGCCGTGGCTAACAGGATGTCAGTGGACAAGATGTGAGCCGGGGCGTGCACGGCGCTTGCACAATTGGGCCTGCTCTCTCGAGCTCTTGCATTTCACCACGGGAAGAGCATGTCCTAATTAGCCACTAGTCCAAGGAGGATAACAGATGCTCAGTGCCAAGGCGTCCAACGCCAGGCTAGATCAGCCCAGCCTCAACGGACCTGTAGCTGTGTGAGCCAGAAGTATTTGCCACTCTGTGCCACAGAGTTTTGGGTGGTTTGTTTGATGGCCCTCTTACGGTTCAGCTGACTAAGAGAGCTGGTGTTCCCTGAAAGAATACGTATTAGTTCTCGAAGGAGACCACACTTTTAAACACCTGAATAAATTGTTTAATCGGACTCGGCAGATTACCTACTAGTGTAAGTGTGTTCTTTGTGGGTGTTTCCAGTGGCATGATTAAAATTGGGGATCTGAGGACAATTTCCTGAAACACGGTATTTTTCCCCATCAAAATTTACCATGAGATGTACTACTTAAAATTTTGTTCAGTGAGATTTCTCTTCTCCTCTGTCACTCAGGCCACCCATGAATGCCTAGTGCTGGTGTTTGGGGCAGAAATATCTGTAAACCAGGACCCAATTCTTATTTCCTCAGGCAACGGGGCATGAGGGATTCTCTGCAGGACCATGACATGGGTTGAAGGAGAGAAGGCGATGACATCGGAGGCACTGGGCCCGTTCACTCGGTCCATTTCTTCTTCTCCCGTCCTGTCTGGGGCTGGCTCCCGTCAGGTCTCCTCCATTTCAACAAAATTCCTATTTCCGTGACCACCTGGGACTTCTCCATCGCCAAACGCAGAGGTTCATCCTTGGTCTTAGTGGATTGTTCCCCCCTTTGAAATCCTTTCTCGGTTTGACTTCCAGAACGCTGACTCCTGCCTCAGTGGCTGTTCCTTCTTGGCCCTCTTTCCTGAATCCTCCTCAACTGTTGGAATCCCCTGAGCCCGGTCTTCAGACATCTCTTCACCAATTAACACGTGCTCCCTGATGATCTCACCCTTCCCAGGGCTTTCGATACCATCTATATGCAGACCAGTCCAACCTGTCTCCCTGTCCAGGTGTCCCCTGACCCCTATTCCTAAATAACACCCCCTCCTGTCATTTTCTGTTACCTTTCTCTGCTTTGTGTTGCTTTATAGCACTTACTTTTTAACAGTCTGTTAATTTATTTGTTTATGATGCTCCTCCCTGACCAGAACGTACACCCCAGGAGGGCAGGCCTTCGGCCTTGTCCCCTGCCCTGTCTCCAGGACCTAGATAGGCTCCAGTATGGTATCTCTGAGGTACTCAGTAAGTATTTGTTGAGTGACAAATTAAAGCCGAAATTCATTCTTTCAGATAGTTCAACACTCATTTATTTTATGTAACAGAGCCCAGCAAGGAAGAGCTGTAGTTATTTACCCCTCAGCATGCCAGGAAGGAGAGATGAAGGAGGTTGAGCTGAAGGGTACAGTGAAGGGGGGATGGGGAGTGGTAGCAATTCTAATCTGTGTCCAAACGGGGGATGGCAAATCCAGTCTCACCCAATGCAGGTGCTGGCTTTGGATGGGGGAAAGGATGGGATGGGAGGGCCTCAGCCTAAGGGCACAGCTTCCTGCTATCAGCTGAGGAATGCAGATAACAAGGCTCCAAAGGGCAAACAAGGTTATCCAGGGGAGCTATCAGATGTCCCGAGCAGAAGGAAATTTGTAAGGCCCAAGGAGGACCTACCCTCCCCCTTAATGCCTGTCTCCTCCATCTCAGGGAGGGTCACACACAGCTGCCTGCAGATGGACTGATGCGCGACCCCGTATCAGACGTAGGGATGGGTGGGGGCAGGCACTGTGGATAACACAGAGATGAAACAAAGCAAAAGCTCTGCTTCAAAGTGCCCGTAGCCTTACTGAAGAGGCAAAGACAAGTAACAGGAGCCAGAGCGTTACATAACGTGCAACGTGCTCAGCGGAGCCATGGAATCACAGCGAGTTTCTATCTGTACAGGAGGCTATTTCGGGATTAGGCTTAAATATAGAACTAGTCTCCTGGGTACAAGAAAAAGAACAATTTAGCCGTCACAAATCTTTTCATCGGCCAAATGTAGATTTTAGACAGATTTCTTTTTTTATGTGTCCTTCCAGTCGAAATTGCTATGATTCTGGATTCACATACATGTCACCCTAAATAAACACAGATCATGAAAGCGTATTAATTGGGATTCTGCTCATCTGGAATTGATGCTCAGCCGTCAGAGGGAGGCTGGTCACATTCTGATTTGATGTTGCTCTCTCGGTGAGAGCAGCTCGTTCGACACGCAGCGTAAACAGATTATAAAAGGAACCTCACCCACTTTAAAGAATAAACTGTTTTCAAAGTGTCCAGAGCTCCTCTCTGTGAACAAATAGCTAAAGGGGACATCAGCCACTCGGACTCGTGTTTGGATACACGTGACGCAGGCCTGAGCTGGGGACCCTGGCGAGAGGTGGACACAGCAGGCGCCTGCCCCTGACTCACCTCACCTGGGAGCCCCAAGATTCAGTCTGACTTGACTGAAGGGGAAACAAAGGCCAAGCATGTCTAGAAGAACCGGGGCCTGGCCACCTACCCCGCCTGCCCCAAACTGCTCTTGGGGCTTCTTGCTCTGGCAGTAAAAAGTGCGTGTGAGAAGTGAATTAACCAAAAGGACATATTCTTCTTGATTAACCGGCGACTGTGTGAAATTCCTTCATTTGGAAAAATCTACTCAATGCTTGCTGTGCAGGAGGCAGCGGTATCGACCCTTGTTACGTTATGGATTTTTCTGTAACACGTGTCTGTTCTATCCACGGCTCTTGAAAATATGTTCGAAGCATCACTACGGTGAACATTACTGTACAGTTCACTCTCATGGGAATTTCAGCCTCGTTGCCTCAGGAGTCTGCGTGAGGACCTCATCGTGGGCGACTGGGAATGTTGGCAAAAACAGAAACTGAGGCGATCAGGGAACCCTAAAATTAACAAATGCGTTTCCTGCGAAGGTCAGAATAGCTAAAATGCAGAACCAGATGCAAATTGAAACAAGCTGGGAAGGGACTAGAAAAACAGACCCCAGATACCACACAAGTAGAAAGTTTCGTCATCCCTTAGGAAAATGGTGACAAAATGAACCCTGAATGGGACAGGGATCAGGAAAGCGGTGCTAGGAGCCACACGACCCATTGACCGAGTCAAGAGACTAACCAGCACAGGTCCTTGAATGCCCTTGACCACGTGGAGCTCACTTCCAGCCCCGTGTCTTCCTCAGTCTGCTCTCCTCACCTGCTGTCTGACTTCTCAGACACTGTCCATCGCTCAGAGCCATGCTGCGGTTCAGACCCTCCTCCGGGCAGCTCTCGACTTGCTCCCACCCAAAATGCCAGCACCTGCCTGCACATCCCCCAAACCCTTCCAGCATCACGGCTGACCCTACGTGGCTCTTCAGTGGGTCTGATCCTCTGGATCAGACTACAGGTTCCTTACTTGGAAGACTCACCCCTTAAACCTTTTAATGATTTATGAACTTGCTTCTGAGAAAGTATATCACATTAATTATATATTTAACGAACTGCCGTTGTTGGAAAAAAAAATAATGTGGGAAAGTGAAGCCATCTCAGGACAGCTGGGGTGTATGGTCTGCCATCCCCATTGCACCGAACTCCTTAGAAGCCATAAGGAGGCACGAAACATGTGTGACTACGTCCCGATTGATCGATGAATGGTAATAAGGCGGTTTTTCTTTACTGAGACCTTCTATTCTAACTTAGATGCTAATAATCTATGAAGTTGATTAATGCAAGAAATCAGATAATATGTCCCAGAGTAAACCCAAGACACTCACCATTGCCGCCCCCTAAAAAACTGGCCGCCTGCATCCTCTGTCCCAATTAGCGACACCACCATTCGGCAGGGACCCAGCCAGGAACTTGGTGGTGCTCTTATGTCCGATTCCTTTTCTAAAGATCCTGAGACCAAGTCAAACTCGTGTGGGGAGAGGTTTTCCCCACACCTCAAAGCGGTTCTCCGTACCTGGGTGTCCTACTGTTCAACCCAGTTGTGACCCTGTCTACCTGGAGACAGCGTCAGATCCCACAGGCTAAGGCCTCAGTCCTATGAGACGGCCCCCCACCCTTCAGTCGCCTATCTCAAGTCCAGGCCGTCCCCAGCGATTCTGACCAACTGGCTGAGGACTGCAGGTTCCAGTGGCCCCCTCCTTGGGTTCAACTGACTGGCTAGGGGGACTCACAGAACTCAGAGACACGTTTTACTTACTGGGTCAATGGTTTATCAGAAAAGAATATAATTCAGAAACAGCCACGTGAAGAGATGCGTAGGACAAAATGTGGGGCATAAGGCTCAGTGCTTCCCTGCTCTCCAGGTGTGTCGCCTCCCAGAATGGTCACCAACCTGAAAGCTTCTGACCCCTGTCCTTTGGGGTTTTCACAGAGGCTGCATTACATGGTCATTATGTCACCAACCAGTGGTCACTGATTCAGCCCGCAGCCATTCTCTCCTCCCCAGAGGTCAGGGCGTGGGGACCGAAGAATTCCAACCTTCTTGTCGAAAGGGTTGGTCCCCTGGCGACCAGCCTCCATCCTTAGGTTACTGGGGACTTTCCAAAAGTCACCTCATGACATGACAAAAGACACCTGTGACTTTCCTCACTTAGGAAATGCCGAGGGTTTTAGGAGCTCTGTGCCAGGAACTGGACAAAGACCAAATATGTCCGTCTTATTCCAAACCGCAGGGCCACGTCACCTAACAGCACTGTCAGCTCTCTCAGACATGCCCCTCCTCTCCTCCGGCTCGGCGTCTTCCCTGGTTCAGGCCTCAGCATCTCCTCTGCGGTCATGTCCTAACCGGCTGCCTTGTACCTGGTCTCTCCTCTCTCTGATCCATGCCACGTACAGCGTGGGATGAGCTTTCCACAGCCCAAGTCTGTTTGAGTCATTCTCCTTTCTATTGTACTGAGTTTTAGTGCCTAAAAGCTACAGTCCTACCTTTGTTGCACGTCATCCAAGGGCCCTCATAATCTGGTCACTGCCTCTCCTTGTGATACCAACTCTGGCCATTTGCCTATACCCATCATGCCTTCTTCCCGAACTAAAAATGGTCAGACCTGAAGTACTGTCATCTCGCCAGGTAAAACCACCTTTGACTCTGCATCCATTTAACCTTTTAGACCTAACCCAAGGACCAGTTTCTTTCTCGCCCATCCCAGCAAAGCTGATACTTTGGTCACCACTGTGCCCGGTAAATGCCTTCCATTCACTTGTTCATATACCCCTTTTACCTAGAGCTTTTACCTAGAGCTTCTCCACTCTCAGACGGGTAGAGGGGGTTAGAGCAGGTCCTGGTTTGGGGGAGGGACACAGTCGGGCATTTTACATATTACCATCACCATAATAACCATTCGAACGTTTGCAAACACTGGTGAGTCAATGATGAAAGCGTCTAAAAGAGAAGGAATCTCAGGGGAAGAGAAGAGAAGGAGCAAAGGCACAGCAGCGGCAGGGAACTTGCAGTCGTCTGAGACCAGCTCAGAGCGTTTATTTCCTGACATTGCCAAATTGGAGGTTTCTATGAAGGTGCTGAAGGTGAGAGAGGAAGCCAGTTTGAACAAAGTGGTGGGTGACTCAACAAGTAAAACCTAAAAGTGAATCAGAAAAAGAACTCTCCAGCCTGGGATGTCAGGAGACTAGCAGCACCTTTGCAGAGAATAAGCTTCCACCATCTGATTTTGAAAAAATGTCTGAGTTAAAACTGAATGGTCACCCACAACGTCCTTGCCAAGCTGAGGGCTTCTGCCACCTGTTGGCAGTTAACCCAGTTTTAGATTCAATTCTTCAAGAGGTTTAACTCTAAAATGTGTACCTGCAAACCCTAGCACAGGGCCAGGCAGGAAGCAGCTGTTCAAACATTATTTTGTTGAATGAATGAATGAATGAATGAATGCACAAATGGAATGAATAAATCAATGATTCTACAAGGCAAAGCTCTGCGGTGAACGAGCTCTGATTTGAAGGTCAAGGAAGTAGTTCCAGGGCGTGGGGTGGCTGCCCCAGGATCGTCCAGGATGGCAGATTGACGATTTTGCACTAAAATCACCCGAAAAGCAGCAGGAACTAGGAAGAGCTCTCTGACTCACCTCTGTTCCCTTACAAGCAAGAAATAAATCTCCATGACAGGTGCCCTCCCATTCCCCTAGCACGGAGAGATAACCTATCACAAGAGGGATCAGAGTTGACAAAGCATGGATAAGCAAACCCTGTAAAGCTTTTACTAATTTACAACCCGAGCCCAAACCCTGTGTCATGCCTCACTAAGGAAAGCCCAAAGCGGCTTAGATTCCTTTCTGATGAGCACTACTTCTTTGTCCTGTCAATTTTCACCCATTTATTGTTTCTTTGCCTAAAAAGTGTAAAAAAGTGCCTAGCTGATCACTTCTTGGAGCCTTATTTTATGATCTGAGCATCCTGTCGTGATTCTCTCATGCTCACACGTTAAATTGGTTTTTTCTCCTATTAATCTAGTCTTGTGTCGATTTTATTATTGTGTAACTAGTCCAGTCGGAAGAACCAGGCACCGAGTTCCACACTATTAACTCTGGGGTGATTCTAAGGAAGTCACCAAATTTCTGTGACTATTGATGTTCGTAGAAACTCTAAGTCGGTCTTTAAGGACACATCCAGCCCTAACATTGTTGACTGAGGCTTCTGTTTATCCGTCTTGAAAAAAAAAAGAGGTAGTCATACTTGATGACATGTAAAAATTCCTTAAAGTTATAATATTATGATTTTTTAATATATACATAAACACGATTTTTCTGGAAATTAGCTGAGACCAAACTCCTTGAGAGTCACAGCATAGGGTTTATCAGAGGTGATGTGCAGACTTTTGGCATTTGAATTTGAACTCCCAGCTAGAGGAATCTTTATGGTTCTGACATTTTAATTATATTAAAAAGTTCCCGTTTAATTATATTGTCATCTCTCCTCCTCAGTGACATATTTCTAATCATGGTTTGTTTGCTAGCTGTCATTTCCCTTGGACTGACCCAGCCCCCCCCCCCCGGGTCCCTTCTACAGCATATTGACCCCCTGCCCCAAATCCAGGCCATGCTCATGGGTAGAAATCGAAGAGTGAACAAAGACTACTACGTGGATTTTTTTTAAAGGCTGATATTAGGCTTAATATATGGAATTATAATATTATATGTTTGTCTAACTTTCTCAGCTAAAATGCAAGATCAGGATAAAAAGAGACTTTTTAAAAATTGTATTCCTAACACAAGGTCTTGCATACAATAGACACAATACTTTTTAATATTGATGTTTACAACGAAGGATTAAAAAAGCATGAGCCAATTCTAGGACCAGGGCAGGCATTCTATAAGATGATTATGGAGGATGTGTAGTATCAAAAAGCAAGGGGGTGCTAAAAAAAAAAAAAAAACTAATAATGATGGAGTTAGGTCAAAGGGATACAGGGATCCAACTGAGAGAGTTCCAAATGGCCAATCTGAGCAACACAATTAAGTAATATTGGATTATAATCCAACGTCTAAAATAAATGCCCAGGAGTCTATACTGACACGAAGTGCTGAATAAATAATAAATGGAGATGAGTAGACAAATCCATATAGAATAATTCTGAATAATGCATGCAGGTTCTCTGCTCTCTTACAAGCGGAGTGTAAGGCCCACTTCAAAGGTAAAGCACAGAAAGGGGGAATGAAAGAGTCACTTTACAGAGGAGAAACCTGACAGATCCGGCTTCCACCGGATAATTGTCAGTGCTGAGTCACGATGACAGCACTTGCTCTGGACAGGACTTGACTTCTGTGGTCTTCCTCCCAAAACTTACACCCCGAGTCTAACCATTAGGAAAACATCAGAGAAACCCCAAAGGAGGGACATTCTACAAAATACCTGACCAGCACTCCTCAAAGCATCCAGAGTCATGAAAAAATAAGGAAAGTCCGAGAAACTGTCACAGCGTTAGGAGACAGGGTGACCGAACGTTCTGTGGTTTCCTGAACAGGATCCTAAAACAGAAAAAAAGGACATCAGATGAAAACAAAGGCGATCTGAGTGAAGTTGGGGCTTCAGCTAATAATAACATATCAATGCTGTTCATTAATAGTAATGAATGCACAGAATTAATGTAAGACGTTAGAAACTGGGAAAACGGAGTATGGGATATGTGCGGTATTTGCAATTCTCTATAAACTTAAAAGCTATTCTCAAATAATTAATTTTTTAAAAGCATAAGCCAACCCTCTCAGCACCGTGTGGCGATTCAAGAAAATGTCAAAATATTATTAACTACCTTTTGGAAAATTAGACAGTGGAATGATAGATTAAAGGAACAGGGATTTTTTAATTTAGGAAGGAGACAGATAAAAGATGGTTTAGGCACAGTTATAGATATACATATTTTCACTTGAAAAAAGTATTTTATTAAAGAAAATATAAGAAAAATACAGAAAAAGAAGCAAGGAGAAATAAAAACTTTCATAATTTCGCCATCTAACAAAACCATTACTATTTTATTTTCGATTTTTAATATGTATTTTTTTGTGTGGTTTTCTCATGTCGTAATCATACTTGATGTGCAATTTGATTTCTTAGATGTTTTTCCCTCTCTTAATTGGAGATAAATCTTACACAGAGCTAGTTAATTGGTTTCATTCTGAATTTTTGGACTGAATTAATTAAAACAAAAAGGGACTAAATGGCTTCCCAAGGCTATACAAATAATCCAGAATCTGCTCTACTTCTCTAGGATGTTGCAGGAAACCAGGGTGGGATGCGTATGATACTACACAGGGGCTTCAGGGGACATCTCTCAGTGTCACTGTGGAGGTGTGATATTTAAGAAACAAAATGAAAGGGGGGCCAAGTCCATCGACAGGCACTAGCCACAGAAATAAGAGGACGGGCACCAAGAGCAGTGGAGGTGGACAATAGCTTGGCAGAATTCAGAAGGGTGATGTGCTTAAGGAGAGGCATGGACAGCTATACAATGGCAAGGACTGAGAAGCCCGTGAGGGGCAGTCTGTTTGCAAATTCGTGACGTGTGAACGTGCTGGCAGAAGGAGAAACGTGACTGAGCGGCAGGAAGGAGGCCCATTATCGAAATCTCCTGAGTCACTTCAGAGTAGGAGCTCGAATGCAGACAAAACTGTGTCTGAAGCTTTGATTACAATGGCTGCTCTCCAGATGAAAAAGCTTGGCACTTTTAGACTCAGCGAGATGGAGGGAGCCAGAATCAGTGAGCATTCCTGAGGACGTATTGCCTCCCAGTGGACGACAGGGAATGATGCACAGACGTTTATAGCAGAAAAGACAAAGGCTCATTTATGACCAAGATCCTGGTGTTAAATAAAGCTTTATGTTCAGTGAAGACCAGTTACCAGATGTGACCCAGACCCGAATCACACCACTCTTTGAAGATTCCAGAGTAGTTTTTAATACACATTTTCAAAATATTCTGATAAACACTGTCAGAGGCTTTCAGCAACGAGAGAGTGAATGTACCTACCACCTCGAGAGATACTGAAGTCTCATTAATGCTCGTGAAACCTACTTATTTATGTCCATAAATTTCAAATAAGCCAAGTCAGAGATACGTAACTTATAACAGGGCAGAAAGAGGGTTGTCAGGGCAGAAAGAGGGTTGTCAAGGCAGAGATTAGAGATTCAAATCTTGACTCCCCGGGGTGCTAAGAGCTTTGACATGAAGTCTGGGAGGAATTACATACCCTGAGTTTCTCTTCATCTGAAGCAAATAGATATATATAGGGCTATGAAGAGAATACGGATGCAAGTTGGGTCCTTTAAATATATATATATATTGAGACCATGGTTAGGCAGGGATCTCTTAGTGGTTCAATTCGGAGGAGCATTTCTCTTGGGGTGACTCCACAAGAATCTTCCAGTATTCTGCAGCCAAGTCTAAACCTACTTACTGTTTCCTAAAAAGAACTAATGGAATTCATATGATTCGAATGACATGGAAAGTCGAAGGAAAACCAGCCCTTGGCTTTACTCGTTGCTATGTTTACGCAGAATCCTCACCAAGAGGTTTATCCCATTCCCTCTTGGAACACCTAACAACGAACAAAATGAACAACAATTTCTTGGTATCATTTAATACCTAGTCCACACTCAAATGTCCCAAACATGTTTTATAGTTGGTTTCTCCTCACTGCAATCGAAACCAGGTCCACTCATCACCTGGAACTGTAAAGTTTCGTAAGTCTCCTTTAATCTAGACTAGTCCTCCTCCCAAACTTAAAAAAACCAAACTCTTAACCAGTGGGGAAAAGTGGTTCCCTTTCTTTCGCCACTCTGAATCTGTGGCGTCCTGAACTTGTCCTCCCTCCCCCATATTTCCTACAAGTTGTTCGTTAGCTCTAGAGTTTGATTAGATTCACAATCAGCATTTGGGGAAGGAATATTTTAAGGCAATTCCATATTATTTCCTGTTCTGGCTCACTGGGAAGCAACAATGGGGTTGCCTCACCACGATTAAATCAGATTAAGGCATTATCTATTGCTCATATTGAGGGTTCTTTTTTTCCATTCTTCCTCCCTTCCTCTCTCCCTCATCCCCTCTTTCGTCAAGAACATGCATTGAATTTTATCAAGCCTTTGAGACATCCATGGAGATAGTCACATGATTTATCTTCTTATAATTATTGGTATGATGAACTCATAAATTAACAAATGGATTTTCTAATATTGAACTAACCTTTCAGAGATTCCCAAAATGAATCCTGCTAGCTTATATTGTATTTCTTAAATGTTTGGATTCAACTTAATATATTTTTAAGATTTTGCATTGATATTCAAAAGTGAGATTGGCCTGTAATTTTTTTTTGAAAAATGTTAGATTTTAGTATTGATATATGATCGTTTCATAACAAGAATTTGGAAGTTTTCTTTCTTTTTCTATATTCTGGAACAATTTAAGAAACACAGAATTTATCAGGTCTTCCAAAGTTTGGGAGAATTCCTTGATGAAATTAATTAGACCTAAAGGAATTATTGAGGCTGAGGAGAAGTCAGGAACAGATTTGACAACTTTTCAGGGCGTTTAAGAATATTTGCATGAATTATACAAAGTAGTCTTTTCCTTTTCTTTTCCCCACTCTCTGTTGCAAAGATTATTTCCCCTGTGTCATTTTGTATTTTGTGAACTTACACTTTCTCCATTTTGGTCTGCTAAATAGCTTGTCTATTTTTGTTAATTTCTTTGGCTTATTTTTTTAGTTGTTTTAGTCTCTCTCTCTTCTAGATCATTAATTCCTTCCTTTATGTTTATCGATTCCTTCTGATAACTTTTAGTTAACCCTTTTTTGTAATCTGTTGAGCTGAAATGTAATCCATTTTAGTTTCTGTTTATAAAGGTTTTTAATACAATTCATAGAAAATGTAAATAACAGTGAATGTAATAGAATGTAATATAAGTAACTGATGTTCCTTGTAACACCTCTTCAGCTGAATCCCATGGATTTTAATTTTTTTTTTCATTATTTTCTAGGAATTCTGGTTTGTCTTGTAACCCCTTTAATTTTCGGCAGCTCTTAAGGCATAGCTGCTCATCTTGCTCTGGCCCTGCTCCTGTTGGTGATTTGTCCACATCCACCCATATTCTTGGATTCTGAGGAATTTCATGTCACCAACTTTTGTTGAAGATGCTGTGTTGTTGTTGTTGTTGTTGTTTTCTTTTGCTGTGTCATTAGTTCATCTGTTTGGTTTTCAGTAAGAGTTTTAAAGTGATGATTCAAAACTGCTACTATGATCACAGCAAATTACTCAGTAAGATAACCCCAGTTAGAATTGCTGATATTTTTAAAAGTGGTTAAATGTTATTGCCACAGAACCTGCTAACAATCCCCGAAGTCCGGGTTCCTTTATAAGGGTTCTGTAAGAAGCGACCTTTGCCAGGATAGTTTACAACCCAGGATCATTTTGTTCTGTTTTATTTTGCAACTAGAGAAGAAGGGGCTTTTCCCCTCTCTCATGTGATTTCTCTTATTTCCATCACCAGCAATTTGAACAGCCTACAGTTTCATGGCCAGGCATAGGAATCCCATGAGCACTGAGAGAGAAAAGCAGGCCTGAGCAGCTCAAGACTTACAGGTGTGAAAGTAAAGGAGAGAATAAGAGTTTTAGCGAATGAAAGCTGAAGCACACGCCGCCACAACTGAGTCTTCAAGCCCACATCTCTCTGAGGGGTCCCGGTGAAGGAGACCCTACTTGGACACTCCAGTGAGAAAGATCTGCAACTAATCACCGAGTACTGTTGAGGCCAAACTGTCTTCATCTACTTTAAGTAGATGTGATGTTCCAAAGATGATAAATTAAAATCTACGTAAGTAAAATTATATGAATAAAAACAGAGTGAAGAAAAGATAAAGCAGAAACACGTTCCCTCTCTACATGTCTCTTTTATTTCTTCTGGATTGGAAAATTCAGGATGGGATTTCCCACGAAGTTGTCCCAGAACATGAGAGTTTTTCCTGCATGGAGTCTGCTGAATGGCTAAAGTTGAGGACCATGGCCCCAAATTCTAAGCACAAAAAGCAGAACTGGCTAATAGGTGGACCCCCAAACGACTCCTGGCTCCCTGAAACTGTCACCTAGCTGCCCAGATTAAGGCTTCAGGGGGTGGGGGAAGCTGGTGAGAATGATTTTAAAGAGCACTGTCGGAGTCTTGTGCGTTTCCAGTCCCTCCTCACAGATCTGCCGCCTCCCCCATTTCCTGTCCCTCCCCGTGGATCTGCCACCCCTCCCGGTGCTGCTGAAATAGGTTCGGAGCCACACCTGCCCGTGCCACCTCAGCAAACCAAACGCTCCCGTTCCTCCAAACGCTCTGCCAGACCAGAAGGGCACTCGGCATCCCCAGCTGCCAAGCCAAGTCCGGGCTCTATACCGAGGTCCTTGTCCCTGTCACCCAGGCAAGGGGGACTGTGTAACCCAGCCAATCAGACGTTTTCTATTTTTCTATTCCCCATTCTTTGCTCTTTAGCCTAGAAAAGCTTCCTGCCTTTAGGCCCATTTTGCAGTTCTCCAAATGGAGACCGTCTTCTCCATGAATTGTTGGAGTTTGTGTCACCTGAACTGTTTCCTTTAACCACTTTTCAACAGAACTAAAGCTGATCTTTGAGGAAGCTTTACTAAACTTAACCCGTGGTCCCCAAGATTGGAGGTTGCGTGCACTGTGACCTGTGCCCGACTCTCCCATGACAGGCTAAAGATGTTGGCTAGGGGATGGAGCTGCCTAGAATAACAGGGAAGAGAGAGGGTGATATCAGGAGCAGTCTATACAGCCACAGTATGGATGGGCAAAACAAGGCTCAAGTTTGCTGCGAGCTAGAGGACCACAGCTGGACTAGAACCATCTTTAAAAACCTTCGCCCAGGAGAACAGAGCGGCTGTGCAGAGGGAACCATCAGAGCAGAGTTAAACGGGCAGCTGGACACGGGCATGCAGAGGCACATGAAGTCTCCTGCCCACACAACCTCCCTCTCGCCTTTCCTTACTATCAAAACTCTGGCAACAGTGAGTGGCAAAGATGGGCAAGGGAGGGAACACACAGAGAACAAACCGAGCCTTATTTCTCGATGCCTAGCTGGTCCAAGCTGGGGAGAGGAGAAGCTATAAATTTTGATCTGATTGAACTTGTTAATAATACCCTAAAATTGAACACAAGCTGGAAGCAGGGAAGTCTAATGATGGGTAAAGTACTATGGCTGAGCACCCTCAAACAGATCTCCCTCACCAATGTTCTTTCCTTAGAATGACTCTAATGCATCATAATTACTTAAATGGATTCAGCTAAATATTGAAGCCATAAAAGTACCTGGTAGAACATGGCGGCACACACATACCCAGACTCTGTATTGGATTATTAAAGGATTCCTTCCTACCCTCCCTCCCTTTTTTTCTTCTCTAGATATTAGCTGATTACAGTGTGACCTGTGCCCGACTCTCCCATGACAGGCTAAATACAATATATTGTATATTGCTGTAGACCAAATATGTGAAGAGTAAGGCACGGTTCTTAAGTAGACAGAGAAACAGAGCAATATTAAAAATCGGTAAGGACTAGGAAAAATAACGCAGAGGACGTCAGCGAGGCACACGACCAAGGCGCATGTTCTGGAAGAGGGGACCCCTGACCCACGCCTTAGAGGACGACTGTGAGCTATTCCAGGGAGGTGAGGTTGAGGTGGCTCTGCATGCAGAGCTGGCACTAGATGTAAAATCCGGAGGCAAGAGAAACATGGCTGCGGGAGATCATGGTGACCTCTGTAGGCCCGATGACACAGAAAAAAATTGTTCATGTTTCTACATGTAGCAGAACCTTCCTTATTTGGCAGAAAGTAGAACTTTGCACTGACATGCCCCTCACCCTGCCTAATGGAACAAAGGCAACTGAGCCTCTATATATGGCCGGGAATACTCCTCCCTGTACGGACCACAGACATGGAACTTCGGTCCCATCTCCAGGAGGAAGTGGGGGCACACGAGGGGGCTGCATCCATTCACTTAGGAGTGTATATTGTATTGGTCCTTCGTGCTGCTCGTAGAAAGCCTAAGAGAAAGTACCCTTGAACCCAATCTGAGTTCTAGCCGGTCTTTGAATGCAAAACAACTTTTGTGGTCTGACCTAGCTTCACAGCACGTTCTAGGAAACGAGAAAAGTACTGAATGGGTGGAATATATGGTACAGAGTTGTGGGGAGCAGTGGAAATTGAAGAGATAAGCAGGGGAGAGATCATGATAGCACTTATAAGTTTTAGTGAGTAGGCCTTGATCTTGGAGACATAAAGTACTTTCAAAGTCTATGATACAACCAGATTTTGGAGCAATCATATGGCAGTGTAAGAAAGGATTCAGTGGGGGAGGAGTAGTTAGGAGGCTGCTCCAGTGTTGCAGGTGAGAGGTGAAGGTTGGAATGTTGGTGGCCGTGGAGAGACACAGGCACAGGTGGGAGACTCACAGAGTCGGCAGGGTGGGAAGGGCAGGGCTGAGGGAAAGCGAGGAGTTCAGGAACACTCAGGTTTCCAGGCGGGCAACTGCATGAAGAATGTCATTCCCTGGGACAGAACCCCCGAGAGGAACAAGTTTGCGAGAGAAAACGATGAGTTAAGCTGGGAGGATGTTGCATTTGAGAGGGACACGTCTGTAGCCAAGTCTGAATATGTATTTCAAAGCAGAAAACTCGAAAGAATTAATATACCCTGTGACTGTGAACTACCAACTACGAGAACAAGGAGGATGGGGAGGCAGATTAGAAAACACAACGCGCTTAAGGAAAGTAAAATAGAGAAGTGCTGGTAAGACAGAGAGCTGAAGCAATGTGATACAAAACCAGAAATTAAGAAAACGCAGGATGCTAACTACTCAAAACTCAACTGTCAGCATGGCCAGACCTATTTTCTACAAATGTGCTCAGGAGAGTTATTCTTTTGTTCGAAAGGAATGTGGCATTTGGAGCTCTGGAGTCTGCTGGAAATTTTCACTGTTTACTAAAATACAGTAGACATAAATAAAGTCAGGGGCTACTCCAGGCTTCTGAGAATTAAATAAAATTAAAAAGCCTGCCCCAGATACAGACAGGACATACTGCACCTCAGGCACTTGGCACAAAGACAAAAGGAATGGGATGGAAGCATTTCTTTCTCTTCAAAGACGACACTGAGAAGGGTATGGAAAGCTGGTCTCCACACAATTGACATATGATCATCGTGGGCCCAAGCTACATGTGTCAGTCAGGAAAAAGCGCTGGCAGATGGCCTTTTCCTTTCTTAAGCAACGGCCTAGCACGGAGCCACGCCATCACGTACGTCGGCTGACTCATCTTTGAGATCACAAGTTCAAAAACACTGCCTGCGGTGGAAATGTGCGTGTTCCAGGCCAGAGTTCTCAGACACATGTGCTGAGCTCGTGGATCACACTTCCCCTTCTTTACTGCACAAGATGCAAACACTGTTGAGAGAGATCTGTAGTTCCACTGCGTCTCGTGTCTCTGTGAAAATTTACATTAGCGGAGGCAGAGGGGCTGTGTGTCATACATAGAAAATTCAAATTTATTTTTTAACCACTTAGCACATACACACAGAGACATATATACACACACACACTAACAGAGATAGGCACCTGCGCAGTACTTTATACAAAGTACTGGGCTTCCTCAGGTCGGCGGCGTGCTCTAAGAGTTAATACATTATAAATACATTTTAAGTATAACTTTAAGGCAACCGAGTGAAAACAAATATCAGATCTCACTGGAGATGTAAGATGATGTGATTCAGATGTCACAGTCATCTTAGGATCCAGCTTCTGAATCCACTGGGTATGATTTATGTTTTTTATCATGTGACACAGAATGTTTCTCTAAATTTCTTCCCAAAAATCTACTTATAGAAAAGCGGTTCCTGGAGATTCTATAGAGGGAAATCCGGGTGAGTGAGGGTCCCTAAAAGTTTTTACTTGAACTACAGCATGTTACATCCAAAGTAAGAGCAACGTGTTCATTAACTTTTAATGCCCTCCTCTTTCTTCCATACAGGGAAATACAGGGATAAAGGCTGGTTCAACTTTATGTCGGGAACAAGAGCAGAGCTTCCTGTAGAGACATTACAGCCTAGTTTAAGATCATTTTTATGCGTTTTATCAAGCAACAGAGTAGAGCATATTTAGTCACAATGCTGTTCTTCACAATTTAAAATTACAATTAAATAAATTTTTCTTTGATAATTAGTACCTTCAAAAAAAATCAAGTCATGAACTCTTTCTTGATTTCCAAACCTAGACTGTCTTCTTAATAAAATGACAGCTGATATTTCCTACATGTGGTTAAGCAGCAATGCTTAGATTGAAAACAAAACTTATTAAAAATCATCACTGTGGTTGCAGCATAAAAGTCCCAGAAACCTATATACAATGCTTCAGAGTGACAGCAATCGAGTAGAGGCAATACGATATGATTATTTAACAACCTAGTCATTCTGTTTCTGAATTACTAAATCAATATTTTTTCACCCAGTAAAACCGGAGATGATGTGCTTTGCCACAGACAATTCAAAATCACATGTAACCACACATAATTTTTATGTTTTTTAAATATTTTCATACATAAAGTGAAATACAGCTGCCAAATAGTCCGTGAATTTATAAACTTGAAACAAAATAATGCACAGTGAAGAACTGGAATGTTATCGACCTTTCTCAATGTGTGGTTATTCCTTAATCTTTATTCTAACCATCAAACAAAAAGAGTTTGAAATTGCTACCTTATGTTGTGTGTTTGTCTTCCCTGAATTGAAAGAAATGAGGAATTTAATTAAATTTCATAGTGAGCTATGAGTTGCATAGAAGAATTAAACTAACCGAGGAATCAGGTTGTGACAACCTTACAACACATATCACAGTACTGAAACTGCTGGTTTATTCACTGTCACCTTTCATCTTGAGAGCTAGGACTGTATTTTTTTTAACTTGTCCTAAGACTCAACAAAATTTTAACAGAACATATGAGTAAATGATATTAACAAAAAATTGAAATTAAAATTTTAATTTAGATACCTTTGATTAACTGTAAAATCTGAAATGCGATTTGGAGTTCAAGATGAGCATTCAAATCCACTTTTTCACCAATTATGTGATTTTAACCTCCACACTGGTGAGGCTCAATTTTCTCATCTGAATGAAAGGGATAACACATCTACGTGTGTCGGAATAGCTGTACAGGTAAAATGAGGTCACATACATGGAAGTCCTTTGTAAATGCCAAACGAATACAACTTTCTGTTATTCTACTGTATATTCATGTAAGAACTATGTGTATAAAATAAGAAATCTTAAGATGTAATATGACAATTCACATTAACATATCTATTACACCATTTTTTCCCAAATGAAAAACAGCCTAATGTCTCTCCTCTTCAGCCTCCAAATAAAACTCAAGCCCCACAAAACACAAAAACAAATGAAAAAACAAAAACAAAAAACACGCCCTTCCTTCAAGATACAGCCTGAGTGCTTTATCTTCTCTAGTAAGTTCTGTCAAAGCAGACACCCGTGCATCCCCTTCCCCGATAAGACTGACTCCGCCAACAGCTCAGAGTGGCTAACCCATTAGTTTCTCCTCCGTCCCCATCTGATCTCTGAAGAATTCTGTTTGAAGAAACCTTCACATGTTCACTGTACCTAACGCATGTCCATTGGCTTCTTCCTTCAAAACAACTATACTCAATTTTTTTTCTTCTTAATGCTTTTTCCTGGTTCAGCTTCTTGTTCTTTAAATGCAAGTGTTGGATGAGGTTTCATCCTTGGGTCTCCTTTTTTTCTCAGCCTATAATTCTGCTTCGATGGTCAGGTCAGCCTACTCCAACAGCCTCTAAATCTGAATCTTTTTCCCAGCTCCCTCCTAGGTTGCCAGTCTATATTTCTAATTGTTGACCAGATATTTCCACCTGGATGTACTCTGTTCTGTATGTCAAACTTATTTTCCTTCTCCCTCATCTCAAACCTCCTGTCCCTTTGCTGTCACTCTTGGAAGTTAGCCAAGCAGAAATCTTGGAGTCAGCAATGACTTCAGTCCCCTCCCCACTCATCTCCATTATCTATTAACAACCTACTGATTCCATCTCTGAAATGTCTCTCTAATCCACCTACTCTCCTCTCCATTTTAAAGTCCAATACCTTCATTCAGGCTTCCTTAATTCTTTTATAAAGTATTCTGGCTGCCTCTGAACTAGTCTCTCACAATTTAAATATATCCTGTTAAATATGACGTCAAGGAAATAAAGACACTCCTCTACTTTTCATACCTACTGTTTGCCTGGGAAATAAACTCCCAGCTCTTTGACCTGGCATTTAAGACCCTAGATAATCTGCTTCCAGCCTGTTTTTCCAGTTAACTCCAGTCCACACCCTTCTCCTTCTAGAACACATTATATACTTTCAGTTTTGTGCTCTAGTTCATGGTGTTCCCTCGACCTGCTACTGTAGTTTTCTATTTGTCAACAGCTTATACATTTTTCAGGCCCATGTGATCTCATTTTCTCTGTAATATCTTCTCTATCCTGTCTCCCTGAAAGAATTAATCCTTCCTTCTTCTGGACTCTTCTACTGCTATTAAAATTAAAGTGTTAGAAGTCTTTAAGTCCTCTAGCACCTTAGATTCAAACGGGAAAAGTCTTACTCATCTTTCGTTCACCTATGCTTCAGACAATGACTGACAAATAGAAGGGAACCTATACATACAGAACTGAATGGACTGATTGATTCCTGATTTATGGAACAAACAGAACAAACTTTAAGAATAATCCTCATCTGTATAAAATGTATAAACCACATACTAGTTTTTTTGCCAGTTATTATTAGACTCAAATGAAAATCATTTAGCTTTGGATAATATAGGAAATTTAACCTAAAGATAATTTATCCATGGTAATGGATTAAGAAAATCGAACAGCTAAATTTCTCCTTTGCAGTCAGTTTGGAAGAAAGCAGGAAACAGTTACGTAAAAATCCAGTCAAGTTCCTATAAAAATAAACAGAAATAAAATATGAGATCCTTCCTCATACTATTGGAATATCAAGGAAAGTATCACTTAGTCTTTTAAAGTCTTTTGTATGTTAAAGGAGTAAAGATATTTTGAAGACTACAAATAATATTCAGTTAAAAGTAACCTTAAGGAAAATTACATACATGCTACAGGGCCAGTGCCAAATCACTGTCATAAAATATTTCTGTATAACTTTGGAAAAAAAAAAACTGTCTCTAATAAATGGTAATTTTATGAAATTACACTCTATCCTGCTCTATGATGTAGATCAGGCATTGGTAAACTACAGCCTATGGGCCAAATCTGGCCCATCACATTTTTTTGTAAATAAAGTTTAACTGAAACATGGCCACACTCATGGATTGTTCCTGTCTGCTTTTGCTCTGCAAAGTTGAGTAGTCGAGACAAGACTGAATGTCTCACAAAACCTAAAATATTTACTGTCTGTCCCTTTAAAGAAAATTGGCCCACTACAGACAATCAGTTAGAAATCTAGTTGAAAACCAAGCCAGTTTGTATATGTGAGGGTATCTTATTATTCTAGAATTTAGAATCTTTATGCAAATATTTCATCTCAAAAGGCAAAAAAAAATTTTTTTTAAGGAAGATAAGAGGATGTTATGTTCTAGCAGTCCCTCTTCTGGGTATCAACCTGAAATTGTTGAAAATGCTTATACATAAAGATACATGAACCCCTACGTTCACGGAAGCACTATTCATAATAACAAAGACATGGAAACAACCTAAGTGTCTTTTGACCAATGATTAGATAAAGAAGATATAGTACATATATACCCAAAAGAATACTACTCAGCCATAAGAAAGATGAAATATGGCCATTTGCAGCAACATGGATGGATCTTGAGAGTATCACACTAAGGGAAATAAGTCAGATGGAAAAGGATACGAACCATATGACTTCAGTCACATGTGGGATACATAACAAAAACAGACAAATGAACAAATTCATAGACACAGACAATAGTATGGTGGTAACAAGAGGGGAAGAAAGTAGGAAGAGGATGAAGAGGGTTGAAGGGGTCAATATCTGACACAAGGAGACTAAATTTTGCATGGTGAGCACATGACGCAATATAGAGACGATGCATTATAAAGTGGCACACCTGAAACGTATATAGTGTAATGAAGCAATGTGACCCCAATGAATTTACTTTTTAAAAAAAGGATGTTATGATTGAAAGTACAGATGTCAACTACATAGGAGTGATAAAGGCCATACATACAGGATTTTTTAAAATAATAAATGATTTTATTTTTGTACCTTCAGTGTATGCCTGCCTGATCAGGGACAAAGAGTGGCTGCCCTTTACATGAGAGTATGTCAGTGCAAATGAACTTTTCTGCCACTAGTTATTTCACTAAAAAGTGGAAACTTAATTCTTCCTATAGGAACAAAGGTGTAAATTCAACATAATTAATTATTTTTTAAAATCAAGGGAGGGAAAGGTAAAAGAGGAAGAGGGAGAGAGGGAAGGGGGAAGAGAAAACCTACTGTACCTCATTCTCTGATTGATATGAAGCCAATCTGCGTGCCAAAATTAAGGCCATCTCGGACATGGGAGAAGAACTTCTCAGGATGGCAGGATGTACAGAGGCTGATATCTTGTTTCTGGTCCTGAATATTCTGTGGTAGAATTCCTCCCCGTTCTAGAAGAATCCTTAGGATAAAGATTTTTCAAAGGACAACAAGAGTTTATTTTGCCAGTAATAGCCAATGCAGTATGAAAAAAGTATGCATGTTGGTGTAAAAGAATTCTGGGAAAGATACGCTTGGAACAATGCCAATTGCTATTCTGTTTCAGAACATGGACTAGTCAGAATATAGTAGATTTTTATCAGCGTTTATCACCTAAGTTCATATAGAAACTACAGAACTTTCCATATTGTCCTGCAGACATTGTCTGGGCATAGCATTTTGCAATTAAAATCAAGTACTTATTTTAGAAGAAACTTTAAAGTTACCAGAGTCTTTGTAGTCAAGATTCGTTTGATTCAGACAGAGTGTGCTTTTTAGTCATTTGGTCCTCCCATCTCCTTTCCTCCTATTATCAGATTTTTCTCAGAACATCTTTTTTCATAGACTTTATGATGTGAAATATGACTATAAATTAGTGCCACAAGTTACATTTAAGAATCAGTTTCAATCCTTTCTCTTATTTGCTCAATGAGGCAGAATCTGGGCAAAGCTTGCTGACTGGTATAGAAACATGATTCAAAACAGACATTGATTTTCCTTTGTAGAAAGGACAAATAATTTTTCACAGCTATTAAGAGCAAAACTTCATAAATCCAAAATATATTCCTCTAGTTAGAGAACATAAATAATTTTAAAATATTAGCTTCCTGAGAGTTTATTATATTTGGGAGAATTTAACCTAGGAATGGCTATAAAGTAAATAAAGTACATGCCAACTCTTCTATATGAACTTTAAAAGTGTATTTCCGAAAACTATATACCAATTGTTTCTTCTTCCTTCACTTCTAAATCTGTTATTAAAACTTAGGTGAAAATCGATTTCATATTTAAAATGAGCTTTTGTGTACATGTATATGTCAGCTATTTAAATATCTGCCACATGAATTTGTCTTGGATTTACTAATTGTTCTCCAATTAACAGTTTAGAAGCAGTAAGCGATAACCACTCTTACAGTTCCAGAGCGACATCAAACACACCTGGTGGCTTTCCGAATGTCAACGTAGGGATCTGGGGAGTCGAAGAGGCGCACACACGCAGGGTCAAGATTATGAAATGCCGCTGCTGAGTCCCTTGGAAGAGTAAAACAGCAAGGCCCTACTGAAGGCCCCAGGACGACAATAATATCGTCCAAACTGCAGCCATATTCTGCTATCATAGCATTCACTGTAGCCATAGCAACACCTAACAAAGTACCTTTCCAACCTGACAAATAGGAAGAAAAAGAAGGAAAGTTAAAACATGACAAAATTTTACCTTAATATCTCAGTTAAAAATGAGCAGTTTATGTATTTTTCAAAGTCCAGAATAAATGAATCACAAAATTAATAATGCTAAATAATCAATTACCTAATTAAAATACTCATTTTTAAACGAGGTATACTATACACAGAGCCTGACAAAGAGACATTTAATGGCGAGCAGGGTCCCTTCCATTTCCTTTAAAAAATATTCTATACTTCTCGTTTCCACTGGGTGCATCTTCTTAGTCTTCTCTCTCTCCTTTCCTCACCTTTCTTTTCTACATTTTTAAAAATTGTGGAAAAAACATATCTACCATTGTAGAGTGCATACTTCAATAGTGTTAAGTATACTGACATTGTTGTGCAAACAATTTCTGTTTTCATCCTGCAAAATTGAAACTTTATACAAGTTATTAAACAGTAAAGCTCCCTTGCCACCTTCTCGCAGTGTCGAGCAACCACCATTCTACGTTTTGCTTCTATGAAACTGACTACTACAGATACTTCACATAAATGAAATCATATAGTATTTGTCTTTTTGTGACTGGCTTGTTTCACCTAGCATAATGTCCTCAAGGTTTACTCCAGTTGTAGTATGTGTCAAGATTTCCTTCTTTTTAAAGGCTGAATAATATTCCATTGTATGTGCATACCACATTTGCTTATCTTATCCATTAATCCATCAGTGGACAATTAAGGTGCTATGACCTCTTGGCTACTGTGAATAATGCTGCTATTAGCATGGGTATGCAAATATCTCATTGAGATCCTGCTTTCAGTTCTTTTGGACACATACTCAGAAGTGGTTTGCTGATATGATAATTGTTTTAAAATTTTTGAGGAAACATCGTATCATTTTCCATAGTAGCTGCCCCATTTTACTATCCCACAAATAGTGCTTCAGGGTTCCAATTTCTCCAGAACCTCACCAAACTTGTTATTGCCTGTTTTTATTTTTATTTTTATATTAGCCATCCTCTTGAGTGTGAAGTGATGTCTTCTTGTGGTTTTGATTTGCATTTTCCTAATTATTAATGATGCTGAGCATCTTTTCACATGCTTGCTGGTTATTTGCATTTTGTCTTCAGACACACATCTCTTCAGGTCCTTTGTTATTTTTAATAGGGTTATTTTGCTGCTGTTGTAATGTTTCTTTAAATATTCTAGATAATAACCCATTGTCAGATACATGAATTGCAAATATTTTCTTCTATTCTTTGAGCTGCCTTTTCACTTTGTTGTGTCTTGATGCAGAGAAATTTTTAACTTTGATAAAATCCAATTTTGTTGCTTGTGCTTGTTATCATCCCTAAGAAACCATTGCCCGATCTAAGATCTCAAATATTAATACTTGTTTTCTTCTATGAGTTTTATAGTTTTAGCTTTTAACTTTGGTTCTCTGATCCATTTTGAGTTAAATTTTTACATATGATGTAGAATGATAAGGTTCCACCATTCATTTTTTTTTTTTTTTTTTTTTTGCATGGGAATATCCAGTTTTCCCAGCACCATTTATCAAAGCAATTGCGCTTTCCTTAGTGTAGAGTCTAGGCACCTGGTCAGAAATCACTTGACCATATGTGCAAGGGTTTATTTCTGGGCTCTCTACTCTATTTCATTGTTCTGTACGTCAGTCTTTATACCAGTACCATGCTGTTTGATTGCTGTAGCTTTATAACAAGTTTTGAAATCAGAAAGTGTGAGACCTCTTACTTCAAATTTCTTTTTCAATAGTTTCATTTTTACGGCTTTATCTTTGATTTGATATTTTAAAATTTAATGTTTTAAAACCTAAAAAGTAACAAATAATATTATTTTTATATCCAAGAAGATTCAAATTTTAAATAACTTCTGACAATGTCAAAACTTGTCTGACTTCTAGTCAACTAATTCCATTGCTTTAGCTAGGTCAAAAAAAAAAATATGAAACTTCTTATTTATCTATGTCCTGATAAGCAAAGTTGCTGTAGGTTTTCAAGCAGAAGGAAATCCAAAAGATCATATCTCATTTCACACAGAATCATCACCACTGATTAATCCAAACAAGTATTTTAAAACATCTCTAGAAAACAGAACTCCATAACCTTAACATGTCATCAAAAAATTCTTCTTTGTTCTTATCTTCAGAGAATAGTTAAAGCCACCAGACTACAGTTGTTAGCAGAGTCAGGAATATACTAAAGATAAGATTTTTCAAAGTATAAAACATAACTTTACCTTTTTTCAGTAAATTTTTTTCACATTAAATCCTGCAGTTTTCCAAACATTTCTTGCTTTTTCTTGCCCCCATACTTTTACATGTGCTGCCGCATCTCACGAGCACCTTTCTGCAACATGTCTAACTTTCCTATACCCCATAGCCTTGACTTCAAGGCTTCTCAAGCAAAGTAAGTACCATTCTCTGGGAGTGTTTTCAAACGCATGGAGGCTTTTTTAAAAATAAATTACGACGACCAGGAATTTTGAAGGCCAAGCAAACTATGTGCAGTGTAAGATTATCTTGTCCAAAATGTTAATGGCATCCCTAATGAGAAACACTGGCACCTAGTTAAACCCTACAAATTCCTCAGAAATCAGCTTAGGTATCACTTCTTCTTGGGAATTCTGGTTCCTATAATCTGGCTTAAATACTCTTTTTTTTCTGCTTCTATAACAGGAATGTGCTGAACCTACCCCTATTTTTACTCTTATCGCCAAGTAAAATAATTAACTGCTCATTTGTTTGATGCCCAACAGAAAGGAATATTTTTTCTATACTACAAAACTGGTCAAATCCTATATGCTTAGTTTTGTTTACCTACCAGAGTGAGCCACACCACATGCTTTTTTGACCGGATCTGCAAAAACGATCGGTATACAGTCAGCACCAAGAGCCGCTATTGTGACTCCCCTCTGATTTGTGGTTATTCCGTCGTAAGATTCAGGCTCCTTCCTTCCCATGACCCAGACGTCACTGGCATGATCTGTCTAATAGCAAAAATATGCAATTAAGACGTTTTGAAGGTAAGATTTCTCATACCATAAGCTTTTCTGAAAGCATTATTTTGCACAAAATAACATAATCAATTTAGGATTACTAATCATTAAATATATCACTTCTATACATGGTAAAACACCAAATTTACTTATCACTTAACCTTTGGTATTATAATCTCTACATATTTTGTTTAAAGGAAAGCACACTTTAACATTTAAAAATTCAATATTGTTCATCATGAACACCTCCCATTAGAGATGGGTCTCTATGTCAAGTACTTTCCACAAAGAACTAATTCATAAAACAAAATTACCAAGTCAGTAACACTTTTACTTTTCCTAGACTCAAGTCATGCTAGAATTCTGTGAGAAATAAGGCATTATCTCATCGATTGTACCCTAAGTTCCTCCTGGTGTTGACTTAGAAAACCATGGCTTTTCTTTCCCACCATTTGGGAACCTTCCTTCCAAATCTAAAGGGGCAGTGGTACTGTACTCCCTGAGAATTAACTACATTTTCAGATGTGAGAAGCTCCGCGTGAAATACATATATCGCAGAGTTGATTTTTAGGCTATGGTATGTAGAGCTAAGGAAAACAAGCATTATCCTAAAGTTATAGATAAAACACTGACCAAATGCAAAAGCTAAATAGCCTGATGAAAGAAAGCCCAGTAGTCATTAGCAGAGTCAAGAATATATTTAAGATTTTTCGAAGTATGAAACATAACTTTACCTTTATTCGGTAAAACTTTTTTGCATCAAATCCTGCAGCAGTCCCCAACCGACGCAGGTTTTCTTGAACAACGACCTTGGGATCTCTCCGTTTCGAACTGCTGAAGAGATTGAATGAACTGAGAGTTGGTATATAAGATATCCCACCAGTCCTCGTAGTAAATCCGTGTACGAAGATATCTGTTGAAGATAAGTCCCGAAAATTAAGAATGTGCTCTAGAAAAGACAATAAAAAGCATGAAAAGCCCTATCTCTCAGGAAGACCTCCCTGATCATCTCAGCCTGCGTTTGTTTATCTGGTATGTAATTTCTACAGCCGTTTCACCTTCCCTGTGTTATTACACACTGCTTTGTGTTTACCTTTCCTATGGAGTTATTGCTCTTCAAAGGTTATCTTCTGTCCCATTTTCCTTTGCTATACCCAAAAGCATATAGCTCATAGGAAACATCATTTAACTAAGAAGTCAGTTTGACTGTTTTAAATGTCACTCTTCCGTTAAGGTGCCAATGCGTTAAGGTTTCAGAATTGCTAAACAGGAGATGATTAAGAGTCATAAAGCTCATTTTACAGGCAGCCTGCGGATTTGTCTTAAAGCTGAATTTGTCTTAAAGCAAATTTATTTATTTACGGTGGGCTTGAAGGGACTATCCCTTAACACAACAAGACTATCCACGACATTTCCACACTTCGGCTGACGCTAATGAACACATAAGCCCAAAGCAGTCTACAAAAGAAAGGAGGAAGTAGGGTGAACAGCTTCTGAACAAAAGGCTGGTTTTCATGTGCATGGTGAAAACAACCAATAACTGTTAGATATACCTGAGATCAATGGAGATGTGATAATGGTTAACTCTCCTTTCAGTGCTGGCAGACTTCTCAAATATGTTTCTACTTCGTTCTGAATTTCTTCTAGTTCTTGAGCTGTGATCCTGTCTATTTCTGTGGACTGTTTCAAAAGACCTCCCCTTAAAGTCACCTGTAAATCTTCAAATTCAAAATTGTAAACATCTGTGAAGAGTTGATCAATAAAAGCCTTCATCAAGGTCTTCCGGTGCGTGGGTACAATTACCTTAATGCTGCTCAGATTTTTTTCATCAATTTTTTGTTTAATGGTATACAAGCAGGCAGCCATGCTGGGACTGCTAACAGTCTCAAACTCTCTGAAGGGAGTTGATAATCCATTGCTTGTTTCTACTTCATAGTTACCACAGTCACTGTCTCTTTCACAGCTGCTGTTACTGCAATGTATTACGCAAAGGAACTTGGCCTTGGCAGCGTGGTGGTGTCGAACAGCATTCAACGTCTTCAGTAATGTCTGATGGTAGTTTTTCTGAGAGTTCAATTTCAAATCAAAGAGATCAATCAACACTGCTTCTGCCATCCTTCAACAAACTGTATGACGTTCTTCAAGGAAGACTTTTGTGCCCCCTCCACCCTGAATCACCTGTAAAGAAAAATTAGCATAAATAAGAATACAACATATCAATCTTCTAATCGCTAAAACAGAAATTTGTGGCTGGCGGGGGGGGGGGGGGAATTGCATCCATCTAAAAAGGTAACCAAAACTGCAAATAGAGAAGAACCCCCCCAGAAAAGCTAGTCCCTAGTCTGTCACGAGAGAAGCGCGACAAAGAACGCAAAGCCAACTCTTAATCCGTTTCCTGAAAGCAGAAGTACATCCTTCCAGCAAAACGACAGTTCCTGTTTCGGTCGTGTGTTTTCCTTCGGCGAATTTTAAGGAGGGAATGGCTTGCCCGCTTGGACAAAGTCCCGCTTTTTTATTTTATTTTATTTTTTTTCATTACCTGTGTCTAGGGTGACCTGTGACCTGAGCGGCACGTTAGGTCGCGTCCCTTCCCAGGAGACCCCGGGGCCGTCCACTCGGCACGTTGGACGGAGCTGCACAGCGAGCCGCGCTGTTCAGAGGGGAAAGCGGGGGCGACGGACAGAGCCCCTGCCCCCAGGACTGGCCCAGGACGCAGGTGCGACAGGGCCGCAGCGGCGCTGTGGGGCACACCTGCGCCTCCCCACCCCCGCTCTCCCCTCACCGCCTCCGGCCCCGGCCTCCGGCCCCGCCGCCGTCCCTCCTCCGAGCACGGTCGCTTGGCCCCTCAGCCCCGGACGGTGTTCCCCCGCCGCCACCCTGACCCGCGCTCCCTACCGCGCGCGGGGCCCGCGCCAGGTCATCCCGTCCCGACCGGGAGCCTTGAGGAGACTGGCGGGGCGCGGCGGGGCGGGGGTCCTGAGGTCCCGCAGCGCGCGCCGCCACGGCCCGGCCCCGCCCCGATGCCCTCGGCCCCGCCCACCGATTACGCCCCCTCCAACCACGCCCCGCCCCTCCGGCCCCGCCCACCGACGACGCCCTCTCCGACGTCTCCCCGCCCCCAACCCCTCCTGCCCCGCCCCCCGACGGCGCCCCGTGAGGCCTCGCCCCGCCCCCGACCACTCCGGGTTCGACCCCGACGCTCTCCGGCCCCGCCCACCACAGACACCTCCTCCGGCCTCGCCCCGCCTCCGACGCCTCTAGCCCCGCCCAGATGCCCCTCCGGGCCCGCCCCTCACGCCCCTCAGGCCTATCCCCGCCCCCGACGCCCCTTCGGCACCGCCCCCGACGCCCCTCCGGCCTATCCCCGCCCCCGACGCCCCGCCCCCTCGGGATTTCCCCGTGAGTCGCGCCCCCGTGGACGACGAGCTCCGTCAGGCTCCGCCGCCCCCGCCCGCCACGCCCGCCCCGCGCCCCCGTGAGCCCGGGGAGTCCCGCGCGCGTCCCCGGGGGTGGGGGACTGAACCCCGCTGCCCGCGTCCCCGCGCTCGTCGGTGGTCGCCGGAGCCCCGGCCCGGGCCCGCGCTACGTCGGCTCCGGGCCGCCCCGGGTTCCCGTCCCCGGCCTCCTCGGGCGGTTGGATTACGGGGTCGTTTGTTGCGGTTTTGTGCCCGCAGGCGGGGCCTCCCTCGGCGGGGGCCCTGTCCCCGCCCTCCTGCCGGCCGCCGGACAGGTGCGCGGGGGCGTCCTCCCCCGGCCCCGGGACAGGTGCGCGGGGGCGTCCTCCGCCGGCCCCGGGACAGGTGCGCGGGGGCGTCCTCCCCCGGCCCCGGGACAGGTGCGCGGGGGCGTCCTCCGCCGGCCCCGGGACAGGTGCGCGGGGGCGTCCTCCGCCGGCCTCCGGGCGGGACGGGCCTTGGTGTAAACGCGCGGAGCAGGCGCTGTGCCGCGGGAGAGGTCAGAGTGGTCAGAGGGCGGGGGAGCGGTGTCCTCAGCGGGGCCCCGGACGGGGGCTCAGAGAAAGGCGGGGGGGGGACGGGGGCTCAGAGAAATGCGGGGGGTGGGGCTCACCTGCAGGGGAAGGAGGAAACTGGGCCCTCTGGGAGCTCAGGGCGGCCCCTGGGGGGAGAGGATGGGGAGAGGTGTGCAGGCGCCTCTGTTCTGTTTGACCGAGAATAGGGTCACCATCCCCGAAGAGGAACCTGCTGTTCAGCGTCCCTGGCAGGTGTCTTTGTCACAATTGGTCCTTCCACTGTTTTCGCTGGACATTTCGTTAAGAGCCCCGAGATGGGACGGGCACTCTGCCCCGAGCTCGTTCTGTGTTCAGTATCCCCTTAAGCAACACAGAGACCTTTTAGTTAGGAAGCTGGGTTTAAACATGGATGGATCCCTGTGTTTGTAGACAGTGGTGGGAATTCATTTTCCTTTCGTGTCACAAGTAGCGGCAGGAATAAAAATTAAAGAAGAAATGCACAGTACCGAAGCTGTCAGGGAAGAGAGAGTTGGTTGCTCTATTTTATTTACATACCATTTCCTTTCGCCCTCTGATGACACTCTCCTGCCCTCCCTTACCTCATCTCCAGTCACGCCACTCCAGCTTCTCAGTCCTGGCTGCACCTCAAAACGACAAGTAGAACCTAAAAAAAAAAAAAAAAAAAAAATCGAGGGACTCCACTGCTTTGCAACAAAATCTCAAAGTCAAGTGTGGGCATGTTTTGCTTTACTGTTTTGTTTTTATCTCTACAGATGATTCAAATCCATAATTAAGTTTGAAAAACACCTGCCCTATTCCCTAGCCACTCAAAGTAAGGCTGTTCCTTGGGTGGGCCGCATGATTTCATCTTTTGTGTGTACGCGATTCCTTCTACTTAGAACACCCTTCCCTTGATGTAATATTTAACTCTTGTGCAAGACCCTTCAAGCCCCAAGTAACCTTCCCTGAATCCCATACCCTCACCAATACACACACACACACACACACACACACACACACACATTATATATATACACACACATATCATGTATATACACATATTATACATACATATATATATTGTATTGCTTTTTATTTAGCATTTTGTTCATATGAAAGAAGACCTCTCCTAGGTGCATTCTGGACCCATAGCCAAGCAATAAATTAAAAAAATATATAGATTAAACATTGACTTGTACACTATACACCAAAACTTGCTGGTATATAAATTATATCTGAATGAAGCTATTTAAAAGAAAAGTAAATTAAACAGTCATGAAAAATATTAATTTCGTTTTTAACCTTAAACAACTGTATACCCACTTGCCAATATATTGAGGAAGTCCAAGACTTACTTTGCACATGGCCTGCTCATGAGAGTTCTGCATTGTATGTCTCGCCTAAACTATACCTCCAAACCATCAGCTAAAAGTTCCAAGATTTTGTTTATTAACAAGGAATATAACTTAAGGCACTTGTGAAGCTATCTGAGTACAGATCACTTCACACATTCAAACAACTCAGATTTATTGGGTCTTTCCAAAATATTAAACAGGTTTTAAGAAAAGCTTCATTTCCATATTACTTCATTTGTTTACATAACATTTAATTAAATTATGAAAACAGTAACAAGCGCAACTAGCATAAACAGGTTTGGGAACAAACAAGTAACTCATAGGCAAATTGAACAGGTCACCTGGCAGGCTCACTAGAAAGTAGCTTTCTAGCCATTCAGCATGTAGCGCGAGCATTCAGCATGTGGGAATTAGTAGTTTATGATTTACAAAGGAGAATGAGTTAATTGTAAGGGGTTAAGTGTAATTAGAGATTGTTTACTGTGGCTCCTACATTTTATTTGATTATGTGTGTAATGCCTGCTATTAAGAGGAACCGTTGGGAAATCCCCATTCTTATACCATCATGTAAATCTCATGAAAACCAGTGGGATTTTCAAAAGTTGAGCAGTTGTTTTTAAGCCATTTATACTAAGGTTTATGGGCACTTCCAGAAAAGGACTTATAACATGCAAATTTTCTCATTAAAATCTTCGTCAGTTTCCTAAGGTTGCCGTGACAAATTACCACATGTTAAAACAAGAAAAGTGCATTCTGTCATAGTTGTGGAGGCAGAAGTCTCAAACCAAAGTGTCAGGACCATACTCCCTTCAAAGCTTTCCTTGCCTCTTCTAGCTGCTGGTGGCTCCAGGTGTTTCTCGGCTTGGGCTTTAAGGCTCCATCCTCACATGCTCTACTTTCCCGTGAGTCTGAGTCTCAAACCTCCCTCTGTCTCAAATAAGGACACCTGTGTGGAAACAAAAGGCTCTTCAGAGCTTGCTACAGCAAGGGCGGTAGCCACCGTCACTTGTGTTTTGGCAGAGACTCAAAAGCAGGCAGAGGGGTGGAAAAAAGGGAAATTTTCAGATATGGTCTGATTGGAGGCTTTTGGCACAGGGAAGCTGTAGGAACCTGTGGGGCTAGCTGGAAGCAGGTCATCCTGTATGATTGGTTAAGGTGCCTATTTGTCTTTGGTTAGTCCCAGGTTGGAAGTGGGGACAAAAATTAGAGAAGTTGTCAGTTATTAATAAATTTTGGGCCCATTGTTGCAGGCGTTATTGTCTGGCTCCTGAATTGTTAGAAGGGGTAGTGTTCCGACTTCCTACAAGTCTGACTTATACATAGCAGGCAGGCTGCCTGGGCTGATTACTTAGATAATACACTGGTGGGTGCTGGTTTCCTGGGTCATTGCTGCAGGTTGTAGGACAGAGCTCTGTTTTTATATATGATATGGTCAGTGCTTGTTCAGTCTCTAACCCGTTATTGAATTTAGGGCCCTCTCTAAATCCAGGATGGCCTCATCTCATCGTCTTTAACTTAATGACACCTGCAAAGACCCTTTACCAAATGAGATCACGTACACAGGTTCTGGGGACTAGGGCATGGACATTTTGGGGAAGAGAACACCCCTCAGTCCACTGCACGCTCCTTTGGTTTAGAAGTCACGCTCGATTGTCCTGAATGAGACAGGCTGGTAGTCATGACTGGGATTTACAAAAGGCCTACCATTTCTTTTTCAGACAGCTGCCAGGGCATCCCGTAAAGCGTGGAATTCGAGCCGCCCATCAATCCCTGTATGCCTACACCCTCAAACAAGATATTTGGTAGTCCAGTACTACCTATACATTCAGAGAAACCTCAGCTTTGGTAGAAAACTATAAGCCACGTGGGTAACGTATGAATGTTGTCTATATTGTCTTTGCTAGGAAGTTAAGGAATAGAACAAATCTTTCTGTTTTCAGCATTCTGAAACTTTAACTTCATTGCCTAGCCAGAGAAGAGAATAATTTCTACTTTCACCAGATTCTGACGTTATATATATAACAGGTATGAAATTTTTAATAATTGATTCATTTTAGATGATTCTGATGGTTACAAATTCTTGAAAATGTGGTTGAAAAGAATCTTTTTCACTTGAAGTGTGTATTATTGATTCTTACTCATCTGTGCAGTATGTCACAATTTTTCCCATTATGCTTTTTATTTTGTATTTATTTTTATTTTTCCCCATTATGCTTTTTAAATGTATTTATTGGAATTGAACCACTTATATCTGATTTTTTTATGCTTATGACAAATATAGAACATAATTTTAAATTCCCTTGATTCCAGGAAAAACTTTTATCTCATCTTTCCTCAGGTTAATTTCTTTTTTTAGCTTACCCAGTTGAATAATCAGCTTTGATATTAAACTCCCCTCCTTAGAAAACAAAAATGATTTCACACTTATGTGACAATTATCTACATAATTTTTTTTTCTAATATTCTCAGGAAGAAAGGATGAAATTCTAAAAATAACTACTTAAACTACCAACTTTGTAGGTCCTCATAGCAGCTTTTTCCATTCAGAATGGTGCTTATGTGACATGGGTGCACATATATAATTGCCTCCTCTTAATTCTTCTAAGCCAAAAGCTCTCAAAAGCCCCAGTAGAGTTTGACAGCCTTGCTTTATTTTGTTCATTAACTTGGAGAGATGTACTAGGTGATGAGTTTCCAAAAGCTGTAATCACATCCTTGTTAAAATCTCCTTGCACAGACCAAGTGCAGGGGCTTGCCTCTTGTATTCAGATGAGATCACACACAAATCATTCTTATCACAGTGCTTTATTATGTGCTAAGTACTTATGTGCTAAATGTTAACTTGGATTCTAATTGCTTCAAATTTCATCCTTACCACTCATTGGGTATGTGACCTTTAGCAAATTTCCGAATTTTTCAAGTCTTAGTTTCCTTATCTACAAAATATATGTAAAAGTAGAATCTAATTGGTAAGATTGCTCTGAGGGGGAAAAAAGATAATCTATGCAAAAACACTTAAAACAGTGCTGGTTACTTAGTACTCAGTAAACAATGACTATAATTAATATAGAAGAATGATGGTTTATTATGATATTTCCATCGAATTATTCTCTGTAGAACTACTTTTTTAGTTGAAAGTATTTTTAAAATGATTTTGGTTTATATGTAATATTTGAATATTTATGATCAAATACTGTAGGTATTATAGGTTTATTTGTTCATTTGTTTGTTTCAGAACCAGAGTCACTTAATTCATCATTATATTCCCTACAATGCCTTGCATATACACCAGATACGTGGTTTGAATGAAGGAGTGATTGTTATGATCTAGTCCCTAAACCCTTGTTTTCATTGATTTATACAATTGTAATGAATTATCAGTAGATGGCAGTAGTTTATTTTCATTTTTATTTTTGTCTATTCTACGATAGAGAACCAGAAAAAAAAAAAAATACTAAGACTGTCCCAATGTTAAGGCAGATGTTTTTTCATGAATTTTTGGTTTAAATAAATATCACCCAAGAGTTCTTCAATTTATATTGCTTTAGAACTAGAGATCAAGAAGTACCAGTTATTTTACTTTCTTTTGCATAAATCTAATTAAAAAAAATTTAGATTTTTTTATCAAATACTTTAGCAAACACAAAAACAAGTAAGACATTATACTTGCCTTTCTGGAGCTTACAGTCTAATGGAGAGATGCAGTATAAAATAATGGAAATAATAAGAATAAAAATTTGTTGAGTGGCAGGAATTTGCTAAATGCTTTGTGTGTCCTATTTCATTCAGTTCTCACAGGAACCCTGACAAGGAAGTGCTGCGGTTTTTTTCATTTTATGGATAAAGACTCAGGCCCAGGTTGGAAAAAGAATTTACCTAATAAACTGGTAAGTGGAACAGCTTGCATTCAAGATTAGCTCTGTCTTACTCAGGGACCTATACTACCATAAGTCACGATATTATAAAGAGATAGAAACAATTGTACTAAAGAGAGAGAGAAAGAAATCACATCTACCCAGCAAAATCAAGAAAGACTTCTTAAAGAAGATGCCTTCTCAGAGAGAGTAGAAAGATTCGTTGCAATGTTGACATGATCAGAACAGTGTTTTAGGAGTGTTATTCTGTCAGAATAGATTAAATTGAAGTGGAGATGGCTACGATCAGATGTCTGTTATGTGCCAGGCACAGTCCTAGATCTCTGACCTCATGGAGCTTACATTAGTAAAAGAAGATAGAAAAGAACCAAATGGGTAAGACGTTAGTGATGATAAATGCATTAAGAAAAAAAATGAGGCAGGGTAAGGAAATGGAGGATGAAGGAGAGGAGGTCATGTTTCATGGTTATCAGGAAAGGCTTCTCTATGAATATAGTATTAGGAAGTGGTGAGGAGTGACTGGATTCCAATATAATGTGAAGGTGGAACAGATGAGTTTTTCCCAAAGAATTGCATGCAGCTGGTAAGAGAGAGAAAAGAGTCAAGATTCCAGTTTGTTCTTCGAGTAAAACAATTGGGGCAGTAGTCCTGGGCCACATACTTGGGGAAGATGTCCAAAGGAGCTATGAAACATCAACAGCGAGCTCTCATTTATGCTTAAGGAAGTCTGGTGCAGTTGCCCCAGGCTCCCCACCCTTTTGGAGATGTCTCCAGAGTTTGGGGCCCGAACAAGAAAAATGAATTTATGATTTACCAAGATGGAGAAGACAGTGAAGAAGCAGGTTTGGTGGTGGTGTTGAATACCCATGGTGAACAGAGAAATCAGGAGTTCAGTTTGGAACATTAAGTTGAAATGCCTATAAGAAATCCAAGTGGAGATGTCAGGTAGGAAATTTGGTATCAGTTTGGGGCTCAAGAGGGATATTCAGGTTAAAGATATAAACTGGGGAGTCATTAGCTTATAAGTGGACTTTAAAGCAATGGAACTAGATGACATTACCAACAGCGTGAGTATGGGGAAGAGGCCTGAGGGTGGAACACTAGGACTCTCTTAACATAAATGAGAAAAATAGGGATGAACCAGTAAAGGAAACCAAGAATCCTGATGTTTCAAGATGGAGGGCATGATCAAATGTGTAAAATTATGTGGCTAGTTCAAGAAAGATGAGGACCAAACTTGCCCATTGAACGTGGGAACATGGGGGTCATAGATACTTTGATAATAACTTTTTTTTTAACTAGAGGTGAGGAGAGCTCTTAAAATCATGAGGAATCTAGCTATTTTTGTGCTCTATAAATTTAGGATTCAAATCACATTTTTAGCTGGCAGTTTTGCAAAGAGATTTATTCTACAAAACATAAATATTATAAATATCACCATTAAAAATGAAAGCATAAGACTGAATGACATTAGTAGCTAGTGTTGTGTCTTTCCATTGGTATGGAACTCCACTCTGGGCAAGAAATAATTTCTGAGAAGTTTATGTTTGGTTCCGGCTGATGAAGACGAAGAAATGAAACCTGTGAGGAACGTTAGTCAGCCGACCTGTGACAGTTATGTACTCTAAGTCCCAATTGCATCATGCATGATATGTACCTGGTACACTTGGCAGCATGTAATCTTCAGGGTAGGAGCAAATTATAGTCATGAAGTTGGGGAACAGCCTGAGGAGTTTGTGGTGATAGACAAGAGTTCAAACGGGGAATGAAGAGTGAAAAAAAAGAAGCCAAATCCAATAAAAAGAGCTGGGAAGAGGGGAAGCTCACACTCTTTCATGGCATTTAGGTGAGTTCTTATTGGATGCAAGAAAGGGGAGCCAGCTTGAGAGCTTGACTGGCATAGACTAGACAGTAACTTAATTTACTTATCAATTCTAATCGCTCCTCATATTTACTTGGTTTAGGCAGTACCACACGAGTGAGTGAGCATAATAAAATGCTTTGTTATTTATGTTGGAAGACAAAGTGAAAATGTAAAGCAGGTGCTTCCCAGGTGAGGCTGACACATATTTATGGCTTTCTAAATTACCATCTTCACGATTCCTTGAACGTATTGTTTACTCAGAATACTATGTGACATGATTCTAGAAAGGTGGGTTATAGACAGTGAACCATACAGTAGTTGACCATCTAAAATAAAAGTGAGTTTAAATATTTGTGTTATTTTTTCCTGTAAATGCATTTTATTGCTCCTTGAGCAGTTACAGTATTATGGTTGGGCTTTGTAAAGCTGGCCTTGAAATGATTCTTATTGAAAGAATGAAAACTAAGCATGTCACTTTTGTTGTATTAGTGGAGTTACAGTGCTTAGAAGAATAAAAGAATTTCGTTTTTTAATGATAAAGCGCAGTGGCTAAGAGTGTGTATTCTGGACAGAGTCTTATCTGCCTCCTCTGCCAGCTGCCAGGGTTCCTGCCCTTTGCAGAGTTAATGTACTAAGAGAGAAAACAGACACACTTAGCTCAGTTTGCAGGTATTTTCCTGCAAACAAGGATTATTCTAGGTCCGTATTCTATTCCTAAAGAACTCAGAAAAGATACTAGGAAACCCCATTGGTAACAGAACACACTGCATATCTGTTTGCAGTGTCTCCCAAATGAACTTGCCATAGGCTGTGAAGCCTCAGCTATGAGCATGCTGGTGTCTTGAGGCTGGCTGCCAGAGACAGGCACATGGCTCTGTGTAGAAAAGAGCAGCAATAAGGTTGTGGTTTTCAGGGCTGTTCACTGGTATTCTGACTCCACTCTTTGGGTATATAATGGAAGTCACTTATTATCTAAACTTGGGTGTGTTCACACTGGCTTTGACCAATGGAATGTAAGCAGAGATTATATGTGCCATTACTGAGCAGAAAACTTTAATTAAGTGAGAGCACGACTTGCCGTGTTTCCTTCCTTCCTTCCATGTCGATAGATGCTCATGTCACTATGGAGCCCGAGTTCCCTTAGATGGGAAGAAGCTCCCTGCCAGCCTAATATTGACATGTAACACTGTAAAAATTAAATGTTCATTGTTTTGAGCCAGTGAGATTTTGAGGTTATTTATTATTGGAGCATAACTTTGCCTCTTTTTTAAATTTTACTTTTAATATAGTTGTCATACAGCGTTATATTAGTTTCAGGTATACAACATTGAACTTTTAAGGTAGAATGGTGAGTGATTAATTACAGTGGGTTCAAGAAGAATGATAGCAAAGGAAGTAGCAAAGGTCTTGACTATAAAGAAGAACAAAAAAAGGGCCAAAGAGGATTACAGGGTCAAACAAGGGTGGTTATTGTTGTTGATTTCATGTGGGCTATTCAGAATATGTTTGACTAAGTTAGAAGGAAATTCTGTTGAAGAAACAGTTGAAGGAGTAATATTCTTAAGTAGGAGAGAAAGGACTACCAAAGAGGAGGATTGGCCTTAGATAGGAGCAAGGACACTATTCATTGCAAGAAAAGAATAGACTAGATATAGCTGCAGGTGCAGGAAGCCTGGGAGGTGTGGGGATTTACCATACTGTCCAATTTTTTGTCTCCCATCTCACTTAATTAAGAAGCTGGATTATTGACTAAAAGAGGAAGGAGAAAGAGCTGTGGGAGGTTTTAAGGCAGAGAAGAAAGGAACAAAATAATTACCTAAGAAACTTGGTGAATCCTAGGGGCATAGCACCATGGGCCTCTGATACAGTCTTGAATTTAAAATGCAACCACAGCACCAGTGACTATTTTCCTTTACGCATATTCAGCTAGCTTCTGGAGTGTAAGCAAAGCAGCTGGTTGGGACTTTTCCAGGGGAGTATGACAGGGAAAGAGTGATAAGAGGAGTAAAGATAAGTACAAAGGAATTTGAGCCAGGTAAGGAGTGAAGTGAATACGTGACGGGCTGAGGGATCACAAAAATGTAGACAAGTCAATGTGGTTAAACCGCTCTTATAGACCTAATACTAGGAGCTAAACATGAAAAATATGAGTTCGACTCTGAGATTATGGATGAGGTGTACTTATAATGTGTGAGTGGTTGAGGAGCATGGGTGAGGGAAAATCTATGTGGATGTTGAAATCCCCCCCCCAAATGTAAGAGGAGTCATAATAGAGACACCATAAGTCAGATGCTATAATCTAGGAGTGAGGAGTAGAATCAGCAGGTAACAGCAGGGAAGGGTAAAGCTTATTTATTCTGATGGTACGAATGTCACAGAAAACTAAATCGTTTTAGGAAGAGGAGAGGATAAAAGTTTGGCAATGGTAACAGAGAACAAGAAAAATGCCTCACCTCCAGATCATGGCTTGTGGATGAGAATGCATTTTTTTTTTTTTTTTTGGAAGATTTCAGTTCTAACTGAAAAAACAGTGAAAAGAAAGTTCACTGAAGAGGTTGAACATAGAGAAGTTTTGCTGAAGGAAGATAGGCGATCCGTGGGTCACAACTGAAAGATAAAAAAATTAGGAAGTGGATGACATATCACATTAAGTGACTTTCGAAGCTTACATGGCACAGAATAATCACCATATAATGTTTGCTTTTGTTGTTATTTTTTTATCTAAAGCACTTAAAACGGTCAGGGACAAAGTAAGCACTATGTAATTGTTTATCCTTGTAATCAACTGAGAGAACTCACTGAAAATACAAACATAGAGGGCATGCATTTTCAGGATAGGTAGGCAGAATTAGGGAGGAAGTCTGTGATCATGAAACCGGTCCCACAGAGTTAGAGAGAAAATCAGATGTGGACTTGTTAGTATTAAGCCAGGGTAGTCTGTATGGGAAGCAGAAAGGACATAGATAAATAGCATGAACACAGTGAATGGCTCAGTCAGAATCAGGGAAGGCATCACGAAAGAGGCAAGTTTGAAGTGAGATTGGGGGGAAGGAAAGGGCAAGAAGAAACAGGAAAGAATCATAAAACGGGTGATTCTGACCCTCTGCTGAGTAAAGCTCTCGGATTTAGCTTGGTAAGATATTTCTGGAAAGATATCAGTCTCCTTATTCAAGAAGCAATTTAACTTTGTTGTTCTTTCTTTTTGCTTATATATCAGGTTTCAATCCTTCAAATTTTTGTTTTTGGAAAACACATGTAATTATTATACAAGCGCTTTGTATTTAACCACTCTTTAGGAAAGATTTAGGGGTTTTGCACATTTCCTTTTAGAAGCTTCCTTACACATGCCTTCCTGTTATGGTAAATTTCACTTCTTTTGGCTTGCAAAGTTGATCATGACTTTTTATGATTGGAAAGATTCATAGTTTCTATAAAAATCATCACTAAGATTTTTTTAAAAGGATGTCATTGAAATAGGAAAAAAATCCATATGTTCAAATGTGAAATGGGAGATGACAATTCCAGAAGTATTTAACAACATTACATTTCTTTTATTAATCATGCAAACTCGAATGAGCTCCTGGGTGTAGGAATGGACAGATTCAGATGCCCTTTTTCTGAAAACTGGTAATGCCTGACTCTGCCAACTCAGCTTTCAGTTGCTGTGTTGGTAGAGGAAGGAACTCTTTCCATCTTCCAAAGGAGAAAAATATCTACCCCTTCATCTTATCAGTTACTCCTACATACAGGAGAGATTGAAATGCAATTTTAAACCTGCTTAGGGCTTACCCTGCCCAGAATAGAACTGGACAGGAAGGCTTTATTTTCTACACCCTATACAGAAATTGCTGATCTAACTTGGCAGTGTTTCTCCTTGACTCTGGCTATTGTTTTAGAATTCATTTCATCACAGTATTGAAGGTACCAGTCATTAATCCATAGTAATTAATTAGTCATAATGTATATATGTATGTATGTTAGGTACTGTGCCCAGCATGTTACATATTACTTTAATTATTACAACAGCCCTGTGAGGTTTTACAAATGAAGACACTGATGATCAAAGAAGTTAAGAAAGTTGCTCAAGGTTATTAACAGCTGAGAAGATGGAGAACCAAGATTTAAATACAGTTCTGCCTTCCTCCCCAAATCATTCTTAACCATCGTATTTTCATTCTTGGGACTAAGGATGAAATGTCATTGTCATCCCTGTCTTTTGCAGGATCAGCAGGATATATGAAAAAAACAAGCAAACAAAGAAAAGTGAAAGATTATCAACATTGATTATTCTGTAGGAGTAAAGAAGGTGAACCAAAAAGGAAAAAAGAGACACAGAGGTATGCCAGGCAACGAAGAAAGGGAGTACCAAGGAGTTCTTGGAGAAGGTAATAAAGCAATTGTAGGAAATAAATAATTAAAAGATAGGCAGCAACAAAAAAGTACATATGATAGGATAATCGTGTTAAATTGTATAACAAATTGCAATATAGGGAAGCTGTTAAATTTCTCCAGGAAGAAACTTATTCAGTGTTTAGAAAAGACATAACAACCTGAAAATGCAGGCCTATAATGAAAATTCATCAACTATAATTGCTATATAGTTGTTATAGTGGCAGTATAATTATAGTACATGCGCAAGTGGTCTGGGTAAAAACAACTGGGACAATCAAAATATTTATACTGTTCCATAAAGGAAACAGGTATAACATTGCAGTAGGCGATTTTGAATCATCTGTTATTATGGCCTTTTATTTTGGTTTTGTTTATAGTCAGAAAGGGAAGATTACCAACTCTGAATTTAGTTTATTTATGAAGAAACAGCACATTTTTTATGACTTTGAGTAAAGAAGCACAACTTTTTTAGAATGTTTGCATTTAAATTTTTTAACGTATGTTATTCTTTTGTCTAGCTCTGGCTAAACAAGACACAACTTCATTAGCTGATGCTGTAGAGCAAGTTGCAAAGCAACAACAATCGCAGACATCAGAAATAGAAAGACACAAAAAGATTCTGTTTCATTTGCAGGTAACCTGTTTTCACTGTCTCCTAAATGAGTCTAGATTTTCCTCAAAACTGTATTAAATTAGTAACAGAAAATTTATTAAGGACACGTAATTTGGGGAGGCAATTTTAAACTCATATTTTTTATATTTACCTCTTAATTATTCTATTATCCTTTAGTGAAATCTATGAGTATTCCAGTTTGCAGAACATTTTACACACTCAATATACAAAGATTCAAAATCTCATTGCAACCGTAGTATAAGCATATAACCCAGTGTGTCACTTAGAATTATTTTAAGTTAACTTTTATTTGATAGTTTTTCCTAAAATGCTGAATTGAAAGAAGGTTAAGTTTAAAAGCCAGTGTTTTGAAAATTATCACTTGTGAGTTATGAGTTGCCAGTGAATATTTAAAGTAAATAAGGTACACTTCTCTCTTCTTTATACTTCATAATATATTTATAATTCCATTACAGAGAACCTGGAAGCCACACTTGGTTTTTGTATACAGCACAATTAGCTATAA
Organism: Cynopterus sphinx; assembly: GCA_030015415.1. Lineage (NCBI taxonomy): Eukaryota > Metazoa > Chordata > Mammalia > Chiroptera > Pteropodidae > Cynopterus > Cynopterus sphinx. Next base: position 3,045,835 of record CM057381.1, read on the forward strand.
CTCTACTCTGTTAGTATAGCTAAAGAAACAAATGGAAGCAGTATCATTACCATGTGCTCTGTAAAGCTTTTTTATTATCGTTAAATATATCCTGGAAATGAAAAGTATAGCTTTTAGAGCTGAACTGCCTAGTTTGGAAGATAAGATTTGGTACTTTCAGCTCTTTGGTTTAATTTCTCTGTGCTTCTATTTTCCCATTTGTAAAATGGAGATAGCAATAGAACCTGCCTATAAGATTTTCATGATGATGAAGTGAACTAATACTTGTAAATATTATGTAAGATATCCTTGTTAGGATGAGTTATTGATATTGGCTTTGGGTATTAATGCATCAACAGAGATATGATGATGATAATTATACTATCATGGTAATATGGATTTCTTATAAATATTTGCATAGCATTAGTCACTGTTAGAAAGATTACATGTTTACAATAGAATATAAGGCAAAAAGGATAAAGTCTTAGATTTCTCCAAAGAAATTTTCTGTAACACTTCTCAGTCTCCAAAGACTTTCACAGATGTTATTTCACTTATATGGAGGCATTTTGTTCATTCTTAAGTTTCTCACCATCTAGGAAGGAGGGGACAGTGAAGTAGGTAAATAATTACATGCAGGGCAGTAGTGTCAGCAGTAAAGGCATGAACACAAGGTTAACACCGACAGAGGAGTGATCACAAAGAAAGTGATGTTTCAGTTGACTTCTAAGGGACAGGCAGAGTATACCTGAATGGTTGGGTACCTGGGATAGGTATAAGTGTTAAGGGGTGAGGAGGACAATATTCTAGACAAAAAAAAAAAAAAAAAAACCTGAGAAAATTCACAAGAGCCTGGAATCACATTGGTATATTCACAGAACTCTTAAGTGGTTTGCAGAGTATGTTTTGAGAAATGAGAGCTGTATAGAATGGTATGAAACTTGGACTTTATTTTAAAGGTGATAAGAAGGTTTTGATGGGCTTTAAGAAAGGGAGCAAATTATCAAATTTATGTTTGGGAGGGAATTCTAGTGGTATATAAACCAGTTTTCATAATCCAACATCCATTCATGCTAAAATCTCTCAGGAAATTAGAATAGAAGTTTCTAAGTCTAAAAAGAAGGGCATCTACCTAAATCCTATAGCTAACTTTATACCTAATGGTGAAAGAGTAAATGTTTTACTCCTGGTATATGGAAAAGATGTATGCTCTTACAGCTTGTATTCATGTTGTGGTACTGGTAGTGTAAGCCACTGCAGTCATGCAAGAAAAATTTTAAAAAGCATTCAGATTGGAAAGGAAGAAGTGAAACTGGTTTTATTCACAGATGATAGGATTATCTTTAAAAAATCCTAGGGATCTATTTTTTAAAAAAAGCTATTAGGAATAATAAGTTAGTTTAGAAAGATTATAAGCTATAAATGTAATTATAAAATCAATTATGTTTCTATATATTGAAAGAAATAATCAAATTAAAATTTAAAAAGGAATATTATTTACAGTAGCATCAAAATTATGAAATACTTAGGGGTAAATTTGATGAAAAGTTGTGTTATGTACTGAATGTTTATGCCCTCCCCAACAGTATTTGGAGGTGGGGCTTTTGGGAGGTAATTAGGGTCAGATGAGGTCATGAGGGTGGGGCCTCCCCATAGGATTCCTTCCCTTGTAAAAAAGGGCTGGAATGCTTGCTCTCCCTCTACTCTCTGCCATGTGAGAACCAGCGTGAAGGCGGCCCTCTACAGGCCAGGAAGAGTTCTCACTAGCACTGGGCCGGGCCCAGGCCCTTTAAAGCCTCCAGAACCATGAGAAGTAAATTTCTGTTGTTTAAGCCTCTAAGTCTATGGCATTTTGTTATGGCAGCCTGAGCAGACTAAGACAGTTCATAAACTGCACAACATTTCTGAGAAAAAGTAAAGACTAAAATAAATAAAGAGATATACCATTTAAATGAATCAGAAGATTCACTGTTGTTACATGTCAGTTCTTTCCATTTTATCTATAGTTTAAAAGCAGTTCTGCTCAAAATTTCAGCAGGCACTTTTTTTTTGAAGAAATTAATAGGCCGATTCTCAAAGTGATATGGAAATCCAAAGGATCTAGAGAAACCAAAACAACTTTGAAAAAGAAGAACAGTGTTGGAAGTCATTACATCACCTGATTTTAAGATTTATCATAGAGTATGGTAATCAGGACCGTGTGTCACAGCATAATGATAGGCATACACATCTGTGGAACAGAACAGAGTGTTCCGAAATAGCCCCCACATATCAGTGGATTTCAAAGAGATCCTGGTATGGACTGAATGTTTGTGTCCCCCATGGTATCTGGAGGTGGGGTCTTTAGGAGGTAATTAGGCCTAGATGAGGTTATGAGGGTGGGACCTGTATAATGTGATTCTAAGAAGAGAAGACCCAATAGCAGGCATGTGCTCTTCCTCTCCTACCCCTCCCTTTCTCTCTCTCTTTCTGCCATGAGGACATTGCAAGAAGGCAGCTGTCTGTATGACAGGAACAGGGCTCTCACTAGGAACTGAATCCACAGAACCTTGATCTTGGACTTCCCAGCCTCTAGAACTATGAGAAGTGAATATCTGTTGTTTAAGTCACCCAGTCTATGGCATTTTGTGATAGCAGTTCAAGCTAAGACAAGGTGCCAAGACTATTCATTAGAGAAAGGGTAGTCTTTCAACAAATGGTGGAGGACAGCCACATGTATAAAAAGTAAACCTCAGCATGCAAAAATTCACTCAAAATGGATTATGGGCCTAAATGTAAGAATTAAAGCTACAAAGTGTCTAGAAGAAAATATAAAAGAAAAGTCTAGTGATTTTGTGGGGTTTGGCAAAGATATTTTAAATAGAACACATTTTTTTTCAATTAGACTTCATTAAATATATTTTTTTAGATTTCTGTTTAAAAGACACTGTTATGAAAATTAGGTATACTTGCTGGGACCCACTGGGCATTTGGATTGTCATAGAAAATATTCAAAAATACATCTTTCAGTGTACTTGTATTTACATTATATAAAGAACTTTTGTAATTTAAGAAGGCAAACAATTTAAAAGTAGAAAAAAGATTTAAACAGTCATTTAATGAAAGAAGATATTACAAAGACAAGCATGTGAAAATATGTTCAATATCATTAATCATTAAGGAAGTGCAAATTGTGAAATGATAATATGATAGGTTCAATAGCCACTAGATTGGCTAAATTTAAGAAGATGGACCATACCAAGCAACGGTGCAGACATGGAAGAACTGAAATTCTCAGACTCTGTTCCTTGGAATGTGAAATGGTTTAACCACTTGGGAAACAGTTTACAGTTTTTTAAAAGGTTAAAATATATCTACCATATAACCCAGCCGTTCAATTATTTAGATAATGTTTACCCGAGAAAAATAAGTGTATGCCCATTAGAAAACTGGAAACAACCGAAATGCCCATCAGATGAATGGATAAACAAAGGATGGTATATCCACACAAGGAATAGTACTTAGCAATAAAAAGGAAAAGCAATTGCTACATACACAACTATATGGGTAAAATCAAGTATGCTCAGTGAAACTATACTTAAAAAGTATAGTTTGTATAATTCTATTTATGTAAAATTCCTGAAAACAACAGAAAGCAGATGCATTGTTGCCTGGGAACAGATGAGGGTGAATTAAAAAGCAGCAGGAGGAAACTGCTATGGGAAATGGATATGCTTATTATGTTAATTGCAATGGTCTCATGAACATAAAAGTATATCAAACTGTAAAGTTTAAATATGTACAGTTTATTTACATCAAGTGTGCCTCAAATGTATAAACAAACAAAAAGGAGAAGAGGGCAAAAGGAGGAAGAGGAAAAGGAGGAAGAAGAAGGAAGTTGCTGATGGGAGAAAAGGAGAGGAAGGGATGGGGGAGGAGGAGAGAGGACAGCAACAGTGACAAAATATAATTCTGGTGAAAGAGCTTAAGTAGGTTGGAGGAGGAGTCGACTCAAACCAGGCAGGAGAGTTAACAGTCTATTAAGACAACCAAATCACTACAAATGTCATCTCTTCCCATATTGATCAGTAGGGTAACAGCCTAGTCTAGTTGGCAGGGCATGTATCCCATTCCATGTGCATCATTAGTTACTCATTTAATATTTTTTGAGCACTGCTTTGTGCCAGGCACTATTTTAAGCCCTGAGAAGATGATGGTAAAGAGGACAGACAAGGTTACTGCACTCACGGTATTTACCTTCTAGTCAAAGAGGCGAGCAATGAGGAAAAAAAGAAAATGAAGGTAATTCCCTTGATCGATGTGTTAAAAAAGAATTACAATAGAATAATGTGTTGAGAGTTACTGGAGGAGGAGTGTGGGTAGTTAATTTATATTTTGATCCAGGGAAGACGGTTCAGAGGATTAATTATAAAGCTGAGCTGTGAATGACAAAGACAATAACAGGTAATAACTAGGGGCTGAGAATTCTAAAGTAGAGCAATTATGAATGCCCTTAGGTGGGAGGGAACTAGGCATGTTTAATAAACAGGAGGCTGGAAGCTGGAGAGAATAGTGATTGAAAGAGATGAAACAGTGGATAGGGACTAGAACATACGTGGCTTTGTGTAAGCCACATTAGAAATTTGAATTTTATTAATACAGTGAGAAACCACTGGAGGAACTTGAGCAGGGAAGTAACATGATATGATTTATACTTTTAAAGGAGTCTTCTGCCCAGTACAGGGGGATGAATTAAAACAGGGAGACGAATTAGAAACTAGAATGCTACAAAAATTGGTTGGAATTGAATTTGGGATTTTATTTTGGAGGCCCAACCACCAAGATTTGCTAGTAGTTTATTGGAGGTAAGGTTAAGGGAAGAATGAAGAATGACTTATAAGTTTTTGAATACTCAGATGGAAAGATGTACAGCTTATTGAGTTCAGAAAGACTGGGGGAGGAACATGGTGAGTGTGTAAATGAAATGTTCTTTTCTAAACATGTGTAGCTGATATATGAATAGAAATATCGAATGGGCATTAGAAATGTCAGAACTGGAGATAAAGATTGAGATTCATCAGCACGTTGTGTTTTTCAGTGTGCTTCTCTCCTTTGTCTCTGTCAGGAAAAGGATAGACTGGGTCTGCTTGTTTAGCATAGTGCGTCCTTCCCAAAATTATAAATTTGTCAAGGAGAATGATCATACTAGACAGAAAAAAAAAGTTGGAGGATGGCCTGCAGAGTTGTCTTGGTGGCAGTTAGATACAGACAATACAGAGAATGGAGGAAATAAAGGGGCCTCCAAAGCAGTACCATCAGTTAATTAGTTTGTGAAATAAGGATGTAGTAATTTGCATTTCAGCCCCAATTCTTCATCCTCGTGTATACCCAGACATGTATCATTACAATGCCCTCCCACAGAGTGTGGGCATAGAGCTACCCACTGACCGTGAGTTTCATCATGTGACCACCTGGGATGTTAGCAGATGTTATTCGAACAGAAGCTTGAAAAAGCTCTTCAATAATTGGGCTTCCATTCTTCTGCATCTGCTATCATAAAGAGAAGGACACGCCCGGCCTGGCCCACTAGAGGATGAGGTACATGTGAAGCAAAGCCAAGACACCCCAGCTGGCCTAGCTGGCCAAACTAAATCATGTTACAGCCAGCCTACAACCAGCCAAACCCCAGACAGTTGAGCAAATTTAACCAAGGTCAGCACCTAGCCAACTTCAGCTGCTCTTAGTCACGTGAGCAATAAACACTTATTTTAGTATGTCACTAAGGTTTTGTGGTTCTGACAATAACATATTTGATACAAGGAAGAACAGGGTGGGATGGGGGAAGATTAGTCTGTTTAGGACATGATCAGTTTGATATGGCTAGTGGCAGCTGGGTGTGGGACTCTACAGCCACTTATATTCTGTGACTCATCAGCATATGTATAGCTCAGGATGTATGTATGGATAAGATTACCCAAGGAGTATGTATAGAGTGAGGGGAGGAAGTTATGGTGACTGCACCCTGAGGAAGACCTGCATTTGAAGAGAAAATTGTGATTGAGAAGGAATGCTCAGATATATCTGGGAGAACCAGGAAGGAGTGGTGGTGTGAAAACGAAGTTTTAAAAATGTGGTACTTTGTAGAACTTCCAAATGCCCAAGAGATAAGGTAGACATCTTTATACTCATTTTACAAATGAGGAAACTGAGGTCGGATAGGGTAATTAAGTTTTTTGTGGTCATACCAACTAGTAAATAGAACTAAGGGCATAAAACCTATGTCTTTTGATTTTTTTAAAGAATCAAATCTTTATCATGTATATCATACTGCCTCTCTTCAGTGTGTACTTCCGATGCCCATAAATATATTAATAAGATGATTGTAAAGTATCTTTTACACATAAAATGTTAAGATAAATGACAAAATTTTAATATTTAGAATTAGATGAACAATAAAAAATAAGAAATACACAGCTCTGGGCTCCCAGTGAGGTTATAACATAATCTTATGTTATTGCATGTTTCCTTCTATTGTACATCAATTTTTCTATATCTGATAAATATATATTTTTTATGTTGCAATTTGCCTATGTGCACTATGAGTCAAAAAATAACTTTCCTCTCATGTTGAATATCATGTTGAATTAATAACAATAATGTTGAAATATTTTACAGAATGAACTTCATGAGCTGGAAAAACAGATAGCATCTGTCTCTGCAGAAACTAAAGAAACAGAAAGGCAAATTCATCAGCAAGATGCTGCCATAGAGAATAGCAAACTTCAGTGTGAAAACCTGGAAACACAAATCAAATCCTTACATACAGAAAATGTAAAGCTTAAATTTGACATAGAAGCAGCCCAAGAAGATTTTGATGAACACATGATAAGATATAACGAATACTATGCAAAAATAAAAGCACATAAAGATAGTTTGGGGGAGGAAGAACGCAAACAGTCATTTATGATTGAACTCCATGAAAAACGAGATTTTGTTAAAAAACTGAAGGCAATGAAAGAAGAACTTAGGCAAGATCTCCAAAATCCAGAAGGAAATCGGATGAAGCAAGTACAGGTTTGATATAGCACCTATTCAAACTTTTTTCTTTTTTTTTTGCAAGTACACCTTTATAAGTGATCAATTTGTCATTAACTTAATAAAATACCCACTGCTGCTCTAAGTAGATTCAAAAACTATTATCACAATTTAAAAAATCTAGGATAAGTACATGAGTTATGTAACAACTATGCTGAATGTGCAAATGCATAAAGAAAACATCCCCAAATCTCCTGTGGATTAAGAAAAATACAGAGTTACACAAAATCACAGTGAACAATTAATCCATTTGTTACAGAAAGTGTGACTCAAAAATGTTGAAACTCTGCCTTCTAAGCTAATCTATGTCAATTTAGTATGCTTAATGCTGTTATGTAAAGAATATGAATTAAGCATCTTTCTATTTCTTTTACTATTCTCTGAAGACAGTGAGAGATACAAACTTAAAATATAATTCTGCTAGAGGATTAAAAAGTATCTTTTACACTGTTGTGGGGGAATTGCCGCTTAAACGACCACTATCCTTTATGTCTTATTTTCATTTGAATTTTAGTTCTCCATTTTAAAATCTAAGGTTTCTTTGTTTGGATAATTGTTTTTTTATTATTTGTACAATAGAAGTAATATTTAAATTCTATTTATTAAAATTAAAATTGAAATTTGATGGCTAGTTTTCTAAAGTTATAGAAACACTGAAAATCTAGGATTTGTACTGATCATTAATTGTTTGACCTGTATATTTTAAATTTTGTAAACATACAGGATGATATCACAAAGCTAAAGAATAAAATTATAACTGTAAAAGAATCTATCATTGAGAAAATTTGTTTTCTTGAGGAAGAAAAAAAGACACATGAAAAATTAAGAAAAGAAATAGAGGTAAGCCTTAATTATCTGGATTTCACTTTTTATGCAATTGTTTCTTAAACTTATGCTATATTCATAGTTTCCACAGTTTACTTCCAAACAACTAGAGAACAAAAAAGAACTACAAAAAGCATTAGATAAGTACAAATCATTAATAGATAATTAGAGGTAACTCCTCCATTCAAAGTTATTCAAATGTGAATGTGTTTAGACAAAGTAAGCACTCACTCCTCTTTAAGTCTGGCCTGGAATTCTTCCAGTTCTCATTCCGACAACAACCCGGTACCCAATTAATGGCTAGAACGCAGAGGCTATTGAGTCAAAAAAGATGACCCTTCTTAGATAGACATCAGAGACTTCTCAAAATAAAGTAGAAGACAATGAATTCATTGGTGTTCTACAGCCCTCTAACTTCATATCTGCAATTATGGAATCCAATTAAAAAACACTGATATGCAAACTGAAAGTGAGACTAAATTTGGGGCACCACTGATAGACTTCTATAGTCATTATTATTTAGTTGAACGGGAATGAAAATGGAAGAGAATGTGTTGTTAAGGGAAGATAAATAATTTCCACCCTTAAGACATTAATTAATTTGGAGAATAAAAAGATTCATGTTTTTAACTTGCATGTGACTAATGTAACACAATAAAAAAGCATCTGATGAACTTGAAGATAAAAACCCTTTAAGAAACACCGTGATTTTAATTATATTTTATTAGTAATATATATAAGTGGGTTTGTTTCTTTTTTGCTTTTCTATGCTTCAAGATTTATTATTAAACTATATATAAGTGGCATAGAAATAGAAAAAATGATTAATGAAACAAAAACAAGAAAGTGGTGCAAACAAAATAAATTAGCCTTATAAATAAAATAAAGAAAATGAAATGATTGTCATAATACACTTCTAGGAGTACTGAAGACAATATAGGGAACAAACTTACCTGTTTGAGTCAGAATTATTCCTTTTGAAAGACACACATACAAATCGCATAATTAAATACTTGAATGTATCATTAAATTTCTTGATTATTGAAATGCACCAAAACAACAGAGAAGATTCATTTTAAGAGAAGGTATTAGGAACATATTTATGACTAAAAGATTAGAAAATGTCAAACAAGCCAACAGAACATTGGGAAAATGGTATGAAAAAAATTTTTAAATATGAATATCCGGAAAACAATGGAAAACATGACTAATCTCATGGATAATAAGGGATTGATCATGAGGTCCCATATGTATCCTGTCAGGTTGTCAGTGTTACAACTGGTAAGGTGTGGAGCACCTGAATTCTAATATAATATTGATATGAGTATAAACTGGTAAAAGTATTTTGGAAAGAAATTTGATATGTCCTAATAATTTTTATGTTAATATATGGGATGTAATTATCATAAGAGTAAGTGAACAGATCGTAAGGGTGTAGCTTGATTAATTCTGACTGATCTATACATACGCCCACATTACCATCACCTAGACCAGGATATCAAACTTCCCGGTCATGACCGGAAAGTTCTCATGTGCCCCTTTCCTCAGGCTACCACTATTTTGATTTTTAAAAACAGATTTTTTTGAGATACAATTTATGTACCATACAATTCACACATTAAAGCGCATAATGAATTTTTGCTATAGTCACAGATAATTTGTAACCATCACCACAGTCAATTTGAACTTCTTATTCCCCTTCATCTTTTTTCCTCCTTTAAAAACATTTCAATTACAGTTGAAATTCACTGTTACATTACTTTCACGTGTCCACATAGTGGTTAGGTATTTATCTAGTTTATGAAGTGATCCCCCTGACTAGTCCCACCTGGCACTTACGTAGTTATTACCATATCGTTGACTGCATTACCTATTCTTTACATCTCTGTGACTGTTCCTATAACTCGAAATTTGAACTTCTTACTCCATTTCACCTTTTTTACTCACCTCTCCGATTCCCCTCTCATCTGGTGACCATCAGCTTGCTCTCTGTACCTATGATTTTGTTTGATTTGTTTATTCATTTAAATTGTTTTTTAGATTCCATGTAAAAGTGGAATCGTATGGTATTTGTCTTTCTCTGTCTGGCTTATTTCACTTAGCATAACACCTTCCAGCTCCATCCATGTTGCCACAGATGGTAAGATTTCATTCTTTTTATGGCTGAGTAATATTCCATTGTATATGTACGTCCTCTTTATCCAGTCATCTACTGATGGACACTTAGGTTGCTTTTATATCTTGGGTATTGTAAATAATGCTGTAATAAACATAGGGGTGCATATATCTTTTTGAATTAGTGTTTTGGATTTCTTCAGATAAATACCCAGAAGTGGAATTGCTGAGTTAAAAGGTAGTTCTAGTTTTAATTTTTTGAGGAAACTCCATACTGTTTTTCATAATGGCTATATCAATTTACAATCCCACTGACAGTGCACGAAGTTTTTTTTTTTCCCACGTCCTCGCCAACCCTTGTTGTTTGTTGATTATTGATGATAGCCATTCTGACAGGTGTGAGGTAAGATCCTCTGTCCATTTTTTAATTGGATTGTTAGTTTTGGGGCATTAAGTTGTCTGAGTTCTTTATAGATTTTGGATATTAATCCTTTATTGGATGTATCATTGGTGATTATCTTCTCCTACTCAGTAGGTTGCTTTTCTATTTTGTTGATGGTTTCCTTTGCTGTGCAGAAAGTTTTTAGTTTGATATAGTCTATTTGTTGTGTGTTCTTGTTTGTTTGCTTCCTTTGTCCAAAGTGACACATTAGAAAAAATAGTACAAAGAGCAATGTTAGGAGGTTTCCTGCCTATGTTTTCTTATAGGAATTTTATAGTTTTGGATCTTCCATTTAAGTCTTTAAGCCATTTTGAGTCTATTCTTGTACATAGTTAAGAAGGTGGTCTAGTTTCATTTTTTTGCATGTATCTGTCTAGTTTTCCCAACATTATTTATTAAATAAACTGTCTTTACCCCATCGTACATTCTTGCCTCCTTTGTCATAGATTAATTGACCATATAGGTGTGGGTTGGTTTCTGGGCTCTCCCTCTCTGTTTCATTGATCTGTGTGTCTGTTTTTATGCCAGTACCATGCTGTTGTGATTACAATATCCTTGTAGTATAGTTTGATATCAGCTGTTGTGACACCTCCAACTTTGTTTTTTCTCAAGATTGCTATGGCTATTTGGAATCTTTTATAGTTCCATATAAATTTTATGATTGGTTATTCAAGTTCTGTGAAAAATGCCTAACTTCATCATTAATATTGCACATTTATTTCTAATCCTTTTAAAATCATTTTCTATTTTACCAACATATCAACAGGACTAGTTCACCAATTTGAATAAATTATCTGACTTTGAAGAATTACCAAAAACTAAAAACTTAAAAAGGTGTATAAAGTGTATAGCAATTTATGTGAAATGTTAGTTGACAAGTTTTCACTTTGTTTTTATAGCAGTATTTTAGAATGCTTAGAGTGTCTCTGTCCCAGTTTCCCTGCTCTATTGCAGAACTATGTTTCAATATAATTGGTTTCCTTTGTAGTCCTGTATGTTTTATTTTATGCATTTAAAAATAATATTCTAAGCAGTTCATAGTCTTCATAATACTGTCAAAATGATCCATGGCATAATAAAGGTAAAGAAACCCCGAGTGAAGGGAGGAGCTGGGAGAGAAAGAAGGTAATTTTTGCTGGGGAAAAAAACATAAGACTCATCATATAGCACAATCTAGATCCCAGTAAGGACAGCTTAGGGGTAGAGAGAAAAGAAGACAAGTTGAGGGCTGAGTCTCAAGGCCCCAGAAACTAAAAGCCTTGTCTCCCTACACTTCTCTTAGGCTATAAACTTATTTTTGGCATATTGGTTATTTCAGTAAATTTGGTGAATTGGTGTTCTGACAAATTGATCTTTATTTGAACTGACTTAGAACTACCTTTTTAACTTTCTGGATGGAATGAAAAGGTAACTTCTCCAGCTCTATTATTCTGTCAGTTTATTTACAAGTAGATATTTTTAGTCTATGGCCATGCCACCTTGAACAAGCCCGATCCTGTCTGATCTTGGAAGCTAAACAGGGTCAGGCCTGGTTAGTACTTGGATGGGAGACCACCTACGAAGACCAGGTGCTATAGGCATAAAAATAAAATAAAAACGATTGTAAGCTGACAAGGTCCTTGCATCTGTGAGATCAACCAAGGGTTGTCTCACCTAAAAAATAAAAATTAAAAATTAAAAAGTAGGTATTTTTACTACAATGAAATACCACTTCATACCCATTAAGATGGCTATGATAAAAAAGACAATAACAAGAATTTTCAAGGATTTGAAGAAATTAGAACCCTCACCCATTGATCATGGGAATGTAAAATCAGAAAATAGTCTGGTAGTTTTCCAAATGGTTAAACATAGAGTTACCATGTGATCCAGTAATTCCACTCCTAGATATATACCCAAGAGAAGTGAAAAAATGTCTACAAAAAACTTGTACAGGAATATGCACAGCAGCATTATTCATCATAACCAGAAAATAGAAACAACTCAAATATTTATCAACTGATAAAACAGATCAATAACATGTAGTATATCTTACAATGGAATATTATTAGCCAATAAAAGAGAATGGGGTATTGATACAAGTTAAAGCATGGATGGCCCTTAAAAACATGCTGAGTGAAAGAAGCCAGTTACAAGTTATAAAAGGCCACATATTATATTATTCCATTTTATAAAATATCCAAAATAGGCAAATCTATATAAAGAGAAAGCAGTTTAGCGATTGCCTAGTGCTAAGGGGGGCGAGTTAGAATGGAGAGTCACTGCTTATGGTACTATGCCTCTTTTGGGGCTAATGATAACGTAAAACTGATTGTGGTGATGCACAACCCTGTGAATATACTAAAAACCATTAAATCATGCACATTAAAGGATGGATTATATGGTACATGAATTATATCTCAGTAAAGCTGTTAGAAAAATTGGGTATTCTTTGTATGGCCATACTGATATCATGAATTTTGATTTTTTTACTTTCTTGTGGCCTGACACCAAAACACTTGCACTTCCACTGTGCTTCATTGACTTCCAGTGTAACATTTGTCTGGCTCGGCGTAAATACTGATCTACCTAAGGGCAGGCAAGTGGATGAAGTGCTCTGGATCTTTTATGTCAGTGGGTCTATGTTCCAGGGAACCACTGGTACAGGAGATGAAACCCTTGTTCCTAACTAGTAAGGCATGGTTTCATGGGTGCTCCCCTGGGTTCGAACCCTACACACTGATGGTCTCTGGCTATGAAACCTCAGTCAGATACTGAAACTCCGCGATCTTTGGTTTCTTTGTACAAAAATGGAGTTAATGATATCCATATCATAAAGTGTTATGAGATTTTAATTATATGTAAATAGCTCTCAGCACAGTAACTAACATGTAATAAGTGTCGAATAGTTGTGATTACTGTTTATTATCATTATTTACAGTGAATAATTTCTAATCAAGTGTTTTCCTTTTTAGAGCAGTCCTTTATGGCTGTGTTCTATTTATTTTTCTCAAGCCCTGTTTATGTATATTCTTCTTTAATAGGTACAACATAAGAGATATGGTGCGATTCTTAAGCGTTTGCATTGTCAGGTGAACAAGCTTCAATCACAAAGAAGACAATGGCAGTGGAACATTCAACAGCTAGAAAAAACTGCAGCTCAACTAAGAAAGTGCATTGCAATGAAAGAGTAACGTGGCCAGAGGATAATGTAGAGCACAGAGTCTGCCAACAAAAATTATGCGACAGAATGTTGAGAAATCGTCTGGATTCTGTTTTTAAATTTTTATTTATTTGTATTAAAGTATAGTTGACAGACAATATTATATTCATTTCAGGTGTACAATATAGTGATCCTACATTTATATACCTTATGACGAGCATTCACTATCAGAGGTCTTTTCTCTTTAGAGTCAGTCGTTGTTAAAGTGCCTTCCAACCCTACAACTGAGAGTGGTGGGTAGTCAGTAGGAATGCTTACAGAGGTATCGTGGACGACTCTATGAATATCTTTCATGTATAATATGTGTTATGCTCGTGAATGCCTGTCTATGAACATGCTGCCTTCACGATTGCATGAGGTAAAAAACTTAGAAGAAAAGAGACACTTGGGTTTACAATGATTTATATTGTTAAGATATTTAAAGGGTTGTCCGTTTCTAACTTTTTATTAGAACTTGTGTTTTTTTTACTACTGCCTTCATAGTAGCCCATAAATATTAATGTTTACAATAATATTGTCATATGTTCAAGGTCTCTGATATTTGTCTTAGTTTTCTGTTTCGTCCAGAAGGTAGTAATCAGTTTTCTTTGTTATTAGATAATGTATTTTTAGAGTGTTGCGAAGTATAAATTTTTTTGTTCATGTTTCTGTCTGTAAATTTTTTATTACTATTCTTTGACTAAGTATACAAGCTCTGTAAGGCAAACATAAAAACTCTTAAATGATGTGTTATCCAGTATAGTCTAACATGTATTTGTTTTTCCATTGGAAGGCAAACGCTGTGACCATGGCAATAAATCAAAATTTAACTTGTCTCTTTTAAGATAAAAGTGCTTCCCATGGCTCCATTGAGTCAAAGTTTTAGGAGCAGAAACAAAATATTAATTATTGAATACATGTTTTTAATTTTTATTTGTTAATTACATTTGAAATTCAAAATTATTTACTTTCAGGTGTACAACATAATGGTTAGACATTTATGTAACTTAGTACAAAGTGTTCCCCTTAGTACAAAGTGATAAGTCTAGTACCCATCTGGCACCATACACAGTTATTACAATATTATTGACTATTCCCTATGCTGTACTTTATACCCTGTGACTGTTTTGTAACTGCCATTCTGGACTTTTTAATGCCTCTACCTTCCCCACCCAACTACCCAACCCACATCCCATCAAGTAAGCATTAGTTTGTTCTCTGTCTATGAGTCTGTTTCTGTTTTGTTTGTTTTGTTTTCAGAGTCCACATATAAGTGAGATCATATGGTATTTGTTTTTCTCTTTCTGTCTTATTTCACTTAGCATAATACCTTCCAGGCCCATCCATGTTGTCACAAATGGTAAGATTTCATTCTTTTTTATGGTCCAGTAGGAATGCATGGTTTTTAAATATTTACTTTAGGATTTAATGCTTTCAGATCACAATATCAAAATGATATCTCAATTTTATTTTCTCCTCATCTTTCTATGAGCCTAAGATTCAGTAAGATAGCTGATATAAAACCTGATATTAATAATCTTGTCATGTCTAACATTAATAGTCTTATTATGAGTTAACATGGTTTATTATGTCAAACACTTTAAATGGCTTATGATATGGTACAAACAGCTTTGGTCCATGACTCAGAAACACAGTGTTGAATAAAAACAGTAAACCTGTAGGTTGTGGAGTGAACCCACTATGCTTAGCTGATGACAAAGCTGAACCAAATGCATATTATATAAAAATATTTAAATGTAGTTTGCATATTTAAAAAGCTCTCCTTATAGTTATACTTCACAATTTTATTTATAGTTTATAAAAGGAAATTCTACTTTTTAAATCTTTTTAAGTTCACAATAGGCTTCAAATTATTTGTATGTGATGTTAATACCTTGAGTTATATTTTTGAAAGTTTACTTTTAAAATAAATATGAAGAAAATAGTTCAAATCTGCTTAAGAAAATGTTACCTATTTGAGAAAGTAATTTTCAGTCTAGTTTTCTAAAATAACCATGATAATAATACATGTACCTATTTTAATTTTGTGGCAGTTAGAATAATTATTTGAAAGAGAAAAGATTTTTCCTTTCTTGCTTTTGAAAACCATTCCAGATGATGGAGGCTTTCATATTAACCAAGAAGAGCTAAAACTCAAGGTATCCTCAAGCCTGGTAAGTAGATAGTGGATAATACTTCAACATGGTCACAAACTCTAAAGTTAGAAAATTTTTAAAATTTCTACATAACTGAACCTAGCTTAGAATATGAGCTCTTCTGTTTAATGCCCTTTCTCACATATGCTTTTGGTTTAAAATTCAGTCTCTTTTGGGTAAACAACACAGTTCAAAATTTCTCACCCTCTCCTCATTTCCTTCTTGGAGTGATCTGAGCTCTTAGGGGACTTATTTTGTCGTCAGGGGCAGAGTCCTGGTCCAAGTGCTGTTCTCTGACCTCTGTGGCCTCCGCAGAGGTGTAACCTGTTCCTCTTTGTCTTGAGCATCAGCTTTTGTCTGTGCTGTATCTGCCATTGTTTTCCCCAATCAGTGCAGTCAGCCTCCATGTCCAGTTGCAAGGCCTTTGGTTTTGTTTAGTTCTCTCTTTCTGTATGCTGGCCAGATTTTCCCTCTTGGAGGCCTGTTATTCTATTTATGCATTTTTCCTCACTTTTTGATTTCAAGGCTCTTTCAAGGCTCTTAGCATTTTGGGGCTATGCATATATTTTTCTCTCTTAAAATATCAGTCTTCTGCAAAGAAAAGCTATCATTTCAAAAATATTGTTTCTATTGTGGAGTGTTTTTGAAAGCCTAATATGAAGCTCAGAGCTGATGAATGACTTCTTACATCTCAGCATTATCTGTCCTGACCTTAGCCTGCTAGGTTCTATTGCCTTTGTGATCAGGAAAAGATAACTAGTGCAAGGAAGCGGAGGGAGGAAAAATTCTACAATTAGTATGTCAAAATATTACTTACTGTATGTGTAATCCATAGGCAAATTATAGTTGACCAGTGCAAAGAAATTGATACTACTTTTAAGCCATATCTTAACCATGTAAAACACAGGGTAGTATACATTAACACCAGTTAAACCAGCCATCATGGACATGGCCAGTATAAATGGACTATATTTTATCTGTAAGGCCATGTTCTTCCAATCAAATGATTAATCATGCTATTTTTAAAAACACTATAGGTACAAAATAATTCTACACTTTGGCAATAGGTATATATTACTCATTTGAATGTCAGAATAATGGTTTAAGGTATATATTATTATACCTGATTTATAAATCTAGAACTAAGGCTTAGACAAGTGAAATAATTTGCCTAAGATCTCATCACAAAGTTCATTAGAAACAGAATAGAAACCTAAAACTCAATATTTTTACTTACATGAGACTGTCGAGGGTAAGGCTTAATTTTACTATAAATAATTGTTTATTTCTATATTCAATCAATTATTTTCATAGATTGCAAGGAATAGAATGAATTTAACCAAAATGGGAAATTTTATGGTTAAAAACAAAACATGTTAAGAGCTTGCAAGTCCTAACAATAAAAAGCTGAACAGGCTGAAAATCAATAATTCTTGGATTTCTAGGAGAAATGAAGACACACGACAAACTTATACCCCCAAGATTAGAGAAACAGGTGAAGATACCAGTGCCAGGATAGGAAAACCTGAACTGTAATTGATGAATTTCTGGAGGGGCAATGTGGACAACTCAGAGTTAAAATAATACCCTGAGATTTACCTCCAGATAAGAATTACATAGAATTCTCCTCAGAAGTCATGCAAGTAAGAAGAGAGTGGAGTAAAATATTTAAAGTGTTGAGAGAAAAAAAATTATCAGTTTAGAAATCTGTACCCTATGAAATTATCCTTAAAAAGTGAAGGAGAAATAAAGATTTTTCTCAGACAAATTGAGAAAATTTGTTGCCAATAGACATGCCTTGTGAGAAATATTAAAATAAATTCTTTAGAGAGAAGGAAAATAATATAGATCTGAAACTTGGGTCTATGCATAGAGGAAGGAATAAGTGAAGGTCCAATAAAAACTTTGATTTTTTAAATTCTTGATATAATACTTTGTTCAAAATAATAATAAAGTAACACTGTATTTTATTACATTCATTTATATCTTATGTTTAGTTACATATGCTTAAGTATGCTTATATATAAGTGAAATGAATGATAACAATGTACAAGGGATAGAAGGAAGGACTTAGAATTATTTTGTTATTATAAGATACTACACTACCTGTGAAGTAGGATAGTGTTATTTGAAAGTGGACTTGAATTAGTAGTAAAAGTATGTTACAACCCCTAGAGCAATCACTGAAAAAAAATTTATTTTTAAAGTATAGCTGATGTTCTCCAAGGAGAGAAAATGGAATAATATAAAATGTTTGATTAAGGCAGAAAAAAAGTGGAAGTCAAAATTAGGAACAAAGATCAAGGGCAACATATTAAAAATATTGACAAACATGGTAAATATTAATCTATCAATGATCACTTTGAATGTCAACAGTTGGAATGCATCAAACAAAAAACAGACTGTCAGAGTGGATCAAAAGATACAGCTTAATTACATGTTGTCTATGAGAAACCCACTCTAAATATAAAGACACACATAGATTAAAAGTAAATGGATAGCGAAAATATATTATACTGACACTAATTAAAAGAAAACACAGTAGCTATGTTCATTTCAGACAGAGCAAAATTCAAAGTAATGAAAGTTATGAGAGAGAAAAGGGTCAGTTCTCCAAGAGACATAACAGTTCTTAACATGTATACACCTGACAACAGAGTCAACTATGTGAGGCAAAAGCTGATTGAACTTCCAAAGACAAGGAAATGGGTCCACTATTATAGTAGCAGACTTCATCTCTTTATCAGAAATGGATAGACACAGCAGACAGAAAATCAGTAAGAACATAGTTGAACTTAACAACATCATCCATCAGCTGGATGTAATTGACATCTATGGACTACATCATCCAACGACAGAAGAAAACACAGTTTTCTCAAGATCACATTAAACATTCACCAAAATAGGTGACATCGTGAGCCATAAATACACCTTAACAATTTAAAAGGAATAGAAATCATAAAATGTCAGCTTTCAGACCACGATGAAATTAAACTAGAAATCAGTAACAAAAAATAACTGGAAAATTTCAAAATAGATGGATATTGAACAACACATTTTTTAAATAATATGGCTCCAAAATAAATATCAAGAGAAATTTAAAAAATTTTTTGAAACTAAATTAAAATGAAAAAAAAAAATAATGTGTGAGATGCAGTGAAAGCAGTGCTAAAATTGAAATTTATAGCATTGAATGCATATTTTAGAAAAGAAAGATCTAAAATCAATCAAAGGCTTGATTTTAAAATTCCTACATTAGGAAACTAGAAAAAAAGAGCAAATTAAATTCTAAGTATGCAGAATAAAAGAAACAGTAAGAATTAGAGCATAAATCAATAAAATTAAAAACAGGAATCAATAGAAAAAAATCAAAATCAAAAGCTGATTCTTCAAAGAGATAGATAAAGTCAATACACCTCTAGCCAGGCTTACTAAGAAAAGGAGAGGACACCAATTACTGGTATCAAAAGTGAAAATGAGGATATTTCTTGGTCATTATATGATATCAGCATTCCCCTAATAGCAAAACCAGAAAAAGGCATTACGAGAAAAGAAAACTACAAATAATGATCTCTCATGATCATAGAGGCAAAAATCCTCAACAAAATATTAGCAAATAAGGTATAAAAATAACTGAAGAATTATACATCATGGCCAAGTGAGATTTATTCTAGGTATGCCATGCTGATTCAACATCCGAAAATCCATGTAATCTATATCTACAGACTTAAAAAATATCACATGATCATATCAATGGATGCATAAAATTTATTTGACAATATTCAACATAGATTCATGATAAAAACTCTCTTTAAACTAGGAATAGAGGGAAAATTTCTCAATATGATAAAGATTATTGACAAAAAAACCTATAGCTGACATATTTAATGGTGAAAAACTCTAAGCTTTCCCATGAAGATCAGGTACAAGACAAGGATGTCCCCTCTCATAACTTTTCAAACATCATACTGGAAGTTCCTACTGATGCAATAAGGCAAGAAAAAAAAAAAACAGCTCTTGGGAAAGATGACGTAAAACTGTTGCAGATGGCATGATCATCTAGGTAGAAAAGCCAAAAGAATTGACAAAACACTGGAGACAAGTAACCAATTACATAACAAAGTTACAAGATATAAGATCAACATAAGAAAGTCCATTGTTTTTCTATACACCAACAATGAACAGGTGGAATTCGAAATTAAAAACACAATACCATTTACATTAGCACTTCAAAAAATGATATGCAAGATCTTTATAAACTATAAAACTCTGATAAAAGTAACCAAAGATGTATAAATAGCTATTTCATGGTCATTGATAGGAAAACTCAATATTGCAATGATGTCAGTTCTTCCTAACTGAACTATAGATTTAATACAATCCCAATCAAAACCCCAGACAGTTATTTTATGGATATTGACAAACTTATTCTAAAGTTTATGTGGAGAGGCAAAAGTCCCAGACTAGCCAGCGCAGTATTGAAGGAGAAGAACAAAATTGGAAGACTGATGCTACTCAGCAGTAAGACTAACTCTAAAGTTGCAGTAACCAAGTCAGTACAGATCGATGAACTAATATACAGATCAATAGAACAAAATAGTCCAGAAGTAGAACTACATAAATATAGTCAATTGATCTTTGGACAAAGGAGCAAAAGCAATACAATAGAGCAAAGGTAGTTCTCACAAAAAATGGTGCTGGAACAACTGGACATCAATATGCAAATGAATCTAGACACAGACTGTACACCCTTCACAAAAAGTAACTTAAGGCGGATCACAGAGCTAAATGTAAAATGCAAAACTGTGAAATTCCTAGGAGATAATATAGGAGAAAGCCTAGGTAACCTTGCGTTTGCAGCTGTCTATTTTCATACATCACTGAAGGCATAATCCATGAAAGAAATAATTGATAAGCTGAACTTCATTAAAATTAAAAACTTCTCTTCTGTAAAAGACACTGTCAAGAGAATAAGACAAGCCACAAACTGGAGAAAATATTTGCAAAAGACACATCTGGTGAAGGCCTATTATTCAAAATAGACAACACTTAAAACTCAACAATAAGAAAACAACCAGATTAGAAAATTGACCAAAGACCTGAACAGACACCTCACCAAAGAAGGTATGCAGGTGGTGACTATACATATGAAAGCATGCTTCACATCATGTGTCATCAAGGAAATGAGAATCAAAATAACAGTAAGACAGCCACCATCCGCCTATCAGAATGGCCCAGATCCAAAACACTGGCAATGCCAAGTGCTGATCAGGATGTGGAGCCACAGGAAGTCTCATTCATTGCTGGTGGGAATGCAAAAGGGCACAGCCACTTGGGAAGGCAGTGGCAGTTTTGCAAAACTGAACACTCTCACCACATGATTCAGCAATCACACTCTTCAGCATTTATCCAAAGGAATTGAAAACCAGTGTCCACACAAAAACAGAGATGCTTATAGCAGCTCTATTCATAATTGCCAAAAACCTGGAAACAACCAAGATATCCTTTGGTAAGTGAATAGATAAATAAGTAGCGGTACGTCCAGATGTTGGAATGTTGTTTAGTGCTAGAAAGAAATGAGTTATTAAACCATGAAAGACGTGAGAAACCTTAAGTGTATATTTACGTTTATGTTACATATGAGAAGCCAATATGAAAGGGTTACATGTCGTATAATTCCACCTATGTGACTTTCTGAAAAAGGGAAAGCAATGGAGACAGTTCACAGATGAGTCGTTGCCAGGGTTGGGGGTGGTGACGTTGGAGGAGAGATGGTTTTAGGCAGAGCACAGAGGATTATTAGGGCAGTGAAAATGCTCTGTGTGATATTATGTTGATGGATACACGTCATTCGACATTCGTCCAAACCCATAGAACGTATAATACCAAGAGTGAACCGCAGATAAGCTTGGACCTTGGTCGATTATGACGTGTCAGCGTAGGTTCATTCTTGGTCAAAAGAAATGTACCACCGTAGGGAGTGATGCATGTGTGGGACAAGGGCATGTGGGAAGTTTCTGTGCCTTCCACTCTGTTTTGTTGTAAGCCAAACAACTGCTCTAACAAGCATTAGGGATTTTTACAATAAAAAAAACCCAAATGCATAGATAATACTACATGAACATCAATGTCAGTAAATCATTTTGGCTAAGGAAAATGAAATCCTGATTTAAAAATTGCTTTAGAACCTTTAAGGTTTACATAGGTGATTGCAGTTAAAGCTCTAAGTTTCGTATCATTTTGCATTGAACATGGAATTCATTGTTCATCCATAAAAATCATTAAGGCCTATGTTAATACTCTTGAGATTTGGGACTGATTTTGGTAAGTGGATTCAGAAGTTTTAGAAGAACTTGTAGTTTTGCAACGGAAAACTAAAAACTATTTGATTTATTGGTTGTTCATATTATCAATATTATATTTTGTTTTTCATTAACTAAGCTAATGATTGCCAAAACTAATGATCACAAGCTATAGGTTACGTGCCTGTCAAAAATAACCTATGCTATATTTGTTTATTGGAATTTATAATGTATTTCTTAGGGAAGGGTTTTGTTTATTTAAGCTTTTCTGACACATTTAGCAGTATAAGAAATATGGCTTCTACATCACATTAGCTGCCCCATAACGATTTCTCCTCAATGTTACCGAACTATGACCAAAACCAGGAAAAATAAATTGAAATGGAAACTAAGAGCACACCAGATTTATCCAATATGTACCTAAGATGCTCCACATGGCATTTTCTCCTCTGCACTGTTCCATTTAAACAATAGCTGTGAGATCTAGATCCTGAGAAAAATGAATAATAGCATATGATGTGGTAATGACAGAGCTGTTTACATAACCCAGTGAAGACAGACAAGTAATGAACCCTCAGTCTCTAATTAAGGAGATGGTGTATTCTGAAAGCAAAACCAGAGTTCACATGGTAAGTAGTTTTGAAAGTCTTCTTACCCAAAAAGCAACAATCATGTCAAATTGGAGTAAAACACATAAAATTACAGATATTTGCCAGCACCACTCAGCCACAGAGCAGCACAAGGTAGTTTAGAAGCAATGATAATACACAGCCAGCCTACGGCACATTTTCAAATACTTTTTGTCCAGAATGTTTGTCAAGACATATAGTCCACCTCATCTGGTGTTTACTACTCCCCGTGACATTATTTTACGTGGAAGGGACACACGTCTTCCCCATGCCCGCACTGGAGAAGCTTCCTCGAGGTGCTGCCAGGACGGTGCTGCTTTGTGTGTGTGACACAGAGGGAAAATAGCAGGCCCGCAATTTGCAGGAGCTGTTTTGTCACCAGTGGCTGGTGCTAACTGACTCATGCACAGCGGGCAGCCGGGTCTCAGCACGTGTACCGGCCTGAAGCTCCCCCACGACTCTCCAGCCTCCTTTTCCACAGCGGCCGTGTGCGGCCGTTCTCGAGTGGCTGTCATTCCTGAGAGCGAGGCCTCGTAGAGGACACTCCATCCTTCGGACGTGGTATCGACTTTGCTGGGCAGCTAGATAACCTCGAGATTATTTTAATTTGTGGCTCATACAGGTTTGTATAAAACACTCCATTCTTGGAAAGTTCTCTTTTCTAATCTTGCGCTAATTTGGATTATTCACCTTTTAAGCCTTTCAGTCTCAATTGACCTGTCAGTGTAATCTACCCATGCCCAGTTTCCTGATGATTAATGCAATTCTCTCATTTTTCTTTCATTTTTTTCCTTGTTCAGAGCTTGCTGTTTTCCAGTCCCTGCATAGTCACTGATGTGTCATCTTGAGGCGCCAGATCTCACTTTTGTTGTAGCTCCAAAATTTAATTTACTGGCCTAAAGGTAGATGCCAAAATGCTGAAAACAATCTCTTCATGTATAACCATTTTTTAAAGTATTTTTGGAGCTCCCCTCTCCCAGCTGATTCATCCTATTGTTTCCAATAGCTGTCCACCAAGACCGTCTGTAGGAGGTTTGCTGCCCTAAAAAGGACTTTGCCTGATAAGGCAGACTTGCTGGGCTCCTTTCTCCTTACCAGTCTCACGTCCCTTACCTGTTTCTCCTTACTTCAGTAGTAAATCACTCACTCAGAATCTGCCCCTGGGGATCCCTAAGTCACCTTCAATAATCACACATTGAAATTTCTATTTTCAATAGATGACCATCACTCTACTCCTCTGCCTCATTCTAGATCAGTTCCATTCCCTGCAGCAGCAGCTGCAGCAGCAGAAAAAAAGAAAGAAATGTAGCACCTTGGACATCCAATCACTGTCCCATTACTATAATTTGGTTATTATTTATTCGCTTAAAATTAGAAAAGCAAGCCAAAAGGCACAAATTTTATTCTGTGTTTTAGTACAACAATAAAAGTACTCTATTAGCCTTCAAATATAATAATCACTATTTTGTATTAATCTTTTTTGATATTAGCATTCTTGGGAGCTATCATTTTGCTACATATAATAAATTTATTAAATCTTAATTATGAAACCCCAATTTACTAGTTCAGGATACCTTTTCTACTGTGTTGAGGTCACATGATTTTAGCTAGATGTATTAGAAGACTCGTCCAACCAGACAACAAGGGTGATATTTGGGGAAAATATTTTGGTTACTCTCATTTCAACGATATGGCAAAGGCCGGGACAGCACTGAACCATGGTGCACATGCTCAGAGCCCATCCCACGTGAAGACACCCTGGTACTCTCGAGCCATTCTTTCCCATCCTTCCATTTTTTAAAGAATTAGCAATTCCACCTCCTAATCATTCATTATCCCACCTGCAGCTCAAGAACACTAGAATCACAGTCTGGCACAGATCAAGAGTAATTAACTCAGAAAATGACTAAGAAGTGTGGATCCGCAAGACAGAAAATTGTGAAACATCAAAGCTGTAGCATCTGCCGTCAAGGTTTCAGAAAATTTACAGTAACTTTACGAGTGTTTTTTGCTAATGGTATTGTATAATATCTTAGCGATGTCCTTACTATAACAGCATTAAAATGTAAGATGAGAAGCAATTATCAAAAACAATTATTGGCGTTGTGAAAATGATTTTATCACAGGCTAAAGTAAATATAACCATTTTTGCTCTTGATCTCAAAATGCTTGTGAAGTTTACATTAGAGTTGCTAGTCCTCAAAACTTCAAGGTGATGCATGAATAATTTAAAGCTGCTGCCAAATGTCACATGCTTATGGAAGTGGGGCCTAGCGACAGGCGCGCAACTCGGGTATTGACGTGCCTTTCGTGACAGTCTAAAATAGGAGCTGACTGCTATGGGCTAGAGCCAAAGACGGTGAGCCGATAGCAAACAAGCAATTTTCATTTTCTACCTTTTCTGAGTTAGGTAGCTGCATAAATAAATACGACATGATTCTTTCCATCCAGGAGATCAATTTCATTGGCAAAAGAGTCACGTCCATAATAGGTTCAACACAACACAAAACATCCTGTAACGGAAGAATAAACCAAATCCCCTGGAAACACACAATGAAGAGCAATGAATTCCAAACGGAGCTTCAAAGAAGAGGTGACATTTGAGGCGGGCCGTGAAGCAATTACTAAATTATTAGGATAGTTTCTGCTTATCAGACTCCGAAAGTCTCTATTTTATTCCCCTTTGCATCACCACCAGCCAGCAGATACCGGCATGCGTGAGAGCTGCTCTGAAGTCTGCTGGAGGAATTAGTGAATGAGATAATCAGCCATTATTCTTATCACTGTCTCCCCACGCTCCCATCTTTAGTCCCTCCTAGTTCTAATCTTATTAATACTCTTGCTTGAGTTATCGTCTTTGCATAAAAACTGAGCCCGTAATGCCCTCTCTAAAAGAAAGAAAAAATAACAGGACACAAAACTTATTTCATGACTAAAGAATAAACCCTTAAAAGTCTGTACAACCTGCTGGTCCACCCTCATCATGTGCTGTTCCGTTTAACAATAGACCCTGTACTCCAGTCACAGCAAAATTCCAGCTCTTCTGTAAGCACATATTTTCACACATCGGTCCCTGGGCCCTACCGTTCTTTCTCGTACATTCGGGAGTCAACTCCAACTCAGTCTTCAGAACCAAGTTCAGCGTCTATGGCTCTAGAGAGCTGAGCATTTAAAATGCCTCAATTTCTCTGCAAGGCCACAGCTTAGAATCTGTATTATGATTTCTAAATCAAAATTAATATTTGTTTCCAACTTGGAGAACTTTCATACAGCTCCTCGTTTAAAACAGGTTAAGGCAAGTTTAAGCTTTTAAATACTGGGCTTTGTTATGGAAAGTCTAGTGTCGGATCATTTGATTGACATAGAATGATACCAAATAACAGCCAAGTCAGTTATCATTTATAAAAGAACATGAAAATCAGTTGTTCTCCGACTACTTCCAAAATCTGCTTTTATGATTTTAAACCAAAATAGGTGACTCTTTATAAAAATCAAAACTTTAAAAAAAATGCTTTTCTAGAAAATAAAATGGTAATTTTAGGTAGCTCTAATAAAAGCAAACATGCTTAAAAAGCCACGAGAAACATGCTTTTGTATTCTTCAATTTTAAATACTTTCAACTATGTTGAAAAATTATGTAAAATTATTTTTTAGAAAATTGATAAATTTCATGAAAATACAACTGAACAAGTTGGATTGTATGGGAATAGAAAAGACAATCTTATTTTAAATAAGTGAAAAATTTTTTCAGTTACAGTTGACATACAATACTACATTAGTTTCAGGTGTACAAGATGGTGATGAAACATTAATACAACTTACACAGTGATCACCCCAATAAGTAGTACCCATCTGACACCAGACATAGTTATTAGAACGTTATTGACCACATTCCCTATGTTGTACTTTGCCTCCCCGTGACTACTTTGTAACTACCAATTCCCTTCACCGTTTTCACCTATTGCCCTTAATCTCCCTCCTGTCTGGCTACCTTCAAAATATCCTCTGTATCTATGAGTTTGTTTCTGTTTTGTTGGTTTATTTTTTTTTTTTTAATTTCAAATGTAAGTGTAATTATATGGTATTTGTCTTTGTCTGACTCACTTCACTTAGCCTAATAGCCTCTAGGTTCATCCACGTTGTTGCAGATGGCAAGGTTTCATTCTTTTCATGGCAGAGTAATAGTCCATTGTATATATGTACCACTTCTTTATCCATCCACCCATCGATGGACACCCAGGTAGCCTCCACATCTTGGCTATTGTAAATAAACTGCAGTGAACATAAGGATTCCCATGTCCCTTCAAGGCAGTGTTCTGGGTGTCTTCAGAAAAATACCTAGAAGTAGGATTACTGGGTTCTTCTTTGTCTCTTGTTATATATAGCCTTTGTTTTAACGTCAGTTTTGTCTGGTAAAAGTATTGCTGTCCCAGCTTTTTTTTCATTTTCATTTTTATGAAATACCTTTTTCCATTCCTTTACTTTCGGCCTCTGTATTTTTTGATCTGAAGTTGTAGGTGGCATCTGTAACGGTCTTGTTTTCTTATCCATTCTTGTCTTTTGATTGAAGCATTTAATTCATTTACATTTATAGTAACTGTTGATAGATAAGTAGGTATTGCCATTTTATTATTCACATGTCTTATCTTTTATTTCTCTTTAAAGAAGTCCCTTTAATATTTCTTGTAATCCTGGTTTGGTGGTGATAAACTCCTTTAACTTTTTCTTGTCTGGGATGCTCTTTATCTGTCCTTCCATTCTAAACTATAGCCTTGCTGGGTAGGATAATCTTGGTGGTAGGTCCTCGGTTTTCATCACTTTGAATATTTTAGGTCAATCCCTTCTCACCTGCAAAGTTTCTGTGAAGAAATCAACTGACAGTCTTATGCGAGCTGCTTGTAGTTAACTATTGCATTTCCCTTGCTGCTTTTAAGATTCTTTCTTTGTCTTTAACTTTTGTCATTTTAATTATGATGTGTCTTAATGTGGGCCTCTTTGGGTTCGTCTTGCTTGGGACTCTCTGTACTTTCTGAGCTTGCATGTCCGTTTCCCTCTCCAGTTTAGGGAAGTTTTCTGTCATTATGTCTTCAAATAGGTTTTCAATCCCTGCTCTCTCTCTCTTTCCCTTCTCCTCCTGGTACCCCTATGATGCAAATGTGGGTATGCTTGAGGCCCCTTAAAAGATGTCCTGCTTTTTTTAGATTCTTTTTTCTTGTTGCTGTTCTGATTGCATGTATTCTGCTACTTTTATCTTCCAAATCACTGATTCGATCCTCTGCTTCATGTAATCTGTTGATTCCCTCTAACATATCCTTTATTTCAGTTATTGTAGTCTTTATTTCTGACTGGTTCTTTTTCATTTTTTCTATCTTCATGTTTATGTTTTCTATCTCACTGAAGTGCATCCTTATAACCATAGTTTTGAACTCTTATATCTGATAGATTGCTCGTCTCCGTTTTGGTTATTTATTTATTTATTTATTTATTTATTTATTTATTTTTTCAAGTTTTGTTCTTTTGTTTTTTGTTTTTTGTTTTTTGTTTTTTTTTCATTTGGGACACATTTCATTGCCTTCTCATTTGGGCCACCTCCCTGTTTTTGTTTTTAAGTATTGTAGAGTTCTATGTCTCCCGGTCTTGATAGAGAGGCCTTATTTAGTAGGTGTCATGTTGGGCCTGGTGGCTCAGTCCCTCTGGTCACCTGAACTGGGTGCTGCAGGTGTGTCCTTTGCGTGTGTTGTTGTGTGACCTGTTGTAGTTGAGCCTTGATTTCTGTTGGCACTTCAGTGGGCAGGATTGATTCTCAGGCTGATTGGTTGTGAGGACGGGCCGTGACTACAGTGGAGGAGCTGTTGTGCAGGGCCTGACCCTGCAAAGCAGGATTCACTTTAGCGGGTCTCTGGTTCCTGCCCAGTATGCCACTGGGTATGTCTTTTGTGGAGGCAGTTGGCTGGTCCTCTTGGTCTGGCCACCAGGTGCAGAACAAGGTCAGTTGCTGCCTGCACCTTGTCTGGGGCTACTTAGTGTGAACTACAAAGTGATCTACAGATGGTTCCCACTTGTACTGGGCTTAGAGGTGCCTGGGAAAGGCTAAGTTGCTAACCAAGCCCAGCTGCTGCTCGTGCTGAGCTTAGGGCTACTCAGCAAGATGTGTGTGGCATGCTGAGGCCAGGTGCTGCTTGTTTGGGGTTTGTGAACCTTTGAGAAGTTTTAGGAAAGTCTTCAGCATGAGCCATGACAGGCCATTTGTAGGTAAAAAGCCACTGAAAATGGCTTAGGTGGGCCTGCAATTTGGGTCGGTGGGATTTCAGGGAATCCCCAGGGCAGCGTGAAGGGTATTAGCCAGGCTGATAGACTCAGATACGGAGGCTGCCAGCATCTGCACGATGCTGCGGGGAGGGCTCAACAAAGGAACAGCGGCCTGCACCAGCCCTTCTGTCTGGGAGAAAGGTGCTCCTCCAGTGCTCGCCCTGAAGCTAGTTCCTCCTCATATGTCCCTGGTGCCTTTCGAGCTACTGCCCTAATGCTAGAGTTCAGAGCAAGTGAGCTGTTAGCGAGTAAGTCCATGTGCAGGCCCTTTAAGAGGAGTGTCTGCAACTTCAGCAGCCCTTCGCGTCTCTCAGGCACACTCTCCACTGGTTTTCACAGCCAGAAGGTGTGGGGACTTCTTTTTCCAGTGCTAAAACCCTGGGCTGGGGAGCTGGTGTGGGGCTAAGACCCCTCGCTCCTCAGGGGAGACTTCTGCTGCTGAGATATTCCTCTTAACTGCCACACGTGAGTATGGGGACCAGCATGTTCTGCATCTCAGCTCCCAGCAGTCTCAACGTAGCTTCTTCTGTTTATTGTTACAGGATTTCTGTTTGGCTAGATTTCAGATGATTCTCGGTGATGGCTGTTCTGTAGTTTGGTTGGAATTTTAATGTGGTCATGGGAGGAGGCAAGCACAGTGTTTATTTACTCCACCATTTGACTAGAACTCAAGAAAAGTTTTACTAAACATGGAAATTATAACCTTTTTCCTACTGAATATTATACTTTAACCATAAATTTAATGCCTACTTAGAAAAATTGGGGGCAATTTTACTTTGTTTTTATTGTTTATGTATGGGTTATGCATAATTATGGACTTTACATATAATTCTAATATAATTTTTCCTGTGACACACTTCATATCTTTCCTAATTACATTGGTAGCAAAGTCACCTTCAGGAAATCAGCATCCTGCGTCTATTATATTATTATTTACACCACGGAAAATAGCCGGTTTTTTAATCACTTTCAAAAATTCCTTCCTTTTTTCCCCTGGATTTACAGTATTCCATTAGCTGATGGCACAGGGGTTTTGAGTACTCGTCAGAGTTTGGCATCTGTGATATCTTTAGCTATGTTTATTAGGCCTTAGAGAGCACTAATTTTCTTGTACAAAGGGAGTTTTGAGCTTTCATTAAGATGTTTCTCAGATGCTTTAATTTCAGATACAGTTTAGTACAATTGTGGCTGTTTTAACCAGGGATATTTGAGAAATACTCTACATAGCACTATAGGAAATCACTGAGTCACTAATAAACAAAGAATCACAGTAATGTGGTCTCATATTCCATATACCAAAGGGAAATGTGTATTCTGTGATATTAACTATTATAATTGCTAATATATCGCCATTTAGGCAAATAAGTTCAAAGATTACCAGAGTCCTTGAAACTGTAAGCATTCTTTGAAGCTGAATTTTAAAATGCGGCACTGTTAAATACAGTAAACACCAGAGTGGAGTGAATAAAAGATGAAAGACCAAATATACCTTATTAAATAATGGGGAGGAAAACTTGTTAATATGCATATCACCAAGAGTAAGAACACATTGAATGGGTGAAGAGAAAAGAAGGTTACAAAACATTATGAACAATATATTCTAATCACATTTTTTAAAAAGTGACTATGAGATATATTAGAAAGGGCTGAGAACATTTACCTCATGATCGGCCCAAGTGCTGTTTCCTCTGGGCGAAATATTTCTAGTTCTTCTAGAATAGCTCACGTGACATAAGGTCAAGTCTCTTCTATCCTAGTCTCAGCCTCCTAGATGTACTGTGCCTTGATGTTGTCCTGTGAAAGACACAGACACAAAATGATACTTAAGGTGCAGTCTAATCAGCTGCTCCTAAAGAGGCCTGTTGTCGTCTATTAACACAACCTAGGCTTACAGGGTCTTTTGTGGTCATCATCCCATTGCTCACTCATATTGAATACAATTCCCTGAACTGGAGAGATTTTGTTGGCATACAAAGAGTTAAATGTTTTGCCTGACCATGGAATCATGGAACCATCATTTATTATGATTTAACACATTTTTCTTACTAGTTCATCCTGAACCTCATGAAATGGCATATGGGATGGAATATTTGACAACAAAATTTGCTTTCAAATAGTGAATATTTAAATTAAACATTGTTCTAAGTAGGAAAATAAATTTCAACAATATTCTCAATAGCACGTTTATTCTTTCTATGACACCTTCGAAAAGAGAAATTATATTCTTCAAAAAAGTAATCATGAAAGGTAACGTTTACCAAGCCTTTCCTGTGAGATGCTGTATAATAGACCACAAATGTTTCCATTTCAGAGATGAAAATGTATTCATCTGTAAGAGCCTTACACAAAGAAACATTTTGCATCACCAACTCTGCTTAACCAGAAATATGGTTTCAGAAGAGAAGCAGGATAGATGCTAGATTTTCTCACTTTCATTTTCAGAATAATGAACCTGTGTAAACAAACCCAGAAGGTGCTGGAGCGAAAAAGGAGACGCATTCAGATAACAGCCTGCAAGGTGAGATGCAGCCTCTGGTCAAAACCAGAAGGGTGTTCCACCGACAGACGAGAGGCCACCTTCTAGAGAAAGTCTTGTTACCCACAGTTCCCATCGCAGCCCATTTCAGTGAGTGAGGTTTCCAAATTGTGCAGTTTGGGTTGGTTGAGGTACGTCACAGTGTGGCAGGAACAAAGCAAGGAACTTCCCTGCAGTGGCTGGCTCAAACAGGTGGGCACAGTGTGGGAGACCAAGAGTTTGGCTTGTGGTCCTTCCCGCTGCACGTTCCCTGCCTCAGATCTGAGACCTGTTCTTCCCTTCGAGCTCTTATTTCACTCTGAGGCAACGGGGTTTAGAGATAAAAAGTTGAGCACGAATGATGTTCATGAATACCAGGTTGTCTCATTCCTAGGGCCTTTCCGTGGGTGTGGGTAAGAGATACCAACATTTTTGGACAAAAAAAAATGAGTTTATATTATATTTTTAACTAAAAGGTTACATGAAGTTTTTTTACTTAACACCTTGAATTTTATAGGTGTACGTTGAATTTTATACTGAAAAATCTTAGTTCCTAAATCATGTTAATATGAATATTTATTTTTCAAAATAATAAGGCAATTTCAGTGTGTCAGATACATTTTGATTTTTCTTAACAATTATGGATTTTCATCTCGAAGTTATCGTTTTCAATAGCGAGTCTCGTGGTGTGCTTGCGCAGTGATAAATGGAGAGATTGTGAAAGATAAGGCTGAACTCAGAACATACCTACCTGGGAAGTCATCTGTTTGGTTTGTTGGTTTATTTAAAACTAAACTCAACATCTCACATTACAAGTGGAGTGTTAATATTTACTGAACACCTAAGAAATGCCAGATATTTGCTCGGGCACCACGCAAATATGTACCTTGATTTAATTAAGCATTCCAGGGTTCTGGATCATTTATTTATTCAGCAGTTGTACATCGGCAGACCATGTCTCTCTGTCACACAACGTGCAATCTGCATTCTTCTCTCTCCTTTGTCCCATACCCAGTTGTGCCAGTGAGACATGAAAAAGGTGAACCAGTTTAGCAACGCTGAAAGGGTGAGTCTGCGTCTCACACATTTTCAGAGGAATGGACAGCGAGCTCTTTGGGGGATGATAGGCAGGATTTGGATGGAAGGAAAAGGAAAGGACTTGGCTATTTCAAAGCACAGCTGTTACGTGCTGGAACAACGCAGGCCTCACCGGGGAAGGGGTGCACGAGGATGTTCGATCAGGCATGCGGAGCCTCGGGCTGGCGAGGTTGGGAGAGAGGAGAGACACCCCTGAGAGTCTCCACCATTCGTTCGTCACTGGCTCCTCTAGGCTGTTGTGGACAGGAATTCATAATGATCCACGCCTCTTTATATATATATGAATTATTATGTAAAATGATTCCATCATAATGATTTCAAAACATGAAGTCTTCAGGCACCTGCGTTCTCTGGAATCATGACAGTGAGTCCCTCTCCAGCAAGCAACCCTCGGCCCACCAGCCCTTCATCCGAGTTAACCTGGAAACCAACTCAAGGCACAAGGCCTTCCAAAACGCAAGGGAGAGCAATTTAGAATGCTGACTTTCCCTTACAGCCGAAATCTTCGTGCAGGTGTTTTTACTGTTTAGAGCTCTGGAAGCAGCTAATGGCTGATGCCATTTATTTGATGCCTATTTAAAAAAAAAATAAAATAACAGCCTAGTGAGTTTTACTTTGACAAATGCTTGAACAAAACCTGCCAGAATATGCCCTAAACTGGCAACAGCTCATATTCAACCCTGGGGCAACTCTGAATCAGAAAGCCCTAGTCGGTGGCTAGTTTGGGGCTTAGTTTGGGGCTCCTCACCCCTCCCAAATCCTCGGCCCTTCCCACAGGGCAGCTGGATGGGGGATCTGGCCCCTGGGGCCACACCTCCTGGCCCACACCTCCCACCATACCCAGCACTTTGATGGATTCATTTATTCATTTGACAAAAATACCCGCGGAGCAGCCACTCCATGCAGGCTGCTAGGAAGGTGGACGAGGTCCCTGAGCTCTTGGAGCTCATAACCGAGCGGGGAGGGCAGATGTTAAATAACTATGAGGTTAACTATTGAATTGCAAAGGTGGTAAGTGCTCTGCAGAGGTAAAGCAGCGAAGTCCTGAGAGAGTGACCTCGTCTGGGAAGCTCAAGTAAGACTTCGTCCAGCTATTGCCCCACAGAAGTTCTAGAATGTACAAGAACAAGCAAATGATCATTAACAAGCATACATACAGTCTCAGAAGCATTTTATTAACATTAACTCTATAACTTATGAGGTAGATGCTGTTATTATCACTGTTCTCACGTCACATGGGGAAACCGAGGCACAAGAGAAGTTAAGTGACTTGTGCATGGTCACATAGCGACGTCATCGCTTAGCCAGGATTTGGACCCAGGTGCTCTCAAACCCCGTGCTTCTCAGCATCTCTTACACAACCCACAGAAAGCACGGGGGGTGGGGGGGAGAAGCAAGTGCATCGAGGTACAAAATACGCTGTGATTAACTTAAGTTCATGTGTCTTGTGCGTCCAATAACAATTCAGTCGGAACCAGGATTACTAAATTCCACCAGAAATCAAAGTGGATCTGAATAGTCTGGGGGATATTTCATATTTTTTTCTCACCTAATTTTTCCCCGTCTCCTCCTTCCACATTCAAGCCAATAGCCAGCCCTGTGGTCTACTACCTCAGGTCTAAAAAGTAGTCACCTCTCTCTTCTCTTTCTGAAATGATACAGTTTATAGAGGACGCATAAGGGAGAACACGTTTGCGGGATCCAGCAGAGTCTGAAAAACATGGGAGGAAGGGAAGGGCTTGCCCCAGGGAGGGCGGCCCTGGAGCTGGAGTCGGCTGCAGCCTTCGGGAACTATCCAGAGGCAGAAGAGCCTGACACAGAAAGGCGTCCAGCACCGGCTGTGTTGGTGAGGAAGGAGGACAGCAAGCGTCAGAGGCTGCCAGGCTGCAAGGCACAACCCGCGGAAAGGGACAAGGTGTGAATCCAGCAGGGTGCAGTCAGGAGACCACTGTCCTCATCTGTGCCCTGGTGGGTGGGTTCTCCCTGACACTAGGCGACATCGCGGAGAGGTCACATAGCATTCCTGACCCTTTTCGAGCACAGCTGCCGGCTCATCTTCAGGGAAGCGTAAATCTAACTTTCATTTTCTGTTTCAACTAGATGTCTCCTCCAGGGGAGGTCCGGCTCCTGTCTTCGTTTGGGTGCCAAGGGTAGGAAGTGCAGGCTGTTCCCGCTGCTGCCTTCGCCAGCACTCCAGCTTTCAACACCTTGGCTGACCTCCCGTCCCCACCTGCCACGTGGAGGAGGAAGGCCGAGAGGAACGAGCTGATGAGGCCCGTTTTCTTACCTTTGCTGTCGGTAGTTCCGCCAAATGGAGACCTTCCCTGTCGTAAGTTATATTTGATGATTATTTCAATACCCATCAGGGCATTCTCTATGGGACACCTATCCCCACGGCTCCACCCTCTGGGGTCATACCCCGTTCTCCTTCTCGCATTTCAGGCGGCAACCTCTTGACCTGGGTCAAACACGGCACCCCTCTGGAGTCCACTCGATGAAACGCAAAATTCCAGAGCCGTGACACATTTTGGAGGGTAGAGAAGGTTCCTAAGAGGGGCAGAGGTCTGATTTCCCTCCAAGCAGAAGTGAAGTCCAGAGTCGGACATTTAGCTGAGCTCTAGGGAATGAGTGGATATCTCTTGCACGGTTATGTTTGCAGCTTGAGAGTCAGACCTGCTATAAGAGTAAGCTGTCCCCTGGAATTGTGTGACACAGGCCCCATCATCTGTGAATGCAGGCCAAGGAGTTTTTGCCCGTTGCAATACGTTTTCTTGGAATACCTTAGAATAGTCGTAGAGGAGGAGAGGTCAATTGCCATTATCCTACAGGAGGCTGAAGGAACAGTTTTCTTTCTAAACAATTTGTCACCATGGAAACCGTGGCACCCAATGAGAAGTAACTTCTGATTTCTCTTACCGGGTTTACGGTCGCCTTTAGTAGAGCAACACGGAGAAAGAGATTTCTTCCCCTTCTGCCCTCCTCTCATCCTTCCTCTTCTTTCGTCCGTTGATCAAAATTGTCAATAGTTCAAAATCCTAAAGTCACTGCTGTGACTAAGGGTCACAAAATTGGGTTCTGTTCACCATCTGCTTTCTAGATTTTACCTTGGTTCTTGCGGTTCAGGGGACCAACATGTTTGACAATTTTCTATTCTACTGATCCTCTCTGTTAATTTTCAAGAAAGTTAGCAAGAAAATCCTTTACTCTGTATTGGGGGAAAGAATCTGTTATCTGGCATTTATCAAATATTAATAACAGTTTGAAAAGAACAAAATTTCATACTTAAAAGTATTCGATGCCTCCGTGTCACTGGATTCCACTTTCCATCTAAAGAACTATTATGTGCTGCTGGGTCAACTGTGACATGCTTAGTTGACAGGGAAAAGCACACAAAGAAGCCTCTGAAATGGGTCTGCAAAGCAAAAAGAAGGCAGCACGGCCGGGGGCTCTCGAGAACCACACAGCTCCTCTCACCCGGGCCTTCTGCCTTGTCAGATCGTTTTGCTCTTCCAACTGCACGTCTCTGCATCCTTAGAAAAGCAGCAAAACCTAAACCTAGCAAATCTGTTAAAATCTCCAAAAAGAAACAAAAAGGAGGAACAGAAACTAATGCCTGTTCTCAGCTCACAGCACAGAACGCAGTTTGGGGAGGATGACACGGTTTCATAGCATTTTCAGGTCAATAGTTCAACGCTGCTTTTTTTCCTAAGGCTCAGCCCTCAGTTGGTTATGAGTTTTTGCTTTTTCGCAACAGCCCTCAGAGTTCCCTGTACTCCCATAGACGCCCTTCTAGTGAAACCGGCAGATTCCTAATACGTGTTCAAAAATGGCCTTTTACAAACTCATCGTGTATTCCAAATCAGCTAATTTTTCCTGATCAAATAGATGTTAGACATGCAGATTTTACGCCGTTATCATTTCCGTTCGTTACTGACAGAAATATTAGGGGTCCAACAGTGTGGCATATAATTAAATAAAACGATTTCGAATGGATGGAGGAGGGCAACGTGTCCCAATGCGAATCATCTGATTTTAGCAAAATCTGTTGCACGCATATATTTGCCATCCACGGATCCCCTCGATATTTATTTATGCGCTGCGCAAAGCATCGTGATGGGCTGAGAAACATCCCATGCTGCTGAATTCAGTGGCAATTAACATGTAAAATCCTGGAAATGCTGCACCGAGTGGGCAGTAAGCTGGCTGAGATGTGACGGCTGGCAGCGTCAGCTACTGGGCAGAACATCTGAGAGGGAGTTGTGTGTCGAAATCCCATTCAAGGCAGTCCTCTCCTCAGAGCAGATTTCGTCTCTCGGCTCCTTCGTTTCTCCAGCCTGCAGAGGTGGGAGACATGTTTGGGAAGAGAGGACGCTGGTGAAGATGCCCAAGGTCTTGTTTTCCCAGAGCTTTCTATTTCATGCGAATTCATAACTCATATAATAATTAGGTAGTTTTAAAACCCATTTGGAGCAGGACACGGCCAGGCCACCCTGAACAAACCCGACTGATCCTGTCTGATCTCAGAAGCTAAGCAGGGTTGGGCCTGGTTAGTACTTGGATGGGAGACCACCTAGGAAGACCAGGCCCCGTAGGGCATGAAAAATAAAAAAAATAAGGGATCGTAAGGTGATAAGGTCCTTGCAATGTGTGAGGTCAACCAAGGGCTGCCTCGCCTAAAAATAAATAAATAGATAAATAAATAAATTTAAAAAATCCATTTTGCGGATCCCTAGACTAAACCTTTAAAATATCGGGATTCTAGTTCCCCATGAGGTGATGGAAGTGGGGTAGGTATAACACTCCTCTGCATTATATTCAGGTTCTGATAGCTTATATCGCTGCTCACTTTATGCCAACGTCTATGTTTGCACATATTAATTTTTAATAGCGAAACTTTAAGCCGGGAATTTTGACCTAAATTTGAGGAGACAGGCAAAATAGGAACTTCTGGGCTGACACAAGAAGAGCCGAGTGTTCTCAATTCTGGCTGCATGTTGCAATTACCTGAGACAGTTTTGAAAAACACCGGATCCTTGGTTCCGCGCCAGACCAATTAGTCAGACTTGCTCGAGGGGCTCGGGCCTCAGCATTTTACAGAGTGATCCAGAAGATTCTGATGTGTGGCTAGAGCTGAGTCGCACAGGTAAAGGTAAACCAACACTGGGCGAGAAGAGGGTGCATCTTATGGCTGTGGTAGATTCTAGAAACAAAAGATATTCCGAGAGGAAAACAGAACTGCCTCAGGGGAAGCTCTGTATCAAGGGAAACTCGTGGAGAACCGACGAGGGTGGACAGAAGCAAGCAGGTGGGCTGCTGAGATCACCACGAAAGAAGGACTTGGTGTGGGAAGGGCCTGAGTGGCAACGGCAGGGCCGCAATGTCCAGATGGCCTCTCAGTCGGGACCTCTCCTCCTCTGAGACCCTGTCATCGCCTCTCTGCAGGGCAGGGAGCACCTGAACCCTCTCACACTCACATCCTGCCCCGGAGCAGACAGGAGAGAGAAAGCAGCAGCAGACGAGTCGCTGATCACTGAGCACTCGTCCTGGATGAGGCCCCGTGACAGTTCTAAAGAAACGCGAGCCACGGTCCTGCCTCTAATGAGCACCTTTCCAGTGAGCTGCAGAGATAACTGCAAATGCAGGACTCACATTAGAGGCCGCTGCCAATTTTCACTCCCGCCACCCTTATTCACACCCTTCCTCTTCCACAGACACAGCCTCTGTTGGAGGTCTGTGACTCGATGTCACGAGGCGGGTCACACTAAGTGCCCTGGCCTTTGAGAAGGAAGAGATGGCGATGGGCAGGGCTGACCTAGGTGGAGCCTGTCTAGAGGGCTCAGACCTGAACTGGGCTCACTGGCGGAATCAGCCACAGGGAAGAGACAGGAGGGAGTTATTGGCCCAGGTGATGTCTTTCCCTGGTGTCCTCTGGGGAAATGAGAGCCAGGTCTGGTTTGCTGACACTCAGGAGGCCTCACTGCCTGCATGGTGTGCACCAGCGTTGCCAGGACAGGTGACACCTCACACGACCACCTTCCACGAAAGGCTAGATGGCCAAACCTCTGTCCGCACTGCCGCACCATCCGCAGCGTGCTCTGGGGACCGCACACGCCCATCAGCCTTCAGCAGGCCAAAGCTCTGACATCTTTATCTAGAGGCCCCCCACGTCTGAAAACATCGCTGGCTACAGAGTAAGTGGTTTGTTGAGATTATATTAGGATACATGACAAAGCAATCGTTGGTTTCTAGACTTTACAGGCCACCCTCTGGGCAACTGAGTTTATTCTGGGAGCGATTAGGTGTCATCAACAAACCTCTGAATGGGATAAATGAGAGGAATCTGACTGTGGGAGTAAGGGGAGAGGCTGGGCCCCCACAGAGAGGCGGGGTACCCAAGGAAAGGAGGAGACACGCAAAAGGCAGTGGCCAGACGGCCAGCCAAAGCTGTCTGTCCCCCCGTTTTCCTGAGGACTGTCTGCAGGGTGGC
The DNA here is from genome assembly GCA_030015415.1 of Cynopterus sphinx. Lineage (NCBI taxonomy): Eukaryota > Metazoa > Chordata > Mammalia > Chiroptera > Pteropodidae > Cynopterus > Cynopterus sphinx. The sequence continues at coordinate 3,084,947 of CM057381.1, forward strand.
CCGGGGTGGCCCTGAGGCGGTGGCTTACCACGCCTGGCTCAGCACTGGCCTGGCCTGGGAGCTGCCCAGTGACTCAGACTCACTGGGAGGCTGCGCAGCTTTGAGATGCCACAGATGGTGTGACACGCGGCCCACACTGCTCTAGAGCAGATCTCCCAGCAGAGGCCTGGGCTGGAGGGCTGGGGACCGTCCCATTGCTGTGTGACCCCAGACACCACTGAACCCACAGAGCAAAGAATCACACGGCTGTAGCCGCTGCTCATCAGTGCGGTCAGAACAGCCCATCAGATGAAGATGTCCGGGCTCCAGACCAGGGGTTTACGGGGCAGCGTGCCTTAGGGCCAGGCCAGGAACCTGCCTCTCCCACGAGCTCACAGGTGATCCTGCCGCAGGTGTCTGGGGACCACACCCCGGCTGGGACAGGGGCCCAGCCCCTCTTTACCACCAGGCGAGAAGCGGCAGCTAAGCATCTGCTCACCGCACAGGCCTCTTCATCAAGAAAAGTTCCTCTTGTCCTCCTCCTTGTAGTTAAGGGATACTTTAGCCTCTAAGGTGGCTCTGATGGACGGCGGAAAGAGGAGTCGTCAGCTGAGCAGAGGAGATGGATTCTTTCATAAACTTGTGGAGGTTTCTCCCGATTTTTACTTGGTGATGCTTGCATGTAGGGCAGTTTAGCTTTCTGGAAAGATTGAAAAATATCAAGCTAGATTTCTATGAAGGCGATTTGGTTTTTATTCACTACTTCTCTTAGCACCAACAGTAAAGTGGCTGAGAATGCATCCGTAAAGAACCAGCCGTTTTTAAAATGTCTTGAAGTCGTCACGACGGGTATCAAAGGTCTTATTTACGTGGTGTGTGTGTATTGAATACACACACGGTAACTGCGAAACCTGTAGCAGAGAGAAATTACAGCCCAGTAGATGGTGCTATTAGCTGCTTTTTACAAGTTCGTTCGGGGAAAAACATTCCCCTCGTCCCCAACACCTATTTTTGTTTTGACAATAAGCTACACCCACCCTCCTTTTTTTTTTTTTTTTTTAAAAAAAAGCATTACTTGCAAGGAGCCCCATCACTGGGTCTCTTTCCAAGTCGCATGGAGTCACTCTGTCACACTTGTTACACAGAAACGTTTCAACTTTGTTAGTCCTAAGAACAGAAAGCTGTACCTTGCTCCTCCTCCTTCAGAGCCAGGAGGCCTGTATTTCTTCTCCTCCCCGTCCCTGACAACAGACAGGCTCTCTCTTCAAAAATGTGGAGTTTAAAAATCAATGTCAGGCCAGAACTGCGCTTGTGTGTGAATGGAACTGTTACACCTGGCTGTTCCCCAGACACGATGATACATTTGTGAGCAAACACTTCATTGGGTGTGAGAAAGAAGGGATGTGCGATTGATGTGGGAAAGACACTGGAACGAGGAGGGCGCTGGTGTGGGCTTCGGGGTCCCGTTTCCAGCTCTGATCGCACGACCTTGGGTGGAGGAACTGACGGTTCTGTGCATCGCTTTGACCGTGGGCAGGACGGCGACAACAGTGCCCGTTCCATGGGGACAGTGTGAAATGCAGCCAGAGAACGCGACTGTCCAGGACTGCGCCTGCCACGGTGGGGACTCGGAGCCGTTCTGTCACGGATGTTCAGATCCCAGGGTCGGGGGTGCTGTCTGGAGAACTTCGCTCAAGAAGCTCAGGAAAATAAGCTCCACAGGCTCCACTGGCAACATGTTTAGTCCCAACCGTTCCCCCTACCCGAGCGACGCGAAATGACTGTGCTTTCTCGTCATTACTATCGAACCTGTATTTTTAAGCTTTTTGGGGCTTTCCAGGCACGCGGAGGCAATTGAGCAAGCACCATTTGCTGCTGAAGGTTAAAGCCGCGGCAGCCTGTAATCGCCCACTCAGCTGCCAGCATTCATTTCCTCCGGAGAGGTGAGCACATGGCTGGAGCGCCGAGAGCAGCATCTCTTTTCCCCGTCTTGGTTTAAGATTATGAAAATTATATATTGTCTACGAAAGCTAGTATTTCTAGTTAGTGATAGTTTCCCAACATCAGGGCGCTCAATACATCAAAGTGCCAAGGTATCCTCCCGTGAATTAAAATTTGCGATCTCTCGGCATTCGATTTGATTACAATTCAGAAACCAAGCAGAAAAAAGATTAACGAAATGAACTGGAATATGCAGAAGGAAACAGCCATAAAAAAACTAAACCTAGTAAGGAGGAAAGGAGCGGAAGCCCCCCTAAGAACAACTCGAATTTTCTATATTTACCCATGTGTATTTGCTTCACTTGCTTGTCAATTTTAATCGGTTTGCAACATGCTGTGGCTCTTCTAATGTATTCCGAATTGCAATTGTTATTCCTGCCATCTATTATAGAGTCCCCAAATGCAGGCTAGTCCTAGTGAGTAATAAGGGTTTCTCTCATTAGAGAAACAAATGGCTTATGAAATCCGCTGTTCGTTTTTATACCTGATGACACAACTGTTTAGAAGCACACAACATGGGAAACTGTCTCGTATTTACTCTGCGAAGAGCAAAGGTGATTCATCAAGGCTGGCCCAATGCCGGTAAAGGCCGAGGGAGGTGTGTGCACAATGTCAGGTGTTCACCGCTGACACTCAGGTCTTCCCAGTGGAGTTGTTTTCTTGGATACGGATGCAGGGCTATTTTTAAAAAGGGGAGAATCTGACTCTTGTGTGCTTGCATGTCTGCAAGTACCTGTGTCTAGATAAAATTCGATGGCTTTAACATTTGAGAGGCCGCCTGATATGCTGAAGAAAGCATAGGCCTTGGAGAAAGACAGATCTGGATTCCTGGACAGATACTAGCATTTCTTAGTTTTCTTTGGAACTTACTTAAACTTTCGGAGGCAGCGCTCTGTCATCTATAGAAAACGAGGCTGATACTGCGTGTCCCACAGAAAGTGATTGGTATGTTTTATCACCATGATGGAAACGTAGAAGATGTTCTATATCTGATTAAAAATTAGAGTATAAGTGAGCTCTCCAGCAACTCCGTATACAAAAATCGAGGTTTACAACAAAAAAATTAATCATTGATAATTTTTTCTAAGCAATTATGAGAGAAATAACAACGGCATCTCTTTAAAGAGCATCTATTAGTACATTTAAAATGAACAAAAATAACACCGTAGAAAACATGCTTAAGTAGCGTGCTATATGCCTTAGCACAGCGAGGGGCAAGGCCTTAGCGCTTCTGGGACATTCTTTTGTTCACTCCTATTAATAAAAACAAACTCCCCGACTTGAGGAGCACCTAACACGTATTCTTCTGCGCTTTCCTTTAAACAAGACGGGTTGATATGTAGATACTGAGCTTTGCTAATTTAGCTCATGTCAATACGTATGTACACATATATTCTTTCGCCCTGCTCGGAGATATCAGCTAACACGTGTCCAAGTCTTATGTGGAAATCAAAGGTTAAGCAAAATAAACATAAAAAAGACTTAAGGGTCGTGGGGCCCGGAGTGGGGACTCGCCTTCCTGTCATTTTCTCTGAATGCCTCTCAGACCTCTCGCTTGTTAAGGTGCCTACAATCTCGGACGGTTTTACTGAAGGAATGAGAAAACCGAACCATCACACGTCGATACTGGATGGATGAACGACTCCAGCATGTTCTATTCTACAGTCATTCAAAATGTCATCAGCATATGTTATCGGAAGGCTTCCGTTTTAAATAAGATTTCCTTCCGAGAGAAATAGCTTGATTGATGTTTTGTTTTTCATATTTCCTGGAAAATAAGGAAAAAACTGAACTAAGGAGATGATGTTAGCTGCAATTCAACATTACCTGGGTTGGACAGAGGCCGTGCGGGTGAGAAAGGGTGGGTAGTCTCCTGAATTGCTTGTAATTCTAAGTAATAAGACTTAGTAAGTTTAACCACTGACTTCCTCGATGAACCACTTTGAAAGATAATGAGCTAAAATGCTGCTAAAAGACTAAAAGACATCTGCAAAACGCCAGCCTAGGTAGAACAGATGTCAAGGACGTTGATTTGGTCCCTAAGCCAGTGCTCATATCCAACATATGCATTGTCATTTGATTCTGGGAGCGTCAAGGGTTGTTGTAGGACACTCCCAGCAAGGGAAAGTGAGCAACTCCCTCAGCTCCAATCTCATCTCTCTGCTGAGATTACCCACGTCCCCTGCCACCTCTAAGGAAAGTAGCCGCTGAGAAACATGCAGCCATTCTCACACCCTTCCCCTCCTTACTCTCTACTCTTCCCCAGCTCTCCTATTGCGCAATCCAGCTTGTGTGCCCAACACTCTTCAAAGCTCAATATAGCACACACATGTCCCACACTCTCCTCTGCCACCAGCACGAACAGAGGACATCGATAGCACACGCCCAGTTGCAAGGCATGCGTGTCCTGGTATTAGTGTCTGACTTCTGGACAACCCAGGAGATGTTGGCAGTAAACACATCACGCGTTTTCTCCATAAAACGAAAGGTTACGCCTGGACGTTTGAAGGCTCTTCCACTTACTTCCATTTGCGGGTCCTCGTTGAGTCTCCTAGAGAAGTGGCTATGTGTCCGAGATGCTGAAAAAGGCAGCAATTTCTTGGGAGAGTGATATGCCCGGGAAGCAATATCGAAAACTGGCGTTGCGAGTTTCGCTAAATGAAACAGAAAATTAGCAATATACGGTGGTTTTCATGGGTCGAGCAGCAGCCTAGATGGTGAGAAGATGGGGACTTACCATGGACTCGATAGTTAGTTCCTGAGTCCTGCTGATAGGATAGCCCTCCTCCTAATTAATTAATGAAACAACTATTTATTAAGCGCTGGCTGTGGGCCAGGGGCAGAGTGAAGTGATGGGACACACAGGGAAGAAAATAGAGAGGCCTTCGGGCGTGTTCCCAGAGTCGTCACAGTCATCGCTCAGACATTCCCGGGCCAGAAGTGGGGAAGAGCACGGGGCAGAGATCCTTCAGGCTCGGATTCCTCTCTCGCCCTGTCGCTGGCTGGTGGAGGGGCCTTGGACAGTCATTTAACCTCTCAGTCTCACTCACCGCTTCCATACGAGGAGGCTAAGCCTGAAGCTGCCCTCTCTCGCTCCCCCACAGTGTCACCGTGATAGGCAAACGAGATAATCGATAGGAGAAAGCTTGGACGATTGTGAAGTACCTCTTTTATTTTCACTTTGCGATAGGCAGAAATAATCATTTCCACCTATTCACCTCCCAGGGATGCTGTCGCTTCTTGGCATTTATTGAACAACAACGCTCTCTCCCTGATTTACAAATGGGATTGGACAGAGTTCCTGCCCTGTGATTTGAAACTAGGCAGGCGTGCGTGGTAAAAAGATGAGAAAACGTTCAGGGGGACACATGGCGTGGTGGTCATTAAGGTGTTTGTAAAAGGCCCGGGCATTTCTTACATGGGAAGTGCTATGGGCGTTTTCTTAGTGCTTAGGATATCAACTTACTGTGCAGAAATAAACTAGATAAAGTGAAGGAAGAAGAAAGGTACAGGAGGACTGAAAAGAATTGGAGGTTGAATTAAAAGAAGGGAATAAACAACACACGGGGCAGTTGAGTCCAACAAGATGCCCTGGACACCTTACTGTCTGACTTACACTGTGCTGAGTCCTGGATGGGGGAACATTGAGGCTGGCATGAGAGGAAAAGCTGCTCATTTTGCAGCTGGATTCTTTATTTTAAGCTCAAAATTATGCCAAGTATTTCAACTCATGGTTGATTGAGATGCTATATTTAGCTGTGAAAATATTAATATTTTTAAATAGTAACAACTGCCGGTAACCTCCCCGAATATTTTAGCATTTATAAAATGCCTTGGATTTTACAGAATTTATGTGAACAGTTTAGTTTAATCTTTGTAACAACTTTATGAGATGGGCATCACCATCATCTCTAATTAAGAGATGAGAAAGTTGGACAAGGATTGGGAAAATAATTTACTCGAAGTAAGAGACCGTAAGTGGGAGACCATTGGCTTGAAACCAGGTTTTCTAAGATGCATTTTCCATCTTCACATCACATGACTAAATCAAGGGTCTAAAACAAAGGACCATTATAATTGGCTGAAAGGAGAAAGAAACCTGGAAAATAAATTAAAAAGCAAATTTGAAACACAGATCGAATGTGGAATTATTCTCCCTCATACCCCTCCTCTTATTCCAGTTGTAGAATTTACACGTCAGTTCCCTTTCTTTCCAGAATGATGCGGTCATTAGAAGAGTTTTGTGAAAAGATCATTGTGGACAAACAATGTCTCCCTTCAAGGGGTGCTGCTGTGAAGGTTTAACTGTGGGCTGGGGCCCTGACCATGCGTAGCCTACATTTCCTTCACAGCATGGTTGGTATGCTCCACAAAGAGCTTGACGTGAGATTCACTAGGAAGGTTAGGCCATCTATTTCATTCCGCGTGCCACATGAAAGCTGAAAAGGCAGTGAAAACAGCTAGAGAAAGAAAAGCCAAACACAAGGTCGGAACTGACATTTCCATCCGAAGCGTTAAACACGATTCTCGGTAACTGTGATGAGGACGAGGCTACACGAGTAAAAGCCAGACACATTCGCATCATCGTGCATTGTCGCTAACAAAACTTTAATATTTCCTGGGAAATGTGGACAGTCTTCTAGTCCGAGAACATTAAGATATGGCCCCTTTGCCAGCGTTAGGATTAAAAACAACAATGACAACTACAGTACCCCTGGGGCTGGTGTCTTTCTCCAGCTTGGGTTGTTGGGTGGCTTCAACAGCCAACATTGGTTCATCACGGTTCTGGAGTCTGGAGAGTTGAAGGTGAAGGTGCTGGCAGACCCAGGTCCGGTGAGGGCTCTCTCCCAGGCTTGCAGGAGGCCGTCTTCTCGCTGTGCCCTCACGTGGTGGAGAGCAAACTCTTCTGTCCCTTCTCCTGAGGGCTCTAATCCATTCCTGAAGGTTGCACCCTCATGACCTGACCACCTCCCACGGAATAAGAGGACACCTTTCCAGCTGTTGAAATGCTCGGATCAGCTAAACGCAATGGCCCTCTCTCTCGATGAATGCCAGAGACGACGCGGTGTCAGTTCTCCAAAGCTCTTGAATGCACATTGTTATGCCAAGTGCTGTAAGCAATTCCCACGATTATAGTTTCTCGCGTGTTGCATTTTATTATCTCATTATTTTCTGATATGAGTTGCACATACAAGATGGTAACTTATTTACTTAAAACTTTCATAATTCCCAAGGTGGAGTCTTCAGAGAACTCCGATAAATAATTAATCTCACTTCTTTGTTTCCCCTTCTTTCCTACCATTAATTCCTTCGCTTTCCTTTTTAAAATAGCACCAGAGGTCCTGGTCTCTTAGAGTTGCAGAATGGGGTAGTCTCGGTTGGGGTTATTTTCCTTTGGGTATTAGTAGCCCTCTGTATAACTAGCAAATTTGCAAAATTATAAACATTGTTATACGTGTCATTAATAATGATATCATAATGGGTAAAATAGTGAACATGCTCCATTGCAAAAGGAGGAAATTCTATTGGCATTATAGCCAGCATTTGCATCAGTAAGGACTGTTTCTGGACTCTGAAAAGCAAAATAAAACAAACTTTCCCCATTTTGCCTACAGCGATGGACATAAAACATGAACTCAAATCATTTACCTCCGGGCTAACCTTCTGCAGAACTAGTAGGTGGTCATTCCAGTGAACATTCTGGTTACTTATTGAAATCAAGACTCTTTTCTGCTCCATCAGGGAATGCAGTACCAGGTCCAAGGGCAGAGCTGGACCTCGTCTTGGGGGTGGAGGCTAAGTAATGCAAAGCACCCACCGAATGGCCAGAGGCCAAGGAGCAGGGCTTGTGACTCCAGAATACGTCAACCGAAGGTGAGATTAAGTTTTCCAAAGGACCATTAAAACACATGCATTGATGGAAGGCGTGAAACTGGGGAAAGGAAAAGGGCAGGTTTCAAAGATGGCTAGCTGAAATCCTGTTTGGCCAAAGAGCCCATCTCGAAAAGAAAGAGTATGAAAGGAAAACAAAACGACACAAAACACGTTTGAACCTTTTTGCGAAAGGGATTTAACTGTTTTTGCTAGAGTACTAGCATTTAAATGGCTGAACTTTGACTTGAATGGCATTAAAAAAAATAATAAACCGGGAGAAAATGTCTGGAAGGGTATATACCCAAATGGTAATGATGGTGGTGCGTCCCTAAGACGTGATGTTACAATAATGTTTTCTTCTTTCTACATTTCTGTATCGCCTGTCCCCCCCCCCAGTGAGCACACACACTGCTCTTACAATTAAAACTGGAGAAAAGAGTGAATTATTTTTGTTTGTTAAAAAAAGAAATCTTAAAGTTGGTATTAGCCTGGAGGATAAAAGTCTGCATAGCTAAATTAGCAGGGCACCACTGAGGAAGGAGAAGCTGTGGGACCAACAAAACACAGATACTAATTAAAAACAAATGAGCAAAGGGCTTGGGTTTTGCCACAGCAGCAGAATTTATAGAATTACGGCACCTCTAGAATTATGGAGGCCGCAGTCCCCTGCATGCGACTGTTTCTGCCAACTTTCGGTTGTCTGTGGTTTTCTTAAAATATCCTTGGAAGGGACTCCCAGGAATCATCCAATCAGTTCGACATTCTTTCACTTATAATCTAACAAAGGCTTCCAGATTTTCATTCATGTACGAGTTCCAGTTATCAAAAGCCACACGCTTTTGATTTAGACCCCAAAAGCAACAGAGTTACTGAGCTTCTCCAAGCTTCTACGACCTGAGGGGCCCTTTCTCACATCACTCCATGTCGTTCTCTTAACCCCCAAGGTCATCGTTGCCACCCACCACACACAGGATGGCCAACTCACGCTCAGGAAGCGTTGCCCAAGGTCTTGGAGCGAGATGTTGGCCAGGCTGGGATTTGAACTCTGATCTGATGACTTGGTGCCCAGTGCTATTTTTATATAACACCACGATTGCCCCTGGAACAGCAAAAAGAGGTGACTGGCAGTCCTGGTTCGCCCTGGGTCCTAGAGGAGGAGGAGTATGTATTCACCAGGTGGAGGGCTGGGCTTTCAACTGCTCTAACTGGGGGAGTGGCTTTGTTTGTGTCCACGCCAGCCTGTCCGTGGGAAGGGAGCTCAGCTCGGGGTAAACGGCCTTCAAGCACCGAAAACTTCTCGTTTCCTTGGATTATTGCTTTTCTACTATTATCACTTTGTGAGGACGAGTGAAAGAGGTGTATTTTAAAAAGTTATAGCAATAAAAAATAATTGTGCATTAATAAGTGAAAAGAAAATGAGAAGGTAAAAATTAAAAAAAAATTTAAGGAGAGTAATAATAAAATATTTTGTCAAATAGACTGCTGGGTCTTTGTAGAAACAGACATTTCAGAAAACATGGGCGGTGCTACTGATTTTTTTTTTTATATCAGTCGAATATCAACCGTAGCACATGGTGATTGATGCCACCTGCCTGGGATCCCCCGCGATGCTAATCCACAGCTGCCCCTGATGCACGGGCCAGTTTTTTCTTGACAACAGTTTTCTTTCTATCCCACATCTAAAATTCAGAATACAACAGTAGGAGATCTTTTCACTTTCTACATCATGTGATAACCTAAAAGGTTACTCCTAGGAAACGCCAATATGAAAACATGCATATATACATTGGCCTCTAATAATTTTCAACTGAACGCTTTATTCGTGCAACAAACGACTTCATTACGTTGTGCTGGTAATTCAAAGTGAAGTTTGTTGCACCTGGGAGGTGACACAGTATTCTTATGTTCACTTTTTTATCATTTGTAAGAAAACCAATAGCTAGATTTGGGGCTCCTTCGAGGCAGAGAGAGAATGTCTCATACTGTATTGGGGATGACCGCAGCGTGAGGAACAGAGCCGACTACAAAGGTGGTAGTCAATAAGCAACTTGTTCGGTCTACCGATTTGCTTAGGCATCTTCTTTCAATTAAAAACAGGAGTGAGGGCATGAAAAAATCCACCAATCCCTTCCACTCTAGCCACGAACGTCAGCGCGCAAAGAATCTACGTGAGACACGGGTTCTTAACCTGAGCCTCGGATGAATTTTCCTTAACTCGTTTGAATTTTATCCAGAAAACTGCTTAAATATTCATAGGTTCACTTTCTTGAGGAGGTGATCAGCAGCTTTCTTCAGCTTTCTGGAAACCCGTAGGTCCATAAACTATGAAGAACCATTGGTTCTAATGCATCCACCTGCAGCTCTGACGTCAGCACTGGTCACCAAGAAAACCTGTCTACTTTTGCTTGGAACAAACTATAATTTTTTTCCTTTAATTTTTGGTTTTCCTGAAGATGCTTCACCTCCTCAAGTCAGAATTAAGTTGCCCGCAGTAACATCTGGAATAGAGCAGTGACGAAAAGCATGAAGGCCTGCCGATCACTGGGACTGCTCCTCGCCCCGGTGCTGTGCTCTGTACTGAGTTGGCACTTCGTGTCCAGGTGCAGCTCAGGGTGCCTTTTATCGTTTAAAACTCGAATGGACTAAGTGATCTGGGACCTCATTATGGGGGAAATTACCTGCATCCGTATGCATGCTCACAACCACTCAAGTTCCACGGCGGCACGGCGGCTAACGGTCCCCGGCTGCTCACTTCCAAGAATTTGGGGCTCTCTGCTCCCGGCATGAGGAGTTGGCTGTGGCATTCCTGGTACATCTCACAGCCTAAATTCACCAGTCTTCAGAGGCAGAAAGCCTTTGTTTTTTTTTATTTAGACCGACAGGATAGTTGCGTTAGTTGTGGTCAAATCAAATTCAAGTGTTTCTCTACACAGCCGTAGGTCCTTTCCCAATCCTGAGTTTTTAAGGAAGTTAATGTTTGACTAGTTTATTGCAGTGCCACAAATTAAAAAAAAATAAAAAAACCCACTTGTTAAGGAACATTCCTCTTTAGGAAGAAAGAAAGATAAGACTTTTATAATTTTGCTATTGATTGTCAAGTCAACTGACAACAACATATGGGCATGAATCTCTTTGTGGTGTATTTTATTATTATTTAGTATTTAAGTAGCATGAGGAGCTGTGGTTTATAGCATTTTAATCTTAGTTTTTCTTCAAACTTTAATCTTTAAGTGGTTCAGAAATACTATCTCTCTGTTTATCTCTATGGCTTATCTTTTAAATTAACAGATATTACGATTGCTGTAAGCCTACATCCTTATTTTTCAAATGTTGGCTTCTTAAAAATGTATTTATTTTAATAAGGACAAGACTACTCCCTTCGGTGGTCATCAGAGAAGGCGTGACTTTGTTACATTCTTCCATCCCACCAAGTGAGACATGCCTGCAGGACACTGCTGAAACCCTAAAAGGGAACTAAGGAAAACGAAACTTTAAAATTATTTTGGAAAATTTTGACTCATACCCATTTTATTATTTTATTTTATTTATTTTATTGTTATTTAAAAAATTGTTTTTTGGCAAGGCAACCCTTGGTTGACCTCACAGATTGCAAGGCCCTTGTCAGCTTACAATCCTTTTTTTTTATGTTTTACACCTACAGCACCTGGTCTTCCTAGGTGGTCTCTCATCCAAGTCCTAACCAGGCTTGAACCTGCTGCTTAGCTTCCAAGATCAGACAGGATCCTCTTGTTCAGGGTGGCATGGCTATAGTCTAGCTCATACACATTTTTAAATATTGGCTGTTGGGTATCACAGTTTTTCTGCTCCTCCTATAAGTTCTAGAGCTTTCTTTCAAGTAAAAAGAAATAAGTTTTCAACACAACAAAAAAGCACACGAATTCCACATCACAAGAGAATCGCTTCTAACAAGATTGCAAATTGAGTGACAGAAGAGAAGTCATTCAGAGGGACCCCCCTAGAGAACTCGCCGCAGCACCCAAATAAATCCATTTTAATTTTCACTTTATTTCAGTTATATTTCCAAGCTGCGATATCACAAGTGGAGAGAGAAGCAGCTCATAGAAGAGTCCAAGTTCAAAGGAATTGGAATTTAGCATGGAATGTGAAATCGAGGCCTTTTGCTTCTCAGAGGATGATTGTAGAAACGCCAAGCAAGGCCGAAGCCCGTGGGCTTGGCGCCACCGCAGAATTAGTAGTCAGGGGCGACCCTGCGGGTCCTGGCGGATGGCCACGAGGTAAATCTCTTTACAAGAGAAAAGCTTGTACCTGACAAGCTTTCAGAAAGGTGCATCGCTCTTAAAAGTCTCCCTGTCCTTCTGCTGCAGAAGGGACATAAATTGCTAATGAATGGTGACATTCATGTTTTGAGAGGTTAGATTCCCCGGGGACTGAAGTAAAGCACAAGTCAGCCTCCCCACACCCAGGGTGCCCTCTCCCTGCTTGCACCCAGCCCTTGGAAAGGTCGCAGATGGGTCCGGATTCTGTGCTGTCCTTGGGTGCAGTGGGGTCCCGCCGTTAGAGGGGAAAACAGCCCCAGCAACGGGTTTCCCAGGATTCAGGTCTTTGCCCCCGGGGTTGGTGAAGGTAGAAAGCAAAGTCACCGCTTCAACACTTCCAGGGAGCACACGAAGTGCGGGGTGCTGTGCTGAGTCCCGGAGGGCGCGCCAGAGTGTGCGGAACACCCCCGCGCGAGGAAGGCCTGTGTCCAACAGCAGCACCCAGACCTTGCGCCTCTTCTAGGATTCCTGGGTGAATCCAAGTGCGCCCGGAATTCAGAATAAACGCGGAAAAGGGGTTATCTGCCAGGACAATAGGTCTTTTAGGATGGAGGACTCGTCAGTGTGCTTGGAACTTTTTATTTTTTATTTCTAAGGGTTACAATGTGGCTGGGATGAATGGGGATTGTAGGGTGGAAGGGGGGACTGTGGGGTGGAAGGGGGGACTGTGGGGTGGAAGGCGCCCGGCGGGCCGGCCGGCTCTGACCCCTTGGGGAGGGCCGCGCCTTCGAAGTCCGGGGTCTCGGGTGCCCCGCACGGCCAGGCGGCCGCACCCGAACAAAGGCGGCCGGCGCGCCCACCTAGGGAGGGGACGACCGGGGGAAAGTGGCCTCCGGGGAGGGAAGAAGGCAGCCCCGTCCGCGCCGAGCGCCCCCCGGCCGCACCCCGGGGCGCCCCGCATCCGGCCCCCGCCCAGCGCCCCGGCCCCCGCGGAACACGTGCGCGGGGGAGGGGGGAGGGCGGGGGCCGTGGGGTCCCGATGGCCGTGGCCGTAGCCGTGGCGGGAGCGAGCGGCCGGCCCGGGCCGGCCCCACAGGGGGGCAGCACGGCCCGGGCCGCGGGCGCCGCCTCCGCGCATCCCCGGCCGCGCGCTGCGCCCGCCTCCGCGCTGCCCCCGCCCCCGGGCCCCGCCGCGCCCGCGCCCCGCTCCGCGCGCGTCCACCCGCGCCCCCCCCGCGCGAGGACCCGCGCCCCGGGCCCGGCGCGCCCCGCCCGGACCTGCCCCCCCCGCACGCCGGGGGCGCGCGCGCTCCCCCGCGCGCCCACACGCACCCTCGCCGGCGCGTGCGCACGCCCGGCCCGGCCCCGCGTCTCCCGGGCCGCGCTGCTCGCCGGGCTCCCGCCGCCGCGGGGCGTGCTCCGTGCGCGGGGACGGGAACGGGGACGGGGACGGCTGGGTGCGGGGGAGCAGGGGCAGCAGGAGGAGCAGGAGCAGGAGGAGGACGCCGAGGCGGAGGCGCCGCGCCCGGCTCCAGGGGCCGCCCGCCCGCCCGCGCCCCGCGCCCCGCGCCGCGGCGCCAGGTAAGCGGCTTCGGGGGGCCCGCGGCATCCCCGGGTCGCGAAGGCTCGGGGCCCCGGCGCCCGGGTCCCAGCCCCGCCCCCGCGACGCGGCCGGACTCGCAGGGGAGTGGGCTGGGGGCGCGGGGGGAGGGGCCGGCGGAGGGGGCACAGCCCGAGGTGCGGCTGGGACCGGGGGCGCCCCGGGGCGCGGGGGGCATCGCGCTGCCCCCCCCGCCAGCGCCCGTCCCCGCCCGACACCCTCGGTGCCGGCGCGGTCGCTCCCGCGAGCCCGGCGCCCCGGACCGCGGCCCCGCACCTCGGACAGCGCCCCCCGCATAGCATCTCACCCCCGGACATTGCCCCCCGGACAGCGCCCCCCGGACAGTGACCCCCGGACAGTGACCCCGGACAGCGCCCCTTGGATAGCGCCCCCCCCAATAGCATCCCACCCCGGGACAGCGCCCCCCGGACAGCGCCCCCGGACAGCGACCTCCCCATAGCATCCCGACCCCGGACAGTGACCCCCGGACAGCGCCCCCTGCGCCCCACACCCCCACCCAGCGGCGGCCCGCGGCGCTCCGGGCGGGCACTGTCCCGCCCCCGCGTCCCCCCCGCCCCACACCCCGGCGGACGTCGCTGTCCCGCGCGCCCCAAACTTTCCTCCGGCGCCCTGGCGGGCGGCGCGGGGCCCGTCACCGTCATCCCGGACTCTGTCCCCCCAACAAGCAACGCGGGGGGCCCGGACCACCCCCCCGGGCTGCCCCTCCGCGGGGTGGGGGGGATGCACGTCCCGCCCGAGGCCGAGGGGGCCCCGGGCGGCCAAGCTCGGGGCTGCGGGGGCCCGGCCCGCGCCTAGCCTCGCGGGGCCCGACACGTGCGCGCCGCCCGCGGGCGCGGCCCCGCCCCCCGCTCGGTCCCGGCCGCCCCATTGGCTGGACACCCGGCGCCCGCGCGCCCTGATTGGCTGCCGCCGTGGCCCCGCCCCTTTCTCCGCGGGGGGGCGGTCCTGGAGCGTGGTGCTTGTCATCCCGCGGCGCGCACCTGCGCCGAGTGGGGCCACAGGTAGTCGGGCCCCCGGGCGGTGGGGGGGTCCCCGCGTCCCGTCGGGCACAGCTCCCCTCTCCCCCCTGTCCCCGCGCCTTTGTGCCTTTGTCAACATGCTACTGCCCTCACCTTAGGGGGACCCCAAAAGCAAGAATGGCTGGGAACCCCACTTCTGTGAATTTTGTGCTCGTTGGGCGGGGCCGGGTTCTAAAGCGGGTTTAGAAAAATGAAGGACACAGGCGAGGGTGGGGAGGTTCCTGGCGAACTGGGCTGCGGATCGGAGTCCAGCAAATCGGAGAGAGTCGTGGGGGCCCCAGGGATCTGAAGAGGGGGGGAAAGTGGGAAGGAAGTTGTGCGTCTGGAGAAGAGGCACGCAGGCTGCCGGGCTTGGGAAGCCGAGGGACAAGGAAGCGGGTCCTTTACGGGGTGAAACGTGGAGGAGAAAGCCCCAGACTCAAGGCAGTCCCCCAGGAGGTAGGTGCGTTCTGCTGAGGGGGCTCTGACTGGGAAAGGGGTCATTCTTGGCTGGAGTGTAATTCCTGATCCGCGTACTTTGTTTCCGCTTTGCTAGTGTTGCCTTTCTGTGACCGGAGATCTTATAGGGATAATGTCAGTCCATGTGCCGGATAATGCTTCTTCCAGTTTCTGGTAATGGCCAGATTTGCCAGGAGTCATGAATTTCAAAAAGTGAATTTCAGTGGCTCCTCCAGAGGGGTGCACTAAATAGTTGAGTTAGAGTGCTTTTTGAATTATTATAAAGGGAGATGGGCGAGCGGCGCGTGAAAGCCAGAGATCGTTATGGCATTCTTCGGGGCCTGTGCAGAAACGTATACGCATGCATAAATGACACTGATTTCTCTTCATTTCAGAGCGTGATTGCCTCTCGTATTTTCGGGTTTTAATTTCTTCAGGCTGTTTCAATGTTGTGTCTGCACATCTAAGAATATTATAATTCTTATCTTCAGAAGCCTCGTCACAAAACAAACAGCAACGGGTGCCAGCTAACGTTGACAGCCTTCTATTGAGTACGCCGTGTGTGATAGTGTTAGTAAGCTGGGGAAGTATGCCGGAGTAACATGGCATGACTGCTCTTCCCCCGGGGACCCGTGTCAGAACAAAGTGGGGAACCGCAAGAGCCTATTTCAGGGAGAACAATGCCATTACTTAAAAAAAATGAATCTGTTTAAGATTCTCGGGGGTAGACAGCAACCGCATTTCCCCATCTGAATTATCATCTTTGTACACCGTGGTAGCACATGATATTAAAGTAAAGTAGAATAATAACTGTGTGATTCCAAAGTAGGTAGTAAAGACTTTCTATTTATTATCATTTTTATACAGACAGAGTTGCTTTTGTGACTGGAAATTTTCTGTGTTCAAGAAACAGAATTCGATACATCTGGCAAATTGGAAATGACTGCTATTGCTGAGAGAAATCATCATTACTGTGTTTTCATATCTCTAAGTCATGCCTTGATTTGCCCTCAGCGGTTTAGATTCTGGATTTTGGCCTCTCCGATGTACTGGGTTTGGAGGTAGGTAGGAGGAGAATGTATGTAGTCACACATACACGTGTGCCTACAGACAGAATGTGTGTGTATCAGCACACAGCTGTGTTTATAGACATAGTCTTAGGGTACATTTAGTGTACCTCCTTTTGGACAAGAAGAAATGAGAGTGTACACACACACATACACACACAAATTGTCATCCTTCGAATTTTTTCTCATTGCTTCTTGTCCAAAAGGTGGCCCCTCTTTTAAACAGTAGAAAGCATTATCACCCGTAGAATTGGCCAATAGATCATGGAAACAGACAATAGTATTTTGTTGCTTGGCAACCACCTACTGTGAATGAAAAACAAAGCAGTGACAGCTGCTTCCACATCCTCATACTCACATTGTAGCTCCAGCTTTGCAGCCCTCCAAAGGAGACAGAGCTACTAAGTTTCTTTTGGGTGAGGTGAAGCTGTTTCTTTTGGGGGATTTTTTTTTTTTTAAAAAGAATATTTAAATATATTATTACAATGAGAATTGTATTGTCATTGTGGGGTGAAATGAAGCATCCGATTTCAGTTTCCCTCTTAAACCGAGTATAAACTGAAAAATGCAAGATTGGGGCGAGTGTTTAGTCCCTTCTCATTCTTCCCTCTGTCGTCATGAAACACCATAAGCACGTTTTCTGCTGCCGTTAGGTGCTCTTAGGATTTTATAAAAACTTTGAGCTCTCTATGATAGCTAAATAGATGCCTGGATTTTACTGCTAGAGGGAGTTAGAGATTGCTGCTCTCGCCTACCCCTTTAATTCTAAGGGACACAGTGAGATGATGCGACTCGACCTTGGTGACAGAACTGTCTCCGGAGATGTCTTTTCTTAGGTCATTTCCTCCCCTGCCTTACTCTTTATTGTTTTATTCTTTATTTACGTAAATTTGTGACTAAGATTTTGATCCTAATCAAGATACTTAGAAAGTACAGTGGTCGTGTTTGGGAGTAAAAATTTAGCATCAGTACATGGCTAGATTGTAGTCTCAGATACATTGTATTCTGTGTATTCTGCCTTCAGTGCCTGAGAGGCCTGCGACCCCCACCTCTCCCCAAACCCAGAAGCCTCGGTATTGTTTACAGCCTTGGACCATCTTTACTGCTCTGTCCTTCCCCGTGTGAATTTTAAACGGGAGTGAGATTGGAGATTGGGTTGGTCGGCTTGTGCACCTGCAAGAGTTTAAGCGTCAGAGCTAATGAATCACTCCTCCCGTCTGCCGTCTGCAGCGTGATGGACATGCTGTTGGTGTAGCGATCGGGCTCTTTTAATGTCCGTGGGACAGACCGTGTCACTGCATAACACTCCTTCCAGTCTTTTAGCAAAGCTGTCTCGCCAGCAGTGTTATCGGAAGCCCGTTCGTGGGGGACAAGTCTCTCTCTGTGAGAGATGGTCATAGCGCAGGTTGGTTCTTAACTCTCACATCACAACGAATAGATGATTGGGTGGCAAACGTGGACCGCATCTGCGTTATCAGGCCTTTCTTCTAAACTTAGGCAGTGGATTGCATGCGTAATGTGTTTGGAGGCCCTTTATGCTATTTTAGAGAATCTGTATTCCTTTATTATTTCTAAGAAAGGAAGGCATTTAACTTTAATGTGACACCTTAAGTGGGAAAATTTGGAGTGGACCGGTTAGAGAAGCAGTGTCGTGACAGTGTGAAGTACCACTGAAGAGCCATTTTCACCAGAGAAGCACGCGTTTTAGCAGATTTGTAGGGGGGAATACATTGATTTACGGCGTGTTTAACCTAGCTTTAGAAGCCTGCTATTAACTTGTTCTGGCTAGAAGGATTTTCAAGCAGAATAATAATTTGGCAGATTTCAAGTGAACCTTGCTGATTTTTTAAAAAACGATTCTCCACAGTCTGGTTCCAGTTTGTGTAGGGTAAGTATTTGTTTTGATCCTCTGGGGTTAATCTGAATTTTAAGTGTAGTTTTCAAAATTTCAGGACCGTTTTTCTTTGCATATAGTGTGATGTTAAATATCCTGTAGTTCATACATTTCGTCTAATCCACCGGAGTCTTGAAAGTTAATTAACGTCTCTTATCTTCGTGGACGTGGTCATGTGAACGTATGTGCAAACACATGCACAGTCCTTGCATTTTTTTCCTTTTAGTTGTTTTCATCCTTATGCTACGACACTAAAAGCCTTGATTTGTGTGTGTGTGTTTAAATATAGTAAAGGGAAGCTTTCAACAAGAGAGATTTACTTTTTCCTTGTTCCTGTGTCGGCTTCTGCTATTATAACCTGTAAACTCTCACCCACACGAATAGCATGATTAGTAAAAACAAGGCAACAAGTAAATATATATCTAAGCAGCATCCCATTTGCTTCCCTCCATGCTAGCCAAGAAAACCTTATTTTCTCATTCTCAGACACATGTGTTTTCACACACACCCACAGACACGTTGAGTTTAAGGTCCTGTAGACTCTTCTTTTTTTTTATTTTAAGCACGGGCAGAAATAGCGTTTGGTTGGGAGACCAGTGTGTGGCATTGTTTGAAAGCCTGTGTGTTCACATTTTCAGAAGTGCAGTATCATTAGGAGGATTACATTGAATTTTTATTCTGAGAACACAACCCGTGGCCCCTATGACCGTGCCCAGGGCCTGCAACAGTGGAGCCTGGCACGTGGTAGAAACTCAGCTTGTTTTGTGGACTCTGCATTTGCCCCCCTTCCTTTTGTAATGGTGCAGATATGTCCGTCTGTATCTATGTGCATAGTAGGAGTTGAGATAATGGAGAAGAAATTACTGTACTTTTTAAAGTTGTTTGTGACACTGTATAAAAAAAGTAAAAATAACTAACTTAGTGATATTTTAGAATATCCTTATTTTTACAGTAGAAAGTTATACCAGGATATCGATTTTTTCTCCTCAAATACAGCCATGCTGAGCACAGACTAGCTTTTTTTAATTGCCCACAGTCGCATGACAGGTTATGGCAGCGAGTCCGAAGGAATACTTTATTTAGTCGGAGCTGGAGGCTGAAGCTCCCGAGCCCCAATGTCATTATCCAGACTGGACCGTGGCCAAGGTGCTGTGCTTAGCATCCCAGGCAGCAGGTGGAAAGCCCTGGACGAGGCCCACCGTGGCTTACGAGTGGCCCGACCTCTGCTCTGGTCTCGTTTGCAAGAGAGCACCTTGAGGACTGCCGGAACCGGTCTGTACTTAGGGACAGAGCCCCGGCCGACAGTCCCAGGTACCAGATTTTGGGTCATCGGAAGAAGTCAGCATCCCAAGAGCTCCGTGTCACTGAAATAAGACTCTCTTCTCGATCTTGCTCCGTCTTGGTGCCGTAGGTGGAAAGCGATGGTGTCCCTGGGAAAGACCCTTAGCAGAACCACAAGGGAGGTGACATGCGACACGCTTCCAAGTCCTCTGAACGAATCCCCCGCCTTCCCACCACTGTCCGGGTGGCTCTTTCCTTCGTAGGGTTCAGTTCACAGTCTCCGATCAGCCCATCTCTGTGAAGGTCGTGCCATGAAAAGGTGACAGCGTCTTTCTGGGGGAATTTCTGAGCGGCTCACATTCAGGAGCTGCTCCGTGTGTATTTGTTCGGTTTTACTGTGGAATCGGACCTACTAATTGGTAGGCACGGGAGACGGTTTTGTTCAGGGAGCCTCCCTGAATCATACCACGCTGTCTTCTTTGCGGACGATTTCTTGAACAAACCTTTCTTAAGAATTTACTGTGTGAATGGGACAGTATTTGTTTGGCTGTAGGGACTGCACCGATTCTTAAGGCAGTTTATGCTCCTGGAGGAGAACATGCCACTGGCAGAGAAGTCCATGCATTCACAGTGGCTTAAAGTGACTGTGCAGGGGGTGGGGGTCATAGGTCTGGATGCCAGCGTAGGAGACAGACCCCAGAGGACCTCGGAAGGCCCACCCAAGATCCCGCACCTTGGGATAGCGGTGAGAGTTTCACAGTCCTGTGCAAGGCAGTCCCATGAAGTGCTTGCTGTGTGCTCATCCCGTCCCACCCCAGACCCGCTGAATCACAGTCTCCAGGGACGCGGCCCGGGGAGTGCACGGTCGCTTTGGTACTCGTGGGCCCAGATGCTCACTGCTCCGGAGCTCTTCTGCACGTACCTACATCCCCACACGTGGGGCAGCCTGGTGGGGCGGGACGTTGATGGCCTCAGGGGTGGAGAGCCAATGACAGAGAGAGCTGGGTGGTAACACACTAGCGTCCTGGACCCTGGGTGCAACAGCATCTGGTGCACGTCCTGCCCTGCGTCCCAGGGCTTCCGTGAAACTGGGCCTCGGTTGTCCGTGTGGCTGTCTGCTGCGGACCCTGTGCCTTGCTGGCCCTTTCCTCTCCCAGGACTCCCTGGGGTCCCCTCGCACTGGAAGAGCTTACTCTTCTGTCTCAAGGTCTGTTTCTGGAGGAGCCCAGCACATGACACCGAGGACTCTGCTTTGTTTTATTATAGTCTTTGTTACTACCTACCGTGGTTTTAGAACGAGGCAAATTTGGGGGACCCAGCTCCAGGTGATATCTCCCAAAGGATGAAGACGAGGGCATTGCCACCTTTAGGTATGCAGTTTAGATGGTGCCGTCAGGGGTGTGGGGAACGGGCTGGTGGAGACTTGGGGGCACGGAGTTAAGCTAGGAGGCGCCCAGACTAGCAAGGCGGTGACTGTGGGGATGGGGGTGGGGGAGGGATGCACAATGGATGCTGCTGGAAAGCTGCCGGGAAACAGCATGACATAGAGGCCTGTGACGTGCGGTCACTTAGCTCCCTGCCCCTCCAAACCCCAGATCTCGGTGCTCTGCCCCGCACCGTGAGGCTCGCAGCCCCTCCGAGGCCCGAGAACCCTCTGCCGTGCCTGTGGTCATGGCTGGGCTTTCTGGAGTTAAGTATAATTCTGGGCATACGTACGAGAAGGCAGAAGGATGAAGAATATGCATAATTCATCAGCAGAGCATTAAAAGAGGAAAGGTACGTCCTACAGGAAGGGTGAGTGGGGTCCAGAGCAGAGGTGGAGAGAAGGCTGTGATGCAGGTCCATTTCGTGACGAACAGTGACCCCCCCACCCCCACCCCCGCCCGCCCTCTTGGCTAAGAGGCGATTTTCATCCACAGTCACTTTCTAGAAGACCCAGCGGGCACTTATGTCTGCTGTTTTCCCTGCTTCTCTGCCCGCTTACAGTTTAGCTAAGTGAGCGGGGGTGGGGCTGGAGTTTCGCTCTGGTCCTGTTGAGATGCCAGGCTTTGGACGGCCGCGTCTCGGCCGGGTCTTAGGCCACCAGCTCCCGGAGGAGGTCAAAGGCTACGGAGGCAGGGAGGAGGCCAGCATCCATCCACCCACAGGAGAGCCACTTGGAATTCATGCCCAATTATGAAATGGGCAGGTTAAAGCCTGTTGGGCGAGAGGAAATGAGATCAGGCGGCCCTCTAATTGTCTCACGCACGAGGACAAACATCCCGGCCCTGTCTAGTCAGAAAAGCAGGGACGGAATAGTGAAACGAGCCCGCGGACACCGTCACGTTTCTGCAGAAGCGGACTTGAGCCGGGGACAGAGAGGAGACCCGACCGGTGGGACGATCGATGTGCCCTGGGTGAGCAGTGCTCGCTGGGCCTTACGTGGTGGGTGGAGAACAGGCCCGCGACGGTGGCAATGCTGGGTGTGAGTGTGAGGAGGAGGAGGAGGAGGCCGGGGACACTGCGCTCCAGCTAATTACTCAGAGTCCTCGTTAAGCAAGTGCGGGGTGGAGAAAGCAAGTCCCTCGCACACCTGTCGTCACCACAGAGCAGCGTGCTCAGTGGCCAGACGCCAGTGACGCCCGCTCTTCTGTGAGCGTCTCCTCCCCGACCTCTCCTTTGTCTCAGAACCGCTGAGTTTGGGGCGGCGGGACCCGGGCCTGCCTCCCTGAGGGTGACCGGCCCCTTCTCGGGGCGCCTTTCTGAAGCCTGGTCTCCTGCCCGTTTCCGCTGTGTCTCTCTGGGTCTCTCCTCACTACTCAGCGACGTGCAGGGACACAGCGAGCTTTTAAGGGGAGTTTTTCGTAGGCGGGAGGGGCCTGAGGCTGTCACAGAACGGAGCAGGCGCGGCCAGCGTGGGAAGTCGTGTCTGTCCGTGGGCGGGTGCCCTCGGCGCCGTGCTGAGGGGGCCTGGCGCGCGCTGACTTTTCTCCTCTGGTTACGAAAAGAGTCACGTGGACGTGCAGTCTTCAGTCTCACCTAACCCCGTGACCCAGCCGGGCGCTCCACTTGCGGCGGAGATGGGATGATCCCAGAGGAAGGCGTGCTACACGCTCGCTGTGCCTGAAGGACGGGCGTTTGTCGTGCCACGTTCACACGAGGTGCTGGGGATGCAGGAGTGCGCGAAAAGGATCGCGGGCCTGTCCTCCCCTGACTCACAGTTTCCTGGAGAGGCTATTAAATGATAATAATAATAATTATTATTATAATTATTATTATTTCTGGAGAGGCTATTAAATGATGATGATGATGATAATAATAATAATAATAATAATAATAATAATAATAATAATAGAGGGGCTATTAAATAATAATAATAATTATTACTATTATTATTATTTCTGGAGAGGCTATTAAATGAAAATAATAATAAATAATAATAAAAATAAAATAAAATCGCATGATTAGAACTCACGGTAGGCAGCTAGTAAAGACCAGGTTTCTCTCCAAGGGTGCAGTGAGGGGGAGTGGCCGGGGTAGGCTTAGATGGGAGAGCAACTCAGGGATTGAGACCTGAAGAGAGGTCAGGGTTACCCAGGGGGGGAGCCCCGCATGGGAAGCCCGGGCCTGAGGGAGAGCTGGGCTCTCAAGGTCCCTGAACGACGGCCTCTGTGGCTGGGGTGTAGACGGGGGGCGGGCAGTGGCTGGGAAGGAGGCCACGGAGGTGTGGGTCAGGGCCTGAGCATGCCAGCCCCACGAGGCCGGGCTGAGGACTTCGGATGTTATTCTAAAAGCAATGCACGGCCCTCGAAGGGTTTTCGTTCTGTTTCAGTTTCCTTTGTCCAAACTGGGGTGAAATTCGTGTAACATAAAGTGAACCATTTGAAAGAAAAATTCCTTGGCATTTGGTACATTTGTGGTGTTGGGCATCCACCCATCAGGGCCCTTCCGTCGGTCCTGGTGGCCTCTGAGGTTTGAGACCCACTCGTCGCTGCTGTCGTTGCCCTCGTCGTCCTGATGCCCTGTAAGCAGAAGGCTGACACCGGGCTTCGGAGTGGGATGAGTCTGAACGAGGCGCGGGGTAGCCGGAGGGTCACCTGGAGCATGCTCGTGAGTTTGGGAGGGAGGGACGCTTTCTGGGGATGCATTTGTGACTTCATCTCGAAGGCACGTGTGTGATGTGGACGATTTTACGGGTGGTGTCTATTTTCTGTTCTTCCCTTTCTCGGAGCATTGCGACTCTGCCGGAGTTAAATGGTGACTGAGTGAGGACGGTGGCATCGTCATGAAATATAGTGTGGGTGTAATATAGTAATTTGTTATATAAAAAAACCCAAAACAAACAAACCAACAAACCAAACAAAACAAACCCAAACAACTCCCAGAGATGAACCTGTAAGACAAACCCTCCTGGGGTACTTGCAGTCACCCCGTGCCTATAAAACACCCAGTGTTTTAAAGAGATGTTCGTTCCAGGGAGCTGATTTTCGAAGCCGGACTTGTTGAGTCACAAGATCCCGACAGCGGCAGTAAAAGTCACCAAGAAACAAATCTGGATTTTGCTTTTGGCTTCACTTTTCCCTCTGCCTTTGGCAGGTTTTTCTAATCCAGGGCTCCTCTGTAGCCCGAATCTGCGACACTCGGACGTTCCCGTCCCAGTGGGGCTCGGACCTGTCCAAGAGTCCCCTTCGCCCCAACAATGTACGAAATGCGCTTGGTTAAGTTATCATTTCAGAACTGAGAGGGGTCACAGCGGAAACGTCTGGTTCTCTCGGTGGCCTGTAGCGGTTACCGTGACCACCTGTGCTGTGGAGGAGCAGAGCTTGCCCCGACGAGAAAGTGTGCGACGTCCAGTGGCCCTCGAGGGGGACCCTCCACCCTCCCCGACGCAGGAACGCCTCAGCCCAGCCACCCCTCTGAAGCTCACACGTGGCCTCCGTGGCACCTGCTCCTGGGAGCAGCTGCGTGGGTGGCGCTCTCTGCACCGGCGGCCCTCCCGCGCTTTGGAATGCGAAGTGCTCGGCTTTTGTACGAAGGTGTCTCGTTGTGATTACTATTAATTCCCCTCTCTGGGAGGACACTTAGGCAGCCCCGGCTGTGTTTCTTTTCCAGCACGCGCGGATCCAGGCCTTCAAGGGCTTTCGTGGCTTCATCATGGAATTTTAGAATGAAACATTTTGAGTGCCGGGCTGGTTTCTCTGATTTTATTTTATTTTCCTGGAATGCTTGTTTAGAGAGGAATGGGATGCAAAGTTGTCCACTTTTATGCTAAAGAGAAACAGAACCAGTACACAGCCAGCGTTGTTGAAAGCTTAAGTGTTCTGCGCCGCAAAAATCCATGCCTTTATGCAAGAGCAGACCCGCTGGAATACAAAAAGGAGTGTGAAGTTACTCAGAACTACTCGCGATAATCCTTGTTGGCCTTTTAGTAAGATTCTTCCAGGAGATCCTCTCGGTCTCTGTCTCTGTCTGTCTCCGCCACTCTGTGTGTGCGTGTCTATCTATCTACCCATCTATCCATCTATCCATCTATCCATCCATCTATCATCTATCTATCCATCTATCCATCTATCCATCTATCCATCCATCCATCCATCCATCCATCCATCCATCCATCTATCATCTATCTATCCATCTATCTACCTATCTATCATCTATCTATATCATCTATCTATCTATCTATGGATGTGTGAATATATATATGTATACACACACACACACACACACACACACACATATTCACACATCCATACCATTTACAGATAAAATTCTAAATAAATGGAATTTTGCTTCATGTGCTCTTCTGCAGTCTGCTTTTTCCCCCAACAACATGCGGTGGTCCTTTTTCCATTTCAATCAACAGATAGTATCTTTTTGGTAACCGAATACTTTTAGGGGATGCTTTTCGTTGTAAGTAACACGGATCCCAGAACAAACCAGGCTAAATCGTATTTTGAAAATTCCAGTGGGTGCGGACTTCTAGCACAATCTAACTTGGATTTAGGATACTTTGTAATTTTTTCTTTCCTATTTATTTATTTATTTATTTATCTAATGCTCTTTATAGCAGCAAAATAGCTGTCCCCCCAGGGGCCCATTTGCCATTCAGAGAACTCCTCGTCATCGGCAGACTGAACCCCAGGCTTCCTTGTGCCTGGGCCGTCCTGGGGTCTGTGGTCGGGGAACGCGTCTCCAGTGCATTGGATTGGGGTAGAATCTTACGCTCTTCCCATCTGAACTTGGTGGAGAGTGACCGGGGTCCTGCTAGCACCGGAGAGAGGGGAGCTTCTGGTAGCGCGACACGTCGTTTCCGGTTCTTCCATCTGAACGTCGCTGCTGCTCTGAGTATGCCTGCGTGCGTACAGTCCATGCTGGGGCCGTGGCATCGTTTGGGTAAATTCTGATTAGAGGAACTGCTGGATGAAAGCTTTGCCAGTTTGATGGCCGCAAGCCATCAAAGCCGTAGAACCCCACTTTTGCCAGTCACACCCTCGACACTGACGTCCCTCAATGCCTGTTGGGAGCTTTTTTTTTTTTTAAGCTTCTGAATCTTTAAGTGGAGATTTCAGAACGAAAGCAGAATTTCAGGTGTCACCGTTTCCCTGCGCCAGGCAAATCTGAAGTGACATAACTGGAGGTTAATCAGAGCTGCTGTGGCATACGGTGTTTCGCCAGCACGGCCGGGGGACAAGGATGGAGAGGGACATGTCTGCCGGCCGCAAGCCTGGCGCTTGGTGGTGGCGGCTTGGGGTAGGCTGTGTGCGTGCCCCCGAGCGCCCAGCCCCGTCTTGCCGTTGGCACTTGCTCTGCAGTCACTCCGCTTCTGCTCACCGCCCCGTGCCAGTGTCCCATAAAGGTCAGGCAGGCATAAGTGGACGTGCCGATGGCCATTCGGGCACTCACCCCGCATTTTCATCTCTGGTGCTTCTCACAGTTGAGTTTGCTAGAAAAAGTCAACTTATGGATCAGGGATCCATGGATGGCGAGGCCTTGTGTGGCCGTGGTCGCCGTTTCGAGAAGGTGAGTGGGGAAGGTCATTGGGATGATGTGCTTTTAGGGACCCAGCGGTGATGTTCGCCGGGATATCATGAACGTGACTGGGAAGGGCGTAATTTGAATGGAAACGTAGCAGAAGGTGTCAGACCTAGTGGACGTCGTGAGGACTGTCGCTTAGGCCATCCTCTAACCCATGTGGGAAAACTTAGGGAGACTACGTGGCTTTTCTGCTTTTACAGGAATTTTGAACTCTCTTTTTCGTCCACGTTGATGCTCCTCTCCACAGCTGGAAATTACTAACTGCCGTTTGCTTTATTTTACTTTACTCGTACAGAAGGAGGAATGCAGAGTTCAGGACTGAAACTGAGACAGGCCACTGAAGGGATTCACTGGGAATTGCAAATGGTAACACTGGCCCAAAGTGCAAATGGCCCAGATGAAGTGTGTGACCTAGAAAATGAGGGAATCGGATCAACGGTGACAAAGGGAAGAGGCCAGTCAGTGGAAAACGCCTGCAGGACGAGACTTTCATGGGCATGAGACACACGTGCAAAGGGGCCACGTGGTAGAACTGGAAAAGACGGAGCGATATGGCATGTGGGGTCCGTTCTGCCGCGACGCGTGTGCGAGAGCAGCCTACGCTATCGTCGCATTGCAAATGTTCGTCATGGAGCGTGTTTCCGTGTCCGAATTTTGTCGCAAAGCAGAAAAGGGGACGGGTTTGGCAGGTTGTGAGCTCGGCTGCTCTGTGTGTTTGGGTTCAGCATGCTAGAGGGATGTTGGCTCAGTGAGGCCAAATAATGCCCCGGTCAAGAAGGAAAAAGGGCAACTCATGAGTAAAAGGACAGCTTGGACAGAGCGCAAGTGCGTTCGTTCTTACAAAGGTGATGCTGAGGCGTGCACGGCGGAGTGGAGGAACCTCGGGCTTCAGCTCGCAGGGCAGGTGTTGCGAACAGGGCCAGTTCTGCTGACGGCTCGAATTAGAGTTTTCCATGAGCCCGGGCCAAAACGCCAGGGCTCCGGCTCTTCCCCCTCGCCACCTGCCGCGCGCCGGGCGGGGCTGCAGGGCACGGCCCCTGTGAGCGGGGCTGGGGGCGCCGCTGTGGCCCCTGGCAACCCGTGGGCCCTTCTTTCCACGACGCTCTCATGAAGCCATCACCCCGTGCCGGCGCCAGGGTCCCCTCAGTCACCCCGACCGGGACCGGCTCCACTGCCCAGTTGCTCCGATCATTAAAAACTTCCAATGTGCTGCGTAAACTTTTTCTCTCCTTGGCTGGAGGCCGTCGCTGGCTGTCCCATTTGGCACTCGCCGCGAGCACTACTAGTGAAGTCGTGGGCCGAGGAGTACACCAGCAGCTGAGTGAGGTTTGGCTCCAGCACGTTCCAGGGCAGAGCTCCTGGCCCCAGGGTTGAAACATCCCAGGATCAGCAACAAAAGAGGCTCAGGTGCACCCACGATCGGCCTTCGGTGCCCTCGGGGGCGTCCAAGCCTGGGTGGCGGCGGCCAAGAAGCCGCTGCGGACTGCAGGGGCCTCCCGTGGGTGCTCCTTCGTCGCCCCATCTTAGCGTGACATCTTTCGTACCCCAGGAACGCGAAATTAATGGCGAGTCGGAGTAATTAAGGCAAAGTAAATAATCTCCAAGGTTCTCGTTCCCCGTGAAACTAATTTCATATCTTATCCTGCGTGTGTTAAAAATAGGTCCCCGCTAATTCGAGATGCCCGTGCTCGGGGCTGCTGAAGTGCACTTCAGTGCGACTGCAAGATGCAGAGCGGAGAGTTGCTTTCAATTGGGCGATTATTTTATTTATTTTTTTTGAAAGAGACATTTTGGCACCAGGAGAGCGTGACTCTGGCTGAGCTGACAGTCGGCTACAGCTGTAGCCGGGCAGATGCCAGGCCTACAGGCCTGGGATAGCTTGCAGCTGGGACGGCCTGCGCATCCTTTTGTTTTTTTGTTTGTTTTTTTGCAAGAACTCTCAGTTCCCACCCTTCTGTCCAGTCCTGAGTTAGTTTAACTCCTTCGCAGGGCTTTGACTGGCCACCCTTTGGCCTTGCTCTTGGCCTTGGCCTTCTAAGTCTAGCAACGAGACCTGTTTTGCTCTTATGAGCAAATTTGGAACCTAATTTGGAAGCGATGCGTCACCTGAAGGTAATGAAGACATAATAAATAAGGGGACGGCTGTGGGCTCATAGGCCGCTCGCGCCACAGCTGAGCTGTTGCAGGGACAGGCCCCGCATTGTCCCGGGGCCCGAGAGGGCATGGCTGTGCCATCGTGCTTCCTCAAGCTAACGAAACTGCTTTAGGATTTACCGTTGTTGCAGCAGAGGTCTCGATCAAAGGAGAGACTCCTTTCTCTTTGCGATAAGAGAGTCTTTTGTTGGGAAGAAGAGGCCTTTGAAGAGCGACGCCTGAGATGCAGCCCTCAGTTACCTGCCGCTGAAATGTGAGATCGCTATCTCGCCCGTGCGCGTTTTCAGCCTCCCTCAGGTATCCTCTCCTCTTCCAAGAGCTGCCTGACGCTTTCGTGTGCCGAGGGATGCTGCTTTGCTTTGTGCAGCGTTGGGAGGTGGCAGTGTGGGGGGTGGCAGAGGCAGGCCTCGGGGACACAGTGGGCCCAGTGCTAGACCCCGCAACGATGCGAGCCAGTCTTTCTGCCGGTGGAGGGCCTTGCCTTCAGGTTGTGAGAACACAGCTCCCGCGAAGCCCGAGTCAGCGAGGCCCAGGGGAACAGGTGTGTGTGCACTCACACTCTGCACCTGTGCCGTCTTTCAGGTGCAGGAGAACGAGGCTAATCGATGGAAGAAGCCCGTGGCAGGGGACTGGGATGAATCGCCCAGTTTGAGAGACTTAGTTTTGCTGTTACAATGACATTTTTTTTTGGGACAGTGAGGTATTCCCTTTTGCTAAATGTTGAATTTCTCGGAGGAAAAGGATATTGGAATGGAATCGAGGCTGGGCACGGGGTGTGCATGGGGAGTAACAACGTTTTACCGTACGTGAAAGCGCCACGTTGCCTGGGCCCGTGACGATGCCCTCACCTGCCCGTCTGTATGGCGGTGACCACGTGCGTTTAAACGGCCCCTGGCGCTGCGCAGGGCCTCACGTCACCTTTGGATCAGCGTGAATTCCGGATGAACCAGGTGGGAATGCTTAGCCTTGGGTCAAAGGTGATGGAATCGAAATCCGGTGGCCTCAGTGTGTGACGTCCTCCTGCCTCGATTCATCCTGAATTGCACAAACCGCGGCTGAGTGCTCCCTGATGTCACGGGCCGTTCCGAACGGGCCACGAGGGCGTGAGCCCTGCCGTCACGCAGCGTGTAGGCTGCACGAGGACATGGGTGGGCGCGGGCAGCGATCGCGGTCAGGTAGGTGTCCAGGCTCGTACAACAAGGTGCAGTTCATTCCCACAGGGACAGGTGCCAGTCCTCGAGCTGAGGGCTCAGCCGGGTCCAGAGGGGTTCCCCGGGCAGTGACCGCCCTTCAAGGCCGAGGCAGCGGCACCGAGAAGCCCAGTTTGTCCCAGGAGAGCAGCGTGACGGGCCCTGAGCCTTGGGGTGCGTGCGGAGGCTGAGCATGAGGAGGAGGCTCGGCTTGGAAAGGTCGCGTGGCCTATAAATGACAGAGCTGGGAAGCCAGAGGGCTGGCTGCTTCTGGGGTCCGATGTTTCTTCTCAGTCCTTTGTTGCATATTTAGGATTATTCTTCATTTTTTCCCCGAATACATCATTAGCACCCTCTGTACGAGGCAAGCTGAGGAGTGTGACAAGGGGGGTTTCATGGGACACGGTTGTCTCACGGAGCCGCAGGTGTAGCTCGTGGGCGGTCGGTGTGTGAATCTGTGTTCGTCCCTGTGTGTCGGCTAAGGTGACCTGACTGCGGGCTGAGGACCGACGTCCTCGGGTAAGTGTTCCGACAGGTGAAGAAGCCAATGCCATTTTACCCGCCGCAGCCGGGTACCCTTTCCCTGCGTGACCCCTGCCTGGGGGTCTCCCAGGCTGTGTACACCTGGCACCTGGAGGTCTCACAGCTTCCGTAACGGTTCCGAAGGGGATGCCGTTTGGTTAAAGCCGTTTCTCTCGTCGAAATGACTTTCGTTCACAGCGGCGCGTGAGGGCCATCGGAAACGGCTCGGAGGCGGCGGCGGCCTGGAGGTGAGGCTGGCGACGCTCGGGCTTCCAAAGCCCCGGGTGCGTTCCCTCGCCCGCGCCGTGTGGGGTGTAAAGAACAAACCTTTTCGGTTTTTCTTTTTCTCCAAGAGCCACGATGTTATCTTAGTAATTGAAAGTGGTGATCTCAAGCCGCTCGCCCACTCGATTGATGCGATCCCGTCCGCGTCAGCCCTTATCGGCCCTCGCACTTCCCCGCATCGGTGTTGCTGTCTGCGCAGCCCCTGCTAGCGAGAAGATGGAGTGTTAAGTCTCCTCTCCGTGCGAAGTAAAGTGCTGCTGCCGTAATTACCCCGGCTCCGCTGGCCTTGTTACAAGGGGGCTCATCTCTCAGCCGCGGTCACCGGGTGCTCCGCTGGGGAGCGCGAGGCCTTCTGTTCCAGCCGCGCGTGTGTGTGTCACAGACACTTTAGGGTCTTTCTCTCTCCATCCTTTTCATTGCTTTTATCTTTAAAAATGGTTTTGTAGGTATTTCAGGGGGAGGGAAAGGTAGGTTCGGGGGCGTTTTTTTTTCCTGCTGCGCTTGGGTGACACCCGAGAGGCACCGCGTCCCTTTGCTTGAGTTTCCCTGACCTCCTTTGGCGGACTTAGCACAAACTCTGTTTGAACGGCAGTTGGCGGGTTTTAATAGGTGTTCCATGGTGGCGGTGAGAGAGGTGAACATCACAGGGAGCTGTCTGTGAGGAGCCGAGGAATCTCCTTTGGAATCGTTCAGGAGCAGGACGCGTTCTCACGTGCTTCGGATGCAAGTTCTGGCCGAGTCTGATCGACCTGCGATAGCACACGCACGTCCGTGCCCAGACTGTGCTCACGTTTTCTTTTCAGGAGGCCGGGCCCCCCGTCTCGCGTCACTGATCTGCAGAAGCCTTTTGCGTATTCTGGGCGAGCAGCGTTTCCAGTAATGTCTTCCTTAAATCGGAATTGCTCATCGTTTCCTCAAGGAAGTCGTCAGTCGAGCCGTGGGAAGATGAAAGGACCTTACGTCCTATGGAAGTGGGGGTATCGGGTCCCTCTAAGACTGTCCCGGGGCGGTCCTCAGGCGGTGTGTGTTCCTGGTATTTGGGGAAATGAATGAGGCCTGAGGGTCGCACGGGGGATGGGGTTGGGGGAGGGAAGACACTGGCTGGGGCAGCTGGTTGGTTTTCAGACGTCTGTGCTCGACATGGCCCCACTTCACGATGTCGGTTGCAGGGTGAAAGGCCACACTTTTCCACTGTACAAGTCCCTTAAAGATTTTAAGCCAGATTTCCCTTGGGGGCAAAGTAAGCGGCTCGGACCAGTGACTCTCTAAGGTGCTCAGCTGCTCTGAAATGACAGATTCTGTTAAACCTGAAGAACATTCAGTGCTTTCACGTACCAGCGAGAAAGAAAGCACTTTACGAGCGGCAGTTCAGCGATAGGATCCGCCTTTTTTAGGTCGTCTAGTCTGTCGGTCAGTTCTGTTAGTAGGGATAATTGGGAAATGATTGAATCATCTGGATACCGTGTTAATTACATTAAAAGAAATAGAAATATTCCATAAAGAGGCCTCTTCACAGGGTTTGTATAACGTGACACTTTTCACCCTTAAAATAGTTCCTATTCCAGGTGGAATAAGTATGATTTTGTATTGCACGTAGCAAGGGTGAAGGTTTTGCCCAATTCCCACAGCGGGGTACCAACGCTGCCTTTCGACGGTGAGGTTCCCAGTGAGCACTCCTCCCAGATCATCACCCCCTGTCCTCTGGGAAGGGGGAGCCCGGCTTTCCCTGTCGGGGCGGGAGAGCCAGGCTGAGCTGCTGCTTCACTCCATACATTGGGTTTTGTTTCAAACCGCCTCTTCCACTTAAGAGAGATTTAGGAACAGTCATAGGGAGCTAACGTCAGATTTATCCCACGGTTAACTAAACGGGTGATGAGGTCCATAAGGAAGAAAGTCACATGTGGTCGTTAAGAGGAAGCTAATTCACCCCAGTTATCTCAGAAGCCGGAGACTGGGTTGTCCTGTAGGCTCAGTGAGAGGCCGCACGCACGCCTCCCCCTGCTCAGCGGTGGGATGTTGACATGAAGATGGGCAAAGGGGAGCGTGGAGGGAGGGGTGCCCCAAAGTGATGGGAACAGCCCCACCTGCAGCGTGCGTTCGTCCTGGAGATCCAGACGGACAGGAGGGACCGAGGAGGTGGCGCAGTTTACATCTCCCCTGAGCTGCTTAAATATACGAGTTTGTCACTTACCTGAGATGTCGCCAGGTGAATTCTTCAGACTTTGGCCCACCCCAGCTATCCCCAGGGACATGTCTCAGCAGTGATGTCCGTCTCGGATACGCCCAGGCCCGGTAAACACGACTCTCCTGCTTGCACCAGGACATGTAACCTGTGGTGCAGGGGCACAGTAGAGGAGGAGGCCGCGCGTTCCTTAGGTGTGCTGGAGGTGGTAGCATGGCCGAGGGACGGGCAGGGACACACGCTTTCACTGGGTCGTCTTTGTTTCTCTTCCTGCTCTGCGGCCCACCCCTGGGAACCCTGCGTGCTGTTCCCTCCTGTAAACGTCTGTGGGGTTGCAGGATCCAAGGCTGGAAAGGGACACATGTTTGGCTCCAAGCAGTGGGAACAGGGTGGACACACGTTTTAGGGCAAGAATCCCGGGTGATTCAGCGGACACGAATGAGGAGTGTCTGGCAGGAAGGGAAGTAGGGGTGGGTCCCCGAGAGTGAGAGTCCTCTGGAGACAGCCCCGTCTGATGGCGGGAGAGTGAGCCCGACCTCCGACCTCTGACCTCTGGGGAGAGTGATGGGGCGTTGTCAGTTGCAGCACGCTGGTGGAAAGTCACTTCTGCGGAAGCGAATGTAGTTTCACATCCTGTCACAGAGAGGTGTGGTTTTCCTTTTTCCCTATGGAAAATGCTCGAGTTACTGCTCTATCCGAAGTACCTGCAAGGTCTGAGGCCAGGGGAGTCCGTCTGAGGATGGGGGAAGACGAGTGTGTTCCTGTGAGTGTCAGGCATCATCTGTCAATATAGGGGGGTTTCCTTCAGACCCCGAACATCTACTAAGTTTCTTTTAACGGATTGTAGCTCTGAGGAACTTGATTTTCCTTACCTCAATTTCTGTTTAGCCAAGAAGAAAATGAGGCCTCTCGCGGGCATTTCTGCTCTGGAATTGCTATTTCCTGGAAATGAAATGAGGCCAGGAGGCAGGACGGCCTTCAGGCCCCTCTCCCTGACTCCGGGCAGTCCACTTAGAGTTTGGGTCGTCGCAGCTTCGCTCTCAAAGGATTAATAATGACACTTGCCTATTTCTGTATCTCAGGAGTTTTGGAAAAATAAATGAGATAATAGTACTAGCATTTGAGCCCTTTATGGGGAGAAATACTGTATAATCATAATCAACATGTGCTCACTGCCGGGTGGTGGTTTCTTTGCTTTTTCTCCTTTGACACTGGGATGTTTGTGGTCCTGGAAATAGAGTCACGTAGGCACAGTTCCCCTGAGCCCCC
Source organism: Cynopterus sphinx (assembly GCA_030015415.1). NCBI lineage: Eukaryota > Metazoa > Chordata > Mammalia > Chiroptera > Pteropodidae > Cynopterus > Cynopterus sphinx. Next base: position 3,118,975 of record CM057381.1, read on the forward strand.
CGAAAAGGTTTCCCACAAAGCCTGTGCATTTGGACTTCGTTTTAGGCCGAGGGTCTTTTTACTTTAAGTTTATGCATGATGCCTGTTGCTGGCGTTTTCCCTTGGAAATTTTCCTTTTCGATGTAGCTTCACAAAATACAAGGAGGAGAACAGTGTCGCTGAAGAGAGCGGCATAGGAGGCAGGAGGGATGGCAGAGGCAGGCGGGGTGGACAAGCACCCGTGGCATCAGCTGACCCTAAAGGAAGCAGAGTCCATCCGTGCTCTCGGGGCGTGTAGTGCAGGAAACACGCAGATGGCATCCCCGGGCGTCCCCGGTTCCAGGGCGTGGGTGGTGGGGCCCTGACAGACTGCAGGCGGTGGCCCCAAGACGTGTTGTCTTCCCCACACCGCAGGGGACTTTGAAGTGGGTTCCTTGTCCTGGCATATTCGTGATGATCACCAGGCGCCCTGAAAAGGAGTAAATCACGATCATTTGTCTGCTTTAGTGAGGCAGGACTGTGCCCAGCTCGTTGCGTTTTAGAAATTTTAAATAAAACTTGAGCACAAAGTGATCCTTTCTAGCTTTCTAGAAAGTCTCCAAGCAGGCCAGAATCCCCTTGCGTGGTGGCAGATGACTGACGTGTTTATTTTCATTATGTAAATGGGAAAAAAATCGAGCTGCCTTTCACAGAGTAGCGCCCTGCGGAGGAGATTCCTGCTGCCGGCGAGAACCTTTCAGACTTTCCGACGCGTGGATGCTTCTGCCTCCGGTGCAGTTTCCCCCTCTGCCGTCCCCGTCATTGTACACTTTCTGACAAGGCGGGAGCCGTAGTATCCTCCCGAGAGGGTGGAAGTCTAAGGAGGCAGGGACCTGTAGCGCCTAAGCCAGCGCCTGGCACACAGCCCCTGTCTGTCGAATGGATGGACGGTGACGGTGGTGCGCTCGCTCGTCCGTGCCTTGGTGGATTCGGACGCCACGCAAGACGTGAATGCCCCGAGGGCTGGTTGCCTGCATCTTCCTCCTGAGCAGACATCACTCCCTGTCATTCCAAGGCGGTGTCAGACGCCGCCCCCGCAGAACCCAGTAATCCGTGTTCTAGCCGTGCTTGTCCCGTGGTTCTGATGTGCGGCTCGGATTGTGAACCTCCCACGGGGGGTGTCACAGTTACATTCTGCTCTGACAGACAGTGGCTTCTCCACCACCAAAAGTTAAAAAACCATGGAAACATTGCCCATCAGGCGTTACAGAGACTAACTCGGCGTAGTGTGAGGGTTGGAGAAAGTCAAGAGGGGTGAGTTCAGCACGCGGACAGTGGGAACGGCTGCTTCCCCTGCCCTCATGCCCGCCCCCCCCCAGAATCTGGCCGGACTTTAAACAAACAAAGCATCATGCGACTGTTTATGATCTGTTGCTGTCTGTATTTATCTGTTACTGCTAATACACTGATAACGAGACTCGTTGACCACTAGTCGTCCTCTAAGAGCATTCTAGATACCATTTTATTTAATCATCTAATTCAGGCCCTATGGGAGAGCCACTGCCTATTCCCATGTACAGATTAGCCAACCAGGGCTTGGAAATCGGGTCAGTGACTTGCCCCACACCATTCCGGTCGGGAGTTTTAGCTTAAACTGTTTGTGTTGAGATACTTGGGTCTTTACATGCTGTTTTAAGACGCACCTTAGAGAGAGATCCCTTGTCCCTTGTACTGAGTTTCTTCAAAGGAACACAGCTTCCCAGGCCGCAGGGCAGCGTCACAGGCCGGGGACCGGCCGTGGCACAGTCACAGAGAGAACGCGAGCCGCCGGGGGACCCTCTGCGTCGCCCTGTCTGGTACCCGTGTCCACCTCCTCCTGCCTGCGACCCCAGCAACCGCGTTGTTTTCTAGATCCCGTGATCCTGTCCCTTCACGAGGGTCACGGAGACACAGCACGCGGCCTTTGGGGATTGGCTGTTCTCACAGCACGTGGTTCCCTGGAGACTCACCTGAGTGCCCGCTGCTGCCGATGGTTTGCTCCGCTTTGAGGCTGCGGAGCAGTCCGGCGTCCTCGTCATTTTTCCGTGACAGGGCTTCTGGGTGGTGTCCAGGTTTGGACGGCTGTGAATAGGGTTTCCGTGGACGTGCGTGTGTAGGCCTCTGTCTGAACACATCCCGGGCTTTTATTTCTCTGGGATGAGTGCCCGAGAGTGCCATCGGTTGCTCGTTCCCTATTCGTTTGTATAGGAAACGGCCCAGCTGTTTTCTGTAGCGGCTGTGCCCTTTTAGGTTTCCCCCAGCAACGTGTGAGTCGTCTGGTCTCTCCACCTCCTCAGCAGCCCTGGTGGTGGTGTCGTTTTTTAGCCACCCCGATGGGTCTATAGCGATGCCCCATTGTGGTGTTAATTTGCATTTTCCTAGTTCTTCCGTGAAATGTCACGCGTCTGTGTTCACGTGGCAGCGTGGCTCGGGGCTGGCCGGCCACAAGTCCGCTGGTGGGCTGACGGGCGGCTGGAGTAATGAGGATGACAGAGCCTCATGGCCTCTGGGCTCCCATCATCCAGCAGGCCAGCGTGGTGACCGGGCAAGTGCTGGGAGGGGAGGAGCTCACGGGGCCTTCGGAGACCTCATCTCAGAACCGGGACAGCTTCGCCCCCCGTGCTCCGTTACTCAAGCAGGACTCCAGGCCAGCCCGGGTTCCAGGAGTGGGGACAGACCCTGTGTACCTCTCGATGGGGGAAGCCACGCAGTCAGGTGTCAAAGGGGTTGGACGCAGACAGGGACAGAGACTCGGAGGCCGTTTTGCAATTATCGTAGCACATCGGGATCTTGTACCTTCCACCCATTTTTCCCGTTTATGACACGCATCTTGGAGACTGTGAGCCCGAGTGGAACTGGATCTGACCGGGAGTTGGAAAATCACTTGCGTGTGTGTTTGCGCGTGCTAAGCAATTGGATGCGCGATGCCTAGAGCCCTAAGATTGTCTATCCAGCTTATTTATGAGCATTTACGTTTAGCACAGGCAGGACTGGCTTGTGCCGAAATCGCAGTGGAACAGTCATAATTAGAGAAAGACAATGGTATTTCCACCTTTTCTTTGTCGCGTGTTGTTACATAGGCTGGTTTCTACCTACCCCGTTGCAACTCAGCCACTCCGGGGGCAGCCCTGAGAGTCCCTCCGCGGGTCCTCACTAAGTGCCAGGCTCTGGGGTGGAGAAAAAGGAAGGAGTAAGAGTCCTGCTGAGGACTCCTGGTCCGGTAAGCAGCAGGATGTAGGTAGAAGGGTACGTGGGTGCTGTGTCTCCCACCTCACGCTCATCTTTTACTCTCGACCTCCGACACTGTCTTTCCTTCTCCAGCCTGAGTGTGCTTAGAGGTCTGGGTGTAAACGGGGTGTCGGCAAATGGGGGGTCTCATGCAGCCCAGCTCAGTGACAGCGCCCTGGATATGGCTTTCTAATAGTAAGGCATTTCTCCATTTGCTGGTTAAATCATTTTAATGCCCAACCACGGGCTGGCTGGAGGGAGCGTGAGTCTCACACCACAATTATTTTATGGCGTCGGTTGAAGCTGTAAAGTTTCATTGACTTCTTTTGCTAAAAGTCGCACCAAAAAGTAATCCGCGTGCCAACTTAGAAGACAGTTATGGATGACTTTATAATTTCATTTTTGTAAAAAATGCCACACGGAGGAGAAAAGTCTGGGAGAATATATACCAGATGGTTAGAAATGCCAACCTCTGGCTGGTGAGTTTAATGATTAAAAAAAAAAAAATTGGCTTAATTGTATTTCCTAATTTTATACTGTAAAAATGTATTGCGGTTGTGGAAAAAAAAGTTAAGTTTACATGAAAGAAAGTTAGAGCCCACAGGTAATGATTTAAAACCAGAGGGAGGGCATGGGTATGACAGGCTTGAGCGCTTCGCGGGTATTCCAGGCCCTGATGAAAGCAGTGGCAGAGGCCTCCGGAGGGACTGTTGTGTCAACAGAGAGAGATAAGAAGCAGGTGAAGGAATTTTGACTAGATCTCCTTCTTTGAGGTGAATTCTGTATGCTTTTCCCTGGCGTCTCTTTCTCTCTCTGCCCTTCGTACAGCGTGTCATTCACGCGCAGAGATGATGATTCTGACAGTGAGGGTCATCTGGAGACGTGGATGTAGCCGAAAATACGCGTATTCAACCCCAAACCCTTTCAGTTAGGGACTCGAAGTCTTCCATGCGGTGTGGAATAGGGAGGTGGGTTGTAGCAGTGGTGCCCCTTCTCCAGGGGCGAGCAGAGAGGGTGCTGTGCAGGGCGGGGGACGTGCGGCCTCCTGCTTTCGGTCGCGGAGAGCCACTGCGTTGTGAGGCCGGCATCCTGGTTCGGGGGTAGGGTCACCAAGAACATAGCAGACCGAGTTAGACGAGCAGTCAACATGAATTCGCTTGTCGGATTGAGAGTCTGCAGCCCAAGACTCGTCATTCAAAATGCAAGCAGCAGGTACAGAGGAAAAATGCTCCAGGTGAAGGCCCGGCTCTGAAAGGTGAGGGTCAGCTTTCTGTTGGGAAAACCCAGGATGAGGAAAAGAAGGGGGAGCCAAGGCCGAGAGAAGGGCCAGGATGGCTGTAGCCAATGCCCTGGGATCCTCTCCTGTGCTGAGCGTTACACTCTTTCATGTCTCAGAGACTGTTTGAGGAAGGGCCATTTGCATCCAGTCTTGGACTTTCCCCCAGGCCACCTGGTGATGTCTTAAAGACTCACTCAAGCCATCTTAGGCCAAAGACGTGTAGACACAGATGCTGAGGCTCTAGCTCACTTCTCCTCCCTCCCCCAGCCGTCCGTCCGCACAGCACACCTTTCCTGTAGGTAGCTCTGACCAGCTCCCTTGGTCTCCTGGGCATCGCGATGTTAATTCTGAATTCCAGTGTCCCTTGGCAAGGTTCCAGGATAGAATTTCGGTGTCTAAAAATCGAAGATATTTCCGTATACTAGCAGCGGACAATCTGGAGTTGAAATAAAAACGCCATTTACAGGAGCACAAAGCATGGGAAATACTTGGAGGTAAAAGATGTGCACACTGAAAAACCGTACGCTGTTGCCGAGAAAAAGACCTAAATTGGTGGCGAGCTGTGACTCGTACACGGTCAGAAGTCTCAGGATTGTTACGATGTCGGTTTTACCCAAATATATAGATTTAACGCAATCCCAATCAATCAAAATGCCAGCAGTGTTTGAAATTTAGAAAATGAATTCTACAGAGTCACATAGACACGCAAAGGACCTAGAACAGCCAGAACAGCTTTGAAGAAGAACAAAGTCGAAGGACTGAAACCACTTGATTTCTAGATTTATTAAGCTTGGTAATCGAGAGTATGGTGAGGGTCACAACAGTCCAATGGATGACTGGAAAACAGAAATAGATGTCTACCTAAAGATACAACTGATGTTAGACAGAAGTACAAAGGCAAATGAGTGGAGAAAGGACTGTTTCTTCAACAGATGACTCTGGGAAAATTGGGTATCCATAGGTAAAAAAAAAATGCATCTTATCTTACAGATACAAAAAAAAGAACAGAAAGGAGATCACAGACGCATATGTAAAACCTAACGCTGTAAATCTTGTAGAGGGAAACAGGAGAAACATCTTTACGTTATTGTGTTGTGCAAGGATTTAGATAAACTCAAAGCACAGAGCATAAAAGAACAAACTGATAAACCAGACTTCATCAAAATCAAAAATTTCTGCTCCTCGAAAGACACTCGTAAGAACATGTACACGAGAAGCCACAGATGGGGAGGGAACATTTGCACGTTTACCTGATAAAGGACTCGCCTTCAGAATACATGAATTACTCTCGAAACTTAATAACAAAACATGGGCAAGTGATTTGAACAGATATTTTTCCCGAAGGAGAAACGTGGGTGGCAAGCAAACACGTGGAAAGCTGCTCAAACGCATTGATCGTTAGGGAAAGGCACATTCGCATCCCAGTGAGGTGGCTAACACACCAGCCGTTAGAATGGCTGTCAGTAAGGCGACGATCGGGTCAGTGGCGACGCTGTGGAGGAACCGCAGCTTTCGTCCGCTGCTGGTGGGCACGGGAAACGGCCTGGCTGCCTCGGAAGGCCGTTGGTCCGTTTCTTAAAAAATCAGACATGCGCCTACCACACGGTCCGTCCGTTCCCACTTCCAGATACTCACCCAAGAGGAAGGAAAACGTGTGTCTCTGCGAAGCCGTGTGTAGGCCTGTTCGTAGCAGCGTGCTTGGTGCGAGCCCCAAACTTGAAGAAGCAGCTCGAATGCCCGACAGGTAGAGAGAGGGCCCGGCGTAGCCATAACTGTGCTGAAGCCACAGGAATAAAGTATAATGAACCCTGGATGCATGCGGCTGCGTGGGTGAATCTCCGTGTGACTGTGCTGAGGGAAAGGAGCAGAGCAAAAGCACAAGTTCATACAGGACGATTCCATGTACTTAAAACGATGGAAAATGCCAACGAATCGATCTGAAAACAAACAATCAGGGGTCGTCTAGAGGTGGGAGAGGCTGAGAGGGAGAGAACCAGCCTGATCAAAAACACTGGGACGCGGTGGATGCGTTCGTTACCTGGATCGCCACGATGCTCTCGTGGGTACGGTCGTATGTCAAAACTTAGGAGATCGTATACCTTAAAAGGTGCGGGGGTTTGAATTTGAATCATTTCTCTGTAAAGCTATTAAAAACAGCACCGTGAGCTTCTGTGATGATGGGCAGGATGGCAGGACTGGTCCGGGCGTTTGGGGGCGCAGAGAAAGGAGTGGCCAGGCTTCCTCGAGGGGAGACCTGGGTAGACTTTGAGGGGCAGGGGTCTCCGCTGAGCTGGGAAAGATGAACAAGCCTTTGTCGGAACGGCTACGAAGACAAAACATTCCAGGGAAAAGGTAATGTCAGTGAGGGCTGAGGGACACCAAGGAGCACGACGACAAGGCGGATTCGTGGGGAGGTTTAGCATCCTGACAGCTGTGGGGTGAGTGAATCCAAGGAAGCAGGGAGGGGCCAGGCCTGGAGGTCTCGTTTGTCGTTCTGGGGTGTTAGGGTTTTAGCTTACAGTGACAGGCCATGTTCGTGTTGAGGAAGGTTATTCTCACCGTAGAGTGAGTGCTTAGCTACGGTAATTACGAATATGTAGGATTTCAGTTGAATAAAAAGTATTTCCGTTGATGAAGGTTCCGCGGGAGCACTTCCTGTGAGAGAGTCCGAAAGAATTTGACCACACGGAAAATCCGGCGCCCAGTGCCAACCGTGCAGGCGCAGAGACGCCGACGTGCGTGTCGGGAGCCTCTCCCGTCTCCCCTGACGCCCCACCTGTCAACGTAGAGGGCGCATCGTGGACCTGGTTCCAAGGCTCTTGGCACAAATGGTCCTAGGGCAGGGATCTTGCCCTAATGTGTGCCATCAGAGTGCTTTGCCGGGGCATTTGGGGGGTGTCCCTGTGTGTCCAGCTCTGGGGGGCCAGGCACTAAAGACCACGCCTAGCTCCCCTGGGACGCTTCGAAAGCCAGCGCTGCCGGGGCAGGCGACAATCCGTCCCCCTCGACACCATCAGGGATGCTGGGAATGGTAATACCAGCGCGAATAGGCCGCGAGGCCGAGGGCCCTCTCATCGCATCTGCTCTGATTCCGCTGCAGATATCCCCAGTCCCCTGACCGCCTTTGGCCCCTAAACCCAGGGCATGCCGGGTTTGTTTACCTGCTGGGAACACCTGCTGGGTGTGCCTTCCTCCCGGGAATGGGCCTTCAGTCATCTGTGATGGAAAACTAAGCCTCCAGGGATACCTCTGTGTGCATCTGGGGAAAACCGAAGGATTTCGCCTCCGACTCATTAACGAGTGGAGTCATCTTCGAATTGTCCTTTTAAAAACCGGGTCCGGCATTTGCATCTTTGTTGGGCAATGAAGATGGTGATGCCCATTCATTTCACAGGACGTTAGGATTATTGGGGTTTGTGTTATTGGATTTTAATCGTCATTATTTTATATGCCGGGACGGTTGGTATTAGATTCGGCAGAGAACCCTGGATTCTTTCAGCTCCTACGTACAAAACAGTGAAGTGGAATGATGGTGAGAATAATTTCATTTGCCTCCTCATTTTCCGTGATGACTAATTGTTATTAAGTGCTCAGCTACCTTGCAAGACGGGGAGATGTGAATGTTTTATTATTATTATTATTATTATTATTATTATTATTATTATTATTATTATTATTACCGTCATCACTGTTACCCTTAGTTCAGAAAATAACACCAGGCACATTCTCAGAGATCCGTGCTTTGTGCTGGTTTTAAGTGAAGTCAGACCCTACTAATTGCCAGGTGCGGAGCAGGGCCGCTCCCCTGTGGGGATCCGGTGTCTCTGCTCCCTGCTCTTGTCTCCGAGCCAGCATTTCCATGGCTCCTTTCCCCACGGCGGACTCCACTGGGCCCCCGAGGCCCCTTTCCGCGCCTCTTTAGAGATACCAAAGCAAAGGTATGTTTTTCTTTGCACGGAACAGGTCTGTTGTCAAAAAAAAAAAAAAAAAAAGAAAAGGGAGAAGCATTTCAAGCTTTAGAAAATTTCCACTGTGTAGGCTTTTCCTTGGTCCCAAGCCACAGTGAGCGGGGCCTTTCTGACCCCTCCTAGGACGTAAGGGCAGCCCGGTTTGCTCCCTGCCCCGCTCTTATTAACTCAAAACATATTCACGTAAATCGTTTCCTTTACATGGGACTGACTCCCCTTTGTTTGTAATAAATCTTTGCCAAAAGTCACAGGAGAGGAGGAAGAAGGAGTTCTGCGCAACCTGATGAGGAGCCATTATAATGATCGGTGATGATGATGATGATGATGATGATGATAGCTGATCAGTTTACGTTGTGCTGGGCGCTTTTTACTGCGCTTCGCAGATGGCTGCTCGTTGGACCCTTACAACCATCCTATGAGGTAGATACTGTCGTTTTCCCCATTTTACAGATCTGGAAACTGAATCTCAGAGAAACTAAGTGACTTGCTTGGTGTTCCGTGACCCGTGAGGGGTGGAAGAGAGTTCAGACCCAGGCAGTCTGGGGTCGAGTCTGAGGCAACGTACCATGCTGTCTCTTAATTACGTCATCTTGTGAGAAAATCGTCTTAAAGGCTCAGTGTATGGGACGACTTAGGTGGCATCAGGACTTAAAATCAAGCGGTGATGTGGCTGCGATTTATTTGGGTCTTACAATGCCAGGGACTGTCCTCAGGACGTCGCATGCATTATTCAGACTTTTGCATGTGTTTTAATCCTCGTAACATTGCTCCGAGGCAGGAAGATTCATTCACATCTGGTGGAGGAGAAAAATGAGGCTCAGAGAGGTTGACTGGCTTGCTCAAGGCCAGATAGTAAACTGGAGACAGGGTTCAAAGCCAGGTTCTTGACTCGAATGCTTGTGCTTTTCACCCTAAGCTCAAGGGTAATGAAAACGACTCACACCGGACAGACACATGCATGGGCAGCTCTGCTGTGGAGTCGTGCCACTGACTTTGAACTTTTTGGTTAATACAAACAAGGCACACACTCGGGTGGTTGTAGACTCTCAGATGGCTTTAGCTTCACATTTAGCGTTGTTTTAAGCAGTGGGGCCGGTGCCTGGATGATGCGTGGAATTATTGGGCCGTAGAGGGTAGAGCTGGGGTCCCCAACCCCCCTGGGCCGCGGACCAGTACCGGTTCCTGGCCTGTTAGGAACCGGACCACACAGCAGGAGGTGAGCGGCGGACGAGTGAAGCTCCATCTGTGTTCGCATCCGCTCCCCAGCGCTTCCATCGCGGCCTCAGCTCCGCCTCAGGTCATCTCGTTAGATTCTCATAGGAGCCCCCGTCCCTGGTGCCACGGAGTTGGGGGGCCACTGGTCTAGAGCGAGGGTTCCTCACCTTTTCCATGTCACGCACACCTTCAGTTGCCCTCCGTCTCGAGTCAAGGATGTGCTTGCCTGCAGCAGAACGTGCAGAATGGCAGGGAACCCGTCACATTCAGGGAGTCACCAGACTGGTGAAGCTCACCTGTTTGGTGGTGACCATGTGTGCATCGTATTCTGTCGGGCATCGGTAGGATGAGCACTGTGATCCCCAGCTGGTTACCAGGCGATGTTTGGAGCAGTCAGCCTTTACGGGAGACGTGAAGATATCTGTGATTTCTGCTGGTGACAAAACTGCACAAGGACGGCGGGTGTTACCATGATTTGTCGTCTGGATTCATCCTCGAAGCAAAGGCTACGTTTCAGTTGGCTCTTGCTGAAAGGGTAGATCTGGCTTTTTTCCATCTGTGTTTACCTCCGTGAACCCCATCCAGGGCCCCCTTCGGCATCCCAGGGCCTGGGCTCACAAACTAGTGTGGATGACGTCGATTAACCTTATGCTCTTCGGGTAAAGGTGCCCGTGTGACACGTTGTTCTCATCTAGGTCCTCAAGCCTTTGTGCGTCGACATTGCCAAACCATCTGGGATCCCCTGTCCTGCCCCCACGTGGAGGGTGGCACCAGAAGGTTCTCCCTGGGCCCGAGGAAGGCTCAGAGAAACTCTTGTCTCGTGTGACCGTGTCGTGTCGGTTGGTTATTGTCCTGCTCGTGATGGATGCAGACACAGGCCCTCGCCATCTTAGACTTTATAGGTGGCAACAGCAGACGTCCACTTCAAGGTCGAGGATGAGATGACAGTGTGGCTGGGAAACTGGCTCCTGAGGACCGGGACGGTAATGGGAGCAGCAAAGGGGAGACTTCGAGGTTCAAAGGAAGTCACCTGACTTTGGGATGTGGTCGGTTCCCCCAGATGCCACCCTCCTGCACCTTCTCGTGCACAGTAGTGGCAGTGTCACCCGCTCCCCGCGGGTTACAGTGACGTGAGGCACCGCACTGGTCCCTGTGTTCATTCAGAAATGCGTATTGTCTGCTGTGTCCCAGAGTTGTCATTCGTCTGTCACTAAACCTCGCAGCTCTTTGACATTATTCCCATTTTTTCAGACGAGGAACCCACAGCATGCAGGGGCTCGACCTGCTTGCGAGCAGTGGAGCCAGTCATCTTGCTTTTCCCCCCGAGGGGCCACCTACCCCCGAGGCTGCCCCAGCTTGCTGCCCTGGGCCCGGTTCTCAGTAACCGAGCAGGTGAGCTGCCCAGTTCCTGGGAACACCTGAGCCCTGGTGACACCGACTAACAGGACACATAGGCACGGAGGTTTTCACTTGAAATTTGCTGAACCTGTTAAGGGCAGACAAACTGCGTTTTGAAGTTCAGGTTGCTGTTGGGGAGCACGAACGCGGAATGCAGGTTAATGGGTCTGGAGCCAGCCTGCTCGGCGCTTGACTGGCCTTCGGTCAACCGGCGGCACCTTCCGAGTCGCCCATAAATTCTGCTTGGTCCCCTCCCGTTTTCCTTCGGTGCCGTTTTAGCGTTTTAGTCGCTGCGACCCATTCATTCCCAGCCTCGCTTTTCCATGATGGTGCACCTACTCCCTCTCACCTTTCAGAAGATCCCCATCACTTCGTGTCACAACTCGCCGGGTGAACAGTGATCCCTTGGGCCCTGAGAGGTCCTCCTTCTGCCTGTTCGATCAGATGGCTTCGCCCTCCTGCCACCCCTCAGCTCAGGGTGGCGGTTTCACTTATGCCCAGGTTAGGGCTTGGGCACCCTCTCATTTTTATCCTTAGTTACACCGCCCTGCCCGGTCCCCCGCCTCCCTCCGCCTTTCAAAGCTCCTGTTAGATGTTGCTCCTCGTCGACTCCCAAGATAAACTTCTGAAAAGTTTGCTTCTGTGCACCAGTGGTCTTTAAAATGTTTGGGTCAGTTTTTCCTCTTTAAAAAGTTTTCCAGCGACGCGTGTCACACACAAGGTTATACAAAATTCGGACGTTGCTGCAGTGCATTCATGCAGACGTTGAAAACGCTCAGTCCCATAATTTCCCCTCCATTTGGCATCCGTTAGTCCACACACTTTCTTTCCTGTGTACAGACCAACAGGTGTTGTTATAGCTATTCCCACGTAAACATGATTCTATCACGCGTGCATTTCTGCACCTTGCCTCTTTAGAGTTTTACCTGGTCATGTTGCACAGACATATCTCCATGTCAGTACAGGTAGTTATACCTACATTGTTAAGGTGGGATGAGAGGCCACTGCATGTCTATGTGAGAATTTCTTGAATCTTTTCCATGGCTATTTACTTGAGCTTCCCATTTTTTCAAGCATCACAGCGTTGCGACGAATTTGGCATGTACTGTGCGTGCACGCACATGTGTAGCTTCAATGAGACTAAGTGGAGTTTTCAGAGAACACGTAGGTTCATCCTCTGGTCTCGTTTTCTGTATTCCCTTCCACACGTAGGCCTTTTACGTCCACGATTCGAGTCGTCGTGTATTTATCGTTTCTATCTTGCTTTTGTCGTGTAGCCTCCTTTTAGGAGCACCTTCGCGCGAGGATGCACTGTCTCGGTGGTCCTCGTGGACTTGTCCGTTTCCGTTCTGCGGACTCTCCTGCGGGTGATGTTCCGGTCTGTCTGCACCCTTCTGCGTTCTGTGACCCGACTCATGATACGTCGCCGGTTCAGCTCTTCCGTGGCAGTTACCGCTCTCTTACAGGTCCTCTGGTAAGAGCGCCTTCTCCCTCCACTCTCGAGAAACCTTCTCACCGATGCTGTGACATCTCGCCACCTCCTCCTTGGGGCCGAAGGCCCGGCGCACTCTTGCCGCTTAATGAATCCAGGATCGCCGTCTGTGAGTGACTGAGGGCCTTCTCGGTCACCTCCCTCCGCAGTGCGTGGCCTCTACAGACACTGCCTTCTGGGGAAAAAAAACAAAGTACGCCCTCTTGGTGGTCCGTAGATGCCAAGACGTACTGTACACGCGACTTGTATGCACGGCCACGTGTGCGTTCTTCAGGCCGTTCAGCACCCAGGAGAGGGGCTGTTCGCTTTAGCTGGGGTCCAAGGTCAGTGGGGGTTTACAGTGTGCAGGCCCCTAGTGCTGTTGGCAAGATGGGATTTTCCCGTAGCGGACGAAGAGCCACCCCCTGTATAAACACGCTTTACTGGTGGCGGGAGCCCTGGCCGAGCTGCGCACGGAGGAGGAGGAGGGAAAGTCCGCGTGCCTGCAGCTTAGACTTGACTGAAGCAGATAGTCCTCCTATTTACGTTGGGGTTGTTTGTTTTATCATCGGTTTCTGGAGTGACTCATCGTATGGTTTTCATCCCTCTACACGTAAGCGACGTAACAGCCCATTCCAGGATCCCGTTGGGTCTCTGTCTGGTGTCCAGGCCTGGGGACAGACGGACGTTTCCCTTTGTGTGTCTTAGACATCCTTGATGCGAGGTTCTGGCCTCCTTTGCTCTGAATATCTCCATGCCTGGGGTCCAGGCTTCCTCATTAGTCATTGATTCAGCGGAAGAAAAAAAAAAGGACTCCAGGGGCTTGTTACGGTCTCGAATGGAGCTTTGTGTCCTGCCGGCTTGGGTGACGGGTTCTCAGAGCTCGTTCAGGGCTGCCCGGACCCGCCGCAGAGGAGCCTCACGGCCTCTTGCTCTCACTGGGCGGGAGCTGTCGCCCTCCCTTGTACCCTGCGTGCTCTGTAGATGTTCACTGAAATGGAAATCTTGTCTAAGGCAGAAGGGCGTGGAAAGCTGCTAAATCCAGAAGAAAATCACACTTCTTTTGCAGAGAGAGAGTTTTCAGCGTCGGCTCCCTCCCTGGGCGGCAGCCCTTAGCCTGCCTCGCCTGCCTCTCCGGAGGCCACCGGAGGAGGATTACGTCTCTGCAGGGGACACGAGAGCTACAGCGCTTTTCTTTTCTTTTTTTTTGCAAAGCACCAGTGTGGGATGTTGAGTTGTGCCTTGACCATCTTCTCAAGGGGCTTTAATGGAACTTGAGGATTTGCGTCTGAGCTCCCCCTGGTCTGTACCTATTAGAAAGTCTCCTTCAAAGGCCACGTGAAAGAGTTTCTGAGTTAGCAGGAGATGAGGCTCTCTTGTCTTCCAGGGAAAACGCGGAGCAGTACGGTTTGAGGGGGGGGCCCAAATCCCATCTCGCCCGGAATATCTTCTCCCCTGACCTGTGATGAGATCTGTCGTTCTCACCGTTAATTATTTGGGGCGTGTCCTCATGTCTCTGAGAAGTCCTGATGACCGTCCACATGAATTCCCACTGAGGGATTATCTCAGCAGCTTTCCGACGGGTCCATCTGCGCCCATCTCCACCCCTTCCATCTGTTTGTGAAACAGCTGCCTGGGTGATCGTGAGTGTCACTGTCCCTCAAACCAAAGTTACAGTCCGTCTGACCTGAAAGCCAAAAGTAGTGGAGGCAGCTTCCAGGCCTCTCTTTCTCTGACCTCCCCATCCAATCTCTAAGCAGATCCGATCAGCTTTAGAATTTGAAACCTACCCAGAATTTGACCGCTTCTCATCTTCATCACCATCACCTTCGGGATTGAGCCGTCATCGTCTGTTACAAGGTTTCCTCCCCTCGTCGTTCTCTCTGCTCCCACCCTTGCCCATTCAGCCTCTTCTCAAAACAGCCGCTGGACCCATTCTGTAACGAGTTTCGCACGGGTGCCAAGGAAATTCACTGGAGAAGGGATCCTCTTTTAAACGCACGGTGCCGGGACGACTGGAGTTCTACACGGCAAAGAATACAGGGAGATAGATCCCATTCTCTCCCGACATGTACGAAGACCTAGATGTAAGTGCTAAAACGGTAAAACTCTTAGAAAAAGACATAGATGCAAATCTCATGGAATAGGCAATAGTTTCTAAACTGTGGCACCAGGAGCACAAGTGACAAAAGAAAAAAAAAAATGGATCAATTAGACTTCATCGAAAGTAAAATCGAGTGTTTCAGAGCACACCGTGAAAAAAGTGGGAAAGACAACCAACGAAATGATAGCAGGTATCTGCCTGCACATCGTGTATCTGCTGAGGGACGTGTATCTGCACTATATGAAGCATTCCCATGGCTCAGCAATAAAAAAAGGCAAAACCTGATTAACATGAGCAAAGAATACGAATCCGCATTTCCCCAAAGGCGATGCCCCCACGCTCAGTGAGCCAACGAGAGGATGCTCGCGGCTAGCCTCCTGTGGAATGCAAATCGAAACTGCTCTGAGATGCCACTTCACCCCCGTTTCGAGGGTCAAGATAAAAAGTCATAATTACAAGTGTCGACGACACCGAGAGGCTGGACCCCTCACCTGCCGCTGGTGGGATGGCAACGATTCAGCCACTTTGCAGAGTAGTTTGGCAGCTCCTCAAAGGGTTAAACGCGGGGTTACTGTGGAGCCCAGCGGGTTTCCTCCTCGGTTTTTACCAACGAGAATCGGACGGCGTGTCTGCCCAGAAACCAGTGCACGCACACGTTGGTAAAGCATTATTCACAAACAGCCAACACGTGGAAACAGCGCCCGTGCCCATCAACCGCTGAAGGGATAGACAAAACGTAGTGTCCTGGGGCTGGGGTTGGTGGGGCAGGGCGTGACTCCTGTCTGGGGTGATGAAAATGTCCTAAAGTCGATCGGGGTGATGGCCTCAGAACTCGGTGAACATGCTCAAAACAGCGTGCCCCCTACACAGAGAAATTGTGTGCTGTGTCGATCATATCTCGATACAGACGGGGAAGAAATAACTAACGCACGGAGTGATCTTCCTCCTTCGCTCAAAACCCTGTCGTAGCTGCCGTCCTCATTCAGGGTAAACGCCAGGTAGGGCCTGGCCAGGAGCCGTGGTCGAGTCCCTCTCCAGGGCTCACTGCGCTTTGCCTCATTTCTCCCACGCGAGACCCACTGGCCTTGTTTCTGTTGCTCGGAAATGATGGATTCCCCCCCCCCCCGCGGCGTCTGCTCGGATGCTCTTCCCGCTCCTCTGTCCGCGTGACCATCGCCCTCTCCTCAGGTCTCTGTGCAGCTGTCGCCTTGCCCAGCCATCCTCTAAAATGCAGCCCCCTCAGCAGTTCTCTTACGTTTCGTTCGCCCTCGTGCAGCCACCTAACAGAACCTCTGCGGGCACGTCGGCCAAGGAATCCATTTGTTTATGTTTTGTGTGAGTCTGTTGTGAAGGCAAGAAGCTTGATCTGGAGTTTTTCACCCACGTGTCCCCAGCACCTAGAAGAACGCCGGCGGACGGTAGCAGTGCTCGGGGGACATTTGTCACATGAGGACTCGGTACGAGGCTGTTAGTGAACGATTGGTGTCAATCGGATTAGCTCGCGGGAACTCCGACACAGCGGGAAACGGGAGACGAGTGAAATGGGATAGATTTTTTTAAGGGGCCTTTGCAGATCGGTCAGGGTTTGGGATGATGGACTCTGCCCGCCAAGGGACAGCCCCACTCAGCCATAAACGCGGAGATCAAGGGTCTTGGGTGCTACTTGAGGAAAACGTTCAGAGAACAAATGGCATGGAAGGAGGACTGGGGTGGACGAGGGCCGGGCCAAAGGCAGCGTCTCCCCCTTCGCAGCTTTGCTGAGAGTCGGGGCCTGTCGGCTCCTCTTGGAAATCGAGTTACTGATTAGCAAAAGTCGAATGAGTAGGTGAGCTAGTTTCAGAGTTTTTGTTTTTTTAAAAAAAAGATCATCAACATGCGCTTGTTTTTGTCAGGCATCACGAAAAGGAAGCGTAATCCTCGAAGGGTCGGTGGTCTCCTTGTCTGCCTGTGGGGCATTAGCTCGCTTCATCACTTTTTAAAGCGTGTCTGTTGACACGCAGTTACAGGATTATTGGTTGGAAGGCACTCCTCTTTGAAAAGTCGCGAAGGAAGACATTGTTTCTACTTAAATGTGGAGGAGACATGGGTCAACTAGAGTGGGTTAATATTTACTAATCCTTTTCGACACAGCACGAGAGGAAGGCAGTTAACCATAAATAGGTGTTTTTGGCACCAGATGTATGTATTTTTTACTTAATGTCACAGAACTTTCTCTTAAACTGTTTGACTATATGTTGGACTAGATAGTTAGCTGAAGTTGTTAAAAACTGATTCAAGACTTCCATTTAAAATACTGTTAGCTGAATTTATAAAACCATTTTCCTCTTGCTTCTCTCACATACCCTGTGCTCTGCGACCTTGGGTAAAAGGGCTTTGAAGGTATTCCCACTGTGTAACAAAGAATATGGCATTCCCAATGCTTCCTAATATTTGGAAAACACCACCTCATTGATATCATTTCCTTACAGATTCTCATTTAAAATACACAAGATTTTCAAGGAAACTCCTTACGGTGACAAATTTAGGATTAAATTCAAGAATCCCGTTGAAGGAAGATGCTTTAAAATCGTAGCCCCAGTTCACCTGTCAGAGGGGGCGCAAGTGCGGGTGGTCCCTGGTGTGGGCCGCACCTTATCAGGCGCGCTTGCTGTCTGAGGGCCCGTCGTGTGTTCAGCGTGATTGCACGTTAGCCTTCTACGAGCTTTAAATAATAGAAGTCAAGGTACGTTCATGACCCTCACGAATTACGGCTTGCTTGATGACATTTACATTTGCGGATGGACACCTGACTTTTAATCAGATGGTCTTTTCCGGAAGGTCGAGCCTGGTCTCCTTTCCTGTTGAATACATTATCCTGCTTTGCACGCATGGTATGTAGGGATGCTAAATATGTTTTCTGGGTCCGGGGTCCCCAACCCCTGCTCTGAGGACTGGTTTGGTCCGTGGCCTGTTAGGAACGGGGCCGCATGGCAGGTGGGCGGTGGGCGAGGGAAGCTCCTTCTGCAGCCGCTCCCAGCACCAGCATCACCGCCTCAGCTCCGCCTCAGGTCCTCAGGCGTCAGGTGCTCACAGGAGCCCCGGTCCCTGGTGCCACAAGGTAAAGGACTGCCGTGTGAGCTGAGCAGATAGGGGATGTCCTCGGCCAGGGAGCTCGCTTCTGGGGGAAGGAAGGCTCCCGCCTGTCCAGGATGGCTTGGTGAGGGCATCCTCGCTCCGGAATGGTGATGCTCGCAGGAGAGTGGAACCCGTCGACTCCTCAGCGTTCATTGCCGCCGCTGAGCCACACAGGGTCCCAGCGACCCAGACCAACTCCTGCTCGAGGACACCTGCATCAGCCACCTGCCCCGCACCCGGGCTGTCTGGAATTCACTATGACTTCGCCAGGATACGTGGCCACTCTGTCACCACTCAGGACCCATCAGGCTGGAAGTGGCGGATCGTCCCACTGTCGTCTGGGACCGCGAAAACCTACAGGACGCTGGTTTGCAGTGACACAAACTTAAACGAGTTTCCCCGCCTCGATCCCTGGTTCTGGGGCTGTCTCTCAGACTCGATTCTCTTACACTCAGCATCGCCTCGACATTGGAAAGAACGGGATGCAATGGGGACAGTAGTTGCTGTTCAATACTGAAAAAACAAAAAAAAATCCCAAGTCTCAGGCTGCCTTCCGCAGGGCAGAGTGGGACTCGACCGGGCCTGCTTCAGGACTGACCGTGTCTCCAGGCTCACGTGATTCACCCAAGTTTAATTTAAATTCCCCATTTTTGAAGGCTCCCTGAAGTGGGATTGAGGAGGAGAGACGAGGGAGGAGCTGGGATGAGAAAGGGGGACGAGCCACTGTTTCATCTCTGCTCCGCCTTGAATCTCAGGTCTTTGCTGCTTTGTGCGTCCCACAAGGGCTCAGCACCCACTTGCATTAGAGCCTTGAGGCTGCCCTGGAGTCCCCCCGTCCCACCCCTAAGAGACAGTCTCCTTAGCTCCCCTAGTTAATCCCGTTCGTGACATCTGGGCGAGGATGAGTCTTTCCCTGGGACTAGTGGGCTGTGCTGTCGATGAGACAGAAAATGCTGAGAACTAACTAAGCGTGACAAAATAACTCACCAGGCAAGACACGCCACGCCACAGTGTGTCCGCAGCTGTTAGCGCAGGGCCGTAACCTGGTGGTGGTTTGGCCAGAAATCTGGTTCACCTGCTCAGTTCTGTGTGAGCCGGGACGGTCGCGGGGCCGTGGAACGCTTGCTCGCCACTCCCAGGGCCAGATTAGAGGCGCGTCAGCAATGTTTCTAGAAGTTTCAAGAAATATTTTTATCCGGTGCGTTGTTCGGTGTGGCATAATTCTGACGTTAGGAAAAAAATTCTTATTTTTTCAGCACTGCCGGCGCATAACACACCGACTAGCTTGTTCAGAGGGACTGAGCAAATGACCGTGCTTCGTTAGCGGAAATATTTTGATAGTTTCCTTGCCATAATTTTGGAAAATAAAAATATATATATTTGTAATAAAGCGCTGTCGCTTTGCTGGCCTGCTTTAATCATGAAAAGCTCCGGAAATGCACTGTGGCAAAAGTTCCTGCGCACGTCTGAAGGCGTGTGATCGGATCAATAAAGCACATTAAATGATGTTCTCTGCAAGCGAGCTCACTGAGAGCGTGCAAAGTGGGTTTAAAAATCGATAACGTGAGGGAAATGGAAGGAGGGATTCCTGAAAATGGGGTTTGGCCGTCGTTCTCCGCTGCTGCCCGCGTTCCCTTCTGTCATGTGCATGTTTCTGGGAAGTCTGAGGAGGCGGGGCTTCTCCCCGCGCTTGTGCTAAGTGGACGGCCTACGTGGTTTTAAGCCTTGACCTTGAACGACCTCCCGGTGAGATGAGGTCTGTGGGTGTTAACTGTCCGTCCAGCTTGGAGGTCTTGAATCGCTTTCCCCTCGGTCTCTCATCTTTCACCTTTTGCTCTGAAGTTTCCTTTTCTCCTTTCCACAAGCACTGGTATTATTTAAAATGGCAACGAATGAATGTCATCGTTTGCGTCAGTTTGGAAAACACTGTCGTGTGTTCTATTGGTGACGCTGTTGCTTCGTTACACATAGGCAGAGGCACCTTTATGTCTGTCGTAACCGTGGTCTTCACAGGCCCGCTTGCCAGCCTGCCACCTGAGATGTCCTACTTTCTGATACGTTTGAGCAGGGACGATGTCGAGGAGTATTTTATAGCGTAAAGAATACACGGTCTGTGTTTTCAAAAAACGGATTTTCCACTTTAAAATGATTGGCCTTTTTTTTTTTTTCCTGACACAAAATTGGCTTTGGCTGAGACATCCAAGGGCGTATTACATGCAGGCGCTGTCGCACACCCCCACCCGTCTTTGGAGACGGAGGCGCAGACAGAGGCAGGCTGGCGGGACACCAGCCGAGGCTTTGCAGTCGTAAGGTTGTCTCTTGAGCGTGATTTTTCTTACCTGTGAGGTTATGGTACGAGATCTCAAAATGTAACCAGCCCAGCGATAAGTGCTCTGATTCTGCGTCTTCCAGGGCTGTCCCCTGTCCTCGTGACTGTACCCCCCATCTCTTTGTTCCAAACCGGAACCCCCCCGACGTCGCCCAGCAGGGATGCTCGGGCGTCCTGGGCGCTAGGGCTCCGTGCCGTGATGTCAGCCAGTGGTGCAGAGTCGTCGTTCGCTGTGCCTATCCCCGCAGCTGTCCAAACGCCAAGTGACGAACGGGTCTTTAGGTTTGGGCGTGTTGAAAAGCAAATGGCAGGGGCCAGACGTCACGGCCTGGCACTTCTGAGTTCACGGCAGTGACTTCCCCAGGGTGAGGCCCTTCTGGAGGCCCGGCAGGGTGACTCCAGGTTCCCAGGGGGCAGGGCTGCAGGAACGGGTTTTTCACTTTGTTTTGCTCGCAGAGAAGAGTTTCTGACTTTAGGGGGGTTTTACCCACTGGGAAGGGTTACAGAGGAGTGCCCTGTGGCCTCCGCTCAGCCTCGCGTCAGGACCAGCGGCCAGGACTGTGGAATTGGGCTGTGAGCTGGCCACGCTCCCTCAGTCCGACCTGTGGGAGACACTCCTTCCTCCCCCTTTCCAGCTCTGGCGCTTTGCTGGCCATCCGTGGTCCCCCATGGCTGTGTCATCCGTCTCGGTGGTCACACGGCGTCTGCCCGTGCGTCTGTGCCTGTTCCCTCCTCCTGATGAAGTCACATGGGCTGAGGGCTCTCCCTCATGACCTCACCTTAACATGATTACAGCTTAAAAGGCCCGATTTCCAAATGAAAAGTCAGGGTCCCGGGTCCCGGACGTCAGGACGCCCGCATGCCCTTCTGGGAGGACACAGGTCCACACAGAACGGTCCGGTCTGAGATGCAGAATCCCTGGGCGGAGGGGCTGGACCTGCGGATGGGCAGCCGGTACAGCTGAGTTCGGACACAGCCTCTGGAGCCGGGAGCGATGACACGGCCTTTTCGAGGGCGCTGCTTCCGGTGCGTGGACCATCTGGCCTCTGTTTCTCTTTGGAACATTCAGGCAAAGTCAGGGATAAGTCACCACGTCGGGTGCGGTTTACTCCGAAGCCTCTCGATGCTTGTGACGTGTTCGTGAGGCCCGAGACTCATTTGTGCACAGAAGTTACTGTTTTTTTTTTGTGTGTGTGTGTGTGTGTGAGTGTGTGTGTGTGTGTGCGTGTGCGTGTGCGTGCAACATAACTGAGCCGATGGCGTTTCCAGCGACGCGGTTGCTGGACCTTCCACGTGGCCCCTGCTGTCGGGCCTCTGCTATGGAACAGGCTTTCTTCCCGTGTGTTGTGTTTTGGTGGTGGTGTCCTTGTTCCCGTACGTGGAGGTGGGAGACTATTTTAGGTGGATGAAACACAGTTTTGCGTCCCCCTCCCACAGTACATTCATCTGTGTGCGCGTGTGCAGGGTGGGATCTGGTCGTCCAGGTCGGAAGCTGCACCCCCGGGAGAGCTTTGCCTTGGCCGGGTCTGCAGGGACGCGTCCGGGAAGGGGCTCACTGACTGTGATGTGCGTCCCGTGCCTGGCCGGCCTGTTCGATGTGGGCCGTCGTGTACCCGGCGTCTGTGCCCCTGTGCCCTGAGATGGGATCAGTGTCATGGTGTGAGCTGTCACGGTGCCCTGCGGCCCGGCCGCCGACTTGTCCGCTTCCAGAGCAGTCCGATGGACGGGTGGGGACTTGCTCTGTCTTGCCTTCGTCTTGTCTTGCGAGGCCAGAGACAGTCCCGTGACTGCTGAGGGCCGGCTCCATCCTCTGGACGTTTTTGAATTGACCGACGTGGCTCTCGTGGGAGCTCTCTGCAATGGAAACCTTGGGGCCAGGTTTCAGGTGGGAGCTCCTCCGGGCTCTCGCAGCTGATGGCTCTCTGACTTTTCGAAAGGGCCCTCTTCCTCGTGTTGGTCCTGCGGTGCTTAGCGGTTGGAAGCTAATCGACTCGAAGTTTTGTTCTTAAATGGCAGGGGGCTGATTGGGCATTTATTCTTATTTCTTGCATATGTTTTGATGACCTCGTAGGAAATGAGACCGACTTTTATGAGAATGTAAGTACGGTTGACCCTCGAACAATGCGAGGCCTAGGGCCGCTGACCCCCTACCTCTGCAGTCGAAAATCTGCTTATAGCTTTTGACTCCCCCAGAAGGTAACCTCTGCTAGCCTACTGCTGACCGGAAAGAAGCCTTGCCCGTAACGTTAATATTGATTAACTTATTTTGTATGTTATAGAAAGAAAACGTTATTATGAACATTGAAAGGAAATTACATTTACAGTATTGTATGTATTTATTTAAAAAAAAAAATCCAGGTATAAGCGGACCTGCACAGTTAAGACCTGTGTAGTTCAGGGGTCAGCTGTGAGGCCTAAAGGCTTAAATGATCATCTGTCAGTTTCCAATGGTCTTTGGGGTGCAACACAATATTTACGAACAAACAGTGGGGGATGTCGGTTTAACGTGTTCTCTGTCATTGGCTGCTTAGTCCCAAGGAGAGGAGGAAGACAGGAGGCTGAGAAGATTATTGAGTCATAAACCAGGCACGGTCCCTGGAGTTTACCTCGTCTGTGTCGTGTCGTGTCTCCAGGCGGGTCTGCCCTTGGCCGTGGGAGGCCCTGTGAGCACCGACCCCGCGGAGACTCTGTTTTCAATGATGAGCCGAGGAAGGGCCGGAGCCAGGGCCTCTCAGGCTGGCCTCGGTGACATCGCAAACCTCCTAAGTCCTACTCACATGGAAGCGAATTCTGGTGCGGGTCCTGTTGATCTTAGTTTTCTTTGGATGCAGTGTTGATTGACGCTCACCTGCGAAGCGTGTGCGACTCACACTGCTTGTGTAACTTGGACGACCAGCCCGGGGGGCAGCGTGGCGGACTCCAGGGGCAGGGATGTTGATGACCACCATGTGTGGTCGCAATCACGGTGTCCTGCTGAAACGTCGTCCTGCCTGCGTGGACGCGGACGTGGCGGCGTCGGCCCCTTCCCACGGGAAAGTGTTCTGCTTTGCTCTCAGCAGGTTAGACAGTGATGTCATAAGGACTCGGCTGGACGCTAAAGCGTGGTTTGAACGCGTTCTTGAATTACGTGGGTTATTCTGAGGCCCAAACAGTTACGCATCCGATGCGAAGTCTGTTTTAATCAGGCCCAGCTCCTCTCACTCCAGAACGGCAAAGTGGGTTTTATTTTTTCTTCAAATTATTCTCAAAGAAAGACACACAGCCCTGGACCAGGCTTGAAGGGGTTTGGCTGCGGACGGGAGTTTTCACTGAGTGCATACAGGGGGCTGTGATATTCTGCTTAGAAACCCCTTCAACAGGAACTTTTTAAAAACCGTAAACTCTGTCTTTTCCTGTGGAAAGCTCCATCCGTGGGAAGGGAAGAACTGAGGGACGCTTCAGGTGAATTCCATCCACAAAATGCTCCACCTGGAACATCTCAACAGAGAGAACCCGTTAACTAAGACTGACTCGGAGAGGCCAGCCAGTCAGTGAAGTTTAATCAGAGGACTCTCTGGTGATTACCCGAGGCCGCTCCCTAGGACTTGGCAGGGGTCCTGGGTAGCGGAGAGGAGCACAGAGAGAAGCACGGGGGCTGGCTCAGTGGGTCTGTGCTTGCCACACCTGGTTGCTGGTTAGACGCTTCCTAAGAAAGACTGAGGAAGCTCAGAAAAGACCAGTGGCAGGTTCCAGGGTGTCGCAGGAGAACCGAGCATGGACGGCGAGACTAGCCCAGGAGCCAGAGAAAGCTGCCTGGAGGAGGTGACGCCTGAGCCAACTCCTGCAGGATGAAAGCGAGGATGAGGGGAGTGCGTGACCCTGAGGTCAGAAGGAACACGGCATAACAGGCAGCACAGGCAGCCCCTGGACCACAGGCAGCCCCTGGACCACACGGATGAGGCTTCTGAGGGCCGTGGCGGGACATAGGATGAACCCCAGATTCCTTGTTTGGATAGCTAGGGGAGTGCCGGTGCGAACGATTCAAACTGAGGACAGAACTGAAGGATCCGGTCCAAGGGTGGCGATGAGGACATGCTCGATTCGATGAGCCGTAGGATGCCCACGGTACCTCTGGTCCGAGGCGTGGCCTGGCGGTGCCCCCGGCCGGCCACCTTATGCTTTCCATCTGTCTGCCGCTTGTCAGAGAGGTGTTTAAGGTGGCCAGCTACAGGCAGGGACCGGGGAGTGGGAGATGACATTGTGAGTGTGAAAGGGACCCCTCCACCACCCACCCACACGCAGCCTGGGTCGAGGGGACCCCCAGAGAGAGGGAGTGGGGTAAGGACCCCACACGCAGGATTCGAGGGGAGAAGGGTCCCCATGCAGAAACGAGGGGCAGGGTCCCCTGGAGAGCAGGTGGCCACACAAGAAGGGTCCCCGTGCGGGCGCGGCCACCCCTGTCTGGGTTACAGAGCTCACTGCTTTCCCGTCTCCAAACGGAAGGTTTGTGCCCGTCTCCCACCTGATAGACATCCCTGTTCTCAGGCTGCGGTTTTGAGTTTGGTTTTACCGTCGCTTTCACGTATTAACCTTTACAGTTGGATTCCACTTGGATCGAAACCCTGGCTTCTGCGGCCTGACGGGGGGGACCACAGAGAACACACGGCGACCCAAGCCTGCCCTCACTGAGAGTACTTTTTATGCCAATTTATTTTTCAAGGTAGAAACAACGTGGAAAAAAACGTCCCTAACATATTTTAAAGAGGAGAAAGTCATGAGTTTTTGGTGTCACTGAGATGTTTGGAAACCGCTTTTAGTCTGTCCTACGTGAAGCAAGTGTTTCCAGGGCATCACGATCCCGTTTCTATTAGACGGGGGCCTTCTTCGTCAGCAAGGCGCGGGAAAGTGTTCCCCGAGGCCTCGCGGAGTTAGCCCAAATGCCAGGTCGGCAGAGTCTGACCTTCGAGGTTTCACTATAATTAGACGGAAGAGCAGTGTTTCAATCTGAGTTAAATAGGTGCCTCTTGATTTTCTACCTTATTTGAGCACGTGTGATTGTAGTCAGAGTGTGTAGCGAGTAAATGCAAATTTAGGGAACGTTGGACATTCTGGAATATCAGGATTCCCGTTCCACGTGCTGCCACTCTGTCGCCGAGGGACACCTGGCAAAGCAGTGACGCCTTTGGGCCTCACCCTCCTCGTGTGTAAAACAGAAGGCCTGGCCTAGGTGGCTTCGGTGGTTTTTGTGATTTTCATCCTTGACTGAGTCACAAAGCTGAGCAGGGGGCTCGGGTCGCGCTGGAAGGCACCTGTGTGCCAAGGAGGTCACGAGGGGCTCAACCGGCCGGAAAGAAGGGGCAGACGCGTCCCTCCACCTTCTTCCCCCCGTTGCTCAGGTTCCAGGCCCCTCCGTTTGCCATTTAAAATCATCGAGACAAAATAGTTTACAAAGAGGCATGATCACGTTGTTTTTCCCCCCAACTTGCGTGTTATAGGACATTGTTGATTCATGGCACACAGCCAGAGGCGTCAGGGCTGGGGTAAGTGCTGGTGGGAGACCCTGTTCCCGGCCCCCTCCCCCCCATTAGAAATTCCCGGCTCGTCACGTCTCCAGGAAGTTCTGGAAGCAAATACGTAATTTTCTTTTAAACCCGGCCGTTCTCAAAGGAATTTATTAGATTCCTGTTTTCCCCGGAATCTCAGCACGCTTTATGGGCGACGGTGTAGTTTTCTAAGGGCCAGGATCCTAAATGCCAGAGAGACGAGCTCGCTGCCAGGCTCAGGTGCGAGTCGCCAGCCCGTGAATTCTTGTAATATGAAGAGGCTCGGAAGGTGGATGTGGAAAGAAACTAAATGCCTCCTCCACCCCCCACTGCTGCTGGGTATTTTTTCAGATAATCTCTAATTCCACACTGAGTAGGGGAATGGACCTAAAACCTAAAACTTCTGCCTCTGAGGTTTTCACTTGTTCCTTTTATGGCCAGGACAGTCCCAGCAAGAGAAGGTGCCCTGAGTTGTGCAAATCCCACCTGGTCTGATGTGTAGGGCTCTTGTCCTCTCCCCACCTCGCTCCCGTCCCTTCACCTGCCTCCTGGGAAGAAGGAAAAGAAAGATGAAAAGGAAAGAGCCGGGGAGATAGGAGGGGAACCGGTGTTTGTAAACGCCCGAGGGGCATCAAGTGCAGGCAGTGGGCTCCGAGGCCTTTAGTATTAGCCTAATCCACTTTCTTTCTGGTGGAAATAGTCTTAGGGGACGATCTTGTTTTCAATTTAGAATGATTTCTCGGCGTGGATGGGTGATACTGGTATTCATACGAGATGAGCTCCTGTTATTTCGGGTCTGGGACCAACCCTAGCGTTGGATTTCTGTAACGTGAGAGAGCCAAGAAGCAAATCCCTAAAAATGATAGAAATCGTTTTAGCAACGCCTGGAGGAAAGCTCCTCAGAGCTGATGCTGCGGTTCCATGTGTCGACCTAACCGTGCGGGCGGGGTGGAGGGGGCGCATAGAGGGGCCACCCAGGGTGGCCCTTTAGGGCTGTCCCCGTCAGATCTGCGCAGACCACCCCCTCCTCCCGCTGTAGCCTCGCAGGGACTTGGGCACCATCTTTTGCGTCCCTGCTGTCCTGGTACCGACCCCCGACCCCGGGGAGCCCCACATCTGAAGCAACGACAGCCCAGTGACGTGGTACGCCAGTCAGGTGGCGAAGTGTGCGGGTTGAGCTCAGTTCCTTTGCATCCACACTGTCCGGGGTAGCACAAAGCCCAGCAGGGATGCTGCGGGGTCCCAGGGGCTGGCGATGGTCTGCTGCTGCTGGGTCTACGGGAAAGCGTCGCTCCTCATCCCCGTCTAGTTTAACATGGGTGATGAGGAATCAGCCACAGTGATCCTACAAAAGGATGGAGCTTGACAACACTGAAATGCTTCGGGGACATCTGCCCTTGCTCCGGGGTCGGAGGTGGCGAGAGGGGTGCCGGGGAAAGGGCTGGGGTGGCAGCGCTGACACCTGCACCCGGGGAGGCCTTCAGGGTGCCCCTTGCTGCACGCTGGGCCTAGAGGCCAGAGTTCAGACACTCCTGCCTGCAAGAAGCACCGTTCTGCAGTCTCCCTGGGGCTGAGGTCTGATCGAAGGAGGATTCCGATGTCCCCATTAGGCCAGCGCTTCTCCTCGTCTCTCCTGTTTTCAAACCCGTGCATCTTCTGGGGCGCGATTCAGGTGTTTCCCAGTAAGTCAGACTTGTTGAAACCCTGCACACGACAGAAGGTCAGTGAAGAAGTGTTAAAGTCGCGACATGAGAAAGTGCGGAGCGAAAAGTCCGAGTTTGAAACCGGGAGGTGCTCCCCGTGCTCTGCTGCGTGCTTTCCCGTGGATTTACGGTGTTCAGTGTGTGAAATCGCGAGGCTGTGATCCGTCCCGTCCCTCTGTTCCGTAAGTAGATGCTTGGCTTTGGAAAGTCATGGCGTCGCCCTCATGGGCTCCTTGGACGGTGTCTGGCTACCAGGACGGTTAGGAGCATCAACACTCGTCTTACGTGGCTCACGGGCTGGTCACACACAGGAAGAGGCCTTAGAAGTAACGGTGGCCGTCCCTTCCCCGGCGGCATTTCTTCCTCGAGGGTGACACTTGGCTCCGGAGGCGAAAGACGTGCTCTTGGTCAGAGTCTTAGCCCAGGCCCTGCCTTGGTCTCGGGGGGAGCATTAGCTCTTCTGGAACCCGCGTTTGGGCCCCTCACACACAGAGAGGAAGGACACGGGGAGAACGAGAACGTCGCGGCCTGGCCATTCCCGGGACCGCGTCCTTCCGACGGGCGGTGACCCTAAAGCCCGGTGGCCTGCGTCCTGGTTTGTTAACCTTCGAGCCCTCGGCCCCCTTACCTGGCGCTCAGGGACTGGCTGATGGATGGGCGCTTCGTCCGTGGAAAACGCGACCCTGTGTGGCTTCCCCATAATCGAAGGATAGGATGCTTCCGTCACTCCTGCCCAATACCGGCGGGCACGCCCCAGCTTATCCTTTCCTGACCAGGTCACGTGCTTCCGAATTAACGACTTCACGATCGAGGACGTGAGGGCCCTCCATCCCACATCCTAAGGCTTGACTTCTCGACTTGTCACGTCGCACACCAGAGTATCCTCGGGTGACGATCGTGGCCTCTCTCCTCTCAGAAGAGTCGAGTCAGATGGCGTTTCTTCGGTAGGGTCCTTATCGATGCCGCACTCGGAGCAAGATGGAGCAGGGTGGCCAGCGTAGAGGTGTGCTCTGGCGTAGGTGTAACAGCAGCCGCGCGTGTGCGTGTAGGACGACTTAGATGAATGTGCATTAGAAACCACCAGAATCTTTATGTTCCTTTTAGTTTAATTGAATTTTCCCCCAAAACCTGTCACCAGGGATACGATACGAAGACCAACCCGACTGGCTTTTGTTTCACCTTCACGTGCACGTTTGGGGTTTTTTTTTAAGCGTCTGTGCCATCGCGCCTGTCGGGAGTGGCACACGAAGGAATGAAACAGTCCTTGTGCTCAGGTTCGGGAAAATGGCTCGTGCCATCGATGCGGTGCCAGGGAGGCACAGGTGCTGTGGGAATTCCCTGTCTCGGCCTTTTCGCCCGAGGGGCACGGATGAAACAGGTGTCCAAGTGGGGACAGGAGGGGAAACCCGGTGGCAGATGTGCCAGGGGCAGAGCACACGGAGGGTCGAGCAGGCCCGTGTGGGCCCCGCGACCCCAGTCCCGGGGAGGGTGGCTGTGCCTGCCGTTCCTCACTGCGCAGAGCCTGGGTTCCCCTCGGTGCCCGAGGAGCCCTGTGTGCCCTCGATTTATTTAGTGGGCAGAAGCCGGAGGGGCAGGCAGAGCAGGCCCTTCCGTCTGGGTGGCAGCAGCGGACAGGAAGAATGGGGCCGTAGCTGTTTTCCCGGTGTCCCCAGCCTGGTTGAATGCGACGTCAGGTACGATTCATGCCGGTGGGTGTTTTCCTGCCGTGTTCAAAGCAGAGCAGATAGGCCTCCAGCGTGGCACATGGTGTAGTTTCAAGTACAAAAAGCGCTTAGCGATGCGGAGAGATAAGGAGCTGTCCCCCGGATCAGATAGCCCAGAGGAGCTGTGCTCCCTGAAGCTTCTCTTTGGGCGTTTTTATCCCAATAAAACATTCAGGAGTCTAATTTCCTTTTTTTTTTTTCCTGCCTGTAGCCTGAGGGTTTGGTCTAATTCTTCTTTTTTTCACATTATTATTTTTTCTTTTATTTATTTAAGAATTTTTCCCCTAGGCGTTGGTTTGGATGCTTAAAGGGCCACCGCGGATTTGAAGGACAGAAGGCGTCCGGGACACGGTCTACGGGGGTGGCATCAGCTCACTTCTGACGCTGGCCGTCTCCGCTCACTCTCGGGCTCTCCCTTTGCCAAAGCGTGTCGGTCAGCAACGCGTTTGTGCGCACGAGGTGCTTTGTCACCTACTTGAATGTAAGAAGATGAAAAGTTTAAAGGGCTTTTAGGACCAAGAGCCGCTGTCTTCTGGTTTTTAATTTTTCCTCGGAATTTGCGGCGATTCCATTTCGAATCAACCCCGTCGGTAGGGCCCTTAGGGGACACCTGCGTCATTTTTAGGATGTGGAGGAGGCAGTGTCAGTGGGAACCCCAGCGTCGCTGTGATAGGGACGGGTTCCGGTCACCTGCTGGGCCCACGTGGTAGGAGGTAAGCGAGCGAAAGTGAAGAGTGTCCCAAGAGGCAGCTGGACGTCCAAGTGCCCGCGTGGCTTCCTTAGAGTGATCATTCAGACGTTTAGGTAGAAGGAGCTGCGACACGTGTCTTAAAATGGGGCGAAGCTGCCGCCCGCAGGCCAGGCCGTCCTGCGGGGTGCGGGTTCAGGGTGCCCTGGGGCCTTCTGCAGGCGGGTGCCCCGTGGACCTCGCATTTCTCCGGGTGGAGGGACGGCCTGGGGTGGCCGCAAACGTGGTGGCCGAGTTGGTGTTCCCGGGGGAGACCTTGATTTTTTTTAAAAACCCTGCTTTATGACTAGGTTTCGTGTTATCTCTTCGGGTTCCTCCTAGAGGTGCAGGTGGGTAGCATCGTGTTTGGGTGAAACGGGGTGGGGGGTCGGAGGAGGGTGGGAGGGTGGGGGGGTACCTGCTGGGAAGTCCTTCCCATCCCGACGTGGCATTTGTCACCATCCTTCTCGCATTTAGCATCTGGACAAACGTTGCCCGATGGTTTAGAATCTCGGGGTTCGGAGAGAACACGGTGGCCGGTGGCGGGCTTCATGCCGCAGCAGCTGTGTGACCCCGGAGAAGGGCCTCAGCCCATCTTCTCCCCAGAGAATAAGAGCAGCGAGCGGAATGTCACCCGCCTTGTGGATCGGTTGTGGAGGTTTAATAAGATGTGCGAAGCGCTCGTCCCCGTCGTGCTTGGGGTGCACCGAGGAGCAACATCCACGCCGACTTTGTCATCGTCATTTTACGTCTTAAAATCTTGTTCAGTCCTCCTCTACTCTCTCAAGGGACAGGGGCCTCACTGCATGCCCAGGCGGGCCCCGCGCAGCTCTGCACAAAGTCGGCCTCACGTGGGAGTTCTGCCGTCTCCCACGCTGCTTCACAGGGTCCCTCCTGTGCTCTCACGTGTCACCCTCAAAGCATCTTCCGTTTCCTCGTCTGGGGCGGGGTGGGGACCTTTTGCTCTTTATTGTGCCCCCCACGTTCCATCCCTCACAGGCGTCCCCTGTGTGTCGGACGAACACAGAGCAGCGGCCGAGGCCCTGCACTCGATGGCCACGGACCCGGCAGAGTCCCTGCCCTACAGGAGCCCGAGTCTCCACGGCGGGGCTGGCTGCAGGGTCCGGGGCACCTGAGAATGTGAGGTGCCTTGTGTCCAAGCAGGAGAAAAAGGGCCGATCGAGGTATCCAAGTTCTTTCCTTTCTTCCGTGGGCTCTCAGCTCGTGTGGTCTCTCTAACGTGCTCTTTAATGTCCCTCCGAGTCAAGGATAATCGAACATCTAAATCGCTAACGGGCTCTCTCCCGCCCTCCCTCTCGATGGGGCAGCGCGCGCTTCAGATGTGGCTACGAGGGCACTGGGCTTGCGCGCGGACTCGCTGACCTCGCACGGCCCCTGCGCGCTCCATCCTTACCCGAGCAGCGGGAAAAGCGCACAGGCTGCCTCGGTGGTCTTTACTTCGCCTCTTCACACGGGCACGTTCCGCCCCGTGCTCTCTGCCTTGGGTAAGGGAGGAAGAACTGAAGGGAAAGCAGGCGATGCGTCACCCGCGCCGTCCCTGGCTTCCTGTCCTGTTTCAGCACAGGAGGTCGGCCGACGTTGAGGACCCCGGGGCCGCCTCCCCGGAGGCCAGTCAGATCCCAGAAAGCGCGGCCTTGCAGAGCTGCCAGCGCCTCCGCTGCTCACTGCTCAGTCCCGAATGCCAGAGACGCCCCGTGTGCCTGCTGTGCGTCCTGCTGAACCCCCTCGCGTTGCGGTGGCCGGGAATTCTGTCCCCAGAGGGCACCAGGAAAGCTGCATGCAACGAGGAGCTCGTGCCCGGGCTCCATTATGTAAGCAGACGTCGCCGACAAAACACCGGTTCAGCGACAGGATTGTTGAGAGTTTCAGGGTGCTGGTAGAAGGGGATTAAACCCAGAGAGAGCCCATGTGGGAGCAGGGCTCTGGGGGACGCCGCAGGTCGCACGCCCTGTCTGCTGGAGACGCGCGAGGCCGGTGGCGGGTGACCGCGCCGGCTCCGTGGCACCTGCACGAAGGGTCATGAAGAAGGGGGCTGAGTAGGCATCGGGGCAGGCGTTGATAAGGGGAGGCGCTGACTGTGGTTTGGGATACCCTCTCGCGGGTTTGAACGTTGCTGGGAGAGGAGATCTTAAAAGTTTCCGCCAAAGAAAAGTGTGACCGTGCGGGGACGGGCGTGACCCGCCCGGGTGATCACTTGGCCGTGTGCGCGTTAGGGACTCACCGTGTCGTACACCCGAGACCAGCGCATTTGTGCCTCGAACAGCGCGGGTTTGAGCTGTGCGGGTCCCCTTGCGTGTGTTTCCAATAGATACGTTGGAGAATCTTCTGGAGGTTTCCTTACCGTCCTGAAGCAGTCGTGCCGATTACCCGAGGTAGCCGTCAGGCAGTCGTGTTGCTGCGGCTTCACTATCGTTATCAAATCCTCGTCCCTGTAAATGGCGACGGGTTTCGTTTTCACGCTGCCTTTCCCTTTCGATGTGTAGCGTGAGTGAGACGGATGGCATCTCCCATTTTTATTTTACTTATCATAGAAGACGATATCGATGTAGGCGCTGCCAGATGATTTATCTTACCAACGGCTGGTGTGGGCTTATGGTATCCATACATTAAGGTGCTGTAAAAGGAATTTCTTACGATTTTCTTAATAACATCTTATTTCCTCCAGCGTGCTTCGTCGTAAGGATGCAGTGTGTGACACGTACAACCTGCAAAATGTGCGTCACTCGACTGTGTGTGATCGGTAAGGCTCACGGTCAACCGTAGGCCATGAGTAGGTGAGCTATGGGGAGTCCAAGTTATGTGGGGATTTCAGACTGTGCAGGGTCGGGGGTCAGTGCCTCTGGTTCTCCCTTTGTTCAAGGGTCAAGTGTGTAAGGCTGTGGTCAGGTAGACCTCAGTGTTAAAGAAGAGGCGTTGGGAGGATTCCTACAGGGAGAACCGTGGGAGGTCGGAGGTTCAGACTCGTTGGGTTTCGGGGCGGCTGAAGTCCGGGGCATCCTGAGCAGAGAGAACCGGGGGTTTTATAGAACATTCACTCCGTGTGGCTGAGAATAATGGAATAAGGACCTGGCTTCTTTACTCCCGTTTAGGTCGCACAGGATATATAAATCTTGGAACGTAGTCCCGAGAGAAACATCAGATTTATATATGGGACTTTTCTCTAATAGTATAAGTGATATTATGTAAACGTTAGACAATTTCCCCCCAATGAAACCCTGTTCATTCTCTGTTTTGCTTTTAGAATGATTCCAGTCAGAGATGTAAATCTTGAATTTTTTTTTTTTCAGATATATCTGCTCGAAGAAAGGGTTAGGTGAGCATGTTGTAGGGTCTTTCTAAGTGAAAATTCCAGCGAATTTAAACATGTTCCGCTTATTGTGTCTCTGAGACAGTATGCGAGTGCTGGTACGTCCCCAGCAGCCTGACACGGGAGGTCAGAGCAGGCCCAGAGGCCCGCCCATGTGGCCAGGCCGGCGGTCGGGAGGTGCTGTGGTCTGATAGCTTCACGGCCGAAGGGCGTGGGAAGCCCTGTTCGGGGTCTGCCGTGTCTCTGGGAGTCCTGGCTGCCGCCCCGTCTCGTGGTCCCAGGCTGTCCCTCCTTGGTCGGCCGTCTCTGGGCCCTTGGCTGGTTGCTGCTTTGGATTCCCCACGTCGAAGCGAGGGCCCACATCCGCTGTCTTACGTGTGACCACCCGGGGCTTCGGTGTATTTCTGGTTCCCCCCTCCTTTGACCGTCACCTCCTCCTTATCTCACTGTGTGACGACCACTGGTTTGGGAGGGGCCAGGAGGAGGCTGCGTGGTCAGTCCCTGCACGGCAGAGAAGCAGGCGAGGCCACCGGGGCCCACACAGACCAGCAGGGGCGCTTACACGCGTGTGCGTGCGTGTGAACGAGCGTGTCTTCCGTGTGCACCTGTGCGTAGCCGTGGAGCATCACGACTCAGTGAGACATGGAGGTACCCGGCTATGGCATCTGGTTTCTAACAAGCATCGGAGGAGCCTTGAGGATCCTGGCGAAAGCCGGGACCTGGGGGGGTGACCCGTGGGAAGGTCAGTGCCGACCACGTCACGTCTGGGTCGGTTTGAAGTTAGACCCTGAGGCTCCAGGGAGAGGTGGGGAAGGGAGCGGCAGGAGAGAGAAAACCGCGTCTAAATGACTGTTTCCGGTGCGTGAAACAGTTCTCCTTGAGCTCATTGCAGCCATCACAGCTGATCTTACAGTTTTAAAGTTTCTCCCCAGAGGTCTTGTGCATTCCGAAGTTCATTTATGGATATAGATTATAGATACAGATATAGATTTATAGATATAAAGATGGATATAGATTTATAGATATAGGTCAATATAGATATAGATAGATACATAGATAGATTAGATATATGGTTTTATAGATGTAGTTAAAGATAGATATAGATTTATAGATACAGATAGATTAGATAGATTTATAGATACAGATAGATATAGATATAGATAGATTAGATATATAGATTTATAGATATAGGTATAGATAGATTTATAGACAAAGATGGATATAAATTTATAGATATTGGTAGATATAGATATAGATATATAGATAGATATATGGATTTATAGATATATTTAAGATAGATATAGAGTTATAGATATATAGATATAGATAGATTTATAGATATAAAGGTAGATATAGATTTATAGATAGATATAGATACAGATGATATAGATGTAGATATAGATAGATAAATAGATATAGTGGATTTTTTTTCCTTTTATGACTTCTACTCGGTTATTACTTTTGTAGAACAG
Source organism: Cynopterus sphinx (assembly GCA_030015415.1). Classification (NCBI taxonomy): domain Eukaryota; kingdom Metazoa; phylum Chordata; class Mammalia; order Chiroptera; family Pteropodidae; genus Cynopterus; species Cynopterus sphinx. The sequence continues at coordinate 3,153,554 of CM057381.1, forward strand.
CGGTGTCATGGATTTTTAGAAGCTGCTCTTGAATTTAACTGCCTTGCGCAAATTTCCTACTATTTTTCTATTTTTAATCTATTTAGGTATTGATTCTGTTAATTCCTATTTATTGATTTTTTTTATGTTGGTTGGATTTTCTGTTTATCTATTGAGCATGTTAACTTTTTTATGTCGATAAGCACACTTTCTGCTAATCAGTTTTCTCTCTCCTCCTCTAATCGTCATGCCCGATTTATTTTTCTGGTCGCGTAGTGTTGACCCAAAGCAGTGACGGCGGGTAGCATTGTGTGTCTGAAGTTTTTCAGCCTGTGCTTGCTGTATGTAGGTTTTGGTACATAATCGTTATCTTGTCAAGAAGTTACCCTCATTTTTCGTAGTCTGAGAATTTTTAACATGAACCCCGGTTACACTTCCATTATTATTATAATATTTTGTTAAATTTGATTGTCCAGTGTCTGCTTTAGGCTGTTTGCCTCTGTGTTGCTTTGTGGGATTTTCTTACATTGTCTTGATCCGTTTGTATAAGTAACGGCATCGATGTTCTCATCTTGTGTGTTAGGCAGTTTTTCCTCATTTCCTTTCTGTGCATTTTAATAATTTACATAAGGTAGAATGAGCTGAGCCTGATCTTTTTTGGTTGTTGAGGAGATTTTTTAAAAAATTATCATTACCATTTTCTATTTTTATGCTTGTTTAATTCAAGGTTTCTACTTTATCTCAAACAATTTTGACGTTTACTGTTTTCAAGAATGTTTGACAGCTAGTTATTTTCTCATTTGGATTTCCTCTTGGTAGGTATTTCTGCGTTTTTATCCATCCCCTATTTAATTGAGGTGTAGTTGACATATAACATTGTGTTAGTTGCAGGGGCATGGCTTAAGGATTCAGTATTTGTGATTGTGAAGTCATCACAGGAAGTCTACTTAACATCCATCACCAGGGATAGCTGCGCCGTTTCTTGAGACGAGCACTTTTAAGATCTATTTTCTCAGCGACTTTCAGGTAGGCAGCCCCGTCGCATTAATCACAGCACCACGTGACGCCGCGTTACATCCTCCTGACTTAGTTACTTTATAACTGGACGTTTGTACCTTTGGCCCCATCGTTCCTATTTCTTTTCTGCGTTCTTGGTTTTTATTTCCATATCCTCGTGTTGAATGTTTAACTCGTTTACTTTTAGTATTTCTTGTTTACTTAGAAACGTATTTAAAATTATGATTTTCCTTAAGATTTTCTCTGCGATGGTCATTTGATAGCATGTTATTCGTTTTCCAGATACAGAGTTTTTGTTTCTTTTTAGCTTCCCCTGTGTTGTCAGTGTATGATTTTATTACATATCATGGTCGTAGAACATTTTCTCTATGATCTTGACTTTATGAAATTTATTATTTCTTGCAGTCTGTTACGAAATCAAATTTGGGGAATATTCTAATGCACATTATTCTATTTTCAATTAGAATCTCATCTAAATCTATTAGTTTCAGTTTATTCATTGCGTTATTCTCTTCTATTTTTTTTTTTTTTTTTTACCTTTCTGTCTTGATCCATCAGTTTCTGAAAGTGTGAGTGTGTTAATATCACAACTGTGATTTTAGATTTATTCATTCTCTTTATATTTTTTTCAACTATTGTTTTGTATATGCTGAGGAATAGTTGTCAGGTATATTTATGCACATAATGGATTTATATCCTAAACCTACTGTTCCTTTTACTAATATGTCATTTCTTTGTTCCTTGTAATTTTTCATAGAATTCTATTTTTTTGTCAAATATTAAGATAGCTATGATAACTTTTTGGGGGTTCATTTATATATATAGATACATGTATATATATATACATATATACATATATGTTATGTATCTATATACATATGTGTACATGTACATAATATATAGTAATATATATCCATCCTTTTGTTTTTATAATTTTTTATCCCTTTTTAAAGAGTGTGATTGTTATAGACAAGCTATTGCTTGCTTCTTAAAGTCGTGTGAGGAATATTTGTCTTTCTGGTGGGGAGGGTATAATATATGATACATGTATAAAATATAAATATATACAATATATAAATTGCACTGATATTAACTGCCAGATGGGTATACTTATGTAACAACCACACCGGAGCACAGAACTTTCCACCCCAGAACGCATCTTCATGCCTTCCTTCCTCATGCCCTTTGCTGAAGCGCAGGTGCCATTGCTTTTCCGCTGGTGTCAGTGTACCTCAGTTTGACCTGGTAGACGTTCACAGAAATGAAACGATATATTATTATATACTCTTATTTCTGCCTTATTTTGCACAGTGTGATGTTTTTGAGGTTTCTCCAAATTTAGCAGTTCATTTCTGCTGTTGCTGTCCGACATTTTGTTGCATGGACGTCCCGTCCTTTGTCTAGGAACCGATGGATGGGACCCTTAGTGGTTTCGATCAGTTGTGTATTGTAAACGCAGCTGCTGTCAGCGTCTGTGTGCAATGCCTGCATCGGGGGAGGAGGGATGGGAGGGGGTAAACACTGTTGAGTCACGGGTAGGGGCATAAGAACTGCCAAATGGACTTCTAAAGTGGTCGTAGGATTTTATGTTCCCATCAGTGAAGTCTGCCAAGTTCTGGTTGCGCCCCATTCTCAGGCTTGTTTCGTTACCGTTCTGATGAACAGTGGTTTTAATTTGCAGTTCCCAGACAATTAAGGATGTCTAATTGAATGTATTTTCATGTGCTGATTGACCATTTGCATCTTTTTGCATGAAGGTTCTCTTTAATTTGTCTATTTTTTTTATCGTGTTGTCTGTTTTCTTTATTATTGAGCTACAGAGTTTTAAAATTCGTGTTGGGTATGAAGTCTTTTGTCAGGTATGTCTATTTTCAATATTTTCTTCCCGACTGTGGCTTACCTTTTCCTTTTTTAAATGGTGTCTTTTGAAGAGCAGATGTTTTAAGTTTGATGAGACCGATATATCACATTTTTCCTCATCGTTAGCGGGTTCGTGGGCAGAGAGATCTCAGCTACCCTAAGGACGTAAAGATATTTTCTCATGTGCACGGCTAACAGCATTGCAGCCTTAGTTTTTACGGGCGGGTCTATGAAATACTTTGGATTGCTTTTTCGATATGTTTTGAGGCTTGTTAATTATTACAAATTTATAGTTGTTTCAGTATCATTTCTCGAAAAGATCGTCTTGGTTGAATTATTCTGGTGCCTTCACTGGAAATTAATTGGCCATATATGTCCACACATATTTCTCAGTTCTTTATTCCAGTTCATTGATTTATCCGTCCTTACATCAGTACCTCGTTTTCTTGATCACTGTAGCCTTTTTGTAAATTTTAAGATGAGGATAAAGGGTTATTAAATATATAGTGATGGAAGGAAATTTAACTTTGGGTGGACAGTACACAATATTATATATACACATGGCCTATTATTGACTCGTAGACTTGAAACCTATAGAATTTTATCAACCAATATCACTCCAGTAACTTCAATAGAAAAAAACGTCAGGTTCAATGAATCCTTTAACTTTGTTCATCTTTTTAAATATTGTGTTGATGACTATAAGTCCTTTACATGTTCACATAAGTTTTAGAATCAGCTGTCAATTGCCACAAAAATCCTGAGATTTTGAATGAGGTGGTGTCGACTCTATAGGTGAACTTTGGGACGGATGACGGTGTGATGTAATTGGGACTCCCAGTTTTATGACCTGCACCATGAAATGTCTCTTCGTTTGTGTAGGTCTTTATTTTATTCTCTGATATTTTGTGGGTTTTAGTATAGTGGTCGTGCACATTTTTCAATATATTTATTTCTGAGCTTTAATATTTTATGATGTTGTTATAAGTGTCATTTCAAATTTCACTTTCAATTTTTCATTGCTAGTATATAGACATACAGCCGGTTTTAATGCGGGGGCTTTTCTCATCTTGCCTTCCTAGATGAGTTTTTGAGTTTCAGTAGTTTCTGAGTCGTGTGTGTGTGTGTGTGTGTGTGTGTGTGTGTGTGTGTGTGTGTGTGTGTGTGTGTGTGTGTGTGTGTGTGTGTGTGTGTGTGTGTGTGTGTGTGTGTGTGTGTGTGTGTGTGTGTGTGTGTGTGTCTCAAATAAAACTGTTTCTTTTTCTCCAGGCAACATGGTTGCTTACAGAAGGGGATCCCTTTTCTTCACATCCTTGCCGGCACTTATGATCTTTCGTGTCCTTGATCACAGCCATTGTGACATGTGTGAGATGATGTCTTATTGTGATTTCGATTTGTGTTTTCCTGATGGTAAGTGATGTTGAGTGTCTTTTCGTGTACCGTACACATTTTAGGGTTTTTTTTTTTTATTTCTGTGAAAAATGCCATTGGGATTTTGACAGAGATTACATTGAATTTGTACCATGCTTTGGGTAGAATGGACATTTTTTTCAATATGAATTCTTCCCATCTACGAGCACAGAATATCTTTCTGTCTGTGTGATCTTCAGTGTCTTACAGGTTTCAGTGTACAGAGCTTTCATGTCCTTGGTTAAATTTATTCATAGGTATTTTAGTTTTTGCTATTACGGGATTGAAATGAGATTGTTTCCTTACTTTCTGATGGTTTGTTTTCAGTGTGTGGAAACATAGCTGATTTTTTTTATTGATTTTGTGTACTGTAACTTTCCCGAATTCATTTATGCTAGCAGATTTTTGGTGCTTTTTAGGATTATCTGTGGATAATGTATCATTAGGAAATAGGCCCAGTTTTATTTCTTCATACCTGATGATTTGGATGCCTTCTATTTCTTTCTCTTGCTTACTTGCTCTGGCTAGGGCTTCCTTTACTACGCGGCATAGAAGTGGCCAGAGTGGGCGTCCTTCTGCTTCCGGATCCTAAAGGGAAAGCTTTCAGCTTTTCACCATCGAGTGAAATGTTTGCCCTGGGCTCATCATCTACGGCCTTGATTATGTTGAGCTAAGCTCCCTCCTTACCCAGTCTATTGAGAGTTTTTATCGTGATGGGATGGTGGATTTTGTCATGTGCTTTTTTTCATCTATTGAGACAATCATGGTTTTTATTCTTAATTTTCTTAATGTGGTGAATCACACTGGTTTATGGATATCGAACCGTCCTTGCGCCCCTGGAGTAAATCCCATTCGATCATAGTATGTGATCATTTTAATGTACTGTTGGATTTAGTTTGCTAATTTTTTTTTTTTTTGAGGATTTTGGCATCAATGTTCATCAGGGATATTTTTCTATATTTCCTTGTAGTGTCTTAGTATAGCTTTGGTGTCAGGGTAAGGCTGGCCCAGGTAAATGAGTCTGGACGTGTTCCCTTCTCTTCTACTTGGTTGAGAAGCCTTGGCATTAATTCTTCCTTAAACGCTTGATAGAATTCACCAGTGAAGCCATCTGGTCTTGGACTTTATTGGTTGGCTGATTACTTCAACTCTTTATCAGTAATTGGTCTGTTTAGATTTTCTGTTTCCTTATGATTTAGTCTTGTGAGATTGTAGGTTTCTAGGAATTTATTAATTTCTTCTCGGTTGTCCAATTCGTCGGCATATGGCTGTAGTAGTAGTCTCTTATCTTTTGTGTTTGTGTGGTAGCAGTTGTACTGTCTGCTCTTTCATTTCTGAGTTCATTTATGAGTCCTTTCTCTCTTTCTTGGCAAGCGTAGTACAGTTTCGTTTATTTTGTTTATCTTTTCAAAAAGCCAGCTTAGTTTCAGTGACTTTTTAGTCTGTTTCTTTCCACTCTGCTCTTTATTATCTCATTTCCTTTACTAACTTCAGGCTTAGCGTTAATTAATTAATTAATTTATTTATTTATTTTTCTCCTAGTTTCTCAAGGTACAAAGTTAAGTTGCTTATTTGAGAATTTTCCTTTTTCTCGATGAAGGTGCTTATTGCTCTACACTGCCGTCTTCGAACTGTTTTGCTGCGTCTCCTAAGTTTTGGTTGGTTGTGTTGCCATTGTCATTTGTCTGAAGGTAGTTTTTAATTTTGCTCTTGATTCCTTTGTTGACCTGTCAGCAGCATGTTGTTTAATCTCCACTCATGTGCACATTTTTCAACTTTCTTCTTATAATTGGTTTCTGGTTTCCTAGATCCACCCTGGAGAACGTCCCGTGTGTCCTCCAGTGCATTCTGCTGCTGTTGGATGTCGCGTTCCGTAAATCCATCAGGTTCATCTGACCTAATGTCGAGTTTAAGTCCAGTGTTCCCTGCTGATTTTTGTCTCCGTGATCTAACCATTGTCGAAAGAGGAGCATTGAAGTCTCCTACTATCGTCGTATCGCCATCTCCTTCTACCTACAGACCTGTCAGTGTTTGCTCTGTGTAACTCGGAGCCTCTCTGTTCGGTGGATGCATATTTCAGATGGCACACCCTATTGATCAATTTAACCCTTTATCATCATATAATGACTTTCTTTGTCTCTGGTTACAGTCTGTGGCTTCAAGTCTATTGTGTCTAAGTACATATCCCAACTTTCTTTTGGTTTCCAATAGGATGAAATTTCTTTTTCTATTTCTTCACTTTCAGATCACGTGTGTCCTTAAAGCCAGAGAGAGACTCTTGCTGGCAGCACATAGATTTTTAAAAAAATAATACATTCACTCTACTTCTTCTAATTGGAGAATTTAGTTTATTTGCTTTGCAAGTCATCATTGAGAGGTTCAGACTTATTGCCATTTTATTAATTGTTTTCTGGTCGTTTGGTAATTCTTTTGTTTCTCTCCAGCTCTCTGCCTTTGTGGTTTATTTTCTGTAGTGGTATGCTTTGATTCCCTTTTCTTAATCTTTTCTTGTATCTGTTATAGGTTTTGGCTTTGTGGTTACCATGAGACTTCCATAAACATTTTATATTTATAACAGTCTATTTTAAGCCGAGAAGAACTTAACTTCAAACACATCCAAATGCTTTACATTCTTTCCCTCTCATATTTTGTTTCTGTATTGCAATTTACATCTTTTTATCTTGTGTATTCATTAAAATGATTATAGCTATATTTATTTTTCAGACAGTTGGATTTTAATCTTTATACTAGGTTACGAGCGATTACCCACTACCATTACAACATCAGAGTATTCCAAATTTAACCACCTATTTCCCTTTACTGGGAGGTTTATACTTTGATATGTTTCCCTGTGACTCGTCAGCATCCTTTCATTTCAGCCTGAAGAATTCCCTTTAACAAACCTTGTACAGCTTTTCTAGTGGTGCCAAATTTCTTCAGCGTTGGCTCGTCGGAAAAACTATTTCTCAGAACTTCAGCTCTGCAGGACAGTGTTGCCAGGGAGAGAGGTCTGGGTAGGCAATTTCTAAAACATTTTCACACTCTGAGTATGTCATCCCATCCTCTTCTCGCTGACAGAGATTATGCTGGGAAACCTGTTTATCGTCTTATGCGAGTTCCTTCGTATGTGATGAGTTGTTTTTTTCTTGCTGCTTTTAAGATGCTCGCCTTGGATTTAATTTTTGACTTTTAATTATAATATGAGTCTGTGGGGTCTCCTGGGATTCTTATTTGGAGAGTTCTGGGCTTCCTGGATCTGGGTATCCATTCCTTTCCCCAGGGTAAGAAGTTTCACAGCCATTATATTGTGAATCAGCTTTCTGTCCCTTTCTCTCTGCTCCTTCTGGGAACTCTGTAATGTGTGTATCGTTCTTTTGGATGGAATCTCCTAAGTCCCTTACACTATCTTTGCTCCTTTCCATGCTTCTTTCCTTTTGCTTCTCTTCGGGTGATACCACTGCTCTGTGTTTGAGTTTGGTGATTATTTTTTCTATACTTGATCTAGTCTGCAGTTGAACCCCTCTATTAAATTCTGCAGTTCAATTATTGTATTTTTAAATCTTGATTTCTGTTTGGTACTTTTTAATATTTCCTACCTCTGTTGAAATTCTCACTTCGTTCATGCATTATTCTCTTGGCACTGATGAGCATCTCTGTGACCGTTATTTTGCATTACCTATCAAGTAAATTACTTATCTCCATTTCATTAAGATCTATTTCTAGAGATTTATCTCAGACCCATTACTTTTTTATTTTCCCCCGCTTTGTAGTTTCTCTGTGTTAAATGAAGCAACAGAGTGGCCTCAGGTAGGAGGTGAATCTCATCAGTCAGCCTGGACTGAGGTCCTGGTTTTCTCTGAAACGTTTGTGGTTAAACAAGCTTCCTACTTTGTTCTTAGTTCTTTCAGCAGTTGAGGGTGGTCAAGACCTGCTAGTGTCCCAAAGGGAAGGGCCACGGTCAGCACCTGGATGCAGGTTGATCGGAAGCTAGATCCTTGGGTAGCAGCTGGAAAGCATGTCGTTCATCGCCTTCCAGGGACAGACTAGGAGATGGGAATGTGTTCCTGCTCTCTCTGCACTCCACCCGGATGGCAGGTGGGGGTGCGTCTGTGCCTGTCCAGAACGCCTGCTGTTTGCAACTGCCCCGTGGGACTCACGAATGCAAGTTCCATTAACTCTCAGAGTCGGGTCATTTGGGTTCTTTCCCTTGGGCAGCATCTGCAAGAATTGGGGTGCCAGCCTTGTGTGCAAGCTCCTCGTAGGAAGGTATCAGCCTCTTGGAGCTGGCTAGAGGGAGAAGGAGAAGGTGGTGTCTGCCATCTTTCCTGATTTTCAGGGAGGGCCGCCAGTCCCTTAAGTATCTTTAAAAGTTTTATTCTTTTTCTGGCTTTGTAACTTGGCAGCATAGATTATTGGTTTGAAAACATTCTTATGTTTTAATATAAGCTTCTTTCAAGGCTACAAAATTTCCTCTAAGTACTCCTCAGTTAATTTCACAAATTTTTTATGTATTATATGTTCTTTGTTCTACAGCTGTAAACATTTTCTGATTTTCCTTATGGTTTCTTCCTTGGACTCATGGATTATTTAGAAGGATGTAGCCTTATTTCCAAGTAATTGAGTTGGAATTTCCAGACCTCTTATTATTGATTTCTGACTTAAACCTTTATGGACGTGTATCATACAGATGCCATTCTGCATGATAATTTGAATTTCATTGAGAATTATCTTATGTTCCAATATGTGATCTGTCCTACTGAATATTCTTCCAAGTACCCAAGTACTGATAAGAACGTATATATGTGAATTCTGCACTGTTGAGTTCAGTATTTTATATATATTTTAAGTAAAATTTGTTTAAAGTATTGTTCAAATATTATTTCTTTTTTTCTATTTTTTATTACCTCCTGAAGGTGAGATGTTAAAAATCTCTAATTATATATATGAATTTTTAATTCCTTCCTTAATTTCTGTCAATTCTTTGCTTCGCATATAAAATTCTTAGGTGCATATGTATATTTGGATTATTATTCTTTATTAATAAATTTGCCCTCTAATTGCCCCTTTATTAGTATGACATAACTCAATTTATCTGGTACTATCTAGTGCCTTGAAGTATAGTTTTTTCGATATTTATATAGCCGACCTAGCTTTCTTATGTGTCATATTTCATAATATATATTTTTCCTTTTTTTTTTAATCTGTGTCTTTGTATCTAAAGTGCATCAATTTTATGGAGCATGTAATTGTTTGCTTTTTTATCTAATTTAACAATCTATGCCTTGAAATTTGTTGATTCGTTCCATATGTATTTAATGTAACTTGATATTTGTGTTTAATTATGCGTTCTTGCTATGTGATTGCTATTTATCCCCTCGATGTTTTTGTTTCTACTTTCTTGTTCTTTTTTAGTTGACTGGATATTCTTAGTAACCCTTTTTATAGCTTATATTTTTTATTTATATTTTGTATTTTTAGTAGTTCCTCTAGTAATTACAGTAGTCAGCTTTATCTCATTACAGACTGCCTCTGTTAATGTTATAAAACTGCATGTAAAATGGAAGAACCTCGCATGAGTATACTCTTTACTATTAGCGTCTCATATTTTTCTTCTCTCAAACCCTTTTTTTACACCTACAGCACCTGGTCTTCCTAGGTGGTCTCCCATCCAGGTACTAACCAGGCCTGACCCTGCTTAGCTTCCAAGATCTCAACCTTTTGTGACATGTTTATTATCATGGTATTTTAAAGTTTTTGTTTGTGGATTTCAACATTAAAAGTTGTTTCTATTGACTGGATTTTCTTGACTATGTGTCGCATTTTAAAATTTATTTCCCCATCCAGTGGATTTTTATGGCATGCTGGTATCGCAGATGGTACGCCGCAGGTGTTCTGGATTATTGATTTCCTCTGGATACGTCCGTGTCGTGTCGTAGCAGCCAGGTGTGTTACCTGATGATGACATTTACCTTGTGGAGGCCTGCTGTCAGCTTTGGTAGCATACGACTGTTTTAGTGTTGCCTTCAGTCCTGGGTGAAAGAGCCTTTCAAATGGTCTTTTCTTCTAAGTTGGGGCTCTTCTGGGGTGTCCCTGGAAATCTCAAGGTGCTTCCCAAGCCCCAGCTGAGTTAGAAGGACGTGAATTGCCCATTTCGTTTCCTCAGAGGAGCGCTGCTGGAATCTGTTTGTTTTTCCCAGCCTTCCCATGGCTGGTTTCTCCTGGGCCTTTCGGAGCCTTGCCCCTGCACGCATGCAAGAGCAGCTAAGTAATCAGCCAAGGATTTTTTTTTTTTTTTACAGATTGTAGGTTTTGTGTTTCCCTTCTGTGGGTTTTGTCTTTCTTGACCCTCCCTGGCCACTTTTCAGAGTCCTCTGAGTTCTCAGACCAGCGAGACCCAGTATTTCTGCCTGAATCCGTCTCTCCTGCCCTCGGGGAAAAGATGCGTAACAGCAGATCTGAGGCAGCGAGATTTCTTTCTTTCAAAGGTCAGCTCTCCTCTTTCTTTGGTTTCTCTTCAGTGCCTTCAGAGAGTTGTTTTGATCTTTCGTGCAGAGTTTGTTCGTCTTTTCAGCAAGACGGTTCGTCTGATAACAGCCACTTCAGCCTTATTAAAAGTCAGGACTCCTAAACCAGAGATGTTCTGGTTTACCACTTTGCCATCAAGTGCATGTAATCGTTTCTGAATAAAACATAATAATTCCATTAGATCCAGGGTTCTTTTGCAAAATGTAAAACTGAGAAGCTAAAAATCAGTCTCTGAAGGAAGGCTGGTGCAGAATCGGTAGACGTGGTGTATTTCTTATAGTCAGTGACTCCTTTTTGTCCACCTCTTATGGGATAACGAAACAGAGTCTCCACGTGGAATTTAAGGTGAGCTCTCTCAACTCCCAGCATTTCACCTGCGTATCATATATTTTGCTTTACGTGTCTTAGCTACTGAGTGAAAATCCACTATGAAATAATTTCGGGATATTCTGTAGATCTCAGAAGAGACTCGTCCCTGGGCCTTGCCTCAGGAGGAGGAGATAGGCCGCTAACATTCCCCAGAGAGGGGGCTGGGATTCCATCTGAAGCTGCCTGGACTTATGGTCCTGATGAGTGCCTCTGCCCAGGGGGACAAACACATGTGGTTACCCATAAATGAAGGAAAGAAGCATAAAGAAAGTGAATGGGACAAGAGGAAAACTAAACGGTTGGGTGGAGCAGTTATTTCATACTCTGTTTCTCTAGAGGAGAGAACATTTGCGCATTACAATGGGGGAGGAAGAGTGTGGAAGGAACATTACCCATCTCCCTGCGCCTCCTCACCCATCCCTCTGCTGGGTTTGAGGTCCACAGAGGTGGATTAGGGAGTAGGAACACGGCACGCCCCAGACTTTGGGACTCACCCATCAGTAGTTTTCCAGCTACGCCAGTGGATAAGTTTAACCCTTCAGGAGGGTGCTGGCAGCAGCTATAAAGCCATATTCTCCAATTCGATTCAACAGCAAAACCTGGATGTCTTTTATCTTCTCTCCACCTGCTTCATTTGCCTTTTTATTTTGCTTGGAACTGAGAGGCGGGTTGTCAGTCCTTGAACACCCAACATTATATATTTTTTTACCCCAAATCGGTTTTTACAATGATAAAAATAATATTTTAGCACACTAAAGAGTGGCAAACAAACTATCAAATAATAAAAATATTGTAGCACACTAAAACGTGTGCAAACAAACGATTTTGGGTGGATTTAAAGGGCATTATGCCGAGTGAAGAAAAGGCAACCTCATGAGGTTAGATGGCGTATGATTCTGTTTCTGTAACATTTTTTAAAATGACAGAATTAGAGATGGAGAACACATTAATGGTGGCCTTGGGGCAGGGATGGGATGGGGGCCATAGAAGAAGGGGGTTTCGTGGGGGAGATATAATTCTGTGTCTTGATCGTAATAGTGGTCACATGCCTCTATACACGGGAGAAAATTGCGTGGAAAAACCCACACATGCACACACACCCACACACAAACACACACAAACACACACAAACAACGCATGTTAAAGCTGGTCAAATCTGAAGAAGGCCCGTAATTCGCAGGAGCCTGGTTCCAGAATCGTTTTCCGGATCTGATGCTATAGCATAATGTGGAAGATGTCACCATTTGGGGGAAGCTGAGCTCAAGTTACACAGAACTCTCTGCACTATTTTTGTAATTTGCTGTGAGCTGATAATTATTTCAAAGTAAGAAGTTAAAAATGTGTGCCAACATTGGCACTTTTAAAGCCTCTCCTCAGCTAAAAGGTAAGTGGAGGGATGAGCTAGAACGCGCTGCTGCGAGAGCCTTTGCAGTAATGTGTTTTGTCCCAGCTGAAGTCACCACACGAATTATCTTGACTCCCCAAGAATATATCCTAGTAAATAGTGACTTTTTAAAGTCTCTTTTCTCGAGGATTTTTTTTTTAACTCAGAATTAGGTTTTATTTCTAACCTTCCTGGGTGAGACTGTTGGCTGCCTCGCTGCCTGGTTTCAAATCCAAGATTTATGAAACTCTGACTGATTTGTAAATATAAAAATATATTTTTCATTTACCACGGGCTCTAATAACATCAGGATGCTTTTTCAAAACATGATTGTTTTGGGAAGAGAAGTACAGACTTCGGAACAATGAGTGGCCTTGGTAACTGTCATTCACTGCATAGGTGTTGACCATTGTTCACTCTTTAGCATCAGTATATATACTTTAAGTCTCTATAAATATTCGAAACATGAGTTTTTCTTAATTATTATTGAACTCTCTGTAGGCCACACCAGTGGCCTCTGCAAGCTCATCTGCTCATGTGCCAGAGTAGTTACAGCAAAGTGAGCAAAGTAGACAATCTCTCGTGTCCTCGTCCCCTACAGAAATGGAGTAATATCTTCTCTCTCAGAACGGGTTTTTAGTGCATTCAGGAAGCCCAATAGCTCCTTAGGGAATGCTCTGGAGCTGATCCCCTCTGGCCATCGCTGTCGTCCTGACAGAGAAGACAGGCCTCAGCCGCTGGTCCCTAGAGGGGTGCACGCGCACCCGCACAGCCCCAAATGGGACCCCTGAACCGGGTGCTGCCCTGTGCACACGTGCGGTGGCTTGTCTGGCCCGTCGATGTGTCTGTGGGCGGCATGCTTCCATCACGTCCTGCCTGAACTGGTGCTCCACGTGGCCGTGGGGGCCTCACACCTTTTCCGGGAGATGTTACCGGAGGGCCTGGGCCCCGTGATTCATTACACACTGGGATTTTTATTATTATTATTATTATTATTATTTTTACCCTTTGCCAGCTTCGTGCTGTTTGTCCCACCTCAGTGCAGGTTCCAGGACGAGTCATCACGCAGTGGCTTTGGCAACTTATCAGGGCTCAGCCGGGATGAGTTCTTGGCTTCTGTGTCTAAAATGCTGGGTATCAGACCTCAGAGTGCCAAAGCCATCCTGGCTTTTTTTAAAACTGTGAAGCTGTTTTTCACAGGCCCCTTTCCTAGTGTGCGGCTGGAAGCTATGAATTCTCCCCCAAAAGGTTAAAATCGAGGAGAACGTCTCCGCATGTATGACTCATGTTCCTTCTGGAGCAGGATCACTGGGAGACATTTTGTTTTGAATAAATATATCTTCAGTGAAGTGTGCAAAAGGCTTGACATGTGCTATTTGCAGTTTTCAGCCTGTTATAATTCTGTGAAAAGTGCAGTGTTGATTGAAATTTTCTATTTTTGAGCTCGGTGTGAAGATGGTTTTTGTTTTATTTTTAGCCTCAATAAGACATGAGGGGAAGAAAAAACAACTCTCCATTTTTGTGTTTTTATTTATATTAAAATGGGAATATTTTAGATTTTCAAAAGACGCCTTTGTGTAACGTAGTTGGTTTAGATTTTAGTTCGGGACCTGTTTTCTGACCGCTGAGTTGTGCGTTTCTTATTTGTGTTTCCCCTTGGCCTTCTGCAGAAATTCTGACATCCTGTCGGCTGCTCGAGGAATTAGGGCTTTGGGGGTCTGTGTTTCCAGTTTTATGTTATTGATCTTGGCTTTTAAGAGCTTCTGGGTCAAGACGGGACATGTTTACCAAAGTCATGACAAGGTATTCATGTAGGAGCTGCGGCTCATACATTGGTGGCCACAAACAAACAAGGGAGCTTTCAAGAAGAGGGGGGCGACAAGGCGTCCTAGGTGATAGAGCGTCGCTGTTGGATACAGTGAAGGGGAAATTGGGCCGAAAACCCAAAAGGTTCCCTGTGACCTGCCCACTTCTTAGAAGCTGTACCTCCCCCTGGTCCCCCACCCCCCAGTTCCCCAGGTGTGCTTCTCTCCTGCTTCATCCCTGCTCTCTACTGACGTGCCGCCGTTCGAAGGCTTTCCCTGTCTCATCATTTTCCTCCCTCTTCCTTCTTCGCCACACGTGGATGTCCTTCGTGGCTCCATCTTTCCTTCGGCGTCCCCGCCTCTGTGACTGTGAGCATCCGCAGGCCCCATTTCGTTTGCTTCCAGAGCCTCTCCTTAGCAGGGCAGAGGGCATCGCAGACGTGTCGTCTATGGTAGCCCCTGTGAGGTGCCCAAGTTCGTCTTGCTCCCACAGGCCACGTGCCGAGAGCGAGTGGACGCCCCCTGTGCGCTCTCTGCTGCCTCTTTCTGTGGTGCCCGGGTCACATCGACGACCTCGCGCGTGTGTGCGCACCTACAACACAGGCTAAAACGGCCCATTCTGTGGAAAAGGGCTTTGCACTTGCCCCGATTATTGTCCCAGCTGAGTCCAAACAACCAGCAGCAAAGACAGAAGGAATCAAAATAGGTCAAAAAGCAGAGAGAACGGTACAACCACTTAGGAAACCTGTTGGGCAGTTGCTCAGAAGCGTAAACCTGCAGGTGCCATGGGACCTGATGACCCCCTTAGGCGGATACCCAGGAGACTGGAAATGCATGTTCACGGCAACGCTTGGGCACAGATGTTGGTGACAGCATTATGCACACCCCCAAACGTCCATCAGCTTATGAGCGGGTAAACGGAAAGTGTTAACGTTCACGCAGCGGGATTCTGTTCAGCTGTGAAAAAGAGCGAAACTCTGACAGGTGCGGCCCATGGCTGGACCTCGAAGGCCTGGTGCTGAGTGAGAGGAGCCAGACCCGGTGTCCACCTCCTGACCCAGGTTTCGTGAAACGTCCACAGCAGGCAAAGGCGAGTCAAAGCAGCTTGGAGGTTGCCGGGCTCGTGGCGGGGGATGGGGAGAGGCCTGTGGGCCTCCCGCTGGGGCTGCTGACCGCGTCCTGGAATGAGCGCGGATAGTTGCACGGCTCTGACTGAGCTGAAATTCACTGAACTGAGCGCTGGAAAAGGGTGCAGGTCTGTGGTAGGGGCACTGTATGCCAATGAGCTGTTATTCCAGATTTAATAATTTAAAGGTCAGAGGAGACAAGGTTTGAATCCGTTTTCCTGCGCACGGTGGGCTCCCTGCCTGCTTCTGACACTGGCCTTGGAGAGATGGACGCCGTCTCGAAGTGTCACTCAGGGGCATGTGTTGTGCCCTCTTCACGCAATGAGAGTGAGTGAGCCTCGTTTCCCTGAAAGGGCCCCGTTTCAAAGGAAACTTAAAGAAGACCTCGGGGGCGGGAGAAGGGAGGACCGGCTTGTGTGACAGGTTCAGCAGGTAAATGAAGTGGCTACTGGGCCCCAGGAGCCAGTGCCACCTAGAAGACAGGCACCTCGGCAGGGGAGAGGCCTGGGGACGAGGCAATGGAAGGATTTTTCATCGGAGCCGACGGGGAGTTATTTTTGAACATGAGTGGTAAAAAAAAAGAAATCCCCCAGGTTTGGCGGTGTGGAGACTGATTTTGTTCCAGCACAGACTAGCTCAATAACAAATTAGTCTTTCTGCGTGGTGTTTCCCCCTCCCCACGTCTCATTTCCATGGTTTCACCATATGGAAACTCTGACTTTTACAAAGAACGCGCTTCGCTGAGCGAGCCCCGCTGCATTTTTCACATGTTTCCTGACGTTAACAGCCCCATTTCTCAATTAGCCGAAGGAATAAAGTTGATTAAGCATATCCACGGGGTGACAATTTACATCTGATTAGCCAGCTCTAAGGCAAACATTAAAAGGTCCCTATAAATAGCTTCTTTTGTTTACAGGAAGGCCAGCCGCAAGGCCCAGCTTCCCCCCAGCGCGCAGAGTCCGATTTTCAAAGATGGACTTGAGCGGCTCCGGCCTAAGGAAACCTGGAGACTTTAGAGCGAGTTGACATTTTGTTCGTTGCCTTTTGCAGCCGTGCATCTGCTTTTGCGAGAACCGTTGACCAGTCATAGACCAAAATAATAATAACAATAATAATAATAATAATAATAATAATAATAATAATAATAATAATAAAGGAAAAGAAAAAGCAAAAAGGAAAAGCAAAGGGAACGCACGTACACACTTGCAGCGTGTCCTGGTCCCCCACCTCTTCACGGATTTAGCCTTGAGAGTCGAAAGGTCTGCCAACTTTTAGTTGTTTTTTTCTTTTTTTTTTTCTGACTAAAAATAGGCAAAGAGACCAAGGGAGGAAATTAGCTCAGCCTCGTCTGTGATGAAAACAGCTCATCCTTTATGCCCACAGGGGTCAGGATAGCTGCCTCCCTGTCCTGCGGATGAGACAATCTGTGGTGTAAGTTGTTCCGAGCAGTAGGTTTCTGGGGTTGCCTGTTCGGGTGGCAGTGGCCGGGTGGCCCTGTGGTGGTCCCGTAGCCAGGTTTGGAGAGCCCGTAGGATGAGCGTCACGAGGGTCCCTTGTTGGCAGGCGGTTGGCGTAATTTAGTTTAAATGGCAGCGCTTTCACACCCGTGGTTTAGTCGTCTTGCTCCCTCCGTTCAGTCATTCTTTCTACGTAGTGGCAGTGCCTGGATTGCTGGCAGCTTTTTCATTGTAAAAGTAGACATGCTCCGGATAAAAACATTAGGTCATGTAAAAAGGCTGGAAAAAAGGAGGTGTGAAGGAGGAGTCCACATTCCCACCTCCAGGCAGTAATGATTATTCACATTTTGGTAAACATCCTTCCCCGCCCCCCATTTCTGTGCCTATAAACACGCATTTAAACACGGCGTACGTTGTTTTTAACCCCGATTTTAAAAACTTGTGTAATATATCGTGCCCAGCCTTCTGTGTAAGTAAACATGCACGTGCCTTTGACGTTGATAGGTATGGGATATCACAACATAAAGGGCTGCTATAGTATATGAAGCGACTTTCTAGCGATGGACATTTAGGATGTTAGGATAAAATCTGGTGAAAATTCTGGGTCATAATAGTTGGCATTCAATGTTGAGCGGCTTTTAAGGACGTCCTTTTTGTCACGGTTCAACAACGCTCATCTCCCCGTAACAGAAAACGTTTTAGTCTTTGTCATCCTGGTCTGAAAAGTAGCATTTAAAAATTGATTTTTTTTTGATTTGGGAGTTTGAAAACTTTACGTAAACTTGGAGGCACTTTGGATCTGTTTGTGGAACTTGGTTTGACTTTTCTAACAGGTTTGTCTTTCTAACAGGTTTGTCTTTTCTTACTGGTTCACAGGGATTCTTTATGTGTCAGGGAGATTGACCCTCTGCTGTATAAATACATTAATTAAATTAAGTGCCAGTCAATACACCAAATCTGCGTTTTCCTCAATTTGCTGATTGTCTTTTCACTTGAGTTTATAGTATTTCCCCCCAATTAAAAAAAACACTTATCTTTTTAGTTAGATATTTTAATCTTTGTAGTTTTTTGCCTCGGAAAAACCTTCTCTCCTCTGAAGTATGGAAATTGTCCTTTAAATTTTCTAGTTCTTCTGCGATTTTAAAAATGTTTATTCAGCCTGGATGGAATTAATCGGGGGTAAAGATACTTTCCAGGCATCCAAAGTGGTCATCGCTGCGTGTTGAGCTCGTTCCCCCAGCAGCGTGGTTTCTGAGCTCGTTGCTTTTGCGCTTTCGTCACACACACGGCTCCTGTGGGCCTTTGCAGCTCCCGAGTAGCTGCTTCTGGACAAAAATCCGTTGTCACCCAACAGTGCTAGCTTTCCCTCGGAGTTAGGGAGGCGTTTCGAAGAGCCTTTAGCGGGATTCCTAAGGCTTTGGGAGGAGGGAGCCACCTGAGGGTCGGGTGGGAGGATGGGGAGGCCTGCATTCGAAGCAGAGACTTTAGTGTGTACCTGTGTGGGCATGCACCTGTGTGTGTGCACACCTGTGTGTGTGCGCGCACCTGTGTGGGCGTGCACCTGTGTGTGTGCACCTGTGTGGGCGTGCACCTGTGTGTGCGTGCACCTGTGTGGGTGCGCACCTGTGTGTGTGCACACCTGTGTGTGTGCGCACCTGTGTGTGTGCACCTGTGTGGACGTGCACCGGTGTGTGCATACCTGTGTGTGTGCACCTGTGTGTGCGTGCACCTGTGTGTGCACCTGTGTGTGTGCGCACCTGTGTGGGCGTGCACCCATGTGTGTGCTGTGTGCGTGTGTGCGTGTGCCTGTGCCTGTGCATATTTAAAATACGAGGCAGCTGAGTGAGAAATGTGGTCATAGCCCAGGTCAGGTACCTGATGTTTGGGGCTCTCTCTGCCGTGTGAGAAATTTAGATTCACCTTCAGACGGTGTGTTTTAAGCAGGGGCCTGACACTGTGAAACTTGTGTTTTAGATAGATTTTTTTTTTAATAATTCTTTTCAAGCGCAGCACCCATTCTAGAGAAACTGGCCTGTGGTATCCAAACACGGGGTGGCAGGGACCTGAGCCGAGGTGGGGGTGGCAGGGGGAGAAGAGGCGCAAACGAGAGGCCTGTTTGGTGACTCTTCCCGAGGGACGAAGGGTGATGCAGATGGAAGAGCGAAGGCCAGGCCCACGTTCCCCAGCCCTGCTGAGTGGCCTCAGTGCTCGCGCCGTGCGGCAGACACGTCTGTCTTGGAGGAGGAGATGGCAGCGGTAACTTGGTGGCTCAGGAGGACGACAAGGATGAAGGAAGGTTCCGACCACCCAAACCCAAGGGCTTCCAGCTCAGTCGCCATTTGAAGGCGTTAGGAGGAGCGTTCCGATTGCGAAGTGTGTGTTCACCTGTCCTTGTGCACACACGCCCGTGACTTTTCACAGCGCGGCGGGGAGCTCCTGCCCTCCTGCAGCACCTCCTGGACTCGCTGACACAGTCGGGACTTTTTTCTTTTTACCATAGCCAGTGGGAAACACGCGGCCGTTCCTCAGTGTCGTACGTCACCTGCCACAGCTGCTCAGTTTCCAGGTGTGCTTTGCAGGTGAGATTCGGAGCTGGCAGACTCTGAAGGACGGTGACCCTACAAAAGCAGCAACAAGGAAGACTTGTTGCGGCTGACACAATCGCGTCGCGGAAGCGAGGCCAGAGCTGCTGCTCGCCTCAGTTTTCTTTGCTCTCTCTCAGACGAAAGCAGAGTTAATTTTGCTGATTGCAAGGCCATCTCCAGCAGTTAGAAAGGAGTAGCGATGTGAACCGCGGGATGGGAAGAAGAAAGTGCACATGGTTGGTGCCACCGAACCCCAGCTGTGTGTCCTTAAGTAAAAAAAAAAAACCAGGTAGCATTTGTCACCATCTTCAAGTTAAGTGTATTGAACGCCGACCCCGTGTCCGAGGTCGGGCTCATGCACGGCCACTGGGTCCGGTTGGGGGTGTGAGTAACTTATGCTGCCCAAGAAGAAGGGGTCACTGATTTTGTTTTCTTCATCATCTGTGCACTTCCCAGGAGATTTCTCTTAAACCGACCTTTGTAGAACACATTTGTCAGCGAGGCCGGCTGCTCTTTTGTGAAAAAGAATGTTCCAGATACACAACCTCGTGACGCCCTTCTCTGCTCTCAAGACCTGACGTTCTAAAAACAGCGGAGAGGGTAGATTGCGCAAGACCTGGGGTTCTTCCTTCCCTAGCTGACGCCTCCTCGGGTCAGCCCTTGCCGAGCAGGGGGCTCGCGCGGTGTCCTGGCCTGCATTTTCTCGTGTGAGCTCCGGCTCTGTTGTGTTTTGTAACGAGGGAGGGGTGCTTAGGTGCAGAATACCCATGTCACGGATGTAGGTTGATTTATGGACGCAAAAGCGAATGGAAAAAGTGGGTATCGTAGCACAGAGCCCTAAAGCAGCCCCTCAGAAGAGTAATGAAAATCTGTTTTTTCTTTTCTTTGAGGAGCTGATATTTGCCATTTTCTCTGAAATGCAATTTGGCTCATTTTTTTCAGCTTCTCAGAGATGGGCTCGGTGCTTACCGACTGAGTCTGTGCTCGTTTCTACCCGTGGTCATCAGATACCCGCCGCTGTCTCCCAGTTTCACGTGCACTTGGCCCTCCTCCTCCGCTGCACCCCCCCTCGTTGCATCCGCCAGCATCGCTCTTCCCCGGAGCGCTGGACCTGGTCCCCCTCTTCTCCCCCGATCTGGTCACCTTCATTCATCCTCACGCCTTCCTGGGCTGGGCGTGAATTTTGACTCTGCAGGTGGATCCTGGCTGCTGTCGCCCAAGCGCACTCCACCGTGGCCCAGTTCGGTGGCCACGTGGGTCAGATCCCTCTGGGGGACAGAGCATGATGCACGTGCTTTTCTCCACCAGCCTCGTGAGAGCCTCCCCCAGTGCTCCTTGCTGAACTTCGTCCTTTTTCCCCGAGGGACATGTCCGAGGCTCCCGCAAGGACTGTCCTCCCACTCCCCTCTGAGCTCCTGCATCACGTGGGAGGAAGGACCGAAGCTTCTGCTCGCAGAGCCACTGGCTTGCGTGTCCTGTTACTGCAGGTCCTCACGGGCCTACCCATCGTTACCGAGAGCCCAGGTCTTGTCCCTGACACCGAGATGGGACGTCGGAGTGCTCCTTGGACGTGCCTTGGGAATGTCTCTCAGGAACCTTGAGCTCAGCATGTCCCACAGCGGACCACTGCCCCCTCGCCGGACCCCGCTTCTTCTCCACCGTCCCTGTCCCCGTGAACAGTAGCTCAGATGCCCCAGCCACACGCTCGGGGCCGCTCTCCACTGCCCTTTCTGCTGCGGCCTCACTTAGGCCAGGTGTCAGGCCAGGTGTCAGCACACCTGCCTTTGGTGCGTGGGTTGTTATTGGGACACAGGCGCACCTGTCCCCTTGCAGGTGGCGTGTCTGCTTTCTCACCGGCATGGCAGTGGGGCGGGAATCGTATGGCTGGCGACGCCTCAACTCCTCCTGTCTGGCTCTTTGCAAGGCGTTGACTGCCACAGTCTGCTGGTCCTGCCTTCTCCCGAGCCCCTCCACTTCTTCCCACCTGCACGATCCCCATCACCACCTTCACCTGGACCACGGACGTGGCGTCCCAAGTGGTTGCTGGGTATCTGGCCTCACGGTCTTAGGATCCATTCTCCACTTGGCAGCCAAAAAGTAATCTTGAAACGAGAGAAATGCTGAAGATCTATCTGTCACTGCACTCAGCCTGCTCTAATGACGCAGCCCCCAAGTCTGTCCGTCTTTACCTACAACCCAGTCTCTCTCCTGAGACTCAGGTCCACGAATCACCACGCTGGGAAAGAGCCTCCCACGGCTCCGAGAATCAAGCACCTGAGGCCCAGCGGCCTTTTCAAGGCCGTGCATAGCCCCTGGCAGCGTTTCGCGTTTCGCTCCCATTGATTCCCCCTCCTCTCTGGGTCTCCCCCTCCCCTTTCACCCGGACGACCTTCCTCATCTCACAGGTCAGAACTCAGGGGGAGCCTTATGTGGCAGGTCCTTCCCGGCCTCCAGCCCGGGCTCCATCTCTTTGCCACGTGCTGCCTTCACGCCCACTGTCCCTTCTGCCATCACAGCCCTATCTGTTACCCGCCTCGTTGTTTATCTCTCTTCCTCCCACCCCCATGAATGCGGCAGGAGAAGGGCCCCTTCGGCCCTGAGTCTTGCCCCAAATCCGATTGGCGGGTTGTGAGCAGCGCTGGTCATGTCTCCTGCCCTTGCCTCCCTCCGGGGACTTACAATACGAAGGATAATGCCTTTTTTTTTTTTCAAGTAAGGTTTCCGATTGCATTAATTAAGTCCAAAGAAAGTCTTGGATTAAGAGCGAGTCATGAGATTGGGTGGGGACAGGGAGGGACGGACTCTGTCTACTGCAGGAGCCGAGGAAACCGCAGGGTACCTGGACACATAACCATGCACTGAACACTCGTTCCCTACGTGCCCAGCATCCCCGACAGCCGCAGACTCAGGGCGACAGTGTCAAACCCCTTCCCTCGTGAAGAGCGGGGGAAGAGCATAGCCCTTTCTGCCCTAGTTAGAGAGAGCGCATGAGCAACTTGTCCTTCCACCTGTTTAACAGATAAAGGTTAAGCGTGACACCGAATGCATGGGATACAGGCGTTAAGGGGGAGGAAGGAGCTGTCACATGCTAGGGACACAGACACCTGAACATACGGCAGGACAGCAAGGCGAGCAGCAGCCTGCACGGGAGCACAGAGGAGGAAGCCGAGCCTTCCCCTCTCTCCGGCGGGATGAACACGGGTGCACGCAGGTGGAGTTCACCTGTCCCGCCCTGCGGGCTGGTGTCGCCTGACTGCTTCCTCCTGGCCTCCTGCCCTGCTTTTCTCGGGGGCTGGGGTGGAGGTGGGAGCCACGAGTCGGCCTCCAACCCCAGGGACTCCCCCCCCGCAGCTGGCTCTCCTTGGACACATGTGGTTGAGTCACCGGGGAGAAGACGGACACAGGGTTCCCATGATGTCACCACCCCTCCCCGGCCTCCCCGAGGAAGGCACACAGGGGCCACCCTCAGTTCCTGGGCGTCGACCGCTTGAAAGAGCCAAATGGGGATGAATTGCCCTTGCACACGGTGACACCATGTGGGTGAGCCCCGCGTCCGTGCGGGAAACTGTTGGTAAGGGGTGAGTCACTTGGCGGCGAGGACAGGCCCAGCCTTTGTGGGCGCGCACACACGTGGTTAGACACTAGACTCTCCTTTTGCCTCGAAACAGAAGAGAAATGACAACAAAGGTGGGGAAATTCCACGTTTTCCTCAGGTTCGTTCCCTCTGTTCTTCTCAGTCATTTTTTTAAGAAATTCTTTTTATTTTTTTTCCGCTCACCCCTTTCCTTCATCCTCCCCATTTTTATTTTTTATTTATTTACTTTTTTTTGGAAATGGACTCATCTGGATCACAAAGAACTCCCGTTGGCCAGTGATCCTGCAAGTGATCGATCGTGAATATTCAGATCGCGTCTCTGGAGGGTTCGGTGATTTTTTTACTTAAGCTCGCTAAGCTTCTGTTTTCTCGTCTTAAAAATGAGAACACGCATGCAGCCACCTACCGCAAAGATTGTCTCGAGGATTAAAGGATTGATGTGTAGATACATTCCTGGCTCACCCTCCAGCTCCTTCAGGGTCTCTTCCCTCCCGAGGCCTGAGCAGCTAGGGCCTGCCTGTCGCTCGCTTCCCTGTTGAGAGTGTGTCGGCCTCTTTCCACTTGTCACTCCAGCCGCGGCCGAAATGTCACCCCAGGTCTCCCAAGGGACCTGCCGCTCCCTGGTGGGTGTTTGTTGGCTGAGATTGCATTTCTTTCAGGAGGTTTTTAAACTTTTCCCCCTGGTTCTTCTCAAAGGCCGTGGCAAGTTCCTTCGGCCGAGTCGCCAGCGGCAGCCACTGGGCAGGCCGAGGCACTGTCATCCCCCGGGGAAGCAGCTCAGGCTGGGCTAGAAGGGGGCTCACACGTCCACAGGTGCAGAAAGCGGGAAACAGCGGAAGAACCCAGAAGCCCGTCCGAGATGAGCCGGTGTCCCACCAGCAGCAACTTCAAGGAAAAAAACAATCCGCCGCCTTTTAACACTTCTCTCTCTGAATTTCTTTTCCGAATTAAGGCCTCAGAGGGCTCAGGTCTGCCAGGCCACGTGCACCGCCTCATTTCCTTAGGAGGCAGGTCGTGAGCGGGTCGCTGCTCAGAAGTCGGGATACGGCATCAGGCCAACAGCAAGGTGCCCAGGTGACCCTCAGCGGTGCCCGTCCACCTGGCTCCCCAGAGACGTGCCGCCCTCCGCTCCTCACCTGGAGCCCTGAGTCCTGCACGGAGGAGGAGGCCTCGTCAGCCTCGGAGAGCTCCGCCTCTCAGCAGGGACCCCCCAGGGGAGCGGGAGGCAGCTCTGTGCGAGGCACTTGGTGGTGCCGGGAAGGAAACTTTTTGCAGAAAATGCAGATCAGGCTGCATCCAGGTGTCGGGATGTCGGGGAAGAGACCCTGTGCGGGAAGGCGTCGTCCCAGCGACCTGGAAAGCCGAGACCGGATCTTTGGCACCAAGTCGCGCTGAAAGCGAAGGCCGGAGAGAGTGACCTCGGAGATCCTGGAAACGGAGGGAGAGCAGCATGGTTTACGCGACCCTGAGGCCAGAAGGAAAGGGAGGGCCGAAGCCGCTGTGTGTATTGATTGGAGCGTTGGCTCCATTGATCTCTGAATCCTTCCTCCTCTCCAAAGAGGGCCCGTCACTCAGCGCGGTACGAGCTATCCCGGGGACACCGCCGCTTCTGACGAGGTTCTTCCTGTCCTCTGTCGGGCGCTGGCCCTCTGAGGAGGTCCAGGGCCTCAGAAGCAGGGGTCCTGGTTGGTGTGGGTTAGGGTGCTGCCATGGCGTCACAGGATTTAAAAGGACCCCCGACTGCCCTTTGTGGCTACTCAGGGGGTCATCAGCACCCACCACATGGGAATATCCGTGTCGCAGTATGTCCTCGGACCTCAGACTTTGCTTGTTTTTGTCCTTGACTTGGACAGGCTCCTCCTCCTCCTTCGCGTTGACAGTTCAGCTCTGCTTTCCATCGGGCGCAGCTGGGCCAAGCCTTCCCGACCCCTTCGGTTCCTCCCTTGAGACACTTGTCTCTACCACAGTCATGAACTTGACATCCGCTGACCTTTTTTTTTTGTTTCGCTTCTTCCCGTCGTTAAAATGTGATTGTGCGACGGGTGCGAAGGGGGGGCACTAAGATAATGACGTGGACGGCTGCCGCGGCGCGAAATAGAGAAGGGCGTGGGAACGCGGGTGCGGAGGGTGTTATTTCAGGTTGGGGCATCCGCACAGCCTCGTGGAGGCGGCTCCGCTTCAGGTAGACCTTGACGGAGACGAGGTTTTGCCAGGCGAGTGGCTTCGGGCACAGACACGTGCGGGGGCGGGATCCGCGTCCTCTTTTCTTCACGTCCTTCCTGACGTGTGGTCAGACCAGGCGCCTCCTGCGCGTTTGTCCCTAGAGGCAATGGCATTGCCTCTAAGAGAAGGATCGAAGCGACGTGATCGGAACCTTCATGCCCACGCTGGAACGAGGCACGGCTTCGCCCAGAGTCCTGGAAGGTTTGCGACGCCCGCGGGTCTCCTCTTGACTCCTCGCTGGTCCCTTGGGCACGGTCACTAAAGAGAAGGGGAGCGGGTGGGTGAGGATCTGGCGAGTGGAGCCTGGATGTTTGCAGAAACTCACCTTCGGGGATGGATCTGTGGAACGGAGAGGCGCCATCCCAGAAACCCAGCCGGAGCGGGGTATTTTCAAGTCTTACGGTCTTTTATTTTTGGCCTGGTTCTACTGTCTTTGAAAATACCTGCTTTACCTATAATTAGGAAAGATTAGACCCATCTCACAAACGGCCATCGAATTAGTGTCGTGCGCTCTGGAGAGACCTGGCAGCCAGGGGATGCCACCGCCATCGGAGGGACACCCTGCGTCACAAGAACAACGGGGACACCGCGCACGCAGGCCGCAGGGGAGGGCAGCCCGGGTTCTAAAGTTGCTAAGGAAGGAAAAAGAGCACGTTGCTGCGTCCTCCTATGCGGCATGCCACCCCGCAGTGGCGGGTCAGTCCGTCCAGATGCTCCTGCCACAGACAGTTTCAGTCCCCACCCCGGCCTCTCCTGCCGCAGGTCGTCCAAAGGCCTCTGACCGGCCGTGTCGGGGGGACCTGGACGTTTGGCAGACCTCGCAGGACCCCACCCTCGCTTTCCTGGACACCTGCAGGAACCTCCCAGGCGACGCACCCCGCAGTCGGAGCCGAGTCCCTCTGCGCGTATCTGCCCTTGACCTTGGCCCGATCTGTCACGTCTCGGCGAATGGTTCCAAAGATGAAGGACGGGGGACCTCTTAGACCTGACGCGCTACATCCCTCCTCTGAAGCCGAGTTCATTGCACCAGCTAACGATTCCATCCTGTCTGTCGTACGAAAACCCCAATCGTCCTGCGCGGTGTCCACGGGCCCTAAGCAGGACACGTGAAGCGTCATTTCAAGTGCCAAGATTTTTTCTAATCCCATCTTTTTTTTTTTCTTTCTTTGTAGAATTTAGAAAGTGGTTTAACTCTAATTGGCTCCCCCAGGATCTTGGCTCCCGTTCCGCTCTGGCGTTTCTGGCTCTGAGAAGCGTCTGGAGAGACTGAACTGTCACTGCTGGCGGGCACGCCGGGCGAGAGGACACAGCACCATAGAAACTTTCAAATCCCAGCTCAGCGACTCCAGAGCTTGAGGGTTTGATTTTGCCATTGTTTCTGTAATGATGGGTTCCGCTTTCCCTATTATTTGAATTTCGTATGCGCGAGAATGGCAGCCGCGGCTGCCACCACCCCTGGTGGCCCGCCTTTGTCTCCCGTGAAAGGAAAACAGGGAGAAAAAGAGAAACACAACGTGTCGTCGTGGCAGAGAATAGATGCACGTCAGCAATGCTTAAGCAGACGCAGTCCTGATCAGTCAGCTGCGAGCGTGTCTGGTTGGCCGGAGGTCAGCGCCTGTTTAGACGGCAGAGCTGAGCCGCTTTCCGTGGCCCACCTTCAGCTGTCCCCGCCGTCGGGACGACTGGGAGGAGACTGCCAGAGCCTGTCCCTTAGCCACGGTGACATCGTTCCTTAGCGTCCGCGTGGCGTGCGGCCCGGGAGAGAAGACGCTCCGCCGACGCAGAAACGGGAGGGCGGGGTCAGCAAACCGGGGCCTTTCTCTCGTGTCAGGGTTCGTCTTGGCCAGACACTTGTCCTCATGCATCTGAGATACAACCACAGGGAAACGTACCTTCTTGGCTGCGTGTGTGTGTGTGTGGTCACGGGAACGGCCCAGGTGAGGGTAGCTGCTTCACTGGAATCTGATTGTCCCGTCGTTGGTTGGGCAGGACCTGCCCAGGCCCAGGAAAACGCAATTTCAGGCCTCGCAGCCACGGAAGTTCATGCTTCAGCACATTTATTGAATTAGAAACAGTAAGATTCTCACGAATTCATTTAAAACTATGTCCCAAGGTTTTCATCCCAAGATAAAAAGTGGGCCGAGGACCGGCCAGACTCCGTGTGGGTCAGTGTACGTGCTTCGTTGTCTTAAGGATGACAGGCGGCAGAGACCCGGGCGCAGGGAGGCAGCTTTGATGTCACCGGTGCCATTACGGAGCCGCCCACCCTGGGGCGGGCCGCTCTGTCTCCCTGGCCCCTCGTTTACCTCACGTGTGCAGGGAGAGGATTGGGTGGGGTGACATCTCAAGTCCCTTCGACACCCGGGATTCTGTTAGAAAGTGCGAAGACAAGCCCAGAAGTGGCAATGGAAAGCTAAGTGTGGCAGCTCCACGCTCGGGGAAGGTTTTTCCGGGCGGAGAAGACAAAGAGTCGGCCAAGCCTGGGACGGATGTTCCCTTTCCGTCTCCCCTTCCGTTCCTGCCTGTCCCGTGTCACGAGACAGCTCAGAAGTGCTCCTCCTGTCTGCGCCCGCTCTTTCTCTTTCTCTCCCTCCTTTCTCGTGTTTCTCTGTTTCTTCACGTCTTCTCTGTACCCTCCCTCACCGTTATCTTTACGTCTCTGAGGACTGGTTTTAACGATTTGCCAAAAAGGCACAAGAATGTTGGAAGAATCAGGGTTTTTTCCCCCTTTCTGGGATCCATTATAGCTTCAATTCACAAAATAAAATAATAAAATAAAATAAAATAAAATAAAATAAAATAAAATAAATAAAATAAAATAAAATAAAATAAAATAAATAAAATAAAATAAAATAAAATAATAAAATAAAATAAAATAAAATAAAATAATAAAAATAATAAATAAAATAAAATAAAATAAAATATAAAATAAAATATAAAATAAAATAAAATAAAATAAAATAAAATGTAAGTAAGTAAGTAAATGTGTGTTTCAGCCCGTGGATGGTAAGTTCATAATGATGACCGTCATGTAATCGTGACGACGACACCCGCCTTAAGACTCCCTGGGAGCCAGAAACTATTCCAGTGCTTTGGGAGCAGTGACACATCTGACCTTTATACCATCACGGTGAGGTAGATGCGTCCGGTCAGTATCCTCATTACACAGATAAAGCCTTCGGACCAGAAAGGCAGGTAACTTGCCCAGTTTGACGGCTAATTATGGCGTGGACGGGGTTCGATCCTCGGTGGTTGCTCTTGTCCACTTGGCCTTGCCGCATCTCCTCCAAGGCAGGGGTAAGATATTTCATTCACTTTTTGTCTCCCTTTGCGAATGTGGTGCCGCGTTTGAGGAAACTGCGCTCTGAATTAGTGTACAGTTGGCGTAAAGTGACACCGTCCCGCCTGGGAGAGAAAGCTGCCCGAGGCCTCGCCCTCCGGGAGTCAGGCTGCGCCCATCACGTCCTCCCGTGCGATCTGGACGACAGATGCGCGACCCGTGATCCGAAAGCATCGCCTTCCTTTTGGTGGGAGACTCACGAGCTCTTTTAATTTGAAAGTTACCATTGGAATGGAGTTAAAGTGTAGTTTGAAGAAATTGAATTTCTGCTCCAGGAGTGATCCGGCCGTGTGACTTAAACAAATGCGGCTGATAAGTTAACACGGGCACCAAGTGGCATTTGAAGAAATAACCGGGAACACGGGGCCTGAGAAAACACTGGATTTAATTCTGAGAAAATGATTTCCTCTAAGGAAACGGCCTGAACACAGCTGACTTCTTTGAGAGGTACTAGGTTTTTTACTTATTATAGACATTTGACACAGAAACAAAATCAATATGTTTACGCTGCGAAGTCAATATTTCTGCTCTGATATATGATATTAGGGGTTAGAGGAAGAAATAAGAGAGCTACGTCTCTTTGCGTTTATTGCCGCGATACAAGGATAATGACATTTTGCTCGGCGCTGTGTTTGGGGGGAAAAGGGTGCATTGTTTATTCATTACGTTCCCTAATGCCTCACTTCTCTGGCGCTCAGGTGCCCGGCATCTGGAGCAGAGCTAGATGCCAGAGGTGTAGGATCATGGACGATTCAAGTTCGAAAGGAGCTTAGGGACAATTTAATCCAGTTATCGCCTTATTATAGGCCCAAGTGAGTGAGGGGGCTAGTCATGGGTCAGAGCAAAGCTCCACATAGAAAACAGTGATTATGGAGACGGCATAGTCTTGACTCTTTCCATTCATTTTTTAAGTGTTCGTTGAGTGCCTAGCATGAGCAAGACCTCAGGGGCAGAGCAGTCCTCCCAGGACCTTGCACTGTGCAAGGTCCTGGGTCTCTCTGATCCCGGATCCATCTATTTAATAGTGCTTACGGCACGCGATCCCGAGGGAATCACATGACAGAACAGCTGTGACAAACGCTTTGCAAAGGAAGTCGTCGTGTCTGCTCGCGTCCACGTCTTCATAGGATCATCGCCACAGTTGTGCGCAGGCGAGGGTTTCAGGTGTCCCGTGAGGACGACAGGGCATTTGACATTGGGCTGAAGCTGTGAAGGGAAAAAGAAACTAGAAAAGTGGAAATGCAGGAGGTGGTCCTGACTCTGGAGGGAGCAGAGCATCAGCCATCTTTGCCTTATTTTGGCCTCCTCAGTTCTTTGTCATCTCCAGGGGTAGGTGCCGTGGGCAGGGCCCTGCTGCCGTGTGCTTCGGGCCTCTGGGGTGGCCTCTGAGATGTCCCGTGGTGGTGCCAGAGGCCTGCCACCTTGGGTGCCGCCCTGGGTCCTACTCCGCGGCTTCGCTGAGCCCCCCTCCTCGTCTGTTCGTCCGCCTCCAGGCCTCCCGTCACCCGTCCATCTTAATCACGGACTGAGAGTCTCCCCAGGGGCAGACTCTGAATCGGATCCCCCGTAAGGTTCTGGTACCTTAAAAAAGACCCAAGAGCTCCCTTGTGTGGGCGTCCTCAGGTCGGGAGGCCCTGGCCCTGGCTGCTTGAGTGACAGGGACCACTTTTAAAGCAGAAAGATTCCCCGGATGACGGACAGCTCCGAGGCTGTGTCCCTGATGAGACCTTCACGTTTCCCGGTTGTCACCTGGTTAGCACCAGGCCCTCCTTCTCCAAGGCCTGCGAGCCGGGCGTGGGGGAGGGCAGCGCGCAGCCTGAACTTGGCGCGGGAAGCCTGGGGTCCGCTCGTGATGTGGGTTGGACTCGGATGCTGGACGTGTTTGCCTAACGTGACGGCCTTGGTTTTTCAGGTCCTTTGCGGCCGGCACGATGTCGTGTCCGTAACAGCACGTGGAGGAGAGGGAGCGCGCCGAGGTCAGGTAAGAGGCTGGCGTGGACGGCAGGCGACCAGCGGGGCTCAGGGCAGGACGTTTGTCACTGTGGTGCGAGAGAGGGGACCCAGCTCAGTCGTCCCAGGGGCGGCATCCTCTTGTGCGTGTTTTACTCACTTAGGCCCGGGGCGCGGAGGGCCCGTCCTCTCTCAGTGACCACGGGCGTGCGTCTGGGGCCTCAGCAAAGCACCTGCCACAACCGCTGTCAACAGCCAGCAAGGAGGCAGGACTGGTCCCCTGCAGAGTTAAGGCGGAAGGAGAGCGGTGGCTCGTCATCATGCCGTATCAGGAGGCTTCTGTCTTTTCCGTGGTCAGGTAAATCGTGACGACTGAAGACGCTCCTAATTAAAGTCTCGCCTCGGCCCCCTTATCTGGAGCTGCTGTTCCGAGCCGTCCTCGCATCTTCTTTTAAAATACATGCGCGTCTCACGTCTCACATCCCACGCCTGGTCTACCCAGACGGGTCACCGAGGTTCATTTTCCATGAACCTTTACTGCTTCTCTTTCTTTCTGATCGTCTTTTTAGAGGGTTAAACGGTCCCCGTTGGGTCTGAGCCAGTGTTTTTCTCTGATGGAGCCGATGGGCGAGGTGGTGTAGACGCTGGTGACCGCACCGGCCTCATTCACTGAGTCGAAGCGTGTGTGGGTAGAGCCACAGGACGAGGCCTGTCTGCCGACCGTGGCGATCTCGTGATGGGCCGCACTGCTTTTGGGACCCAGTCTGGGTTAGGTTTCTCTGGTGGCCCTAAGGGTTAGCACGCACTGGGGTGGCCGAGACGAGGGACACGTACCTCGTGGTTCTGGAGGCCGGAAATCCTAGGTGGGCGTGTTAGCAGCGTGGGTTCCTTCTGAGAGATTTGAGGAGGAATCAGATCGTTCTTGTAGCTTCCGGTGGCCGCGGGTGTTCCTGGCCTTGGGTGAGCATCTCCTCCTTGTGACTTTACATGGACTCCCTCCTAGGTCTGTCTGCCTGTGTGTTCCAGTTCCCTCTTTTGATAAGGACGCCTGCCGTTTCGGATTAGGGACCGCTTTCATGACCTCATCATAGCTCAGCCCTCTGCAAAGACCCGACTTCTAAATAAAGTCCCCTTTACACACAGGAGAAATTAGGACTTCGGCATCTTTTCGGAGTGCACGCTCCAGCCCATAGCCCCGTCTCGGGGACGAAGGCTCAATTCCTTTTGGTGACCGCTAAGGAGATGAGCCCGGTGCCCGTTGCTTAGTATCGGTTGAATGCGTGAATGGCGAAGACTGTGACCCTGGAAGGCCCAGGGCAGTGACCGGAGGTGGGCGGGGGTCACGCTGACCCTTGTCCTCCGTGAGCTCTCACTTTCGGAGTAGTCCGAGTTAAACAGCATCGCAAACGTGGGAGGAGTTTTCCTGGAAAGGCGAAAGCCAGGAGCATTTTTATAAGAGACACCCCGCTGTGTGAGTGAGCCCCGCTCCCTCCGTGGGCAGCGCAGGCCGGACTGTGTCGTCGGCACACCGAGGCCTCTTTCCAGCGCATTCGGTCCCCCTTAAACCAGACCGGGCGGGCCGGCCTTCCCTTCCGGCCGCACTGCCTCGCACGCGCGCTTGGTAAATTTAATGTTTTGTTCCCTGGCCCTCGCCTACCAGCACGAGCCTGAAACAGATCTGCTCCGGGTGCGTCCTCTCTCTGTTCGGTGCGTCTTTAGCTCGGAGTCGTTAGGAGGTGTATCTTCTGAGTGTTTAGATTTGATAAAACACAAGGAAACGGGTCTCAGGGTAGCGCTTACACGATCCTCTCTGGAGACCTTTATTTAGGAAGAAAGCCCTTGCGTCTGCGCGTGGAGAGCTGCCAGGCCGCGTCTGCTGCGGCTTCCAAGGAAGAAGTTCCCTCTTCGCAGCGGAAGGAAGCCTGCTGCTGCGAGAGGTCAAAGGCCAGGGCCTTTCCTCCCGGGAGCGAAGAAGCGGGCATCTTTGGGGCCTGTGGCTTCCTGACACGGGTCCTGAGAAAATCGGCAAACCAAAGGACATCCGTTCCCGGGGTGTGTGATGCGCGCACAGGCTCGGTTCCCCCTCCCGTTTTGCTTTCTCCGGCTTCACTGATTTTAGATTTCTGGCCATTCAGCTATAGGAGCTCCGTGAGATTGATGATGCCGTATTCGTTGTTCAACTCTGATTTTTTAAAAAAAGGGGAAATAATTTCCATGGCTTTTTAGTTAGTAATTAACATGGAAATTTTTTTTTAGACTTCTGAAATTGGAGCGTATGTATGATACACGGGAACTACTTAAATTAAATTAATTATGCTGTGAATCGAGATTCTATCAGACTTTCTCAGAAACTGATTACACGTGGGTGAGTTAAAATGTGGATCTCAGTGTTCGTTCCTTCTGGGTTTTTCTCGTCTGCCTCTATCTCCTGATGGTTCCTTCTTTGTTTTTATTTAAATTCATCCCCTGCAGCCAGGTATCACTGAGTTCTGTCGAGGTTCTAGAATTCGTCCATATTTTCACTTTCCTTCTTTTCATCTATAATCATCCGTTTCCGGGCTTTTTATTGAAAAAAAAAAAACAAAACTTTTTCTCTGCTCACAAGTAACTTTGCCCCTTCTGGACTTCAGGAGAACTTTCTGGAGGGACGGGGCAGCGGTTAATGTAACGTCCAGGTGAAAGTCTTGCAGAATAACTGTCCGTGGAGGTAGAAGGATTATATTGAACACAAGGCAGTGAGGTGTCCACTTTGAAAACTAGTTCCACTCACTGCCTTCAGGCTTGGACACGGGAACGAGACAATTCGGAAGCCATTAAGCCACACGTGACCGACCGGTCTTGAGGGTGAGTGACAAGTGACACGCCGGGTAAAAGCACCTGTCCTGCGTTGGGGGGCTCTGCGTCTTTACGTACGAGGGCCTCCGGAGAGCTTGGTTCAACTTCGTCCTCCTCCGTCGCGGGTCTGGAGACAGCCACAGATTCGGAAATGTGTTTATGGCAGCCTGCTGCCGCGGAGCTCGCAAGACCGTAATCCTGTTACTTGCCGTTTCCAAAAGGGTAAATAAACATGCCTAACCGAAAGGCGGTATCGATTACAGAAGCAATTTGGACGGGAATAATGGAATTAGAGTCATTGAGGCACTATTGGGCCTAATGGGCCTCGCTCTCTTAATGCTTGTCTTCTGCTCTTTGGGTCGCGTTGGCCCTCAGTCGATCGGACCGGCGCGTTGGAGGAGAAGGACGTGAAGGAAGCGTGGAGATGGCCGTCTCCGGCAGAATCGATCGGCCGTTCTCACGGAAGCCCGTCCGTCAGCCTGTGAAACCGATTAACTGGAATTGTTTTATACTTGCCTTTGAAGATAATGCGGCGGGTGAGGAGGGAAGACCGCCGGCCCGGCATGTCGCAGCTGCTCCGTGGGTGTTTCTTGAGTTGATGACGAAGGAGCCTGAGAGTCAGGCCCCCGTCGGTGCTGGCCCAGCCCGGGCCCGTCACGTGGCCCGCCGACTGCACCTAGCGGAGCTGCGGTGTCGGCCCCGCACCCCCGTCCGTCCCCGGGGTGAGTTTTCGTGCGTTTCCGCGGCCAGGCCCTCTGGGCCAGCGTCCCTCACTCAGGGTCAGAGCCGTTCGTTGGCACTAAACTTGCTGCCCTGTGGAATCCTGGCAGGTTGCTTTTTTTTTTTTTTGAAGCGTCATTTTGATGAAATTACTTCCTTTTCAGAAAACTCCGGAGTCTCTCCTTTGTCCACGGAGTTGTTTTTCTTAAAGCCCCTTGCCCACTAGATGGCTTTGAAGAGCTTTTGCAACGAGACGCCGCCCGCTGCCCACCCTCACTGCGCTCCCCCCAGCCTCCCGCCCAGACGGCTGGGGAAGACGCGTTTGTCCCCTCATCGTCCCATTTCATTTTGAAGGGTTCTCCCTGGAACCCTTCCGCTCCTGTCCGGGCCCAATCAGTTACGAGTCCGCTCAGCCTAAGGCCACGGTCACGGTCCTTAAAACCGTGCATTGTCAAAGCCGTGTCGTGAGGATAATGTGTTCGGGGGCACAGATGGCGATGGGGACCGCAGAGGTGCACGGGCACACCGATGACAGTGATTTCAGCACAAATGCTGGTTTTCGTCTCTGTGAGCCTGTAACTTAGAGACCTGAGCGTCGCTGGGAAAATGCAGCGTTTTACTGTGTCTGTTTTCACACGTTTGTGGTGAACTCAACGGGTATTTTAAAAAATTATTTCAAGAATCTTAATGACACACTATGGTAAAAAATAACAGAATAAAGGCTTGAAGCAGACGTATTGTAAGCAGGAAAACAGGAGGGCTGCTTTTCCCCCCGATGCCTGCAGCCTTATTCTGCATAAAATAAACGTCATTCCTCAATCAGTCGATCACTTTAGATCTAATACACGTCATGCAGACTCTGCAGAAGGGACGTCTGAAATGTTTAGTTTTCAACACTGAGATTTTAGCCCTTTTCTCCTCGGTTGCGTTTTCCTCTCACCATTCCACTCGTTTTCCTGGTGTCTTTTCGCTCAGAATGCGCCCTTTTAGGTTAATATTCGATTGGAGAATTCTTAGAGGCTCTCATGAAATGAGGACGTCCTTCTTTTCTTACTTCCCTCGGTGCCCCACGTTGTCAGGGCGATGGCATGCGTTCGCGTATGGGGGCACGCAGCTACGAAACACGGTTTCACCCAAATCCCCGAGTCGACGTCTTCCTTGAACCCCTTTCTTCCTGAATGTCGGGCTTTGCCTTAATGTGGAAAAAAAAAATTTTTTTTTTTTTTTGAGTAATCCCATTTCAGCACCAAAGTGAAAGGGTGAAGGGGTGACTGATGGTTTCGGCTTAAAGATGGTATGTTTGAGTTCCAGGCTCTTCCCGAAACTCTGTTACGAGGACGTTTGAGGGGATCCCTCTTAAAGGCACACGCCCTTACGAACCAAGAAACGAGGCAACAGCCACAGCGCTTGGGGGCCCGGGACATAGATGCACGGGAGGAGGCTTCCCGAGTTGGCCCGAGGAAGTGGAATTTTCCTCTGGCAGAGGAAGGAGGAAGACGCAGTCCAGCTTACGCTGATGAGCGCTGTGAAAGCTCAGGAATGCTCAGCCACAAGAACCCCTGAGAAATGAGAGCGGAGACAGGATCCACGCTAGGAGTGCGGGTCGAAAGTTCAGCTCTGCTTCCCGGCTTTATGCGAGCACGTAACTGCCCCTCCTCCTCTCCAACGGAAGAATGGGGATTTTTTAAATTAATGAATTTTTTTTTCTGTAGAGATGATAACATGGAAGGTTTCTAGACGAGACGGCAGCAGGAAAAGTAAAAAGTGGTACTCTGCAGGCTTGGAATCAGGGAGATGGTTCCGCTGTACCAAATCCTGGGACCCAAGGCCGCCTTCTTCCTGCCCCTGCCTGGGAGAGACTCCGGGGTGCCTGCAGCTCTGACCTTCCAGCGCAACCCAGAGACACAGACACCAGGGACACGAAGAGGCCTGACCAGAGCGATCCTAAAATAAACCTCGAATCTACAGCCACCCTCCCCCCAGCCTTCCTGTCCACTTCCCTGTTCCCCTCTCTGAAGGATCATTAGACGTTTAAGGAAAGTCCCCATCACGAGAGACAGTAGCCACAACCTGCAAACAGAAAAAAGAATAAAAGCAACTCGGAGAAAACAGGAACTTGTCGGGAAGAAGCCATCAGTATCTTCAGAAAGATAAGGAGCGACCTCGCAGCCGTGACACGGAGCAGAATTTATAGGGATTGCTAGGTACAGTTAAGGAAATGTCCCCGAGTGTGCAGTAGAAAGAGGAAGAGTAGAAAGTCGTACAGGAAAAGTAAGGAGCCTATAGGGTTGGTGCGCGAGGTCCAAAGCAGTAGCACCCAGACTGAGAGGACGTGGAAAACGGAGGACAGACACTGTCCCGGAGTAATTCCACGGAATCCCCCGCACCAGAGACAGACGTTTCCCGAGTAAACGGCGACGCAAATACCTCTTCAGGAATCTCTACAACGCGGCGATGTGTATTAGTAGATCACGGTGCAAGTCGATAGAAAGGGGGACCCAGGACCCCGGGGACAGGCCCAGCACAAGAGCCAGCCTAGTGGCCCGCTGGGACCAGTGGCCAGCACACTGGAGGGGGAGGGGACAGAGGTTCAGGAGAGACTTCTAGATGGTGAGGCTGATACAACCCCCGACTTTGTGCTGAGAGATTGTTGTGGGGAGGCTTTGGGATGACCTCATGATAAGTACGTCGGACTTTATCCTATAGAGGACTTTACAGAACGCGGGGCACGTGTGTACATAACAAAGCCCTCGTCTTCCTCGCGGGGAGGCCAGTAGGCAACACCTAAAACTGAAAACCAAGAAGGAGTAAAATAAACACGCTGTTCACGTTTCGGTGCGGAGTAGCTTGGCCTCGTTATGGCACACACGGAAACTGAGACCGCCATAAGCTAGGGACAGTATTTGGGGAGCATTGTGTAGATGTGGGACTTCCAAACCAAATATTTTCCCATTTTCTCATGAAAAACTTGCCCTTGCTTTCATGCACACCCCCTCTATTCAGACTGCTTTCGTGCCTGAAATCGCTACATGTAATTCTTGTTCAAGGTGTGCAGGATTCTCTTCCAGTTTTCCGTTAGTGACTGTCAGATACTATACCAGTAGCGATTAAAAAAAAAAATATTTTAAGCCATTTCACCAAAAATTTCATTGTTTCAGCAGCTAAAACGACATTTTAAAATTCAGCAGCTTCAGTCCTTTCCTTTGTTAGGTAAATGCAGCCCTCCGATCCTTCCCGTTTCATTTTTTTCCTGTGAAATCGTTAAAAATCATAGTGAGGCCCTGGTTTGTAAAAGGCGCTTTCGTCCTGGAGCCGTCACCCCATGGACGCCGGTACAGGATCCCATTCGCCTCAGACGGGAAGAAGGATCTGAACCCTATACGGAGAGTGTGCGGGAAGCCGCTCCCTACACCGTGGCCCTCCTGTTCCTCCTCCCCGACTTTCTGGAACCCCCGCCTTCAGCCTGGGGTACCTTGTCTGTCTGGGACGAGGACTGCGGCGGCGGCTTTGCGGGCCGCGTCCCACGATGGCCAGTGGCGCCCTGTGCGGCATCCCGTGCGGCATCCCGTGGAAGCCAGTGTCTGGGGTGAGTTGAATGCCTCTCTGCAGAGCAGTGGGTGCCGTGTCTCCGGAAACCCGTGGCCAGGTGTCACCTGTCCCGAGGTACCAGCCGCCACAGGCCCCACCGGCTCCCTGGGGCCGAGGGGTGTCCACTCGTAGCACAGCGGTGTGCCAGGCTGCTAGCCGGGAAGCCCCGGCGTCCGGATGTGGAAGGGGAGCCCAAAACAATGGCTTAAGGAGCCGAAGGCAGTTAGTTCGCCTCGGGGCCCGGGGCTGGTGGACGGTTGGAACTGGGTTGAGAATAAATTGGTACAAACAGAAACTCATTTTTAAAAAAGAAATCTCTCCTGGGGTCACCTGCGATTTCCCAGGCCTTTGCACTCGCCCAGGCATCGGGGAGAGCTGCTTCCGACTGTTTTCGTGAGGCAGAGACAGTAGCTCGTAGACGGTTGTGGGATACGGCCTGCGTCTTCCGTGCGGAGGCTGTTTCTGGGCCGCCTGCCTGCTGCGTTTTCCCACTCATCCTCAAGGTGGGCAGTGTCACCACAGGACGCCTCTACGGCCACGTCTCGGCTGGCGTCGGCCCGAGTAGCCGGCCCTGCGGCCCGCCACGCGCCGCCCAGCACCCTGCCATCACCGGTCTCCTAGTTTTAGGGCAGAATCGGCAGTTTTTCGCCCCATTCCCTCACTGTGGACATCCTCACCGTGGAGAAAGAGCCTCTCAGCGAGTCGGTGGTGGCAGTTGCAGCGATAACTTGCTTTTCCGTCAAATTATTAAATAAAAAAAATCGTTGGAAAAACTGGGGGACGTGGGCCCCTCAGTTCTGTCCCACTCGATGCCCGGTGGTCTCGTCCGCTCTGCGCGGTGAGGATCGGGGTGGGGGGCGCAGGTGATTAGCGGGGCAGGGCGACCGCTCAGCTTCCCGCGTGGCAGTCACGGGGCTTGCGGGGAGTTGGTATTTTCCGGGAAGAAGGTTAATGTCAGAACCTACCGTCGCTTGCGCCCGTGAACTGGGGGCCTCGAGGCTGTGCTCGTCTGGTTTTCTGAGTTGGATGTGCGTGCGAATGCTCACGTGTACCCTGTGCCGAGAGCCCGGTTCACACGCCGGCGCGTTCCCTGGCTGTTAGGAATCCTGGCCCCTGCGACCGTGCACGCTGCGGGGAAATCTAAATCGGCAGATGTCCAAGCGGCACCTTTAGTTTTCGGGGAGAAACGGGGATGCGTTCTCCCCGGGAAAGGTGGACCCCTGCTCTGGCGCCGGCCGCGTGCGAGGGACTTCGAGGGTGGGATGCTGCTGTGTCTTGTCGTGTGGACGCGCCGCACGCGTTCGCCTCCACGGGCCACGCTGGGAAACCTGGGTTTGCGACGCCGATCGCAGCCCGGTGCCCCCGGGGGGTGAGGCGTTGCTGCTCGGGCTCCCATTTAGCACCTTCTCTCTGAGCTGCACGTCTTCTTGGCAGTTGGTCCCCTCCTCGTCCACCTTCCCAAGACTGTGGGCCACCGGACAGGGCAGGGCTCCGTCTCTGAGTCGTCTCCGTCCCACTGTTAAGGGGTAATGACCAGTTTTTCTGCCGCCACCATCATCCTCTCCCTAAATAGCATCGCTGGCTTCAGTGTCAGCGTTGGACAAGGGGCTGCACGGCAGGGACTGCATTCATCCGGCCTGTGGACCTCGATTCGAAACCCAGCCACCCGGGGCCTCTCGGTGTCATGTGAAGCCCGCGCAGGACCCACGTCGGGGTGGGGGTCCACTCGGTGCTGCCCTCCGCCACACGTGTCCTTGGGCACAGCCGGATGGATGTGCCAGGCTGAGAGGCGACTTCCCCACCCCCAACCCCACACACGCCCCTCCCCGCAGAGGCACGTTCAGCCCGACACACGCTCAGGGACCGTGACTTAGGGTGGATCCTTGAAAATCAAAGGAAACAGAGTCACGTTTTCCGTTGCGAGGGGCGAACGCGAGAAGGAAGAACCATGAACGAAGGGGAATCGAGCTTTTGCTTTGAATTAGGGGACTGTGTTGGGTGGGTGTGATGCAAGGAGCAGGAGAAACAGGTTTTGTGGTGACAGCACCCGTGGTGGCTTCTCTTCCCCTCTCTTCCCTCCCCTCCCTTTTTTGTTAATAGGCATAAATGGGTAAAATATTCGGGGTGGCCCAGAGCTGGACGTCTCTGGGCCAGATCGTGTCATGAGTCCCCATGGCCACAAGGTCCCACGTGCTGGGGGCCGAGGGGCCTGCCAACTGCCATGGAATGTTCGGGCACGTGGCGGCCGCACGCTTGGTTTCCATCGCGCTTAGGAGCCGGGCGTGTAGGGCCGTGAGCCTGGCTCCCCCTTTGACTCACACGTGGACCGATCCCTCCCACGACTGGGGCATCCCCAGGAGCGTCTGGGTCCCGGGGAGTGACAGGGTCGCTGGGAGGAAGCTGGGAGGAAGCTGGGAGGAAGCTGGGAGGAAGTGATCGGCCAGGATGGACCAGGCTCCGGGACCGGTCAGCACGGCCGAGGAAACGGGCTTCCAGGTACGTCCCCCGACCTGAGCAGCGTCCCTCGACGCCCCGTGCCCACAGCAGGTGGCTCCCCCCACCACACGCACACACACGTGTCGCCGTGTAAGGAAGAGCCGTGGCCTGAAGCAGCGGGCGGCAGGCTCCGGCCCTCGGGGCACATCCGGCCTGTGGCCTGTTTTTGTGCGGAACGAGGCTACGCACTGTTGGTACGTATTTAAAACCGTGTCAGAAATGAGCAGAGGAGAATGTGCCAGGGAGACACATTGACGTTGAAGCCTAAAATGATTATGATCTGGCCCTTCCCTGCTGAGCGCTGCGGGGAACCGGCCGGAGGTGCCCCGTTTGCAGGGAGGAAGGCCTGGGAGCGGAGAGGCTTTCCCCCACGCCCAGGCCGCGCGGCCGCTGTTCCAGCAGGTGGTTCGTCCCGAGGACGTTGGCAGCAGTGTTGACTGCGACTTGTAGGGGGTGGCGAGTGACACAGGGCGAGGAGGGGAGGGCCGTCAGGCAGCAGGCGGCTTCCCGTGGGGCAGCGGTCCCAACCTTTGTGGCACCAGGGACCGGGGCTCCCATGGGCATCGAATGCCTGAGGACCTGAGGCGGAGCTGAGGCGGTGATGCCAGCGCTGGGGGGCGGCCCCAGGTGCAGATGGAGCTTGGCTCGCTCGCCCGCCATGCACCTGCCGTGCGGCCCGGCTGCTGACGGGCCATGGATGAGGACCGACCAGCCCATGGCCCGGGGGTTGGGGACTCCTGCTGGGGGGGGACACCCACTCCCACCTCCACCAGGGCACCCTGGGAGGCATCGCTGGC
This sequence comes from Cynopterus sphinx, assembly GCA_030015415.1. Lineage (NCBI taxonomy): Eukaryota > Metazoa > Chordata > Mammalia > Chiroptera > Pteropodidae > Cynopterus > Cynopterus sphinx. Next base: position 3,194,616 of record CM057381.1, read on the forward strand.
AGGAAATGGGGACTGAGGAGGGCGGTTGCCTCAGACGCGATGTTTGTGGCGTCGCGAGTGGTTTGGGTTTGCACAAACGCTCTGTAGTGCCCCGGGCGCGTCTCGTTTTGCAGCTGTGAAAACCCTTGAAGCAGACGGACCGAGGGTTACCTTTGAGCTCGATTTACAGAGGGAAACCTGTCACCAGCGCCGACGCTAAGGAATGACGACGGCTCACGCGCGCGTGTGTGTGCGCGTGTGTGTGCGACGCCCCCCGTTTTAGGGGAAATCAGGACCCGAGTATTTGAAACACTAATTGCAATTAATTAAGATGACTCGAAGAGCGACGGCAGTGAGGGGCGCTGTTTTTATCCACTTCATCAGTCTCTCCCGTGGAAAGTCGGGAAGGGATTTCAGATTCGACAGCGTCTGAGCTCTGCTGCGGGCCTGGAAGGGAAGGGCGCGGCGAGCCGACGGGTGTTACGAGGCTGCGTCTGCGCTTTCAAAACCCAGCAGCTGCTGCGTGCCACGGAGGCGGCCGCGGCCGAAGAGTCTGAGAGAGGGAAGGGAAAGCCGACGTGCTTCGGCGGACGGGGGGATGGAAAACAGAAGGCAAGGCGTCGGCCGGCCCTCCCGTGCCTGGAAATCTCTCTCTGCTGCCACCGGCAGGGAGCGGCAGCCGTGCGGGAGGCAGAAGACGAGCAATGCGGGAAGTGTGCCCGGGCTGGGCTGCGTTGATCGTTCCTGGTGGGAACTGGAAAATGCCGACACCCGCTGTTTAGTCCGGCTCATTGGATCGGCACCACCTCGGGGCCGGTCGTTAGCCGGTCCCAGCCAGGGTGGACAGCGGGGAGCCCAGCGCTCCGTGCCCACCGCGGGCCTTGGCCTCCCATGTGAGAGACGCGGCCTCAGACGCCAACCCTCGTCCATCGGTTGCTCATCACAGTTTTTCTTTGTAAATAACAGAAAACGGGCTGACTTCATGTCTACAGGTGACGTTTTTCCCCTACGCAGTTGCACCTTGTTTACCTTAAAAGGCGGCGGGGACGTGAGCGCTCCTCTTCGCTGTCCGCTGGTGATTTTCCTCGCCTCGCGCCGGAGGTGATCGCGGACACACGCATCCCGCAGGCCCAGCCGTCGCGTAAACGGGGACGTGGACCGTCCGCTCCGGTGGCGGGAGTTCAGGCTCTGGGCCCCGTTAGGCAGGAAAACGGATATTCCAGTAAACGGGGCTGTTGAGGCTGCGCCACGCTCTCCGCGCGAGGCCGCCGGGGCAGTACTGCTTAGGTCGTCTCCCGAATGGGCCGTTCGTTAAGCAAAGGCGTCCGGTCCCAGCGGAGTCTGGGGGGAATGAGGGCTCTGCTTGCTCCTCCTCGAGCGCCGGGGCCAGTCGGTCTCTGATTCTGCCGCAGCTGTCCCCTGGGTGCTTCCGCCCCGGGCCCTGCTTCCATTATTTTGCGAATCCTCTTTGTTGAAATGACCTTGGTGTCAGTGACACCCGTGGGCGAAATTTAATTGCTTTTCTAAAAATACCGTCTTTCCCCCCCACCTGCCCCCAGTGGTTCCTTCAGCTCACAATCCATGAAAGCGTTGTCTGTCGGGAACTTCTGTTTAAACTCTCCCCATTCTTCGCCTTCGCGGTTATTGACCACAAACGGCAACGAGCCTTTCTCTCAGCTTCCAGCGTCTGGCCTGCCTTCCTGACACTGGCTAAATTTTGAGATACTTGAAGCCACCAGAACTGTGGCGACGGATGAGATTCTGCGCGCGCGTGTGTGTGTGCTGCGTGGGTGCTCACGAGTGTGTTTGTGTGTAGGGCAGTTGCCATCCCTTTTTCACCAACGATTGATGGGATGGGGGCAGCTTCCTCTGCAAGGAAAGACTCCGTTGCACAGTGGTCATCAGCATGTGCCAGTTTCGTCAGGTTTTAAACCTGTTCTGCCTGCTCATCTGCAGACCGAGGATCTGAGCAGCCTCCGAAGCCCCCCCTGTGCACGGAAAGCCGGGAAGCGTGTGGACTAGCGCCTGGTTCGTGGTGGGCGGCGCTCAGTCATCAGCGGCGTCCTCGTGGCCGTTGCTAGTCTGGCCGCTCTTACCTCGATTGTTTGCATTTTAAGGTTCTGTCACATCGGACGGTTCTTTTTGACCTGAGATAGCGTAAGAGGCGTGTGAGGTCGCTTTGACAATTCTTTCCCGTAACCGAGAGCATCTCCAGTGCCCACTGCCTTGATTTATTAAACCGTGGCGTTGGGCACGGGGGCTCAGGGCCCCGGGGGCGGGTGGGGGCGTGTGTCTCGTTCCCCTGGATCACTTGGTTGGCCTTTCTGGAATGAGGATGTCTGAGGTCCTTCGGCCCGACGACGTGGAGGCCGAAAGCCCCGCCTGCGAGCTGAGTCTGGCGCCGCTGAGGTCTGGCGTAACGTGTGAGGGGTTTCTCGGTGAGACGGCCCAGCACGTCCATCTTCTCTAAACGTTTCTTCAGCGCTCACTGGGTGAGCGGGGAAGGTGACGTTCGGTGGTAAGAGACAGCGGGCGAGCAGATTTACTAATTTACTTACTTTCTGTGGCCCAGGCCGGGTGTTCGGTCGGTCAGTGTTCTGGGGATACGTTAGGGGAAGGTTTTCTGGTTTTGTTTTTCCCCGATTTCGCTGCGGATTGTGTGTGTGCGTCTCTCTGTGTGTTTTCTACGATGAGTAACCGGGAGGCACGTGAAAAGATTCGCGTCTCAGGAGGTGAACTGTCTTGCTGCATCAAAGAGCGCCCAGGCCACGCTCATTGGATTTCAGGGTTTTCGTGGGCACCACCTGCGGGCTGCTCCACGGGACAGACCAGCGATTTGGGGCAGGTTTCCTCCGCCCGGGCGGGTGAACGGGTGGGCAGCGGGACACGCTTTTGCCTACTGGACAGTGCCGGTTTTACCGTTTGCCAGCTAGGTAAAGGGTTGCACGGTGAAATCTGAATTGACCGGTACAGATTCCCCGAGTGACATTTTCACACTCGAAGGAACTCGGCTCCTAACGATGTGGCCGCTTGCCCTGGGGCTGATCTGCCTCTGGCTGTGCCCCTTTGCGGGAGTCACCTGACCCTCTCTGAGCTTTGGGACCGTCATCCCTAGAGACTCTGCCAGACGGGGAAAAGGGAGGAAAAGGGTCACGCTAGCCACGTCCCTCCTCTTCATCACTTAAATGCAAGTCTTCCTGGACCTGCTCCTTGCCGGCTTTCTTCTCACGGGCCAGGCTTGCAGACGTGGGGACGGGAGAACAAGTGTTCCCCTTTTCAATTTTCTGGTCCATTTTCTTCTCTTTTAAACATAAAAAGGGGGTCGGCTACAGATATTAGGCCTTGTAACCTACAGAGACATCAGACTGCTTCTAGGGGTTTCCCTGTATTAGAAGTGCCGTTGCATGAAGCATCTAGCAGAACCTGGCAAGCAGGAAAAAAACGTTCAAAAATGGTGTATTTTCTCATGACTAACACTCTTATCGATGGCTCGGTGCAGTAATGGCGTTTTAGAATTTTAAAAAGAGCATGCACTTAATGTAAATATTATTTCAAGATTTATCTCATTTTCAAAAACATTAAGACGTGGGGGGAAAGCACATATCCGGAAATTGGGGGGCCATCGGAATAGCTGTGATTGCGATGAACTGAAAATGTATTTAGTTCTCCTGATGACTATGACATGTCAAAGTAGGGAATAACGTAGTGCACAGTTTTAACTGTCGAAGAGATAAAAACAGATGCTCTTTCGGAGGGAGTAGACTCGGAACGTCATCGCGCTGGGACACGGTTCGGAGATGAATTTTGCAAGGCCGCCAAGACATGCATTTATTACGTGATAATGCCAGGAAGGACAATAAAGGTTTTCCGTCTGTACCAGCCGGCATTGAGAAGCTTCTCAATGACCTCTCACAGCTGTGAGGGGCCTTTTCAAACACGCGGAAGCTAAAGCCCCGGTGCGTCCGGCTCCCGACCGTCCAGCGGACGCTCCGTGGGAGCGTGCGGTCGGCCCCGAAGCCGGAAGGCGCGCTCCTTCCCGACTCGCACCGTCCCACTCGTGTGGTTTATTTCCCATTCAGTTAGATCCATACGCATGAACCCCATCGGCTCTGGTGATCCAAGACCAGTGTCACTGTGTCTTCAGTGCGTCTTTATTGTCTTCAGAAGATACTGGGTTCTTAACCGCCTGATACCATGAGAGCCAGTTTGTTCTCATGAATTAATTGAAACTAATTTCTCCATTGATTTTTTTTTTTTTTGTCCAAGAGTTCGTATGTGTCACATTTATTTTTTTTTAGTGGTTAAGGTGTCAATGTCCACGCCAGCTCTGGGCTGTCTGTAGTTCCTAAAGATGAGTTCGAACCCTTAGAACAAAGGAAAACTAAAACCTGAAATCCGGATCTGCGGAGAGCGGGAGGCCTGGACGGATTAATTACGGAGTGCCGACCGTCAGCCGTGGTCTTCGGATCCGGAATTCAGCTGCATGGCATGTTTATTCGTTGTCTCATCCCGGCCCGGGTTTACGTGAGCCTGTGCACGTGTAGTCACACATACACACGTGCATAAACCATGTAAACGCACGTGTACATGCAAACGCACCCCCCCCACACACATTTTCAGTTCTGTAAAGTATGTAAAGTATTTTGTCACGTAAAAATGTATTTTAACAGAAAGTGAAGCATTCTGAGAGACTAAACCACGCGACCACAAACGAATAAATGCAGGCCTCACTGAGCCGTGTCGCCGGGAAGAGCAGGGGCCGCACAAAGCCGCCCCGTGGTCCCGTGATCGCTGACCAGGGGCTGCGCAGATTTCAGCGCTCTCTGGTTTAGGTGGCAAGGACGTTTCCCCTAAATTACAGCCTTCGCTGAATGAAGGACAGGGCACTTAAGGACGCTTTCTCCGAGTCGGGGGGTCAGATAGTGCCGTTTTCTGCCGAGGACGTGGGACACTTACGGGGAGAGAGTGACTTAATTCCGTCTCCCTGCGTGAGGTCCCGGTGCGGACACCATGCGCCTCGTTGGCTGAGATGCTGTGTCCAATAAATATGGAAATGATGGCTCCCGGTGCCGTGGCCTGCTGGGAAGTCTCCCGGGAAATAACTGGAAACCATGGGATAGCTTTGAAATTCGTCCCATCCCCCTCGCTGGGTACATCTCCTGAGCTTCAGGTCCTTTTCTCGTGATCAGTGGTCGCATGCTCGTGTTTCCTCAGTGGCTGGTCCTCTCCTTCCCTGGGCTCCTTTTGCTCTGACTGGCTAGTCGGGTCTCGGCCACCTGGGGTGTCGCCGTGCTTGTTACTGCGCCTCCGTGCCCAAGGGCTTTGGTGAAGGGAGCTGGGATGTTCTGAACGTCCGTTATGGAGGGTGGTGATCCCCTCGGGAGTCAGTCAGAATGAGCAGGCACGTCACAGGAAGCAGGAATAAGTAGGAATGTCACGATACAGGGTAATCGATCCTAAGAAAGTATCAGGAGCCTCATAACACAGATGCACGGGCTTGAGGAGGTGGCCCCAGGGGCATAGGGACGGTTGGGGTGAGAACGCCGAGGCCCGGGGACGTTAAGTGATGAGGCTCAAAGTTAAACAGCAGCTCTCACTGGAGCCCAGCGCGGTGCCCGACGGCCTGCCGGCCTCTCCAGGGTCATCGTCCCGCGATTCCGTGAAAGAATTGCTAAGTCACAGTCTGCACATGCAGCATTTCCCCTTTGAGAAGATTCTGTCTTTTGAAATCCGATGTGATGTTATGCTCCCGGGCGAGGGACCCGCTAATGGAGTTTGCTGTGTGTGTCGCTAGGACTCGCGTGCCCCCGGGCGTGGTACCCAGTGCTCGTGACCCATCGGCCGCGTCGCCCATTTGATGTTAATCCTCCTCGACGTCTCTCAGTAACAGCAGAACCGCTGCGCCCGGCTGTCCGGGTCCAACTCATGTCTCCTTCAGTCGTTTCGTCTCCGTGGCACGGATGAGGCCCCACGTTCCCAGCTCCACTGGCCGAACGCGAGGCTGTGCCCGGGCTGCACCACCCCGGAGGTCCAGCCAGTGGCCGTGCCCTGCGGCCTTCCCACCGGTGGACACGGGTCTGCTGACCTTCGTGGGAGAGCGCCCAAGGGCCCCGGGCCCAGTTCCTGCGTATCGTCTTGGGCCCCGGAGCTCTCTGGTTTTCTTTTATCCCGAGTCAAGGTCAGCGAGATCATTATTCTTTGTCCCTCTAACACACACACACACGCACACACAGGCTCCGACTGCAAGTTTGGTGCACCTCGTGGCCTCTCCTTTGCCGTCTTATCTTGCTACAAGTAGCCGACAAGGCCCAGCCGGATTCTGATGTGCATCAGGTTTGTGCCAATAGTGGATCCTTTTAAGCCGTTTCTCACTTCTCCCACGTGGAAACTACAGGAAGTATATGAACGGAACATCTATTTCTATATTTAAAGAGTGGGAGATCTCCTCTGGGCCCATTTATCTCTGTCGAAAGACCAAAAAAGAAATCACATATTTACTCTTTTCGCAGTACGTCTTCCTCCTACGTGTCTCGATAGCGGACGTCACTGGAAGCCAAGTCGTTAATTCAGTTGCGACTTTGTTTTTCTATCACGGGCCTTTGTTCAGACAAAGAAATGCTTATCGGTGGAAATGATAACGGTGATGAATTGCCTCAGGCTTGGTGCTGCCCGGCTATATCTGGTGGCACTAAATCCCCTGTTTAAGGCCAAGAGAAATGAAGCCAAACGTCTTTTCCCTTTTCCGGTGGCGTGCCCATTCCCCGCTGAGAATGTGTAGCTTTCCTCTGCACTTTTTCTTGGGGTCTCGCCCGTTTCAGCGCCTCCCAGGTGTACTTACCCCTTGTTTGTCCCCCGCTGTCCGCCTTTGTTCCAACTCCAATGACGTCAGCCTGTTCCCTCGATGCTTTCCTTCATCCCTTCCTCTTTCTTTGCTCCTGGTCTTGGGGAGCAGCTGCCGTAGAAACGTTCCCCGTTCTCTGCCCACGGTCACGATAAATGGGTGTTTGGGCCTTGTGAGAGCCGCCACCCTGGACAGTCCCCATTCGCTTGATCAGTAAGTGGCAGACGTACCCGCTGTGGCACGGGAAAGTGTCCTCTAAGGGTTGTGTTTGCCCCACACACCTGTTCTGTCAATGGCCTCGTTGGTCCACCAGTATGGTGATGTTATGCTTTGGACTTTTGTTGACAAACAAGCATGTTTACGGTGTCATGTGACTCATGTGCCCAGACGCAGCCTCTTCCCGCTTTCCACTTAAATACCAATGGCGACATGAAAAATTAATAATAATAATGTTGGTGGAAAACAAGACTCGATAGCCTTTTGCGGGATTCCTGGAGGAATTTCTACTGATCGCAAGGCTGATGGAGCCGAGTTGAGAGTAGAAGGCCTGAGCAGTTGTCTCCTATGGGTTATATGTTTTTTTCCGTGGTGGATTGTCTCATCGATACCAGATTTTTCTAAATCTCCATAGACTGCAGATCCCAGAAATGCACCGTCCTTGCATAGTGCGAGGTGGTGGAGGGGCAGGCCTGCAACCGCCCCAGGGGGTGACCCCTTCAGACTGTGTGACTACAGGCGGGAAGAGCTCGTGCACCCTGAAGGGCCTGGATCATGGCCTTTCTTGCACTCTTCATCTGGTGGGGTTGCAGTTGAGAAATAAATATGCATGGCAGGGAGAGAAAATCTTCCCTGGTCACTTAGGGGGGTCCAGGGTGAAAGCCAGCCAACCACCAACATCACGGGGTCTTGGCAGCCAGGAGGCCCAGGTATCTGTTCACGAGCTCCGAGGGTGCATAGCTTCCCCCCAGTTCTAGAGTGAATAACCACGAAGACCCCCAAAGTGGTAGCCCAGGTAAAGGTAAAGTTAAGAGTGAGTAGGTATTGCTTTAAAATTTTTTATTGGAAACGTACAAGTTGTATGTGAACACGAGCCTGCAGTGGATAAGTAAAACGATACAGAGATACTCAGAATATTTATAAGAATTATAACCTTCCCTTTTACTCTCTAAGCTCACCTTCCCAGAAGTAAACACCGTGACCCTTTTCAGTGTTTGTCCTTCTCAGTGATTTTTGTGCATCCACACACTCCCGACCTCTACACACACACGCCCACAAACAGGTTCTTTAAAATAGAAATGCTATTGCGTTGGTCATATGGTTCTGGAACGGTCTTTTTATTTAAAGTATCTTAGAGATTTGTCCCGTACTGTGTCCAGACCTGCTCCATTCTCTTTACTGGCCGTGTGACGTTGCGTTGTGTGATACCCCATAGTTTCTCCCTAGCCCGCGGTGGGCCTCCGTGTGGATTCCAGTTTAGGATTATTACGGACAGCGGTACAGTGAGCGGTACACGCATCAGAGCGTCTACGGGAGACATTCCTAGTAGGGACCTGATTGTTAGATCCCGTGGCACTCGCGCTTTGCATTTTAATAGACGCTGACAAAATCCATCTAAAATAGCTTCTGATTTCCTTTCTCATCAGCGGTCTAGGAAAATGCCCGGTTCCCCGTATTTAGACCCTCAGATTATCAAACTTCAAAATCTTCCTTTACTTGTTAAATGGTATTTAACCTGCAGCATAACCCGTAGTCACATTGAAGACCCTTTTATGTGTTTTACTGTTACAAACATCTTTGGCAACCTTTAGTAATACAATTCAAATCTTGCCTCTAAAACCTAAGATAAATTTTATTTCAAAACTGGAATTATTGACTCTGAAATTCATTTAGAAACATAAATGGGTGAGCTATTTAAAATCCCGAGGAAAAGAAAAAGTAAAAGGTAGTTAAGGAACACTTACCTGCCTTAAAAGATACTAAATATCTGATACATCTCCAGTAAACAGTCTGTGGATCGACAGATAACAAAACGGTACAATCTGAAGGGCTATTAAAGATCTAGTCCACGAAATGGTTTGGGATATGATAAAATGGCATCAAAATCAATGAAGGCTCAAATAACTTCTGAAAAAATGATATTTTATTGTCTAAAATCATAATAAAACTAAATAAAAATAATAAAATAGCAAAATAATAGTAAAGCTAGAAGAAAACAGCACATCTGTGCATATGTTTTTGATTCAGGACTTGGGAAGGTATATTAATTATAAGATAAACATGCTAAAAATACATATTTTAATAAACGTGTACTAAATAATACATCATAAACATCTGTGCTAAATTTAAACAGAATGGTAAAAAAATGCACCGTATACAAAATCAAATGACACTGAAAACTGACAAAAATGTTTGCCACAAACGTGACAGACATGGGGCTAATATCATCAACACTTACAGGAATTTCTAATATGCATCAGAGGGAAAAAAACCACTTGACACCTCAATGAGAAAATGAACAAAGAGCATGAATAATAAAAGAAAAATGTCAATCCTCCCCTGCTAAGGCCGCTCCAAGGAGAGGGAACGGCTGATGGAAATTCTGGAAATTCGGTGTTTCAAAGTACCTCGACCGATGAGGTGTTCTTTCATGTAAAGATGCTGTTGTCTGTCTTGACAGTCGTGAAAGACGTTCCTATTTTAAAGAATGTGAGATTAGAGGGTAGGAGACGACCAGCCACATGTTTATAATTAAGTTACGAGATCCGTGAAGGAAAAGAGAACAGGTTCAGAAGTGCCTTCTGGCAGCAAAGTATGATCAGAGCTAGACCCAGCAGTACGATCACGCGGGGTGATGAAGCTGTGCAGTTTCTGAGTTTTAGCCAAATACATAAAGAAAAAAAAATACGTTCCTTACACATAGATACTGTGTTTCCGATTTTGTTTTAAAGATGCTATTTTGTTACAGCATGGGCATTTTTTATTCCTCCTGAAATAAATTAGGAGGTAGGGCGTCCTGCAATAAAAAAAACAAGCTTCACCCCTTCCACACTTTCATCTCGGTCCTCATGCCTCCGGGGGTGAAAACAGGCAGGGTACAACCCGGAGAAAACACACGCACGTGCCTCGGTTTCGTGCGTTTTAGCATCTCTTCGAAGGAGCAGAGGAGGCGCACACATCTTTGTGCAAGCCAGAGGGGCCTCAGGCTCGCTCGGCAGCCCCGGTGCCCAGAGGGCGTGTACTCCTAGGAGGACCCCAGCAGCGCGTTGCCACAGGAGGCTGAATTTGCAGCCGCTCTTCCGAGCCGCGGCGGCCAGAGTGAACCGGCCCTGACCCACAGCAGTGTTCCCTGCTCCAGGACGGAGCCTCGTGCCGCCAGGAGCGGCAGTTCTGTCACCCAGTTTCTGACGGCAAACCCTAAGAAAAAATAAAGCAAAGATTTAGGCAAAAGGATGTGCGTTGCGGCATTATTGAAAAATGGCAAAAAAAAAAAAATGCAGAAACTTGCCCTCGGCTGGTTTACGCGAGTGATGGCACCTGCATGAGGCAGACCGTCATTACAGCCATCAACGGCTCGTGGATTGAAAGACCGTTTAAGCAAGTGGGAAAGCACATCATTGGGTTAATAAAGCGGGGCTGGGAGTGGCAGTCCTAGTGTGAGCCCGTTTTGTACATCGAAGGAAAAACGTAAAGCGCGTAGGGAGAACCTGGAGTGGACTGTTGGCAAAGAAAATTTAACGGTAGTTTCCAGCTAGACGGTTTTATGTAGATTTGTATTTTTACTCGTTTCACCCAAAATATTCGACTGTGGGCGGATATTTTGTAAGAAGTGTGTGTAAACACACACACACACCCCCTCATACACTGCACCGAGGTCCACAAGGAGTTAATTCTTTTACATCATGTGTATGTGTTCCTTTGTAGACAAAAGCAAGAACTTCAGCTTCTGAATAATGAAAAAAACAAACAAAAAAACCTCAAAAAAAACAAGGAGCACCCGTTGGGGGGGCTATCCATTAATGGCCGTAAGCTTTATCTGCTTTATCTGTTTTAATTGTATTCCTGTTTTAGCTGAAGACAGGGCGTCCACATATGATTGCTCTCTTGTTCTTCTGGAACATTCTGGTTCACACGAGTGTTAAAGGGGCGGTTAAGGACTCCGAGGCAAACACGTCTGGGCAATAAAGATGTGGCACTCTCACACGTCGGGGCCCAACGAGGGAAGATGGATACCCATCTAGCAAAATGACTGTTGCTCATCCTTAATTTTCTCCCGTGTCGGCCGCGCCTGCCTCTGAAAAGGATCGATTTCCAAGGGGTGTCCGCGAGAGGTGTCTCTGAGCGAGGGGAGTTCACGGGCACGTGCTCTCCCAGATGCTGATGAAAACAGACACATAAAAAGCGTACGGGGGAGGCGGGAGGGAATGGGGAGACGGGAGGAAGCCGCAAATGTCAAGGAAGCTTGGTCTGACGTCGTCTGATGCAAACTACGAGGAGGAACTGGCATAAAATGCCCCTTTTCAAGGCTCTGCGTCGCGTTTATCTCTCTAAGTGGAAGGAGGTTTGCGAAAGCACCACCAACGGCTCTCAGATTCGGTAAACGCGGCCTGGGCGGCAGGCAGGAGAAATTGCTTCCGAATGGCAGTCGTTGCTGCTGTTCTGCCCTCCACGAAAGACTTTTTTCTCAGCGACCTTAAGTGGACTCTGAAAGGGGCAGGCGTGGAACCCCCGTACCGGGAGAAAACCAGATGCGGGGGCGAAAACAGGTGACAAGGAGCGTCTCTGCAGGGGACACCAGTAGTGTAAGGCAGGACCCGTCTCTGGAGGTGTCGATTCGCCGGTGTCTGCGGAAGGCGATTGGGTGAGAGCTGCTGATAATCGAATGAAGAAACCCTTTCCCTTCTGGGTAATTGAAGCAGGTGCACTTTCCCCTTCTTCTTTCCCTCAGTGCCACCGACAACCCTGGGCATCGTGCAGATAACAGATGCAAAAGGTGAAGAAGATGAGGAGGAGGCAGACCGGGGAGGGACCCCAGGACTAGCGCAGTGACCTGGCGTGTCCCCTACATTTTATGCGTCCCCCGGTGTTCCCTCTCTGTTTTGTAAATCCAAGACTCGACACCGCAGAGGCCAGCCACCTGGAAGCACCCAGTGGCTCCCGAGAGTTCCCGTGGAGTCTGCTCTCTCTATCCAGACGCGTACGTAGGCAGGAGGTGGCAGAGCAAGGTCGACAGATTCAGAGGAACCCCTCCACTCCCCCAGACGCCACAGAACAACCCGGCCTCCGCCTGCCCGTGCCAGGAAAGGCTGCGTGGGGTGCCTGGACCTTCGCCCTCCGGAAACTGCGGCGGCGCCCCTGCTGAGGGGGCGCCAGGAGCCAGGCAGGGCGCCCGGACTTTCGTTCCCACGGGCCCAGAATGCATCGTCCCTGTCCCCTTCCCTGCAGCAGTATCAGCCGAGAGCCCTTGGGGCACCTGGACGTCCTCCGCTGTCTGGCAGACGGTAAGCATCCCCTTCTCCTCCCTGCTGGCGTCGTCACAGAAGAGACCCTGTGGAGACTGGGGACTTGCACTGCTGCCCATCGCTGGTGATGCCACTCTTGGCTCAGCATCTCGGGTGACCGCCTGGGGAGCCAGGTCCCCAGCCCACCCGGCAGCCGTGAGAAACTCCCACTTGGATGGCAGTGGAGGCCGAGCGAGGAAGCTGGGCTTCCACCTGCGGCTGGCGGCAGTGTCCGGGCAGTGTCAGAGGAACCGGTTAAAACGCGAGGTTTAAGTAAGTTCCAGAGTCTCGGAGCAGAGTACAGAAACGTCCAGGTTTCAGCCGAAAATCGTTCTTCACACCAAGAACCGAGAAGGTCTTTAATCATGAGAAGAAGGAGAGATGCCAACACCGAGGTGACTATCAGAATTTCATCAGAATTTCATCAGAATTATCAGAATTTTCCTAGAAGGCTTTTGAAGCAGTTGTGGTAAAAACGCGTCCCCACGTCGCTCCAGGCGCTCCGGAAAGAAATGGAAACTGGGCCGCAGCAAAGAAATAGAACGTCTCAGCCGGGAAATACCGATTACTAAGAAAATCCACACGGAAACGTGAGAACTGGAAGTTTAAGATACAAACATGAACTATAAAGATCCCTGGATGATAGCAGGAGCAGAACGGAGGGGACGGAGGAAAGAATCCGGAAACGGGAAGACGGAATGATAGACGCGGAATCTGAACAGCAGAGAGAAAAAATAGCGTGAAAACGACACGAAAGATAACAAAAACGACAAAAAAAAAAAAAAAGCGAGGAGAGCCTCAGGGACTCGTGGGCTTATGACAGAGATTTGATGTGCATAGCGTCAGAGTGCCCAGCAGGAGAGAAAGTCCTTGACGTTTGAAGGAAAATACGTCCATGCACACGTGCACGTGGGCGCCTTACCTCCCGGAGAAGAAACAGCTAGAAGGACGGCAGATTTCTCACGGAAGACGGTGGAAGCCAGCGGAAACGGCCCGGCATTTTAAAGCCCGGAAGGGAAAGAACTGTCCGCCCCTAATCCCGAGCATACGGAGAATATCCTTCAGGGGTGTGGGGGACATCAAGGCAGGCTCGGAATAAGGAGGAACGAGGAGCGTTGGACACTGAGCACCCCTGCCCCGCCAAAGTGGTCTGAAGACGTTCTCCGAACAGATAGGAAGAGGAGACGAGGCTGTGGGAAATCAGGAAGGAGAAACGAGCGTGGTAAACAGCAAAATGGGTCAATTCACTAGGCTTTTCTGTCTCTGGAGCTTTCTAAGTTATGCTGGTGAAAGCGTAGATGATAGCACTGTCTGAGGTAGCTGACAAGTGAACTTAAAGGAAACATCGCAATTATATTTTAAATCATTACATTTTAAATCATTATATTTTAAACACTACAATTATATTTTAAATCATTATATTTTAAATATTGCAATTATATTTTAAATTATTACATTTTAAATATTGCAATTATATTTTAAATAAGGAAGGGAAAGCCAGGAACACGCGGGCCGGTGTTCCGTCTCTCGTTTGGTCCGGGCAAACGATGCCACCAGGAGACGGGGACCCCTGAGGCGCGTACCTAGAGCAGCCACGGAAAATGGCACGGGTCCCACGCAGGCCTTACAAAGAGCCAGGTGACACGCAGGTGTGGGTGTCTGAGACGAGTGCACAAGGGAGAACCATGATGACGTTCATCGTAGCTTTAGGTATGAAAATGAGAAACTCAGATGCGAACTCCACGCCCAACACGGGGAGGTATTTTTTAAACGGATGATGGTGCACATGGAACGTGCCGTAGCCAGGTATTCTGAGGCGGCGCTACTTTTATTTGTGTCCAAAGTGATACGAGTCGTTTCGTGAAGAAAACAGCAATTTCCAGATCTGCTTCTCCCATAGCGACACAGATATTCATTCTCATTCTCTCTCTCTCTCTCTCTCTCTCTCTCTCTCTCTCTCTCTCTCTCTCTCTCTCTCTCACACACACACACACACTCAAAATCACATTTAAAAAAATCTATAAATAGTTTGAAATACTCTCACTAAAATTTCAGCAGAGCTTACCTTGGTTTTGGGGTAGTTTTTTACTTCTCTTTTCCCTTTCATTGTTCTAAAATAAAAAATACAGGTTGCTATGACTGTGAACAGCTGAAGAAAATAATAAAACAATAATGAACAGAAACACCTGAAAAGCATTTTTTGTATTTCCTCCAGCGAGCTTCTTCCATCCACCCCGGCATTAATCAGGCTTTTAAGCTAAAATGGGAGGGAAAGGGGAAGAGGAGAGAGAGAGACCTATGAACGGGCTCCGTGTTAAGTGTGACGACGTTTAGCGGTGATATTGGGAAACGCGAATCTTATCATTGCACGGGTTTTTTTTTCTTTCCTACAAATGAGGATCATTTCTAGGTCATTCTTCGTGACTGCGCGGTAGCGATGTGGGTCTGGGTAACATATTTAATATGTTTACATATGTATTTATATGTATTTATATGTAATGTTTTTAAGGAAACTGAAAAGTCTTGTGTACACCAAGCTCAAAAACAACTTCGTCATGCCCTAGACCAGGGATGAGTCCAGGTGCTGTGGGATTTTAAAGCTATGTCATTTTCGAGGCTGCCTTTAAGGACAAAAGAACAAAAGTTTGAGCAGAACGTTGGTTACTGGTCCTTGCGAGGGCCCGTGGCCCTGAGGGGTCCTGGAGCTTAGATTCCTTCCCGTCCTGCAGACTCTGCCCATTCAGCCTCGTTTACTTGTGCCCTATTTACCCCCTTTTGGGAGCGGAATTATTGTTCAATATTATTAAGTTACGATAACATCCTTGTGGCTCATGCAATTTAAAGATATCGTACAGAAACGAATTTAGTAAAATACAAAGAAAAGGTATGCATGTAAGCCTGACCACGGAAGGCTATGGAGCTTCCCTTCGCTTTCAAGCCCTG
This sequence comes from Cynopterus sphinx, assembly GCA_030015415.1. NCBI lineage: Eukaryota > Metazoa > Chordata > Mammalia > Chiroptera > Pteropodidae > Cynopterus > Cynopterus sphinx. The sequence continues at coordinate 3,209,877 of CM057381.1, forward strand.
AACAAGGGGTAATTGGATTTATCTTATTTTAAAGAAAGTAAACAACGCGTTCGGCAATGTTATTTATTTATTCGATCAGTATTATTTATTTCTTTACTCCCGACGAGGATCTCGCACGCAGGGATCTACGGCCCCCAATTCTACGGCCCAGCCTTATCATATGCTTTGATTTCGCGCCTGGGCCTCTCAGGCCCCAGCGTCCATCCAGGTGGGCCAGGGGGCCCGTTGCACACGTAGGTTCCGGCCCAGTAGCTCTGAGTGGGGTGTGGGGTGACACCTGCTCAGCGGGCTCCCACGAGAGAGGCCTTGGGCGCGGTCCGCAGGCCACACCTGGTGTGGAGCCAGCCTCCACGCCCTCTGACCTGTGCCAGGCATCCCCGCATCAGCGGTGGGGAGGTGCCTCTGTGCCCCCCGCCCCCGTGTAGGGGCTCTTTGTGCCGGGCTAGTGGCTCCTCGTAGGGGCAACTGGTGAGTGGTAACCGGGAATGTAAGTGCGGGACCCAGATGACACGAAACAAGCGACACCGCTAAGGACAGCAAGTGAGGGACCGAGAGTAGCAGTGGGGGAGCGAGCACAGGTGCACCGGGGCTGACAGGGACAACGCCTCCACCCTCCACCTCGGAGAGAGGTTCATGAGTGAGGTGACAGGCACGCTGTGTCCTGTTTGGCCTGTCATCAGGACCGTCAGGAGGGCGGGCGGTGAGTGTGAGGCCCCTACGGGCATCGAGAGCTTTAGAGAAACGGACTCTGAGTTGTCAGACTCCGATCACACAGAGGCGGGGGCTTCCGTTTCGGGGTCACGGGCGTGCCGCGTGCGGTGACAGCCCTTCCGGCCCGCGGCCGGCCCACCTGTGACCTCGTCTGGGATTCTCCGCTGGGAGCTGACTGAGGCCGGCATCTCGGGTTCTTGGTGCCACGGTGAGGAGCCTCTCCGTGGGGGTTGTGACACTGCACACGTTATGCCTGGGGGTGGGGGTGGGGGCAGCACAGGGTTGGGGGGCGGCACAGAGCTGGGGGCTCTGAGGAGGCTTCTTTCCAACCAGCAGCGGCCCCGATCCAACTTCCTGGCATCAGGGCGACCTAGGGAAGCACCGGGAGCCCTGTCGCTCCTGTTTTGGGTGTCTGCCTCCCTAGGAGAGCTGATCCTGGTTTGTTTGTTTTTTTTTAATCGTAGTAAAAAGCGCGTGACATGATCCTTACCTTCTTAGCAAGTCCAAGAGTTCAGGACGTCATTGCCACCCGAGAACACACCTTACGCAGCAGAGCTGTGTGACTGGCTTATTTCACTTCGCCTGCTGTCCTCAAGGTTCGCCCACGTCGTAGCCTGTGACGGGATTTCCTTCTTCGGGGCTAAATAATATTCCATTGTGTGTGTGTGTGTGTGTGCGTGTGTACACACTACACCTTTTGTATTCATTCGTCCGTCGATGAACGTGTAGGTTGGTTCTACATTTTGACTGAGGTGGATAATGCTGCGGTGCACGTGGGCGGGCAGATATTTCTTTGAGACCCTCAATTCAGTTTTTTTTGGCCTTATCTTCAGAAGTGGGATCACCTGGTCATGCGGTAGTTCTATTTTTGATCTTTTGAGGATCCTCCTTGCCGTCCTCCTCAGCAGCCGCACCATTTACGTTCCCATCGGCACATACAAGGGTTCCAGTTTCTCTGCACTTTGGCTAATGCTTATTATTTTCTACTTTTCCCCCCTCATTTTAATAACGGCCTTTCTAACAGCTGCGAAGTTCCGTGCTTCCTGGTGGTTTTGATGTACATTTTCTGATGGTTAGGGATGCTGAGTATCTTATATGTGTTGGCCATTTGTATGTCATCTTTGGAGAAATGACTCTGAGTCCTTTACCCATTTTTTAATCAAACTGTTTTTTTGTTTTTTAAAATCAACTCCTCATTAGAAATGTGGGTCGCGTCTTTTTTGTCACATGCAGTAGGTGGCCCTGTCACTGCGTTGGCTGTCTCATGAGCTGTGCAGAGGCCTTTTAGTGCGACGTCGATCTGCTTGTCTGTTTCTGCTTCTATTACCTGTGCTTCTGGTGACACGTCCGAACAAATCCTCGCCCAGACCAACGTTTTAAAGTTTCCCCCCTCTTTTCTTCGATGAGTTTTATAGTTTCACGCTTTGTGGTTCAGGTGGTTAGGTCTTTCACCCATTTCGAGTTGATCTTCCTTTAACGGTGTAAGGTAGGGGTCCCGTTTCATTCTTTTGCGTGCAGGCCTCCTTCCTGTTTCCCTAGCACCACCACTTGTCGAAGCGAAAGAGCAGCCCTTCCCTGCCGCATCGTCCTGGCCCCCTTGTCAGACGTCGCGGGGGTGTGGGTGTGTGGGCTGACCTCTGGGCTCTCCGTTCTGCTCCGCTGGTCCCTACGTCTGTCGTCTTTGTCCCGGTTCCGTACCGTTTCGATGACTGCGCTTCGTAATGTGTTTTGAAATCAAGACTGTGGGGCCTCCAACTCTGTTTTTCTTTCTCAAATTGTGTGGAGTCCTTTAGTATTACATTTTATAACTTTTTCCTGTTTCTGCAAACACTGCCACCGGGTTCTGGATAGGGCTCGCACGGCACCTGTCGACTGCTTTGCACAGTGAGGTCGTTTTAACAGTGCTCATCCACGGTGTCTTCTCCACTTGTGGGCCTGTAACTTCCACAGAAACCTCCTGTGATCCTTTCTATTTACCGGGCACCGGTTGTGATCCGCTTGACTCCCCCTTTTTGTTCCTGGTCCAGCAAAAGGTTTCTTAGTTTTGTTTGCTTACTGCAAAAAACCAGCTCTCAGTTCTATTGATTTAGCAATTTTTAAAATGGCTTTAATGAAGTACACAGTGCAGACCATCAAGCTCACCCACTGAAAAGATGTAACTCCGTAGCTTTTAACACACGTACGAAGTTGTGTAGCCGTCATCACGATCTAATTTTAAAACGTTTTCGTCGTCCAAAAACTAAGCTTTGCACCCATCGTCAGGCTGAGCTGTGTTTTACTGTGTAGATATTGTGGACTTCCGAGCCTCTCTTTTTGACTAGAATGAGTATGGCGAACTTTAAGAACCAGCTTTGACTGTAATTAACTTAATATGATGAATTTCTGGGTGTGGTTTAGTGAACAATAGCATTCATTAAGCCATTTTTTTGTTAATAACTACCGTAAAGTTTTATCATCACTCGGAAATAGTTTTAAGAATAGTTTTTATCGCTCGGAAATATTTATTACCAAATGTCAGGCTTAGTATTTCTTTGCAGTTAGTTATACATTCAGTAAGCTGTATCGATGATATTGATGAAGTGGGTAAAAGAGGGATAGATGATGGGAAATGATATTTACTGCATTATATTTATGGGGCCAAATACTGGGCTATAGCGGAAGGCACAGATCCAAACGCTACTGATTTATTTTTGGAATTCTGTAATGACAGTCTTGATGAGAAAAAGACTGAGGATAATTTATGATAATTAATTGATTATCAGATTATTTTTTCGGTAAGAGGTTCCCCCGGAGGGAAAAACATTAATTTGCAAAGCTACTTTACAGGGGATTCTTGGATAAAAAAACTTTCCCCAAGTCATAAAGTCTGCTTTCCCTTCATTCTTTGGGAAAGTACCTATAATTCTATTCCTAAACCTTTTGCAAAAAAGAAAAAAAAAAAATCTGTCTTTTGTAGATGGTGACAGGCGGGACACCACCAAAGATGTCCTTACTATCCATTTAGAACTACTGTCAGCGAGAATCCAGTTCCCGTCCAGATCCCTTTCAGTCATCAAAAAGGACCCCGTTTTTCAAACACGGCTCTCCCCACCGAGGGACTTACACGGACAGGAGTGCATTTTCACGTCTGACATGTCCTGCTGCCGTCCGCCGTGCCAGCCCCTGTGCGGTGGACTTAGTTTGCCCGCCCTGGCCGTGATACGCGCCGTCTGATTCCAAACGAGCCCGCCGGGGCCTGCTTCACAGGGGCAGCTTCCAGGGTGGTGGAGATGGTTTTCCTCTGGCTGCCTGCCTGCGTTCAGCCCTCCCCAGCTCCCCCCACAAACAAATTGCCAAGAATTCGGTCATGCTGTAGGATTCACATTCATACATGAAGGTGACTGTTGCCAGGGATTGACGGGATCTGAATAATTGAGAAAAGAAAAAACAAAACAAAACTGCAGAATTGGCAGGAAAGGAGAAGAAAGTTTCCACTCTGCGTGTGAGATGAGAATCTTGGAGAGCGCTTGGGGAATCTGTTCTCGAGGCCAGGGCATTAGCGGGCCGGAAAGCAATGTGGCATTGCTGGGACTCCGAAGGAAGCGCGAGTCGCCACGCCGGTGGCAGGCCCGGGCCTCCGGGGACAGCCCCCAACCGCTGAGAGGTTCGCTTGCTTGGAAAACCGGACGAGCCGCGGTGCTTAAGTCACTTTCCGTGGTTGCTAGCGTCGTCGTGCACGGCTAGGACGCGCTGGGGACGGTGGCCTGGCACTGAGCTGGCCCTGCGGACATGACCCGAGTCACAGGCTGCAGTGTTTGTTCTGCCCAAGTGGCTGGAATCACTGACTTGACCGTTTTAAATGTCACACACGTGTACGACGGTAGCCTCCCGTCCCCTCCGTCTGGGGTTTTGCTTTCTGCGGTTTCCGCTGCCCGTGGTCGTCGTGGTCCAGAAATACTACCTGGAAGATTCCAGAAGTAAACCGTTTCTAAGCTTTCAGCTGCGCGCTGTGCCTAGTAACTTGAGGAAATCTCACACTGCCCAGGTCTCTCCCACCTGGAACGTGACTCGTGCCTTTGTCCAGTCTCCGCGTGTCGACGCTCCCTGCCCTGTAGTCACTTACCAGCTCCACGGTCACAGTGTCACAGCACTCGTGTCCATGCCACCCGTATCTACTGAACAGTGGCCCCAAACCGCGAAGTGTGTGCACCTGCAGGAGGAAGTACAGCGTGTACGGGGTTCGCGGTTTTAGGCCTCCACCAGGGCCGTTAAAATGCATCCATCCCCCTGCGGATAAAGGGGGTGGCTGTGTCCTTCGCGAGGTGGAAGAGCCTGCCAGTTTTCGGGGAGGCCGTACCCATGCCTCGCTGGTGGCCGGAGGCGGTTCTGTGCTCGTGCACAGCACCTCGGTCACACGGAGGCCTCTAGGTCACGAGTGAGATGATGAGAACGGGAGAAGACCGGGAGCAAACCGACAGGAGGGCTCAGTCTCCGTCCCCCTGTCTGCCCAGCCACCCCCTATCCATCCATCCAGGTCAAGAAAGGTCTTGCTTGGCTCCTGCGTCCTTAGCTCCTGCGTCACACTCACTTCCAGCTACCGCGGGGCCTGTCGTGTCGTGCTGGCCAGGACAGCAGCCGCGGCCACGGGGTGGCTCTGACCCCGTCACGGAAGGGCCGCGTGAGGGCCCGCAGACTCCCCTGGAAGGCGGGGACGCGGGCAGCGTGGTGGCAGGAAGGTTTCCTTCTCTCCATGGGGTGGATGGTTCCCCGGGGAAGAAACCATCCCACCCCCTTCGTAGCCTTGGAGGTCCGGCACCGTGTCTTCTGCGTGGCACGTAAGACGTCTGTGACAGTGTCGTCACGTTACAAGGGCAGTGAATTCTCCTCGAAAAGAAAGAAAAACGTCAATGTTCAGTTCATCCGCATGAAGAACAGTGGACATAGTCGTCTGAGAAAATGGACCGCAGCACGGAAAATGTGTTTTTTCGCAGTTACGTGTTTTTTTCTGGTGCCTGGAGGGAGGACGAGGAGGAGGGAGAATAAGGCTTTTTTGCGTGTGTGTGTGTGTGAGGGTGTGAGGGGGGTCAGAGCCAGATTGCCGAGGAGCAGAAGGCGTAGGAGGAGCTGACGACGGAGAAAAAGCAAATCCCTCCTCCGGCCGGCGAGCCTGCAGGGGACGCTGATCCTCCCGGGCCTCCTCCTCGCTGGGGCCCAGTCCCCACTCGTCGGGAGCCCATCCCCCGCGTCCGAGTGCTTGGCCCTGGTCCACAGATCCCACTGGTCCACGCCACAGGTTGGTACTTTGGTCTTACTTGTATCCGTCCTTCTTTAGCTTGGATTGTTCAGCCACCCTCACCGCAGAGGAGAGGCCAGGTGAGAGCATTCGTGTGAATTTAGGAGTCGCAACCAGCCTTCCTGGTCGGCATTAGCTGACACGAAAGAAAAGAAGATCTTGAGCCACGAGTGATGGGACTTGCTCGGTTTAAGGGACAGGGAGCTAAGACTGTGATCCGGATAGTTCCACCCCGGATCCACTCGTTTGTGCGTCTTGCTTTAGTGAGATACTATAAAACCAACCTTTCACGCCTGTCAGAAACCTTTTTAATGTGTATGCTTCAGCTTTTTTAGGTCAACGTGAGAAAGTGAAACGGGCTAATTCACTAAAAGGATAGAAACATGCTTAGTACGGATTGAGATTTTGTTTTCCAGGAGCCCCTTGAACGTGAACGTTTCATTTATCCCGTCCCGTTTCACTCTGAATTGGAATTGGGGCCATGGTTTTCCATCGCCTTATCAGAAGGGCAGGTGAACCTAAAAAACACTCTCCGTTCTCTCTGTTTTCCTCGTTGTGTTCTGGATCTGTGCGTGTTCGGACCTCCTCGTTGGTGTGACCGGGATGCGAAGGTGCCTAAGAGGCGGACCTCACCCTCGAGAAAGGAGAGGCGGCACCTTGCACAGGTCGATGGGTACCTGTGACACGGGGTTGACTGTGCGGGGTGCCTGAGAGGCACAGAGAAGGCTTTTCGGGGCGTTCAGCAGGAGGAGAGACGCTTCTGACGGCGGGGGAATCAGGGAAGCTTTTCTCACGAGTTGACATTGGCATTCGGTTCCGACGGGCGGATAGGACAGTTGGAACCGGGAGGAAGTTTGGGCCCTTGGCATTCCAGACACGGAGGCAAACTCAGCAGAGGTCCAGAGACGGGAACCCGCAGAAGCCCGGACGGCCTAGCGTGACGGTCGCCGAGTGGTGGCACCGACGTGGGAAGGAGGGCCTGTCATACTCCAGCAGGTAGCGAAGGCGAGCGATCTGGCGTTGACGGGTTTTTTCTTAAGTTTTAATCTTTTTAATTTTTAAATTTTTTTAAATTTTTACCTCCCTGAAGTCAATCGTCTGGCTGTGCCCATGATTATTTAAATGAGATTCTATTTGTTAATTTTTAGTTGAGAATTTTTGCATTCATATTCCTAAAAGAGTTTGCGCTCCGTATAATTTCCTTTTGGAGCAGTTCGGCAGGGTTGATAGCATCGTGAGAAAAATCTGGAAACGACCCTACTCTTTCCTGCCTGAGCTCTTAAGGTAGACTGGAATTATCTGTGATTTTAAAGTTTTGGCAGGTTGCGCTGTGAAACCATCTAGGCTGTGTGTGTGTGTCCAGTTTGGTAATTTTTTAGGAACTTGATAACTGGTAATTGGTCTGATCAGATCTTTTCTCTCTTTTCTAGAGACAGTTTAGCGGACCGGTAATGTTTTATAAAATTTGCCTCTTTCATCCAAGTTTTAAAATTTATTTGTACAGAGTTGAGCAAAGACATTTGTTATGATTTTTAGAAAAATGTCCCCTGTATTTGTCATTTGCTTCTTATTGTTTCTGACTTTACATAATTGTATCAGCCTCTCTCCCCGTCCCTTTTCACCTGGTGAGCTAACGGTTTAAGCACTAGTGTTTTGATTGATTTATTCTCAGCTCCTCTTCCAGTTAATTTATACTTACGTATGTTAACTATTTTTTTTCTGTTTTCTATAGTTTTTCTATATATAGTTTTTTTTCTAAGTATCCGATCCACCCATCAAAACCGAATTTAACTTCCAATCTCAGATGCTTAATTCATTTTTTATTCTTTCTTATTTATTAATAAACTAACTCGATGACTTTTGAGCACAGTCTATGGTTTTATATATATATATATACACAGTTATTTTCTAGATGTTTTCCTTTTCTTGACCTGAAAATTAGGAGAAAGGATTAGTATTTTCAGAAGATAGGACATATTTTTCCCAGTTTTGTTAATAATGGATAGTTTTATTACATCCCGATAAGAGAATGTTCTCTATTCTTTCCTCTTTGGGGGACGTGCTGATGTTTTGTTTGTCAAATTCCGTGCCTGTTTGATGGACATCGGGAAAGAAGGTGTTTTCTCGGTTTTCAGGTCACAGGTAGGATACATCCTTACGAGATCTACCATCTTAATTGTGGGAATCAGATATTTTGTATCATTTATGTATTTTTTGTCCACTTGCTTTGTCACGAATGTGGAGAGAATTTTCTGCTCTTGATCTGTTTCTCTGTCTTCTCTTCGTGTCCCCGATTGACATTTTAGGACCATTTTTCGCAGGGAACGGCTGTCATGCGCCCTGCAGAATGTGACATAGCCAGGGCCAGCAGAGACCTCCAGTTTATTTTAACAACCAGAGCCACCCACTAGGGGACTAGGGACAGGGTCATTCGTAATTTAGAACCACCAATGGTTGGAAAATATGATTTTTAGAACTTTTTCCTCCTCTATGTGACAGTTCTATATGTATTTTGAGAAAATTTAAGATTAAAAAAATTGTTTTTAATTTAATTGTGTATGAAGGAAATTGTGGGTTTTTTTGTTTGTTTGTTTTGTTTTATTTTGTTTTTTTCCTTCTGGGGACTGGATGAAATCAATGAAACAGCCACGCCAGAAGGAGCCACTCGGAGTCAGGGATTACTAAAATAGTTTGGCTCAGACCCAGCCCTGGCCAGTATTTTGCTCTGAGTTTGGGTACCAAAGACTCCGAGGGTCTACCAAAGAAACTCGCTTCCCGCCGCCTTAAGGTAAACCTGCACCCCGTATTTTCACGGAGCCCTAACTTGTATTGTCATCTGCTGCAATGAGCCTCCTAAAGGCCACGCTATCTCAAACTGACAAATTCTTGACTGCAAGTACGGCATATGGCGTGCTGAGTAACACGCACGCACGAAGTTTAAAGCCTCTCAGGATTCGAACAATTCTCTGTCTCTACGGCACACACGCACGTAAACAGCGGAGTCGCGTTGCGAGAGGGTGGGGCCTTCGCCCTAAGACTAAACCCCGAAGTTCTCTGACCTCAGGCTGAGCTTACTGAAGGTGTGTGGGCAAACCCAGAACCGATGCAGAGCAACCTCGGGCAGCTCATGGGAATCTGAAAGCAGCCCCGCGAATGCCGGGTGGGGTTTGGCACAGCTTCGCCCAGGCTAACCCCCGTTGACACCGAAGCCTCTTGTGGGGCGGTCGAAGACGGCTTTCACTGCTGCGGAAAGGAGAAAGGAGGATACGTGTGTATTTTTAGGCATTCACCTGAGCATCCTGGCACCGTGCTCAGGGCGGCTATTCTGGTCCGCACTTAAGCACACCGCACAGAGGAGCTGGGCCGAATCTGCCTCTGGTGAGAATTCAGAGATCCTGTGCCTGCAGGTGCTCACAGCTTTGCTTGTGGGTGCTCAAGGGTTCTTTATTGTTTACAGAACCAAAAAGAAAACTGTGTCGTCCGCTGGCCAAGCACAGGCAGACTGCTCATTCGTAGAGAATTGGGACATGGTAAAAATCCACTTAACGTAAAAATTCATGCAGAATGCATTTCCTCAGTCTTTTCTGGTGGAGCAGGGGCTTTAGGAGCTCGTGTGTCTCAGGACGTGAGCATCCCGGGTCGTGTCCTGAAGCCACAGGTGCACAGGAAGCTCGCCGATCCTCCCTTCCACTCAGAACCTGGGTTTAGGGTTCTAGGTCTCCCGTCCTTGCAAAGGCCCGACGGCTAGCCACTGGCACCTGGGTGGTGTCCCCTCTGCATACGTAGCCTCGCCGCCTACTCCCGCTCTGGGTGCTGGTTGTGTTGGTGGCCATCGCAAGGAACCTTGGAGCTAAATGGCCCCAATCAAGGACCCCTTTGGGGGAGGTTGGCTTGTTCCCGGTTTCCTATTCCTCTGTCTGCAGCAAGACATGGGCTTCTTTGAATTTGGATACATTTAATTTATTTCTTTCCAAGTAAGTTCTATAGTGTGTGTGTGTGTGTGTGTGTGTGTGTGTGTGTGTGTGTGTGTGTGTGTGTGTGTGTGTTGTTTTGTTTTGTTTGGCTCATTTGCAGATCTCAACGTCTAGTCAGTCTCTCCCCTCTGGGCTTGCTCTTACTTTTCTTTATCACGAACTTTCTAAGGAAGCCTGACGCCTTGTGTCTCCGAGAACACCCGTGCTCCAGTTCCCACGTTTATCCATCCCCAGTTTTTTGTAGTCCCGCGAGATCAGGAACCTCGACGCCAGTGGTCAGAGGTCAGTTGAAGGTCCCCCGGGGTACAGAAAAGACGTCGACGCTCCTGTGGCAGTAAGCAGTCCAGGTGCACCTGCCGGGTACTGGAGGCCGACGTGCAGTTTGCTTTCAGGTCGGGGAACTGCTAATGTGCTTCTTGGCTTCGGTTGACAGTGGCGGTCGTGACCACAGCGTCTTAGGGTGTGAAGAGTAGGAAGGGTGGGGTTCAGTTATCTAATGCAAAGGCTTTCTCTCTCACTTCTCCATCCAGTGGTCAATTAAGTCTCTGTCTGAACACCTCCGGATGCAGATACCTCACTTCCAAAACCATCTGAGGATGGAAAACCCTACCTTTTGTTAAACTGCCATTCTTTTCTCTGTGACTTGCTCCCATTATGGAATTTATATTTAGTGAGTCCTTACTTAGGTCCCGACACTATTCTGTGCACTTTTAGTCTTCAAAAAAAAAAAACCAAAACAAAAAACCCTACGACATAGCTAGTATTAATAAGGTGATTTCACGGATGAGGAAACCAAGTCGTGGAAAATTTAAGTCGCTTACCCAAGGCTGTGAAACTCGAAGACCAAATGGGAGGAACTAGAATTCCTATCCAGGCCCTAGCATTTCTGGTCCTGCGCTCTTCATTAAGTCTACAATACTCGCTAAATCTCGTAGGGCCTCTAGAATGGATGTAAAATTAATACATCTTCAAGTTACAAAGTTGTACAGATCACTGCGGGGGAACAGATGGGGTGTGGAATTACGCCCGGTGACTGTATTTGGGTTTCCTGTTCCTTCGCTCGTTCAGCAAAGGTACCTGCTGTGGAACTCGGACAGGTGCTGCCGATACGGACCGGAGGCAGCCTCCGCGCTCAGATGGAGCTTGTGCTCCAGAGCAGGGATGCAAATGCAAACAGACGGCGAACGGGAAAGTGCCAGATTCCCCACCTCAGGGAGGAACTAAAGCAAGGCGACCGGGCTGTACCTGCCGAGCGTTTCTGCTTCTGGTCGGGGCGGCCTTCCCGAGGAGGTAACAGTGGCCCCGAAAGCAAATCTTTGATATTTCACTCATGAAGAATTGAGAAATAAGAGTTTTCCAATATCGAAAATTTTGGGAACAAAAACTGAATCCTCCTAGAGCATAAATATAATAATACGTTACCCCCCCCCACACACACACACAATTTACGTCTTGTCCTTTATCCAGAATCCAGTTGAATGTGTGTTAGCCCTTAGTCGAGGTAATCTTATGGGTGTTCCCAGGTTGCACTTAAACCTTTCCCAACCGTCAGAGAAGCCGAATGGTCTCACCCACCTTTCTGAACCCTGTCCTGTGGTCTTGATGGCCTCTCGGACATCTTCCCAAAGGGCGTTGAGGTCTGAGCACCTGCCTGTGTCAGAAGCCAGCCGGTTTTGATGACCGTCCTCTGTCGTCAGATAAACGCTCAGCAAAACCGACACCGTTTCGTTTTTCTCCCTCCTTCCCCTCTCTAATTACCTGTTACATGCGCATCTGATTGGATCGCTCATAGCATCACTCAAGTCTCCAGCTCCATGTGCCCTTCCCCGTCGTTTCCCCTTTTAAGCAGCTCTTTGCGGTGGTGATTACAGTGGCTGTGACTTTGAGGATGAAGGTTTCCGCCCGTAAAGTTTAAATTCACCTCTAAGTGACCTCTGTTCATTCAGCTCAGACCTTTTAAAGCAGCAAACTCCCCCGGAGTTGGTCTTGCTCCCGTCTCGGGAATGCTGGGTCCCCCCCTCCACCTGCCCTTTCCTAATTCTGTATCCCACGACCCGATTTATTTTCTCCGTCTCCTGTTTTCGGGCCCCACTTTGCAGAAACTTCCCCAGGAGGAGGGAAGAAGAACGTGCAGGTTTAGGAGTCTGTCTTTCCCTTTGTACCGCATCCCAGCTGGATCCGTGCTCGGAGGGCACTCAGGAGGTGCTGGCACCGTGCGCGCCACAGCCCTCTCCGGATGTGGGTGCCAGGCACCGTGGGGGGTCTGGGAGAAGCTGGGTTCTCCATTCCCGGGGCTCTGTAGGGAACCCGTGCAAACACCTACACAGGGATTCTCGCGGGAGAAAGCGCCCCCGACGTGATGAAGTACGCCTGCAGGAAACCCGTGGTTGCCCTTCACCGCGAACTCACACGTGACAGGTGTTTCCACAACGCAGAGGCCTCGACTAGGATTCCAGTCGAAAGCAACCGCGCGTGTTTGAGTTAATCAGCATCCTTGGAAGTTTTAGGATTCTGAGGGTCCGTCCATCTCCCGTGATGTTGGCTTATCGTGCCTTACAAAGAGCCAAAGCTTTGGCAACAAGGAGGCCCGAGGCCCGCGTTCAGTCCCTTCCAGTAAAGGCTGCTGGGCACCCACCTGATCCCAAGGCCGAGGTGTCCCGAGCGGCAGCGTGGGCACAGGCCGTGGAGGGTGCTCGGGTCTCATGCGGTCCTTTCTCGAATCCAGCGACAACGATGCACTTTTTTCTAATTGGGTGGAGAGCGCCGTTCTGCGCCTCGCTCCTCTGACTGGCGTCGTCAGACCCTTGGAGGAGCCCTGCCCCTCTGCAGAGTCCTGCGTCGGGGCTCTCGTTTGTTCCCTGTCGGACTGACACACACAATGTTGCATTTTAAAAAGCGCTTAGTCTGTCACAGGCAGCACGAGCCTTGAAGATTGGCGGCCCACGTGGTCATCTGGAGAGGGGAAACTGGTTAAATGACAGGGGAAATATGGCCGTTTGTGGACAAAATCGTCGCCGAGTTGCGTTTTCTGTTCCGTTCATTCGTATCCCTGTCACCAAGCTCATTAGGCCAAGGGCTCGAAGGCATTCTGTACCAAATCGGCATAAGTTTTGGTGACAGTGGTACGTGGATGAGTATCTGCAGGGCGATTTCCCTTCCCGTTTGGGGGAAAACAATAGCTTTCGAACACCTCTCATTTTTAACCTGAAAAATTAATACTGCACAGTGCGTTTTGCCTCGGGAAGGTCTTTAAGGCGGGGTACTGAAGCCTGTCTCACTCTCCCCATAAGTCGGAGAACTCCTCGAACTCCTGCCAGCAGCTGTAAAGGCCCAGCAATCGAATTAACGGAGTTTTTTTGGGGGGAGGGGATACCGTTGTAGTGTTGGTCCTAAAGGTATCAGGCACCTGAGGAGAACCACACACGTCGGGTTTGAACCTAGAAGGAGGAAGGTTCCTTCGTTGGGATAATAATGGGAAAACGGAGTCAGGTTCCCATAGCCGACTGTGGGCCGTGGAAGGAAACATCTGGAGGCTTCGTCAGGCCCGTGTCCACGTAGCACTGGCCGTGCAAGGTTCCCGCAGCTCACCTCTGGGAGGCTTCGTCGCTGCCCGGCGGATGCTGGTGCGAAACGGGTCATCGTGACAGCAGAGCGAGGGAACTCCCCCGTTTCTGTGTTCGGGCGGCGACAGCCGTGGCATTCGGTCCGTGCCCACGACGACAATGCCACACCGCCTCTGAAACGCCAGTCCACGTGGGGTAGCGACCTCGGTGGCATCTGGGGGTAGAAACCCCGCCCGCTGCAGAGGGTTCGGGCAGCACCGTGTTCCCGAGGCACAGACCAGTCGCGGTCTCAACACTCACTCAAGAGGAACCGGGGGACAGGCGCGGCGCGAGAGCACACGGGGTTTTCATGGGGACTTTTCTGAGTGCCGTCTGGCTTGCCAGACCCCCAGAAGGATGCCAGTTCACAGGGCTCCATTGGTCTCGTGGAAGGAAAAGTCACCGAGATAAGAAAAACGAGCAGCACGAGGACAGGCCGTGGCGGCGACATTCAACGAGTCCTTGTCACCAGCGGCCACCAGCGTGCAGGCCTGCGCCTCCTCCCCCGTGTCTCTGCGATCGCCTTGGCCAAGCAGAGAGCCTTCGGCGCGCCGGTCGCAGTTCATATCAGGCAAGCGTCTGCACCCTCCTGCAATGCCTTCTCTCTTTCAGTGCCAACGAGACGCCTCTCCGTCCCCAGGAGAATCCGAGGCTGCCTCGTTTGCGTCTGGCCCGGAGGCGGCGGAACGGCCGACGGCGTCAGGGCAGGGGTGATTTCGCACTCCGTGTCTGACACCAGAGGCGGTGTTCGTGTGAGTGCCGTCGGCACCGGCCTCCGGGGCGACCGGATAACGATCCCTCCCAGGGCCGGGCTAGCGTCCGGGGGCCACCGCCGCGGAAACCTGGGGAGCAGCTCTGTCCCCGTGCGTCGTGGTTGCCGCGGTGGCGCGCCTGGCAACTGATGCCACGGCATGCAGCGTGCCTCCTTCCCGCCCCCGGAGGGTGCCCGCTGGGGAGCCGTGTCTCTAAGGGCAGGTGAGCAGAGATGTCATGTGCAAGAATTCGGGACAACGGCAGCAGCAGAAATAGTGCTTTCTCCACTCGGGTCCCAGAGGCCCTGCCTGAGGGATCGGATGAGATCCCTTGGTCCCAAGTCACGAGTGCGATGACCCCCCCACCCCCACCCCCCGGGGATCACACTGTCTTCCCTGAGCTCAGAGCCCGGAGACCCTCCCCCCACGAGCCCCTGGGGTGGGGCTTGTTGGCAACGGAAAGGCCTCGGAGCTGCGAGAGAGCAGAATGGCGTCCTCTGCTCCTCGGCTGGCTTTGTCCTCTGAACCGAACAGTTCTGGACGTTTGCCTCTAAGCATCTGGTGGCCGCGTGTTCTTTCTCTGGGAAAATTTCGGTGCAAAGGTACGAAGTCTTATGGTCTAGATGGGGCCGAGGCCTCCGCAGACCTCGAGTTCCCGCCGGTCGAGCTGGAAGGAGTTTCGTTCCAGGCCGGTTCTCCACTCGGCCTTTGGGGCGCGTCTGTGTTTTCGTCTGCGTGTCTGTGCGTGTCCGTATTCGTTCTGGTTGGCCTACGGCGGTCCTCCTTCTGTCAGTCGATCCCTGCCTCTCTCAGAGAATGCTCTTGACGAGGTTGCCCTGTGATTTCCTAATTCGCCTTCGTACTAGGAGACTTTTCTGCTGCGTCGCACTGTGGACCACCTGCTGCGTCTTGAAATCCTCCCTTCCTTTGGCTTCTGAGCTTATTTGCTCGCTTTCCGCGTCTCTGTCCTGTTTTGGTAGTTCTCGCAGTAGTCCACACTTTTTCGTTACCATTATATCCGTCATGGCGATCTGGGGTCAGCGATCTCTGCTGTTGCTGAGGCCCCGCAAAATGCGCCCATACGGCACAGGCAGCCTGCCCGACAAGTGCTGTCTGTTCTGGCGGCTCCACCGACCTGCGATTCCCCCAGCTCTCTCCCTCCTTCGCCTTGGGCCTCCCTATTTTCCTGAGACACAGCAGTATTGAAATTAGGCCAATTAATAACCCGGCGACCGTGGCCTGTAAGTGTTCGAGTGAAAGGAAGAATCACACACCTCTCACTGTCAACCGAAAAGCTAGAAAGGATTCAGCTGAGTGGGGAAGGCACGTGGAAGGACGGGACAGGCCTAACGCTTGGCCTCCTGTGCCACTTAGCCAGGTGGCGGACGAAAGGGAAACGGTCTCGAAGGAAATGGCAAGGGATGCTCCAGTGACCCGCGTGGATGATGGGAAATGCTGAGAAGGAGGAAGTTTTCATGTCCGGACAGAGGAGCAAACCAGCCACAGCATTGCCTTAAGCCAAAGTCTGATCCAGAGCAAGGGTCTGGTTCGTTTCCACCCCGGGAAGGCCGGCAGGCGAGGAAGCTGCAGAAGAGAAGCTGGACGCGGGCAGAGGTTGATGCGTTGGGGTTCAGGAAAGGCGGGGTTCCCCTAATGTGAAATGCAGGGTGAGCAGTCACCCCGGCCCAGCTGAGGCCGTTGGCGCAGGCGGCTGCACTAAGCCGGCGGTCAGTGTAGGTGACACGGCTTTTTCTGGAAACGGGAGGCCCGCCATCCAGGACTCTGAAGTGATAGAGGGGTCAACGCCTGGCTTCAGAGCTCCCAAGAACAGGTCGACTCTCTCGTCAGGGCCTAACGCAGCTCGCGGGCGACTCTGCGATGAAGCCGTGCTCCCCTGCGATGCCGGGAATCCTCGGGGCCTTAAGGAGGGTGCCGGTCTCCACGGCCTGGGCCCTATGAATGCAGCAACGAAGCCAGGGTGACAGCACCTCCGAGGACAGTGTGGCTCACGGAACGTGCCAAGCCCATTATTGCTCGGATTCGGAAGCTTCCTCTCGGGACGTTGCCGCCCGGTGGTCACGCTCCCGGTCACCCAAGAGCTCTGATGGGGATGCGCGATGAGAAGCCCCGTTCCGGTGCCCGCTAACCACGCGGCACCCATTCTGTAGCACGTGGACCGAGGGCTGATTTCGACCTGCGAGTCGTACCGTTTAAGGAAGACCTCTCGTCAGGCGGTGGGTGCCGCAGATGGTGACTCCTCCGACGGGGGGAGACGGTGTGTGCACTGCTGAGACGCTGCTTCTGCTCACTCCAAGCAACAGATTTTAACAGAGGGAGAGCCGTTGTCTCGGCATGCCTCCCCATGCCGTGTTGTCAGGGATCCTTCCTCGGCCGAGGGCCTCCCTGGGGACGTCTTTTACACAAACGTATGTGTGCAATGAAAGTAAAGCTCTCAGGAAGGTCTCTGAGCGAAAGCAAAGGACCCTGAGGTGAACGGAAAACAGAGAATACGTAGTAAAGTGATTAACAGAGTGTCCCGGATGGATATCTAGAGTTCTCTTATCCGTCTGCCTGCCTGTCTGTCATGTACCTACCATCCCTCCATCCATCCATCCCTCCATCCACCCATCCATCCGTCCACCCATCCATCCACCCATCCACCCATCCATCCATCCACCCATCCACCCATCCACCCATCCACCCATCCACCCATCCACCCATCCACCCATCCACCCATCCACCCATCCATCCGTCCCTCCGTCCGTCCCATCTACTTCCCTCTCGGCCACGGCTGGTTTTATTTGCTTTTGCGGCGTGCTTATTCTCAGCGAGAATAGAGAACTAGGGGTGAGGCGGTCCTGTCATCACTATTATATTAATGCTCTCATAGGAAAGGTGACTTTAAAGCTACGTGTATTGGGGTGACACTGGTTAAGAAAATCTCACCGGGTCCGCAGCGTACAACTCAGTAATACATGACCCGGACGTTGCACGGTGTGCGCTCCCCACGCGAAGTCGGATTTCCTTCCATCGCCACGTGTCTGCCCCCTTTACCCTTACCCACCGCCCCCTCCCCGCTCTCCTTCTGCGAACCACTGAACTGTCCGTGCCCGTGAGCGTTCGTTTGTTTCTCCGTCTTGTTCCCCTGTGGCTTTGGGTTTTGGAAAAGGTCGCTTTAATAGCACCGTGACCTGGAAGGGCATGAGGACGTCGGCAGCATTTGCTGGTGTCCTGCCCCTGCTGCGTCCCGTTTTGGTAATCCTCTCAGTGACGATGAGCTTCTTCTCACTGTCGTCGTGTTGGTTAGGACGATCTCTGATCGGCGATCTTCGAGACATCCTCTGTGACGTGAAGGGTCAGGCGAGGTGGCAGACTTCGTCGTCGTCGTCTTTGTCAGAAATTCGGACGTTTGGCCACCCCAGCCTTCTCCAGCCACCAGCACCGTGACCCGTCATCATCGAGGCGGGACTGTCCGCCAGCAAAAAGGTCACGGCTCACTGAAAGCTCAGGTGGTGCTCAGCATTTTGTTTTTTTTTAGCAATAAAGTACTTTTTAATTACGGAATACACGTTTTTTTAGACGTGATGCTGATACGCACTTAATACACTACAGTGTAGTGTAAATATAGCTCCGATAGGCACTAGGAAACCCAGGAATTCGTGGGATGCGTTTTGTTGAGATAGTCCCTTTATTGCCATCGTCTGGGACAGAATCCGCCCCACCTCTGAGGCCGGTCGGATCCTGTGGCAAGAGGAGGCTCCGACTTGTCACCTAAGGACTTGCTCATTGTACTTTGAAAGTGCAGCAGATCGGCATTTTTACAGAAGGGGAGCTTTTTTTTTCCTGTGATTTTTTTAGAGACCCAAAGTAAACATTTTTAAATGTCAGAAAGCTCCAAACCCAGGCAGTCTGGAGTGTCATCGGAGAGCAAATTGAAACATCCTGCCATAAAATTTATCGGGAACAAGAAGCCAAGCAAAGGCAGGCGTGCAGTTCAATAAATATCAGGCCCCGGGTTTTTTTTTTTTTTTTCCCTTGTTAAACTCAAAGATGTTTGAATCATCGCCTGACTCAGGATTTACAGGTCTGCCTTGTAAATTCTTCTTCCTCGCAGCCTCGGTTGTGGGAAGGCAGCAGGGAAGACGTGTAGCTGTAATCCCGCTCCCTCCCCTCCCCTGCGAGGCACTCATCTCTCTGCCCTTCGGTTCCTCTCCTCTCCATCTAGGGACATTTCCCGTTCTCATTTTCCCACTCCCCGTAAATACACGGAGATTAATTCATTAATTGCTGGGCCACATCCAGGCAGGAGCAAAATTAACTTCGGGAGTCATGTTTATCAGTTCAGGCAATTTTTTTAATATATATATATATATATCAAGTGCATCTCGGCAATTATGATTTCTTTTAAAATAAAGTACATCTTGGCAAGCGGTTTATTTTTTGCTTATAACTTGGTCCATTGTAAAGCACGTTAAACATTAAAAAGCTATTATAGAAAGGTTAAAGTGATAGGACTCATTAGCCTGGAGATGACATGAATTTCAAAACCATAATGGAGATAAAACGGCTTGCAACTGGACGCCGACGTGGAGGAAAAGCGGTGGACGCCGATGCCGAATGAAAGTACGTTTTTCTGATAGTTCCGCAGAGTCGGGTGCTCGGAGTGTGACCCGGCTGGTGACCCTCTTGTTAAGGGTTTGGCCGTTACCTGGTGTTTATTCCAACCGCTAATCACGCCCTTGGATTTTAATTGTATGTTTTCCCCCGTCCGTCCCTGTACGTTTAAAAAAGTTGCTTGGAGAGACCAGTCGGGAGTCGACGTGCAGGTGCTTCGTTCAGATCATCAAACTGGTTTGTTGAATGAGGCGCGTTTTCCACTTTCCCGTTCCCGGGAAGGAAGGTTGCCCCACGCACTCGCTCTCAGGGCAGGTGGTCTGGGCTGGTCCCTGAGGAAACACGACGGAGAGGGTTTTAGTCGGGCTTGGAGGCGCCATGCGTCCGCCCCCACATCACTGTGGCGCGCCCTCCAACTCGGCAGCGCCTCGTGCTTCGCGAAGCACCTTCCCGCACGCACACGCGAGCGCTGAAACTCGAGTACTGTAAGGCGTGAGGGTAGGTCGGTAAGTCATCAAGCATTTCAAAAGGCCTAAACGTGCGCCTTCTCCTGGGAGTGGAAACGGCGGCTTGTGATCATCCTCCCCTCAGACGGTTCCAGGCCGGATCACGCTCCGTTCCGAGAGTTCTGGGTGTCTGGTCTTAGCCGCTTGTCTTCCCGAAAGAATGCTTTATTCTTCTCCCCCCAAATAACCGGTGTTTGTTTGTTTATTTTTTTCTGTATTCCTGCTCGGAGAAGGACTTTAACAAGAAATCGCATCCCAATAGCAGGTAGACGTGCTGTTGCCGCTGAGCGTACCAGTCTGGGTGCCCCACGCCCAGTGCAGTGCAGCGCCTCATCCCGGGGGGTGTTCCTCCTCCTCGGAAACACTGGCAGGACAGGATTTACGTGGTATCTTAAGTGTAACGTTATCGATCTAAGTACCGGCGGTTTGCCCTAAAACGGCCATCTCTGAAATGGTCAAAATAACCTTGAATTTGTGGCCACGTTCCTTGAGTTCACCCCTTTATGACGGCGGAATCATCGTCCCCTTTGAAGGAAGCAGTGTGACCTCATGGAAGCTTTTGGTCTTATTATTTTAGGAGTAAAGACGCCTGATGTCAGACATAAACTGGCGTATTTATGAGAAAAAATGTGGACTTTCGTATCTCCGGAGCAACTTATTATATTCGTGTGAGAGGGCGAAATGTTAGTCGCAGAAACAGTTTGTTGAAACGTGGCTTATAAAAGCAGAGGTTTCCTAAACTGCCTACTTTTAATCATCATCAGCCACAACTTATCTTGATACCATAACATACAGGGGGACTTTAAAGATGAAGCATTTAAAAACGAGCCAAAAAAATAAAAAATAAAAAAAATGAAACAGTCAAGTCTCTTTAAGAATCGTCTTAGAAGCTGAGATTAATTTTCCACCCATCAGTGGTTGTGTTTTGCTTTTCGGAGTGACCCCATGGGACATGGCCCAGGATGGCGTGCTTCGTCGTCGTCGTCGTCGTCTGTTTTTTTGCATAAATCGTAAGAAGCTGGTTCTGCACCAGCGGTCGTCGTAGCTCGGCCTTGGATTTTCTGCTGTTCCCAGGGCGGTTTCGCGCTCAGGGCTCGTTTGGACGCCCACAGACAAGCGCACAGCAGGCGGGGATCCTTCCCTTCGTTAAGCTAAGTGGATGCTAAAATTCTGCTGGAGATGGAGGGGAACCCCCCAGCCCCACTCACCCCCGCGATGTGTCTCCGTGGGTCCCGGAGCTGGGACCCCGTGGTGACCCGTCACCCGCTTTTCTCCCATCAGTCAGTCTTGTTGGGTCCCAAGGCCCCAGCCACAGGCCCCGGCTGCTTCTGGGGTCCCCACCCCCAAGCATTTCATGTCAGCAGCTGAGGAGCTGCTCAGCCTCCTCTGGCAGGCTCCGCCAGCAAAAACCCGCAGGCTGCGGAAGGAAGGGGGGACGTGTGTGTGTATGTGTGTGTTTGTGTGTGTGTGTGTGTGTGTGTGTGTGTGTGTGAGATGCCCAAAGCGGGAATTCAAAGTTACTTTTCGATCGGGGGGCACCGCCCCTGGCACGTCCCGCCCCGACTTCCCTGACCCTTCGTCTCATCATCCAGGTGCCGTCCGGGAGTTACTTGCCCAGAGAGGCCTTCTACCCCGTCATGACACTCGCTTTTGCTTTCTTCACAGCAGCACTTCTCACCACTGCCTGAAGGAACTTCACTCACCTGTTTGTTTATTTTCTGCCCCTCGTGTCCCTGCCTGGTGAGCGTCCTGGAGGACAGGCCTGGCTCCTCTCTGCTCACCACGGATGTTTCCCAGGAGAGCGAGGCACTGCTGGCAGGTGTCGTCTACCGTTGAATGAATGCGTGAGACAGATGATACAGCATCGCCGCTCTCTGCCTCAGCGGGCTTTTCAGGGCCTGCAGCCACCGGCCTGGAAAACTCGCCCTTCCCCACGGCAGCACCCGTGTTTCTCTTTCCAAGTACTTGGCTCGGAGCTAAACTTTCAGAATAGCACTTTCTTAAGTGAGGGATGATCAGGGCCCATTCAGTGGGGTTAACTGGGGGCAAAGACTCGGTAAACATTGTCTTATTTAAATAAACAGGAGTTGAGATGTTTGGGAGGCTGGGGCCTTGGCAACTTCCATTTCTGAAGTTGTTTCCTCCTCCCACACAAACAGGCCTTGGGCGCCCTCCCGCTGGGTGAGTCAGGTCCCGGAGGTGATGGGGCGGCTTTCCCTAGGCCCTTTCCCAGGCGCTGGAATGCACGCGGCATTGTTTTCCCCTGGTCTTCGTCTCCTCCTCCAGCCCCCCCCCCCTTCTCCACTGTCGTCCCTGACGGCTCCTTCTGGGCTCCTGGTTCTGAGTCTACACGGCGCCTGAGTGTGGGTTACTGGGCTTGGTCATCCTCTGGCTCCTCCTGCTCTCTACATGAGGCACAGTGTTTTAAACTCGTCGTGTGCCAGGCCCTGCTCTGTGTGACACCCCCTTTTACCCGACAGCGGTCCTCTGATGGGGCCGATGCTCGTTAATTTGGGCGCATCGTGCCTGTTTGCGCCCTAATGGGTAAGGAACCTGAACCCCAAGATGCCAGCTGGCTCTTGGTAAGACAAAACGGGGTGAGGCAGGATTTCCGCCTTGCAGCGGGCTCGGGTGCCCACGCTCCGCCTCTCTCTTCGAGCAAGGACAGCCGAGGGCGCCCTTGGCTGGGTCCGTGCCCTGTCGTGCTCTGCATACCAGCGACAAGCCCGGGCAGTGCCCCACGCAGAGTAGGCCCTGGACGTCGTGCGTTGGTGATGATAAGGGACAGGCTGCGAATCCCCCAAATGCAAGCCCTCAGGCAAGTGCTGTGAAGATGCCAGAGGAAACCGAGGCAGCCTCTGAATGCTTTTCATCGGCGAAATAATACTTTCCGAGACCTGCGTCCTGGTCTCACACTTGGCTTTCTCTCTCCTCCTCCTAGAATTATTATTATTATTTTTTTTTTGAGGGTTTTTAGTTCTGTTTATACGAGCTCTGCAACTCGGACTCGAGGAAAGCTCGTTGCATCTCCTTTTGCAATAGTTAAGACTTGGAAGGAGCCGAAAAGGGCGCCCACGGGAATGCAGGCGTCACAGCGGCCTGCCCAGTGGGATGCGGGGGGCATGCCCCTCTCTGCCAGGGATGTGGGCCAGAGCTGCAGGGATGGCATGTACCGTCGAGCCCGTTTGGATCAAACGGCAAACACTGCCACGCAGCTTAAGCCTGCACCAGCAGGTACGCGGGCTGCACCCCCAGCTCCCCGTGGCTGTTCTCTCCAGAAGGTGGGAGGGAAGCCGCAGTCTCCTGAATCAGTTGAAAATTTACTTTCGTCGCGTATTATTGTTAGAGTAAAACCCTAGTTGGAGTATTCTTAAAGCACTTAAAGGAGAGTATGTTCCAGCGTTTTTAAAAAGTTTCCTGACCCCCCAAATCACATATTTTTCCTTATGGTCCGTGCTCCTGGCGTGTTCTAATTCCTGCTTGAAGTGAGGGTTTTCCTTGTTGTCAGTTATAAACACCGCGTATCTGGCTCACCCTCTCCGTGGTTGTCGCCCCCGCCACTGTTCTGGATGGTTCCTCTCCTGCTGCGTGGCCTTGGGCAGCTGACTTGGGAGAGGGACTTCCACACGGTCTCCACAGTTAGGATGTTCGCTCTGTTCGTAGTTTTGGGTGTTTAGGGCTGGGATAGATGATGTCTGCGCCCGCAGAACCACAAAGGACGCACCTTTAAACGCGAGCTCCCTTTCCCAAGCCGTCTGAACCGCCCGAGCGACACAGAGAGGTCGAAATCCGCGGGCTCTGAGCTGGGTTTGGGGTCCGCAGATTTAGTTTTCAGTCCCCCTGGAGCCCGTGTCCTCTGCAGATCGTCAGGCCGTGCGTGGAACACTGGGCCGCGGCACAGTTTATAAAGAGCCAAAGCACAAGAACGGTTTTAAGTAAAGAGAAAAAGAAAAAAAAAACTAAGAACTGAAAATGAGAAAAAAAAAAGAAACCTCTGAAAACACCCAGGGCGCCTGTGTGTGGAGGGGCTGTTTCTATGGCCTGTGACCCTCGCCCGCCAGCTGCGACCCCCTAACCCGCCAGACTCCTCCTCCCTCGTCTCCCCCCATCCCCGCTCTCTCTGCTGCCGGCCACGGAGCGAATCTGCTCGTAGCCCGACTCCTGAAGCCCCTGGAACCCAGCGGGTCTAACCGGGCAGCATCTTAGCAGTTTTCCCGGGCCACGGCCCAGCGCCGAACCAGGCTCTGGGCCCAGCGGGCCCCCGGCCTCCATCAGAACCACATGGGTCAAAGCCACCGAGCGGCCCATCCCATCCCTGCCGTCTCTGCGCCTCCCACGGGAAGGCCCCCCCGCCCAGCACACTCATTCCTGTTCCTCTATGGGGGGCTGAGGGCGTTTACCTCCTTGTCCTTGCTTTTCCTGCTGATGGAGATGTTCGCCACTCTTTTTCCCCACCTGCTCGAAGCCTGTTCGGCTCAGGTCTCCCACCCTCCCCTGCTAACAGAGATTTCGTCCTGCACCTTGACTGTAGCCTCTCCGTGGCACGTCCACGACAACCCGCGTTTGTTGTGCCTCGCAGCGCAGCTGTCGCAAGGCCGTTTAACTTTTCAAGCGGTTTGTGCCCTATCTCCCCGACTGGATGGTCCCGCCCTTCCAAGGTAGAACCCTCTGGGAACTTCCTTTGACATCGTCACCATTAAGCTTACCTCCGATGTCGAAGTGTCCGATAGATCTTTGTTGAATGGAAGAAAAGACTCAATCCTGGATAAATACGGTGAGATGCCAGGGAGCCTCGCCTGCTCTTGTTGCCGATTCGCCAGCTCTGGCTTTTCGAAACAGATTTTCTGGGGCGTCCGCGTGGTTCTCAGCTTTCCCTGGCTCGGAGAGTTGGGAGAGCTGCCGCAAAGTGCGTCGAACTTGTAAGAAAATATAACTTTTTAAAAATTACACATTATAAGTACAAAACAAAGTTGTGGAAGAGTCAAAATAGTGTCTGTACGCACGGTCCTCTCTGTCAAAAAGGAACTTCAGTATCCTGAAGGGAAAGCCTGGCGTTCTCTGTATCGATGACCGGAAAAATGTCTCTTCGGTCTCTTGCTGCTTATTAGAAAAGAAAAGGATTTCGTTCCGTAGCTAAAACGATTGGACGGCTAAGCCTGGCGATTTCCCTTAATTGCTTGCGTGTTCTCCTGGAAGCCTCGGAGACAACGCGAGAGCTTCAGGGTTTAGAAATAAATATTATTATTTACAGTGAGAGCCCACCCTGGGGCACGTCTCGCTGCGCTTGGGATGTCCATGTGGCCCCAAGTACTTTTCCTTTTTTTAGGAAACCGCCCCCGAAGGAGAGAATCTTCAGGACGGGGGGCTGGGGAAGATGGAAAACTGGAAAGGGGGAGGAGGTCGGTCGGCTGTCACTGCCGAGCCTCCCTCCCCTCTGGGGTCTCGGCTCTGTGCTTGTCCCTCTCAAGCAGCGCGTCATCCCTGGCTGCAGCCAGGCAGAGTCCTGCACCCTCACCAGCTGCAAATTAGAAATGTGCAGCCCAGAGAGGAGCCGTGCTCTTTGTCTTTCTGCTTCTCGTCCTGCACTAACGATTCAAAACCCCAGCTGACTCCTGACTTGTCAGGTCCTTTGTGCGCCAATTAGGTCTTTGTGATGCAAACGGGATTTTGCTCTCCCCCGGGGACTCCTCCATGTCACCCCGTAGACTGAGGCTTTCTTTGCCCCGCGTCTGGGCTCCGATGTAATGATTCATGAAGGCATTAGAAGAGAGATCGATCCTGTTAATGGCCTCTGCCTCGCCACCCAGCGTTTTACGTTTCACTCAGCCCACAGACCCCGTTCCCGTTCCCTTCCCGTCATCGGATCGACCCTGAACGCTCTGGCCTTCCCTCCGCAATGAGCTCACTCACCAAAGAGCAGTTGGTAAAAGTAAGTATTTATAGACTAATAATTGGCGAAGTCAGCGCGTCTAAATAAAAACGTCCTTTGATGCGACAAGCATCGTACAGTCCCAGGAAATCAGTGAAGTTCGGGGCCTGGCCGAAGCCAGGGTGGCGAACGCCGGTGGCTGGGACAGTGCGCTCCCGATGGCAGTTTCTCCTGGGTGGACAGAGGCGAGGGGAGGTCGTAGTAGCTGCCCTTTCCCTCCGTAGCTTCCCTTCTTGGTCCGAACTTTGTTTTGTTTTGTTATTTTGCTTATGGAAGCTTCGGGATATTAGCAGTTTCCGAGTTTACCTCCGGGCCACCTTTCAGAGTTTAGTCTCCGAAGGCGCCTACGGACAGGTGCGCTCTTGGGTAGAAAGGCCTGATGACAATACAGGCATCATTTTGCCGTAACAAAGCTGCTACTTTGTGATTTTAATTCTTAGTTATTATCTAAGGTCTGGTGAGCCAGATTTTTTAAATAAGAAAGACGTTGCTGCTGTGACGAAGCGCGATGGGCTGGGAGTCAGTGACCGACCAGCCGCTGTGTGGCCTCGTAGTGGTCACGTAAGGACTCTGGCCACCAATCTCATCATTTTGGAACAAGAGATACCAAAGGAAAAAAGAAAAAGCATAAAAATCAAAGGAGATATTGAACGTCCAGTTACTTTACACCTTTTGACCCCTTTGGCCGGCATCTCCCGGTTTCCCCCACCCTCCAGCCTCTGGCGACCACCACTCCACTCTCTGTTTCCACGAGTTCAGCCTTTTAGATTCCACTTTGAAGTGAGGACATAAAGGATTTGTCTCTCCATGTCCCACTTGGTTCACTTATCAGAATGCCCTCGGGCCTGTCCATGCTGTCCCAGAAGGCAGGATCCCCCCCCCTTTTATGGTGAAGAATGCTTTGTTTTATACAAAGAACATTTTCACATTTTCCGTATCCGTTTGTGGGCTGACGGGCACCCCCCTCGCTCCCGTGTTGTGACTATTATAAATAATGGTTTTCCGTTTCCTTCGGTTCTGGCCCCAGAAGCGGGGTGGCGGGGTGATCGGGGGGCTCTGTTTCTGAGTTCCTCGGGAGCCCACGCGCTGTGCTCCTAGCAGCTCTGTATTCCCTGCCGTTGGTCCATGGGTCCGTCGCACACTTTTTAGCGAATAGACCTCCGCCTCCTTGGTTGTTTATTCCTGCGTATTTTATTACTTTCGATGCTATCGTCAGTGAAATTTTTTTCTCTATTTCGTTCTCACGTAGTTTGTTGTTCCTGCCCAGAAAGGCAGCGGATTTGTGTGTCGATTTCGTATCCTGCCGCTTTACCGCCTTCGTTTATTGGTTCTAGCGATTTTTTTGGCGCACACACCTCTTTAAAAAAGTCCTTCACGATTAATTCGCTAATGGCAGTGAGGAGTGCCTCCCGAGATGGGTGTAGACAGGAATAGTGTTGCGTCCCGAGCTGGCGCGAAGTCAGCTCCGTTTCTTCCGGAGGAACGCGTGGCTGGATCCTCAGGCGTCCCTGCCTCATGTCGTCCCAGATGTCCTTGGAGAGGACGGGAAGTCTCGCTGGACTCCCCCGAGGCTCATGGGATCCCCTTGGGAATAACAAGGAACAGCCTCATCCTCCAGCACCCACGTGGGAGGAATCGTTTGTGTTTCCTCCCACCTCTCCTGCACTCGGAAAGACGTTCTGTGGCTTTTGCCGACGTCTAGACCCAGGATGGGAATGACAAACCGGTACTTGAGCGTATCCGCCCAGAGTAAGCACGGCCGTGTGCCTGGTTTCTGCCAGGCCCCCCGTTTGTTCGCGGCCCCGCGGTCCCTCTCCCTGTCACTCTCCGCAGGAGCCAACAAGTGGTAAAACCAGGAACCAAAGCAAAACGGAATCAGGCCAGCGACATGGAGACGCGGAGGAGGCGGAGACATTTCAGTGAAATGGCAAAGGCACGAGCTTCCTCTTCAGGCCGCGTCCGGGGGGCAGAAGTGGCATTTTTTCCTTCGGGTGTATTTGCTTCGTTTTGGGAAATTAAAGCAGGCGGGGCCCAGCGGGTGGCCTGCACTGGCTGGGACAGGCTGCCGTGACTTCTTCGGCTGGTGCGCGGCGCCGCTTTCTCCCGTGTAGGATAGAGAGGCTGTCGCTGTGGCTGTGCAGTCCTAAGCCCAGTGATGACATTTATGCTCAGCTTTGTCGCCTCTCTCACTTTTATATGTTTTTCCTCACCTGCTGTGCCCCCTCGCCCCTGTTCGTAGGGCCCTGTGGTGGTGTCCTTAGGTCGCCTCTGACGGATTGAAGTTCCCACTGTTTCTCGGTCCCCACCTGCGCTCCTCCACCTGCCCAAGTGCAACTGTCCCAGGCTCCAAACTCACCTGCGCCTCCTCAGCATCATTACGGACTCCTGTTTTTTTTTTTATTATTATTGTGGCTGGCTAAATCGGGACGAAGTCACATGATGAAACTCATGCACAGTGGGTGTCCCTGACCAGCGAAGCCCCTCCTTTAGTTCTCCTGCGGCTGTGCTTCCAGCATCCAGGAGACAGCCTTCAGACTGCGGTTTATTTGGATAAACGACAGTTAGTTCAGTAGACACCTGAGTGCCTAGTCTTGCCATCACGTGTGAAGACGGACGAAGGACCGTGAGGTCAGGGAGATGTTTGTGAGTGGGTCGGGCCTGGGTTTTAAGCGATGACACTGGCTAAATTACCTTGTGTCAGGCTTGTCTCGGTTCTGCTGTTTACAAGAAGGAGTGGGCGGGAAGGGGAAGGAGAGAGAGAGAGAGAGAGAGAAAGAGAGAGAGAGAGAGAAAGGGAGAGAGGGAGGGAGGGAAGGAGGGAGGGAGGGAGGGAGGGAGGGGGAGGGAGGAAGCAGACTGCGGACACCAGCCTGGGACGCACAGACAGAGGAGAGGCAGCGGAGGGGCTGAATTATGTAACCTCTGAGATGTCCTCCGACCCTAAAATTCTGTGCACCCGGGACAGGAAAAGGGAGGGAATAACGTGTGAAATGGAAGAGAAAAGGAGAGAGTTCTGGGTAGAAGTGAAAAGCTGCATTTTTTTAGCTGAACACCTCCCGGTTAACCAGTGTAGGCTGATGTGCTGTTTACCTCCTGCAGCACAGGTGAGCCCTTGTCTGTAGCTTCGAGGAATGTGAAACCCAGCGGGGCGAGCCGGCCTGCCCTGCCTGCCCCGCCTGCCCCTTTCCCGACAGCAGGAAAGGTCTCCCACGGCGAGGCCCAAGCCGAGGCTGTCCATCACTTCGTCAGCATCGTCTTTTGAAACATTTTCCTTCCGAAGCAGGAACCAGCAAAGGGGTTTGGGAGGAGATGAGAAATCTCCGGGGAGTGGGGAAAAGGGGGATGAGGGGAGAAGGGGGAGTCGAGGCCTAGAGACGGGGCTCCAGCAGGACACGCACCAAGAGAGGCCTAGGACACACCCCCGCTCCTTGCAAAATTAATGTTTTCTGCGCTGAAGGAGCAAGAGGCGGGGGAAGATTCAGTGTCTGTGAACCCCCTAAGCTTACCGTTCACGCGTGAAATCAGGACACCCCGATCCCGTGTGAGTCGGGGCACGGCTGTGCTGGGCCCGCCCTCTCCCACCCTGGCCGAGGATCGCCTTGGAGGGGAGGAAGGGGGCGGGGAGCTGTCACAAAGGCCGATCCTCATTGTTACCTCGAATTAGCCATTTCAAAGAGGGAAATCTCCGGGGTCGTGTGCTCATTATTTCGAAGCAGAGGCCTTCCCTTCGGAGCTGTAAACGAGAACAAGCCGGAACGGCACCTGCCTCCGTCTCGCCTGCTGATGATTTAGCGCCTGGTCCTTTAGATCTTCCCCTTTGATGTCCTTATCGGTTACCTGTTTCGAAGATAGCTTTTATCTTCCCGCATCGCGGATGCATTTTTTAAAAGTTTGCTCCCTGGGTGCGCGTATCTGGCCATTTATCTGGCAGAGCTAATGAAGTTCCTGTGTTTCTTCTGCGGGCCTCTTGGCTCTTTGAACCCGTTTCGTTTCTGTGATTTTTGTCTCTGGTCTGTGCTCACGTGAAGGAGCCCGAGCAGACACAGACTTAAGATGCAAGTGGGTGATCGTGTTAGGAGGATCCTTCCTCGTGGAAACAGCGTGCAGGCTTCACTCAGAGCCCCACTTCAGGCTGGGCCCTGGGCCGAGGGCGGGATGTCTGCGGAGATGCAGGTCCGAGGCCAGAGGCCGGGCCGGGCCCGTCTCTCGTGTGAGGCAGAGCCGGCTTCTTAACACACAGTGAGCTCGCTGCTTATCGCGACGGTCACCCTCGATTGCTCCAAAGCGGGGAGCGTTGGCAGCTCAGGCGGGAAGGAAAGCATCTGGTCCAGCCCGCATCACCCACGTCCCAGGCACCTGCTGGCTTCCACCCTGGAGTCGGCCGGAAAGGCTGTAAGATGTGTGGGAATTGTGTTGTCGTTGTCACTTCGCAGGTGGGACGATAGGGTCCTTCGGAGAGGGCCGCCGGTGAGGTCGACGGGACAGGTGCTCAGAGACGCCCCGTCACCCGACGGGGCCGGGAACGTAGAGGACAGCGGTGGAGGCCGCGTCGGGGTGTGGTGTGTTTCCGTACAGAGGGGAGCAGAAGGAAGGAAGCTTTGGAGGGAGGAGGGGAGGAGGCCTGGCTTCTATTCCCCGCAGCCTGTCCCAGGCTCATTTCAGAGCAGAACGACTCTTCTCTCTCATCAGCTCGCTCTCTCCTTTTGAAGATGAGCACAGAAACCACTCTCCCCTCAGCCTAAGGGCTGTGCTTTTGCTTTTTTCCCCCTTTTTGACCGGCGGGCGCTTTCAATCACTGGCGTCTCCCCAGCGCAGAGAGATGCATTCAGTTCCCGCCGGAAAGGTGTCGCTCCCTTGACGGAACGGGACCTCAGTTCCCTGTGTCGTTGGACCGCGCGGGGAGGTGGTGTTTTTCTGCTGAGATGACACTCCCAGTCCTCAACTCAACGCTGTCAGCTTTTACCAAGCACCTACTGTGTGTCCGGCCGGGTGTCGCACGTCAGGGGGGAGAACGGGCATGAAAGATGCTCTTTACGAAGGGAGAAGGTGAGCCGCCTGCAAGAGACAGTTGCGGGTTGGAGTTCTCGTTTTATTGTGATTCCAAACAGTCGTCTATTGGTTGAGCACCTGACTCTTTGTCGAGCACTTTCCACGAGCCGTCTTCGCTCCTGCGACAGTCTGGCTCAAGAGAGAGATTTAAGTTTCATTTACAGCCCAAGAAACCAAGGCTCGGAGAGGATGAGTAACTTGCCCGGTGTCTGCAGCAGAGGGTTAGGGTTAGGGTTAGGGTTAGGGTTAGGGTTAGGGTTGTGATTCATGGTGTACTTTTTTTTTTCCCAATCCGGCAATAATTTAGATAGGAATCTATTTTAAAATAAAGCTGCCCCATAGGCCAGTTTTAGAGACCATGACAGTAGAGCTGAGCCAAAGACGGATGATCTGGAGCATCTTTCAAAGCTCAGGGATCCGGCATGGCAAAGGGGCGTGAGGATATTTAACCGAGACTCAGCCTCTGACGCACGACGAGACAGGTAAAGACGTGATTTCTGAGAAGCTGGAAGGTTCTCTGCCCTGCTCTGCTGTCGGAAACAGGAACAGGGTAAAAACTCAGTGTTTTGAAGGGGTGAAAAGTCCAAGTCGAAAATATATGGCAGGCCTTTAGCGTGGGAGGAAGGAGAAGGCTCGGGACGTAAATACTGTCGCTCCGCGACTCTTTTATTATGTACCGTAGAGTCAGGAGCATTTTGTGTAACAAATCAATACACAGGCTTCTTTATCCTGACAACATACATCACATCCGTGCGAGGCAGGAGTTTCATGGGCTAGAACAGCCCCTCTCCTGCACACGAGGCCCTCGACGTCTTCTGTCCTCGCGGATAGAATAGATCCTGGTCACGATCCACTCGCTAATTGATGGCCCACAACGTCACGTCTGAAAATCGAGGCTCCATCTAGTTCCTCCACTTTTTCCTCCCCTCCCTTTATCCCTCAATCCCAGGGGGAAAAAAAATCAGTAGCAAAAACAGGGCCACTCACGCCCTTCACCCCCCTTCGCCCCTGCCTGGTGCCCGTTCCCACGCACAGCACACGTGTGACCTTCCCGCCACCCGTCCCTGGGCCCTAAATACCGGGCCGGCCGGCCCCAGCTCCAGTTCATTGCTGTCTCATCCGTCACCGACGCGCCGCAGGTTGATGGCTCTGGGGACATCCCCCCCACCCCCCAGTAAATGAAACGGTCAGAAAACATTCTTTCCTTTGGATGTGTTTTTTCGACAGAACTTTCGTAAAGCGGAAGAAGAAGGAAAACTTTGTCACTCGACAGTCTTCTCATTCCATTAGGAACTTTATCGTTTTATTTTAGAGAAAGAGGTCAGAACTTGAAAACCTGAATGAAACACATGATTTGTGGGTTGTCGTTTCAACGACGAACATGATGGCTTTTTATAATAGAAATCTTTTTCTTTCTTTCTTTTTCTTTTCTTTTTTTTTTTGGAATTAGTGGAGCTGAAGTTCTGTGTTAGGGAAAAACAAATTGTCTCTCACCAGAATCGTCTTCCTCGACTTTGTTTTCCCATGAAAAACACGATAGGACACAAACTTTCGCGTTTTGAGTTTTTTAGAGTCAGTGTCAAACTGCTCCGAACCGCTGTTTCCGACCAAACCTTGCAGTGCCTGTTGGGAGAGAAATCACACAGTATGCTGTGCGGTGTGCACTGTTCACTTTTCTTCGAAATAATTTTTAGCACAAAAACTGCAGGGGAAACTATTAAAGAGAGACTGAGTTTGATTATGGAGCTACGAGAGGTTTTCCCAAGCTTGCCACGTAAAAAATGCCCTAAGTCATGGGAATAAGACAATAAGATGATAGAAATAGGGTGATAATTAGCAGTAGATTCGATAAATCATCTATAGCTGTGAGACTTCACTGCAGACGTAAATTTACCACAAACACTTCCCATCAGCATGTTTCCTGAGCCGGAATCATGGCACCACCCTGGAGACGGCCCTCTCGCTCGCTCCCCACCCAAACCCTCATTATGGCCTGATGATTCTGCCCCGAGAGGTTCCTCGAATCCACATGCTTCTGCTCTCAAGTCGCAGGCACCGCCACCTCTCTTTTGGGGGGACATCTTGAGGGGACGGCACTGGCTGCCTTGTCACCTACCCCACTTCCATTCCCGCCTTCTCTGACCAGTTGTCACCACCGCTGTCCAAGGACACCATTAACGACATGAGTCAGACTGTGCCATGGCCCTTCGGCCTGGAAAGTGCATCTCTAGCACAGCGAACGGCCCCGTGGCGCTCTGCAGAACCCAGGTATGCCCGTGTCCCTGATGCCACCACCCCTTGCCACACTTGCCTCTTTTCCGTCCTTCAGCTTTCCGAGCCCCTTGCTTTCTCAGAGCCGTCCTGCGTACCTTCTGATGCCAGATACTTTTGAAGTCTGTATGGATGTTCAGGAAAGCTGGGTCGATGGCGCGACGGTCGGTGGTGGATGGTGGGGCTTACACCTAGCTATGTCAGCGGTCGTGCTGATTGTGAGTGGACAGAGTTCCGAGCCAAGTGCCAAGGTCGTCAGATCGGAGGAGGCCCAAAGTGATCCTACTTCCGAGAGACGCCTCAAAATATAAGGAGGTAAAAAGATTGGAAGGAAACACATGGTAAAAAATCCCAAAACTCATAAAATGCAAATACCAATGCCCCCCCACACACACACACACACCCGCTCCCAAAAGGCAGTGTGGCTCTATTAATACCAAGGACACTTCCGGGCGAAAATGCTACCAGCTCTAAAAAGGATCTCTTACATTGGAAAAATGCTTAATTTGCCTGGAAGTTATAACGATTTTCAAATTTTAACCAGTTAAAACGGTGTGGGCCTCATTAAAGCAGAATTGACAGAACTAAGAGGAGAGAGAAATCCAGACTGGAAGATGATAGTGATGCATGTCGTTTATTGAGAGGACAGACCAAACGTTAGTGAGCGTTTAAGAGGTTTGAGCAACGCGGCAGACTTGGCTTGTGGATCAATAAAGAACACTGAGCACACGAGTACAGAAAACCGTTTTTGTCTAGTGTACATGGAGCGTATAAAACTTGACCGAAAATCAAGTGTCAAAGTCTTTGACAGGATTAAAATCTTACAAAGGATTAAAAGTCGGTTGCTGTTCATTTAAGCTACATCAGCAACAGTAATCTCGAAATTAATAGTAACATCTTAATTAACACTCCCGTACTAAGAAACTCAGAACTGCTGAGTACATGGTGGATCAAAAAAAAAAAAAAATTACAACGACAATTAGAAATATCTTGACCTAAATGATAATGAAGTTTCGACATCTCGAAAATGTATAGAATTCGATTTAAAGTCA
The DNA here is from genome assembly GCA_030015415.1 of Cynopterus sphinx. NCBI lineage: Eukaryota > Metazoa > Chordata > Mammalia > Chiroptera > Pteropodidae > Cynopterus > Cynopterus sphinx. The sequence goes on from CM057381.1 coordinate 3,243,609, forward strand.
TATTTGAGGGAATTTATCGCCTTAGAAGCATATGCTAGAACACGGACTAAAAATTAATGAGCCGTTCGAACATCCATCTCAAACATTTAGAAAAATAGAGCGAAAATACGGAAAGAAAAGTAGAAGGGAAAAGTAAAGAGAAGAACATTTAAAATTTAAAAACAAAAAAAAAAGAGATACGTACCAGGGACTGTCATAAAAGCCAAAAGTTTGTTCTTTGACGTCTGTTAAAATTGACAAGCTCAGACAAGGAAAAATATTAAAATAGCCAGGCAATAGGAATTTATATAAAAAAAGGAGTTTTCTTATAGTTTCCTGTAGACCTTGAAAATATAATAAGAGAGTATTTTCAGTGATTTTAGTAAGTGCATATTTTATGAAGAAAATACTAGCACGTTAACTCAATCAAAATATAAAAAGTTAACACGTGAGCAAATTGAATTTAAAGCAGGGATTCCAGATCGGTTTAATGTAATTTCCCATGCTAATTTTATAAAGGAGAGAAGTCACCGGATTGCCTCATTATACGCCAATAAAGTATTTATTAAAACTCAGCGTTATTTCACGATGATCATTTTTAGTATGCCAGGAAGAAAAGGAAGTTTTCTTAACCGAAACAGGGTGTCCACCCCCAGATCTGCAGTGTGTTTTATATATACGCACACTCCACGTCTACAGCTAAAGCCCGTGTCGTCTCAGGGGTCCTTCCGGCCTCCTTCAGGCCTGTGCTGTGCCATCCGACATTTAGTTACTTATCCTCATTATGGTTTAGTCAAAAAAAAAGAAAGAAAAAAAATGAAATTAAGAGAAAATGAAGGAAACATTTTCTTTTGGCACCATGTAGACTGCCTACGAAGATGGTAGGATTAGATTAAACGTGTCGTTGTGATTTTAAGCTGGGCCTTGCTGGAGAGAAGGCCAGTTTCCCCAGGGAGGCAGAGTTGGCAGGGAGGGCCAGGCCCAGAGAGCACAGCGCCCATGGGTCCAGACGCGAGGACATTCAAGTTCACCAGGAGCCGGGGCTGGGTCTGACAGGAGGACAGAGGCCGGGTACCCATCGCATGGTTTTCGCTTCCAGGTATTTGTGAGAACTCCGCCTCCTGGGGGTCAAGGTTGGCTGTAGGGAGCCTGCCCCCAGGCGAGAGACAGGCCAGGTGCTGGGGGTGGGGGGTGCCCCCCCAAACCCTGAGAATCCAGGCGCACCAGACCGTAGTTCTCCTCGGTCGCAGGCGGTCAGAAGCTGGGGAAACCTTTATGTCTGCCGTTTATCATCACGGGAAGATAGGGGAGGCATTGATTTTCCGCAGTTCCCTCCCCCTGGGTCAATACGCGGAGAGATTGTGTCGCCCGTCACGGGGCCTGTTATAATTTAACCGGGAGCTTATTAGTTTCCAGGGAAATATTTCGATGCAGTTGTCCTACTCCGCGGAAACAAGGCACAGGAAATAAAGCAGCTGTTATTGCCGTCGTCATTATCACCTGTGCACGTTTTCCCTGTTTCCCGAACCACTTCATTCTGGGGATAAAAGCGAATCACACTCAACAGTCACAAGACAGCGTCGCTCTGGCTCCAGCCAGCGCTCAGGCTCCTCCGAGTAGCCCGGGCGCCGGGCCGTACTCTGGGCGAGTCCCCTCCGTCACCGCTAATCACCAGTGAGTGTGCCCCCTGCCCCCCTGGGGAAGGTCTCCAGTCGCTGTGGTCCCGGTGTCACTGGCAACTGGAAGTTTCTGTGGTTTCTACTGGTGCTGATCCAAGGGGGACAGAGCCTCACGTCCAGGGCGCTGAGGTGCAGTCCCGCAGGTGTCGTCTCCCGTACGGGGACGAATGCTACCGGACACATGCATTCTGGTGCCCCACTGAGACCGCAGGTAGACCGGGGACCCCCACGAGCCCATTGCCGCAGTCTTTCCCCCTTCCGAGAGCAGGTGTTTCGTGGTCCTCAGCATCCCTTCTTTTTCCGCGAGTCACCGTCCCTTGTCCTAGAAGAAGATTGCTTTCCGGTCACTTCTTTTCCTTTCATCCCTGTCCTCGGAAGGCTCCGAGGTCCCTCAGGTAGGATGGCCCACAGAGAATCACCTCTCAGTGCTCCAGACGCACCCGGCTCTGAGGGCACCCGGGGCCTCAGCACGGACACGGGACACACAAGAGCGTCCTCCTCGCTCCGCCCCCGCAGGAGAGGGAACCGCTCAGGGCTCTTCACAGCTCGATCTTGAAAGATATTGCTTCCCAAACAGATAAGGCTGCGAGTGACAAGAGAATAATAGACGTTACCGAAGGTGGCGAAGGTGGCGATGCGCTGAAGGAGGAAGGCTGTTATGCAGATACTGCCTCCTCTGTCATTCCGCTTGGGAATGTGTATTTTATTTAAAGAAGGTTTGTAGAATTCAGAAACTATGGAGTTGTTCTTTATTTATTTATTTATTTATTTTTTTAGTGAAACTCTCTGCTTTCCATCAGTCCCCAAACTAATTATCTTGTATCCTCTGATGGTTTGAAGGCTGACAGCTAAATAGATTTTTTTTCTTCTTCTTACGTGCAAGGAAACCATTAGTAAAATTCTCCAAAGCGAATATTATAAATACTGTAAACTTTTCTATGCTGGGGGACCAAAGTCCTGAAAGGCAAGGCTGGTTACTGGCTTCATTAAGAAACATGAATGCAAACAAATTTTATGGAAAAAATTATGGGAAGCAATTAGCTGGAGACTGATCGCATAGGTTAATCTGGGCACTAATTGTCTCGTTTAGGACACACCAGCAAACCAGATTCACTGATCGTGTCCCGTGTAAGCAAACGAAACGGCATGCTGGCAATTACAACGTGATTTATTTTTCCCCCACCGTGTTTCCACATTAGCTTAAAAATAATCATTTGGGTTTTATCCAAATCAACAGAAAATATACAGCATCTAAACGGAGCGTTTACCTTTCAAGTCATTTTTCCTGCCGCTGAATGTGTGTCGCGGCGCAAGGCGGAACTTCATTTCTGAGCCGCAGAGCGAAAGGATACTCTCGCAAGGCATATGCCTTCCTCCCGGCCCCAATTTATCTGTGCTCCGGGTCATCGTTCTCGGGAATGTGACGCCGCCGTCATTCGCGCCGTTACAAATTATAATGTGCATGTGCAAACTGTACGTTTCGGGCACAGAGCGCGGAGCAGAGCTCTCCATCAGGTGATATAAGGGGGATAAGTAAAAGTCACTTGATACCATAAGGAAAATAAATTATGCAGATTTTTTTTTTTTTTTTAAACTGGGGAAATATTTTTCCCTTGCAAGGTGCTTGTTTCGGCTAAATTAAGAGGTTGTAGCCGACACACGGCAGAGATGCCACGGGGAGCAGGTGGACTGACGGTGTGTGCTGACCGCTTGCTCCTCCTGGGGTGAGACTTTGAGCCCTGAATTTTGAACTCGGCGACATGGTCAGCCCTCCCCTTTCTGGGGCCCAGGGGAGGCCATTCCCCTTGATGGTGTTATTGTCTCTTTGTTGTGAGAGTTAGCTCTTCCCAGCAAAGTGTCTGAGGTCCCAAGCCAGGGAACCTGGCGTTATGGTAAGAGGGATATCATGTCACTTTTGACATGATAGCAGAGAGGCAGAGCATGAGAAGACGATGCCAGCGGAGAGTGAAAACATGTGTTTCACTGAGTAGTCAAAGGGCTTAAAGAGTGCCTCTTGCTTTGGGACGATTCTTTAGGATTTCAGTCCTTTGGGATGTCTTGTGATTGCATTTTTCCTCAGGCGAGTGTGTCTGTGAGCTCCTCAGTGATAGGCTCCAAGTCTTTCTTCAGGTCCAAACTCAGAGCTAGGGATTTAGTGGTTATTAAGTATCTGATGGTGGTGGTGATGGGGATGATGATGATATGATGGTGAAGATGATGGTGATAATGGCGGTAAAGATGGTGATGATGGTGATGGTGATGATGATGGTGATGGTGGTAAACATGGTGATGATGGTGATGATGGTGATGGTGGTGATGGTGGTGATGGGGATGATTTTGGTGAAGATGATGTGGTGGTGGTGGTGGTGTTAGTAATGATGATAATAGTGATGATGGTGATGATGAGGGTAGTGATGATTGTGATGATAAGGATGGTGATGGCAGTAAAGATGGTGATGATGGTGATGGTGATGGTGTTGTTGGTAATGATGATAATACTGGTGATGATGGTGATGATGGTGATGTTGTGATGGTGCTGGTGATGGTGGTGGCGATGATGGGGATGATGTTGGTGATGAGGATGTGGTGGTGGTGGTGGTGGTGGTGACGGTGACGATGGTGATTTAGCAGCAGCAGCTAACCTTTATTCACTGGGCATCTTAGACGTGTTACTAAGGTAATCTGCGTCACCATCGTAGGGAGGCATTATTTTTTCCCCTTCACAGGCGAAGCACAGAGTTTAAGTTCCTTCCCTGGGTCACACAGGGAGAAGGTGACAGTGCCGGGAGCCTGCAGGACCCGCGTTCTGTTCAGACCTCACAGGGATACTGTAATCTAGCTTGTTCCCCTTCGCACTCTGGCACCGATTCCCTGGAGTGCGTAAGTGGGTACTCGGATGTCTCCAACAGTGAAAATTTCCAAGGACCGAACGATACATGTTAGGGAGTATGGTCTAGTTTAAATTTACTTAGGTGAGGCCCCCAGGGACCCTTTGAATTTAGTGAGGTTAACTCCATATATGTGTAATTCGTTTGAAAGTAGTATTAATGCACGAGAAAATGGCATTTAATGGAATTTGTATGCTCTAGGACTCTGGGCAGACCGTTTTTATATTCTCGATTAATATAAAACATCCATTAATGCAGGCAATCCTGATTTAAGAAAATCCAGATTTACAAAATAGGTACACTGGCCCAAGAGCTTTTAGTATGATACATATATTCTTAACCTTGTTTGCAAGGAGGCGAATTTAAATAATGCTTCTCCTTCGTTACGGGCCCTGCAGGTCTCCAGTGGTCTGGCTGAGAGGCAGAGAGGACGGGAAGGGATTAGGGAACAGAACCGCAGTGCCCAGGACTGGGCCTGATTGAGAATCAGAAACAAGAAACATCACATCAGAAACTTACCGTGAGTTAAAGGAAAATACCATCTGACTTACTAAAATCTGTATTTCAACTTCTCCCAACATTTCTGTGGCAATCCTAGAAAAATTAGACAGGCTATTGGGGAGAGGGAAAAGCTGAGCAGGTGTGGGACCGTGGTGTGGAGGGCTGAGGGGACTTCAGCCTTCGGTCCTCTCCTTTGCCCCTCCTGCTCCTCCTGGGCAGAAGCCCCGTGCCCTCGGCAGGTCACTGCCCCCGGGGACGGCCTGGGGTTGCTGGGCCCTCTTGGGTTCACGTAGGAGGCCTTGCTTTCACGAACTGTATATGCAGGAATTAAATAAGTTAAAGTACGTCCATTAAAAAGATCACCGTGCTTTTGATAAAAGTTGTATTATAAATAGCATTTCCCAGACTTTTTGGTCTGAAGACTTCTTTTCACTCCTCAAACATCCCGAGGACTCAAGAGCTTTCGTCCGCGTGGTTTATATTTATCAATGTTTATCGCATTAGAGGAATCACATCGAAAATTGTGGGTATTTATAGTTCCACGTTGAAAGACAACAATAAATGCATAAATAACATACTTTTTGGAAAATATCTTTTTCAAAACAAAAAGTATTAATCAGGAGGTTAGCGTTCTTTTACATTTTCGCAAATCTCTTTAGTCCCCGACTTGGCTGTCTTCTCAGAAGCCATCCGGGTCGCCTCACCTGCTTGCTGCTCAGAAGCATTTTGTTGAAAAATTTGAGGAAAACAGATGCTCACAAGGGAGTGTGTGTCGCTGTAAAGGGTGGTGATTGGAGGTGGTTTTAATAGCCTTTGGGGGTAATGGTGGCCACTGTCTCTTAGACTCTGCACAGAAACTCAAAACCCGCCGTGATTCTTTTTAAGCTACAGCACTTTTACCCACCATCGCCTTTGACCCATCTGAGCAAATAGCAACACCCTAAAAAAAGCAGACAACATTTCAGTATAATATTATGAAAATAGATGTGACTTCCTAGACCCCTCAGGGACAGCTAGGAGTCTGCTGTCACAGAAGAAGATTTCAAAATGCGAAAAATGTCCGTTGTTTGGTGGAAAGGGGACAGAACTGTCCCGTATTTTAAACAAAAATATTTAAAGAGAAACCCTGGAAAGTAGATGTCAAACTGTTAAACGACGGTCCTATCTCAGGATAGAGGAATTGAGGGTCATTTTATCTTTATTTTGTAAAATTTTCTACAGAAAACGTTTGTAACGGAACAGTTATTTATTCAGCCTTCAACTATTCTGAAGATTTAAGCAAAATACGAAACCTCCCACAGCCTCGTGACCCTAATAATGCTGTTTTTACTGTTTTTTTTTTTAAAGCTGTTATTGTGCTGTAAGAACATTTAATATAAAATCTGCACAAAAGGGTATTGCTGACTCCAGGCACAACGTTGATCTCTAGAATGTGCCTCTTTCAGTTTTTTTACTCATTTGTACTTATTTTTTGAAAAGTTTAAAAGTAATATTCATGTGTGAGGAGGAGAAATTGCATTTCCCCCCTTATTGTTGTACATGGCCAAGAAGCTTTCATCCTAATGACATGTAAAACACTAGCATTCTTATTGCTGGTACGAATTTGGGCTCCTACGGGGATGAACTGGCTCATATAGTGGGACCCAGCAATATTAGTTAATGCAGTTTCTTCCCAAAAAGGAGGTAGCAGTGAGTTTTCATTCACTGAGTTTACATTAATACTTCACAATCTTAGATCCTAAACGATGCGCATTTGATTTTAATGATGTAGCGCATTCCTCTTTGTTCTCAGAGATGTAGAAATAGCCAGAGGTACTTCGTTTAGGCTTTTTGTTTAACGTCACTGTCGCTGTGACTGCACTGTTTTGACTTTTAATCATTCTCAGCCCGGTTTATCCTGCGGAAAGACGACTTTCCAAATCCTGGTGTCGCACTGTGTCTCCCTCCGTCGGAGAGGTTTCCGCCGGTTGGCACGCAGTCCCAGCTGTTTTCTAAGCCACGTCCTTGCCTTTCTGAGCGTCCTGGGCACAGTGAGCTCTGGATGAGGGCGTTTGGACGCGGGAGGGCTCTGAAGGGTCACTCCCAGGTGGCCTCCTCTCGGAAGTGATAAGTAAGAAGTGATCGAAAGGCCGCACCTTGCCCACACGTGACCTCGGTTCTTCTGGAGGAATCTGCTCTGTCTGTCTGTCCCAGTGTAAATCCCCCCGACGTCTCGTCTGCCACTGAGATTCTGCACTTCGGGGCCGTGACTGCCTGTGCCGAGCGCGTTCCCTCTCCCGAACCAGATGGCTTCTGGAGGCTGATGGGGGTTGTTTGAAAGACCGTGAACGTGGGATGCTGTGTCGCGCTCCTTCCTTTCTGCTCCGAGAGGGCCTTCGCTGGCATGTCGCCTGAAATAGTCGATGAATATTAAGATACGACACCTACACCGGAGGGCCGTCCTGGCCTTCCTGAGGGATGTGGAGAGCTCCTGAGTCACAGGCATTGTTGGCGGAGAAACTTGGACCGCCCAGTGTGGCAGCTGCATTCCGAGTTCGTTTGTTGTTTTTAACAAGGATGCAAGCAGTCGTTGGAAGGCTGGCGTTTTATGCTGAGCAGGCTCTGGGGAAAACGTGTCGGATTAACCCTGGCTCCTCCATTTGCAGAGGGAGGTATCACTCGGCCAAGTTCGTTGGCGACTTTCCGTCAACGTCTGTCCATAAAGTGGGACTAACAAGGTTTCCCCGAGGAGTCGACAAGCTCATACGTGTAAAACACTGAAGCGAGCAGGATTAACTACTCCTGATAGAGGTGCTGTAACTCTTTTCTTAGCTAAGCACACCATAGTGTTAAGTAAGCAGTGACCCCAGATTCCTGCACGAAGAAACCTAAACTAAAATGCCACGGTAGAGCACACATTGTCTGAGAGTCAAGTTCTGAATAGTCTCGCCTCTGTAAAGTCCTTTTCCAGGGTAAGCACACATGGCATGGCTTAGACGTCAAAATGAGAGAAAGAAAGTGGTGGGGTCAGAGAGCAGGACAGGTGTGTGGGTAAACAAGTACGTCCCTAAATTAAAAGAAAAAAAGAAAATCAGCGGAGCGGCTGAATCACAGGAGGAAAGTGCTCAGTGCCGAAATGGGGATTTGGGGAGGGAAGGCTCTCCTCCCCAGATGCGAAGCCATGAGACGGGAACATGAAAAAGTGAGGGAAAAGTGGGACACGGAAAATCAATCCAACAGGCCACACGTTTATGGACCAGGAGTTCTAGCAGGGAGCAGGGGAAATAGATAAGAAATAATCGAGGAAATTATCAGAGAACTAGCAGAGGACCATTTCTCTGAGTGGAAGGCAGGCTGGGGTGGCGAGATTAAGTGGCTCGGCCAGTCGCCGGCACAATGAAGGTCAACAGCCTGCACCTAGGAGCCCCTTGATGAAACTTCAGAACTCCGAGGGTAAAGAAAAATGTGGGTTTCCCGAAGATGAGGAGTGAAAACGCTATCTAAGAAAGAAAGAAACAACAACGTTAATTATGTCAGCGGACTCCTTTTGGCCACCCTGGATTCCGCAGTACGGCGAAGCAGAAAGCCCCAGCGTGAAGGTAAAATGAAGACATTTTTAGAGATTCCGGAGCTCTTCTGGAAGAATAGCTTACAGACCTAGCACAGCAAAATGAAAAGCAGAATGAGTAGTAGAGTTAAACAGTGAACGAGAAAATGCTCCCTTATTTTATATAAACATAATGAAGATTGTTTCTTCCCACCCTGATCACATTTAGGGTTGGCGGAGATGAGAAACAGGGACGCCCATGCTTACAGATGGGGTGAAACAGTCACGTGAGGCTGCAGTTAGACAGTAGTCCTCTGTCTAGAACGGGTGTGACCTCAGGGACGTGTGTGCGAGGGCTAGGACGGGGGACTGGGCAAGGAATGGCACCTGGTGTCCTGCTGTGCCATTGACGTGACCGGGGATTCAGAAGGGGAATGGGCCTGGAGTCATGGGACACACACAGGATCAACAGTCAAGGGGGCGTTGCATCTTCTCCATTTTCAAGGAAATGGAAACGTTCCGTTCTGAGGCGAAACGAGGCTTTAAAAGTTTCAGCCCCAAAGGAAGCCCTTTCGGGAAATGATGACAGAGAGAAGATTGGATCATAATGGAAGTCTGTCTCCTCTGTCATTTTACGGGCGCTCAGGCAGTGTAGCATCTCACTTGGCATTATGTGTTTTTTTTACTTAATTAGACATTTGAAATATGGAAAACAATATTTAGGAGAAAACCGAAACGTAGACTTAATGAGACTCACACAGCCCAGACAGAAGGGGTAAATTCAGGTGTCTTTATGTTTTAATCGGACAAATAATAGTTGCGGTGCAGAAGGCTGGCTGGCTTTCTTATTGCTTTCTGCCGCTCAGGTCCTTTATGACACATATAATATCAGATTTTCCCCTCAAGGTGCGTCAGGCTAAATCCAGTGACAGGATATGAAACCAAAAATATATTATTTCTTGATTTTTTTTTTCCCCCTCAGCGGGGCTGAAATTAGCTACGTAAAAACTCTGCTTCTGGAAAAGGATTTAGAAACGTGGGTCCCCGAATCAGTATAGAAAAATATCAAATAAGGTCTTTTTTTTTTAAGTAAATTGGGTAGAATTTTTAAAGGAAAACGAGTCCATAAATGGGGTGGGTGGGGAGAAACATGGATTTGATGTAGTATAGTGACGTCATCACGTGAAGCGGAAAGCACGAGGCCTGGCACATAGCGCGCAGCCAATCCTCGCTAATATTATTTAAATTAGAAATTTGTTTACCAAACTTCCATTGAGCGTCGCCCGCGAGGCACTCACGTGTGGCTCTCTGGGGAGAAGGGAAGCCGAACTTGAGGGCGGTCATATCTCCCTGTGCCAGGTTCTGCAGAGCGGATGCTGTTCCAGATTCAAATAAAAGTCCGCTGTGGCGTAACTGGATCGTTTTCCCCATTAGGACCTTGACCTTGGACCCCACACTACGGCGTCTTTCAGGCGGTGTGAGCAGGGAGGTAGGGAGAAACGGGGTACGAATGCACATTTATTTGAGACGACGACGAACTCTAAATCCAGAATGTTCCGCTGACGAATGGCCTTCTAGTTCAGGGAGCATTAAAATCTTATTTTTTTTTTCAATGCTCCAGAACACGATGCATTTCCGTCAGTGCAATGTATGAAAGGCTCATTTAGAAACTTTTCTTGCTGCTCTGTGCGTTTTTCATCCTTGTTTTTTAAGGCCAGAACGAAGAATGAAAACAATGGGTAAGAAGCAAAAGCTCCCAAGTACGAGACACAGAGGCTTTAATTAAAGGATGATGAAAAAGGGACTAGTCCTTTAAATCTTTAATAAAGCTCGTTAATTCTCCGCTAATGCTACAGGAGTTACGCTCCGGTGACCCGGGGCGTTTTCTTCCTAATCACCAACATTATGTGCTTTTAATTAGCGGTTGTACTTCTAATTGCCGGCCGCCATTGAAAGGAAAGCGATATCACATAGTGTCCTACGTGGTTTCACAACCGTCCCCGGAAAGCTGCTCGCTTCTGCCTGCCGAGAGCGTCGCTGGCTGAGAATCGCGTGGCCCAGGCTTATGGCACCCTCTCCCTTCTCTGGGAGTCCGTCGTCCACCGCGAATGAGGGGCAGGTTAAGAGTCGAGGGATTCCAAATGTACATTGCGTAGCAACCCACGGAATGGGGGAAAATATTTGCAAATTGTGACTCTGACAGGGGATTAATACCCAGAATGTTCAGAGAACGTCTGCAGCTCAACAGCAACCACAGCAGCAGCAACACACCGGGCAACTCAGTTCAGAACATTGGCTTGGGCTTGGCTAGACGTTCCCTGAAAAAGGTGTGCTTATGGCCAGCAGGTATGTGAAAAGCCGCTCAGCATCACGCATCATGAGAGAACTGCAAGCCACCGTGGGGCATCTCCTCATCCCCCTGAGGATGGCGAGTGTGAAGCACAGCCACAAGTGTTAGTTAGGGAGGTCACGGGGAAGTCGGAGCGTGTGCACGCCGCTGGGAGCCACGTGAAATGACGCAGCCCCTGTGCGAGCCAGGATTGCGGTTCCTCAAAACAAAAAGTCAAAGTGGAATTCCCATTTTATCCAGCCATTCCGCTTCGGGGTGGACACCCCAACGCGTGAAAGGCAGGGCCTCCAAGAGACGTGGACACCCGTGTTCACGGCAGCGTTATTCACCATAGCCGGGCGGTGGTAGAAGCAGCCCAAGAGTTCATCGCTGGACACGTGGGTGGACCAAGTGTGCCAGGTTCACACCGCACGTAGCCTTTGAAAGGAAGGACATTTTGGCCGATGCCGCAGCCCGGGTGGACCTCGAGAACGGTCTGCTAGGTCGGGGCAGCCGGTCGCAAAGACGGATGCTGGGTGATTCCGCTTACACAGGGCAGCCAGGGTGGTCAGGTTCATGGGGACGGAAAGCAGAATGGTGGCTTTCCAGGGCCCGGAGCGGGGGGGAGTGGGAAGCCGTCGTTGAGCTGGTACCGGGTTCTGGTTCTGCGAAATGAGGAGAGTTGGGGGGTGGGGGGTGGCGGCGGTTGCACAACGGTGCGACGTGCTTTGTGCCACTGAGCGGCTCCGTTGGAAGTGGTGTCGCAGCGTGTCCTTGACCAGGAACACGGCGCTCCCACTTCGATGCTGGATCTCCAGAGCTGCGTCTCCTCAGAGTCAGGCTCTTGGCTTTGGGCGGGCAGCCGCGGTGGGCCGTCCCCCGCGCAGAGAAGCGCCGCCACGCTCTGCCGTTGTCCCTTGGCTGCGCCCTTCGCCTCTACACGGGGCCCGTCTTCACTGCTCGTCCTCCGGGGTGTCGCTACAGCAGCGGGCCGTCCGGGCCTCGGGTGTGGTGATTGCGGCGCCCCTGCCTTTGCCCGATCACTCTTTCCTTTATCATCATCATCATCATTATTATTATTATCATTATTATTATTATTATTATTATTTTTATCCAGTACAAATGTGCTACCCTGAAAAGTTCCCAGCAGCTTAAATGCTTGGTGAGCTGTCTTCGTTTAGTCCACTGTTTGCTGTTGGTCGGTTTATTTCTTTCTTATCCTGACGTCTAAAGGGGAAAAGAGGAGAGAGTTCACGAGAGGATTGCTGCCAAAGGGCGCTGGCCTGCGTGGGTGACGGTCGGTGCCCAGGCGGGCCTGCTGCCCCGATGCCTGACTCGTGCGGGCCCCTGTCGCAGCGCCTGCTTCCCCCCTGCCCTTCTGTCCATCCCGACCCTGCTCTCTCCCCTGCTGGGCTTTGCTGCAAAGCGCCCTGGGGCGTAGGCCTGCTGCTCGCTGGCGCTTCCTTGACCCTGGAGGGCTTGCTTACACCGTGTTTCTATCTTAGGGCCGCCTTTCCCCTCACACGCACTCTGCTCCGCCTGGCCAAGATGATGGAGACAGGTTGAAGGGCCAGAGAAGCTGTTCCTCATTAGGGGACAGATAAGCGTGTTTGTTTGTTTGTTTGTTCACGGTTTGTGCTTGCCGCAGAGCTGCAGGGCGACGAGCCAGAGGAGGTGCGTGGGCTGGACGCGATGGGGAGAAATACACCTGTTCCGTGATGTTTTGAATGGGACTGAACTGAATGAATCCTTGCGTTTGTCTGGGTCTGCATTCATAGGCATCTCGGTTGCCCTGGCAACGCATGGCGACCCCTAACTTCGCGGAAGCACAGGAGCGTTTGCCCACCTGGAGCTGGCTCCGGGGCTCCTCCTGTCCCCCACCCACGTCCCCTTTCGGCTCCCGTCTTGCATGCACCCTGAGAGGGGGGGAGACGTGGCGAAGGCTCCTGACCAAGGCGGGGCAGCGTCCGGGCCTCTCCTGCCCGGGGTCACTCACTTCAACCTTAAGTTTGAGGAGAGAGTGTTAGCGTGAGCGAAGTGTCCACGCGATGATGCTTTCCATGATTTTCTCTCTGTAAATTCTTCGGTGTCGCCCCTGTGGGCGTGTGTGCCGTAGGTGAATAAATCTACATGTCAGAGACGGAGACTCCCCCGCTCAGGGCGTTGAGCTGCTCTTGGAAAGCCTCCTGAGATGCTGACCCTAGATGCGTCGGCGACCTTCGACCTTTGGGGAGGCTTGAGAAGCCCTGCGCCCAGGGGTGGGACGAATGAGATCGGAGGCTCGTGGACCCCCGGCCATTGCGTGACCTGGACGAGGTGGTGGAAGGGTCCGGGGAGCCGGACCAGGGAAGCTGCTCCCTCGTGAACTTGACTGTCGCCTCAGAGCTGCCCACCGTCTCGTAGGCAGGACTGTCCCCAACCACCAGAGGAGGCAGCCGAGCGCAGCGCCAGGATGTCGTGTGTGCCCGCCCTGAGCTTCAGATGCAGGATGCCCCTGGAGCGCGGGTCGGTCCCCGCAGGTCAGCCCAGGCCCCCCGGCCAGGCTCCGTGTGACAAACGATGGGTTTCCCAGAACCGCAGGCGTCACACGAAACCTGGCAGCGACCTGAAGACCCGGGGGCATGTTTCTCCTCCCATCCCTGGGCCCAAACCTTCATGGACACATTTCCCATCATCAGCTGTGACCGTGAGGGGCAGCACGGCCGCGTTTGTCTGAAGCCCGCTGGTTGCTTTGGTGCTGATCCGAGCTCCCCGTCCCTGGATTGGCGCCGTGGCTTCTGCCTGTTTTCGTCCCGGGGTATTCTTGCGTGGAAGGAAAAATGAAGCCGGTCTGTTTATGCTGAAGTCGCCCGTTCCCGTTTGTGTGTCCTTGATCGACTTTCTTTGATGCGAGGGAAAAGACTACATCTCTCTAAAAGGAAAATTAAATAAATAAATAGATAAATAAATAAATTAATAAAATTAAATAAATTAAATAAAAACGATGCCAGCACGTCCGCCCAGCACGTGTACCATCTCGAGAATTCAGTGAGCTGCACGGGCGGGGGAGGCTGATCCCGTTCTGCGTTTGGGCCGCTTCGCTGGTCTGGACACTTTGAAGTGCAGCTGGGGTAGGCTTTCTAGGCAGGCGAGAGATCCTCACCCTCGGCCTGCAGAACGTTTCGCAGCCCTCCGCTTTGATTGACTCGGCCGCCGAAAGGCAAGGCGGGTAAAATGCCAAGCGAGACGTTTCTGGAAGCTGGCTGCCAAAGGGCCGCCCGAAGCACTACCGCTTCGAGAGCATTTCGTCCCTCCCCCCCCCCCCAAAAAAAAACGGCTTCCCTGGTCACCGCGGAGCAAGGGAGCGTGACCCCTCAGCAGCCAGGGGAGCGGGCTCTGGTGTTCCTGGCTCTGCCAGGTGGAGGGAGGAAGCCTGGATCCGGAGGCCAAGCCTCGCGCCGCCGGGTTCATCCGCTGCTGTAGGGCTTGCACCTCCCTCCAGGCTGCGGGGAGTCCCGGTGTCTCATTCACGTTTTCAGAGATCCGTGGAGGGTTTCCCGCGGGCGTAAGGGATCACTTCGGAGGTGTTTTATCCGGAATTTGGATGGCTCTCCGGTGGGCGGGAGCTGTACATTTCTGCCCTCCAGGCCCCCTGTCCAGAAGTCCGTGGTGTGTGAACGAAGGCCCGGGGTGGGAGGAGGGGGTGAATCCTGCTATGAAGCCACCGCCGGCCGTTCCTTGCTTTGTGGACAGCCTCGGGTCTCTGCCTCAAGCCTCTGTGTCTCTCCTGCTCGCCTCTGGAGCAGAAAACAAGTAAGGCTTGACGTCTGTCCTCAGGGGGCTTCTGGTCCCCATGGAGGCTGCAGGCTGAGGGCAGATGGGACTGTGCAGCTCGGGGTGGTGAGTGCCGGGAGGCCCGTGTGCAGAGCGACAGGGCCATGGTTTTGTCAGACGGGGAGGAATTAGCCATGTGACGGGGACGGGGACGGGGACACGCAGGGCGTATGAGCAAAGAGGGCAGAGCCGGGAAGGCACAGCGGCGTGGAGCAGGGGGACGTCCTGGAGAAACTCGAAGCTCCGCCACGAGGCTGTCCCCGTGCGTGTCACGGGGGTCACAGACCACCTTCTGGAGCTGCAGGTCTCGCGCAGCGTGGGGGCTGACACGGGGACAGACAGCCTGGGGGGTCACGCCCTGTGTGTCATGTGAAGCGAGGCCGGCTGGGATCTCGGTGCCTACGTCTCCCCGTCGAGAGCGTGGGCACTAACATACTGTCTACCGCAGAAGGTGTCGCGGTGATTCTCTAACCAAGTCACAGGGCCTCGCACGCGGGACGGGCTCTGTATCTGTTACTTAGAAACGTGAGGGCCCAGGAGGGTCCGGGCAGGGGCTGGTCACGCAGGACACCCAAACGAAGAAGGAGAAGAAGGTGAAAACTCGCAGAGGTGCTCCTCCGGCGCCGAGGCCGGGGCGCGGACTTGCCGAGGGAGCCTGTCCAAACGCGGATTCTCGGCCCCGCCCTCCGCTCCTCTGGCCTTCGCTCTGGCCGGGTCCGGCGTTCCGCACTGGAAAAGGCACCCCGCCGTGACTTTTAAGCAGATGGCCTCGCAGTCCTTTTCTGAGGCTGCTCCTCCTCCGTGTCTGCCCTTTGGGAGTGGGTGACTCACGGGGGCTCACAGGGCGGCCTTCTGGCCCCGGTTCTGCCATTTCTGGGGTCAGCCGGCGCCGTGGACGTCCGTGGACCTGAGTTAACGTCATGGCACTGTGCAGGACGGTGTGAGGTGTGCGCCTGAGAGGCCCCGGTGAACCGGCCGTGATCGAATGGTTTGTCATTAGAAACGAGGCGGACGGGAGGCCTCCGTCCTGACGACAAGGTTATTTTAGGCTTGTGCGGGGTGAGGGGGGTCGAAGCCGGACTTCAGGCCTGTTTTCTCCGTCGAATCCACCTGCCCCTTCCGTGGCATCTCCATTGCTCTTCCAGCGAATAATGAGTCAGGGGCCCCGCTGACGCAGGTCAAGGGGGTGGCTGCTTTCTGAGGCAAATCCACCATCGAGAGAGCGCGCATGGAAAACAAGTTGTGCAGCTGAAGCCCAGATGGGCCTCCCGTTCAGGTTCTACGCGTCGCTTCCGACGGCTGAGTTGGGAAGCGTTCGTTAGATCGGGCAGTTTGGATGGAGTGGGACCAGGACCCAGAACCGGCGTGGGGTGGGCACCGGCTGGGCTGGCTGAGCTTCGGGCACCGTCTCCGCCCCGATGCCTGAGGTGACAGCCCCTCCCACACGATGTGCTTGGCCGCAGCTTCTCGTTCACGTGCGAAAAGGGAAGAGAATTTGGAAAAAAATAAAGGATCAGAGAGACGTTTCTTGATTTGTTAGATAAAAATATACTTGGTGCTGGACAGACGCATTTTCCTGAGCGGGAGTTGCTTCTGGTTTAGGAGTTTAGCAGCTGCCCCTAGGGACTTCCCGTGATGGAACAACATATTTAAGACCAAAAAGAAAACGTACGCTCGGTTGGGAATTTCGGGGTGAGTCACGGTGGTTTGAAGTGCGTTTTATTCTGATTTCAGTGGAATCCAACAACAACAACAAAAAGGGCTGAAATCTGAAAGTGCCTCTTTGTCCCCGGAGGTAAATGTGACGCAGACATCATTGTTCTGCGTAACCCGCAAGGATAAAAGCTAATTTTTCCCGTCCCGCTCGCGGCCCGAGAGAGAGAGAGAGACACACGTGCAAACGTGTGCGAGCACGGCATTAGCACGTGCATGTCGTAGTTAGAGATTTTGATGTTTTCTATGAAAACGTTTTATTGTTGTTCGTCTAATAAGTGAATGAGTAATGGTAGAGTTGAGATTTTTATTTTGAAAACTATCATTTTTTAAAAATCACGATCGACAGCTAAAGGAGAACTTGGACTTGAAGGCAGAAGAGACCTTGTGATTTGTTTTTTTCCTCTTTTTTTTTTATTGATTGATTTTCGACGTACTCATCACTTTCGCGTTATTTTTCCCTCATTTTAATACACCTCCTAAGTGAATGTACACCAGAGAGGGGGACTGGGTCGTCAAGCTTCACCGGTCGCTTTGCAAGCCCTCCAGACTTCCCGGCGGGGCAGAGGGGTGGTGGCTTGTGTTTAGTTACCGACAGTTCACGGGGTTGCCAGGTGAGGTTTGTGCTAAGAGTGAGGGGATGATTCTTATGTCGTTTGTCACTTCGTCAGGGTGTATTGTCAGAGCCAGCCTCTCCGGCATTTATCTAAATGATAAATGATCAGAGAAGAGGGATCAGGGGCAAAAGGTAAAAACCTCCGAAGAAGAGCAGCAGCCCCAGCCCGTGCCTGTCTCTCCGGTCTTGTTTCTCGCTGCTTCTCCCCTTGTCACCCACCCTCCAGCCCTCCCTTCTCCGCGCTCCTGCTGTCTCTCCCCCTCCCTTCCCCTGCCCATTTGACCGTGCGGCTCCCTCTCACCCCTGCCTGCTCCCATTTTCTTTTTCCTGACCCACTACCACTTCTGTTCTGAGGCCTCGAGATCAACGCCAGGTGTTCCCGGGATCCTTTGTGATCTCTCTACGCCCCACCCGACGCACTGTCCTCTTCGCCCTACCGCCTAGCACGAGTGACGACGACGATTCCTTTCACGGCGAGTCTTCCCAGCTGTGCTCCAAACCCCAGCGGTGCCAGAGACTCTGCCTCTCGCATCAGGATGCCTCTGGCAATCGGCGTAATGTGTGACAGGTCTTAGGTACTTGGGTAGTAATTCTTGTTAGGAAAATGGGTAAATGGATGGATGACTGGATGGACGGACGGATGGATGGATGGATGGACGGACGGACGGATGGATGGATAGAAGGGTGGTTGGATGGATGGATGGATGGCAGGAAGGCTGGGTGGGTGGAGGGATGGATTGATGGATGGAAGGAAGGAAGGAAGGAAGGGTGGGTAGATGGATGGATGGTGGCCCCGTGAGTCAGAATCTTACTCATAGCAATAAATTTGTAATAAATAAATCCGAGCCAATAAATTTGTAGTTCTTATCGTAATTAGGGTTGTTTGATTTCTGTTACTGCCATGCAGAAAGGCAAGTGATGAGCAGCAAGTCAAATGCGAACATCCAGATACGAAAGCTGATCACGTCCCAGCTACCCCCTCGGCCACCACGGGGGAGAGAAAGAACCGCGTGGGTTTGGGAGCGCGAAAATGCATTCCTGGCGTTCCGTGTTTTACCGTCAGCGGTGGTGTCCCCCATCACGTCGCATGTTAGACGTCGCTCGGATCGTGTTGGCAGGTCTTTCCGTCAAGTAGACGCTCACTGGCAACGCGTCTCAAAATATTTTGGTAAACGGCGGAGCTGCGTGCCATCCGGGCGCTCACGCGACATTTCCATGTCAGGATGCTGCTTTTCCGCTGCGTTTTGTTCTCTCGTCACTTGGGCGCCTCTTGCCAGCTTTTGTTCTCGGGATGGAGCAGGTTTGGGTTTTGGGAAGAAAACAGGCACCGCGGCAGCCTCCAGCAGCGTCGCGTAACTAGAAGGGCACGTAGTACAGCGGGGAGGATGACGAGCTAGAAGTAGCGTCCTGGGCCCTGTCACTCCGGGAGGGCTTGTGTGACCGGGTGTCACGGTCGCCGTCGGAACAGCCATCTTTAGACCTACGAGGCACGGGAAAAGTCGACCTGATCTCATAAAAGACGCAAGCGATCGTGCTTCCACACGCAGGTTGTGCAACGCGTGTAGGCGCAAACGCACAGACACACGTTTCTCAGCTGTTCGCTGGGCTCTTGGCACGGCCACCTGTGGAAAGGACATTTCTGCTGGTCGCTGCGTAGATCTTTTAGGATGAGCCTGGAAGATTATTACAGCCCGAAGCAGCAGCAGCTGCTGGTGACAGTTTGTCCCCTGCAGGGAGGTTAGATCGTGCAGACCAGCGGCCTACCATCTCCCCAAGCTCTAAAACAGATCAAATAAGAATCAGCGCAATGGCACATGGCCTTCTGCTTTATCTGGGGGAAATTTAGAAAATGTTTGGCAAACTCCTCTTTCTCCTCCCCCAGGAGAACCCCTTAACCTAATTTAGTAAATTCCAGCGGAAAGATCTTAGCTCACAACCCGGAATGTGGCTCAGAAGCGGTGTGTGGTGTCCTTTTGAGTTTCTCCTTCGGAAGCCTCTGGGAAAATTCACGTCCACCTGGCATGTTTGCATCGAAGTAAGCTGACCTCTGGATTTCAGTGCGAATGGAGCAGCGAGTCAGCGTACACATCACTTCCCAAAGTCCGCCCCGTGTGCAGTGATCACAGCCTGGGCCCTGAAGGACGACGCCGCTGTCTGGAGACACGTCCGCCTACCAACTCTAAGGATGTTCCACGAGCCGGTCTTACGAACAGTTAAAGCTCTGTTCCTTTTCAAAGAAGCTTGTCGTGTCCAAGTCCCTGTAGACGGCCTTCGGGAGAAAGAAGACACTCAGCAATGTGCGTTGAAAAGCACGCACGGCGTGAGCAGAGAGCCAGCGATGCCTCTGTGGCGAAGTGCATGCTCAGCTAGCATCCGTGGTTTACCCTAAATGTGGAACGACCTGTGGCTTCTCTGACACTTCAGGCATTCGGGGGTATGAAATCTGTCCTTAACCTCGTCCGGCTTGAGTTAAAATCAATCAATCACGAGCGGACATGGTCGCACGTCTCTATTTTTCTTGCTTCCCTGTGGCACGGGAGCTGCACCTCGGCCCAAGCATCGGTCCCTAACGCCGGCCACGTGCAGGCCCGGTTTTCCCTGAGTTATATTATGTGTCGTGACCCTTTTCATTCTCACGACAGCCCCGGAAGTTAGGCACTGTCATCACCCAACGTGCAGATGCGCCAATGGAGCATGAGGAGGGTAGACGACTCGCTTAAGGTCATGCAGCCGGTGAGTCAGTCTGAAACCGGGCCTGGGCCCAGGCCGTCGGGGTCCAGACGTCGTACGCTGAGCGGCTGCACTGGCTGCCACCACCTGTGCTGCGTCCAGGGACACAGGCCAGTGTTGAGGGTTCACAGTGCAGGGGACGGCTGCGCCGGGGCCTTCGGAGCTGGCCCGATCAGATCAGTCGCGTGGGATGTCAGGGGTGACTGATGCCTTGGAACGTTTTAGCGTTTGCAGAGCCCTGTCACCTGTACGTGCTCCTTTGCCCTTCACGATGGAATGATAAACGTACAGAACGCTTACTCGACACCGGACGCTCTCCAGACGGTGGGATGCAGCGGGAAGTGAGGCGACATCCTTGCTCTCGTGAACCCATCTGCTTAAAAGGGTCACGTGGCAATGGTGGTGGCGGTCACCAGCATCGCTGCGTGCGAAGGCCTCGGAGCCTGCAGCGCAGGCCGGCAAGGCAGCGAACTCCCGTCCTGGTTTCATTCTAAAAGGCTTGGGAAAGTTTACCTGGAAGGGTCAGGGAGGGTCCTTAAGCTCTGATTGTACTCACGGCAACACGATCCTGCAGCATCTATAGACTATTTACCCGTTTTGGTGGTTATTCTGTTGCCAGAACGTTTCAGTGGCTCCTCCTAATTCTCTCTGTCACGTAGGACTTCACTGTCATGAGCACGTGTGTCTGGAAACGTGGCAGCAGCTAGAAAATTCTCATTCAGGAAGTGGGGAGGGGGGAACCTGTATTTTTATTTTTATTTTTATTTTTTCCCTACGAAAGGCAAGCCAGCGTTCGTTTTGAAACCTCCCACGAAATGGGAAGTAGCCAAGGCCCGCTGCTGAATTTCACAGGTCGGCCTCTAGCGAACGACGTTAGAAAGACTCTGCATCTGGGACGTTCCCACACAGAGCCAAGGATATTTGGAGACGAACGAGGATACCGCACCCGGGCCCTACCGTCTCCCTTATTTTGACATTTGTCTCTTTTTTAAGGGCTTCCACTTCATTTTTCACTTGTTCCAAATCTACATCACAGAGTCGTCGTCTTATCCAGAAAATTCAACTTCGTGCCGGAGCAGGTGCATCCCACGTCTCAAGCGACATGCGTTCTGCGCTGTCCTGGCGTCCCCAATGCCACTTGGCCTGTAGCGTGTTCGAGGGTGGGAATGTTGTGTCCCAGAACTGAACGCTGGGGGGGGTGGCTTATGGACCCCTCTTCCGAGGGGCAGCGTGTCGTATCGCTTGCTGGAAATTGCAGAGGACGTAAATGACAGACCCAGAATACCTGGGGGTGGCTCGGATTTAAGCAGTCTTCCACCGTATAACCGCATCCACCCCTTTCTCTGATTCGTGCCAGAGCTCTCGTGGAGAGCCACGAGGGACAGGGACTCGTTCACCTGACACGTGTTGCACAAGGGTTTTAGCCACAATTTTTAAAAAATTATTTCTTAAACACCTGCTGTCCCTGAAGGCGGCTATGTCAGTGTATTCTACAATGTTCCTGTGGTGACGTCTGCCACGGGAGAGGATTTGCAGAGGGCGCGTCTGTTTGGGGCTTTGAAATGTCGTGTTTTAATTTCTGAAGCACCAGGACCTCGTTACTGGCGTGTGGAGGGCTGTACTACGAAGCACAAAGGCTAGTTGGATGATTTCCACATGGATGTTTTCTAAACGTTAATAAATACTTCATATTTATTTTTATCCCAAAAAATACATCTGTGTGCTTTTAAAAATCGAAAAATACGATCGGCTTATAAGGAAAAGCGGTATTCTTGGATCTCGCGCTCAGATTCACTGCCCAGAGAAACGCTTATGATTCTTTTGATGTTTCTCTGTTTATATTTTTAGTGCTTTTCTAGCTCGCAGTGTATTCGTCGCATTGGCTGAATCAAGCATGTGTGTATAATTACCGTTTCTCGATTTGTCAAGTTTGGATGTTACCTGGTGACTTATTATGGTAGATCAGGATCTAGCTTATATTTGTGCTGCTGCCTCCCCGCTCTCAATATATCTCCACATATTCAGCATTTTTAGTCTCCTCTTGTTCCCTACGTACCTTTATTTCTATTTTTATTTTTAT
Organism: Cynopterus sphinx; assembly: GCA_030015415.1. NCBI lineage: Eukaryota > Metazoa > Chordata > Mammalia > Chiroptera > Pteropodidae > Cynopterus > Cynopterus sphinx. Next base: position 3,265,463 of record CM057381.1, read on the forward strand.
TTTTTAGGTGAGGCAATCCTTGGTTGACCTCACAGATTGCAGAACCTTGCAAATTTACAATCCCTTGTTTATTTTATTTTATTTATTTTATTTTATTTTATTTATTTTATTTTATTTTTATTATTTTATTTTATTTTATTTATTTTTATTTTATTTTATTTATTTTATTTATTTTATTTTATTTTATTTTATTATTTTATTTTATTATTTTATTTTATTTATTTTATTTTATTTTATTTATTTTATTTATTTTATTTTATTTTTATTTTGTTTTATTTTATTTTATTTTATTATTTTAATTTTAATTTTTATGCCTACAGCACCTGGGCTTCCCATCCAAGCACTAACCAGGCCCGGCCCTGCTTAGCTTCCGAGGTCAGACGGGATCAGGCTTGTTCAGGGTGGCCTGGCCGTAGACCCCTACGTACCTTTAAATGATACACTCCTTCCCATCACATATCTTATCAACTGTAGACAGTACCTAATGATTTCTTACTTTGTAAGACGAGAAAAATGCCCTTTCCTAACTACTTCTCCCAGTAATACCTCCCAGTGCTCTCATCCGTGCTTTTACTTTTACGTTATTCAAGTTGATCTCATTTGTCCGTGACTTTTAACGACACCAAGACTTCAGTGTTTGGTCTTAGCTAATTCTGAAGCTTAAAAATTAATGCAAAAACGTGTTATGAATGCGCCGTTAGCACTCACTGCTGGTGAAAGTGCTGTGCCACAATTACGCCGACTTATTTCGTGTAGCTTTCGTCATTTCCCAGAGCTGCTCCTTGCTTTTAATTTTCATGGCCGCATCTGTCCTTGTGGCCTCGTCACGTACCTGCAGCTTCTCAGGCGGTAGAATGAAACCTTCGGAGTGCCCTCTGTTCCCGGACGTCTCCCGCTGTCCCCGGCCGTGGCAGCTGTCATCTAGGCATCTCGCCTGGATCCCTGTCTTCCTCTTCCTCACTGCGATGCCACGTCCTGCGTGTCCTCAAGCATCTTCAAAGGAAGGGAATGTAGGACGTAAACATTCTGAATTTCTCCATATCTGAAAACGACTTGGTTGATATTTTGGCTAGATCAAGAATGATAGGTTAAGAGTAATTTTCCCTGGGAATTCGTGAGACATCGCCCTATTTTTAGCATCCGGTGTTGCTGATGAAAAATCGGATTCTTGTCCCCTCAGTTTTTAGAAACTTATTTTTAGGATTTATTAATAAAACATCTGGCTACAGTTCTTTTCTTCATGGGCCCTTGTGATGGGTTTTTAATAGGTGCTTTCATTCTGAAAACTTTTGACCTTTATGAGAATTTCCTTTAAATTATTTCTTTGATTATTTCTTCTCTGTTGTTCTTTTGAATTCTTTTTAGAAATCTTAGTATTTGAGCCTCTGGTTGGATTCTGTACACATTTCCTCGTGTGTTTTCCGTTTTTCTTTTCGTGTTTTGTTTAACTTTTGGGGAGACTTTTTCAAAACTATTTTCTTACCGTATGTGGATTTTTATTATTGACTATCATTATACTTTTAATCTTCCAGGACTTTTTCTTATTCTCTGATTTTTTTCTCTTTTTTTTTGTAGAACCCTGTTTCTGTTTTTTAGAGTTTTTAAAGTTCTTGTCTATTCTCCAAATTACTCAGGTTTCCTCAAGGGGCCTTTTTGTTTGTTTGCTTATTACAGGTATTTTCCTTTATCTTTCCAGCTTTCTTCAAAGTCTGTCAAAAGTCGTTATCCAAATATGTTTGAGAATGCAGATTTGACTAGGAACTCCATATCATCAGCGATTCTAGCTCAGAGTCTCACCTTTGACAGTTTTTTTGGAAATCTGATTGTTTTCCAGGAGGCTTTTTTGAGTGTCTGCACTCCTTTGACCGTCCTCCCTTCTTACAGGTGTCCACGTTGTAGCTTTTTCAGTCTTCAGCACGCTCCTGTCACCTTGGATTTTGCTAGAATGTTTCATTCATTCCCGTTCGCTGTGCTTTTGTAGAGTTAAGACCATTTGTCCTCTTGACTTTAGTGTTAAAGGGAACCTGGGAAGGCGTGGGATAAGCCAGGGTGATCCGCTGGCCATCTTGAGCTGGAAACATCTAGAACCAGGATAAATCTCACGTCTTTTCGCAGTTGTGTGAGCAGTGAAGATGCGAAATAATTTGGTCTCACCTTGCTAAAGGATGGCTGCGTTTCTTTCACTTACGCATTTTCCAAGAGTCGGTATTACCTTCCTTATTTCGGAAGCACGAGTGGTTCTGTATGCTGACCTTGATTGTTTTCGTCCCTTATGGTGCCCTTCGTCGTCTTGGAGATAGCTGTCATGGCTCTTTCTAGCAGCCAGAGTATCGCTAACGAACTATAATGTTCCTAATAAACTGGTCTCCTTTAGGTCATTTTGTAAAGTTCAGTTAGGTTTGATTACAAATCCAGACTGCTCTAGACTATACCTCACAGAAGGGAGCAGAAGTTCAACGATTAATACAGACGCAAGGAGGACAGGCTTCTATCCAAACACGAGTGTGTGGAATGATACCATCGATTGTTTCTAATTAAAAACAAACAAAAAACAAAAAACATCACTGTGAAATAATTTTGTATTTAACAAATAATTTTAGATTGACAAGGACAATGCAGAGAGTTCCTACATACCCTTCCCCAAGCTTATCTTCATACCACAGTTACCTGACCATGGTACGTTCATCAAAATTAAGAATTTAGCCTTGGGATAGCACAATTCGCCACACTCCACACTGTTACGCAGACCTCACCAGTTTTCCAGTTCATTTTGTTCCTGTTCTAAGATCCAGACTCGGGTCCCACGGGGGTCACGTCCCCTTAGCTTCCTCCGGTCCGTGGCATTGCCACCGGTTTTCCTGGTTCTTCATCATCTCGGCAGTTTTGAAGAGGACTAGTCAGATATTTTTGCAGAATAGTCCTCAGTTTTTTTTTTTTCTGATGTTTTGTTAACGTTGGATGAGGGTTTTGGATTCTAGAGAAGAATAACACAGAGACGAGGTACCTTTTCCTTCATACAAAAGGCCTGTAATAATAACGTGACTTTAACGGATGCTGTGGACCTTGATCACTGGATTAAGATATATCTGCCAAGCTTTTTCACAATTACTATTTTTTATATATATATTACGTTTATTTGAAGCAAGTCACTAAGTCTAACACACAGTTAAGGGTAGAGAAATTAAGTTACAGCCCCTGCATAGAAGAGCATCAGAGAGTATTGGATATATGTTAAAACAACCAGAGTAACTAATACATGTTTAGGCGGGAGAGGTACTGTGAGGCTAGTCAACTCTTCCGCAGATTTTCACCCACTGATTTCAGTATCCGTCATCGGATCGTGCCGGTCGCAGTTACTACTTGGTGGTTCGAATTATTTCCTGTTTCCCTTCTTTCTATTTTCCATTTGAAATTCTGTAAAGAAGACATGTCTCTCCTTTCCCATTTAGTTATCTATTCAGTCATTTGTTTACATCATTGTGGACTCATGAATATTTATTTTATTCTTCAGGTTATATGGTCTAATACTATCATTATTTGTTTTGTTTCTCAGATTGTTTTAATTTTGCCGTTGGGAGCTCCTTTAGGTTGGTTCCTCTGCCTTTCAACATGCCCAAGCTTAGTTCATATTTTTATTATTATTATTATTATTATTTTTAACGCTTCCGTGCTTCCTGGCACTAGGAGGTGGCCCAAGCTCATCTGCAGTAAATGATTAAAGTGACCCGCCGAGTGGACAAATCAGTATCTCATAAATATTTGTTTCATGTTAAATGACGGTGATAGATGCCGTGGGAACGGTGAAAGTTAAGGTGTAATTTCTGTCTTGGAGGAACCCACAATCTATCAGTTTTATTTCTGTACACCAAGAAACAACGAGAAAGTGGAATGAAAAACAACATCATCAAAGCCATAGGTAGCAGTATACTTAAAGAGAGCAGACCTATTCACTGAAAATTATAAAAACAGTTCTCATAAGAAATTAAGATGGCCTAAATCGATGGAGCGCTAGGCCATATTCTCGAATAGAAGACTCAGTGTTGTTAAGATACTGGTTTTTCCAGAAGTGATCTATGGATTTCGGTTTTTAGTATGGTCCCCAAAGGGTGTGTGTGTGTGTGTGTGCGCGTTCCTTTTATTTTTATTTTTATTTTATTTTTTGTGGAAATAGGTGAATTGGTTCTAAAATTTATATGGAAGTATAAGCACTTATAAGAAGCAAAATTTTTTTCTCTTTCCCTTTTTTTTTAATTGAATCAAACCTTTTTGAAAAAATGAACACCATGGGGGGGACCCTCACTCCCTGATTTCAAGACTCGCTACAAAGGCATCAATAATGCAGACACGGCGACATGATGTGGCGAGCCCCGTGATTTAGATTTGAGACCAGGATTCAAAGCGGTGTGTCCAGGTCTTGCCAATTTCCGTTAAAAGCCGTCGTGTCATCTCGCGTTACAGTTGAAGAGGACCCAGTGGGATATTCTGCTTTTCTTAGTAGCAGTACATGCATTTTCTTCTTGTCGTCCTTCCCTGGCTGAGGTGTTACGGTGGACATCTACTCGCACACCAAATCCTGGAAAATAATGTCTGCTTTCGTGGGGCCTATTTGTTTTCTAAAGTAGCTCGTTGTCTCGCTTTTCAGTTATCAGCAGAGCATCGGTCAGCACGTGAGCACCTGTGCCGGGTTAGGTACAGTGGATCTGGAGTGTTAGCTTCCGGCTGGAGGGCAGCAACAGTCTTCCCCACGGAAGGGACCTGCGACTCTCGGAAGCTGCGGGGCACTTCTCGCCTCCCTGACACCATCACGCCCTGGCCTGTGACACTCCTGCGACCTCCTGCTGGCGTTCGGAGAGCTCTCCCCACGTGCCACTGTCTGTCCCGAGCACTTTTTCTTGGTCCTTACTTAATGCTCACAGAAACCGGAGCCAGAAGTACATCATTTCTGCACTTTGCGGATGAAAAAGCTGAGGTTAACTAGTGTCCGTTCCTTGACCCAGGCCATACAGCCCGTAACGTGCAACAGGAACACCGCCAGGCAGTCCGGGGGGAGACCCCGTTCTTTCTAACATTTATTAGTTCCTCCTCCTGTCCCCCTCCAGGGCACGAAGATGCTTCAGGGAAAGGCTGTCCTGCTTAGCTCGGTATTCCTGGAGTTTTCTGACTTACCGGTTGACGAATGAGTAAGGAACGAGTGGTGACCGAGTGAATATTCGACAACTGCCATTCGGATTTTATGGGAAAAGGGGCCTCCAGGGTTAGGCATACAACCTGCCACTTGGCTTTGCAGTGGGATAAAGAAGACGGAATGCTAATGTGAGGTTTTAAGAAGAGTTTCTATCTGTTTCGTATTTCTGTCATTTAGGTTGGATTCTCCGGCCCAAATGCTTTCCCCCTCGTGCTTTGTCAAGCTTTTGTCCTCCTCTTGTGTTAAGGATAAACCGGCTCTGTTTGGTTCTGTTCTGTGTTCCTTTTGTCCCCTCGTCATAATCCCAGGCTGCAGGCATGCGGACTCAAAACTGCTGTCAGTCACTTCTCTCCGTTTCTTTATTCACGACTTAAGCTTTTGGTGCCAAACATAAAAGTAAAGGGAAAAAAACTGACAAGTTGCACGTGACCTTCCTCCTCCATCATTCTCTGGCCTGTCCGCGTGCAGAGTGGGATGAGCCACCAGTTCCCGGACTCGGGCACAAGTCCGTGGCATTGAAAGCAGAAACTTTGAGGGAAACTTTGACGTGCGCGACTGGAGGTCAAGTGATGCTGAACCCGCCGTGGGAGTGGGTGCTGGGGGGTGAGCTGTGCTGGCCCCGGAACCACCTGTAGCCTGTGGCTGTTTGGCTAAAAGTGAGAATAGAAATCCAGACGGAGCCCTGCGGAGCCCGGCTCAGCCACTCTCGTCTGTTAGGACAGAGATGGCCGTGAGGACACGCAGCGATGGCGCCCCGTGATGGCCACAGGAAGCCCTGGGGAAAAGCCTGTGTTCCCTTTCACGGGGAGGGAAGGACCTGCGGGTCATGTGGAGGGGCGGCATTGCTGTCCTTGATGCAACACAGCCCCAGACCTGCCCCGTGACCCCAGGGAGCCGCTGGGTTTCCGGTAGGTTCTCCCTCTTTGCCTAAGGGAGGAAGATGAGCGAGGAAGCGCACTCTTTCAAGCGGGTGTCTGTGTTTCTGTGCGGCCCGGCTCAGTAGGGGACAGTGTTTGGGGTAAAACTAAAGCAAGCGAAGAAGGAAAAAGGCCTGACCGACTTCAGGAATGTTTGAATTAACTCAGTGTATCGCAGTGTTCTCTGTGCTCCCGTCAGTACCGTGGGGGAAATATTTTCTAAGTCCCCTGGGCCGCAGAGTGACAAGGGCGAGAGGCCGACCTGAGGCCTCTGGGCTTCGATGGACCCGGTTCTGAGCCTGGCTGGGCCTCAGTCTTCTCCTCTGTGCCATGGAGCTGCCGCTCTCCAGTCGCAGGGGCGTTTTTCAGCTTCATCAGCCCCTCGCAGGGTGCCCTGGGTCTTGGGCACTCAGTAGATGCGAGTGTCACCACCTGGGGCCCCACCCCGGGCGCAGTTCCCAAGGCCTGGCCCGTATAGGTAAAGGTAAGAGCGGAGTTCACTTAGTTAACAAAATGCTTCTGACCCGTACAAATTTCTAAGCCCAGTCGACTGTCCCCGACCCTGCCACTCTGTGAATCCGGAGATGTGGGGGGTACGAATGAGCAGGGGTGAAGAGCATCGTTTTAGTGATAGCGGGATGTGCTGATGCGGCGCTCTCCGGGCACGACGGCCGAGACTGGCACCACGGTGCTCGGCACGTACCCCACGGTCACGCTTGTCTTTCCTTCCAGGGCCACCTGGCATGTCCCGGCCGCACCGTCTTCCGAGGGACCTCCTGCGGGCCCGGCTTCCCCTCGAGGGACTTTTGTGAATACAACTGTGTCAGCCACGTCCCCAGAGAACATCTCTGTCGCCTGATCTGCTGGAGGTCTTAAGGTTTGTGTCAGTTTTTCCATTTCTCTCACTGAAGATATAATTAACTTTGAGGGGTACGTTTTAAAAACGGGTAAATATCATGCGCTGTTGCAATGAGAACCCTGGCGGCACGTTAGGCACAGACGGAAATCCTTTGGTTTCGGTGGGAGAGGGACATAAATGAGCAGGAACTTGATATGCTGCTTCTCGTGTTTGTCACCATGCGCCCCGTGGGAGGTTGCAGTAATATTAGAAATAGACGGCTCTCCACATTGGCTTAAAACACATTTCACTTTTGCATTCGCAAATTCTAACCGAGCAGAGCCAAAAAGATAAGTGTCCACCGCGTGTCAACACACATCAGATTCCGCTAAGTCTGTTCCATTAGTGAAGACCCCGCGGCTGGACGAGATGCTGAAATATGGAAAATCACAACCTGCGCGTGTCGACACCCGTGGGCATCGTCATTGTGACATTTTCCAGATCCCGGAGTCCCAGGGGCCACAGGGTCTTCTCGTTTGGTTCCGCCAGGGGCCACTCACCCTCTGACTCAGGAGGGTGGGACAGGGCTGTCGTCGTTTCTTTTAAAATTTCTAAAAGAAGTTTACATTAGCGGCTTGAAAACTTATTAGCAGTGTCGTTGCCGACCCAGGGCGAGAGCTCGTGGCAAAGCGGTTGGGGAAGCATCCGTTCTGCTGTTGAGACAGTGCGAGGCAAAGAGTCTCATTCTGACGGTGTTTTTCCACCAAAAAACCTGCCCAAAAGGTAGGTTGGATGCATCTTTCCCGGGTGGAAAGACATAAACAGGGGAGAGGATCCGGCTCTGCACAGACCCTAAGTGAGGAGCAAGGGGGAAGAAGCTCTAGCATGACCGGCCTTTGTCCACCAGCGTCTATTTCGTCTGAGAGGACTTTGCTTCTGTCCGTGGTGACAAATGTTTTCTCCCCCAATATCCCTTTACTGTGTGTTTTTTAAGATTGTTTTATCTCTTCGGAGAAATCAGAGTAGATTCTGCCTCAGGGCTGGGCTGGGCTGTGGTCCTCCCTCGGCACCCTCCACGGCTGGGCCTCGCGGTTCTCTGGCCTTGACGTGTGAGGCCAGAGGCCCGGATCCCAGGGGAGATGGGGGCTCTGGCGTTGGGCAGGTGGCAGCTCAGTCACCGAGAGGGGAAAAGGGGAGAAATCTGAGAGAAAGGGGAACATGGTAAGAGGCACAGGAAGTGCGTTTTCTCTTGCTTTTCACCAGGCGTCCTCGTTTCAGCCCTCTCCTCCGTGTCATAGAGTTCACGGGAGGTCACAGGGCCCTTGACTGTCGCTGAAACTCTCTCTCCCTTCGGCGACGCGTGCCTTGCCTCCCCCTCTCAAGCTCCGCCAGCCTTTCTTCCTCTCCCTCACTTGCCCCTCGGAGGTCCCCACTGTGTCCCCCATGCCTGCGCGAGGAGGGAGATGACTGGATGGCCTTGATCTCTCCGGACCCTTCCGAAGTGTCAAGTGAAGTGATGCTTTACAAAGAAGGGACTTAGAAACAACCGAGCTTTGGGAAATGTCCCCCCCAAAAGCTTTGAGAAAAGCTCTGATCTCTTGGGACGTGGACCACTGTAAAGGTGCCACCCGTAGATGGGAGAACAAACGCTCATTCGCTACGATAGTCCCTGAATTCAGTGTAAGAATTCATTGAATTCCCTAGTAAAAAGGTTTTTTAATAACAAACCGAGAAGAATTCATGACTTAAAGGTTCAGTTCGGAGCAGGGGCGTCTGGGTGGGTGTAGTGGATTCTGCTTCCTGCCTCAGCCTCCACGAAATGCACCCGTCAGGCGCAGGGCCAAAACGGAGACCTGGGTCACAGGGCTCTTTGCTGGGCTTTCTAGGAAGATGCAGAATCTTCCGTGATGAGATTTATCGTCTGTTAAAGAGCCGCATTTAAGGAGAGAGAAATACTAATATCCAAGGCTTCCCTCGCCTTGCGCTATTTAATGTTTTACAGCTTTCTGACCCAACTCCTGAGCGTGATTTGCCCGTCCTGTCTGCTTTTGTGCACAGGACACCAAGGTGTATGTGACTTCCCAGACTCTCTCATTTCCCGAAATCCCTACGAGCTCCGTCAACGTGGAGGAAGAAATATTAGCTTTATGAGGCCGTGTTTCTCTACTAGTTGAAAAACAACACCTAATAAAAAAATACAGGGATGTACTATGGGAAATTATGGGGCAACACGCCCTCTCATTGTGGGTGTATATCTAATTCTCATGCATGGGGACTACTTTTTCAGAAAAATGTGTGCTGGGTGATGCCATTCGTTCATGTTTCTACCCCTCATATTTAACGGTATATATCTCGAGTGGCCCTCGCCTCGCCAGAGTCCTTTATCTCTGTAATAAAAAGAAAAACAAAACAAAAACAAAAGCAGCAACAAAAACAAAAGCCTTTGGCCCCTTGCCGTTAATTTAAAGCGTTACATATGACCCCAAATTAATAAAATGTTTGTGGATTGCCTTCCTGCTAAGCACCCAGCACCCATTGCGCACCCTGGAATTCCATTAGAAAATGTTTCATGACAATTTTGAAAGAAAAGCAAGTCTTTTGAAGGGTTTTTTTTTTTTTTTTTTTAAAGTCGGTTGTGGTCTTGCACAACTAATCAGTACTCTGTGTGCGAATGTCCAAAATCCAGACTGGAATCGTACATTTTTAGCAGTCATGAGAGCGTGGCATCCGTGACCCGTGTCTCTCGTACCTCACAGTCACACCCTGTAAGCAAGAAAAAGAGTCACCTGCGCGGATAGGTCACGAGTGGAAACACTTTTCTGCAGCTGGAGGATTCAAAACGATTGTGTCCCCTTTTTTTTAAAATGCCAGTTTGTTTATTATTTTTTTCATACTCTATATACCTAATTTTTTTTAACATTTTTTTATTTTCTCCCTTCTCCTTCCCTCCTCCCTTTCAGTGACCACTAGGCCATCGTCCATGTTCACGTTCATTTGTTGCTTTTAGGTGTACATCCCACATATGTGATAGCATGTGATTTTCAACCTTTTCTGTCGGGCTTATTTCGCCTAGTATGATAATTTCAAGGCCCATCCATGTTGTTGCAAATGGCAGTGTTTCATCTCCTCTCATGGCCGAGTAATGTTCCATTGTATACATGCACCACAGCTTCTTTAGCCAGTCACCTATCGTAGGACACTTCGGTTGCTTCTGTGTCCTGGCCACAGTGAATAACGCTGCTCTGAACATGGGTGTGCAAACATCTTTTTGGATATGGGTTTTCAGGTCTTTGGGGTACATACCCAGTAGAGGGGTTGCTGGATCACATGGTAGCTCAGTTCTTAGTTTTCTGAGGACCCTCCATACTGCTTTCCTCAGTGGCCGTGCCAATTTTCCGTTCCCCCAGCAGTGTGTGAGGGCTCCCTTTTCTCCACATCCTCCCCAACGCTTGTTTTCCTTGTCCTGTTGCTGACAGCCATTCTAACAGGTGTGAGGTGGCTTCTCCTTGTGGTTTTGATTCGACGGGGTTCAGATAATTCACGTCCATCTGGAAATGACCATTTCCAAAAGCGCCACTGACTTATCACATCAAGGATAGTTTTTCCTTCCACGTTGACTCTCCGTTGTTCCTGAAAATGGAAAATAATCAGCCTTGTATATTCTAGGCTTAAACGTAAGAAAATTGGGCTTATTGACATAGCTCCTTCTAATGACCTAAGTGTCTATAGCATTCTTCTGTTCAGCCACAAAATATAAAAAAAAAATTAAAAAATTTAAAAAATTTTATTATTAGTTTCAAGTATACAGTACGTTGGTTAGACATTCCTATAGTTTATGAAACGATCCCTCAGTTTACTCTTTCTCTTCCCTGGCTCTGCACTTAGCTATTTTTTTTTAAATTTGAAATTATTGACATAAAATATTATGTTAGATGACATAAAATAAAAAATCATTAGCTGACATAAAATATATTAACTTCAGGTTATTTTATTATGACGTAGTTAAAACTTGCAGAAAATAATAAACCTTACGTTCCCACCCCCATATTTCAGTGTTGATAACACCGTATTTGCTTTAGACCTGTTTTCTAAAGTTAAAAAAATTTCACTCTCCTAATATTCATCCATTCCCAGATATATGTATATATAACACACACACACATATATAATTATTAACGTAAGACTTTGTCTACACATAAAGAGAATATTATTCTTAACTCTACATAGATGAGATCATACTAAATTTATACCTTTGCAACTTGCTTTTTTCTCATCATTATTATTTTTTTCAGAATTATCTGTTAATATTTGGACATGTGGCGTGTTCTTAGTGGTTAATTGCTGTGTAGCTTCCACACGTGACGTATATCTGCTTCCCATAGTGCAACATCTTTCAGGTGTTAGTCTCTGCCCCCAGCTCTGCATTCACAGCAGATACACACATGCGTTTACCTTGCGCTACGGCAGCATCCTGCTCGCCACAGCATAGGCACTTAGTACATGTTTACTCTACACGTTAAACCGCGAGACCGTTTATTTCCTTCTGGTCCACACAGTTTCCTACTTCGTTTTCTTGCCGCTGTTCGATGCGCCTCTCTCCTTTCCTACCGATTTGTCCTCTGAGCAGTTTCTAATGTGATTTTAGCAGATCCGTCTCAGTCGAGCATCACGGTGTCTAAGCTCTAAGGAAGGACAAAAAAAGAAAAAAAATTGAGCAAAGACAGACGAGAGAGAATGGAAGAAGGACGACAGGTTAACTTCCAAGCCTAGCCTCTGAGGGTTCGGTTGGCGTCCAGGAGTTGGGTGCAATGCTGATGATTTCAAGATCTTTCTCAAGTTCAATGTCTAGTGTCTGGAGCCTTCAAAAAATGGAAACTATCAAAAATCCTCAAGTGAATATACATTTGTAGTTCTCAGGAGATTTTAGGGTTGTTTTGTGAGTGTTTTGGCTGAGCATGTGCCAAATAAATATCTGTCAGATGATTGAATACACAAAGCATTAAATGTTTATAGAGGTTTACATGGTCATTTGACTGGGAGGCATTTTAGTGTCACCCATGAGAACATTTAACTTCAGCACCTAGACCTCGTGTGATTGAAAACTGAGGTCTAAAGGCAAATGAAGGGCAAGAGTTAGCTGAGAGCATCAATTCCCAAGAGTTATTAAAATTAAAGTCCTTGCTTAGAGTTCCCAGATTACTTGGTATTTTTCTTTACGTGTCCATTTCCTTAAATTTTTCAGAGCTTGTGTATCTTAGAGTTTAGATTAATCTCAGATTCTGTGCTGTTTTGTTATGCTCAGAGATGAAAGTGTTTCTTGTTCAATTATATTTTTGTAGGTGATGGTAGGCTGAGCCACTTGACACCACTAAAAAAGGCAACTTTGAAAAATTCAAGAGAAAAAGCAATTATTCCTAGAGCTGGCAGAGCCTTTCCCGAGTTTAATTCTCAGTCTTTTAAATTTTTTATTCCCTTTAAGATGCTGGGAATTATTAGACTGTAAATGATCATACCACTTGCCAAATGCAATTTTCTATCTGAGAAGATTAATAAGGATTGAGAATTTCCTTTGCTCTCCCTTGCAAGCCGCGCTCTGGTCTTTTCTGAAAGTCAGGTTTGTAGGGATTTTTCCCCGCTTCCATCTTGTGCTGTGTTTAAGGGAGTCCTACTCAGCTAAGATGCGTGCCAAGTTTAGCTTCCGTGGACCTCGGTGACTGTGTGCAAGCCCTCAGAGAATTAATTGGGTTTCTGTCCAAAATTCTTGCACGCGGCACCTATAGCTGCTCTGCTGGGTGTCACCACACTCCTTGGGTTTTCTGTATGTGTAGAATCAGCAGAGACATGCTTTTCAGTCTTAGTCACGCATGTTTTCAATAGAATTTTTTTTTTCTGGTCGTGCTAATCTTCCCAGTTTGAGCTTATTAGTACTATTTCCCACCGGCAAATGTATGATTTTTATCAGTCGTAATGACAGACCCACAGCTGACCCTGGCTTCTCAGTTGCCACATTTGTTAATGAGTGTGATGGAATTTCAGCAAATGGCACACTCGTTATTGCTGGAGGATGTTACTTCGGAAAAGCAGATAGCTGTCTTACCCATCCGTCTGCCTCCCCGTCGCTGCATCGGGACTGGATCAGATCATGGCAGGTTGGCGGCCGTCCTCGACTTCCCCTCCTTCCCTCTGCAGGCCCAGGCTCTCAGGGGCAGGAGGGGAGCCAAGGAGATCAGGCTGCCATGGAAAATGGGGAAATGTGTCCAGTCATGGGCCTACTGTCATCCTTCAATGCAATTTCTATTCCATTGTATTAAATCAGATTTACTGGGGTGACCTTGGTTAATAAAATTACAGAGATTTTAAACGTGCAATTCAGTAATCCCTCATCTGTCTATTGCATTGTGTGTTCATTACCCAAAGTCAAATCGCCTTGTGTCGCCCTGTATTTGATCCCTTTTACCCTTACCTACTTTCCCCCTTCCCCCTTCCCCCTTCCCCTTGGGTAAGCACTAAACTGCTGTCTGTGTCTGTGAGTTTTTGTTTGTTTGCCTTCTTCGTTCGTTGCATTCGGGTTTATATCCCACGTATGCGTGAAATCATCTGGTTTTCTACTTTTTCTGTCTGACTTATTTCGTTTAGCACGCTTATCTCGAGATCCACCCAGTAGTTCATCTCTTCTTAGGGCTGAGTGGATTCCACTGTATACCTGTGCTGCATCTTTTTCATTCCGTCATCCATCGAAGGAGACTTTGGTTGTTGCCACGTCTCGGCCACTGTGAATAATGCTGACATCCAGAATATGTAAAGAACTCACACACTTCAACAGCAAAACAAACAATGCAATTAAAAAATAGGTAGAGGGCCTGAACAGACACTTCTGCCTAGAAGACACACCAATGGCCAACAGACATGTGAAAAGATGCTCAGCTTCTCTAGCTGTTAGGGGAAATGCAGATCAAAACCACAATGAGCTACCACCTCACCCCTGTTAGAGTGGCTGTCATCAACCGGACAAGCAAGGACAAGTGTTGGAGAGGTTGGGGGCGGGGAGAGGAACCCTCATACACAGCTGGGGGAATGTGAATTGGTGCAGCCACTAACGAAAACAGTATGCAGGTTCCTCAGAAAACTCAGAATTAATCTCCCACATGACCCAGCAATCCCTCTTCTGGGTATCTACTCCCCAAATTTGAAAACATCCATCCATAAAGATGCATGTGCCCCTGTTCCCCTTATTCTATATCAGGGTCCATAGAATTTTAAAAGAAAGAAAAAGAAGAGGGGGATGGGAGGAGGAAGGGAGGCAGGAAAGGAAAGGAAAGGAAAGGAAAGGAAAGGAAAAGAAAGGAAAAAATGATGAAAAAAGGGAAGGAAGAAAGGGAGAGAGAAAGGGAGAGGGGGAAACAAGGAAAGAAAGATTACGCCAATTATGGAATTGTGGGTTAGCAGAAATATGACCGGTCGTGACGCTGGATTATCACTTTTTCCAATGTAATTTGGGAAAATATCTGTTACAATCTGAAGTGGAGTGGAGAAGAGGGAGAAACTGAGTGCGGTTTTTAATTCACATTAGAGGGTCAGAAAACTCATTCTGAGTGCACCGAAACCTGAATTTGGATTCTTTCGTACAGGGACAGCCGTGCAACATTTAAACATAAGCGGCGCCTTGTCCCGGAGAGTGCTGGCGGTGAAATCAGGTTAACAGATCCAGGCAGAAAGCAAACCTCACCAGTGTTAGGAACTTAGGAAAATTGTAAATTTCGGAGTGCTCGTAATACTTGAGGCATAGACGTAAGCAATTAAGGGCAGAAAGATCTCAAGGATGCTTGTGCAGGAGGCAGAATTAGCATAGGGAGGCCTCCCTAATTTAGGTGCACCGAGGAGAGCCCCTTGTGGGAATTGCGGGCGATTGATCTCAAGGACAGCTGTGCACTCTCAAGTAAGTACAGAAGTACAACCCTGCGGCTAATAAACAGCCTCGGCAAAACAATAACAAAAACCTCTGTTCTGCTCCGGGAATCTCTCACATCTCCCCAAAAATTTTACTCCGTAGCCACCCACAATGAGCCGAATCTACAAAAGCTTGGCCATTTCTCCTCTTCAGCAGCTGGCGTTAATTTAGAAAACAGCAGCTTCGTCTAAGGTCAGCGGTGAACGATTTGGGTATAGGTCTCCTAACGTACTTTTTCGACAGGGTCGTTGCTGTTTACGTTGAAGGGATGTTGTGAGATTGCGGGTGTACGCGTTGGTGGTAAAACCCGGAAAGGTGATTTCCAAATAACTGAGTATTCTCATTGACATCTAGCATTTTATTAGAGTTCAGGGTGCAAAAGGGAGCAATAATAAGGCATTCAGGGGCAGGACAGCTGACTCAGAGCTTGTGTCTCCATCCAAGAAAGAGGTCTAGAGGGCAGCCTTCCCAGCCCCCCAGCCTGAAAGGTAAATGGGAGGAAAAGATAAGGCCCCAGCTGTGATTGCCCTATCATCCCAGAGTGTGCCCTGCAGCCAGTGTCTCCTTATTTTTATCTTTAGCTTATGTTGATAGCTCAGTGTGTGTCTGTGTGTGTGTTGGAGGAGGCAGGGGAACATCCTTTCTAGAGAGACAAAAAGGAATGACATCTTTTTATCGGAAGACAATTTTCTAAATTCTTATTAAATTCCGAAAACATGGACATTTGAATCAATAGTGTTAGCGAAAGTTTTCCAGATAAAACGTCTGAGAACATTTCCTTCCGTTCCTTGGAAGTTTTTCACTAACAGGGCGGACTGCTTATTCACTGAACGATGCCATCCCTGTTGGAAACTCCTTCCTAAATATTAGCACAGGACGTATAGTCCCCAAATAAAGACGAGTTACGGGAACGGAATGTTCTTTTCCTCTACTTTAAAATAATTCTGTATTATTCTAACATCCTTAGGAAAAAAATCCACTAATCACGTTTTCTTTGAATCATCGAAAGTATCTATATATTTGGCAGCCCAAAGAGCAGCAGTCACAATAGGATGAGGCAATTTTCGGCAATCTAGAGCTTGGTTTTCTTCTCAGAAATGTCGCTAAATTGAAGGAAAGCAAAAAGGTATCCCATTAAGAAATTCCACTTGCATTGAAAATATCTATACGAATGGTAATCCTTATAAGCGCTGTAGAGCATTTAATTTGTAAAAACACAGTTTTACTTCTGCGCTTCTCGGCAAAGCGAGACAGAATCCACATAATTTCTGCTCCTTTTTCTTCCTCTGAGAATTCCCGTCATTTGTAGAAATATGCTGCCGCTTTACCCCTTGATTGACAGTGCTAAAGTTATATTTTTAAGATGAATATTGAAGGACGAGGTGTCAGGATCTAAATAGTATTAACCTTTCCTTAACGCTGCCCTGAGAACTCTTTTCTTCTGGAATTCCCTTCCCAGCTTCATTTCACTCAGGTCCTGGAGGGTCCTGACCCAAGTGGGCTGCGATTTCCATTCCCACTAAACAAATGAGAAAATCCATTACAGGCGACCTACCACGGTGACTTTCCCAAAGTCCCGTGGCTTCCGTGGGCTGAGGAGCGGCTGGGAAGGGCGCCGGAGACGGAGCGCGCCACGTTCTGCTTTACGGTCCCTCCCCAAGGCCCCGCCGATCTGTTGCTGTGACATCTGGCAGGCTGTCTTGCCTGGGCGGCGCGTGCTCCCTGCCATGTGTTAGCGTTTTCCTGGCATGAAAGTCAAGGAAATACCATTTCTAAAAATATGCCTTATGGGATCAAAAATATACATAACGTTTCCCCTCCACCAGCTCGTTTCCTGAGGGGTCCTACTCAGTGGCATCCACGCGCAGAAGGAAAAGAACCGCGGTGGATCTGACTTCATCCGATTTTGCGGCAAATGTAACAACTGCTTGGACAAAGTGCCGACGTCGTCCTCTTCTGTTCTGAAGGCATGTCCTTTCCGCGGGCTTTGTGGCCACAGGCCGGCCACGCTCACTAGCAATAGGAGCTCGGTCACGTACCCAGGAGCTGCGCTTCATCTCCCCAGCCAGGCTGCATCGTAGGCGTTGTTTATCATTTACGTCTTATAAATAAGGACGTTAAGACACAGACGGTTGATTAGAAATCTCAAGTTCACGTGCCTAGTGAGTACGAAGTTGGGACTGCTTTCTTCTTTCTGTCTTTGGACCTTTTTTTATTGGGAAAGGCTCATTTTCAATCATTTTGTTCTATTGCAAGGTTTTCATTTGAAAATGTTGAACCATAGAGGAAAGTAGAAAGAAATTCGCAGTGAGCACCATGTACCCACCACTAGGCATCATTCCATCCCTCTGTTTATACGTGAATCCATTTCATTCTTGATTTTTAAGTCTGAATTTTAAGGTAAAATTAATGTTTTTATATAAAATAACATCTCTTAAGTGGACACATCCATGAGTTCCAACCAATGTTTGCACCGGTGCCAACCGAATTCTGTTGTCACCCCAGAGAGATCTCCTACACCCCCACCAGGCGGGCATCCCCCAGAGTAAATCGAGGCAAGCCCTAGAACGTCACATCAACACGTCACGCTCTTTGGTGTCAGGTTTCTGTCACATCGGGCACGTTTTTGAGATGCGCCCCTTCTTGAGTCGGTCGGTAGTTCATGCCTATTTCCCGCCGGGTGGTATTCTGTCACGTGCACTTGTCACACTGTGCGTATTCACTTTCCGTCCGTGGACGCCCGTGCTCCTTGCAGGCTCTGAGTGTTGTAAGTGAAGTCGCTGTGAACGCTCTCGCACGAGTCTTTCTGTGAGCACAGACGTCCATTTCTACGAGGTCACCCGCAGGGAGCTAGCTGGGCATTAGTTTAAGTGTCAGAGGGAATCGCCAGATCCTCGTCTCAAGTCGTTGCACCAGTTTGCACCCCCACCGACTGTGGGATCGTTCCAGCTGTCTCGCATCCTCAGCAGCACGTGGTGGTGTCCGTCTTCTTCGGGTTAGCCGTCGGGTGGATTGGGGTCATATTCCGTGGACACCTCATATGCATCCTCCTTGCTGACCGATGTGTTGAATCTTCCTGTGCCTACTGGCCATTCCCGTATCTTCGTGTGTAAAGTATCCATTAAATCATTCGCCCGTTCTTTTATGAGATCAGTGTAGATAGCCTGGTTCTTCTAAAGTTTTGTGTAGACTTTAGAGTTAGCTTTCCAGCTGCTAAAAAGAATCGGATTGGAATTCACACGTTAGCAATCTTGAGCCTTCCAGTCCATAAACACGTACTCTTTCTCCGCTGGTGCAGCTCTCCTTTGATATCTTCCAGTGGCATTCTGTAGTTTTTAGAGTAGAATTGCTGCGTGACTCTGGTTTCATTTCTTGCTAGGAATTTTATGTTTTCTTAACGTTCTGTGTGCTTGACATCATTCGTCGTTAGGAAAATGCAAGCCCCAACCACGAGGTACCACGTCACACCCACTTGGGTCAGGCGACAATCCTGGGTGGGCGAGGAGTGGAGCAGCGGGCCTCCTGCGTTTGGGTGGGAATGTAAAACCGCGGGAGCCACTTTGGAAAGTCCCTTGGCGTTTCCTCAAAATCTGATCGTGCAGTCGTCTTCACACCCTGCAGTTCCACTCCCAGGGGCAGACCCAAGAGAACCAGAAATGGACGTCCACTCAGAAAACGTGTGGGCTAATGTTTGTAGCAGTTTTCTTCCCCCAAACTGTAGACGACCCAAATATCCAGCAACCAACGAATGGATAAAAATGTGGTATGTGCATGCAATGGGCTATTATTCAGCCAAAAGAGGAACATAATGCTCGTACATACTGCAGTGAGGATAAACCTGGAAGCAGTAAGCTGAGTGGAAGGAACCGGACACAGAAGACCGAGCCAAGAACGGAATAATCCCACTTACACGAAATGTCCAGAACGGGCAATTTGTCTTTCTCCCTTTCCACATCCAATCACTTAAGCACTGGGCATTCATCTTCTGAAAGATCATTCACATCGAATCCTCCTCCTGTACCTCCGCAGCGGCCGTTGTTGTTGCGGCTCCTTAGTACTCCGCGTGGGCCCCGCAGGGTCCTTCCTAACGGGGGCCCTTACTTCCATCCAGCCCTCGCTTCACCTCAGAATCGCGTTTGTACAAATGTAATTACATCACTTTTCTCCATTCAGTAATTTAATGGCCTTCTCCTACAGTGTCCATTTTCAAGCGTTTTCCCCCCCTGTTATCGTAAATTAGTAGAAATCTGTTTTCAAAGAGAAGTCAAATACTGGAGTTGGACAAATACGCCAGTGTCAGGGTGTTTGCACGTAAGGAAGGACGTAAGGCTCGTGCTGATTCACGCTTGGACGTGTCGGTCATGTTTAGCTCTCTCTATGTATCTGTGTATATACATCTCTCTGTATAAATGTGTATATAGATGCATATGCATCTGGATGGATGGGTGGATGGGTGGGTGGATGGGTGGGTGGGTGGGTGGGTGGATGGATGGATGGATGGATGGGTGGGTGGACGGATGGATGGGTGGATGGATGGATGGGTGGGTGGACGGATGGATGGGTGGATGGGTGGATGGATGGATGGATGGGTGGGTGGATGGATGGATGGGTGGGTGGGTGGGTGGATGGATGGGTGGATGGATGGATGGGTGGGTGGACGGATGGATGGGTGGGTGGGTGGATGGATGGGTGGATGGATGGATGGATGGGTGGGTGGATGGAGGATGGATGGGTGGATGGATGGATGGGTAAACGAATGGGCAGGTATAGACACAGTTGTATCTCTACGCACATGCCTGCCTATTTCCTAGCTCTTTCTCCTGAGAGGGGCTGGGGGCGCTGACACCCCAGAAGCAACTAGCATATTAGTGCCCAGATCTTGGCTTCTACATATCATTTTCCAGTAAAAGAAATTAGTGGAGAAATGGCTGGTCCTAGGGCTGGGACAGTAACAGTACAGTGTGAGCCTGGGGAACCGGGTGTCCCCTACCTCAGTAAAGTGCTCAAAAAGTAAAAGGATGGAGCGTGTGAAGGGATGTTAGGGCCAACCACAAAAGCCCCCGATGGCCAAAGCTGGGAGAGTTCGAGCAACGAAATCGATAACGTGATATCAGATGATAGCCCAAAGTAAAAAATAACCATACAGGAGCTCATCCTAACATAAATCAACGGTTGAACAGATACACACGTGGAATAAAAGGGAAAATCTTTATTCTAGAACGATCCCAAATTACACAGGTAGCGATAGCTGCATCCGGGAAGCGGAGCTTACCCTCCCCGCTCAATGCGGGAGGGACTCAGTGACTGACCCCAAATGAAAGAGACTGGAAAGAGGGAAAGCACCAACTTACGCTGGGGGAGCCCGCTCAGCGCCACGTTACCCACGCGGTCAAGGTCGGCTTCCCAAGTGCTGCGTCTCTTTGGCACCATTTGCCCCCTGATGTGCCGTGATGAAGAAATGCATCTCGCTTCTGTGCTGTTCCGCCCCAAACCCACAGCCCTCGTGTCCTCATGAGGAACGCGTCAGACAGAGCCAGGGCGAGGGACGGTCTGTGAAGTGCCTGGCTAAGGACCCTCACGACGGTCGAGGGCGTGAGTAGCAGGGAAAAACCGAGGGACAGTCCCCGTCAAAAGAAACCAAAGAGGCGCGATGACTGCGCACCGTGGCATGCCTTGGGTGGGGCTCTGGAACGGAGAAAACACGTCAGTGGAGACACTGGTGATGTGTGAATGAAGTCGGGAGTTTAGTTAATCAATAACAAGGTTTCCCCGTTGTGACAAGAGTGACATGGCCGTGTCAGCCTAAACTGATATCAGGGGGAGCTGGGTGAGGAGCCGATGGGAATTCTCCGTGTTGTCTTCCCAACTTCTCTGTCAGTCTTTTTTCCAAAAGGAAAAAAAAGTTATTTAAAGAATTAAGACGGCCCAACGTGAAGCAGATACTGGCAAAGCCACGGTGGTCGAAACAGCTGCAGGGCCCGGCACCCGACTGCCTGGCCTCCCCTCACTCCCCCCGAGTTCGTTCCCTCCTCTCCCGGGACCTCGGGGCTCCCTGGCGTGTGCTTCGCAAACCGCTGCCCTGTGGAATGAAGCCGAACTCCTCTGCACATCGCCCGTGCCTCGCTTCCGTCTCCACCGTGTGCTGACCTCTCGCCCGCTGTGCTTGTTTCCCTCGTTTACTCCGAAGGCAGTTTCTCTTCCCTAGGCAGACGGTGACCTTCCCGTTGAGTGTGCTGTCCTTGTAGCTCGGGGACTTTCCTCGAGCTTGTTCGGCTTCGGAAACTCCCCATCTCCCACCCTCCTGATGTGGTCCTCGAATCCGGCTCAGGAGTCCCCTCCTCTCGGAAGCCTCTAAGGGGGAGGGACGCGCTCCCACAGCATTCCTGCAACAACACGTGGTCCCTCCCAGGTGTCTGTATGCGAATTCTACAAAACACCATTCAGCCTTAATAACGTGCTTGCACCTCACCTCCAAGAGTTGAGAAGCTCCTGAAGGAGATGTCGTGGTAGGTGGGTGGCTAGGTGTGTGGATGGGTAAATGGTGGGTGGGTGGAGGGGTGGATGGATAGATGGGTAGATGGATGGGTGGGTGGATGGGTAAATGGTAGCTGGGTGGCTAGGTGGGTGGATGGGTAAATGGTAGATGGGTGGGTGGGTGGATGGGTAAATGGTAGATGGATGAATAGTAGCAAGTTTATTGAAACCCAGGTATTTCCTTTTTGGACCATTTCTATTCATTTGAAATTAGTTTCTAGAAAACATTCCACATTTTAAGAAGATTATCCCAGTTGGCCAGCTTGAAGAGAAAAGCCTCGGCCTTTCAGGAGTGAGGAGTAGTCTTAGCTCAACCCGTGTGTGTATGTACAGTATCGAAGGTGGTCGGTTTAGTCCTTGCAATCGCAGGAATCCTCCACGATGGGTACGATCCGGTAAATCAGATGCGCGCCGTGATGCTGCCTTTCACCCTGCCTGTGTCGGAAGGCGTCGTCAGCGCAGCTCTCCGCACCCGTTTGTCTTCATTAGGCCTTCCAGGGTGGTGCAGGTGGCCCGGCTCTCCTCAGGCGCTCTGAGGACAGATAGCGATTAGTTCCCCGTGTTGCTCACTGGGCAGCTTAATGCTCTTGTCGTCTTACATTGACTTTTAAATATGCAAAGCACAGAAGACGTCAGATGTGTGTCCCAGACGTGGGGCGTGTATGTCGTATCTCGTGACTCTGATTGCTTCTGGGTGCAGCACTGACAGGGCCTGATGGAGGAATCACAGGACGAGGTAACGTGTGGGTGGATAGACGGACAGACGTGCATGCACAGGGGTGTGCGTGTGTAAAGGCTTATGTATGTGTAAAGACACACACGTACGTATACACACGTGCGTGTGCGTGGATAGAGGCTCAGATACGTCCTCTTCCACAGGGGCACCGCTGGCTAGCTTAAGGAATCAGCGTGCTAGCTGATGGCTTAGATCATTCCCATTTAAGGAGAGAAAGAGCGTGGTGGGGTCTTTCCTTCCTCACAAAATACCGTTCAGCCTTCATAATCGCCCCCTTTGAACATCCTCGGGCAACGGAGGCGATCCAGAGCTCAGAATTAGAGGCATCACTTTTTTTTTTAACAAAATGAATGTCCACGCCCTTTCTTTAGGACAGTTGTGTGCCAGCCGAGAACCAACGCCTTCCTTTAACAATGGTCCCAGAAAGGTGGGAGAGTCCCCTTCCGGAAGAATCCACCGACCGTTTCGTCTTCCGTTCTCGTGCGTGATTGCCTGCGAGTGACGTGGCCTCATCTCTGGAGGCTTCGCCGAGTGCCACTGTTAGCAGAAGAGATTATTTCACATTACAGGAAGGCAGGGGAGAATGCCAGGCGCGTGGCATCCCGAACGTGAGCTTTATTTGCCGCCCTCTCGAAGCATGTGTTTGCACAGAATGTGGTTCCCACCACTGATAACGGGAAATGTGCTTAACGACGACCCAGAATGAATGTGCTGTGGTGCGCATGGCTGCCTAATTTAATTTATCTCTGATTAAGCCTATTATGTTTGAGATCATTTACAGAAGAGATTTTTTTTGGGGGGGGCAGCTGGAAGCTTATTGGAATTGTAATACCAGTTAATAAGGTGTGAAATAACCGGGGATGCCTTCCTCCAAGTGTTCGCTCTGCCCGCTGACTTCCTGAGAGGATGCACACCCGCCTCACTCACTGGCATTTACGGAGCATCTTGCACAAAGGCCAGATATTGAAATGGGATGAAAATGAGCTCGTCTGGGGGGCAGTGGTGCTTTGCTCTTGAAACGCGGAGAAGAGGCCGCTGTGCCGTACTGTGCGCGCCACGGAGAAAAATTAATGACTAATAATTACATAACGTGACGTAGCAAACATACAGCCTTTGCCTGGTTTCTGTTCTAAGTGGATTCATTCCTTCAACACTTAAGAATCATTTGGTCAGAGAGAGCGGGACCTTCAGGGTTTGGCAGTGATCTCTGCGCCTGATGCTCGGGTGATGCGGCCTCTTCGGTGGGCCCAGTTCAGGAGAGGGAAGGGCCTCGTGCACGTGCTCTCCAGGGCCTCGTTCTCCAGCTCATGGGCCGGGCTTCTCTTTGTGCTTCTTTCCTTCCTTTCCTTCCCTTCCCTTCCCTTCCCTTCCCTTCCCTTCCCTTCCCTTCCCTTCCCTTCCCTTCCCTTCCCTTTCCTTTTCTTTTCTTCCTTTTCTTTTTTTCTTTCATTTATATTTATTTTTTAAAATCGATTTATTTTTCATGGTGACGTGGGTTAACGAAATCCAGTAAGTGTCAGCCGTACACTTGAACAGTAAGGCATGTGTATTTACACTGTGTTCACCTCCCACAGTTAGATTTCTTTCTTTCACCACAAATTTGACCCCCTTTACCCCGTCTACCTTCCCCCCACCCTCCGGTAACCACTAGTCCATTGTCCATGGCCATGAGTCTCTGTTTGTTTGTCTTGTTCATTTGTTGCTTTTAGGTTTAGATCCCACGTATAAGGGATATCGTGTGGTTTTCAGCTTTTTCTGTCTGGATTATTTCGCTTGGCATGATTACCTCGAGGTCCATCCACGTTGTCTCGAAAGGCAGTGTTTCCTCCCTTCCGTGGCTGAGTCATGTTCCCTTGTACGTACGTACCACGGCTTCTTTATCTAATCATCTGTCGTAGGACACTTCGGTGGCTTCCATGGCCCGGCCACCGTGAATAGTGCTGCTACGTACATCGGTGCGCACGTATCTTCTCGGATATGGGCTTTCGATTCTTTGGGGAAAATGCCCAGTAGGGGGATTGTTTTTGCTTCTTTTGACCCAAGTGGTTCGTCTGTCTGTCGGTCTCTTCTTTTCAGTGTCGTGAGTGGTCGTTGCCAAAAAAGGTCAGTGGTCCCTTTCCCAGCAGTGGCCTTGCAGAGAGCTATCTGCATCCCAAGAGGTGGTTCCAGGGCTCAGAATATAGACTTTATTGTCGGTACATCGGTTGAAATGTGGTAATCTAATCGCTGCTTATCCACCCCAATACTGCTCTCTCCCTACTTGGAAGGCCTTTTCTGACCTTCTCACAGAAGTCCTACCCCATGCTCGAGACCTTCCTGAAATCCTCCCTGCTCTGTGCAGATTTCCCACCCGTGGAAGGCCATGCCGTTCCCTCCTTGAGCTCCTCATGAGGTCATTTGCTTGGCCGTTTGGTCACTTTCCATGTGTTCAGCAGCGAGCTCCCTTAAGGTAGGTGCCCTGAGTTTTAAATCTTTGGGTCCCCGCAGAGCCTAACGCAGTCTCGTGTGCAAAAATTACATCCGCGGATGGCGGTGATTGGTAATCAGAATGAAAATGTGACAAGGGAGAGACTCACGTGGCACGAGCCCTCCGTAGGTACCTCTAAAATCAGTTTGCGGGTTCTCACTTGTTAGACATGTGAAGTGGAAGCTCGCACGTCACATTTTCAGTGGCTGAGATCGCGAAGTGGATTCCTCCTTGCTTTGAGTGGCTCTTGCTAGACCTACCCTAGTTTAGGTCTCAGGATGAATATAGGGTTTCTAGGCCCTGGCGTCCCTTAGAACGGGCTGGGGAATTTCAGACACACATGCTGATGACTGGAGCTCACCTTCAGACCGGCTGTGTCAGAGAATATGCGATTCTAGGAGGAGCCGGAACTGAGGACCCCTGGTGTAAGGGGACCCTACAGGCTGTGAAGTTCACTCATCCGTCTGCTGTTGCTTTGCTTTCTATAGCCGTTTAGCAAGGGAGGAAGAATGCTTCCAACAGGATTGAAATGATAGGTTTTTGGTGCAGGCCTCCCTCACCACGTCCACTCCTCCTCTCACGCTACCACTCGGGGGGACCCACCGTCTCCGTTCGTCAGGGACTGTCCTGGTTTCTGCATGGAAAACCCTGTATAGTGGGAAACCCTTCAGTGTTGGCAAACCAGGACTCACCCTCCTGCCATCATGCTCACTGCTGGGGTACTGCAGAGTTGTGTTCTGATAAGTTTTCTTTGGCGAAGAAGAAACATTACTTAGGGGGCAGGGTCTACAGTATGTAATGGAGAGACAGAAATAACAAGAACCAGCCTTTAAAACCTTAGCAGCCTTTGAGAGTAAAGAGACATAGCAAAATAAATAAATAAATAAATAAATAAATAAATAAATAAATAAATAAATAAATAGATAGATAGATAGATAGATAGATAGATAGATAGATAGATAAATAAATAGTAATTTCTCGTTGAATCCCTGCAATTAAAATGAAGGCGGGAACTTTGTTGCCTGTAATTAATTAAAGAGCATCAGGATATTCCTTCACTTGTATCTCTGCTGTGCGGGTAAATTAGGCGTGATTTTTGCGATATTAAAAGGCATTAAGTGACAATCGCGAATTTGTAAATATAATGAACCGGACTGTAAGCTCCGTGAGGGTGGCCGTTTTTACAGACGCCTCCAAGGCCACGTGAAAAGCTACCAACAGCGCATCTGGCTCCGAGATCCTTTTCTTGGTGGGCTCTTTGGCCTCTTTTCCTATTACGCATTCTCCTAGTCCCAGTGACATTCAGCGCAATCCCTTCCTTTCAGGTGAAAGCGCATGGTGGTAGACGGACAGAAAAAGGGAAGGTATTTTAATAATGAAGATAACTTTTCGCGGTTTAATTTGTGGCGTTAAAGCTCAGTCATCGAGAATGCCCACTGGGGTTGCCTTTTGAAAGCATGGTACAGGCCTACGGCTTAAGGATTAGTCGACCTCAGGGATGCATCGCATCGATCCCTGGGCGGCCGGTCGGATCACCACCGCGTGGTCGATCCATCGCTTTCGCTGATTTTGCCAGCACGGTCAGATGTGTCCCGGTCCTCTGACCACCTTCGTGGCAGAATCACATTCACTGAAGTGGCAGCAGTTCAGCCCGTGCTCTGGCCGTCGGCTGCCCAAGATGTCGATGGCACCACACAGGGGGGATGCTGACCTCCTTAGAAACGCCCGGTTTCGTCGAAATCGTGGTAGGTTCTCCTCCCAGGCCAAACGTTCCATGCTGCTGTAAGAGAGGGCTTCAGTGAATAAAACCGCTGATGTTTTCTCTTTTCGCTTTTTCCCGAACCAAAACTCAGAGAGACGTCTTGTAGAATGGGAAATTGCAGATCGACTCATTCATTCGTCCCGAAATACAACAGTTCATAGTGCCTGGGGGAAGGTGGGGAGCATCTGTAGGCACTGGGTGCGTCTGCAGGTCTGCAGTGCGTCAGGTAAAACGGAATTAAACTGGAACCTGTAATGCAGGAGGGGAAGGGCGGGAGACGTGCGCATATTCCAGAATTATCTGGGCACAGAACACTTCACGGTGACGTCCGGGGGGACTTTCTCATTTCGTAGTTGAGCAAACTGTGTCTTGAAAGAAAAAGTTAAAAAGCTGATGTAGGATCATACTCCATTTTTCCCCCCCCAGACTCCCCTTTCCCCCCCGACTCTGCACTGCTTTCTCTAACGGACTCTGAGAACCCCCCTCATCCCTCTTGACTGCTTCTTGCTGACCAGCTCGCCGGTGCTGCGGTTCCAAGAGACGAGGGCAAAAAGCATTTGCTGAGAAAAGATGTCTTTTTAGAGTGGGGGCGCAACGTCGTGGGTTTTGGTTTTCGTAGCTTTTATTAGTTGGGCGTCTGCACCACGCCAGGCGCATCCGATAGGATTTACTCTTAACCGCCCGAAAAATGGGTGACGTCGTGTGTCCCTTTTCCTGTCGGGGAAATTGTCAGCAACTTGACGTTCGTGCGGCCAGTGAGGGGGAAGCACTGGGATTTCAAACAAGGTCAGTCCGACCAGAAAGTTTTTTGCCTCGTCGAGCTCGAAGGTGGGAGGATTGCAGCTGCCTCGGGGTGACAACGCGGTTCATTTTTTAAGGTCATCGGCCCACGGTTCAGTGTGGCACGGGAGAGAGAGACTTTCATCACTTAAGGCGACGCCGTTGTAAGAAATGTGCCCAGGGGAATGAAATTATATCCGAGTAACCCATAAAAGGACACCCAGCAAGCCGGCTAAGATTCGTTTTGGGGAGGAGGCGGGGCACACGTACGTGTTCACGTCGGTGTGTGCACCTGCGCCTGCCTTCAAGCCTCAGCAAACCTTTTAGGGCAGCAGAGGGTAGGTGCGTAATGAGAAGGTCATCTGGGCATTTGCGGATTTTTTTTTTTGCTGGATCAGGGTGCTTTTTGGTTGCATTTTGGGTAAGTGTCGAATGAACGGCAGAGCGGAGTGTCACCCTTGGTATTCACTGATGCACTTGACTTGATGGCCAAGCGAGTGGCCACTGTTGAGAGTTACCTTGAAGTCGGTTGATTTTCTGCGATCTCTTATCTAATAAACTGGCTTAGCTTTTCTTCAAATCCTTTCTTAAAATCTTCATTTGCGCCAATCCTCTTCCTATTCTGTGTTTAAACGCTTTTCTTAGTCTTTGTTTTTTTATTCCTCTCCCCCTCCCTTCTTCCATCCTTTCCTTTCCTCCCTCCCTCCCTCCCTTCGAATAGCAACATCGATGTGGCGTCGGCCTCAAAGTGATTTTGGGTCCAGATTTCCTGAGCTGACGTAGCCGCGAGATGCTGTAAAGACACGTTGATAGAGGAGCTAACTGGCTTTGCCCGGTGCCCCCTAGGAACGAGGAGGCAGTGACAATGATTCTGTCCCCAGCCTCCCTGAGAGGAGTTGTTATGGAGTTCGCGGTCAATCTGGGCTAACGCCTGAAGTTCTCTGTGGGTAAACAAACTAGGCCGTCAAGGACACAGTAAAGTACGTGTCATTTCCAAGTGAACAGTTTTGAGCCTGCGAACTGCAGCAAGGAATTAGAAACCTCTAGCGATAAGTGGAGGTGAGAGGGAAGGGATGGAGGAGGAGGTGCCACCCAGCAGGAAACGCAGGAGCGGCCAGGAGGAGGGCACCGTCATGATAGGGGAGGCCGGGGAGTAGCTGCGCTGTCCCGGGAGACCCTGCACGCTCGCTCTCGGGACCCGGGAGGCTCGGGAGGGGTGGGTGCAAGGGCCAGACTGGAAAGGGGGGGCCCGGGGGAACGTCGCTGCAGCGTAGTTAGTGGTGGTTCGTGGCACGTGACCCGTGCGGCCCATCCTGTCCCTCTCGCTGCCTTCCATGGCCCCACCGGTCCTCCCCCCTGCTGGAGGCGCCAGGGCCATCCTAGGATGCACCGAGTCAGAGATGCTCCGGGCTCCGGGCAGCTCGGCCCTGGGGGAGAGGTACCACGCACCGGAGCGAGCAGGCGGGACCCTCCTGGACCATCCCGCACCGTAGCTCCCAGAGCACCTGCGGCCGGGGACACCTGCGGCCGGCGACGCGCTCTTCAGGCAGGAGTGGGAAGGAGGCTCGTCTAGAGAAACGGAATAGCCCGATGGCGTGTGGGATCCCCGCCGAAAGGGCTGCGCGTCTCAGCCGGCTACCTCCCAGGGGCTAAGCACACCCAGCCCCTCCCCAGGGCTTCGGTCAGTCTGACGGTGACCACTGTCCCCAAGTACAAGTGAATTATATATCGTCTTTGTGCGCATATGGGTGTGTGTGTGTGTGCATACACACGTTTAAGATAGTCACATACATAAGTATGTTCTGCAACCTTATATATGGAACGTTAAATATGGATAGTGAGAGGGTTACCGGGTATTTGAGTATAGCCCCCCCCCCACCTAAAATACAGACTAAAATACAGACATTGAAACTGAGCGAGAGAAAAGGGGACTGGGGGGGGGGGTCAGGAAAAAAATATAGAGATAATTCAGGAAACAAAAGAAAAGCGTTTAAAAACCTATAATAGCTTTAGAAAGGTGAGGGACGGTACTAAGTCCACGAAATACAAAGGGTTTCTGTAAAAAAAAAGAAGAAGAATGAGAAAATGAGAGCGAGGTCTTAGAAATCAAACCTGGTAAAGCGTTCCATTCGGAGGCGTAGATGAAGCCAAGGAACTTTCTATGACGTAGACGGACAGGCCAGGGTAGGCGGAGGGGGTGGCAGTGGTGGTGGCGGTGGCGGTGGGGGCGGGGGCGGAAGGTGAGAGATGCAGCAGGTCAGTCGCGAGGTCCAGCGTTCCCCCCCGGGGGTTCCAGAAAGGGACACAGAAGGAAAAAAATGATGAGGGGCAGACAAGTACCAGGGAATGATACGAGAAAAATAAAGCATTCGGGACAGGAAGCTACAAATGAAAAGGGAAGAGAAAGGGCCCAGAACCATGATGGGTACGACCCCCCCACTGAGCGCTCAGAGCACCGGGGATTGCAAAGGAGATTTCAGAACCTTCCAGAAAAGTGGAACAGGCCGCACGGGGACAGTCAGGAAGACCCGTGGCGTCGGGCCTGTCAGGGTAGCCCTGGAAGCTGGAAGACAGGGCCGCGGATCCCGAAAACTCCCGGGGTGGGGGGGGATGGCTTCTACGTGGAATCCAGGTTCGAGGTGGACCAGCGAACGGGGCGGAGGAGAGCGGAGACCTTCCCAGACACACCAGGAAGGTCTCAACCGGCTCCCCTCCCGTGTGTGCCTTTCCTCAGGAAGCTTCTAGAGAATTGCTCTGCCAAAATGAGGCTGTAACCCGAGACAGAGGAAGCCATGGGATCCAGGAAGCGGGGCACCCAGCACGGGCGAGAGGCCCAGGGATCTCGCAAGACGGTGTTAAAGAGGCGCCCCCGGACCACAGGTGGGCAGTGACCTGGGCACCCGCCAGGGCCGGCGGGCGGCCGGCCGGGGTGGGACGCCGCTCCGAGGGGAGTGCCAGGTGTGCCGGGCTGGGTGGTCCCGTGGAAGCTGGTTTCCTTAGGGCGTTTCGGTGCTTGTCAGTAGCTCAGGAGCAGCTCGTGGGGAGACCGTGAGGTGGCCCCAGCAACGAGAAACCTGACCGCGCGGAATCGAGCGTCAGGATGGGAAGTTCGAAGCGGTTGCCCCTCTGCACCCCCGCCCGGCAGGGTCCGGCCTTCGAGAAGGGAGGGAGGCCGAGGAGGGCCGGGCCCCCTCGCCTTCCGGGCAGGCCGTGACGTCAGCCCAGCCGGGAGCGCGGGTGGGCACCGGGCACGCTGCGCGGCCTGGCGAATGCACGTCCGTCGTCGCAGGAGCGAACAAGCGAGCAGACAGACAGACGAGCGAAGACAGAGGCTTCCGCTCGGGGAGGAAGGGCGCGGGCAGGGCCGCGCGGCGTGGGGCTCTGGTCTGGGCCCGAGGCCTTGCAGTGTTGTTTGCTTTTTAAAATTTATTTATTTGTTTTAACCTCTTGGCCTGTATCGATCGCTTGGTTGAGCGTTAGGTTGGTTTTTAAAATTAACCGAAGTCGCAGATAGAGGTTATGGCACCAACGTACGTGTGTCTCCCTCCAAAACAACAGAAAAAGTGAGAAACACAGAGGGAGAAGTCGAGGGCGCTCGCTGCTGTCCCCAGAACCAGCGTGTGCGCTGGCCGGTCTGATGACACCGCACGGGCCCTGTGTGCCGTCGCAGCCCCTGCCTCTCCCCTCACCTGGGCCTCTGCGTACAGTGCGGGTGTCGCTCATCGTCCATTTGCGCGTCCCCCCACCCCCCCACACACACACGCACAGGCACGTGTGTGCGCACACGCCGACCCCTCCCCAACGTCCCCCGTTCCCCTCCCCTGGCCCCGCGTCCTCACGTCTCAGTGCAGACACCTCTCAGCTCCCTTCCTCTCCCTCCCTGCCGCGTCGCCCTCGGCTCCACGCGCCGCTCACCGCCCTAAAGCACAGGCGGTTTGTAACCTGTCCCCTCTGTACCACGAGCACAGAAGGCCACGTGGGCAGGAGCCGCATCGCCCCGCTGCTGTGTGCCCCCCTCCCGAGCCCGTCACAGCGCCGACCTCCTCCAGGTGACCGCCGCAGACCACAGTTACATGAATTAGCCGATGTTTCCGTCCCGTGGCCCCCGGCTCGACGTCTGCATCCTCTTACGTAAACGGGGCCGGCAGGGGAGGACGGTGTCAGGTGCCTCTGTCGCGAGGGCGCGCGTGTGTGCTTTCCCCTAAGGCGGGAGGCCACGCTCCGGCCTAGAGGGCGAACCAGCCGCTCCCCAGGGTGTTTGCTCCCTTTGCTCCCTCTGTGCGGCGCGTGGAAACCGTGTCCCCTGGAGGGCGGACGCTGTGATGCGACCCTGCACAGGTTGCAAGCAGCCTGGCGCTGGGGAGCGTGGTGCCCGCGAGATGCCACCTCGGCCTCCGGGCAGGGGAGCCCTTACACTTGGCCCTGCCCCCGACGGGCAGCCTCAGGTGCGGCAGGAAAAGGGGAGGCCTCTCACGAGGCCATCTGTCGGTGAATACCTCGATGACACAGCGTGGTCCCCTGGGTGGAGCGGCGCCACCCGGCGCGCGGCCACTCGAGTCCCTTTTCTGCCTCATCTGGCCTTACTCCACGCCCTCCCCACATCTCATAGCCACCCCGGTCACCGTGCGACATCGTCTAACAGTATTAATCTAAAACCTCCCATTTATGGGAATAACAAGACGCCCATCCAGGCCAGGCGCTCGCCAGCGGCCCAGTGCCAAGGGACCGCCGCCAAGACGCAGGTGGGCTCTGCCGCTGGGCGAGGGCTCCAGTTGGCGATGCCAAAGGCTGAAGCGGGAGCGGGGCAGGTGGCCGCCTTCGCGTCCCCGCCGGGCAGCGCCTTTGCAGCGAGGCCGCTCTTAAAGGCCCCGTTTCTAGTCGCGAACAGGCCCCCCCACCCCCGTCGTGGGCCTGGCTCTCTCCACCAGCGCTCATCCCTGTTTGACGAATGAAACGCGTGTCGTCGGCGCAGGACGGTCCCGGGAGGGCCACCTGCCGGCGGCTGTCTCTGAGCCGGGAGACCAGGCCTCGTGGGAGGGGAGAGGATGCTTCAGGGTGTCCATCTCAGCGTGGGTCCCGTCTGAGGGTGGAGAACGCCGCGTGAAGCGCTTCCCGCGTGGCTGTGGCGATGTGAATGCAAGTCGCTCCGCACGGTCGAGCCTGGGCCTGAGCACGGTGCCCCCCCTGGAACCGTCCTGCTCTCCCCAGGCCGGGTCTCCCGCCCCCGGGCGCCGGGCGCCTCCTGGAGCCTTTCCCGGTGACGTGGCCTCCTCCGGCATCGCGGAGTCGTCTCCGCTGCTGTCGTCGTGGGGGCTCGGGGGAAGGTCAAGTCAGCACGGTCAACTTTTCAGGTCGCCTGCGGCTACCTCCGAAGCCCCCGGGTCTCAGTTCCCTCACCTGTGGGGTTGGGGCGCTGTTTCCTGTGAACCAGGGCTGTTCTGTTCTCCCAACCAGACACGGC
Source organism: Cynopterus sphinx (assembly GCA_030015415.1). Classification (NCBI taxonomy): domain Eukaryota; kingdom Metazoa; phylum Chordata; class Mammalia; order Chiroptera; family Pteropodidae; genus Cynopterus; species Cynopterus sphinx. The sequence continues at coordinate 3,298,091 of CM057381.1, forward strand.
GAAGTCGTGCTCGTTCAGTGGCCAGCAGGGTCTGGCTCGACGCCGGCCTGCCTGTGCCCTGCAGAGGGTGGCCCGGGCCGCAGACTCTTAGTGCTGTCCTCGGACCTCACCGCCCCGAGCGTGGTCCCAGCAGCGCCAAGGGGCCTGTGGGAGACGCAGGGTCCCAACCACCTGCTGCTCTGAGGGATCAGAATGGGGTTTGAAGACGCCCGGGTGTTTTTACGTTTCCCGAGCCGTGTTTCAGACAGGCTTGTGTGATGAATGAGGTGTATTTTTCCTGTATTTTTGGATATTTTGACATCTTAGGGCCTTGCGGACCCCGGTGGGGGGCACCGTCCCTCCCAGGGTTCCCCAATTCCTAGAAACAGCAAATAGTTTGCCTGGGAGCGAGCCTTTGACATGCACATCAACCAACCCAGAGTCCACGCCCTTGATCAGGCCCCTGCGGTCCCGAATCCTCTCGCCCTGCCCTAAATCACCCCAGGGCCCAGGTCTGCACGAGTCGGAACCTCGCCTGCGTCCCAGGACTCACTGGAATTATTCGAACGATCCTAAACCTGCTTGCCCTGCCTTGCTTTCGCCTCCGGTGGAAACCACACGTCCCCTCCCTCCCTCTGCTCCTGACTGGCCCCGGTGCCTCCCCCACGGGGCCCGGTGTGGCCCAGCGTGCGTGGCAGACCCCCAGCTGAATCCTGGTACATTTTAAAACAGGGCTTACTTACCCTTTTAAACGTTTTTCCTAGTTCAGGACCACCCGAGACCCCCATCCGATTTCCACACGTCCCGTTGGGGCACGGCTCACGGGCCGAAACCCAGGAGGATGCGTAAGCCGCCCCGGCAGCCTGACCTTACTATATATATATCAGATTACCGCGCATACACTTAAATCAATACAATTTTATTCGTCGATTCTATCTCGTTAAAACTGGAAAAAACAAACCAATTTTTTATGACGATAAAAAATACACTTTGGCTGCGGAAACAGGATGTTGCTGCCCCCCAAACTGGCCCTGTCAGATTCCGCGTCCTGCCCAAGCCGCGTCTGAACTTGGACCTGGGCACCTGGCGAGGGGCAGCGCCCGCCCCCCCCGAAACCACCCACCTCTTCTTGCTCCGTGGGGGTGTCCGTGGGGGTGTCCTGCTGGGTTCCAGCTGGACCCTTTCCCAAGAAACCCAACTTGCCCAAGGGAGTCTCGCATGCCCGGAAAAAGAGAGAGGGCGTTTGCATCTGCTTAGGGAAATGTGCCCGCCGTAATGACTTCCTCAGAAGGGGGAGAAGGGAATGGGACCGGCCGGACGGATGAGCCAGTTTGAGCAGGCCCAGAGCGACCGGGGCCTCGGCAGCCCTACAAAAGGCGCCCTGCCGCACGGCGGCCTGCAGAGGCCCGGTCCGGTCCCTGCGGGGTCCTCCTGCTCCTCCGCCTCCCCCACGCCGCCGCCGGGATGGTGCGGGTCTCTCGGTTCAGCCCGGCAGACCCCAGGGCGGACAGTGCTCTCCAAGGTATGTCGCCCGTCGCAGGCCCCGTGACGTCCTTGTGATGCCCGCGGAGGGGGTGGTGGCGGTGATGCCACGGCCTGAGGTTCAGGAGTCGGTGGGCGGGCGTGGGGATTGGTGCCTGAGTGGCTGCGAGGGGAGCCTGACTCGGTTTCTCTCTCGCTTTCTGGACTCGAAGGGAACCAGCAGGCAGCAGTGGGCCGTCGGCGTCGGTCTCATCTAGCTCAATGAAGGATGAGATGAGGCAGAAAAAAAAGAGAAAAAGAAAAGGAAGGAAGGAAGGAAGGAAGGAAGGAAGGAAGGAAGGAAGGAAGGAAAGATGGATGGATAGACAGAAGGAAGGAAGACAGACAAGGAAGGAATGAGAAAGGAAGGGAGGGAAAAAAAAGAAAAGAAAAGAAAAAAAGAGAAAAGAAAAGAAAAAAAAGAAAAAATAAAAGGAAAGAGAAAAGGAAAGAAAAGATATAAGAGAAAAGAGAAAAAAAGGCAAAGAAATAACGAAGCAAAAGAAACAGACGTTGCCCCCGCCGGGCTCTTCTGTGCTGCTCCGTCTCCTGTTTCTTCTGTTTCGCCTTTTTTTTCCTCCTCACTTTTCTGCCTCGAAAAACCAGGCGGATTTGTTCGTAACCCGAGGGCTCGCAGCAAACACCGAAACGGCAAAGGGGGCAGCAGAAAGTTTTTTTAAGATAAAATGTAAAGACCTGAAGCGAGATGAGTTTCTTTGTGTAAACTTTCTCTGCTCTTCGTTTAAAAAGAAAAAAGAAAGAAAAAGGTGAAGCCACTGAGCTTGGGCAGGTTTAGGCTCCCGTTCATGCACCGTGGCAGCGAGAGTTCACCTTTTTGTAAACTGAAGTCTGTCTCCGCGCACTTAGCGAACTCCTGCGCGCCCTCCCCGGCACCGTCTGCGGCGTTGGCTTGCCCCGGCCGGCGGCCGAGGGGCCTGTTTTCCGACGACGTTCGCGCTGCTTCCCTGACAGACGCTGCGGAAGCCCAGGCGGGGCCACGGCACGGCCCCAGCCGCAGCGTGAACCCCGCGTTCGGCGGAGCGGTGGCGGCGCAGCTTCCCGGAACGTTCGCCTCCGCTGGAGCATCCACGGTGGGGATGCATCTCCCAAGGGGACCGTCAGCAACCCCGGCCGCGACCTGCCTCTGCGTTCCTGCTCCGTTCTAGGCGGGGACCGTGGTGCACGTTTAGAAAATGAGCAAAGAGGAAAACAGGGGCTTCGTCTTGAGTGACACGAGCCCTCACGCGTCAACATGCTCGGGAAGCCACGCTCCCCCGATGGACCCGTATTTAGTGCCCTTTGTGTTTCTGAGTAGCTTCGGCGATAAAAGTCATTAAATGCCCTCGCCCAGGGGACCCCAAGCCCCGGGCTGTGGCCGGTCCTGGTCCGTGGTCTGTCAGGACCCGGCCACGCAGCAGGAGGCGAGTGGCGGGCGAGCGAGGGAGGCTCCTTCTGCGTCTGCAGCCGCTGCCAGCGCCAGCATCGTCATCCCAGCTCCGCCTCGGGCCCTCGGGCGTCAGATGCTTGCGGGAGCGCCCGTCCCTGGCGACCAGAAGGTTGGGGACCGCTGCCCTAGGCCGCGGGCCTTACACCGGCCGCTGAGGGCGGCGTCACGTCCCCGGCCCGTGGCCATCCAGCGGTTCGGCATCGGCGCTGGGCTCCGCGGAGGGCCCGCGCCGGCCGTTCACACTCACGCGTGCCTCACACGTCCGAGAGGCTTGGCCGGGCCCCGAGTCCTGCTGTTGTTGGCCGAGTCAGCAGCCGTCCAGACGGACCTCCTGCAGCCCGGGCCACGGCCAAGGGCGCAGGGGCTCCCAGCGGGCCGGGGGTGCAGGTCAGGCCGCAGGCTGCCCTGCGGAGCTCCCCTCCCTCCCGGGCTCCGAGCCCCGTTTATGCCTGGTGCCTGGGGGCTGACTCTCCCCCACCCCACCTGGACTGTGCCCCTCTGCCTGGTCTGATCCTGTCCATCCTTTAAAACCCAGCTCAACTGTCACCCCATCTGCTGGGCGTCCGCCCTGCCTACTCCCACGTCCACTTCCAGAGTCTTCTCTCTTCGCGTTGTGCGGGCAGAGCATTTAATTCAAACCACCAGGGCGAAACCCCAGGACGTGGTGACCCGCTGAGCGTGTCCGCCCGGACCACCCGGGGTGCACACCCCACCCCACCCCCCGAGTCCCCCCAGCCGGGACGAGCGACGGTGCCTGGTTCACCTGTGTCACCTGCACAGAGCATAGGCCAGGGATGCACTGTGGGGAGGGGGGGTCTGTGCAGATTTACGGGGTCGGTTCGGGTGGGGTCGGCGCCAGCCCTTCCCGTGCGAGGCCTCTGAAGGTGCGGAAAGCCTCTCGAGTGAGACTGTCCCTTACCCACAGTCTCCTGAAACCTCGTGGAGAAAGTCCCTGCAGACTTAAGGTTTTCGCTTTAAGTCGTTCTTTACCTAATTCTTCTTTTTTTCAAGAGGGAAGCGTAGCCTCCGGCTGGGTGTGTATCCCCAGAGAAGACTGGCCGTTCGCTGGCTTCCCACGCCTGAACAGGACGGGCGTTTTCACAAATCCCAGGTGCGCTCGGCTTTACGCCAAGCACGTCCACGAGAAAGGCGTGTGAACCCGACGTCTGTAAGTCAGATTATCACCCAAACGCGCCCGGGGGCCGGTGTGAAGAAAACGTCTTTCCAAGCGAAAGGTGCTCGTGTTTAAAAAGGCTAATTTCTGAATTTGTCGGGGGATTCTCCCGTTCTAGAGAAGCGTTTTCCAAGGACGGTCAAGGAAGGCTCTGCCTCTCTGTCCCAGGGAAAGTGCACCTGTCGTCGATTCCACGCTCTCGCTTTGTCTTTTACAACCCGGGGCGAAGGCCAAAGGAGGATTTTAATGGACACGACAGACGTTCCTGGCCTCCCATGACTCCGCGCGCGGTCGTCAGAAGGGCGTACGTTCTGTAGTGTTATTTTAGGTCCGGTGAATAAAAGAATGACTCGTGTGGGCATTTGATGGTCGGAAGGAGTCAGTATGTGCGACTCCTGACTCGCCGCAAGGCCTGGGGGCCGATGTGGACGCCGACGCAGCCCCGGGATGCGGGAAAGGGGCCCCCCACGTGGCCCCGGAGTTCGACGTGAGCGTCTTTTTAAACCAGTTGCAGCATCCCCGTGTCTCAGTTTGGGTCAGAAGGGGAGTTAGCTGTGCAGAGCCGCCGGCCAGCGTGGGTCGTCGCTGTTTCTAGCGAGGCCCTCGGCGGGCCCCGGTCTTCCTGCCCCCGGAGTGCAGGGTCACGGCCCCCTCCTCCTGTCCTGTCCCCGGGCGGTGGGCACCCCCTAGCCCCCTTAATAATGCATCCGCTGAAAATCATATTCTTGGCTCCGGGCCTGTGCACCGATCACGTTCGTAGCAAATGCCAAGTGGGAACCCCGGGGCGTTCAGACCGAGGCTCTGCCGGGCTCAGATAAAACACCCGAGCGTCGACCTTTCCTGGTAAACCATAGTGGGCATGCCGTTCAGCTCTGAGATCCGGGCGCAGCTTTTAGAAGGGGGCCCGGGTGATCCCGTGGACGGCTGGGGCCCGCCGCCGCCGACACCCGGCTCGCCCGAGGGCTGGGAAGGGCTCGGGACCCGGACATCACGTCGCCTTCGCTTGTCTTCGCTCCGTGTGTGCAGGCTCTGGGGTGTCCCCGTTCACGTCCCCCTCCACGTGGGCCTCCTCCTGATTTCCCAGGAGAGCCTTCTCGTGTCTGAGCCTTCGTCTCGCCATGAGCATCACCCCGGGACCAGCACCCCGGCCTCCCCCAGTTGTAATTACGTAGTAAAGCCGATCTTCGTTGACGAGGATTGTATTTCAGACGTGGTCATCGCCCCCTCCTCCTGCGACTTTGAAAACAATTTCTTAGTGGACACGACTTTTCTCACCCTAAAAGATTACCTAAGGAGAAGCCCCCACCTCCCGGTGAGATCTCATCCGAGGTTTTTTTTTTTTTTTACGCTGGTCCTGGGGGGTGAGAACACGTAGAGAGCCGAGTGGCAGCTGGGGGTGGCGTTGACCCAGAGCTGACCATTACCCGCTGACCCGCGGCGCTGCCCGGGGGCGGGGAGGCTCAGGGACCCGGCCTCCAGGTGGGACAGCTGCCTCGGATCCATCCCACGGGATTAAAAATTAAAACCTGCGCCGAAGCAAGCTGCTCACTTCTCGCCCGGGGCATGGGGTGGCCTTCATGGCTGTGTTGTAGGGGATGCTGTTTCCTTCCTTCTTGCTCCAATCCCCCCCCCTCCTCTCCCCCGACCCCTTTGTTTTTCTTCTCCTTTCTGTTCCGCGATGGAAATAACCGTCGCCACGATGATGACCCGAGCCGAGATGCGGATACAGGAGGACAGACATCCAGCCTTTGGGGGGAAAATGTGCCTTCAGCTTAGTGCGGAGCAGTTTGCATCGGTTCCTGGCGTCTCTGGTTCATGGAGAGTCCGGTTTGGGCTTATGGCTGGGTGGGGGAAACTGCGCACGACCTGAAAACAAGTCTGCGTCACGGGCTTCGGCTGCGACTCCGGGTGCCGGGCGGAGTTGTTTCGACCCCTTCAGCCCGCGGGCGTCCGTCCAGGGCCGCATTTGACCCCTGCTCTTCAGGAGGGCGGTCTGAAGGCGTCCGACGCGCCAGGGGTGACTAGAGCGGTTCCTCGGGCTTTCTGTCGGCCGCTCGGGCGGGGACACGTTCCGCGAGTGCTGGCCCGTCATCCGTGGGGCGTCTCTGATTTGGGCTCGTCTGGCGTTCTCTCGCGATTAGATCGAGGAGGCAGTTTGGGCGAGGACGCCGCAGGGCTGATGGGCGACGACGCCCCGCGTATCGGATCAGGGGCCACGTGCCGTCAGGATGTGTTCTCAATGGTTCTAACGTCTTTTCCACTGTCTCCCCGGGGCTGGCCAGATCGCATCGCCGGTTAGCACGTGGCGTTCCTCTACCCTTCTGACGACGACCGGGGCGCGTGCGCGGTATTTTAATAAAAATGGGCTTTTCCGAACGTGGCGGACCTTTAACCTGGATTCAGATGGTACTTCGGGGATTTTTAAAATGATGAGGAGCACCTTTTCTTTGCAGTTTTCCCGTTTCAGGCCTCCCTCTAAGATGCGTCTGGTTTCCAGTTCTGCTTCTGTAAACCGGCGAGACTGCGGGGTGCGCGGGACCGGTACCTGTAGCAGGTGCTCGGCACGTTTTAGGTAAAGTGGGATCCTGATTATGACTGTTTCAGTCTCGGGGTGGTGGAACGGGCTGGCTGGCGTGGCGACTCTCTCCTAAGCGCCCTGTCACGTTCACGTTGCTAATGACCTGCCTCCTGCAGCTGGTCGGCGTCAGGGCTCCTGCGTCGTCCTTTTCTGTCCCCAGCGGGTGGGAACAGACTCCTAATAATGCCGAGCCCGGCTTAGCCGAGCCGGCGTACGCCTGCCCTCCGCGGCTTCACCTAAGACCGTCTCAAAACGAACGACGCTCCCTGTCCTTTGCGGTCGGTCCCCCGGCTGGTGGAGTCTGCGATCGCCTGCTCTGCCGTCCTAACGCGCCCCGTTTTCTTTCTGCTGAAATGCCCTGTTTCACACGCGGAGCAGTAAAATCCTAGTGTTCGTCTTCCGTGAGTTGGCGAGTAAACACACGCGTGTGCTAATCGCGATGCTTCGCATCTTTCGAGTCCGTCTTTTCTGAAAAAGCTCACTTTGGTTTTCCGGTTGATGCACGGGCACCTTTATGTAGGAAACCGTTTTACTTAGGAAAGCGCGACTTGAAATCCCCTAACGTTTTCTTCAGGGCGGCGTTTTAGGGGATGAAGCCATGGGGGGGGGGCAATGTCATCGGAATAACCTCCCCTCGGTGTAAAGCAGCGAAGCGAGAAGCAGCTCTGTCCCTTCAGGAGTCTCCACACGCTGGGGTTCACACCGTAGAACCTTCCTTTCCTTCCTTGAGCTGCCTGTCCGCTTGCCCCCTCTCTCTTCCCGTCCACACGTGCACGTATACATGCACACGTACGTAAACATACGTGTGCGTGCGTGTGCGTGTGCGATCCTGAGACTTCGCTGTGATGCCTCCCTGACTCTCCAGGTGAAAAACAGCGTCTTTCCTCCCTCCTCCCCACACATTTCCACAGTTTTTTAAAAAAACATTATTGGTCGCAGCAACATCTCTCGATTGGACCTTCTGCGGTGGAGACCCCGTCCGGCTGGAAGTGGCGACAAAGACAGGTGCGCAGGCAGGATGCTCGTCTCCTTAACCACTTCAGTTTTTCGAAAACGCGTGCGTCGTGAGAGCTTTCGAGATACCTGCGGCACGTGATATTTTATACGGTTTCAGAAGCGTCGAGGCCTGTGCGAGCGGCGTCAGTTAGCGCCTCGAAGTGCGCGAGTCGCAACTGTCCTCGCACGTCTCGGAGGGCCCAGGCCCCGTTTCTCAAAGGGCAGCTTCTAGCGGAGCCCGGTGCTGGTCGCCGCGGCCCGTGGCTGGGCCCGGAGGGGAGCTCGGGCGTTTGGGACGTCGTCTGTCAGAGCCGGGACGTGGAGGGGACTGCACTGCCGGAGAGAGTGAGTCCAGGTGGCCGCCCCGCGGCCTCTCAGCTCTTGGCACGTTCTAACACGCGGGGCCACCAAGGGTCCCGGCTCTTCCATCGCTCCAGGCCCAAAGCTTCCCGGCCCGGACGGCACGGCCTTAGGATAAACGGCAAGAAGGAAAACGAACGGTCTTTACCCATGAGACATCGTCCCCCTTAGGTGACCAGACGAAGGCCCGTCCTCGGGCTCTGCCGTGTACGGGGGATGATCCTGAGAAGCTGAACGTTCAGATTGCGCCGTGCCTTTCAACACCGGGGCAGCCAGTTGGAGAGGAAACGGAAACAGGAGGCAACGAAGAAAATAACCACGAAAAGGGGGGGCGTTCAGTGGCAGCGGGGCACGTAGGACGCCGTCGACAGAAAGCAGCTGTTCGTCAGCGCAGACGCCACTTAACAATTTCTGCCGTCCTTTCTGCACCGTCGGATCCTTTATTATTATACAAAACTCAACAAAGTAGCTACGTTACTCTCTTCCGAAGCAACAGTGTCAGCAAAATCGCGTTTCCTCCTCTAATGCCCTTTCTTCCTGACACGTATCGCCTTGGCCTGTATGAAAATGCCAATATCTGATATTGTTTTAACCCATAAAAACGTCAGTGTCGTGGGGCTCGAGGTGAACGTCACCGTTACGTTTAACAGGATGACCTCACGTCTCGCGTTCGGTTCTCAGACCCGCCAGGCTGAGGGATCCTGGGGCTAGAGGCCGGAGCAGTCGGGGGGAGCTGAGGGGTCGCGAGGGGTCTGTCGCTCAGGCGAGGCGGGCCCTGAGGGGGGCCTCGAAGGAAGGAAGACGGGAAGGGACAGTGTGGTCCCAGGGAGCGGGCGGGGGCGACGTGTCAGGGAGCAGGGAGCAGCACCCGTGACGAAGGGGAGCCGAGGCGCCAGAGAGAGCACCCCTGGCTCCTCCCGTGGTAGTTCTTACTCCTCGCGTTCATTCGGAAAGCACGTTTTTTCAAAGCGCCGTTTTAAAACCTCCCTGAAGTTTCAGCTCCAAAACGTTTTCTCTTCGCGTGACCCACACCTGACGCAGGGCCAGGTGTTTCTCCTGGCGTGGGGGCGGGGGGAGGCATGTGGTGGTCCGCGAGGCGACCCGTCAGAAGGGGCCGTGCCACCTCTGCGGGGAGCGACCGGCTCCCCTGGCCGTCAGGGCAGGCCATCCTGCCAGAGACGGCGACCCACAGGGCGAGGCGCCTCCCGTGCTTCTAGAATGGCCACTCCCGTGGAGGCCTTTATGTCTCTCTGGCCCCTCCGCACTGTGCTGACCACTTACCAGGCGTCAGGAAAGGGAGGCCCCGGCACACCCCCCGGTGAGGCACAGGCGGGCTGTCCAGTGTCACGCGGGGGCCCAGGCCCGGCCCTGTGGGAGCCGTGGTCCAGCAGAGGACGTGGGGAGGTGGAAATGCGTCCTCGTTCGTTTCAGGACAGTATGGCTAGGCCTCAGTATTTTCCTCTCTCTGACGAGAATAAACTTAACGTGCACTTTGTCGACGAGTTGTTGGCGTTTGGTGTCTGGCTAGAAGGAGCGGGCGGGGCCGCTGCTCCCCTGAGTTGACAGCGGTGTCTGTCCGGACCCCACTAAAGGGTCCACGTGGAAGCCGCCGGTCGTGGCCGTCAACACAGCCGCGCGCACCGACCCCAGCGCCGCGAGGAGAGCTCAGCTACACACAGGTCCCGGAGGCGTCCCTCTCACGTTCTCGCCCGTGAATCCGGGGAGCGGCAGCTCCTGGAGGTGATCACGTGTCGTTTCCCCCGGAGACTCGGTGAACGTCGTAGGTTTAACTGACCCGTTCCACACATCCGCACGCGCGCATTTGAAAATGCAGGTTTCATCCTCATCCGGGGGTGGCGAGGCCGAGAGAGATGGGGAGAGGACGACTGACCGCTGGACAGAGACTCTGTCCCTCCCAGCTCGGAGGAGGCGTCAGCACGCAGAGGGGTGAGGGCCCCGCGTTGGCAGGAGCTTTTGCTGTGGCTTCTGTGGAAGGGACCAGGACGATGCAGGGCGTGCGGGTGCAGGATCGGCTGCTTCGAATAGTTTGGAGGCTCCGGGGAACAGGGGGCCTGGCTCTGGCTGTCTGGCGGCTGACCCCGGGGTGGGGTGGTGGGGTTAGGACAGGGACAGAGTAGCTTGGTGTGGGAGCCCCAGAGGAGACGGGCCGTGAGCTCTGGGAGGCCGGCCCGCGTTTGAAGCGTGCGCTTTCCCCCCTGCCTCCAGGAAAATGCCAGCAGCCTGGGCAGGGGCCGTCCAGCGTCAGCAAGGCCGCAGATGCCCGCGCATTGGGAAACGCAGAAAAACAAACAGACCCAGAACACCACGACGCGGCGTATGTGTGCGTGCTGTGTGTGTGTGAGCGTGTGTGTGTGTGGAGTGTGTGAGTGTGAGCGCGCACACTCGTAATATTCACTCAGTGAATTTGTGTGTGTTTGGGGAGGGAGGATGCTGTCCACTGCTTCCGGGGGCAGAAAACTCCGCAGAGGTTTCCCGTGTTATCAAGTCCTTCACGGGGTCACTCACTGCGGGTGGCCAGGTCCTACTCCTGAAGATGCTCCCTGACGCCCCAAAGCCCCTGGAACAGAAGGAAAGACCTTCACCAAGGAATTGCCCCGATCTTCCCGTCAGCTTCCGCACCACGCGTGTCCCTGGAGCCTAGAGCCACCTTGCTGTGCCCCCTCCACCCCCAGCTCAGGCATCGCTGGGCCCCACAGGCCTGTCTCTGGTCCGAGCCCCTCCGTTTGAGTCCTGCCGACATAGCCAGAGGCACCGAAGACGTGACCCGTTGTTCCCTCAGAATGCGCCCTCCCTGCCTAGAACTTTCTAGTTGGTTCTCTTCCCGCCTGCGTGTTGCCTCAGGCACTCGTGTCCCAGTGCCCCTCCCCCAGTGGCCCCCTGCGTGGGGGAGCCACACCACCTGCGGGTTCCCATCGAGCAAACAGGACCGTCCTAGGGGACCCTGGCCTTCCCCCACCCCAGTGTGTGCTCGCTGGCTGCAGAGTGGTCATTTAGAGGAAAACGCCTCGAGCCCAGGACGGGGGTGCCCTGCTGCGTCTGTCGCTCCCTGGGGGGCGCGGGTGGGGGCGGGCTATGGCCTCGATCTCATGCTTTATTCATCGAGAGTGTGGCGATGGCATCTTTAGGAGCCCACTCGTTTAAAGAGTAACTAGCGCGTTCTCCGTGACCCTGCTGGGCGGGCTCGGGCCGGCCAGGCCGGGCCGGGCCGATCCGGATCCGCGTTTGCCCGCGGGTGGATTTCCATAGACTTCAGAGCTCTAATCGGGGCTTTTCTGGGAAATAGCTGATCCATTTACCAGCAGCGCTCGCAGCCCTTTAGGGTCAGGCAGTCACCGGCCACAGTGAAAACCTCCGCTTTGTGGCTTCGACGTGCTTCCCCTGGTGGGGTCAGGGGGTCGAATGAGAAGCGAAGGAAAACCCGAGTGCAAAACAGCACGAGTTGCACAATTCCGTGTCGTCTGCTCCCCTGGCCTAGGACGACGCTCGTGTTTCCAGAAATGGCTCTCTGTGTGCAAATGTGGCCGAAAAGACCGGCGTGCGGGGCGCGACCTGGCTGCAGGGGCCCCGCGCGCACAGTGTCCCCTCGATTTCTGGGGGCGTCCGGGGTCGACAGGCCTCGCCTCTGGTCGCGGCTGCGTCTTCGGAGCCCGAAACCCCCCCGAGGTCTGATGATGCTTGAGCGTCCCCTCTGTCTCAGACGGCCCCTTCCTCTGGTCGGCCTGCGGCTCTTCCTCGGCGGCCCCCGCCCTGGCCGCCCCCAGCGATGACTTTCCGCAGCCACGGCGTCCCGAGGGTTGGGCGCGTGTCCCCAGATCTCTGAGCGGAACGGTGACGGGAGCAGGGAGGGCGCAGACAGAAGACGCTGGCTGGGCTGAGAGGAAGCGGGAGCTCCCGGCTCCGTCCTTGTTTACTTGCCCGTGGTGACTCTCCCAGTTGGCAGGCATCCGGCGAGCTCCCTTTTCAGGGGACCGCGGAGGAGTCGCTCACTCGGCCAAGGCCACACCTCGCCGCGGAAGCAGGATCCAAGGCAGCCCGCAGGTCGCTTACTCTCCAGGCAAGGACGGGGTCAGCCGGAGCGGGGAGGCGGAGAAGGCTTGAGCTGTTCGGGCCGCTGGGCGCCGGGCGCCGGTGAGGACGATTCTGGGGGTCTCCGCGTCGCGGAGAAGGCGAGGCGGATGGACTCGTGGGGCTGAACCCGGCTGTTTGGCCTGAATCCTCGGGGCCGTAGGGCTTGGCTTAAAGTGAGACTCTCTCGGTTTTAGGGGATCCGGGGATCGGCTGGGACTGCTTCCTTGAACCGCTCGCCCTCCCGCACAGGTAGCACTGACAGCTCGTCGTCCGGACGCAGACGGGGGAAGGGGGGCGGTCACCTGGGACCACGCGCTGTGCGTGTGGGCGGCCGAGGCCCATCAGTGAGGGCAGTGGGTCGGCCCATGAGCGTATTCCATAAAAAACCTTCGGGGTAACACAGTCCTCTCCGAAAACGTGGCACAGTCTGCGTGTGGACGCCCCTGTGCTTTCAGTCCCTTCTGTACACAGGCTTTGAAGTTACGGAGTATCGCAGCAGCACTTCCGGTCCTCTTCTCTTTTCCTTTTTCCTTTCTTTTCTTTCTTCTTTTCTCTTCTCTTTTCTCTTCTCTTTTCTCTTCTCTTTTCTTTTCTGATTTTAATAGAAAGAGGAGTCCTTTGCCCCCAGCGTCTCGAGCTTTCTCTTTCATTATTATGCTCCATTTAGAAACCCAACGTGTCATTTTTTTTTTAAAAAAGCCAGGGTTTTCTGAAAGCAGAATCATTTGACCTCTGTCCTTTCCCTGCCATCCTCGAGGAGCCGTTGCTCCGTGGCCAGCGTGGTTACTTTGTTCGGTTGCGTGATCTCAGAGGGAGACCTTCTGGTTCGTTCTCCCCCCCTTTCTCTCTCTCCCTCTGTCTCTCAGTGTTGACTTCTTCAGAGCCGGCCACGTGGTGGGGGAAACCTTGTCATGTATTCAGTCACCATCTCCTCCCCACGACGGGAGGACGATGATTTGCGGCTCAGAGTCGGCCGCCCGACGAGGTGGGAAAGGGAAGGGTGTGACGGTAGCCCTCATGCCACCCCGGGCTTGAGAAACGGCCGGGGCCGCGTTGGATCCTCCGCGGCGCCTGCCGGGTGAGACGTTCCCTCCCTTTTGGTTTCTCTTCTTTCGCCCCGCACACACACAGGCCTTTGTCGCCCTAGTGCACGCGTGGCGGGTCTGGAGACGCCGTTATTTATGGGTTTCGGCCCATTCAAAGAGCAGCTGCCAGAAGCCGCACAAAGGGAGGACGTGGCCACCGCCGTCACCTGCCCATGACCCCGCTCCCGGCTGCCGGGGAGGCGGGGGGGGGGGGGCTTCGATCTTGGAGGGCGGCTTGTGAAGTGCACCAGGAGGTCGTCTGGAAAGATCTAACGTCTTCTAAAAAGTCTCTCTCTTTGATACTTGAAATTCATCCGTATTTCAGTTTCCAACCGCCGTTTCCCCTTTGGCGTTCTTTAGCTTCCAAGCCTCCAGCCTTTGGGGTTGGACCCTGGAACGGAAGTTCATATCCCTCCGTTCTTTTAGTACTTCCTCCTTTCCCTTTCCTTTTCCTTTTAGCTTTTCTTTCTTCTGTGCCTAAATTTATTTGAAAAACATATCTGTAATTTGTATATTTATATATAATTTATTATGTATATAATTTTAATATTTTTATAAATTTATAAAAATATTAAAATAATACATGTTATATGTAATATATATTATAAACGTATTTTACATATAGAGAGAGATGGAGGGAGAGGAGGAAGGGACCGAGAGAGAGAGGGGGGGGGACCTTCCAGGCACCCTGCTTGCCGGGACCAGGGTTCGCTGACTTGACTCGTTTCCCTGTTCGCTCTAAGTTTGAATTTTACTAGGGGCAGAGACACAAACAGCTCATTGGAATACGGGGTTACAGTTGCTGGTGCATGGAACGGTTCAGGGTGCTGCGGAGGCGCAGGGCAGGGAGCGCGCATCCTTTCCGTCTTCCTGCCTTAAAGGACACAGTGAGAACGCCACGGGCAGGGGCAGCACCTCCCCTCGGGCGTGCTGTGCTGTGGTATATGCCGATCCGTGACGTTCCTCGAAAGGGTTCAGGGACTTCGTGGATGTCCGAGTAACAGGCCCGGCATTGAAGGGGACCTCTGGTTCCATGGCTTTGATCGGGGCCGGGTTCGGCCCCGACTGAACTGATCTTCGCCCATCTCCGTCCTCCGCTCGCGTCATTTCCACAAGGTGCCTTTTCGCTCCATCCCCGAGAAAGGCCTTTTTATCTTTCTTTGAACGGATGTTTCTACCTTACGGGTCTCTCCTTGGAAATTCCCCGTCCGGTCTAATTCTTCAGAAAATCGAACCGCATCCAGACCTCTTTTGCAAAACCTTCATTCTTTCTTTCCCCCCTTGTGGATCAGGAGACTTTATCATGAATAACCAACATCCAGTGTATAGTCGCGTGCCTCTTAACGATGGGGACGTGTTCTGAGAAACGTGCCGTTAGGGGATTTTGTCATTATGCGCGCATCATAGGGCGAAGTTACACAAACCTAGGAGGTACGGCCTACGACACACCTGGGCTCAAAGATGCACCATCGTCACCGCGTCCCCCATTGTCGATCAAACACTAATGCGGCGCAGACTGTACGGACAGACTTGAACACTTGACCGTGCTGTGTGGCGTCGTACCCTCTTCATTACCTGCTTCCAGCTCTCTGGTCTAGACCCTGCCCCAAAGTGACTCTATCTAAGGACTAAAGACCAATGTCGACTTCTCCGGGGCAGGGGGAAAGGTTTGCATCGTGTGTTTTCCAACGAACCACTTGAAAGTCTGCCTTAGGCACTGACCTCCTCTGAAGTCTCCCTTCCCGTGGGGGCCCCACAAAAGTCCCTTCTTCCCCCCACCCCAAAGCACGAATCTGCGGCGCCCTTTTCTGTGATGTTTTCTAGAGCGATTTCACTCCGCCCCCAAACGCGCAGGTTCTTCCCATCCCCTCGGTCAGAAGGACGGAAGGCCCAGCGCTTAGCAGGGCCCGTGTCCTTAGCCGCCCGCTTAGGAAGTGGTTCGAGCACGTCCCTTAGGCTCCTTTTGTGTTTGAAGAGAGAACAGTGAGAATTGCATAAAACCTGTGGCCGACGTTGAGCTCCACCATTTATTCCTCGGGGGGAGAATTGTCTGAGTTACTCAGTTTGCCATTCTAGGACGCAGAAATGTCCCCATTGCTGCCCGAAGACAATTGCGTAGCAGTTCCGGAGTTTATACGTAAGAAACATCCGTTGAACAGTGTTCTGTGTTGTTTTAAGCCATGGAACATTTTGATAACCCCAGGAAAGAATTCTACGGATTGCACGAGAACCAAAATGGGATGTCTTCTGGATGGTGGAGGAGGGAAGTCGGACTTTGAAGGGGAGTGCACTTTTCTTCTTGCTGTTCTTATTGAACCATGATCATGCGAATGAATAATTTCCATAAAAATCGGAAAGTTTCAGACGCTGTATAAAGTAAGTTTTTTTTCGGAATCAGCCCTTGGCAAGGCATTGATCAATCTGATTTTCTCACTGTAATTATTTTTCTCCTGAAGTAGGCATGAGCCTAAAGACTTACATCAAACACAATCTTTAAAAAAAAAAAAAACGAATTTTCAACATTTAATCTCCACGCCCCTTTAATAGGAACCTACGTTTTGAGGACAGTCACCGATGGCTTTTGTTATTGAGTGTGTGTCCTTGGAACCTGTCAAGTTGGACAGAGTTAGACAGAGTTGTGTTGTGAAGAGCGGGAGAAGCCTGTGCCATGGTTTTTTTTGTTTTTTTTTTTTTTTAGGCCAAATAGTGTTTTTATAGGCTTCGTGAGTTTCGAAAACTATTTGCTTCATTGACGTAGCTCAGAACAACCCCGAGCATACATGTAGCTCGCTGGACCGTTGTAAGATTGGAAATGAGGCCTTACACCTGTGTTTACCTCAACAAGGACCAGGCTCAATTCCAGGCGAACTCTGGACGAAGCCGTGCGGTCATCCTTGGTGTTCTGTGCGTCCGATTGATCGCTTGTGATGACGATCTCACCTCGCTACAAGCTGTAAATGGCGACTGCCAGTCTCACAGTCGGTCATGAATTCCTTGAAAGCCTTCGTAGTTGCATAGGCAGGAAAAAAAAACCGGGTAGAAAAACTCGTGCATCCTCTAAGCCGTATGATTTGGTAAAGGAGTTGCGGGCAACGGAGAAATGTTCTGCTGCAGTTTAGGCGGGGCACGGAGAAGCAGGGCGGCAGTTACTTTCAGAAGCGTCAAGCGTTAGTCACTGTTTAAGAATTAATTACATAATCATCCGGCGGAACACAGAGATTTCAGGACACCTTGATGGGAACACACGACGCTTCCAAATAAAATAATAATAATTAGCTCCCACCATATTCTATCTAAGTGCTTCATTAGCCGTCGTTCTTAACTACCAGCATCTCTGCGTATAAATAAATGTCACTAAGAATATTAATCTTTCTGTAGCTTGGAAATAAAAAAAATAAAAACCAAGGCAAAGAAATTGATTCGAGTGATAAAATTCGGCGTTGTGATCCCGAATCACCTGCAAAGGCAGGCGCTCGATGGGAACGACAGACGGGAATAGGGAACAAAACCAGTTCCCGCGGCTATTCACAAATGACCAGGTCGTAAGTAGTTAATTAAAGATACCACCTGTCCTCTCAGCCAGGTGATAAAGTCACGTTTCCTTTCTCCGGGAACCGCGTGGCGTCCTCGAGGCTGTCGGAAGTACCTCGCGTGACAGCACTTACCTTAAAGTCACCTTTCTAGGTACGCGGTGGCCTCACGAAGTTGAGCGTCGTTCAAACCGTTGGGTTGGAGGATGGAAGAGGTGTAATCCTTCAGAAGTCAGCGACCCGTTCGGGGACCAATTCTGATTTGCAAACCACACCTTGCCACCAAAGCAATACTTTAAATTTTTAAAAAATTTTTTTTATGAAACAGTAGCCATTTGCTAAGATGGGAGCGAAAAATGTGGGTAGAGGCTATGGGCCTCCGGGACACTCGGCGTCCCTTTGGAAGGGCATCACCTCTAAGGTGAAAACTGCCAGGAAGGCGAACACCCTCCCTACAACACTGTAGCACAAGTCATTCTCCGATAGAATGTTCCAGAACTGCGGACTCATCGGACAGAAGGAAAAAAAAAATTGTGATTCTCGCCTATCTAGGGAGAACCTGAGCTACAAGGAAGCCACCCAGCTAATCCGCATTTGGGGAGATAAGTGAGGTACATGGTGACCTTGCAGTGACCTGAAGGGGCCCTGCTACAGGGCCATTTGAGCAAAAGAAGGAGCACGTTGTAGCCTGCCCCTGCTCTGGCGTTGTGAGATGCTTGGAGGTCGGGGGGGGGGGGGGAAGAAGTACAGAAATGTGGCTGGCGTGCGGGTAGCGAAAGGCCGGCCGCACGCTTCCGTGACGGAGTCTGTTTCGCGCGGCGAGCACCGCTCTGTCTGACGGCGTCCCTTCCCCGAGGTGACCGCTGCACAGCGCAGACGCCAGTTCTGGATTCACTGGGGTCGCAGCGTTTACTTGCGCGGTATACGGTATTCGTCCCGAGTCCCGTTTGCTCCCAAAGTGGGAGTCGTTCACCCGTGCATGATGGAGACGGCTCACCTTCCTGACAGGCCGTGGGGGAAAATCCCCCACGATCCCACTGGCCCCTCTAGGTGAGGGCTAGAGGTTGGAGGACGTCGTGGAAACAGTTTGCTCATCCCCCCGCCCCCAATCCCTGAGACATTGAACCTGAACTTCCCTTGGAATTAAACTTATCCCTAAACGGCAATCAACTTTTGATCGACGGTACAGTGTTGAAAGGGTCGCTGATTCTTGCACCTAAGAGTCAAAGAGAGAAAAGAGCACACACCCTGAAAGGGCCGAGCTTTACCCTGCGGTGCACCGACGCGCAGACCGTAGCGTCTAATTCCAAGATATCCGGTATCGGACGCACTTCGGGCCAGGTGTGTGGTGGACACGGTGCAGAAAAATCTCCGAACGTATAGCCAGGTAGAAATAGATGTTCGCATTCGATTCTTACATCACGTGTAGAGTCCGACTTCCCAGCTCACCCTCCCGCTCTGAGCCGGCGAGAGCGCCCCTAAAATGAGCGCGTACGCATGGTCAGTCTTTGCACCTTTCAGGACGAGGCGGAGGCGCGGCGTGTCATAAATAACGTGATGCGGAGGGGCCCTCGGCCGCGTTAGCTCACGTTTCGTTGTTTCCTGTTTTTGTTCGAAACCTGCTTGGAAAAGCCGACTGCGTATATGCTCACGTGTCTGTGTGTGTCCACGCACGCGCATGCACACGCACACGCACACGCACACTCGTGCTGTGCCATTCGAGAGGCAACGGTGGCCAGGCGCGTTTATCTTCCCAGAGCACGACGAGGCGTGCACAAGACGAACGCTTTTCCTTTGTTCCCCGGGCACCGTCCAGCCCACGCTGCTTGCCTCCGCCTTCCCCCGCTCCTGGGATCGGGGTGCGCGCCTTTCCCGGCCTCACGGTGGAGAGATTCCGGCTTTTCTCTTCCTCTCCCCTGCTTTTTTGTTCCCGCATCTGAATGCATTTTCGCAGATGACTGTCTTCCAAAATAACAACATCAATTAAGTTTTTAACCTAAAGGAAAACTCGCCCTCGGCCCCGCGTCTGCCCGCGCTCGTTGGCGTCTGGTGCGTGGCCGAGGCTGTGCGGGGCCTGATAAGCCCGGCGGCGGCGAAGTCCCTTCAATCAGAGGCCGGGCCCCGGCTGCTCTGGCAAAGGGCTGTTTGTGCAGCCCGCCCTGGCCCTCGGTGGGTGGAGAGAGGTGACCCACCCGTCTCCCGGGGCCCCGAAGCCACTGCCTCGGGCCGCGTGTGTGATGGGCGGGGCTTTTCCCAGGAAGGGACGGCTCCCTCGGCTATGACACCCGTTTCACCATGCTCCTTTCCCCTTTTGCAGAACCCGATGATCTTCCCCGTGGGGACCCTGCGCTCAGCCTTCCAAGCGCTCCCGGCCCCCAGGATGCTCGTGATTCCATCGTAGATGCCGGTGGCGCCGAGAGCCTCGCCCGCTGTCCCCAGCCGCTTCCTCAGATGATGGCTGCAGGTACCTGTCGGCGGCCAGCCCCGGGCACGAGGCTTCTGGAGTTCTTAGTGCAGAAGTGTGCCCGGCCATGAACGCAGAGGCTGGATTGCTGAGGAGCGCCGCGTCAGACTTGACGCCTCTTGCTGTGTGTGTGTGCACGTGTGCGTGCGCGTGTGTTTTGCGCTATTTTTCAATGTCATTGATTTGCTTATTTTGTCTCGATGAGAGTCTGTGCTTGTAAGAGATGTTTTGGAAAAGCCACGTTAGGCTGACCCCTTTAGGGTCACGACGGAGTTTCTGAAGGAGGGGACCTGGGACGAGGTGGTGTTTCGTTCACTCGGGGCCCGTGTCACGACGTGACAGGGATTTTAGAGAATCCTGTTCGACAACTAAGAGGTGCACCTGCCCTGAACTGTCCTGAGAAGCAGGTGCGTTTACTGGTGCAACGTCGGCCCAGTCACCTGACTTGTTCCACCACGCCAGCGGTCCTGCTCACGTTTGGGTCTGCAGGAAAAGTGGCTGTAGATGAAGGTGCCGTGTCTTTTTTTTGTGGTTCGGGGGATGTGCTAAATGGGATTTTCTGTAAAAAAAAAAAAAAAAACAAACCCCCTTGGCTGTTGACTCTAAGTCATCATTTGCTTGTTTGTCTGTCCCTGCAGCCGCCGATGGTTTGGGGAGCATCGCGATAGACACGACCCAGCTCAACATGTCCATGACAGATCCCACAGCCTGGGCCACCGCCATGAACAACTTGGGCATGGTGCCCGTGGGCTTGCCCGGACAGCAGCTCGTGTCCGGTAAGCTTTCTCCTGGGCCTGAAGGCGCCGGCCGCGGGGGCGGGTGCCAGAGGGGGCGGGGGACAGGTGCCCAGTAATCCCTCCGCGCGCAAGTGTCGAACACGGCCAGTGATTTAGGGCCGGGGCGTGCCTGGCAGGCCGCGCCTGAGGTCCTTTGCCCCATCGCCGTGCCCTTCTGCCGAGGAGCTGTCCTCAGGAAGCGAGAGCCACACGCAGCGTCCCCCGTCTGCGGCCCTGCAGCGCCAACTTCGTACTCTAAATCAGGAAGCGGAGGGGTCGCAATGGCTTTCCCGTTTGCAGAGCTGTCTCACCCACGTTGTGCCGTCGGGGTCCGCAGTCTTGTCTCTGAGACAGGCGGACACTTGTCGCCGTTCCTGTCCGCATTCCCATTGTAAGAGCAGAGAGCCCGAGTTCAGGCGACTCCGCCGGCACCTCGTCTGCCCGCCGCACCTTGGCCTCGTGACAGAATGCACTCGGTAGGGGAAGAGTTTGGCAGTGCCGCCAAGCACAAGGTCATCATGTAATTTAATCCGTGTTTTTGCGGGTTTTTCCGTGTGCCCGGTAACAAGAGCTTTGGGGAACGTGTCCACACGTAACTGCCCCTGAGGAGCGCGTCTCCCGACATTGAAAAACCCGGCGATAAAGGCGAGGTGTCGAGTCAGGTGTTAGGGGGAGAGAGGCTCAGGTTAGCTGCGTAGTGCTTTCCAGAAGGACCCGTTCCTGGGGCCCCGAGGGAAGGTGTTATCAGGGAGGTGGGCCTCGAGCCGTCTGGAAGGACCTGCGGGATTTTCAGTCTTCGCTCGCTCGCTCGCTCGCTCACCCACTCACCACGTTTTCACGGAGACACCGTCCCCGCGCAGTGACTCCGGTCCCTGCCCTTCCCGAGTGCACGTGACCCACATACGCTCGTCCCACCATGTGACAACTGGCCAGGTGACAACTGGTTTTTACGCAAGTCCCACCCCCGCGGGCCTGCGGGCCTCATGCCGAGCTGCCCGGGCATTTGGTGTCTTTCTTTCTTTCCCATTTGTCCTGTCGATGGTGTTCGTGGATGCGAAAGTCTAAACCAGCTGAGGTCAGTAACGTGCAGTTGTGTGCCGGCGTGTGCAGGTGTACAGACTCACGTGGGGACACACGCACGTGCTCGCAGAGAGGTTCTTATTTAACAGGACTGGAAAGGACAGGAGAGGGGCCGGAGGCAGGGGGGAGGGGGCGACGGGACGAGGAAAGGCAGGGATCGGGCTGCAACACACGCTCCGGACGTGTATGAAATTCTCCTGGATGCCGCAGAACTCAGACAAGGGGAGCTCCGTCTGCTGCGGGACACACGTGCGTGCGCGCGAATGAGGTCCCCCGTGGTTCGGCCGTGTCCCGATCCAGACCCCTTTTCCCCAAAGCGGCTCCAGGCACTCCTTTCTGGTCACTTGGGAGTGAAAACTCGTGTTTCTCCACCCACCCACGTTTTCTCAGCCGCCGCATCGGGGTGGTCACCCGGCACAGACTCCCTCCGCCTCTCTCGGGAGGTGCCGTGTGTGACCTCCAGAGGGGGCCGCTCCTCGCCATGCAGTGTTTTCCCTTGTTATGTCGAGTCTTCTGGCACTTTCCGTCGTGACCCACATGCGCTCGTCCCACCGGCTTACCTTGGAAAGAGTCACAGCCTGACGGACGCCTCGTAGAAGAGGCACCGTGTCTGCCCCGCGCGTGACGCCCCCATCTCCCGTGTCAGCCAAACTGCGTAAACGGACTGTGAAGCCCCTCGGGGTCTCCTCGGCACCACCCCCTCTTTATTTCCCGGCTCTGCCCAATTGAATTGCATTCTGCATTGTTCTGGAAGCTTCCAGCCAACTCCGCTTCTCGACACCAGCTCAGGGGCGGGTTCTGCTTCTGTATTTTCGTAGCGTGTCTTTTTTTCCTGCGTCGACGTTTCCATCGTGTTCGGTATAAGGTTTCCTACCAGGCATTTTTCGCGCCTTATCCTAAACTGTTTTCCCGTTTTTATTGTTTTACGTTAACACGTTGCCAACCCTCCGTCGCCTACGTCTTTCCCAGCCTACGGACGCATCCCGGTATCACGTGGAGGCGGTTGGCATTGGCTCACTCTTACCGGCCAAGCTCCTTTGGCGGCGGCCTGATTCTCTACGAGCACGGAGAAGCATTTCACCTTTTCTGGAAAACGATGGTTGCACCTCTTCCCACGGGCCCGTTGGTCGGATGTGAATATGGTAACTGCCATGAGACACTGCTCCCTGTCTCTTCCCGGCAGAGCCGGAGAGCCAAGCGTGTGGCTTCTCCGTCGGTTGCCACGCGGGCCCCCCCCCTTCTGGGACTCTCCGGTGCGGCTGTCGCATGTTGAGGGAACGTGTCAGGAGGGCCCCAGAGATGGTTTCGTGCCCCTCCTTCCAGGGGGGTCTCTACAGCATCCCCGGCGGGATGAGGGGGAGGCTGGCTGTTATGAGCACTTTGCTTTCTCCAAACATTTCGGCTTTTTTTTTTTTTAAGAAAATGGCCACCTCACTCTGCCCCTGGGTGCTGACATCAAGCTGACCCTGAGTCCCCTGCCGGACGCCTTCTTCTGTTCTTTAAAACGAGCAGCAAAGCAAGGCGGGTGTCCCCGGAGGCAGACCCCGTCCCACGGGCCTTTCCAGCGTGTAGAGTGAACCCCCAGTTAGGCCTCGTCCACCTCCTCCTCCGTGGCCCCCACCACAGCCATGTTCCGACCTTCACGAACGCCCCTCTCGACCTTGCTCGGCACGAAGGGCAACTTGAGACCGTGACCTGTCCTTTGTTCCTTTTATCCAAAATATATCACATTGCTATCCTCTCGCCCTGAGTCACCTCTCCCCAAGTCTTTGTGTGGGAGATTCTGTTCACCTCCGCGTGATTATTTCCTCTTCGTTTTATTCCCCATAATTTTGGTTTCGGGGATTTGTTGTTGTTGTTGTTGTTGTTGTTGTTACGGATTTGCTCTTCTTATCAAGATTCCGTGCGCGAGTACGGAGCCCGGATTTTCGAAACGGGTCCGTGTCCCCGCGTTGTCGTTCAGCGGGGCGTCTGTACGGCCTGACAACCCCGGTAAAGTCTGGGTTTAGCTCAGAAGGTTGCTTTTCTCGTGCGTTTCCTTGGAGCATTGGCTGTGCTAACAGGCAGCGTGCAACGTCAAAGAGTGGTGTCAGGTGCACAAAATTCCCCCACCTTGATTTAGCTTTTTTTTTAAAAAAAAAAAAAAAAGTCTGTAAGCATCTCAGGAGACACTGGAATGGCGCCACGTACACCACATTTTTTCATCGGCTGCGGAGACCCCTTTTCTGTCCGTCTCTGCCACCGACGGCACCTTCCCGGGCGTCTGGTTTCCCACTTTGTTTGTTTTCCGCCTTCGCCGAGCAGTGTCGCTCCCCGACCTCGAGTTTCCAAACGATTCCCTTGCGGTCAGCTGCTGCCCGAGGCCTGCCCCGTGGTCGGGGATGCACGTCGTCACTTTCCAGGAGCCCCCCCCCGCCCCCCGCCTCTGGCGGCACAAGCCGAAATCCAGAGTATCAAATCCCGAGCTCTGCTGCCATCTGTGTGACCAGCTGCTCCCTCCCCCTGCCCCCCTGGCTTCTTTTCCGGGGATAGAATCATCAGCCGGAGGGGCTGGAAACCAGCAGCTGAGGTCCCGGGGTCCAGGTTTCTCCCCACCCCGCGCCCTCACGGGCGGGGGGACTGGAGACACTGCCCGGACAGGCTCCGGCCACGAGGTCTTACCTTGCTTTCTTCTGAACTTTTTTTTTTCTATTTTGAGACGAACTGAGATCGCCTGAAAGTAGATGCTAGAAGGAGACGGGCCACGTTCGGGAAGGCCGCAGCCCCGTGGAGCGTGGGAGGCGGAGAGAGAAGACAGGACATGCCAGGAGGAGGGGGGGAGTGGGTTTTCAGCCAAGAGAGCAGACCGCGTCCCACGGGCCTTTCTGGCGTGTAGAGTGAACCCCCAGTTAGGCCCCGAAATTCCCTTTCCTGGTGTCACGGGCCCCCCCTTAGCTGTCACCGACCTTGGCACGGAGGTGGCACCCCACGTCCCTTAGCATGCCGTTCGCCGTGTCGCAGATACGTGTTCCGAAAAGGCCTCACACCTCCCTCCCTCTTAGCCATGAAAGGGTTGTCCGCTGCTTCCACCCGTTTTAATTCCTCTCCGCTTCCTCAAATATTATTTTTTTCCCCTTTTTTCCATCCTGGGTTGTCTAATCCCCCCAGGAGCTCCTTTATCCTCTTCCGCGTGCCCAGATTTGAAGAGGCCTTTGTGAAATCCTTTCATCTCCTGAAGCATCACTCTCTGCACTGGGATTTGCCGGGCCAGACGCGGCGCTGGGTACCGGGAAGACGAGGCCTGGGCCGTCCTCTCAGGCTCGAGAGCCCAGTGGGAGACCCAGGGCGAGTCCGTCGAGCCAGTACCGATCGGCACGATAAGCGGGCCTGCTCCTGACAGATGAAGGGGGCTGTCGGTGTCGCCGAAGGGTGTCGGGCAGGGGAGCGGTAGGACTGGAGTCGTGTTGTCACGGAGCCGTCGTGGAAGCCCGACGGATAACCGGTGGGCGGGTGGGCGGCGGTCACGGTTACTCAGATAAGGGGTCGTCCTGGCAGTAACGACCATGGCGATGGAGGAGGAGGGAAGCGGAGGGACCCGGGAGACATTAGTTAAGGAGACAACAGGAGTTCACGTTAGGAGCGGGGTGGGAGAGTCCGCGTGACTCCTGGGTCCCTAGCCCTGGACGCCGTGTCAGTGGTGGGGCCTTTTCCTGAGGCGGGGACGGCCGGGACAAGACGTGGGGGCCCGAGGGCGCGTTTCCTGTCAGGGGCGTTGGGTTTGAAGACGCTGGTGAGAGGAGGCGGCCTGCGGGAGGCGGTCGGATAGATGGAAGCATCTAGATAGAGCTCACCAGGCAAGGGTGGCAGAGGTGGTGCCCGGCAGCCTGGGCACGTGGCTGGCCCCTGATGACCCGGGCGCCTCTCTCCACTGGCCACGCTGTCGCTGCAGAGTTAGAAACAAGCCGCTCGCTGCTCCCTCAGGCGTCAGCCCAGCCTCCAGTCGCGACTCCACACCTGTCCTTGCTCTCCGCGCTCTCTGGGCCCGCCGTGTTCCTGTCCGCCTCTGGGCTCCGAGCCCCGAAATGAGACGAGTGGTCCCAGCGGAGAAGCCGCGGGCCGACCTAGGATCCTGTGCGTGAAACCGCCGCATCAGCGCACGCCGACGCGCGCGCCCTGTGCCCTGCCGATTGCACGTCCCGCAGGCTCGTTGTGAAAACCGAACTAACACGCAGACCCGCAAGCTTCCCTTCCTCAGCCCCTTCTGACGTCCATGGGACAGCCCCTGGCGCGGGCGTGACGGAGCGGGGCGCCCCTGGCCGGGCGCGCCGTTCTGGGGCCTTACCCCCAACGACGCTCGGCGGCGTCTTCTCTGCTCCTTCTCCGTCTGTCGAAAGGTTTCTCATTACCAAGTGTCAGAGACCCCCAGGCCCTGGACTCAGCGTTTCGTAGTTTATGCACCTGACTGCCGCGCCCTTGACAGTGCCGCGCCACTTTCCGCAGTCGTTGGCCCTTTTCTCCCCCGGCCGTGAGGACAGCACGGGGGTGTTTTCGTTCATCCGCCGCCACGGGACCGAAGGTCCCAAACCCGCGGCTCACTGTACAAGGCGCTAGAGAGGAGCAGCGTTTCCACAGCAGGCAGGCGAGGGACCTGGGAGAACACCTGCCTCCTCACAAGCAGGTGCCGTCCGCATAACTGAGCGCGTGCGGTCTTCGTTATCAACGTGGGACGTCGAGGGAAGAGGGCTGGGGCAGCCAGCTTCGCTGGGCGGGCCCCGAGGGGCCAGAAAAGGCTCCTCCGAGAGGCAACGCTTAGGCCGAGACCCGGAGGGTAAATTGCAGTTCTCCAGGTGGCCAGGGGGAAGAGCGGGAAGAAAAAGGGAATTGGGGAAAATAAGAAAATTCTGAAAGCCGGACATGTCCTGTGCGAAGGCCCGAAACGCTGATGGGAGCTTGGCTTTTGTCGGGCGTTGAAAGGCGGGTGCACGGGGGCCAGAGGTCGAGAAAAACAGATGGGTTTTCGAATTAATATGACCGCCCCTCTCCTTTTGAGGATGCCATACTGTTTCTCTGTCATCGTTTGACAGTGTTGTTCCCCTTTATTTCTTCTTTCCTCCCTCCGTCTCTCTCTCCCTTCCTTCCTTCCATATTTCTTCCTTCCTTCCTTCCATATTCGTTCACGACCTTTCACTGCGAGGAACCGACGTTATCTCTGCCCTCATGGCAGTCCTCGTGCCCTGAGGATGGGGAGAGGTAGTAAACACGCTGGTAATTACGTCGTTACGAATTATAATAATTACGATGTAATCACACGTAATCACGATGACAAAGACTGTAAGAGGATGCTGCAGTGACGGAGCCCAAGGGGGTGGGTGGGCATATCTACCATGGATCTTCGGGAAAAGCTTCCTTGTGGAAACAGAACTCAGGCTGAGAGGGCGACAGAGGCGAAGGAGCCCGCTCTGGAGGGGGCGGAAGGAGGGACGCAGGAGGGGACGCTGAGGGCAGAAGGAGCAAGCGCCGGGGGGCGGGTGCAGCGGGCCAGGTGGAGGCCGTTGCGAGAAGACTTTGGGTCCCGTGGGCCCCCGGAAAGAGTTTGGATTGCATCGGGAGATAAACCAAAGCCTGCTTGTCACTCCGCAGAAGGAGTCTGTGATTTAATGTGAACGTTAAAGGAGGATGAGTATGAGGGGGGCGTCGGGGGAGAGTGAAAGCAAGAGGTCAGTAAAGGGGCTCTGCGGGCCCAGATGGGCGATGGGGGTGGCCACGTCTGGGGCGGGGGCGGCAGTGAGGTTGGAGACACGGGGACGGCGTCATTTTGGAGGTGGCGGCCTTCGGACTTCGTGCCCCGGTGAGGGAGAGGGGAACCAAGGCGAATCCCACATTTCCACCTCGGCAGCTGGGTGAATGCTGATGGCGTTTCGTGAGAAAAGAAACGCAGGAGGAGCAAATCCGGGGGGACTCGCGCGTTCCGGCTTGTGCGTCCCAGCCGTGGGCTCTCGTGGGAAATCCAAGTGGGTCCAGGAAGGAGGCGGATGCCTACGTGCGTCTGCAGGGCCAGAGGGGTCAAGCGCCCAGACGGCCGGACACGTGGGCCGGACACATGCGCCCGCACGGACGGCCGTGTGCACCGGCAGGTGGAACGGGACCATCGCCGTGGCCACAAGGGCGGTGGCACAGGGAGGACCGCGGAGGGGGAAGGTACGGAGTGTGGGCTTCGAGAATTTCCAGCGTTTCGGGTTGAGGAAGAAGGGGCTGAGCCCCTGGAGGGCGTCGAGGGGCGAAAGCAGCCGGAAAGCTGGAAGGAGGTCAGACGTGTGTGCCGTCAGGGAGCCAGGCCAGGGGCCCGGCCACGCGGCGGCAGCAGAGCCAGTTTCCTCTGAGGGGCCAAGTGCAAAGGCGGCCGTCGGGGACGTCCCTGGTGGCCGTCACAGGGGCCCTGTGGGGCAGTCGTAGGGGCAGAAGCCAGGTCTATGGGTTGAAGATCGTGAGGTATCGTAAGGATCGAGTGAGACGAGGCACAGGGTCCCCGTGCAAAGCCACCCAGGGCCGCGCAGAGGACTCACCTGTGGTGGGTGAAGGTGCCCACGCGTCCACGGAGCCACTGGTTTTCATTTGTGTTTCCCGTTTACATTGGAACCAACTATTCAACCCATTTCAAAAGCACAAACACAAAGCAGAGGACGAGAGGAAGGGAGACCGGGAGGGAAGGAGGGAGAGGCCGAGGGACAGAAAGGATAACGGCGGGCGAGAAGCAGAAACATCTGGCGCCGTCACCTCTGTGAAGATGTTGGTCTAGAAACGGGGGCGGGTAAATTCAGGCGTCACCTGAGGGGGATGTGGCGGGGTCGAGAGAAAATTGAGACAAAGGAGGGCCCAACGATGAACCTTTGGGAATGGCCACGGACAGGAGGAGCTGTTGACTGGAGGGAGGGGCGGCTACAACAAGCGAAGTCGCGGAGGAGGAGTCCCCAAACCCCTGGTCTGGGCAGCGTCTTCCCTCCGTGGTACAGATTGTGAAACTGAGGCGCAGAGAGCGAGCAGGTCAGACCAGGGGCCACCGGGAGGAAGGACGTTCAAACTCGAAGGGCATCGCTGGCGGCCGCGTTCCGGAGCTGTTCCACGACGAGCGCACTGAACAGTGATAACGACGACGTGCCCCCCGAAGTCGTGATCAGGCGCAGCTGCCACCCGCCCCATTTGGGTTCTCCCTCCTTCTGCAGAGTGACCTTCCGTGTCTCAGGCTCGGATACACGCCCTGATTTCGTGCCCCCAAGTGGTAACGCGTCCTAAACGTCCGCTTCGGTCCACGCACCCACCGATGCTTGCCAAACCCGCCGACGTCCGCGCGGCGCTCGGGGACGCCGAGAATCGCGACTTCCGCCGGGACACAGTGTCGCCTCCCCTCGCTGCTGGGGCCCGCTCTCCGCCCGGAGACAGCAGTCGTGAAGGGGAGATCGCTCCGGCGCCTCCCGTGCGCCGTGTCACTGCGTCTCGTCGGCGCGGGGCAGTTGCTTTCGTCCGTCCTCGGCACAGGTGCCAGGCCAGAGGACCGCCGCGTCCTCGCTCCCGCCCCGCCTCCCGCCCCGCCTCCCACCCCGCCAGATGCACTGGGATCGTCCGTCCTGTGTCACTCCGCCCGAAAGAACAGGCCAGCCGTCATTCCCGCAGACGCCAGCGTCGCCTCTGTGACCGGAGCTCTGTGCCTACACACGGAGAATTGTTTTTGTGTTTTTTGACATAAACAAGGCAACTGTGTCAGCCCGGGACGTCCCCACCCTCCGCATCGCGGAACGCTCGTGAGGTACTGGACTTCGCTTGCCGGGTACATGGATTCAGGCCTCCGTCGGGCAAGTCCCTGCCTCTCTCCGGGTGACCTCTCTAGGTGCCTCGTGAGAAAATGCGACCGTGGACGACATCTCCCGCGCTGTCCGTTCCCTCAAGGTTCCAACAAACGCGTCGTGTGCAGCGCAACTCGGAACAGATGCCTTGGGACCAGCGTCGGAGGACGGTCGCGATCCTATCCTCTTCCCTCTCTGAGTTCCTAGGACCGAACGGGAGGAGCGGGGGTGGGTTTTAGATTTTGAGCCCGCCCTGCCGTCCTCCCCACGAGTTGGACCCGTCGCACACTCGCAGCGACGGTGGCTCTCGGAAGCGGTGTCGGCCTTTCCCGTCCCCGTGGCGAACGTGACCTCACGCATCTGTCTGCGTCACGTTGACCGCTCCGCGGTCCCCCACGCTGTCCCCAGTCGCTCTGACGTTTTTCTTCCATCTGGAACGTGTCTTTAGGACCCATTTCCAGGTGAACGGACGACGCGGTCACTTCAGTCCCCCTTGAAGGAGATGTACGATGCACACCCTCCTCAGATACGCCCGAATGTCTTCTTCTTTGATCATCTTTGCTAACTCCGGGGGGTTTCGAAGTTGTTTTTGCCGATTTGCTCAGCAAAAGTCGCGTCTTTTGATTGTCCGGGAGCCAAAGCTGAAAGCACCCCCCCACCCCCCGATGCTCCCGCAGCCGGACGGGAGCCTGGCGGGGGTCCCGGAGGCCGCTCTCTGTTCTCTGACCTTTGAGTGAATGATGAGGCGGTTTTTCCAGAAGCACAGCTGGACCGGGTTGGACCGCTCTTGCTGAGCTGTTAACGATCCAGACCTCCCCCCGCCACACGCCTTCACCTGCCCCGATCCTGCTCGCTCCTCTGCAGACACCCCAAGTCCCCCTTCATTGGAATAGCCTTGCCACCTCCCACCCCCTGCCCGCGCCAGGCCAGCCTCGGCCATGCCCCTTGCTCTCCACTCCGAGGCGGTCATCCCTCTTACCGCATGGTTTGACCCTGGCCTGGGCTCCGTCTCTTCCCATCGCTTTCCCTGCCGAGGGGATTTCGTAAGGTGGGGACCCTCCGCCTGACGAGCGACGCGAGCGTCGCGCCTTCTCCCCTCCGTCGGCGTGCGTTTGTGAGCAGGCGCACCTCTGTGTGCAGTGCCGGCCGCACGCCGGTGTGCAGTGGGCACTGCCAGCCGTGCCGGGCTGAATCCCTTGACCGACAGACGCCACGCCCGAGGTGGTGGAGCGCGAGACACTGTCACGAGGGACTCCGCGTCTCGGGTCGGTCAGCGGGGCCCGGCTGCCCTTCCCAGAGCATCATGCCCCTTGACGCCGGGCACGCGTCGTCTGTCCGCGACCTCTGGTTTCAGGGACAGTCCAGGCTCCTCCAGTCCAGGGGGAGGGAAAGCATCCACCCGCTGCGGCTCCCTGTGCCCCGCTGCTCAGAGTCCTTACAGGTCACGAATGCTCCGTGCCGTCCCCTCTGCCAGGGCTCTGGTTTGCATTTTCGTCGAATGCTCAGGAGCCCCTGCGTGCGTGCATGTGTGCACCTGTGTCGCACGTGTGCACACCTTTATGCCCACGTGTACACGCGCATGCAGCATGTTTATGGACGTGCGTGCGTATCTGACATAGCAGCCTACACATGTACGGGTACATGGTGTGTGTGTGTGGATCTGTGTATCCTCCGGCACGCAGAATAAAAATGTCACAGAGGTTTTCGAATCTTCCTTTTCATCTCAGGCGTAAGAGTGATTATCCTGTTAGGTGGCGAGGCGAGGTGGCTCCAGGGAGCACCGCCCCAAGCCCCGCTGTTGGCCGCCTCTCCCTTCTGTCCTAGAACACGCTCAGCTTGCCCGCAGGCCTCTGTCACTTCTCTTCCCTCTGCCTGGAATCTCCTCCCCCGAATCTCCTCACCTCCCTTGCCTGGCTCCTTGTCGCCAGGCCTTCGGGTCGAACGTCTCGTTCCCAGAGAGACCTTCCTTGCTTGATGTGGCTTCCTCCCTTAGGGTGAGACACCGTCTCAGGGTGCCTTCTCATTGCTTACGTCCCCGTCCATCCCCTCTAAGATGTGAGCTTCCGGACGGTGGGGAGCCAGCCGGCCCTGTTCAAAGCGGTCCCGCCAGCTCTTACCACAAGGCCTGGCGCCTGGGAGGCATTTGGCAACGTTCGCGTGGTGAAGCAGTCGCTTTAGGGGCGTCTAGAACTCGCATGTGGTGGTTTCTTCCGCCCACTTCTAAATTCATTGAGATTGATATTTTAGCATCGCGTTTTTTTTTTTTTTTAAAACTGTTTCCCAAGCTCTTTTGTATAATGTTATCGGGTCAGATTTTAACATTTGAACTCCAGTTCCCCGTGGGAATTTGAAAGCTTGAGATCAAAGGCTCCTGCAAAGAAATAAACCAGAACGTGCTAAAGTCAGTCCAAACCCTTTTAAAAGAACCGCGAAGGAGAGCTTCTAACGTAAACAAGACCTCACAGTTAATTTCACAGACGGGACTGTCACCGAGGCATTGTGCTCTTTTCCCGTCGCCGAAAAGCAACCTGTATTCCGAATTTCTGAGTTTCCCAGACAAACCGCTGAGAACTGTACATCCGAGTCATCAGTGGGGGGGTGAGAAATGGTTCAGGCAATAGGATTCTTTGGGGAGCGTTAGTTTCCATCCGCTTTCCCCCCCGCCCCACCCGCTGCAGATTTGCTGGACGGAGGCAGCTGTGAAGCACACCTTGCTCGGGGAGGATGACGCTGCGTTAACACACGGTCGCGTGATCTGTGTTTCCGTCGCTCCCTTGTCGCAGAGAGGAGTCTGCCCTTGCCGACCTGGACTCCTAGTTCTCAAAGTTATTCTATGGGAAGCTGCGTTTTCCAGGTCTTCCCTCCCGTCTTCAATCCTCCCCCCGGGCAAACAGCAACAAAATGGTCGCAGACAGAGGCTGTGCATCCCCTCAGCCTGCCACGGCACGGTAGGCGACGTGGAAGGGCGTGCGATGTCAATCCTGTTTCACCCATGTGACATCAAAGGTGGAGTTGAAGGAATAAAAGGAGCTTGGAATCTGCAGAGGAAAGCGTGCATGTTGTTAAAACTTTATCCTTATAATAATTTTTAATAAAAATCTTATTATAAAAATGACTTTTATCATAGAAATTTTGAATACGTTAGAGATTCGAAGATGAGAAATATTGCTATATTGTGAGGGCTTAGACATCATCGCTACTTACGTAACTAGATTTCCTTCCGGGTACTTTTTCTACAAATAGGTAAATAAATGTGTTTAATTTTAAAAATAGGAGGTCCTTTCAAACATGTAGGTGTTTATCACTTTTTCTTGCCAATGGAGAAAAGACTCAGTTTTCTCATGGCAGTAAGTATTCTCTGGGTTTAAATAAAATAATCGACTTAACCGCGCGTATTGTTGGCCCTTGATAAATCTGACATTATCGCATTTTAAACATTTGCTAACGAGACGCGTACAAAGTGTCTCGCTGTTGTTTGAACCTTTTCCAGTCTTTTTTCCCCGGATTATTGAGCTGTGGTTGGCACACGCCGCTGTGTGTGTCTAAGGCGTACGACATAATGATCTGACTTCCACGGATCATGAAATCAGTTCGGTTAACGGTCCTCACCTCGTATCGGGATTCCGAAAAAAGGAAAACGCTTCTTCGCGACGGGCAGCCTTAGGATTCACGCGTTTAACCCTCGTGTCCCTCGTCCAGCAGTGGCCAGGATGGCCGTCCAGTCGCACGTTGCGCCCCTGGCACCTGCTTTTCGTGGCCCTGGCCGTTTGCGCCTTTCGACCCCCTGCCCCCTGCTCTCACCCCGGGTACCTGCAAACCTGACCTCTTTCTATGAACCTGATCCTTTTCAGAGCTCCCTTGGCCATACCTGTTTCTTCCCTCGTGAATCCCCTCTTTGTTTTCTAGGGAAAAACTCTTTTTTTCCTTTTGACTTATCAGCATTCTTTGTGTGTGAGGAATTTTGCCCCTTGCTGTTCCGTGTATCTCGTGAATGCTCCTGGGAGGTCGGGTTTGGATTTAATTCGCGTCCGAACATTTTTATAGGATTGCTCCTTAACATAGAAGTTAATCATTAGGTGTTTCCTTTCTAAGTTACCCTTGAGAGCATTCTGATCCTTGTGAGCTTATCCACGGCACGAGATAAAACGTTCTCCTTCTTATGACCGCTTCTAAGTTTTTGTTCATGGACTATTTTGAATGTACATAGAAACGCACCCGCGTGAGCATCAGTCAGAGAGCCGTTCCCTGTATCCAGGAGGCCAGGGAACCCTAACGTGAATGGTGACGCGTCAGGCCCCCGGGGTGGCAGGCCGCCACACGTTTCTTTCCCTCTGCACTTTTCTGCATAAAACCCCTTCCCCGAGGACGTGAGCACAGAAAAGCCTGCTTTGAATTGCGGTACCAGGTAGGAACCAAGGAAAACGCAGGAAAAAATCCGATGATCATTTCGAGAATATTCTCCTTGACACACACAGGCGATCCGGCCTTACCGCTTGTCACCTCCGAGCTCGGGCGTGGGGAGGTCACAGCGGGGCCCGTGCCCAGCCTTCTTGTCACCGCAGGAGCCTCTGCGACCGGGCAGACTTGTCTCTGTCCCACGCTGTGGGCCGAACAGCCACGTGGCCCAGCGGGAAACCGTGGGCCGGGAGTCGGCGGTTCCCGGCAGACACGAGAACACCAGGCTCAGCAGGAACGGAGGCAGATTGTTTCACTTTTCGGGACTTCGCGGCTCCTTGTCTGGAAAAGGGCAGTTGTCCCGTCTCCCACGGGGGCTGTCGTGGGAATTAACTATTAATTAACGATTAATGCCGCCTTCCGATGGCACACGGGGCTTGGCCGCGTTGGCGTCATCCTCATTCGCCAGGCGGGTCTCGCACGCTTCTCTTCCCCAGGATATTTCTCTGCCTTGTTAGAGGGAGGACGCGCGTTTCTCATTCCTACTGTGCTTTCCATTTCGGGGCGGCTCAGCGGCCGCCGCCATCTGTCTCCCGCAGCCATGATGTGTCAGCAAAGCTGCGTCGCCGGTGACAGCAGTTGCTTATGTTGATCGTGTGTGCGCCAGACCTTTCTCTAGGCACCTTGTGGCTGTTAGCTCATCTAGTGCTCACGGAATGAAATAGGAGGCATTATTACCTCGTTTTTACGGGCAAGCATCTCGAGGCCCAGAGAGGCCGCGGAGCCTGTCCCTGGTCACACTGAGTGGCCCGGCCGGGATGGGAACAGCAGCAACGGGGCTCCCCCCGCCTGTCACCCTCACGCATTTTGCTGTGCTGCCTCCGTGGAGGGGCGGCCTTCCCACTCCGGGACACCTGCCTGATGGAGAGGAGGAGGATGCTCGGAGGAGTGGAGTGCCACTGACTGGCAGGATGACGTCCAGAAGGGGCAGAGCCACCGCCTTCTGCTAACCACACACTGGCTTTGTATTTCTTTCAATAAAGGATCTCCACGGGGCCGGGGGGATTCCTGGCGACGGTGACGGTGTCATTTCTTGTTTTGCCAGGAACGCTCTTCTGTAATTGCAGCCCTATAAACATCCGCAGCGGGAGCCCACAGGGAGGCTTTCGTTGCGAGCACCGTAGGGTCCGCCGCCTTTAGTCAACGAGTGGGCCTTATTTGTTAAGCGCGTAGAATCTATTTGAAATCCTGATTCTAAGGGAAGCCATGGAAGGATGCGTGGATTTCCCTTGGACGGCATCCCTAACGGAGAAATATCGCAATATTAGCAATATCTAGCACTAGCTTTGTCTTAATATTCACTTGAGCCCCCGGGATAGTGATGTTCCTCTCCTCGGTTCTGTTTTAATCCGAAATACAAAAAGCCCCAGCTTTGCTCGCCTTGGATCCTCGTTACAGCGAGGTCGAGCCATCTGTGTGTTTCCTATTCTGCTCCTGGCTCCAAGGAGAAGGCTTGAAATTTCACAGTTTGTGAGAAGCATTTCTGTGGAGTAAATTAGGAAATGCCATGACCCCCAAAGGCCCGGAAGGCTTCGTGTCACTCGGGAGACTCTTTCTCTCTCGGACTAAGCCGAGTGGGAATTAGTCTCTCCCCGCCCAAGCCCGTACAGTGTCCAAAACCTCTGGGGTGCGGAACCGTGGTTCCTGCCACGTTGGGCCCAGTTCAGCTGTGACCCCCCCACGTGTGCTCCCTGTTGACCTCTGAGATTGCAGTGTTAGCACAACGGCCGACTCTGAGGTTGCAATGAGGTCGGTGAGGCATCTCTCGTTAGGAGACTCACACGCTTTGCTCATCGCGCGTTGAAGTTGGAGACGGGAAGGGCAGCATGTGGCGCCTCCTGAGGCCTGGCTGGGGTCAGCTGGGTTCACGGCGGCGGCGCTTACGTCTTCGCAGACGACCTAAAGAGCCTGCCTTATAGGGTAGCTTCAGCGAAGTGTATTCGACTGCACAATTGGATAAGGTTAGACACACACACACACACACACACACACACACACACTCAGGAAATTATCACAGTCAAAATAATGACCGTAACCGTCACACCCAAAATCTCCTTGTTGCCTTTACCCTCTCCCCCTCCCACGTACTCAGGCCCCTCCCCCTATCCCCCGGCAACAGAGATTTCCCTGTCTCTGTAAATTATTTTGCATTTTGAGAATTTTATACGAATGCAATCGTACAGAATATGCTCCATCTCTGGCTTCTTTCTCTCGGTATGATTATTCCGAAAGTCATCCACGTTGTCATACATACCAGTGGCTGAATAGAAAGAGTCAGAGTAGGTACCCTGGCCTTGCTCCTCATCTTAGGGGGAAAATACAGTTAAATATGAAGATACCTGTAAGTTTTAATTACGTCATCTTTATTAGACTGAGGGAGTGTCCTTCACATTTTAGTCTGCGAAGAGAACGGATCTTGGATTTTTTCAGATGCTTTTTCCTGCATCTCTGAGATGATCGTGGGTATTTTTCTTGCTTAGTCTGCTACTTTGGTAAATTACATTAATTGATTTGTGTGCGTGTGCGTGTGTGTGTGTGTGTGTGTGTGTGTGTGTGTGTGTGTGTGTGTTAAGCCAACCTTGCATTCCTGGGATAAAATTTATTTGGTCCTGAATCACTGCATTTATTAATTTGTTAAAATTTTGCATCAATTTTCATAACAGATATTGTCTATGAGGGTTTTTTTTTTCTGCTGTCTTGTCTGGTTTTGTCATCAGGGATCGTCAAGTGAATTCAGAAGCATCCTCTCCTCTTCAGTTTTCTGGAAGAGGTTGTATAGAATCACTATTATTTTTTCTTTAAGATTTAATTTCTACTCAGAATCCCCCAGTGAAGTCGTCTAGGATTGGAGTTTCTTTGTGAGAACGATTTTTAACTACAAATTTAATTCATTTAATAGATCTAGGCCTGTTTCGTGTTTAAAGTAACATTTGGTAATTTGTGTCTTTCGGAGACTCTATTCCATCTACGTTGTCTAATTTATTGATATGTTTGTTCACAATATTCTTGTTTACTCACAATTTATATAGGGTCGGTAGTTATTTTGCCTTTCCCATGCCTAATAGTAGTAGTTTCTATCTTCTCTCTGTCCCTTCCTAAGGCTGGCTGGAGGTCTATCAGTTTCATTGATCTTCGCACAGTCCTTAGCGTTTGATTTCATTGATTTTTTCCGTAGTTTCTGTTTTGTATTTCACTGATTCCTGTTCTTCTCTTTATTATTTTCTCTTTCTGCTTGTGTTAGCTTACTCTGCTCTTTCTTTTCGAGTTTTTAGGGTGGAAGCCAAGGCCACGGACTTGAGACTCTTTGCTAACATAGGCCTTGGGTGCCTGAGTTCTCCTCTGAGTGCTGCTGCAGCCACATCCTGTGAATTTGGTGTGTTGTGT
This sequence comes from Cynopterus sphinx, assembly GCA_030015415.1. Lineage (NCBI taxonomy): Eukaryota > Metazoa > Chordata > Mammalia > Chiroptera > Pteropodidae > Cynopterus > Cynopterus sphinx. Next base: position 3,334,826 of record CM057381.1, read on the forward strand.
TATTTCGTTTAGTTCAAAGTAAATTTTAATTTCACTTGCGATTTCCTCTCTGAGCTCCATGTTATGCAAAAACGTGTTGTTTCGTCTCTAAATATTTGACGATTTCCAGATGTCTTTGTTATTAGTTTCTAATTTAATTGCGTTGTGGTCAGAGAACACGCTTTGTACAATTTGTATCTTTGCAGTTTTATTGAGGTTTGCTTTGTGTCCCGAATACGGTCTAATGCACCATGCAGACTTGAAAAGAATGGGTTTTCCACTGCGGTGGGGCGCTTAGGTCCGATTGGTGGGTAGTAGAATTTAAGTCTTCTGCATCCTTCCTGATTGTCTGTCTGTTTGTTCTAGAAATTGTTGTGAGGAGTTTATCGAAACCTCTGGTGGTTACTGTGGGTTTCCCCACTTTCCCTTTCCATTTTATCAGTTTTTACTTCGTGTGTCTTAAAGTCCTATTCGTGTCTGAATGTTTGGGATGGTTATGTTCTCTTGGTGATTTGACCCCTTTATCTTTATGAAATGAACCTTTTTATCCTCGGTAATATTTTCTTCGTTCCGAAATCTCCTTTGTCTGATACTAACATAGCCCCCTCCCCAGCTTTCTCTTGCCTAGTGTTAGCCAGGTGCGCATTTTTTCAGGACTTTTACCTTTAATCTGTTTATAACTTCATGTTTAAACTGGGTTCCTTGTAGGTAGCATATATTGTAGTTGAGCCTTAATTTTTTTGTTCAACTTAACAGTCTCTGTTTCTTAATTGGGGTACTTAAACCACCAGATTTAATATAATTGTATGTTTTATTAAAATAAATCTTACTGATTGATTGTATTTGCCTGTTCTGTTCTTTATTTTCTCTTTCCTGTTTTTCCGCCTCATGTTGATTCCAATTTCATCCCTTTTTGGGGGGGTTATCATGGAACAAAGTGTGAGAATCGTACAACGGTGGACTTTTATTTCCCCTTTTCCTATTAGCTCTTTGCTGTCATGCGGTTTCCTTCTACATCTGTTATGAACCCAAAATACATTGTTGGTAAGGATATTTGCTTTTCCAGTCAATCGTCTTTTAAAGACGTTTTTAAAGTGTCTTTTACACTGAGCCATGTAGTTACCGTTTCGGATGCTCTTCATTCCTCTGTGTAGACGAGGTTTAAGATCTACCTTTCATATCACATTTCTCTGTGTAAAGGACTTTCCTCACTCTCCCTCATACTTTAGAGATTCTGGTTATGGATTCTTTTAGTTTATTATGTCTGGAAAAGGTGTTTATGACACTTTCATTTTTGGATCACACTTTCACTGGGTATAGAATTCTGGGTTGACGAGTTTCCTTCCAGTTATGTGAAGGTGTCACTTCAGTGTCTTTTACACTCTTTTCTACGAGAAATTTGCTGATTTTTTTTTGTTGTTTATGCATGAGAGATTTTTTTTTTAATCTCTGGATGCTTTTAAGAATTTGTTGATTATGATATGTCTCATAATACTTGTCTTCCTATCTCTTGTGTCTTATATTCCTTAACTTCTTGGATCTGTGAGTTTATACTTTTTATCACATTTACATAATCTTCAGCCATTATTTCTTTAAATATTTTTTTTTTTGTCTCCAGCTTCTTCCTTTGGAGGATTTAATTACAAGTGTATTAGGTCGCTCATAGCTGTCCCACAGCTCTTTTGTGTTCATTTTTTATGTTGTTTTTTTCTATTTATATATATATAAAAAAATTCCATCACAGTTGCCATTCAGTATTCTATTGTTTTCAGGTGTACAGCACAGTAGTTAAGCATTTATGTAACTTCTGAAGCGATTCCCCTCGTAAGTCTAGTTCTCACCGGGCACCATGCGTAGCTGACTGTATTCCCTGTGCTGTGCTCTACATCCCCATGACTGTTGGTAACTACCAGTCTGTACGTCCTAATCCTTTCACCTTTTTCTCCCCCACTCTCTCCCCACCCCATCTGGCAATCACCCGTTTGTTCTCCGTGTCCGTGAGTGTTTTCATTTTGTTTATTCATTTGTTTTGTTTTTTAGATGCCACGGATAAGTGAGATCACGTGGTATTTGTTTATCTCTCTGACCTACTTCACTTCGTATAGTACCCTGTGGGCCTGCCCACATGGTTGCAGATGGTAAGAGCTCGTTGTTCGTGGCTGAGTAGTATTCCCATATGTATATTTATACCATATCTTCTTTATCCAGTCACCTGTCAGTGGACATTTAGGTTGCTTCCACGTCTGGCTACCTCATCTGCCTATAAGGTAACATCCTTACAGCTTTGAGAATTAGTCTTTTCCACCTGGTAATTTCTCACTGGTTGCCAGTTGTTGCGAATCGCGCCTTTTTGGGTGATGGACATTTTTGCATCCCCATAAATATCCTTATTCTAGGACACATTTAAGTAAATTGGCGTATTCCACCCCAAACCTCGTGAATTATGCGGCTTTTCTTCTCTGGCTGATTAGGTGACAAGCTCCTCCTCGCCTCCGCCATCTCCGGAGTATTCCTTCCGATCCTTTCGAGCTGTCCTTTTCCCAGCCCTGGGACGTTTCCTCACATACAAACACCCATCAGTTCTCGGTTGAAGACTTGAGGTGGACCCGCTTTATATCTTTGAGCTCCGTGTGTGTGCGCATGCATGTTATTCTGTGTGTGCGTGTACGTGTGTGCTCTTCTCCAGGGTTCCGTCTTGCAGTCTCGAGTGGCCTTGACCTCCCCAGACTGTCCACTACCTTCACCCGGGGAGACCGCTGGGCCCTGCAGGCTTCCTCCTTTCTGTGGAGCCTCTCCGGGCAGCACATCGGGCAGTCACGTGGCTCGTCTTGTCCATTTCTCTTCTCTCAGGAGGCATTGCCTCGCACTGCCTGATGTCCAATGTCTGAAAGGCGTATTTCGCATATTTTATGGGGTTTTTTTTTTAGCTGTTTCAGGTGGAAGTGTAGATCTGGTTTCTTCCACTCTTCTTGCCAGAAGCAGGAGTCCACATCTGCCCCATATTTCATTTTGATAAGGGCAAAAAGGATACCCAAATATCCAACAGCTGATAGGCCTTGGGCACTGACCCAGGAGAACAGATGCTGGCCTAAAATAGTGGTGTGGCCGTAGTGGTGTTTTTCATCTAAAGGTCAGTTCCGAAACCCCACAATCCATCCAATTCAGTCCCAGCGAGGCAAAACGACCTTTGCCGTAGACTAACCTGGGTAGGAGTCCCGACTCGGCCATTTCTAGCCGGCCATTTGACTTCAGTTTCCACCGTTTCTTAAGTTTCCCTGCGCTGCTGTAGTGAAGACCGAGTGAGATAAAGTGTCCTGAGGTGCCCCGCGTCTTCCTAGGCCCTGGAATACCCAGTCTAAATGAGTATCCAGCCCCTTCCCAAACCTCCCTGAGCCATGATCTGCGTGGGCTCCTCAAGACGACCACAGGATGCCGCGAGCAGCAGGTTTTCACTCGGAGGGCCGTTCGCCCAAGAGGAAAAAGAAACCACACCCAGGAGCCGTTTGTGGGGGGAAAGGATTTGAAAGGGTCAGAGCTCGCAGAATTGCTGGTGCAGGCAGGCCAGCCGGCAGGTGTGGGGGTGAAAGGCGGGGGACAGGCACCCCGATGCGGTTAGATGAGCGCGGCGGGAGGGTGTCTCAGCTGCATCCCTCCAACTCGTACCTCTCCGCTTCCTAAAGTCATAGCGGTTCGGAGCTGTCCTGGCACAGTCCCTCGACAGATGGTGGCAAAGGGGCCGGTGTGAGGGACGCTCTGTGGGACTTGATCCCTCTGACCTCGTCCCCGGGGACTAGGACTTACCTCGTACACACTCGACTCTTTCCGTCGTCCCCTGGGCATGTGTCAGCCCGGTAACTGTGCGTGCTGTCGGCCCTTTCCTTTGGGGACGCTTTTCGACAGATTTTATTTATTTGTCCCTTTTACTTTCTATGAATATTTAGGTCCCCCTGGAAGCGTGGAGCCCAAACACTCGTCTTCAACCTTTCCGTGCCCCTAGCCCTTCACACCTGAGCATAAGTGCTTGTTGAGGACCGTAGTAAACGAGGGTGTCGTAGAGTCCTCTGTCCAGGATCTTACCAGACGGAGCAGAAAAGGCCCCACGACCTACACCTGACACCTCCTCCCGGTTCGTTCTCGTTGATTTCAGTGTGACTCAGCTCTCTGGATTCAATGGACGTTTTATGCTGAGATTTACTCACTCCACCCCTCCCTCTGTCCCCGCTGTCTGTGGTGGGAGGAAGTGAAATACCTGTGATAGGGTTTTTAGATTCTTTCTACGGACTTAACATGTATTTGGGGAAAAAAAAGAATGTGACGATCTGCTTTTGTCACAACCCAAACAAACGAGCAGACGAACAAACACACACACACACGAGGGAAGGAGGGTTATAGTGGAAAGGCCTGCCCAAGCTCAGGTTCCTGCTCTGGCTTTTCCGGCGCGCGTGGATTCCCCGCTCAGTCGCAACAAGCAGGCACGGATGAGCGAGGCCTCCTCCCCGACGAATCCGTGCTTCTTCATCTCCGTCTTCCACTCCACGGGCACTTTTGATGTAAACGCGACTCCAAGGAGGCCCGCTGACCCAGAATGCCCCCCCATCGTAAGGCGAGGAGAACGAGAGACACTGACGTAGAACAAGAAAGAGACAGAGAACACCCAGCCGTCCTCCCCGCCCTCGGAAAAGTCATTCGATAGATGCCGTAAAGGCGGCCGTGACCGAAAGGGTGGCTCCTGCCCCGCGGGGCCGCGCTCCGGGACTTGGGTGCGTGTTGACAGTGCTCCCTGCTGGAATCTGGGGACGCAGCGGCTCGGCTAGACCGATGCTTTCAAAGGGGGGGGGGGGAGCGCCGAGTCATTCGGAGCGGGTTCGGGCTCTGTTGGGGACGGCGGCGCAGGCGGCGTGTGCGCCGCCCTAACTCTGCCGCCCCAGAGGCCTTTGCAAAGGAAAACCCCGACCGTGGTTCACATCTGAGTATTGATTTCTGGTCTGCGATTCGCTGGCGCACGCACGCCCGTCACATGATCTGGCATCCTGGGTCCCCGTGCGAAGGAGCGGGGCAGATGGCCTGCCATCGGAGACGGGGAGCCTGCGAGGGACGTGGGACCGAACCCCACACGTCACGCATCCCGGCTCTTCCCCCGACCCCAGCCCGGCCTCCCTGGGCACCACAAGCAGCTAGAGCTTGGCAGGCAGCACCGGGTGGACCAGACGCTGCCGCTCCTCCACGCCGGGCGATGCTGCGGGCTCCCGTCTCTCGTGCAGGCTAAAAGCCTCGCGTTCCTCCATCTGTAAAGAGGGGAGGGAACCTGGAGAGACGCGGTCCGGTCGGGCTTATTAAGTGTCTGGCAAAGGATTCCAAGCACAGAGCGTCGCGTAAAGGTTTTGTGACGATTCAGAACCCCTCGGCGTGGGCCGTACCCCTGGAGGAAGAAAAAAATCCTTTGAAGTTACAACTACAGAGAAAATAAAGGGTTTCAAATGAAAGACGTGGGGGGTAGTCTCCGCTTTTAACCGCGGTCTCTCCAGAAAAAATATATGTTTATTTATTGTTTGGGGTTTGTCGTTCATGGAGGAAGTGAAGTCTCTGCGTTTTCAACAACGAGGGTGGGACGCGGGGGAGGAAGACCCTACGGAAACGTGTCACTGGGAGACGCTCCTCCAGCCGCCCTGCGCTCGGTCGGAAAGGCTCCGTGCGTTTCGAAAGGCTCCGTTCCAGAACGCTCCCCCCTCCCCCGCCCCGCAGGAGCTTCTCTGAACAGTGAGCCGCCGGGCGCATCCGAGACGACGGCCGCGGCGACCCTGGTCTGGCATCGAGCGCTGCTTTCTGAGCTGGGATGGCACGTCGGCGTGTAAAACGATGAAACCCGGCCAGGCCCATTTTTACTTTAAAACTTAAAAAACAATTATTTCATCATCATCACCATCATCATCATCATCATCATCATCACCATCATCTGAAAATTACGACGGAGCTTTACAGTCGGTGCCCCCCAGCGGTCGTCTCGCGGCCTCGCGACGTTCAGGTCGCACGTGTGACTTTGGTCTCATGGACTCAGTGGCCCCGAAACACACCCGTGGCCCGTGACGTCGTCACCGTCTCGACACCGATGCTCAGCACGTGGCTCACGGCTTCGTGCAAACGAGGCTGCCAGGAGAGCGCAGGGAGCACGTGCCAGATGCACAGGACGTGACGCTCCATACGACGAGCGACTGCGTTTCGTGTTGACGCTCTTTTTCGTTACTTTAGGGTGTGGCCCCTTCCACGCCTCGTGTGCCTGATTTAACCTCCTGTCGTTTTGCCCAGTGACAGGTGCAGGCTCGTCGCCCGGGGGCACAGGCGGCTTAAGATCAGTACGACTCCAGGCTGTGACCCCGGCTTCAAAGGGAGGGTCGGTTTCGCAGAGCGAGGCGGTGTCGCACGCCAGAAAGAAACGTGTCGACGTCAGGGATGCAGTCCTTCAGCAGAGGCCGGAGTGTCGCCACCCTGAGAAGGACAGACGGATGCACGGGTGGATGGGTGATTGGAGTTATCAAGTGAGGGAGCGCTCCGCCCGCGCTCCTGACCGAGCAGGCAGAAACGCGTCTCAGGGTTCAGTCCTGTTTCACCTCTGCCTTCTGCGCCCGTGGCACGAGCCCGTCCGAACAAGGCGGGGAGCACCAGGAGCCTATTCGGCTCTCCTTCTTTTCTTCTTTTTTATCCTCTGTCATTATATAACGGTCCGGCGGCTGTACAAAGCCGCACCACACCACACGGAGAGAAAATTAATCATCGGTTAATGGGAGACGGATGTGACAAGAAGTCTGGGGAAAAGGGTGATTCAGAGGCCCCAATTAGGGCCCGTGCTTCTGGGTCTCCTGTGAGCGTCGCCTCCGGGTCCCAGGTCCGGGGGCGTGAGAAGGCCTGGGGCGGTTGTGGGTGGAGGAAGAGGCGGGGAGCGGGCGGAGGAGGAGAGAGGAAGGTCGAGGAGATGCTGAGCACACGGAGAAGCTGTCGCAAACGCTCCAGCTGAGCGCTCGTGAGAACCTAAATAGCAAGAGGGACAGAAAAAGGTGATGATGTACAAAGGCTTTCAGAGGTCGGCCTGCTCGGGAGGTCTTGGCACGTGATGGGATGTGGTTGCCGATCGCGGTGCGGAACCAGAAAGTGAGAGGAAGTGTGTGTGGGGGGAGGGAGTGCCATGAGAAGAAATAGGGAACCCCTGAAGTTACTAAACCTACCCCAGAGTGCAGTAGGGCCGACGCCCTGGACGTCGTGCGTTCAGACAAGATTCGGGAGCAAGGGAGAGGCGGCCAGCAGGCCGCAGAGCAGGGGAAGCAGGTGAGCACGGGCCTCCGACGCGAGGCGTCAAGGGTCATCACGTGCAGCAGGACTTGGCAGCGGCCCTCGGAGCTGAGGGGTCAGTGTTGGGGGAAGGAGTTCGGAGGGGGGTCGTCTGAGGGGGTCATCTCCGCTTCCCTGGCCGAGGAACTTGCTGGTGACCCAGACGGGACAGGGACGTTGAGAAAGCATTGTTCTGCCGTCCTATAGAGGCTGAGGGCCCGGGAGGGGAAGTTAAAGACCAGAGGAGAACCTAAGACACGGGTTTTGGGAAAAATCAGTGGAAAATGCAAAACGTCTCATTTCGTTTCAAAAGCACCCGGCAGAGACGGGGCGTGTGCGGGGCCGGTGGGACGAGGCCAGGCGACGCGCGTGCCGGCTGTGACGGGGCCGCCAGAGAGGCTCACGCGATGAGATGAGTGACGTGAGGCGTCCCCCACGGGCCGGGCACGACGCAGGCGTTCCCACGCGACCGTTGTGTCGTCATCGTCATGGATGTCCCAAGTCCGTGAAAACAGAAGGGAGTCCAGAAAGGTCGAGAGCACGGCTAACCACACAGGCCAGCGCGGTGCACCTGGGCCGTTGCCCGGGGTGGGTGACCTCAGATGCCCTCGCGGGCGTTAGGGCGCGGCCACTGTGTGGAGGCTCCAGATCCCGGCCGCAGCCCGTGCCCGGGAAACGTGGAACGAATGAGCGAATGAATGAGCGAATGAATGAACGAATGAATGAACGGGCAAGGAACGGATAATGAAGAATGAATGGATGAAGCCACCAGGCCTCTGAAGCCCTAAATACAAAACCCCGACCCGCCCGACTCTGCAAAACGCCCATGTCGTGGGTGAAATGGTGGACTGTGTGGATCGGGTCATTTGCTTCCGTTTGGTCCAGTGGAGGAATCACAACCACGAACAGACGGCCTCGGAGCGTGGCCTGGCCCCCCTGCGCCGGCGGCGGGCAGGAGCATCGCAGAGAGGAGGTGGCCGGCCGCGGGCGTCGGCACACCCACCCCTTCCTCCGCGCGTGGACGGTTTCTGGAAGGAATTCTCCTCTGTGCTGACCTGGACCCTTTCCGGCTGCAGCCGAAGGCTCCTCCCTCCCCTCGCTGAGCGGGATTAGAGCTCATTCCTCCCTGAAGGTCACGGGGGCACCTTTCCGAAGCCCGAGAGCCCGCGTTCGTTCCCCCGCGCGCACGACCGCCCAGACTTGCCGAGATTGTGCGTCGGCCCTAAGGAGTCGGTCCACCGTGGGTTCCGGGGCCGTTGGAGAGAGCAGTCCCCAGCTGTTCCCATGTTGCCACAGAATTAACGGGTTCCTTCCAAAGAAGAAGAAGAAAGAGGTTTGATCCCTCCCCCCACTTCCGCCCTGAAATACCGAATCTCAGACCCTTTGAGGTGCAGCGTGACTCACGTGTCAGTTCCCTCCTGAGCTGTTCTCGGGCCCTCGCCGTGCAGGGTTCATCGAACCCGAGTCTCTTCCTGCGGATGTCCCGGGGGAGGGCCGAGGCGCGCTGGCTGTACAGGAGTGTCTTTTGCCCGAGCGTCGTGCCCTCCGTTCCCATCCCTGAAGGCGCATGTGTTTCTCCGGCCTTGGGAACGGGGACAGCCGTCTCGCACACCTGAAGGGGGTGTGGGCCCCAGGCCCCTCAGCTCAGCTGTGGGAAACGTCTGGGTTTTGGGGGTTTTTGTCATCCACGGGGCTCTCGTTTCTGGGCTTGCAGCCCTGAGTGATTCCAGCCTGGAAGCGCCTCGTGCTGGCAAACCGTGGAGAGGGCCAGGCAGTGAGACCAAGGAACGGCGTCCGTGTGCCCACACGCCCGCCTCTGGCCTGGCATGGTCGCCTCGGGAGCCGCCGGCACGTCGTTGCAGCGACGAGGCCGTTGGAAAGCATCGAATGCTGACTTCTCCTGGAGCCGGGAGACCCGAGCCCTCGCTCGGACTCGGCCGTTCGTTCCCGTTGTGATCCCGGGAAGGGCCCTCGACGGCTTCGAGCTTCAGTCTCTCGGCCTGGAAAGCGGGAAGAACGAACGCCACGAGGCTTTCACGGGAACGACCCGAGGGCGAGTCTCGTCTCTGCCTTTCGTCGGTCCCTTGGTGTGGAGCGATGTCGGCACAGAGTCCCGGGGGCCCAAGGGCACGCCAAGAGGTTGTCCAGGCAACAGTCCCACAGTCCGTCCAGATGAAGAAACCGAGGACCCTACCTGGAGGGGAATGTCGGGGTGGCCACTCTCAAAGAGAACGGTTATTTAGCCTTCATATTCAGGATTATAAAAATACCAGAAAAAAGAAAGAAAGCCCCAAATCTCGTTTTACCGAAGCCCCCTGCCATGCTGTCGGATTCAGTGGGTTTCTTCACAAACGGGACAGCAGGCCTGCCGGGGTTCTCGGTCAGGGTGGCTCTGCTCACTCTGTTCGGCCCAGAGGAGGAGAGAGATTCCCCCGGGGGCGGGGGGGCGGGTCTGGCGGAAAAAGCTCCCATAAAGCTTCTCCCAGGAAGGGAGAGCGCGCGGGTCCCTCTGCGGCCCTGGCTCGGCCTCGCAGGCTCAGGCGCAGGTGCCGTTTCATCAGCCCCGGGGCTTACCTGACGGTTCGGCACAGGCCTGCGGGGCTGAGGCACCTGCCGTGTGTGTGCAGAGACCATGGGGGGTCGGGTGCGGGGGGGGGGGGCAGGAAGGAAGAGCGGGGCCGACCCAGGAGGAAGAGGGAGAAAAAGGCAGGAAAAGGGAGAGGAGGGGATTTCCTTCGGGGTGGGGGATGGCGGGGGAGGGCTGCCGTGGCTGTGCCCGGGGGTGGGGGCGCCTGTCGCTGCCGCCGTCCGTCCACCGGGGCACACGACGACCACACGGCCAGCGCCAGCGGGAGTGCCTGCCTCCTGCCACCAGAGCAGCTCTCGGGAGCGGGTGCCCCTTGCAGCTGCTCCAGAAGCTCAGTGCAGCGTAACCGTCCGTCCCCGCTCTCGTACAGGCCTTCCTCATTAAACAAGGGGAAAAAAAACAAAAGTTCCTGTGCTGAAAGTACTTGCTTCATCATCACACTAAAAACAAACAAAAAAAATCGTGTTTGCCTTGGAAAATCGCATCCTTTCGCCCCTTCCATTTCTTAGGAAGGTCACAGTTTCTTATTTTTCATACAGGGATGAGGATTTTAGAAGGGTGGGCAGTTGTTTGTCAATTAGATTATAGAAAGAAAGTGTGAGTATCCTACAGAATTTAGGAATATATTTAGCTAATTTTCACGCCCGCGTGTGTCTGACCCAGCCGTACTGATTAGAGTCCCTCTTTTTATTTTTTATTGTTTGATTTTTCTGGGGGAAATGGCTTCGACTGGCCCCGATGCGTCGTCGCACAGTGCGCGCCTACGCGTTGACCTTCCCTGAATCGGGGTCAGTGGGGGCAGGAGGCTCCTTTGATAAAAAGCGGTTGACGGGTCAGGTTCTCGGGGCACTTCAGAGGTAAATGACGTTTCTTCCCACGTCCTGGGCGTCAACCAGCGCGAAGCACACACGAGGAGGTGAAGCAACGGAAAATCGGGTTCGCAGTCGTACCGAAGCCTCATGGCCCTGTAAAGCCTCGTGTTCCGTTCTGCCTCGTGTTCCTTTTCCTGTAGATTTCCATACGTTCATCTGTTCTTTTCTCTTTTCCTTTCTGGAAGAGCTTTCTGTTCACGCTACACCCGTGCCCACGGAAATTCCTAAAAAACTGTAAAAAAAAATTCCTAAAAAAAAGTGTAACGTCAAATAATCTTTTGAGGAAAATGGGAAAATGGATTTACGGTCCTTCAGCCAAACACTGTGACTTTTGTGTCCCTCCCAGACTCAATCTGTGTACCGGGATTCGACCCAGGCCTCAACATGGTGACGGGGATCACCCCCATCAACCCGATGATCCCGGGCCTGGGGCTGGTTCCACCCCCACCGCCGACCGAAGTGGCCGTCGTCAAAGAGATCATTCACTGCAAAAGCTGCACCCTTTTCCCTCAGAACCCAAGTAAGTGACGCCAGCGGTTGGCGCGTTGACTCAGACTCCCTGCTGTCCTTCCTTCTGTTGTGAACGCAGCCTCGCGTGCGTTCGTGGCCCGTTGTGACTCGCAGTCAGTCCTTCCACGCGGAGACCCCGAGGGGGCCTCCACGGTCCGGGAGTCGGTCCTCGGTCTCTCGGGGAGGACGGGTGTGTGCCCCCGTGACTGCGTGTCCGTCCAGGACGTGCGTCGCCTCCGCGGAGGCAGCACGCGCGACCCGGGGCCGGACGCGTGCCCTGCGTCAAGAACCTCGTCGCGACGGACGAGGTCCCGCTTCTCCCGCCCGGCGCTTCCGTCCGTCCTCACCCACGCGGGAGACAAACGCTGAAACGCGTTTTTGTTGGTGGAAAATGGAGTCAATTCGGCCGTGAGCACCGTGGGAGGAGCCTGCATCTCAGTTTCTGGGACACAGAAACACACTTGATGCAAGAAATGGGCCGGAAATTTTCTTTTTATTTTTCTTTTCCAATTTAGCCTCAGATACCACGTTTATGGGCTTAAATAGCTAGGGTTTTACTTTTGCTTTTTATTCCTGCTAATCAGTGCTGCCCTTTTGAAGTGGACTGTTCAGGAGGTTGCCGAAGCCATCGACCTGTGAACTAGGTCACGTGTCGTGACCGTGTACGCGTTATCTTCTTCCGAAGCCTTTCCCAGACCAGACAGTTTGCTCATTTCAATGTGAATAATAATAATAATAATAATAATAATAATAATAATAAAAAACAGCTATTTTTTTTTTCCGGCCCAGAGTCTCCCAGCCCCGTAAGTACTCTGCACGCTTTGGGGTTCGCTCCCCGCGTTCCGCCTTGTGGCTCCGTTTTTCCCACGACAAGACACAGCAGCTAACGAACCGAGTTGTTTTTTTTTTCCTTCATCCCGTTGTTGCTTCATCACGCTCTGTGCTTTGTGACGTTTCCCTTTCCCGCTTCCCGGGCTCCCGCACAGTGAAGGAGAAACGAGGTGATGCTAACCTCTGCTTTACCGTCTTCGTCCACGGGCCGGCGGCACCGCCACTCCGCGTGGAAACGAACGCACAAAAAAATGTGAAAAAGGGTGGGGAGGAGGAGGGGAGAGGAACGGGAAGAAGGAGAGGGCCGCGATCGCGGTCCGTCGGTCCCGAAACCTGTCGTTTCCCAGAGTGGAGGCAGTTCCCCTGCGGGTTTTACTCCTGCCAGGTGACCCAGGAAAACAAAAAAAAGCAAAGAAATCAAAGGCAAACACCCCCGTCTTCTTGTGCTTGCTCATTAGATCTTCCACCGCCTTCCACGAGAGAACGGCCTCCCGGGTGCAAGACCGTGTTCGTGGGGGGGTTGCCGGAAAACGCCACCGAGGAAATCATCCAGGAGGTCTTTGAGCAGTGCGGGGACATCACGGCCATCCGGAAGAGCAAGAAGAACTTCTGCCACATCCGCTTTGCGGAGGAGTTCATGGTCGACAAAGCCATCTACCTTTCCGGTACCCTGCGCTGTCGCGTCGGGGCGGGCGGGGGGTTCGGGGCGTTTTGTCAGCGTTTCGTGGTGTTCGCGTGCGTTTGTTCACGCGTTTGGGGCAGGAAAGGGAGGGATTCCACCTTGTCCCTGTGCCGCCAGGCGCTCCGGCCCCTTGCTGCGGGGGTGGTCTGCCTCGTCCGGTCCCCGGGGAGCCCGTCAGGTTTCTGATTAAGGACCTCGGGTGCTTATGGGATGCAGAGCAACGTTACGAAGGCCGAGGACCGTTGCTATCGCTGAGCCTACGTCTCTGGGAGAATAAAATACTCTCTCCGCGCCATCGCAGGTTCTCAGAAGGCGTTCACTTTCTAGGCAGCCGGGAGCCCAGTCGGACCAGGTCTTTGCAGAAAAGTAGTCCATGGTGTGGGGGGTGGGGGAGGCCCGATGGCACTGCCCAAGTCCCAGTCCGTCGAGCTCGGTTACGCCCGTCCCACGGTCCCTTTCTCCTTCGCAAATGCCAGTTTACAGCGGAGATGTTGACAGACGTGGACGTCAGGCCTGATGCCACCTTCCACCTCTCTGTGGGTGTCGGGGCAAGGCCAGGCAGCCTGTCAGCAAGGCCTTTGCCAAAGCTGAGAACCGTGCGGCCGACAGCAACACGTGGCTTCGGGAGGACGCGTTCTTAGACTCGCTCGTGGCCGTGTCCTCGCACTCTCCATCTGCACGCTTCAGTCTGTCACCCTGCCCGCCACCTCCCTGCATTCCCCGGCTCCCCATTCCCGAGGCAAAGCAAACGGGGCGGGGGTGAAAGGAAAATGGGAACAAAGCAAAGAAAGGCACACCCGAACGTTACTGCTGGGCTGACTCGACTTCTGCCGTCGGCCCCTACGGCCGCGGATTTCTCCGGCAAACCCCAGAAGCCTCGGGGTTATTTCAGCTGCACAGAAAGTTCCCTGAGCTAGATGACGATAAGGAGAGCTCTGAAACCCTCATCCGATCAAACCTCCCCAAGCTTGGGAGGGGTGGGGTGGGGCCGACAGCACCCCAAACCAGGGCTGGAGGACAAAACGTCCAATAAAAGTGTTTCAGGGCACAGGAACCGCCACGTTTTCCTTACACGGAGATGGCGGCCGCACTGCCTCTGAGCATGGTCACACGCATGAATCAGAACAACGGATGTGAAGTGCTTAGCCCAACACCCGCAACCCGGGACCCCTGGGTTCGGCTCGCGAATGGTCTCTTTTAACACAGACGCCTCGACGATGATGACGACGAAGAAGAAGAGCTGAGTGTTGTTTCCCTGGGGCCCTGTCCCGGGAACGTGGTTCTCATCCCAGCTCCGCCGAAAAAAAAAAAAAAAAAAAGACTATTTTACCCCAAACGGGCCGATCAGAGGTGCTTTGCACCACCCCCTCTGAGCACCCCCTGGTTTAGGCCGAGCAGGTCCCCGTCAGACGTGCCCAAGATGAGCAGGCTGGAGGGAGCGCGGGCTCCGGCCTTGCCTCCGGCCTCCCTGCCCGCGTGCACGGGCTGCTCCCCGCTCTGACCCGGCCGCCTGCCCCGCAGAGGCCGCAGCCTCCATCCCCCGGGAAGATCCCAAAGGCCGATATAACGGGGGCAGGAGGGGGGGGGAAGGTGCCCCTCCTCCGGGAGCCGGGCCCAGCTGGAAGGCCCATCGTCCCCATCTGAAGGCCAAGCTAGTTTCAGATTCAGCCTCATCAGGGTCTCTTTTCAGGCCTCAATGACGATGTTTCGGTTGGGGGGGAGGTGCTTGCTCTTTGGAACCAGAAATGTCTGAAAAGCAAAGCTTGGACATGAGCAGGGAAATGTGGCTTGGCCCGCTGGGACACCGGCCGGCCCCGGGGCCACCCTCCCTGCCCTGCTGCTCTGTGCGGATCACTCTGGCCTGTGGCCTCACTAAATTTCCGTGGCCCGCGACGCAGACCCCCCCAGCTTCCGGGTTCATTCTGCTCGTCTGCGATCAGGCATTTGGGTTTTTGGCGGGCCTTGTTGTGTCGTCCGATTTTAGTTCAACGCCCTGGAAACCCACGATAGGAAAGGCCTGGTGGGAATCCGCCGTGAGGCCTGCTTCCTGTTTGTAAGTTTTCAAAGGTGTGGAGTGCCCCAGTGGGGAGAAGCCGGCCTCTTACAGGGATCCTCAGCCCAGTCCCAACCCCAAAATGCTGGGATAACCCACGGGAACACGCCGTGGGGCCGTGCCCGCGAGCGTGGTGCCGCCTCGCATTTCACGGTGGCGTCTGACCTGGAAAGTGCCTATTTCTCTCTCTTCCCTGGCAGCCCCCTGATCCTGCTGGGACGTGTGTGTGTGTGTGTGTGTGTGTGTGTCTGTGTGTGTGTGAGTGTGTGTGTGTGTGTGTGCGTGTGTGTGTGTGTGTGTGTATGTGTGTGAGTGTGTGTGTGTGTGTGTGTGCGTGTGTGTGTGTGTGTGAATCCGAGCACCCCACCCCGAAGAGCAAGCTCAAAGCCACGTCTCCTCCATCCGAAGTGAGGCTGGCGGCCGGGGTTCGGTTCTGCTTCTGCTGGTTTCTCTGATCAGGCTTCTGCGCGCAGCCTTTACGAGGCGGGTGGCCCCACGGCAGGTCCCCCGGACACTCGCAGGCCCGTTTTCTGGTCCAGCTTTTGGGCGCTCGTACGGGCTTCTGCGGCCCGCAGACACCGCGTGGACCATTCGTGCGGTGCCGCGTGCCAGGTGGGGGGGCTGCCGGGCCTTAGGGAGGGCCGCGGCGAGGCCTCTTGATGGAAGGTAGAATATTCTCCCGCGTGCCCCAGAGAACAAGTGGGAACAAGAGAGCTTTGCAGAACCCCCTGCAGAATCTGCCGCTGCAGAGAGAGAATTGAGCAGCAGCAGTATTTTCTCGGAGGGTACAGTGAGGGCCCGGGGACTGAGGTACCAGGTACCGTGGAATTAACTCTGGAGGCCTCTCTAAACATCACAGATGCCCGTAATCTACCCCTACTCCGCCTCTTTCTAAAAAGAATCGAAGGGGGCTTATCCCATGGAGCTACCGTAAATGGAAAACGAGAAACCGGGGCCTTAAAAAGAAAAAGGTGGGGGTCGCGGGGGAAGCTGTGGGCCAGATTCGCTTTTGAGCTTCCCAGGAGCCAGAGGGAAGAAGGAGGTAGGACGATGGTGAGTGTCCTGCTTCTGGAGACGACCCTCTTGGTGACGTCGGCTTGGCACTGGGTCGTGACCCTCTGAGAGCTCAGCCAGCAGTGTGTCCCCCCCAGATGTGCCACGGGCTTGACTCGGCAATGCTTCCTGGTCGCAGGGAGGAGGCCCGCTGCTCCCCAGCTCCGATGGGAGGGTGTCCTCCGATCCTCCGGGAGGGAAATGAGGGGCAGCCCCACCCTAGGGCACCTCCAGGGCCTGGCCGTGCGAACCACCCTCCCCATCCCTCGCTTCCAGGGTACCGGATGCGCCTGGGCTCCAGCACGGACAAGAAGGACTCGGGCCGCCTGCACGTGGACTTCGCCCAGGCCCGGGACGACTTCTACGAGTGGGAGTGCAGGCAGAGGATGCGCGCGCGCGAGGAGCGCCACCGGCGCAAGCTGGAGGAGGACCGGCTGCGGCCGCCCTCGCCGCCGGCCATCATGCACTACTCGGAGCACGAGGCCACCCTGCTGGCCGAGAAGCTGAAAGGTAAAAGGCCGGCTGGGGGGTGGGGGGTGGGGCCTTCCTCCTGCGCCCCTGCCCGCCCCCGACGTGCAGTCCCCAAACGCGGGGTCCCTGTCCTCGGAGATGGAGTTGAAGGGGCACTCCTAGCGCCTCCCTGAGAATCAGGGCTAGACGCGGGTCTGTCTCACTCCTGCCCCTGTGTACGGCGCTCGTCTCCAGGGCGCGATGCGATAAGGGGCTGAGGACAGTGTGGGTGGAGGCTTCGGTACCAGGTGAAGGGCAGGTGCTTGCGGCGGGGCCGGATCGTGAAATGAGAATGGCGTGGGGTGTGCACGTTTGTGCCGTTTCTAACCAACGTCGTGCGGCCTGAGCGACACGTGAGCGTTTAATAGGCAAAGGGAGGTCGGACCCTCCTCGGGGGGCTCAGGGGCGTCTCCACGTACACGATGGACGGCAGGACAGGGCCCAACGGCGACTGTGAACAGAGCGGGAGCGGCAAATATTTATGTGCGTTTAATTTGAATGTCAGTGTTTCAGCCGTGCATCCACCCGCCAGTTTCAGAAAGTCCAGGAAGGGGGCCGACATTGGGGGTTTCCAAAACTGCGTACCTTTGTTTCCGAAGCTGCCGGAATTCTGTCCGTTGCCTGCTAAAACGGCAGAAAGCCTCTTGCCGACTTCGTTTTTTAAATTGTGTATCTTCCCTTTTTAATCCTGAGAATGCCGCTTCTCGCTCTGAGAGCCTCTGGCTGACAAGAATCTGCTCGTGACCTCCGGCTCCGGGTCTGGGAGTGAAGGACAATGAAACCTGCCTTTTAGATCATTCGAGCCAACATGCACTGTATTCCCGACGGTAAACTAGGGTATTTGTGAAGGGAGTGACCACAAGCAGGGTAAGGAGAACGTCCAGCGTGCCAGGGAAGGAAAGATGAAACAGTCTCTCTCTCACCTCCCCCCCGCCGTCTGCTTGTAAGCTCAATAACAAAAATGTTCCAGATCTTTCTTTCCCTCTATCTCGTAGAGATGAAAGTCACAGCAGCAAAGGGGGGGAAATGGTACACGAAGTCAGTGTTCTCCTTTTTTGTTGTAATTGTTATTTTCTAAGACGAAAAGAAAAAAAAAAGGTTTCTGATAAGCGTCGGGTTCATTTCTGCTGCCCTTTTGGGGGTCCGTTCCCCTGACACACATTGGCAGGGAGAGAGGCAGGGAGCGCGAGGGAGGCGGCGTTTGTTCCGGCCGTAGCGGTCGCCGTGGGCCTCTCCGTGGGCTGAACGGAGCGCTCGGCTGCGCGACGGATTTTACCTCACTCCGGCCGCCCGGGCCCACGAAACGGGGTGAGAAGCCACCGTAGCTGGAGTTCGCTGACGGTTCAACGAACTTCCCGGCGCTGGCCAGACGGTGTCGGCAGCGGGGATGCTGAAAGGGCGCCTCGTAGCCTGGTCTGGGGGTCGGGGGTGGCCTCTGGTGGGGCGAGACGAGGTGCTCGGGACGTTTCTGCAGCGCCCTGCGGAATCCCCGGCGCAGCGCACGGACGCGGCCTCTGCGCGGGGCTTTAGGCGCTCACAGTGGCGTCTGGCGAACGAGATGAAGCCCCTTGGCCCCTCTGTCCACTCGTCACATGCATATATGTGCGCATACGAGCGTCCATGAAAGCAGGACCTAGTAACGGGTAAGCACCATAGAACCGCGTCCGTTACCCACAAAGAGCCTAGGGACGTCTCCCCCTGAGGCCCCTCCAGTGGAGGCGGAGGAGCGGGCACTCAGGCTTCCGTCCCAGAGACGAGTGAGCACCCGGGTGCCCTCGGCTAATGCTGCTCCTTGTGTTGGGAATCCAGACTCCACCCAGCCGACTTGGAAAATGTGGGAGACGTTCCTTAAATCCCGTCTTCGGGGGGCGGAAGGGGGCCGGCGAAGGCCTCCTCCCTTCAGGTCTGTTTTCCCGGGAAGTGAGCCGGAAGCCTTCAGCCTGGGATCGGTTCACGTGGTGACGGTCGCTGACACGGGGCGTCCGGTTCCGACGGACGTAGTCACCCCCGCACCTGTTCGTTCTCCCCCCTCCACACCCTATGCCACAGATCTCGTCCAGTGTCCACTCCCAAACAGGAAACTCTCTTTGTTGTCTTTTTTTAAAATTGTTTTTAATTTATTTTTTATTTTTATTTATTTGTTTATTTATTTATTTTGGCAAGACAGTGGTTGATCTCCCAGATTGCAAGGACCTTGTCCGTTTACGATCCCTTATATTTTTAATTTTTTTACGCCGACAGCACCCGGTCTTCCTAGGTGGTTCTCCCATCCAAGGCCAAACGAGGCCTAGGCCCGACCCTGCTGAGCCTTAGAGATCAGACGGGATCGGCCTTGCTCAGGGCGGCCTGGCCGTAGACTCTTTCTTGACTTCGAAGCAAACTTTGTCACTTCTTTACCAGGGGAACCTCATCCCCCCATGCCTAACCCCCACCCTGCCCCCGACACGCCCCATAAACCAGGTTCCGTTGGGCTGTTCACAGCCCTCCGGGGCCAGCACCGACCACCCCAGGTTCTTCTCTGTCGGAAACAAGGAACTATTACGTTTTTCCCCGCCTAATCCAATGTGTCATACGAAACCTGACGCGGAATCAGTTTTGAACCGCGGTGGAGCGCGAGTCGACCGAAGCCTGCGGACGCCCGGGGAACCCCGTCGTCCGTTTCGGCCAGCGCTAAAGCGATTTAAGGCGTCGTTCGCATTTCGACACTAACGCGGCGGCTTCTACGAGTCGGAAAACGGCTCTCGCCGTGTGACCTCTCTCCGATGAGGGGATCGAGCCGCGTCGGTTACTAACGGTTTTCCGAGCCAGACGAGGTGGGGGGGGGGGGAAGGAGAGGGGAACCAGGGTCTGGGTCACCGGAACTGGAGTCGAGCTTGTCCAGGCGGCAGGCGAGAGGGTGGCTCGCCCCGTCTGTCCTGCGTGTCGGTGATGCCAGGGAGTCGGGTGAGCACGGAGAGGCCGGGTGACGGCAGGGCGAGGAGTCTCAGGGGGGCCGGCCTGGCAGGTTCTGAGCGTCGCACCCGTCCAGCGGGGCCGCACGGCGCCCTGCGAGGAGCCGACCCCGAGAGCGGGCCCTGAGCCGGCCGGTCTCCCGTTCGCAGACGACAGCAAGTTCTCGGAGGCCGTCACCGTGCTCCTGAGCTGGATCGAGCGGGGCGAGGTGAGCCGGCGCTCCGCCAACCAGTTCTACTCCATGGTGCAGTCGGCCAACAGCCACGTCCGCCGCCTGATGAACGAGAAGGCCACGCACGAGCAGGAGATGGAGGAGGCCAAGGAGAACTTCAAGAACGCCCTGACCGGCATCCTCACGCAATGTAAGTACGGGCTGGGGGGCCGCCCGTCCCGTCGTGCCGTCCTTTCCCCTTGTGCCCGTTTCCTTTTCTTTTTTCTCCTAACGTTTCGCGCGGGGGGTAAGTAGTGTGGTCATTTCCCACGTTCCTCCATCCACGCTCGGTGGCAAACCTCACTCGTGACCCGCGTCACGTCCCGCGGCAAACTCGGAGGACCCCGCCCCGCGCGCGTGACGCCTCAAGGTGAGCGACGTTTCTGTAGCTTTCGCCCGCCACCGCCGGCCCCGTCCCCCCTAGTGCTGACGGTCTAGGCAGGGACCCCGGACTCACTGCCCTCGGGCTCGGGTTAGGAACAAGGCGCCGTCCGAACAAACGCCCCGGGACCCTGTGTGTGAGGTGAGCTTTCGGCGGGCGACACGGGCGACTCGGAGGCAGAGATTTCTCCGCCCTGCGATTTTTTTGTATTTATTTAGTTTTTATTTATTTATTTTGTTGTTGTTGGTCCTTTCTCTATTCGGAAAGCAAACTTCCTGGA
Organism: Cynopterus sphinx; assembly: GCA_030015415.1. Taxonomy (NCBI): domain Eukaryota; kingdom Metazoa; phylum Chordata; class Mammalia; order Chiroptera; family Pteropodidae; genus Cynopterus; species Cynopterus sphinx. The sequence continues at coordinate 3,355,048 of CM057381.1, forward strand.
CTACTCAGAGCCGGCGATTTTCCGCGCCGGATCCTGTCGCGAGGAACGGGGTGTGCCCGGGGCTCTCTCCGAGGACGCCCGGCGGGGTCGTCTCCCAGGCTCTATTCACAAAAAAGGGCATCTCTTCCCTCCTCGGGCGGCTCTGTCCGCGTCTGCGGCGAGTGTCGCGGGGGCGGGGCGCCTCGCAGCTGCGGACGTCCCCCCGCTTGGTAAAAGCCGTCGAGGGACAGGGTGCCGGTGCCGGGTGCGGCGCCCCCCAGGAGACGGAGGTGTGTGCGGTTTCCACGTTCGTTCAGAAAACGAAGTGTGCGTGTCCGGGACGTGACGCGCCGAAAGGCCCCCGCGCCTCCTTGCCCCGCGTAAGCGCCAGGGAGGATGTGTCCGTCGGGGTGGGAAGAGAGCGGGGTGCGGGGCTTGAAAAAGCAGGATCCGGAGGGTAACGGTGCGTCCTGGGACTTGGTTGTCCAAAGACCATGTGTTTCTGCAGCGTTAAACAGGATCTGAGAAGCTCCCAAACGTAAACTCTGATAAGTGACCCGGTCTTCAGTGGGAGACCGAACCGGAGACCCTTTGCTTTCCAGTCAGTGAAGAGGAAAGACGGAGCTGCTCTGTCTCCCACAGGCCGCGGTCACGGCCCGAGGAGAGCCCCCGCCCCCTGCCCCACCGCGCGCGTGGCCGGCCGCTCTGAAGTTCGGCTTCCTCGGGGCCGGATAAAACCCGCGAGTGTCGGTGCCGCCTTTTGAACAAGGGAAGCAAAGGCTGGATCGGCGGGGGGATGGGGGCCGGAGGGAAGGACGGATTGTACCCGAGAGAAGGGCGAGGCGAGCGGGAAAGGCCGCCCGATTCTGACTAACGTGGACTCGGCTCCACGGAGGGCGGCAGGGAGCCCAGCGCCTGCAGGACGGGACCCCGTGCGCTGGCATCGGCCCGAAGTCCGTTCGCCTTCCTTGGCCCATGCAGCGGAGACCCGGGCAGCCACGCGCCGGGAAAGGGGAGGAATTTCGTCGTCTCTGGCGGAATCTGTCGGAGGAAGCGGCTGTGAAAACGGGGCCCCGGGGACGGGGCTCAAGGAACGCGATGTACCCGCCCGACACGGCACAAGGTGCGAGCTGGCCGGCCCGCGAGACCCCCCGAGAGCCAGCCAGAGACGCCCCGCGTGTCCCAAACCTCGGCGACTCGTCGCCGACAAACGCTGACGTGGAAAGCGAGGAGGTCGAGATGGGCAGCCCCGGCGGGGAGCGGCTTCCTGCGGCTCGGGGGGCGGCCTCGGGCCTCTTCCCCTCCAGTCGGCCCCGTGGGCACCGCTCGGCACATGGGGGAGCAGCGGGGTGGGCCCGTCCAAGGAGAGAGGGAAGGGCCGGGACAGGGACAGGGATTCTGGAGGGGAACCCCGACTCGTGGCAACCCCCCCGAGTGGAGACCGCCCCCCCACCCCATCAGATAGATGACGCACCGTGGGGACCCCCACGATAAAACGTCAGAAATCGAATTCCCGCTTTTCCACCCTCAAACCCGTTCCCCTCTGGGTTCGACGTCACCGTCTTTGATAAACCCTCGAGCCGAGCTCCTGCCGTCTTGACACCCGCCCCCCGGCCCCGCACCCGGGCCACCAGAGGTCCCCTCGCCCCCACCTCCCCACGGGCCCGCCCGCCTTCCCGCACTTTAGCCGCCACCACCTGAGCGCAGGCCGCCGGACGCCGTCGTCGCCCGGCCTGTCAGCCGGTCAGTCATTGACGCCCCGTCGTGCAGGACCAGGACACGCGGCCTTGCCTCAGCGACGAGGAAAACGGGAGCTGCACTCCTGGGACCGGGCCCGCCGCCCTCCAGGATGAAGCTAAGGGTCCTCGTCGCGAGGAGGACGGGGAGCCCGGCTGCGGCGAGGCCCTTCGCAGCCCCCGCCCCACGCGGTTCTCCTCGCCCCGCTGTCTCCAGTCGGGCCTGCTTCTGAGACGCCGCCGTCCAGTCACCTCCTCTCCACTCGAGTCCCCTTGAGGGGCTCCCCGCGGCCCTTTGCGTGGTGTCCGCGCTCCCTGATGTGCGAAGCGCCCCGGGCCTGCCTCTGCAGCGTCAGGGGCCCCGACTCGCCCTGTCGCCCGCCTCAACCCTGGGGCCCCTTCCTGCTGAGCTCCCTCCCGCCGCCGAGGCTTCGCGCATCCGTCCCTCGGTCCGACGTGCTCCATCCCACCCCAGAGTCCTCCTCTCGGTCCGGCCGCAAGGCGACTCCTGCCAGGAGGCCCTCCTGGGCCTTCCTCTCCGAGTGGGTGCCCCTCACCCGTCCTCAACGCCATGTGTGACGACCTAGCAATCTGCCTGCTCGCGATCGTCGTCGCCGGCGTCCCAGGGGAGACGACGTGTCGCCTCTAGTCACCATCTCTCTCCAGCGTCTGGACCACGGTGAGAGGCAGCAAGTGCGTGGCGACGCGTGGGAGAACGGATGAGCACACCTCGGGGGAAGGCAGGAAGCGGCCGTGGCCCAAGTGTCCAGGCCCCCGAGAGCCGCGGGCCCGTCCGGCGTTCGCGTGGGAGCCGAGTGCGGGTGACGAGGTTCGACCGGCGCGGGTGTCACCGAGCGCGTGTGACCGAGCGCGTCCTGGGAACGGCTCGCTCGCCCTGCTTCCGTGGGCCACAAGGGGCGGCAGAGGCTCCGGGGTGGGGGGCGTCGAGCTGAAAGCGTCCGTCGGCAGCCCGCCTCCCCCGAGCCGCACCCCGGAGCAGACGTCAGCGCCGTCCTGTCTGCTGTGCGCCTCCTCGAGCTTTTAAGCCGGATTCTCAGGACCCCGTGTGTTTAGCAGCGCGAGCACGTTCGGTTTCGCTTTTAGCGAGAGGAGGCAACGACGTGAGGTCGGCAGCGGCCCGGGACACGGTGCGCATCCCTTTGCCTTCTGGCTTCTCTCCGACCCCCCGGTGCGTGTTTCGGCTCCATCCGAGGGCATGGCCTCCGGGCCCCTCAGAGTCAGCGCGTCCGGGAGCGGCTTCCTTGCCTCCTTCCCCTCAGTCCCTGATGCCTGAGTCCTCCCGGTCCCCCTCCCCTCCTCCTGCGTCGCCACCGTGTCCTGTCAACCCGCCCGTGACTCCCTGATCCCCGTGACTCCCCATGGCGGGCTCCGCCTTAGGGTCACACGAGGTCCTTCCCCAGCGCCACGCCGAACCCTTTGAACCGGCCGACCCTACCCCCTCAGCTGAGAGAGCCGAGCGTCGCTGCCCTATTTAAGACCCGGCAAAGATGTCGCCCTCTTGGGGCGTTTTCCCTGACGCCGCCTACCGTGTCAGTCACCGGGCCGCCATCGGTGTCATCCCGCAGTCCCTCCCACGCGGGGCGAGCGATCATCCGCGTGCCTGTCTTTACCCCCAGAGACTGCGGTCTCCTCCAGGGGCAAGGACGACGTCTGAGTCCCGCAGGCCTAGCCGCCCGCCGGGCGCCTGGGCACCAGTCGGCCCTCGGACGGTGGCCGAACGAACGCATGAGCGAATGGGCGGGAGCTCGGCCCCGGGGCATGTGCCCGCGGGTTCTAAGTGGCAGGCGCCGCGCCCAGACGGGGGATGTCTGCGCTGGCCACGCCCGGAGAGGCCGTGACGGGATCTGTTCTTCACCCACGAGCGCGGGGGGCCTGGCGCCCTCGTCCACCAGCCACGCTGCCTGCAGAGCCGCCGAGCCCTGGGGGGGGTGACATCACCACGCAGAGCGGCCCGAGGTGACACGAGCGGCTGGGCAGGGAGGCGAGGGGAGGTGAAGGGAGGCCCTTCCTTGCACTCAAGTCGGGTGCGGGCTCAACCGATGGCAAGTCCCGCCGTTCAGACTGAACGCGATGAATCGGTCGATCACGTGACGTGGTGATGAGGTTCGATTCGTGTCCGCGTAGACGAGGACGTCGCCGTCGCTCCTTAGCGTGAGGCGTTCACGCTGCGCAAAGGGCGCGGGGTCCGCGTCCCCCCTCACTCTGCTCCATCGTGCACACGCACGTCGGCCGCGCGTGCCGGTTTTTAACACCGCGACCCCGGGCGCCGGCCGCCGGTGCAGGCCGTTCTGTTCCTCCCTGACGTGCCCCGGGCACCTGGCAGGGGGGGACGCGCCCCGATGTCCTTTTTTGTAATAGAGCCTGGGAAACCTCTTAAAACCTCGGGCGTGGCAGGGTGCGAGCGTCCCTGAGGAGCTCGCTTCGGGGAGGCCTTCCTGCCTCGAGATTTGGAAGTTTATGCTGAACCACACGCGGCCCGGCCCGTTCGGTGGGAACCGTTTCCTCAATTCCGGGCCCACTCGGTCAGTCCGGGTGTGCGCAGGGCCAGACCTGCCCCTCGTGGGCCCCGCCCATCACGTCCCCCGCCTTGTCCCTTCCCCGGGCAGACGGTCTGAATGCAGTCACAGGGCACCGGTCAGCGGGCCTTGGTCTGTCCCCACGCGGAGGCCCCCGTGCCCGGAGGGCTGGAGGGCCGCGGGCTGCCGTGGGCCCGACAGGAGAGGGAGCACAGACGGCCCTGAGACTGCGGGGCGGTGTGACACCGCTGCTCGCCTCTTGTCCCAGCTTGAAACGCGGACGGTCACGTCCAGCCCTTGAGATGGAGGCCAGTGGAGCCCAGGCCCCCCTCGTCTGGGCGCCTCTGTCTGCGTGCCGCCCCGCCAGCGCCCGCGCCGCCCCTAGAGCCGGGCGTGCAGGTGTCCCCAAAAGCCCCATCTTCAGGCCGGGGCTAGAGAGCGCTCGGGCGTAGGTGACCACGCACGCTCCGAGTCGCATCTAGAGTGCGTTTTCCCCCAAAGTGACGGAGCCGGACCTGGAGGGAGCCGGCCAGCCCCAGCCTGGCTCAGAACCGTAAGTACCGAAACGATAAGTGAACAGAGGCACGCCCCGGTGGCTATCGATGACGTCCTCTCCGCCCAGACGTCATCCATAGGCGCCTCGTGCCTGTGCTTGGCTGCCCTGGGGCGATCACAACATAAACTGCTTGTCTTGTTTGACTCCCCCCTGTTCACCAAAGTCGAGCAGATTGTGGCCGTTTTCAACGCTTCCACCCGACAAAAAGCTTGGGACCATTTCTCGAAAGCCCAGCGCAAGAACATAGACATTTGGCGAAAGCACTCCGAGGTTGGTGACTTTATGATTCCTTTCGTTAACCACCGCCCGCCCTTCCGCCCGCCCGCCCCGTCCGTCGGCGCACAGCCGGACGCGCGGCGGAGGATGTGGCCGCAGGCGTCCCGGTTCCCGTGGACGGGGCCGGCCATCCCGTCCCGTCCCGTCCCGTCCCGCTGCCGCCGCCACCTTGAACCCCGGCTCAGGCCTGTCCCCTCCCCCAGAAAGCAGCGGCGTCACGCTCGGAGAGCCGAGGAGGGCAGAGGAGAGAGCTCAGCAGCCCAGCGCGCGTGAAGGGGGGTGTGATGCCACGCAGAAAACTCGTTTTTACTAAATACGGAGTTTTCGTTTTTTTAATTTATTTGTGTTTTCCCGCCGTTCTGCAACGTGGCGACGCCGTACAGAATGGCCGGGGGGCCTTCACCCGCCCGCATTCCCTCTCTGCGACTGACCGGTGGGTGCCCCAGGCCCCGGTGCTCGCCGGCGGGTCCCTTCACACCTCTCCCAGGGCAAACTTTTTTTTTCTTTCCCCCGGGGAGCGACCGGCCAGGCTAGCCACGTCACTGCCCCCTGCACGGGGCATGTGCCAAGTGTGAGTATTTACCCCAAGAGGGGGAGATCCAGAGCTGGGGCCTCCTTTGCCGCCTGGAAGGCCCAGAGGCGCCTGTCCTTAGCCGTCGGAGGCCCGCCGGCTGCTGTGCGTGTCTCCGCAGTGTAGGGCGCGCTTTGCACCCGCACGTTAACAAAAATCAAACAGTAAGTATGCCGTCTTTGCTCGCCTCTTCTCCTCCTCCTCCTTCGGGACGAGAGAACGTTCCCCACGCGGACGCCCCTCCTCTCCATCGCTCGCGCGCGCAGGTCGCTGTTCAGGTCCGCTCGGGGACAGTCCCCTCTTTCTCAAACCCCCCCAAACTCATAGAAGGTAAGGTCTGTTCCTCTCACGGTCTCGACTCCACACCTGTGACATGAGTGTTTCCCTGTGGGGTCTGAGCAGCCGCAGCGTCCGGTGATGTATCTCTCCTCCGGGGGGTGGGGGGTTAAGTGCCCGTGAACCGAGGCTGAATCGCCGGCGGACGCCAGGGGCACCGCATGTAGTAGCCGCGTGAAGCCTTTCCTGTCACCGTTATGACGGCAAATCCCAAACGGCTTCACGGTCATGGGACACTCAAAGGGCCAGGACAATTTATTGTGAAGAAAGACTTTTTTTTTACTATTCTGTTCCCAAATGCCTCTCGGGAGGTGGCCGGTGGGTGACGCTGCCGTTCCGGCCCTTTGCCCAGGGTTAGGATCTGAGGCGGGGAGGTTAGGGTTTCTCGTCCAATTTCCCAGGGGCCAGAATACCCAAGGGCGCCTCATTAACTCGGACACTGACCGCAGGTTGCGCGGGGTCAAGGTTGATTTTCGGGAGGAAAAAAGGCCCTCGTCGATGACGAAATATCTACACACACCGGGGGTTTCGAAACGCCCATCAGACACCGTCAGCCCCACGGTTCGGATATGGGGGGTGATCTCTGATCTGTTTGTTATTTTTTCCTCTCTTTCCCATAAAACCCAAACACGATGAAAAGAAAGGCTACGGGAAAGGCCAGCGGCACGCTGCCGAGGGAACCCGGCTCAGAAAGGCTGTCGTTGCGTGTGCGAGCGTCAGCGGACTCGTTCTTTAAACCACGAGGAGCCGCGCGAGCGTTTCGTTTCTTTCCCGGCGCCCAGAGAGCCGAGGGAAACGGTAGCGTGAGGACCCGTGGGAAATGAAGGCCGCCTCCCCCCATTTCAGCCTCATCGCCCGCACACGCAACGACTTTTCCCATCGGCGGGCGTCCCTCGTAGCCTTTTCCTGCACGCATGTAGAAACCGGGCAACTGAGAGAAGGTTACGGGGCGACCTCGGTCCATAAGACGACGGAGGCCCCGCGTGTCCAGTTCCGTAGGAAGGACATCCGCACTCAGGGGCTGCGTTGGGGTCCGAATCACACTTCTGGCCTTGCCTGACCCCCTTCCCCCAACCCCACGCGTCCCCCCATCCCGGGGCTGGACGTGGGCAGGTGCCGGGCCTGGGGGTGTCCTCTCCACCACCCACCACCCAGCAGGACTCGCAAGGCTCCCGGCTCAGCTCCCAAGGCGGCCTGCTGGCCTGGCTCCCTCCCGGGAGGCAGAAAGGGGTGCAGGCCCGGAAGGTGCTCCCGGAAACCAACCGCCTTTGGGACTCCCTGCCCCTCCCACCCCCTCTCCGGATACGCCAGGAATCAGAATCCTCTCTCGAGTCCCTTTGACGTTCCTCTCCTCCACGGCCCTGAATGGATTAAGTGCCCGTCGGTGGTTCAGCATCGTGGACGCTGTCCCCGTCGCACACACGCCTGATAGCTGGCCTGGTGTCCTCCGCGATCCCACGCACGGCATCCCTTAACGACCCGCAGCACCCTCACGGAGGGAGCGGCGGGTGCTCGTGCTTCACTGCTGACCCGGGGGCGCCCCGTGGGAACGCGCCTGCCCTTTTTCCTTCCCCTCCCGTTATTTTTTTTCCTTTCCGCCACGCTTCCCCGAGTGACAGGTCTCCATTCGTCGCAGGGACGACACCACGGCCCCTTCCGGCCTCCTCTATCCCTCGTCCCTGGCCTTTCCTCGTTTTAAGTCTTTTCGGGCCACCTCTCTGAGGATTGGGCTCTTCGTCGGTGGAAAGGTCAGCCGTCCTCGGCCTAAAAACTCGTGCACCGATCCCGCGTGCCATCTGCCCCCGATGCCCAGTGGCATCGCTCAAGGAAGAAGTGGCAGCTCCTTCCCCTGAGCGTCGCGGGTGGTTGAGGAACGAGGCCCGGCCCGTCGTCCTCCTGGTGGCCTCCAGGCCTGCCCCGTGACGGGCCACCCTGTCCCGGGGGCCTTGCCGCGCCTCTGGCCAACCCCTTTCCCTGACCTCGGCAACTGTGATTCGGGGTTCGGAGCTGGCCGCCGCGCGCACACCCTCGAAGCAACGCGGGATTTCCCTTCCCTCGCGCTCCGGCGAAAGTCTGTGAGCCGGGGAGAGGGGGGAAGCGGAAGCACCTGCCACGCAGGCCGACACGTGCGCCTCGGCGGACCGGGAGCCGGAGCTGGGCCTAGGCCCCACGGCTGACCGACGGGGCGCCGCGATCGAGCTCTGTGGTCACTCCCGGGCTATTGCGAAGCGAGATTGTCTGGGCGCTTTGGCTCTTCTTTAGCGTCTTCTATTGAAACGGGGTAAAGAAGGAAAACGCAGCCTTCACCCTGTTTTGTTTTGTTTTGGGGTTTTTTTTGCCCCCGAGGAGAGCACCTCTCAGGGAACGGGATGGATAGAGATTCACACGTGCACAGCGCACGGGTTGACGTAAAATAATAACGTCATTACTTCACATACAGGGTTACAGTCCCCCGGTTTCTGGGCGGAGCTGTAAAAGGCGTCTCCCGTAATTCTTTGCGTTTTACGAGATTTCTCCTGCGCCCGAGTTCAGGCAGCCTTACGGTCGTCCCCGCTTAAGTGCGACTCGGCCGAGGCTCATGGAAATCAAATGCCTGCCCCGCAGTCGCTCTGCTGACGAGTGGAGAGCTCCAGGGGGCACACTGGGGCGCAGGGAGGTGAAGGGACGTTCCTAGAGTTGCCCGGTAGGTTAGGCTAGCGGCAGGTCCCCGGACGTCAGCTGCGAGCCCCTCCCAGGGGCCAGGCACAGTACCAGGCGTGGCGACAGGTGCGGTGGCAGGTGCGGTGGCAGGCGCGGTGGCAGGCGTTCCTGCGTCATCCTCGCGACAGCCCTACGAGGCGGATCTTACTATCTATCCCCTTTCCCACGGGTGGGGAAATCGAGGCTCGAGAGGTTGAATCGTTTGCCGAAGACAGGCCTTGGCTAGCAGCCGTGGGCGAGCGGGGGCTGATCCCGGGGCCGACGGCACATCCCGTCCCCTCCCTCCGCCCCGTGTCCTCTTGGGCACCCCCTCCTGGACCAGGCGGGGGCCGCGCTCGGGAGGGACAGCCTCCCGAGCGATCACGTGCCTGGCACCAGAGTGAGGGGCCGTGAGGAAGAAGAGGCGGCGGTGCCTGTGACTGACGCTCGCGCGCCCTTGGCTTTCCAGGAGCTTCGGAACGCCCAAAGCGAGCAGCTCATGGGCATCCGCCGGGAGGAGGAGATGGAAATGTCCGACGACGACAGCTGCGACAGCCCGCCCAAGAAGATGCGAGTCGACGAGTCAGGTAACGCGGACGACGACGGCCTGTCCCCTCTCACCCCGCCCTGGACGGGAACCATCGCCCTAACGGGAGGTGGGGCGCCTCCTTCCCTAGTAGGGCTCGAACCTCCTCCTCAGGGACGCGGGGACTGAAGTCTTTAAGTCGCTCCAGTTCTTTCTCGATGCTCAGGCCCGGGGCCCTGCTACTCCTCCCAGGGGGTTCGCCTGTTCCCGTGAGAACCCTTCGCCAGAGAGGGGCAGCCCCCGCTGTCGCGGGAAAGCAGGGCCGTCCAGGTCCAGTCGGGGGTCTCTGACCTGTGAGTCGTTTGGTCCCCGAGGGCGTTTCCTGACCCCTGAGCCCCTGCGATGGAGGATTGGACTTCTTCCCGACAGACTTCAGGCCGCCCAACCTGTCCTCGGAGGGTCGGTCGATGAGGGGCAAAGCGGGAGGGAGACGTCACTCTCGAGCTGTGAGAAGGAGAAGGGCTGAGAGCGAGCCGTGGCAGGCGTGCCGTCGCCCCTGAGATGCTGAGTTAAGGCTCCGCGCTCGGGTCCGTCTGCGTCCGTCCCCTGGTATCGGGGGAAATGCACTCAGGCCCCAAGGGGGGCGGCTCGTCTGATGGGGGAGACCGAGGGCCGTGGCCGTGGGTTTGACCAGCGACGCGCGGGTGAACACGACGCTCACCCGTCCTGAGCTCTTTCAAAGAACGGTCCGGGTGCCCAGGCACAGAGGAGCGTTGCTCCTTCGTAGGGAGAAGCCAGCACGGACGCTCCAAACCGGGTCGCCGCGGTGGCAGAGCGGGCAGGAGGCCCTGCGTCTCGGGGGCTTGACGAGAGAACAGCCCACGGGGGAAAGGCCCTGCTGCGGGGCAGGCCCAGGGGGGTCCCCAGTCCAGCAACACCCTCCTCACCTCGGAACTCACTAGAAATGTGAATCATCGGGCCCTACTCAGGACCGGCTGAATCGGAAACTCTCCCTCTCCCTCTCCCTCGCCCGGGGAGTGGAGGTGAGATCCGGCGATCCCCGATTTCGGGGAGACTCCGAAACTCTGAGAACCGCCGCCTCAGACACGTTTCCCTTTATCCCCAAACTCCACCCGTTAAAATCCCTCAGGAGCTTAGCATAGGAGAAGGCACCGGCCGCTGTTTGTCGAGGTCGCCCGTCCTCTGCGGGAGAAACGAGCCCGGCGCGTCCGGGTCGACCCTCGTGGGTCTCCGTCCGGTTCGGCCAACGTCGGATTCCGTAGGGCGGCTCGGGGACCGGGTCTGGCTTGGCTGCCTCCCAGCCTTTCGGGCCTGCAGACCTTCACGTAGCAAAGGAGAGCGCGAGTGCTCAATGCGACCGTCTTAAGTTCAGTGACATCCAAACCGTTTGTCTCAAAACAAACTTCAGTTTTGAAGTTTCTAGGGAGAGGCCCGGCGGGTGCATGTGAAACTTGGATCCTTCACATAGAAGAAGAGTTTGAGTCAATCGGAAATTTTGATTTGAACCTGAAGCTAATTTTTTTTTCCTTTTCTTTTCTTTTCTTTTCCTTTTATTTTATTTTATTTATTTATTTATATATATATTTTTTTTTGCGGAGGGAGGGGTGACTTTTTTGTTAAAAACAACCTAACCGGTTTCCGAGTCAGACATGCGCACGATGTCAGAGCCCCCCGGGCATGGGGCCAGAATGATGACGATGCTGACCCCCAGGCTCACCCCCAGGCTCACGCGGGGCAGGGCGTCCTGCCGCCTGGCAGCCCGTGTCCACCTGGGGCTCGGCCCCTGGCCCCCGCTGCTGCCGCTGGGGACCTCTCCCCTGGGCAGGGACCCCCCAGTCCTCCCCGGAAGTGGAACCAGCACCTGATGAGAGCCTGACCGTGGGACCCGAAACTCTTCTGGAGGCTTTCGCGAGCGAGGCTTGTCCCTTAGGGTTTCAGTAGGATCGATGGGCCCCGCACGGCCCAGGTTCTGTACGCAGGGCTGAGGGCAGGCGTGCAAGGACTCAGTGCGAGTGCCAGCCCCACCCCCCCAGGAGGTCAGCGTCTCTTCCCGGCTCTTCAAGATGAGATGGGCCCGAGAGCGGGGCGTGTGGCCTGTGGGGGGAGCTCAGGGCTGGTGAGAGACAAGGGCGGGGACCAGACGTTCCTTATGCCACTGGGCCCCGAAGACGCTTGCGAAGGGCACGTCATCTCGGGGCACAGCCCGGAACGAGAGTTCCCGGAGGGTCTTGGCACCACGTGCTGGACAGATCCCAGGGGACTGCTGCTTGGAGTCCGGAGTGGGGGCGGGAGCGGAGGGCTGAGGCCCCGTAGCCCGAGGGGACAGACGGAATCTGTGGGCCGCCTAAGAGCAGGCCTCTCCAAATGTAGCTCCGACTCCCGGACCCGGAAGTTGCCCAACACTGAAATAGAGGTGAAATCCTCAATTCTGTGAAGAATCCCTCGCCCTTCGCCTTGCTACGAAAACTGTGGGATTTTGCCCCAGACCTCCCTCCCAAGCAGCTGCTGACCCAGGAAAAAAAAATTCCAAGGGGAGCATCCTTCTGGAAGCCTCCTGCCCCTGGGATAGTGTCCCCGTCCCCTCCTCCCCCAAGGGATGCTTCAGTTTGGTCCATCCGCGTGCGTCCGCTCTTCATCTCTCTCCTCGGACAGCAACTGACACGCGCAGTTTTACCCCTGAGGGGTCACTGGGGAGAACTGGTTTCAGGGGAAGGCGCCGTGTGTCCTGCAGGGTCTTGCACGATACCTCGAGTTTAATTTTTTTATTTTTAAATCGAACACGTTCCGTACTTCTCCCATCCTCCGTGAGGAAGAGTAGTTCGTGGTCCTTTCGCTTTTTACCACACGCGGTAATTTACGGCGAGTCTCTGGCTCGAGGCCCCACCCCACCCCCCGTGCCGTAGCTACAGGATGATGCTGGGCAGGCTGTTTCTCACCGGCTGGACCCGAAAGCGGGAAAGGAGCGTGCTGGAGCAAAACCGAGGTGCTGAAAAGGAAAAGAAAAATTAAAAAAAAAAAAGAGTTTTGTTAACAGATTTGAAAATCAAGACAGATTTACCAAAGCGCACACTCAAGAAGATGGGCCCCTGTCCCAAGCCTGCGGGGATCATTTGCGACACCATTTCACACCCCGTTGTCGCTGCGTCGTCTGCCTCCTTCTGGAACCCAGCCCAGCCCCTAAAGAGCCGGATCCCTTCCTCCTCCTCCTCCTCCTCCTCCCCCCACCCCCTCCTTCTCCCTCTCTTTTTCTCCTCCCTCCGCCACCCCCCTCCCGGCAGTGTGGGCGAGGCAGGACCGCCCAGGGGGGAGAGGGGAGGAAGGAGGGAGCCTGTTCCAGACGGCACGGCCTCCGACGAAGGCAGAACCGGGCCGTCCCGGCCTCGCGGGGGTTAAACGAGTCAGTGGATCCTCAGTGACTGCCTGAGCAGGCCACCCCCCAGGAGGTCGAGCGAGACTCAGCCTCCTTCTCCTCAGCCTCTCCTGTGTCCCCGTCGCTGTGGACCCAGGGGGTACGGACAGGGTCGGACACAGTCGCCCCCGCCCGCAAGGGTGCGCGACACTTTCGAAGAGAAGGACCGAGCACTGTGAGTTGATAAAAACACGGCGCCCGGTGCCAAGCGTGTTCTAGAGCCGCGAACTTAAATCCAGGATAAACCCAGTGAACGTCGCCCGCCGGCGCGTGTCCCTCATCCGCCGTCCAGGGAGTGGGCACGCGTCGTGCGTCGAACGCAGACCGTCGAAGAGTAAAAGCAGCGCAGCCTTGGCTCAGTCAAAACCCGAAAACCCTTCCATGGTGCACAGATGTCCTTAGATTTCAGTCTCGCCTCGGTTTAAACTCGGGGTCCCGTGGAGCAGCAAACGCCCTTTGAATTGGGAAGAGCGTTTTCTGGGCTGTCAGCTCTCGGGGAAACGCGCCACAGCACAGGGACAGACTTGCTTTTTTTAATTTCAGTACGAAGCCAAATCAGAATTTTCCAAGTCTTCCACCCAAATCAGGGACTCGCCGTTCCGTTCAGTCGGAATTAGCCGTATTCGGCCTGTCTGAGCAGCTTTGGAGGTCGCTGGGAGCTTTGGGATGAGAAATTACTAACGATGTGGCTCCGTCTGGCCACCCTCCAGATCGCTTTGAGCACCAAGGCTGCCTGTGTTTCCGTCCTGCGTGCGAGGCTTTTGAAAGACGAAGCGTCCGTTCCTCGTGGAGAGACTCCAGCTGGGCGGGAGCCTGGGAAGCGGCTGCCCCCAGCTCCGCACTGGGCACCGAAGGAACGGGGCGCTGGCCGTGAGACCAGGCCCCGCGGCAGCAGGACGGGCCCGCTGAAGGCGGCCGCGCGGGCTCACGACCCCGGACATGCTCAGACCTTGGCAGACGGGGCAGCCTTCGGCCGTGGGAAGGGCGAGGTGGCCCAGTCTGGGGCCTCCTGCCAGCGCAGACCCCAAGGGCAAGGGGGTCAGGGATGAAGGGATGACAGCCCTGAAGCGAAGACGCCGAAACAGCCGTGCCCCGTGCCCGTCGGCGACACGCGTTGATTGGCAGCCACAGAGGAAGATCTTCAGGGAACCCAAATGCCAAACAAGCAAATGGGATTAATTAAAACTAACGGGGCTTAGGGATGAGGAGCGGAGTCTTCTGGGGTGGGCTGAGTCGCCGGCTTTGTTCCTTGACTCTCGAAATGGAGCTTCATTCACAAGGAGCCAAGACTTTTTCTGTTTCTCCCTTAAAAAATATATATATATATAAATGTATGTATATTTATATATTTATATATATTTAAATATGTATATTTATACGTAAATATATATGATATGTTTATACAATGTAGCTAATCATATATACATATATATTTTTTTCTTTTAATATATAGCTAATCTTGCCAAGAAATTAAAACACACGAGTATTTGGGGTAGATTTTCAGGATCCTGATTTCATCTACGGTCGCCCGTGGACACGTTTCGGAAACGTGAAGGAAGGAATCGTTTCTCCTTGCAAACTGCTTTATCTTTGACGTGCAAGAGACAGCTGCTCCGAAGTCGATCCGCGGAGGAGGACTCCTTCGTCCCGGGCGTGCTTCTTCTGCCCACCCAGGCCGCGTCCCGGTTTTATAGGTCCACACTTGGGGCCTACACGCTCTGCAGGCCCAGCCCCCTCACGACCTCACTTTTCCGTGGCCTCTGACCCTGCCTTTTCCCTGACGTGCCTCTCCCACACGCCCGCGTCTTCCGTGATCACGTGTTGCCCGTGAAAGCGACGTGCGCTGCTGAGGTCGCATTGCGTCAGGAATGGCACGGATCCCCGCCTCCTTGAGCCCCGATACCCTAACCTCTCAACTGCGCACGGCCCCGTCTGCAAGGCCCAGCCGAGACCTCGCCAAGGCTCTGGAGCAGTCCGGCCCTGGGGGACCCGGGCTCGGAGCAGGTGCCCGTGTGCCAGCCAGCACGCGCTCCCAGCTGCGCGGGCCGAGCAGGCCCCGGCTCTGCTAAGTCCTGGCCTCTCTGCCCTTGTGCCATGAGCCCGTGGGGCCCGGTAAAGGGCTTGGGCCTAAGGGCCACTGGTAGGCAGAGGAGGAAAGTGAGGAGGTTCCCAGCCAGTTTGCAGGGAAAGCCGCAGAGACCTTGACCGGGGAAGGGTGTCGGCAGACGGCCGGTGAGGAGGGGAGGTCCTCGCCCAGCCCCACCCCGGGCCCCTGGAGCCTGGAGCCCTCCCTGCTGCCAGGGACTCCTCCATGACGAGGTGGCTCTCGCCGTGTCCTCCGGGCGTGTCATTCTGACGAGGGCTGATGCGGGATCGTGGCATCGGAATGCAGATTTAATCCCGTTTTCCTGGCGGGCTTTTCGGGGCACCGGGGGGAATATTTACGGGATACGATGCGAAGTCGCCATGGAAAACGCCAGAGCAGCACCGCACCCTCCGGAGCAGCAATCTGCATTTACATTCCTGTTCGCGGCATTTTTCCGCCACCCTTCGTGTCTCGTCCTGACAGGGTGTTAAAATGTGTTTCGGCTCGCGGGTGAGCGGGTTTTCCGTGGGGCTTCCACACGTTCCGGGGGGAGCAAAAGTCAGAACGCCTTTGGGGGCACTTAGATGACAGCGTCTGAGCCCGCCTGTCACTCATTTATTTATTTATTTTCCCCCTGAACCGTAGGAAAGAATTCCTTAGTGTTATTTAGTCCTCACTTCTTAAGTTTAGTTTATTAAATAGGAAGGGGAAACGTCCGGTTGTGAAATAGGGACCGTCCTTTTCGACGCCGACACGACTCGACAAGCTCCTCGCCTGCGGTTCTAGTGATGCTCGCAGGACGCACGTCCGGCGGCTCCTCTTTGCCCTCCAGCGGCCTGTGACGTTTTAAACGTGAAACCCATTTTTTCACAGAAAAGCAACACCCGGTCGTTTTGGAGGATCTAACAAGGAATCGTAAAGACGGAAGAAAATCGAAGCGGTATGAGTCATGTCCCTGCCAGGGTTCGCGGTCTCTACTCGGTTTTCCTTCTGCGCGGCTTGACCATATGAGCATCTTTCTGTGGGATTTTAAGGCTCAGGCACAGTGATTCTGCATGATTTTGTCTCCAGACCGACCTCCTGTGTCACGAGTGAACGTTTTTTTGGTTTTTTTGGTTTTTTATAGCTTCCTTTTTTTATATGCTAAAGAAAGAGAAGCCGTAGAACCCACGGTGTGGGTCCTTTCTGGATCACGGGGTCGTTCACATGAACCTTTGGGAGTCGATGCTGTCATCTCGCAGGAGGTCAGAGCAGATAGACACCTGGGGTCATGGAAGTCCCTGTGTCCGGACTCGCCCTCCCAAAAGCATCTCGGAGGACCCTTAGACGGGAGCGTGGCCGAGAAGCTGTCCACACGGGGCGGGGTGGCAGTGGGGAGAGAGGATCTATTGATTTTCGTCGGTGCCTCTCCATCTAAGACGTAGAGCGTGGCTCTAACGCTATTAACATGGGGCCTCGGCCCGAAGGATCAATTCCAGACCATGTTAAAGCACAGGCTGCCCCCCGCTCCTCGGCACCATGATGTACGGTTCGCAGACGTCTGTGTCCTCCTTCTCCGAAGCCTTCCTGCTGCACCGTTCATCAAAACGCGGCGGGTGTCTCGACTGCTCACCCTGTCGCCCACGAACGTCGCAGATCAAAGCCCCGAAGATGCCGGATCTAGGCGTGAATGCAGAGACGGGACGAGAGGGCACCCTGTGGGACGCCACCCAGCCCCGCGCCATTCGGTGCCACGCCACAGTGAAAAAATAATGAAAGAAGTCGTTGCTTTTTCTCTCTTTCTCGGAAAGGCCACCAGCCGCCGGAGGACACATACACACTGTCAGCGTGGAGTGTGCTCGTTCTCCCCGTGTCCGCGCGGGTTTCCTCCGGGGACTCTGGTTCCCTCCCAGGCCCCAGGGGTGCGCACGCGAGGTGGACGCGTGCGTCTGCGTCGTCCCCGTCGGCGTGAGCGTGGGCGAGTGGGGGTGGGCCTGTGACGGGAGAGCGTCCCGACCTGTCCTGCCCGGGGTGGGCGCCCGTCTCGTGCCCTGAGGTGCCTGGGTGGGCTCTGGCCGCCCTGGGCCCTGAGCCGGCATAAGCAGCCTGGAGGGTAACCGTCTCACCTGTCTTTATTCGTCTTTCCTAAACGCGTGTGCACGTAGCTCACCTTTATGTCAACACAGGACATTAGGAGCGTTTGGGTCTTTACTTAGAAGTTCGGGGACATTTTTGTGACCCGGAATCCGCCGTAGGCCCCGACGCCCATTCCTGTCAGTCAGCCTGCGGTCACGCTGGCTTCCCCCCCGTCGTTTTGCCTGGAGTCACAGTTTCCACGCACCTGCCAGCTACGTTCCCTGAGGACTTGCCGTGCTTGGACGCCCTGGAAATGAAGTTCAGAGCAACTAGAAAGTGCTCCCGGAGGCAGCCCTCCCGCCTCTAGATGACTTGGAGACTCCTCTCTTCCCGTGGGGGACTGTCCTGGATGCCAGCGAGGGACCACCGGGGTCATCGCCCCAACACGGTGACTGAATTTCCGGCTGTCAGAATTGCTCTCGAAGCACGTCGGTGTCCAACGTGAGAGTCTGGTTAGTCGATCACACACCCGTCCGCAGCCCCGGAGTACATCACGCTGTAGGAGCCGGGACGAGGACCCGAGTGAAGGCTCTCGGTGTATTGCTCAGGTCTCGCTGAGCGAGGAGGGCTGAGGCTGCAGAGCAAACCCCAACGTCCACGCGGGAGCTTTGGGAATTAAATCTGGGAGACACGGGTCGAGGAGGAACCGACCGTGTGCCCCAAGGAGCGGGGCGGGGGAAGACAGAGTTTGTGAAAACAAAGCCCACGGGCTCACGTACGTGGACCTGAAGGAATCGTGGTCGGCCGAGACAAAGAGAACGCACGTCCGAGTGGATAGGATGGGCTCCTGTGCGAGTCGCCGGGGTGGGGAGCATGGACACACGCCCCAGTCGGAGGAGAACGACAGGCGCCGCCGTTTGAGGTGGGCACGGCCTCAGCGTCGCTGCGCCACCCAGGTGCGGACGTCCCCAGGCCCTCACGGCTCCCCTTCGGCCTCCCTCGACGCGAGTGACGCCATTTCAGGAGTTTCAGTCCGTCCACAGGGTAAAAGCAGTTACAGGTCAACGCCTCGGTCGCCCCAGGGGTCTGCTTGTGTCCGTGGTGTCCCTGCCGGGCGTAGGTTAGGGCATGATCCGTCGGGATGCCGGTCGATGCGTCTGGAGTGATTATTTCCAGACGCTGCGACCGAAGGCGATTTTTTCTTCTTCTTTGTGCAGTGCAAAGAGGTGTTTATAAGACATACACGCGTTATTTTAATAATCAAACTCCGATAAATATTCGTGTTGGATTAATATCGATCACCTGGGAGAATCGGCGGTAAAACCCGTACCGACTGGGAAATACCGCCTGGCCTCGCCCCGTCATTCAGGAAAGTCGAAAGCAGCAACGACTACGCAGCGTCAGAGGACGGACATTTCTTGGACCGTCGTCTTTTGCTTTGACCTAGGGGGTGTCCACATGTAACTTATGAGATGGAGGGAAGCCGCCGTGTGCTTACCTTCCCGGACCGCACCGTCTTACCGTTCCCCGTTCCAAGGGTCGATCACGTCCGCATCCCTGTTAAATTACGGATCCAAGAAACAAATCGGGTTCTAAACCGGGCACCCGTGTCGCAGTCCTACCCGCAGGGAGCCCGCGGATGACGAGCGTCTTCAGGTGCAGAGAAGACCCTTAACAACCGTCGTGTACAACCTCCTCCTTTTTTCTTTTAATTTCACAAACAGGATCGTGCGGTCCCATGTGAGGCGTTTCGTTCTCTGCCTCCGTCAGTGCAAAGCCTAGAGCTCAAAGCCAGTTTCCTTCCTTCCGGGCCCGACGGGTGACCTTTCTGGGGCACCATTGGATTTTGTGGGCAAAAAGGCTCCAGAATCTCTCTCTCCGACGCCCGGGGTAGCATCCTCAGCGTCAGGAACCCCCTAAAACCAACCGAGGATTCTGAATGGCCGCTCCGCGTGCGGCGCCCTGAGGCCCTTCGGAGGCAGAGGTCGCCTGGAGCAGTTTATCATCTGAGGCTGTTCACCGGGACCGAGCTGCCTGGGGCTCGTTGCTTAGCTTCCCATTGGGTTCTCTGCGTTTTCTATTCACACGGAAGGGATTGGCATCCGGGAAACGGTTTCCTAAGCCCGTTCCAACAGAAATGACAGCTTTTTAAACTATCCAGGAACTTGGCACCGTCCCTTCCCTAGTCGAGCGACACGCATTTCCACAAACACAGCCTGCTCTGGGGGGCTCCGGGCAAGAAGGAGGAGAAACGCCTCGAAGAGGTAAAGCGCGTCGGGAAGGAGGCGTGCCAGGGCCGACCTTCCCTTTGCTGAACCACACCCCGCCACGGCCCGAGTGTTCCACTCTCCGAAGGGGTAAAGAGGACGATAAAGACGTTTCTCAAGATGTGGGGGGTGGGCCCGGACGCGATCTGAGCTGCGGTGTCGGCCCCGTGGTCTCCCGCCTCACCCCACGGCTCCCGGGAGGGCCTCCCTGCGGCTGATGGCCAGCGCGCTGCGTCTCCGTCGCATTTTAGGACTCGTGGCTCTCCTCGCCTCCGTGGTCCTGAGCCTTCATGAGACGTGCCGCGCCATACATCCCGAACACCGGAGTCTAAGCGGGACGGCCTGCCGTAACGCCGGTCTCACGGGGATGCACGGCTCGGGGAGGTTGTGCTCCGGAAGAGGCCTCGGAAGGAAAACGTCGTCTCCCGCACCGACCCTCGTTCTAACCTGGGGTGTGTGTCTGTGCGTGTGCGTGTGCGTGTGCGTGTCCCCAACAGTAATTCCTTGGAAGGCTGAGGTCTTCTTCGTACCCAGAAGGCTTCAGCCAGCCACGGCGTAGGTGACCGCCCACGACGGGCCCGCCTTTCGGGAGGCAGGATGAGAGACCCCACTCTTCCCTTCGTCACTTACCCGTCAGTGGTCCTGAGCAATGTCTCCACCTGCCACCCTGGACCGTCCCAGTGCGGTCTACGCCGTCTGAGCATCCTTCAGCCACTCATGTCTCTACTCTCCGCTCTCTGCCTCCGTGAATCGTCTGGAGCCGTGCTGGCGTTCGAAGAGGCGATCGCGTTAAACCAGCAAATGTTCAGGGAACTCTCACGAGGTCGTGGGACCGGGATGTCGCTGTAACTGCAGCGCCGGGTTACGGGGGAGGGGAAAATGAGCGAACAAAGGCTTATGACTCAGTCTCGGGCCTGAGAGCGTCGCGCGTCCCCTCCGGAAACCCCGAGGAGCGCGCGGTCAGGGGGCTGCTGTTTCTGGGGGATAGCGCCGGGTCACGAGCCCGTGGAGTGTCGTCCGCCCTCTGGCCTGTCACGTGTCACGGCCACCAGCAGGTACACTTGGCCGTAGAGAGCTGTGGGCGCCGAGCGCGTCTGAGAATGTGCGAGACCCTGTTCATCCGAACTCTGTCTCGCCCCTGCAGGAGGTTTTGGGGTTTCTTTCTTCGTTTTAAGCCAACGAGGGTGCAAACACGCCGGGAGGGAGGACCTTGCACCCCACGTCCGCTCCTCCTCCCCGGTCGGCCGGCGCGTCGCCTCGCACACAGTAGGTGGACAGAACTTGTTAAACGCGTGCGCGGGAAATTAAAACTGGGAAGGGTGAATGTTTCATCTGTTGAAGGATTCTCCCCCCCCCCCCCCAGTTCAGGCAAAACAGCAAAAACACGAGTGCCCACCTCCTCCCCGCAGCACGGACCATGAGGTTCGGACGAGGACCTGGAGCTCTAGTGAGGATCTTCTGACTTGCCCCAAGTCTCGAAACCTGAGTGTGGCCTTAAAGCCCATCTCGCTTTGTCCCAGAAACCCTCGGCCTCCCTCCGATACATGACGCATGTCCCCACGGCCCTCCGAGGTCGACGGTGGCAGAAGTGTGGGGGCTCAGGGCATCGCGGCCAGAGTTCCCCGCAGGTCTGCTGCTCCTCAGAAGCGCCCTTAGGGGCCCCAGAGCAGCCACCACGAGGCTGGCCCCCCCTCGCTCCTCCGTGGAGCCCTAAGTACCTGTCACACTCGCCCTGCTACACGTCAGAGCGGGAAGAACGGCTTGCTCTTTCAGGTCGTCGGAAGGTGGGGGGGCGGTGGCAAGGTGAAGGGCGGAGCCGAGGGGAAGAACAGCAAAGGAATAAGGAACGAGGTTGAAAGGATTGCAGATGGGAAATGTCTCTTGATTTTTTTTCTTCTTTTTTTAGTCCTTGAACGTTGTTAGGTCCTGGGGCTTTTAAAGTGGAAATCAAAACGTACGCCGGGCTTGTTGCCCCTGCTCTATGGCGTTTAGGCCCCGAAGGAGGAGTGTGGTGGAGGCCACGCCGTCAGCCTACACGCGCCACCTCCTCCCCAGCGTTCCCCGAGACGCTGGGAGCCAGAGACCCACGTCCTCGGCGGACTTCTTCTAACCTTCCCGAAATGAAATCCCTGGTGCCAACTCCTGCTTCATTGGAGGGAAGTCATTGCTTTGATGCCGTCGACTAAGCGTTTGAAGTCTCGTCCGTCCCCGACCCCGTGACGAATCCAATCACGGTCGCCTCGCCGACGTGCCCAAACAGCTCTATTTCTCGATTACGAGACGGGGCCGAGGTGTTTAAAAGCATTAGCGTTTGGCGGGTGGCGCTTCGCTGGGCCTTCGGCTCGCGGAGCGGGTGCTCTCGGGAGGTGCTCGGGGGAGTGAAACGTGGCCACCTGAAAAGGTATGCTCCCCAGAAGCCCCGCGACAAATCGTGTTAATGAGCAAAGCAAAAACCGCTTCATTTATTTATTTATTTGTTTGTTTGTTTGTTTGTTTGTTTGTTTGTTTATGGTGGGGACGTGAGAAAGATGATCGTGCTCAGTACCTAGAGGGTTTTAACGTCCGAACCAGCCTCTCTCGGGAAAGAAAAATAAAAATGCTACGATTTAGCCATCCAGGTAGTTTTTTAAAATACGTGCACCTTCTCGTGCCCACGGACCCGGAGAAGATGGACGCCGGCTTCCTCGAAGCGGGGAGTCGTGGCCCTCGAGCTCTGGGGACGAAAAGGAAAGGCAATGAGAACACGGTCCGGGTGAAGGATGTGCACCGGAAGCCGTCTGGAGGGATGCGGAATCGAGAGTTGGGAAAATGAGCTTTCGAGAGGCTTCCCGGCGTAATCCCTCCCCATCTTCTGGGCCTGACGGCAAAATGCCAAGGCCCCCACGACGTTCTTCTGCGGAGAGGTCAGCTGGGTGGTCAGATCTCTGGAAAGGCTCCGAGGAAGCGGCCTGCAGGAGTGGGGCTCGGCGGCCCTGGGCGCCGCTGTGGAGTCACCGAATGGGGCGAAGAGGTCACGTGGACGAGGCCAGAGGCCCCTCGAGCTTTCCGAGTTCTGTCTCTGGCGCGTCTCGGCGAACGCCGCCCCTCTCCAAGCCTCCGCTTCCTCCGCGGTAACACGAGGCCCATCCTAAGAGAATTCTCCCTCCGGGTCGCAAGAGGTAACCACTTAAGGGCTCCCGGGGCAGTTTGCAAATGCCAGGTGCGATGGCCACGCTGAGCATGGGTGCCGGCGAGTGACCGAGGACACGAGCAATTCACAGCCCTGTCCGCACGTGAGAGGGACCCGGGAGGCTTCGCACGAATGTGCCAATGCCCGGGGGTCCACGCTCAGGCGGCCGTGTCCTTAAAACAGCCCTCGGGTGATTCCGACACACGAGATGGGAAACAGCGGCGTGTAACGTGAGGAGGATCGGCTGTCAATCACGGGCGGGGGAGAAGGGGAAAAAATGGGTTGAGGTAAGGTAATGGAATGTGAGAACGAGAACAGAAAAGAAAAAATGGAAGATAAAATGGTTTCGTGGAAAAGAAGTGACTGACATGGACGGTAGTAAAGGACCGAAGGAAGAGGAAACGGGAGGGGGCGGCTCGTTAGCTTCGGTGTGGCCCGTCCGACGCAGGCGGGCGTCCCCCCCGTCGTACCTGTGGGGCGTGCACTTGAAGTAGCCTTTGGTTAACTGAAAAGGGGCTGGTGGGGAGGCGAGGGGAAACGAAGGGAGCTCGACGCAGAAAAGTGTGATCACGGCCCAGGACACGTCCGACTCCCCCGGGGGGCACGGCCGAGACACATTTCCGGGCCCTGCAACACGGGACGTCCCCGGGGAAGCCCGAGAATCTGCATCCCTCCGAGTTCCCGGGTGACGCAGATGCTGCTGCTGCCGGGCCTGGGGCCACTTTGAGAACCGCCAACGGCCGCTCGTGCCATCACCTGGTCCCCGCAACGGGCTCCTGGTTAGCTCACGTGGACACATGCTCCTGGGGGGGGCCACACACGTGGCTCCTCATTCTGGCTCCGTTCTGCCCCTTCCTGTACGGAGCTGAGCTCCGTGCTCTGTGCCCTGGAAGGCAGCCCCTGTCCTGAGGCCCTGAGCACCCCCTCAGGGGATGAGGGGGAGACGGGCAGGAAAAAAGGCATCGCCCTGCTTTCCTTCTCCACGTCCCCCGATACCAGGAGCAGTGGCGGCCCCAGGCCCGGCAGCATCCGCGTCACCCGGGAGCTCCGGGCACCCTGCAGGAGGAGGCGGGAGGCAGGGAGGCCGACGGGGCCCGCAGAGTCCCTGAGTCACCAGGCCGGCGGCCCGGGGGGTGCACAGACACCGCGGAGACGGCATCCGGGTCCAGTCATCCCGTGTCCCGGACCTTCCACCTGCCCATGTGGGCAGCAACCGATGAAATCCTCGAAGAGAACTTTTCCTTGCAAGTAGGAAAGACGAAAGCAGCGCCCGGGTCGATGGCGCGATCCCGCATTCCCCCGGGGGCGATTGGTGGGGGTGCAGGGGAGCAGGTCACGCACCCACAGAGACCCCCAAAGACGCCGAGACGAACTGCGCCTGAGGAACCCAGACAGCGTGCGACACGACACGCGGCTGCGTCTTAGTATTCAGCTACGTCTTGCCTGAGCACGGAAAAAAAATGCTAAAAAAAATACGAAAATGCTATTAGCTTCCCGGGACATGACCCGAAATAACTTGCATTTTTTTTCACGTTCTGCTAATGATTTTTTCCCGATTCTGGCTCAGGCGGGTAGGCTTTCGCCGGATTATTTACTTAGAGGAGTTAAGCTCGTCGTTCGTTATCTGTTCCCATGGAAACGTAAGGAAGGCGGAAGGAGGGGGGGCGTCCCTTGGACCGTGATTAATGTAAAGAATCGTGGTCTATATAGAATCCAGGAACGAGTCCGGCGAGGCGACGCAGTCGCTTTAGACCTCTTCGGAGGGGCAGCGTCATCTTTAAAATCACCCAAGAACGGTGTGATTATGGTGCGAACAGTTTACAGTGAAAGTGTCTTTATCGTGTCCTCTTTTTTTTTTTTCCTTTTTAATTGAAAATGGGTACTGCAGGTGGGGCGGCTCTTAGCTAAATATTCCATTTATGGGAGCGCGGCACGCTCCTTGGGGATTCCGACCAAGAAGAGAGGCACGCTGTCGTCTGTTTTCTGATCCTTTCGCTTACGTGAATGGTGGATTTACTGCGCAGTCTCTCTCGAGGGTCGATTTTATCATCGCAGGAACTCGATTATACCTTTTCCAAAGCCGTTTAATTTAATACATCGTCCCAGAAAGAACTTTAAAAGAAGGGGGGGCAAAAAGAGAAATAAATTAAAAAATAAAATAAATAATAAATAAGTAATAGATAATAAATTAATAATAGATAATAAATAAATAATAAATTAAAAAAGAATAAACAAAAATAAAAAATAAAAAACAACGCAAGTTTCTGACTTTTTAGCACGCCGAGAAATGACATTACGTTGGAAATCGCCGGGATCGTGTTTCGTTTAGAGCCCCGGGCGGAGAAGCGTCATCCAGCTTCTTCCCGGAGGCCCCGTCTGAGGGCCGGGTCCGGCCCTGCAGAGCGACACCGGATGAGGTTTACGAGCCGGCGGCCTCCAGTCAAGTCAGGTGGAGTCGATATACAACGTCTCACCCTTCGGAAGAGAACCACCTCACTGCCCCACGAATAACCAATAATGATAATAATATTAATAATTAATAATAATAATATGTAGGAACTATCTAGCTATCTAGCTCGAAATCGCTTAATCGGGAACATGAACCGGTCACACGCCCCAGTTCTCGGGTCATCGATGGCCCTGGCCGTGGGCTGATTCGGGGTTGGGGGCAGCGGGCGGAATGGGTAGAGTGAACGGCTGCTGCCGGGTTCCCGCTCTACACCATGCCGTCGTCCCTCCATCCTGGAAACGTAAAACCGACGTCGTATCCTGCCCGGCGGGGCGCGGGGGTCCCCTGGCTCAGCCGAGGATAGCTGCCCCCGCGGCGCCACTCCGCCGGCTTCTGAGAGAACCCTAGAAGGGTGGGTGCTCGCACGTTCCGGTACGTGCGTGAGTCGGGAAACACGTCTAAACAACGCTCCGGGCGCACGCTTCGTCGCGGCTCGCGTTTCGCTGCGCAGATGCCGGCCCGTCCTGCCGACGGTGCGGTCCCCTTGGGGCACGTGATCCCCGTCCCCGCACGCAAGCCGATGTCCTCTCAGGCTCCTGCTACGATCCGTAAAGATGCCAGCCTGGGTTTCGCGCGCACACACACCCCGAATGAGTTCCCTCTCTCATTCCCTTCGGCCTCTGGCTCACTCCCCGCCCCACCGCCCCTCCGGGCGTCCCAAACCGCCGGTCTCCTCGTGCCCTTCGGGGCTTCGCGACTCGCCAGGCGGATCCCTGAGCCCCCGTCCTCCCTCGTCGCCTGACACGGCCCACCTGCCTCTCGCTCAGGCAGACTCTTGCCTTTCCCGGCCGAGCGTCCCTCCTCCTTCCCGCCCAGATATTCTCTCCCGAGTCCTGGCCCCCGGACTTGACCCCGTGCCCTCGCTCCGGCCTGGACGTCCTTCCCCGGCTCTTGGTTTCCTCCTTTCACAGCCCACTTTGGTCGGTCCCATCTGCACGTTTCTCTCCACCCCCCGACTCCCCCGTAGGACGCGCTCCCTTGCCCGACAGCCTGACACCCGCCACTCAGTTGGCACTTCCTGAGCACTCGCTGTCCACCAGGCGTCGGGCCACCGTCCTCTCTTGCTTTGAACGTGTGAGTGTCCTTGCACACGTGTCCGTGTCTAGTAGATTTTGAGCCCTCGGGAGAAGGGACACAGTCCGTCTGCCCCTCCCGTGATCCAGGACGCCGGCCAGACCGGGGCGCGGGGTGTGCGGTGGCGCTGATTGGCTCGTTGACCCCTCCTGGTTCAGGGCAGGGCGTTTTCTGGGTGGATTCGTGTTTCAGTGTGCCCTGGGCACAGGTTGCCATTCTGGAAAGCAGGTGCCATAACAAAACCCTCGGCCGTACGACTGTTATTAACATCGTTCGATGTTGGATCTTCGGGAAGAGAACCCACTGGGGCCTCCTCCCAGCTCCTCGGTGAAGACCCATCCACCGTTGCCCCGGGACGCGCAGGCGGAACCGCGAGAGGCTGCCCGCGATCCGGCTCCCTGGCTGGGTCTGGGGGCGGCGGTGGCGGCGGCTGAGCATGCACGGGGGGGGTGGGGGGCGGTAGGTCCACACCGAGAACCCCGCAAACACGAAGCCCCTTCTTTCTCTTGCTTTCAGAAGTACGGAATGAGTTTTCTATGGGGCGGGGGAGAAAGGGTGGGGGGGACCTGGTGGGAAAGGAGAGGCGGCCAGCCCAGGCCGGGGTTCGAGCAGCCCGGCACGGCCACGCACGTCGGGGCTGGCGGGACAGCCGTGGCCCAGAGCAGAGCCCGTGCGGGGCGCCGGTTCGCGCTACTTGCTGCGTGGGACCGGGCACGTCCTCTGACTTCTCCGGGTAGCACCCGTGTCAGAGGCTCGTCGGGGGTCGGTCGTGAAGTGGAGATGCGACTCGGGGATTGATGCGTCGCGTGGGGACAGTTGGGATTCGGGAGGGAGGCAGAGAGCTTTGATCTGCTGGGGACATGGACGGAGGAGGGGGAGGCGAGGTTCCCATCCTGACAGGTATTAGGGGAAACGACCTGTGTGTGAGGTTGTCCCGGCTGCTGGGGCATGCGTCCCCCTCTGTGGACCTCCGATCGCGTGACGGAGGCGGCGGCGCTCCCAGGAGCGAAGCCACCCCGCATCCCGAGAGGACGACAGCGTGGGGGGTGCGATTGTCCCTAGAAATCCGGACGCCCCAGCAGCCCCGACCGATTTCCCAGAGGGTCCCTGGGATAGAGGGAGAGGCCGGGACATGAGCGTTGGGAAGAAACGAGTCCCGCGCCCACGGGAAACGGGTACACACGACAGGACAGATTGGAGTCGATGACAGTGACAGAAGGGGCGCTCGCCCGCGGCGGGGAGCCCCGGGGCGAGGCCTTTCGGTTTTCCTCCCGAGCAGGCAGGGGTGAACGGGAAACCAGCATCTGGGTGGGGTGGGACCCTCTCCCCCTTCCCATCCCACAGAAGCCTTCCCCGCTCTGCGCGGGACGGAGACTCACCCGAACGGTCGCGTTCTTTCCGTTGGTCCCCCAGCCCTGGCCGCTCAGGCCTACGCCCTCAAGGAGGAGAATGACAGCCTGCGCTGGCAGCTGGACGCCTACCGCAACGAGGTGGAGCTGCTCAAGCAAGAGAAGGAGCAGCTGTTCCGCACGGAGGACAACCTCTCCAAGGACCAGCAGCTGCAGTTCCTGCAGCAGACCATGCAAGGCATGCAGCAGGTGCCTGGGCCCGCTCCTTTTATTGTGTGGGGGACGGGGAAGGGGCGTGTGCCTCCGTCGGGGGTGGAAGGGCAGCCACTTGCTGGGACAGGCGCGGGAGGCGAAGGGAAGGGGCACGTCGAGGAAAGCCCCCCTCGAGGGAGGAAACGGACAACTGGGAGGGGGAGAGGCGTGTGCGTGAGGGTGCGGGGCGGCCTCGTCGCCCCCGGGTCGGAACATGCCGAGCGAGGTGCAGGCGTCTGAGAACTTGTAAACGAGCAGCGTGGCGGCCGGGTTGGTCACCACGTGGTGCGTCTGTGACGAAGGTCAGGCGTCGGCCCCGCACCCTCAAGGTCAAGACGTGAGTCCCAGCACGGGACAGAGGGGGACGGAAGCCGTGGGCGCCGGGAGGAGAAGGGAGAAGGGAGAGGAACTGTGGGGGAGAAAGGAGGGGTGCGAGGGGGGAGGAGAACCCGGGCCCTGGCGATGGGGGATCCCGATCAATCAAAGATCCGTCGCTGGGGTCACACGCGAAAACGCCAGCCGACCCCGGTACACGTCAGGCGTATGGCGTAAATCACGATCACACGTGGGTATTTTTTATCTCTGAACGTGAGAGTCTAACCACTCTCCTGGCAAAAAGGAAAAAAAATAGCGATTGTGTTTTCTTTAAACGAGGGGAACATGAGTGGGGTGCCGGGAAATTACCTGTATCGGGAATAAGGAGTTCTTCCGAGTCCCCCACCCATGCTGACCTCTGACTTGCCCACGCGGGTGCCTGAGGGATCCGTGGTGGCTGAAACGCTCAGCGAGCAGGGAGGAGGAACGGGGAGGAAGGGATCAAAAAGAAGAAAACGTGTGGACGGGGTATGAACACGGTAAGGGCCGGGTCACAGACGGACACGTCGGTGAGGGTCAGAGGTGAGAGCATGCCGGGGGAGAGGGAAGTGTCGCTGCCGGTGTCGCCCAGGTCCCCGCACCTGGGAGTCTGGGGAACAGCTCTGTGCCGGGAGCGCTCCCGGCTCGTCCAAACGCCCCGACCCTGGGTGCCCTCGCCCGGAGGAGAGCCCGCCAGACCCCCCAGAGACCGTGACCCCGGGCCCAGCGTCAGAGGAGGCGAGGGTGAGCTTGTCCATCGGGGTGGGGGTTGAGGGTGGCAGCGCCGGACACTGGGGGCGACGGCCTGGCCCCCACAGGAGCCGCCGAGCGACCGTCCTTCAGGGCCGCGTCCGGTCGCTGGAGCGCCCCCTGCGCCCGCACAGTCTCCTCCCCATCAGAGGGAACTTCGTTTGTGCACGGTTCGGTTTCGTGTTTTGGAGTTTTGTCTTGGCTTTCGCTTGGTTTCCGGGGGGACATTTAGCTGAAACAACGGTGACCTCCCGTCCCATCTCCTGGAGCCCAGAAGCCTGAGTCAGGCCCGCGGGGGTGGGTCCCCGAGGGCCGCGGCGGGGAGGGGCTCTCCCCAGCGTCCGGTGCTCCGCTGGTCACCTCTGTCCCTCGTCGGCTTGCGGACGCATCACCAGAAACTGTGTCCGACGTCCCGCTTCCTATAAGGTCACGACTGAGACGGGGTCAGGGGCTCACGCTGCCACAGTCTGGCCTGACCTGAACGCGCGACGCCTGCGGCGACTCCAGGCGGTTAGTGGTGGCGCCGTTTTTCCCATCTGCCCTTTCGCTTCACGGCAGACCGTTAACAGTTGTAAAAGAAGGCCGCTGTCATCTTAAAAATCTTAAAATGCAGCAAAAAAATCTCACGGACGCACGAAAATGTGCGCCCGCCAGCGCCACAGCTCGCAGCTCGCACGGTGTTTCGCCGTCCGGAGCCCGAAAGGCAAGCCTCCCCGAGGGGTCCCGGGCGATGAGCTGCGGTGGCCCGAGTCCTGGTCCTCGGCCGGGTCGTTCCAGAGGCCCCGCAGTGGCCCTGCCTGGAAACAGCAGCGTGGGCCGTGGCTTGGCCTTTGGGCAGCTCGCAGCAGCGGTTTTCCCGGCCGACGCAGTGACTGCAGTTTGGGCGTGGGTCCTGCCGGCCTAATCACACGTCCCGGTCACGACAGGGACAGGCAAAGGTGCTCTCGGGGCCCCGGCCGCTGGGGAAACAGCCTTCCCGTCACGTGCGAAACAAGGGGACTCGTTCTTCGTCATCTTTACCTTTTAATTACTTTGTTGTTCATTCTCTGTATTTCTGTAAACGCGCGTTTGTTCAGAGAAACGGAGCGGTGCCTTCGTAAGTACCGAAACGGACTCGCTTTGTCATGCGTCGGAATCACGAACAGCCTCACCCCGTGCCACCAGCTGCGGCACCCGTTGCGCCGAGCCGGGGAGGGCCGGGACGCCCCCAAACGTTAGCTGACGCCTGGGCTAAGCCTTAAGACTTATTAAAAAATAAAACCGTCTCTCGTTGTCAAACGGGCGTCTCGAGCATCTGACCCGTCCATCCCTCTGACTCCAGATGTCCTTCCATCCCGCAGCAACTGCTGACCATCCAGGAGGAGCTCAACAGCAAAAAGTCGGAGCTGGAGCAAGCGAAGGAGGAGCAGTCGCACACCCAGGCCCTGCTGAAGGTGCTGCAGGACCAGGTGAGCCGAGGCGTGGCCGCCCGTCTCCGCGGCAGGCGTCCCGATCAGCCCGCTCCCGGCCCACCCCCGCCGCTCTGCTCCGCGTCCCTCGGTCCCCACACCTCTCCCTTCTCTCGGGTCCCCGTCTCGGCTTCCCAAGCCCCCTGCCCTCCCCCTGCCGCGTGCGAGAGTTTCTTCCGGAAGACGCCTGACTTCCGGTGAAGTTTTCGAACACGGGCCGGGTCACAGCAGGCCGCTAGTTCCCTCCTAGGCCGGACAGCGAAGGAAACGAGGCTAGGGCGGCCGCAGGGCTCCTGCAGCCCACGGCCAAGGGGGACTGATTCGCAGCGACGGGTCGAAAGCGCCGGCCCGGTGTGGGTCGCGGGGCGTGTCCCGCCGCGGCGGGCGGCGCGCCTCCTGGGTGCACGTGGGGTCGCTCCGGCCTGGCCGCCCTTGACACCAAAGTGCGGCCTGACCCCGAGACGTGGATTTGAAAGTGTCGCCTCGCAGCACGTCCGACGGTTTGGGATCGAGGAGATATATGTCTTAGCTCCTTGGGCCTGCGTCGCATAAGCAATTCGTGAGAGAGAGGCGCACGCGTCGGACGGTTGATGAGCTTTCACAGCGTTGGAGGGAGCCGCTTTACAAAATTCGTCGTTTTCTTCGTGATCAGGAGCTCAGGCCGGGCCTGCGTGAGTTCGGATGAGGTAGAGTGAACCGAAGAATGTTGTGCCTGAGCCCCGACCCGCGGCCTAGGAGGCCCGCGCCCCTGTCCTGTTCCCCTTTGCCTTATTTGAAGATTCCCAGCAAAGCCGGGCCGATCTGGTCCAGATCCGCTGCTCGTCAGACAGACACACCTTCAGGCTTTGTCGCTGACTCTTCCTCGTCTTTCTCTCGCTTTCGCTCGCGCGCTCCTTCTTGCTCTGTCCTGGACTGGGACCTGGGATGGGGCCGGGTGACTCTCTCTTCTCCCGAAATGGCCCAGACCCTTTCTTTTGCCCGGAAGTCCGAACCCCCCGTCGCAAAAGCAGACTCACGTTTTCTGGAAGGCCTTGACGTGTCCCAGTTTCGGCACGCGTGTTCAGGGATCCGAGCGCGGACACGGTCGCTGGCGCAGCGCCCCGCTTCGCTCTCCACGGCTCACGGAATAAGCAAGTGGGGAGCGTGAAGACTCGGAAGGAACGAACTCTCTGGAAACCCGGGACGCAAGGAGCGGGGAGCAAGCGTCGGTGTACACGGGACGGTCTGCTCAAGCAGAGGCACCGAGGACGCAGCGTCTGAGAGGACCCACCGCTGCCACGTGCGCTCGGGTGCTGCCGCCACCACCCCCGGCCCCTCGCCCGGTGCCCGCCCTGCTTCACCCGGGAGCGTGCAGTGGACACGTCCCTCCACCTCCTGGGAGCCGCCCGCCCACCGACACGCACTGAGGGCTCACGCTTCCACCTGCACGAGCCCGGCCTTCTGAGACGTCCCCGGGGTCTGCGTAGACGCGGGCGACAGCTTTTTAGCGCCCGCGTGGACAGACAACAGGGCCTGAGCCAATGCCCCCTTCCAGGGGACCCTGACTGCCCGGGCCTGGAGTCTTGCCAAGACTCGGGATTTTGCTCTTCGACATGCCTGCCTCCGGGTGGGAGCCGGGGGCAGACGCTCACCCCGGGGGGACGGACCCTCACCCCGATGGGGGGCGCGGACCCTCACCCCGATGGCCCCCGCTCCAGGGAAGGCGGGCTCAGTCCCTCCTTCTCCCTTTGCTAAGATGCGGCGCCTCCAGGTCCTCTCAGGCTCCCGCCTTTGGTCTCCTTTACAGAGGTGACCTCTCTTCCGACACCTGGACCTTGTTCGCCAAGCCAGGTGTCATCAGACGTGGTGACGCCCTCTTGGGGAGAGGAGTCGCCGGGGAGCAGGCCAGCAAGGGGCAGAGCGGCGGCCGGCCGGCCGCTTCGGCTGCGGGGAGTCGGGCACCTGCAGGACGGAGGAGCGACCCGTGTCAGTTCGGGCCGAAGAGAGCCGGGGAGCGACAGGACCGGGCGACGGGGAGACATGAGAGCAAACGGGTGGCAGAGGAAGACAGGGCAGAGTGAAGGGGAGCCGGGAGCAGGAGGTGGAGATTATTCAAAAGGGAGAAGGATGGCGACGGGCGCGTTCGTGCCCCTAACTCCCTGCGGAAAGGTGGGGCAAGCGCTGACGCCACGCTGCCGCACTGCCGCGGCCGAACCTGAGCGGTCCCCACCCCCCCGCGTGGACGCCCCAGTCGCAGGACCCGGGGCGCAGTGAGCAGAGAGGGTGACGCAGAGGAAGGTGCAGAGGCGCAGCCGCAGCCAGCAAGCCCTGCGACAGGAACACGCCGGAGCGACGCGGGGGGAGCCGTCCTGGGCCCCGCTGGCCCGTGATCGTCCTTGCCCCACGCCGAACGGCTCCATGTCGCCGTCCCTCTGGCGAGGCCCTTCTCCGGGCACGGCGAGCACACGGCTCCCTAGCGGAGCGTCTGAGGTCGCCTTAAAGTAAAAACACACAGCGCAGCTGTCATCGTAACGTGCACGAACAGCCGGAAGGACCCCGCGCTGAGATGGAGCACGCGGACGGCCCGCGCGCGCGTTTATTTTCTTTCCACCTCTGGGCGTCTGTTTCCCACCGTGAATACTTTGTTTTAGGCCTCAGGGGGACAAACAAAAACACAAACAACAAACAAACAAGCAGATGGTACAGGAGATGCTGCTTCCGAAGCACCCCAAGCCGGGAAGGCGTCCTGGCTCAGCCGCCACCTCCGCTCGCCCTTTGCCCCTTGCTCGCTGCCTCCGCGCGGAGTCAGGCCCAGACGACACGCCGGTCCGAGGTTTCCAGAAATCTCCTGGCTGCCGGCTACCCCCCCGAGCCTTCGCAGAGAGCGGGGGAGAACGTGGTGTTTCCCAGCGGCCACCGTCAAAGATCCCGCCCGAGAGACAGCTCCCCACCTGCTGCCTCAGCGACCAGGGAGGAGGCTCCCCCGTCCTCCGAGGCCCTCGACGCCGCGCCAGGCCTTCCAGCATGTTCTCGGGGAGGAAACGGCCGGAAACGCATCCCTCGCGGACCACCGTTCGCACGACGTCGCTCAGCGGGGGCCGCTCGCCAGCACCGCAGGGTTCGAATGAATAGCGACCCCGCTAGGAAACGCAATCGTTTTTCATTCCTAAGAACCCATTTTTGCTACATTTCGTGCCTGTGGAATCGCTTTATTAATCATATTATTTAAGAAAATAACGGCCAAGACCCATTTACTCGGGGCCGGCTATGGAGTTTGATGAAAGATTATGAGTCTCCGACCAGGTCCGGTAAGACCCCTTAGAATCAGGTGCTTCTGCTGCTTTTTTTCCCTCTGCTGGAAGTTGTGTAAAGTGCATCCTCAGGCGAAGCAGGGTGAGCAGGACGATAGACCCCGGCACAGACGCGCCTGCCTGTTCGTTTGGCTTATTTTTTGTTTTGTTTCTTGTAATTCGCAGTTAAAAGGTACCAAGGAACTGGCCGAGACCAACGGCCACAGCCATGAGGACGCCAACGTGAGTACCCCTGACCGGGGGCGTTGGGGGGCTTCGCTCTTCGCGCTCCACGTTGGGGAGATGCCCACGCCGGGAAGGCGGCCCTGAGTTATTTCTCACCCGGAAGCCCTGCCTCCCGATACCTCGTTAAGGCGATGAGGTGCGGCCTGGCAGCGAGACGGGGTAGCCAGGCGCTGCCGATGTGCGTTCAGCTCACCGGATGCCACCTTGGGAGACCCTGAGCTCACCCCCACCAGCAGAGACCCCAAAGGGCCACCCGCTGGAGGCTGCTCGCCCGTCAGGGAAAGGGGGATGAGACGATCGTGCCGAGGGGGCGTCGGGGCAAAACCCCTCTCCCAGAAAAGCCCTGGAAGGTTGGCCTGTCTCCTGTTGTGGCTCCAGAGCTACATCAGGAGGCGTCCGTCGCGTTGACACACAGTGTAAAGGTTCAGGACCCCGGCTGGTACCCCGACGTCCTCTCCCGGCGTCCCTCGAATCGCCCCCAGTCGTCGAGTCCTCTCTCGGCCTCGGAAGTTCTCTGGTCTCAGGTGGGGTATCATCCCTTGTCGATCGCCGCCTCTCCCCGTGTTTGGCGGTTTCGTTTTTACCTTTTTAAGACGCTCTCCGAAGGCTGGATGTGTGTGATCACCCTCACCCCAGAAAACGCCAGCCGGCTCCGCAGCTCTTTCCACATAACGCAGAACCGGACACGGTCCTAAATGCCTGATTAAACTAGAGCTCGGAGAAATTACATTTCATGTTCAGCCTTGTTTTAATTACATACGGCAGAGGGCCCGACGGTCGGGGTACCAGCAGTCCCCCCCCCATTAATCACCGTTCCTACCGAACAGCTATTTAATGCCTGAACCTCCTGTGTCCATGTGCCCTGCTACGTGCAGGCGAGGGGGCTGGTTTGCAAAGAACCCTGTGGCCTACTGTCTGCCTTCGGGGACTGGTAACCGGGTTGAGGGCCTTTGGGACACGTGGGCGACGTGGAAGACGCGGTAAGTGCCCAGGGAGGCGAGGCCACTGCGGTGCGACGCCGTCGGTTACTCAGCCCCTCCGAGCTCCCTCCCCCTCATTTGTAAAATGACAGCGGAGCCGAGCTCGGAAACGTGGGGTGAAGCCGTAACAGGCTGAAGACGTGGACCCCGTAAGGTGTTGTCCCTGAGGCCTCTCTGTGCCGGGTCCTCGGGCCTGGCCTCCTGGGTCTGTGGCATTTGGGTCCGGCCTCGAAGACTGGGTGGGACTGAGGAAGTAGAAAGTGGAGGGGAAGCCGCTCATCCGGGGGTCCCCTCATCGCGACCTGAGCGGGCTTTGTCTCTGCTCCCCGTGTTTTCTCACGCTCCCCGTACAGGGCGCTGCCTAAAGCACTTCTTTAGGACCGAGCCTTGCGGACACGCCGCTGCCAAGCCTCTCGAACGTGCGCCCCTCGGAGCGGCAGGAGGGCTCGGTTTCCTGGGGCGTACGTGGGGCTGATCCCACCTGGTTTTCCTTCGTGTGAGAAGCAAACGAGGTGTGGAATGTGGAAGCCCATAGGGGGGACCCTGAGGGTCGGCTTGAGCAGGGCGTTGTTGCCATCACAGACCGTTGCGCCGATCCGATTAAATGAGATGCTACGCGTGAAGGCAGGCCCGACCCAACACCACCTGCCCTCTCGGCTCTGCTTTGGGGAGCGTCAGAAGGCTTTCACTGTTAACTGGGGAAGGTGAAAGGCCGTCGGTGAGACCTTCCGTCCCTCCTGGGGAGAACTTTTCGATTTTAAAACACCTCTCCGTGGGGCGGGCTTCGTGATCAGCCTAAAGGAATGACGGCTGCTGAGAGGCAGGGTCTGCGCTGCCTAGGAGGGAGGCGCAGCACCTTGACCAAGGGCGGGTGCCGTTCGTGCGCAGGGCAGGGCCCAGGGGCACTCGCCGGTCACTGCCTGTTTTCTCGGGGGCTCCCCATCCTCCCTCTCGTGGTGTGGTCTCACCTCCTTTGGGCAGTTTCCCTGGCACCCCCTCTGGGGTTCCGTGAAAGAGAAGAAACAAAAACCGTTCCTCTTGGCCACACGCTGGGAGTGCTGGCTAACGTCTTGCGAAGGTGTGTGTAGCTGTCTGACGTGGAGCCCGGGTGTCGTCCGGCGTTTCGGCCAGCCCCGTGGGGGTCGAGGGAGACGGGGCTCTCACACCAGACAGGGACGGTTTGGGTGTGTTTCCATCGCTGAATCGCCACGGGACCGGGGCACGTCGACCGTGGGACCTTTTCTGAACGTCGTCTTCCTCGTCCGCCCATGCGCTAAGCCCAAGGCGTGCACTCGACAGGTGTCAATCCCTGCTCTCCCTCTTCCGGCGTCAGTCTCGGCAGAGTCTGGTGGAGCAGACACGGTTTTGACAGGATGGATTTTCCGGCAGATCGCGAGGTCTCACGGCTGCGCTGGCCCATTTGTCAATACGTTTCAAATCCGTATCGATTGACGATCGGATTGACGTCGAACTTCCGGCAGCTTCCGACAGCTCTGTGAACCCGATGGGCGTGGGTAGGGGCGGGGTGCAGACACGGCCCCCTGTAAGTCATCCGCCTGTGAGCTCGGAGACAAACACCCGTCATTCCGGGCCCCTTTGAGAGGTGCGCACAAATCCCGCATTCGGCGGAAGTCAGCATCGCGGCGGTCGGGATCGCCTCACCCTCCATCCCTGTTTTGCAGGTTTTAATGCGATGTGTGTTTTCTTGCCTAATTGTGGTTTGCCGGTGCCACGTTGAGTCACCGCCACCCACTCTCCATCTCAGTCCTCGTCAGGTGCCGCTCCCCCGGCTTCTGCAGCGCCCGAGGCCACGCCTCGTCCTCGCTTACGTCGCCCTCGTGTCCTCATCCATCCTCTGGATTCGTAGCGTCTCTGAGAGCGACCACCTTTGTTCAGTTTTGAATCTCCTTGTCGCGCACAGGCCTTGCCACGTAGCAGGTGCTGGGAACATGTTCGACGGGTGAAGAGTGGCGGAGGCTCAGCAAGCTCCGGTCAAAGTCTACTTAGTCTAAAGGCTGAACTTCACGGCTCTTCAGCCTGAAGAGGGAAAACGCACAGTGAGCAGTTGCCCGGCTCTGGCTCAGAAGAAATCGCATCTGTCCATTAAAGAATCCATTAAAGACAGGGGACTCCTTTTTCTCCACCTGTACAACGGGGCCGATAGTACCAGAACCTGGCGTCCACCAAGACCGCGGGAAGAGCTAATCGTTAGTATCATCATCGTTACCGTTATCCGTGTTATTTTCTATTCGGAGGCCTTCAGTTTCTGCATCCATCAGGCACCGGGCACCAGTGATCGATCGATCCAGACGACTTAGTCCTGGGACTGGTTCTCGCGTCTGGCACGTGCAAGAAGGCGGTGCGGAGAGAGAACTGCATTTTTCTGTGTTGGGAAAGGGGGAGGACATTTAATGTTTACGAAGATCTCACAGCGTGTGGCGGGCGAACCCTGTGAAATGCGATTTTACTTTAATGATAATTAACTGCACCCCCCTTTCTCACGGCCGAGATCGCGTCCCATCTCCTCCCACGGCCTCGGCTACCGCCACGCGGGCCCTGCGTTTTCGCATTCTCATTAGTGATGATGTCACCTCAGCCCGTGAAAATCATGATCGTGGGCGCTTTGCCGCGGAGAAAAAATAAGAAGCGTCCTCCTGAGAAACGGGCTGGGCAAATAACACGTCGAGAGCACCATAACACAATTAATCTTCGCAGGCAGCAGAGTCGGGGTCACCCGCGATAAATCAAACTGGCTAATTCTGGAGGCACATAAATACGTTTGAAAGCATTTCGCTTTCCGTTCCCTCTGTTTGCTGCTCCACGCTTATGGCCGAGCAGATTTTTCACGTCGGTGCTTCTCCAGGCTGCGAGGAAATGGGCCCGTGTCGCCGCGGCGGCGCGGGTCACACTTCTCGCGTGGTGGCGGGCCGCGCACGGCTGTTTTTGAGCTCAAGCGTATTTTTTTTTTTTTTTTTATTTAGGAACATCTACAGTGGCACGTGGTAAAACTAAAAATAAAATGCTCCAACCCGCACTCCGGAGAGCGAAGGGGAGTTACTGGGATACAAAGTGGATTTTTCTCATGTTTTGGTCGTTTTTCTTTCATTTTATCACAAAACGGGGCTGAAAGAAAGTCGTCGGACTGTCAGTTCGAGACCACGGTTTAAGTGTGGGGTGGACTGTGATAACCATCATTAAGTTACCATCCAGGCAGCAGTGACACTCTGCATATTTAACGGGAAACGGCGCAAAACTGAAATTGCCCTTTCCCATCAAAGTCTGTGTTCTCTGATTAAAAGTGTACGTGGGCATCGTCCCATTTTTTAAGTAAGAACTGAATAATATCGACATGTGCGTGTGGATACAAACATTCACACATACGTCATATTATATACACGCGCATGGGAGGAGGGTTATATATGAAATATAAAAGAGAAATATTGGAACGTTAATCTTACTTATATCTAGGTAGAATTTCAGTTCGTTTTGATTTTCTTCTTATATTTTGCAAATTTTCCACCTCGAATGTCTGTATATAAATAACCTCTGCAATGGGAAAAAGAAAGGTTATTAAGAATTAAAGTAAACTAGAGAATTGTTTTAAATTGCGGAAAAGCAAGAAATGGAAAAAAATTCATAAGTTCATATTATGGAAAGTGAATATATAAATCAGAAACACACTGAAAGCTTTAATAATAGAGACGAATTCAAAATTAACTCTTTACCGTTTTCAGTCTAAGATAGTAAAGAAATTATTTTACTTTAAATGACGCTGAAACAACCGCATTTAGAGGCAAAAGGGGCGTAAGACTCCCGGAGCGACTGCTTTGCTTAATTCACTCTCCACTGTGCGTGTTTTTCATCAACTTTTAGTAAATCGCTGTAGTCCAAGGGAACGGAGCAGCTCTACGATGCCAGTCCCTTCCCCTGCGACGTTTACCCGCTCTGTGTAAGATCCGTTCGATATAATTCAGCAAATACTCTGCAGATCTGCCGTCTGTTCTTTCCGAAAATGCTGGCTGTAGATTTACCATGCGCAGGAGGCCGCGGCGAGTGCCGAGGACGTTGTTCCGTGGAGAGAGAAGTACGGCCAGAGCCACCACATGGAGCCCAGGCCGGGGCACTCGTAAGAGTGACAGGGACCGCGCAGGGGAGGAATGGGCGCGGGGACCGTGGAAGCCGGCCTGCAGAGCCACCCCCGGCCCGCACGGGCGCGCGCCCCTGTGTCCAGCTGCCTCTCCCAGACCTCGCATCCGGCATTTCTAAAACCCGGGAGCCCAAGCTTCTCGTTCCCTGCGATCTGTGGGTCCGTATCGTAATTCCGCGGGCCTTCCAGACGTTAGCGGGTGAAATTTCCTTTCTCACTCTCTCCGCTTGGCTCTGCTCCGCGCACACAGAGTCGGTTCGTTCCTGTCAGAGGCCTCTGCGCCCCGCTTTCCTCTCTCGTCCCTGCATGTCCGTGGTTCTGCCTGTTACCACACCGGGGGTGTGGCCGGACCTCCCCATGGGGCCCCCCTACCCGAGGCTCTCCCCCCGCTCAGCTAGTCCTGCACGGGGCCCTCACTTGGTCCTTGGGGGGCCCACTTTGACCTCCGCTCTCTGCCCCGACGTCTACCCAGCCGGGAGAGCGTGAGAGCCACATCTTCTCCACCGTCCCAGCGCTCGGCCTTCCAATCCCTTCCCTGTCGCACAGGGAGACCCATCTATCTTTCAGTGAGAAATTCCCACCCCCCCCCCACAAGCTGAACTACCCTAATTCTCCTGTCCCAGACGTGCAGGCCTCTGATCATTAAATCTGACTTTCCGTTCATCAGTCTCCTTTCTGAGTCCCAATATCCAGTCTGGGACAAGATGAGTTAAATCTTTTTCTCCGATTTTAAATTAAAAAAAAAAAAAAAAAAACACTATAGAAAAACTAAAAATCGCCTGGCCTCAGTGGTTCCTGTGTTATTAGTTTGTTGTACAATTCTCCACTTTCGGTTTCCAAAGGAGAAATTTCCAACCTTTGCTTTATCTGCCGTTTGCAGTCGTGTACGAGATGCGTCCCTGCCCCGTCTAAACGCTCCCAACAGCAGCTCTATCTCCCTTGCCCCGTGGGCCCTGCTTCCCACACGTTCACGCAAATTACTGGCATAATATTATAAATCAGCTCGCGTGTGCTTTTCAGGAAATGTTTTCATATTTGAAATAAAACATATCAAAGTAGCTACAACCAAATACAGGTTCTGCTAGCACAGCTTAACCAAAACACGGACAAAAAAAAAAACACTAAGTTAAGTTGCACCGAATTTGCCACTTTGGCAGAGAATTGCTCGGTTGGCCAGGAACTGTAGCCGGGAGCCTAAGTTTTTAAACGACTTTTTCCCGTTGGGCCAGTAGATCCATTACTTGCCAGAGCTAATCTCCGGTTGTAAACGGGAGCGATGACGTCTTTTACAGAATTCGAGAGACCTGGTAGCTTTTAGTGAAATGCACAGAATCTGCTTAAATGCCTGTATTTTGTTTGTTTGTCTGTCTGTTTGTTAACTTCATAGGATATCAACGTCTTGACAGTCGCGTTGGTCAACCAGGACCGAGAGAACAACATGGAGAAACGGAGCCACGGCTTGAAATCGGAGAAAGAAGCTCTGCTGATCGGTAAGGCCGATTCCGTTCGCCTCACCCGTTTGTCCTCTTGAATAGTTCTTAGGTTATTCACTTACGTGGCGTCTCGGCGCTTCACCTCCAGCTTGTTCACGATCTGAACAGCGTTGCCTTCTGGTCAGAGGCGCCCTTCGAGCGGGTTACATGATGCACAGTTTACGTTGTGAGCGCGCGGACCGGTGGGGGTTGCTCTTCTGTAACCGTGTGTATCAGCTGGCTGTCCAAACGTCAGACTGAGGCCGAGATGACAGACGAATGAGCGTGTCACACGTTACAGACCTGACTCTCAGAGTGTGGACGCATCGCAGCGTCTAAGTAGAGGCCAGTTGGGGTCTGGTCCAGAAGTTCCACACGAAGCCAGAGTCCCAGGCTCAAGAGAGGCCACGTCCTGAGGCCGGACCTGTAGTGCCGCCCATTTAGGGATCTCTGGAGGACCTGGGCCAGGCGGCCCAGGACAGGCTCATCCAGGCTTCCCTGCCCGAGTTGGGACCCACTTTTCCAAGATTAGTACAACAAGCTGGCCATTAAGGAAGGAGAAAGAGGGAAGGGAGTTGTTCTTCACCGAGAACATGCAGTTGCCCCACGAAACACACCTGAGTTGGCTTTCTCCCTGCCTGGACCAGAGACAGAGCCCTAAATGCCCTCTTCTCTGAGTCACCATCGGCGGATCCCTCTGAAGACTCCCTGATGAAGACGTGATGGCGATGAGCCCAGAAGGCCACCTGAGGAGCCACCGCGTGCACGGCTCTCCCACCCACGCTGACCCAGAGAAGGCACAGCGCTGGTTGGAGCCGCACCTGGACCGTGACCCCCACGTGGGGCTCCTCTGGGCCACGGCTGCGAGTGCAGAAGGAGGCCGCCGTGCCCGTGCGACACACTGTTCTTCTCCAGCTCGTTATCTGGCAGCAGAAGGAGCACCCGGTCGCATTTCCTAAATCCTGCATGCACCCGCCTCCGAAGGACAAGGGACCCCAGGGCCTGGAGGAGCTGGGGTGGGAGGGACGAAATTCAAAAGAGAGCGCAGACTTCATCCATCACGTAGAGATTTCTCAGCTACAGGCTTATTGAATATGACATCAGCTTAGGGGTGCTCCAAGGCAAAGCAATTATTTTTTTTCTCTCCGATGATACACGGCCGCGACAGCGCGCCATGGACGCGTTCGTGCCGCGAGACGTGCTGAGGGTGCGCCCAGCTCCGGGACCCGAGTGAACCCACACGGGTCTGGCATCTGGGTTTTCCTTCTATTGGAGAAAGTGTCAGACTCTGACAGCTGTTCCTCTTTCCCTCGGGGGGGACAAAGTTGTGTTCCCCCCACCCCACGAGGCCTTTAGGGTGTGAACAAAGCGCATAAACTTCCCTCTTTGAGTCTAAGTAGTACGGAGCACTTGAAGGTTCAGAGAATGGGGATGGGCCCCATTTTTTTTTAATTTCCTGCCTCTCGCTTCGGGTTGCCTCTGCTTTTATGTTCTGTTGGGAGAACACAGCTCACTTACTAAATAGCATGCACACACACACTTCTTTAACCTGCTACCTTAATGTCTTAAAAATATGGGTATGCGTTACCCACTGTAGGTTAATGAGAGCAAACAGGAGGGTGACAGTGGCAAGATGTCACTTCTGCGGAGATCTTTAGCGTGAGGAAAAAATTAAAGATTGGGAAACTCAAGTGTGTTCGAAAGAAAAAAGTCGGGATCTTCAATAGAAAGGGAGATACAACTGACGAAATTTTTTAGGACTTTTCCCCTCGCTTCTGGTCTTTCCAACTGGTCTACCTAGATTTTCTTTGAAGTTCAGGGTTGAGCGAAAGAGAAATGGGACGTGACACTCATTTTGACTCAATATATGAGAATCTTTAGGGAGGAGGGAGGCGAGAGTTTTAAGCCTTTTATGGCAGTAAACTTCGGAGTTTAAGTTTTTCCTTTGTTTCTCCATTTCCTCCACACTCAGTGTTTCAGTTTACTCTAACGTTCGATTACAGATGTGACTTCTCCCCCAAACCCTCCCTCAAAACGCCTGGGTAGGCCCCGACGCTCTTCTGTAGTCGCAGAGCGAGCCGTCGTCCGAAGACCGCCAAGGTGGAGACGAGTCTCTGAGACTGGCAGGGTGGACCCCGCCAAGGGATGCACTTGCCCCCTGCCGTTCAGGGCCAACTGAGTTTGGCCTTTCAGGCTTTGTACGTACCTGAACGTTGGGGCGATGGAGACCCTTCCCGCAGCATCTAGATTCTAGATGAGAGCTGTGGTAGAGACAGAAAGGCAGAACAGGGGCCCGAAACTGCTCTGGACCAAGCCAGAGAGAGAAAGGAGTTTCCGATGCTGGGGGGTCCTCATTTTCTGACAAATACTTGAAAAATAGGATATTTCCCGGGCTTCTGATCTATCCGGAAAAGAAGGCACACTTTTTGCAATTCCCCTGAAATCTTTCTTTAGAAAAATGAAACACATAGAGAGGACATTGGGCCGGCTCTAAGTCAGTCTAGAAGGCCGGGAGCACCGGAGAAAAATCGGCCTTTTATTGGAAAAACTTACTGGCAAAATCTGCATCACCTCTGGGTGCCTATAGTATATGTGAGTGGACTCTGAGAACTCCGTAGTCTCTTGAGATTCACAAATATTGCATTTAAAAAAAAAAAAAAATGCACCGTGGCACAAATCTGGACTAGAAGAGAAGGCAGGAGTGAGAAATGAGCTGTTCAAATGGGTTCCGTCTGCAGAGAACATAAGAGTGGGGCGGGAACTCCCTAAGCAAGCAATCCTAAGTACTTGGGACGACCTGTGACGCTACCTTATCCGGCCAAACGTGCGCGTTCTTTCCGGAAAGTCTCATGAGCATTGCATAAAACCGGAATCTTGAAGACGCCTGAAGTGAGGCACGTACGTGTCACAGGAGACCCGTGGGGTTTCGCCGCGAACACAATCCGGAGCTGGACGAGGGTTTGGATGCTGAGTCCTTCGGGAGCTGAGACCTGTCTGTCCCGTGTTCTGCTTGGTAACTCGTGGGGATGGAGCGCTGCGTTCCCGCTCGACGCGAAAAGCTAAGCCCTTAGAAAGCGCTTTGTTATCGCGTTTCTGGATGCTTGGTTTCGCGGTCCGTCCCTGTGAAGACAGCTGGACACGTTAGCTGGACCTAAAAGCATGACATTCTTATGGGGGCGTCGCGGGGAGCGCGTCATGCCCCACAGCCCCGTAGCAGCCACACGCTGGGTCGGCCCGGCAGCGCCTGGGGCCGACGCCAGAACTCCCCGTGCGTTGCGCCTCGAGCTCGTGGGGAACAGACTGAGTCCAGAGTTGTGGGTTAGGACCCAGGCTCTGGAGCTGCGTTCAGCCGGGAGCCGCTGGCTGCTGTTTGGAAGGAGAACGGACCGAAACGTTCTTGTCGATAGGCAGACAGCTCTGGGTCTCTATTTCTCTCTCGTCTCCTGCTTTTTAATTAGTTCCCGCGCCCTCGCTTTCCAGTCCAGGCATGCCCGGACGCCCCGTCAGGGCTGGTCATCGTCGTAAGTCTCGTGCGGAATAGTCGAAACCTTCTCAAAGCTCTTTTTTTTATATAAAGAAGCTGTTCTTCAGCTGTTCCCTGGACTCCTGAGAAGTAGCCTCAGATTCTTCACTGATTGAGCAAACTGCACATCCTGCTGGCTCCTCCACAGACCAGGACATGCCTGTGACGGGCAGCCAAGATGCTTCATCACATCCCTGCGGCCCGGCCCACCAGCGCCGTCACCATTTCTCACATCTGCACACAGCCAGCCTGCATCGAAGTGGGGTGCTCCCCATGATAACCGCCGGGTGTGGGGACGCAGAACAGAAAGCAGAGCCGTGCACGGGGCGCAGGCCGAGCGGTGGTGACTCCCCGGTGTTTCCCGGGAACGGAGCTGAGGCTCTATTTCGGCTGCAGCTGAGCAATCTGGAGAGAGTGATCTGTGTCCTTTTCTAGAAGCCACTGACCATGAAGAATGAGTCGTTGACCTAAATCTCGTTTCCAGGACACAAATGTCCGTGTTCGTAAATCAGCGAGGCTTTGTCGGGAGCCTGCTGCCAAGATCACCAGCTCCGCGGCGACAGGGACTCACCTGGGCAGCACTGGGCTCCAGCCCGTGCACGGAGACTCCGTTTACTGTAAAGCCGACATCTGGGGGGACCTGGCGCAGGCACTTCTGGGGCCACGGTTTGAGGGCTCCTGGCCCGCCCTATGCCAAGAAGGGTGTCCGTGAGGGGCGGTGACACGGTGACCTCTCCCGTCAAGAGGTTCGCAGGCTAGAGAGGAAGAAAGCAGATCGAGTGTGATTCATCCCGAAACCAGAAGCACGGAGAGGGGCTGCTTCTGCCACAGACGCCTCGTCGGAAGAAAGGGCCCGCGGGGCTTCTCCGGATGGATCAGGGGCTTGCCAAGGCCGTTTCAGATGCAAGGAGCAATAATTTACCACGGGCCCTAACGTGGTCTTAAAATAAGAACGACGGGCAGACAGGTATTTTTTAAAAACTGCATAAGATCAGGCGTTTACTCACCAAGTAAGTGGAACAAACTGCTCTTGGGAAACGTCAAGCCTTTTGGAAA
Source organism: Cynopterus sphinx (assembly GCA_030015415.1). NCBI lineage: Eukaryota > Metazoa > Chordata > Mammalia > Chiroptera > Pteropodidae > Cynopterus > Cynopterus sphinx. Next base: position 3,399,680 of record CM057381.1, read on the forward strand.
CTGAGACGCATCAGCCCCAAGCACAAGAGCTGATGAGCCTTGCCGCTCGGTCTCGCCTCAAGCCTGGCCTCTCTGCGTGTCCCGTGAGTGCGCTGTCTGTCCCTCGGTCGCTGCCCGTGGACAGCCGTCCCCTCCCCTCGTGGCTGAGCACAGCACCCTCCCCGCCGGCTCCCCACTTCAGCATCCTCAAAGCCTGCGTGCGGGCGGCCGCATGAAGCAGAGGCAACCTCCCCAAGGATCCTGTCCCTCTCCCGCTCAGTAAACTAAAACTAAAAGTGTGATTTTTTAAAAAAACTTCTAATTTTTCATTTTTTTTTTTAGTAAATCAGGCATGAGCTTCCGTAGTTGAACTGTCGTTAGTAGCCACGCGAGCTCAGCGGATTCGAGAATTTCAGGCACAGGGAGGTAGACGCCAAGTCCGTGAACTTAAAATATAAATTAACAAATCCAGTGGCTGGAGGGGAACCAAACAATACCACGTAAGCACATTAAAAACGACTGACCGACGTGGAAACGAAGACATTAAAACTGCCGCTGTCACCTGTTACCACTGTTATTCCATGCGAGAAGGACATTCTTTTATCAAAAAAAGGAAGCAGGGCCTCGGAATGAAACGGAAGAGCTTTGTATCTCAGGAGGGACGCATCAGTTTCTGAAAGTGAGGCTTCAGCTTTGTGGGGCCACGTCATGAATCGTTTCCGTCTTTCAATCTCACTGTCAACAACCCCGAAACAGCCCCTGCAGCCATGTTCTGAGGACAGGCCTTTGGGAGAGGTGGTCTAGACACTTTGGTTCTCCGGCCTCAACCTGAGGGTAAACTGGGAACGTTTCTTTAAAAACTGGCACGCACCTCCCCCCCCCACCCCCCAGAGCATCCATCCCACAGGGAGTCAGGGGACCATGAGGGCCCATCCCAGACCAATCCAGGGTCACCTGCAGTCGTAGGATGACCTGGCACAAGGACGGACTCTCGTCTGCCGCTCGCCCCGGCTGCCTTTTGTACAGGCTGGGCCCTCCCCTCCCCTCCCTCCCCTCCCTCCCTCTGCTTCGGGGTGGGCCCCCCCTCTGCCTCAGGGATCCAAGCTTCCCAATAAGGAACGTAAGGGCGGGCCCCGGGTTGCAGTCACCTCGAAGCCCGCTTCGAGGAGAACCCAGAGAACGTCCGTCTGACCAGTCTGCTCACACACAGCGGCGTGCAGCCTGCGGAGCCGCAGTCCTCACCGTCGCTGTGTCTGTCGCCTTTGGGTTTAGGGAGCAGGGAGGAGGGTAGGAAGGCGACACGATCACTTCAGCCCTGACACCGATACCCGGCTGCTCCTTTGGCGGTCCCACGTGGACAGTGGATTTTCACCATAAGAAAGGCTTCTGCCCCCACAATCAGACTCCGGCCAAGCCATCCATCCCTGGTCCTTTTAGAAGGATCTCGTCGTAGCTTCGGGCAGAGAGGAGAGAGCAAGGCAGGTCCCTTCAGACAACAGCCACCACCGGGGGACAGAGCGGAGGTTTCGGGAAGGAATTGTGCTTCCTTCACTGGCACTTGTGGGGGGGATACGGATCGAATACTTTCATAGCTGGCAGGTGTAAGTACCGGGGAAGTTCGAGTTCCAGGCCGTGCGACGCCGGACACACGCGTCTGAGTGATTCTTATACTGAAAACCGAGCTCCACCGAGGACTAAAAAAAAGATAATTTTATCCTTTCAATAGCTACAACTTGGTATTGGTCAGTCGGGCATAACATTGGTAGCTGAGATGCTTCCAGAAGTTTCTGTTCGGCCATACCTGCGTTCACCTCTGTGTCGCGTCAGACTCTGGCCTTTCTGAGTCGTGTCCACGCGACGGGGTGTCCCGCTGGCCGCGTGATAGCCCGGCTGTCGTCACTCCGGGCGGTTGGTGAGGTCGCTCCCAACGGCAAGACTGTCACGGAGGGCCAGGGGACGTTCCGGGACGCCGTCCCGTCGGGGAGGCCCCTGCTTGCCCCTCAGTGACGCCCCGTGTTTGTCTTTCGCGCGCAGGCATCATCTCCACGTTTCTGCACGTGCACCCGTTCGGAGCCAACATAGAGTACCTGTGGTCGTACATGCAGCAGCTGGACTCCAAGGTCAGCGCTTCTCCTCGGGGGCCCCGCGAGAGCCCGCTTCTCCGCAGGAAGGGGAGCGGTCATCCCACGTGACAGGGGCTTTCGGCAGCCGCCAGAGGACTGGGGGGCAGAAAGGCGTGGGAGGGGTTTGAAGTTCCCCAGACAAGGCAGAAATCAGGTCAGGGTGGCGGGTGGGCTGTACCCTCTCAGGAGTCTGTGTCCAGGACGCCACTCCCCGGAGGGAAAATGGCCTCAGAGAACATCAGTGCCCGAGCCGCCTCTCAAGAGCACCGCTCAGGCTGTCTGGGGGCTTTACTCTCTCAATGGCAGAGTGGGCTTCGCCCCTGCAGGGTCACCCCCAGCGTCAGGGCGTCGGCCCTCCTTTCTCTGGCGCTCGGTTGTCCCGTCTGCGAGGCGGCCGTACCCCTAGGCTGTGGCCGTGTGCCACAAAGGAGGGGCCGGAAGTCGGCCCCTGTGCCAGACTCTGGGGAGCCGTGAGAGGGACCCGTCGGAATAAAGTGGCGTCGGTACCGAGCGCTGCCCACGGCGGCCAGGACGGGGGTGGACACGGCATCAAATGGGGAAGCCAGGCCCGTCCCCGTCACCATCACCACGTGGCTCCTCAAATGTCCCGCTGGGAACGTGGAAATGAGGCGGAAAGTGGAAATGAGCGGCTTTTCCGCAGGGCCCAGCAGGGTGCGTGGATGCTGTGGGCCGAGGCACTGCCAGGAAGGTGGCCGTCCGTGTCGAGGCTGAGCCTGGACCTTTCCGCCCTTGCCTCGGGCCCTCCCAGCATCCGCTCGCAGGATGAGCAGGGTGACACGACTGGACGGCCGGGGCGAGAGCCACAGGCCGTTGGTGACCCTGGGCAAGCACACCCCCTCCCAGCCCCGTGCCTCCTGCAAGGCGCGTGTCCCCTCCCTCAAACGGGCCCTGTCCTCCCTCCCGACAGATCTCTGCCAGCGAGATCGAGACGCTGCTGATGCGGCTGCCGCGCATGTTTAAGCAGGAGTTCACCGGCGTGGGGGCCACGCTGGAGAAGAGGTGGAAGCTGTGTGCCTTCGAGGGGATCAAAACGGCCTGACCGCCCGGCGCAAGGACAAGCAAGCGGACAGACAAGCGTCGTCTGCAGGTGCAGCTGCCCGCCAGGCCCCGGCTGTGGGCGCAGGTGGGGGCCCCGGCGGGGCCTGTCCGGAGCGACCCCGCGGCGTCCTCTCGCGCGTGGACATGTAATTGTGTTCCAGTTCTCGGCAGCAACCCAACCGAGCTCCATGCCGTGACAGACCCGTTTCCTACGAAAACCCAGCGGTGACCCCGCAGTCGTCGTGGCGGCCGACGCTTCCACGCGGCATCCGAGAACAGCCCCCGAGCAAAACAGGTCCCCTGAGCGAGGCTGCCACCCTGGCCGCTGCCAGGCTACGGAGGAGCCTGCGTCACGTAGAGCTGAACTCCTTAAACGACGTTTCCCCGAGAGTCCATCTCTCTGTTTTAGACAAAAGGGAAAAAGGAAAAAAAAAATGTAATTTTGCAGTGAGGAAGAATCACACCAAAAGAAAACTTGAAGATGCGTCTGAACGGCTATTGTATTTTGTAAATTAAATTATTCGCCGTTCCAGGGACTTTTGCCTCATCGGAGAGGCGGACCGTGTGATTGGACTCCTTGAGAATGCTTTATCAAGAATCTTATTTTTCTAACGTCACAGTTCTCCCCCATGGGTTCCGCGAACACGAACTGCAAAACGGTTTTCATAACATGTAAATAACGGAGAAGCTCGAGCTACTGTCTTGTACTTGGTATGTAACATTCAGGTTTATGCATCAAAGTAACCATTCAGCAGATATTCCTGTTACAAATTTTATAGCAAAGATATTAATTTTTTTCAATAAACATGACTTCTACCATACTGGCTGTGCAAACTAGTCTTCGTTGCAGTTTGATTCTTCCTAATGAAATCTTCACATTGTTCTCTCCCGTCCCGCGTCTCGTCATTTTAAATGATGAAATGCACGCGGCACTCGGAAAGTCAACACGCGATCTCAAAAAGGAATATGTAAAAATCATGAATTGGGGAAAAAACTGAGAAAAGATTATGCAGCATTAGAGCAGATGCTGTTCGAAGATACCGAGACACAGCATCCGAATGTCATCAGCACCAGCGTGCCGGTGCTCTGTGCTCCCAGGGGCGGGCTCAACGCGGCCATCAGCTAATTTTATTAATTCTTGAATTTATTTACTTGTACCTTTGGTGGAAAACATACGAATTAGAAAAGGAATTAAAGCATTTACGCTGGACCAATAATTTAAACAATTTGGCTCCCCCCCTCTTTCTTTCAAGTTACCAATAGGATAGAGCTTTAAATTGGATCTGCTTTCCGCTTTCCGACATGGGAATCGCAGAAATAGAAACCGGTATTCAAGACGTGGGTCGATTTTAAATGCAACTTTTCCTTAGGAAAACAGCTGAACAGTGAGTGTTCTCTGACATGCTAAAATTCTCATTGGATACTGTTGTCTTCGGTGTCTTTCTCCTGAATCCTGAGAAATGAAGATACTTAGCACACGTTCCACAAATGTCTACACATGCTCAGGCTCAGTGCTAATCGCTAATGCCATGTATATGGAGATTAATTAAAAAAAAACCCCTCACCTTAATGAGCTCAGAGCTCAATGGGAAAAAGACATTTTTTTCCCAAAAGTTTCTGTGTGATGTGAGCCAGGTGACAGGAAAGACGTGACAAGGGTGCGCTGGGCCTCGATGGCACCATCACATTAAGTGCTGAAACGCTAGAGGCCTTTCGGTGACCACCTGCCAACACCATCATCCTGACGCCTGTGTCTCCACATCGGGAGACACAAATGAGGACACAACAGTCGACAAGGAAACAACCTCATTTGCAGATAGAAAACCCAGGAGGCTCACCCGCAAAATAATTAGAAGAAAAGAATTCCGAAAAGTGGCAAGTTACAGACATAAAGTGTAGCAGGGTCTATGGCCAGGCCACCCCGAACAGGCCCGATCCCGTCTGATCTCGGAAGCTAAGCAGGGTCGAGCCTGGTTAGTCCTTGGATGGGAGACCGCCTAGGAAGGCCGGGTGCTGTAGGCGTAAAAAAATTTAAAAATAAGGGATTGCAAGAAGACAAGGTCCTTGCAATCTGTGAGGTCAACCAAGGGTTGCCTCGCCTTAAAAAATAAAAAAGTCTAGCAGGGACACAAGGTACCCTAATCTAGACTATTTCTCATTGAAAGCGTGGGAGATGTTTTCAAATTTGCATTCCTACTTTCGAGTATTGTCGGTGGTCACGTCAGCAGCAGGCTACACTGCACGGGGTAAAACCCCAGCTCGGAGCTCTGATTAGGAAAAGGAATTGGGGGGGGACCTCATAACAGATCCAACAAGAAGACACTATTTTCTAAACACATGGTTCTGAGCCCGAAGTGGCAAGTCAGGGGAATGAACGGTTAATGCAGCGCCCCAAAACCTTCGAGTCGTTCCCACAGATAAGTGTCTGCACCAGGACAACCTATTTCAGCTGCGATACATTTATTTCCGCTTGAAATTAATATGTTCTCTAGAAATACGTGAATTATATATATTTAACTTCAATTATGCGAATAACATTTTTTTTCAGGAAAAAATAACTGGATTATTTCACAGACATTCAGGTTCTAATGGGACTATTTAGAGGTCACCTGGGGAAGGAGCCGACACCGGTGTCTTTGAGGCCCATCTGGAGTCTAGGGGGATCTGTCACCCCATCTCTCTAGTCCACGGGGGAACCCTTTTCAAAGGTCCCACTGCTGCCCTCACTTGTCACACAGGGAACGTGAGGTTCAGAAGTGCTAAGGCAATAAATGGCACCGTAAATAAATTTTGAATACAGAATTTGAACATGTTCTGCTGTTTGTCACTGTCGTACTTTTAGTTCAACCTATTCCCACCCCTCCCGTGAGCCCAGCGCTCGCTCAGTGCCTTGGGATGGCTGCTTTTATTCTCCTTTCTTCGCCATCCCTTGTACATGGGGAGGGATGTGAAGACTCTTCAGCCTTTCTCTCCTAAATCTGCCCGGTTACAAATCATGGTCCTTGAATTTTTAAGAAAAAGGAGAACATTAAAGGTTTGGAGGCCCTGTTACCTGGCCCCAATGGGCCTCTCTGGCTTGCTTTTCCATTGCTTCCCTAAAGAGGGCTAATATTCCTTTGCCTTTCTGCTTTTGCTCCTATATTTCTATTCAAATAAAGTGAACATACGCCTAGTTATCACCATTCTCCACAGCCTGAAGAGGAAAATGCAGAAACTACCCTTTCCCCGTCCATGAAGCTTTCGTCCACCCCCAGCAGACGTCATTTTTCCTGCCTCTGCAAAGCCGTCTCGCCGTCTCTGAAGTGCTTACCCCCAGCTGTCTCCGCCTCATCCCCCTAATAAACACTCTTCCAGGGATCCGAGGATGCCTCGTTGACTTTGAATTATTTCTCGAAGTGGTTTGGCTTATAAATATGTAGAAAGTAGGACAGAGAATGAACCGAGATGGTGTTCTGACTCCAGGGACACGAGGAAAACTACAAGTTCGGAAAGGCCGCACGATCGTTTAGATTCCAGACTCGAAGGCAGAAATCGAGAGAGAATGCACCGAATATTACTGAAATACAATGAGCAACCCAATTCCTCCTTAAACGTTCAAACCCAGATCAATTATCAACTCGTCTAATGAAGCCTCGAGCCCCTGGGGAGTCTCCCCGCTGAGTCCCCACTACGATTCACCATATTTCAGCTGCAGCCCTTGGACTGTTTCTGAATCGTTTGTGACTGGCTTGTCTCTCCCCATCCTGGAAGCCAGAGATCTCCCTTTCTCATCCCCGCAGTCCCTCCGCGTCGGATAGGACATGCCACGCCTTGCAAATAAATATTTGTCGGCGGCATGAACCAAATAAACCACAGAGCAGCCCACGCAGGAACCTCCTGAATTCACTGAATTGGAACATATGCAGGTATTAAGTCCAGTCGTGGGGGCCAGACTTTTCTGCCCCTCGGCTGTAGGATCTTGGCAGAATCCTTCCCGACTTAAAAACACTGTTGTAGTAAAAGACACGCAACAGTTTCATTCTAACCATTCACAATCGTATGCTTCAGTGACACTCAATACTTCGGCATCGTATGTAACCAATCACCCCAAACCAAACGCTTTTTCACCCCCGTCCTCCACCCTCCCCCCACTCCTTCCAGCCCCTATAAAACCTCTATCCGACTTCGTGCGTCTTTAAATTTGCCTATTCTAGGCCTCTCATGTAAGCGGGATGGGAGTGCTGATCTGAACCAGTGTTTATGCTTCTGCGTCTCGCTTCTTTCGTTCAGCGTGATGTCTCCAGGGTTCCCCCGCGTCGTCGCATCTGTCAGAGCTTCGTTCTTCTTCAAACCCGCACGACACTCCACTCGCTGGGAGCTCTTCCTGCTGGCCCGGGGGGCCTGTGCTTCTCGCAGCAAGCGGTCTGCGTTTGAAAACCCTTAAAATGCTTCTATGAACATCGCATCACAGAACACCATTTGAAAAGCTTGTTTCGATCTGGATAAACCTCATTTTCATGGAGGATGATGGAAGTGAAGTGACCGAAGGAGAAGAAGTTGGTAGTAGTGATGTGAAAACTGAGATTGTTCAAACAGAGACCCATGTGACAAAATGTGATGTGCCGTGTTGTTCTTTTATTGAGATTTGGGATGTTTCATGTTAAGATTTTTTTTTTCAACTTTTTTTAAAATGGCTGTTGTGTCTATTTGCTAAACTCACAGAAAGGATGTTTTGTCCCCCCAACATAAAAACTATGTCATCATAATATTTACAGTTGCTCATCCGCTGAGAAACTAAAGAGCTGTCAGATTCCTAAAGTCCTATGGCCTGGCTCACTTCGCATCGAGGGTGAGAGGTTCACACGTCCGTCAGTCTGCCATCAGGACCCGAGTGAGCTGTACTTTTAAGGGCAACGCCCCAGACGTGGACATTTCCGAGTTAAACAGGCTAGGATGGACGTGCTTCTGCATTAGATCTCGGAAATGCTGTGTGTCTGGCTCCCGCCGCCTCCAGAGTTCCTCTTCTGCTCCCAAGTGGGTTCTTTTTATTTATTTATTTTTTAAATTTCTGGACTTCAAACGTTTGGAATTTCTCATACCGTGTAAGAAAGTGTCCAGTCTCTGTCGGGGCTGCGTCCCAACTGCAGCATTCACTGGCCTTGTGACCGAGGTAGCTTTCCTGCCCACAAGCCCAGATTCAAGACTCGGTGACACTGACGCGTCACTGTAGGGTCGCTGCGATGATTAAATAAGGCAGCATGCATACAGCAGCCCCAAGGCATCGGCCTCCTCGAAAACAGTATTTTAGATTCATCATCCCAAGCAAGTCCTGTCCCCATCCTTATGGATAGACAGTCATTGTCCATTTTTCTAAACATAGAAGTAAAATAGGTAAAAAAAAAAAAAAGAAAGAAAAGAAAAGAAAAGAAAAGCATCATTCCCATTCAGTATTTCACATCTAAGACTGACGTAAGCAAAATAATCATCCTTCTCTAACCCGCAAAGACATTTGCGACTCTCACGCGGCCACTGGGCGGTCCCTGTCACAGTGGCCCTGGGCCCAGACGAAATGCACACCCGGGATTCTTTGTTTTAGCTCCCTTTTCATTTTCCTGCTGTATTTCCAGTAAACAGTAATCAGAGTCAAATACATTCGATTGTGAAGAAACGGCATGACTCTGGGCAACTGCCATTTTCCATGACCGTCACCCAAGTATACAGGATGCAAGGATAAATCAAGCATTAATTATGTTTTTTTTTAACCCAGCAGAGACATCGTCAGGAAAAATTATAGCTGGAGCTGGGGGCACACAGCAGTGCTAGTTTAGAGAACGTGCACATCCATCATAGTTGCCAGGAGCATCAAAGTAAAGGACCCCGGTAAATCTAGTTAATCACGGGCCGGTTGTGTTAACAAAATCAGCTGTTCTGGGCCAGGATTTTCCCTCTGTTTGCCGACTCTCAGAGCTGTACAGAGACCCCAACAATGAAACTCAGGCGTGCGCACCGCACACGTCCCCCCTCCTATGCTGTACCTTCATTCCTTGGTACAGAGCCGCGTGATGGGAGGCCCTTCCCTCATGGGAAAATCAGACGCATAAAAATAAACCGCAGACATTTTACAGTAGAAAATGGTCCTTTCCCACACAAGGCCAGAAAGCACGTTTTCTATGCACAGTAGAAAGTGCGCTGCGTGTAATGAAATGCATTTTGGGTCTCGCCGATGTATTTAGCGCGTGTTGAAAACTGTCACATCTCCCCCGGCACAAGGAAACGCCTCTGATAACGCTCATTTGCTGTCGCAGGGAGTCAAACCCTTTTTCTTGTTTACCAAAGTAGTCTATCTTCGTATCAGCCCACGAGACTGTCAGGTTCGCTTAAGAAGAGCTGCGTGTAGATCGGAAAGGGATTGAATCAGAAGCGAGAATGTTTTATTTCATCTGCTTTTCATATCTGAGCAAGTGCTTTGTCACCGCCTCCATCTGGTACCCATCTCGGTGCGGGAAACATTCTTCTTTTCGGAAGAAAGAGCTAAAAATGATTCGATTCGAGGCTCTCATCAATAACTAAATCTTGGCGTCTGAATGTGTTTCTGCACAAGGGAATGGTTGTTTCTCAGGTAATTCTGAGACGATGTAAAGCCTGGGCCGGGCAGTCAAACACCATCTTCAGGTGGAGATAATACGCGAACACAATTCGGGGTCATACCCGGATACTGATGGTTAAATCAGCATGTCCTGCATCACTTCCACGACGCACAATCACAGGACATCGCGTTTCCAGGAGCAAGTGCTTTGCCTTCTTATTGAGCGTGGTCGTCACTTCCCTAAGCCTGAGCAGTAACTGAGTGCGACTTCACCCCTTGTTCCTCGTGCCTATAAAGGGGAGCGTTGGTTGAGTTCATGCCGAAGAAAAGGCTTTATGGAGCCGGGCCCAGGAGGGAATCAGACTGTGGGCAGCAGAGGACAGACGAGGCCGGCCTAGAGTCAAGTGTTTTGTGTCGCTGCTCGCTCTGCGGGGCCGGTAACTGAGGCTCTGGACTTGGTCCAGGAAGGGCTGGAGGGCCTGGCAGCAGAGGCCGGGTAGGGCTGCATGGAAGGGCCCTGCTCTGGAATCATCCGAAGTGGTCGCAGGCCCGTGATTTAACCTCTTAGATACTTAATCTCTGAAATAAGGATAATAGGAATACTATCCCGTAGAGGCTTCCTGGAACCTTATCCACGAACTGGGTCTGCCTAGATCGTCTAAGATCACAGAACTCGTCCAGCAAAAGTTTTCAGTCTCGTGGCCTCAGATGTGGGCCCTAACACATCAAGTGCAATCAGCTCCTTGATTTCACCCCAGAATAACGAACGTTTTTAACCCAACGTGACAGGAAACCTCCCACCAGTCCCGAGAGCCTGGTGGACCGTGTGGAACTCGAACTGAGACTTCTAAAGAACTCCAGATCCCCATGGCCTCCCTGGGAAGATTTGAGGGACTCAAGAAATCAATGAACCACGAGTAACGTTTCTACCTCAAACCAGGCCTCTTGGAAGGGAGTCTTGGCAAAGACTGGTGTGTTTTCTCAAAGGTGAAGTATTTCAGAGGAAACAGAACAGCACCCCACTCTGGGAACGGAAAAGGCACTAGCTGTCTTCTCCCTGGTCCTCTTCAATGACGACTGGACGTCTCGGTGGGAGACCTGAAGGGATCAAACCTGTCTCGTGCTTCTCTGCTTCACACGACTTTCCTGGACACTGAGCCTGATGATGAGATTCGATGAGACCTTTAGGGGTCTCGGGAGGAGGAGGAGGAGTGTATTTTGCACGTGGAATGAAACGGAGAGTGTGGACCAGAGTGTCACCATTTTACGTCTGTATCAAGTGCCAATTTAACGTCTGCAGGCGTTTTCCATTGTCGCACGTAACGCTGCATGACGGAGCACCCCAAATCGAACGGCTTCGGATCACCACCCTGACGTGGCTCCCGGCTCTGCCGAGGTGTGATGGAAGCGGGGCGTTTCTCCTGACCTCGGCTCGATTCGCTCGCCTGTTGTCTAGGTCAGCCGGCTGCTGGCTCGGATTGATGTTTTGGGGGATGTTTGGCTTGGGGGACAGCATGTCTCAAAGGACCTCTCGTGTGACCAACTCACCCCGCTCCGCTAGCCTTGCTCATTCTTTCAGCAGACGCGCTCACCCTCACACATCCGCACGATTAGGGCGAAGGGGCAAGAAAAGAGGGTGAGGATGAACATCGCGATCCTGAAGAACAGCAAGAGACCAAGCGCGCCTCTGTCGACCTCGTACTTGCTGGCGACTGGCTGTCCAAAAGGAGCCACAGGGCCGAGCCCAGAACAACAGGTGGGTCCCTCAGTGCCATCGACCCACTGTGATGCCCGAACTGTCCGCCGTGAAAACTAGCGTCGTGGAGGGGTTCTGAGATATCCCCGAAAAAGAGGTCCCATGGTCATTCCTACGAATTTGCGAAATGCTGCTCAGAACATCCTTTGGGGAGCCCTGGTGCCCGTGACCCTAGTACAGGCTCTGAGAGTGTCTGTCTCTCCACCTCGGTTTAGCTGATGCCTCCTCCCCACTGACGTCGCCGTGACACACACGGTGAAAAAGAAGGCAACAGACCCCAAACGGAGTCACTGGTGCTGAGCCCCCGAGAGTTCAGACGGGGCCTGACCGCGGTTTCGGTCTCTCCCGGGAGTGGGATTGTAAACCAGTCGGCGTGAAATCCCCTGGTCGACACCAGGGAGGCCGCCTGCCCAGGGAGACCCCCTCCTCCCCCCGAAGGAAAGGGAGCTCAGGAAAGTGACGTTGCCTGAAATAATCCCCGTTGTAACTTTCTCATCCCACCCTCCTTCTGCCTAGAAAACCCTTCAATTTATATATAAGCCTAGGAGCCCCTCCCCATATAGCAGATGGGGCGGTGCCTGAATCATGCACGAATCGTTCAACGAAGCCAATTCGATCCTTACAATTACCTGATGAATTTTGGTCCTTTAATATTAATCATGGAAAACGCTCGAACGCATCCCGCAGAACAAGTGTCCCCTGAAGCACAGTCTGAGAAACTCCAGTCTAAATTGTGAAACTCGTAATAATTCCATCCCAATAAAGAGCTTTCGGAGGCCTGGGCGTGATCGTGGCACAGAGAAACCAACTGCTGGCGGGAATCCTGTGCCCTCTGCTTCCAGATGAGAAAGCCGAGATTCCGGAAAGCTGAGGAGGCCCCACGGAAAGGGGATGCGCGCCCGGGTCCCTGCCTGACCGAGCTCACCTGCCACCTTTCCATCCCTCTCCCTGCCGGCGGTCCACTGCCAGACACCTGTGCAGGCGATCGTCCCGGTCTTGCTCCTAACCACGTGGTCTGGAGCGGGTCACCTCTTAAACAGACAGAGTGGAACACGCCGTGCCTTGCGTCTCCTGGCAGCTCAAAGATCTGCCACAGGTTTTGACGAACCTTTGGGACACGGGAATCCTCCGAGGCGCCCCCATCCGCCATCGGGAAAATGACCTGAAACTTAACGCCCGGTCGTTAAGCTGGTCCTGAACGTAACAAATGGGCTGTTTTCATGCGTTTATCTTAACGGTTTCAGATATTCTAAATACCCCTCCAGCCTGGAGCGCCCCCCTGGCCCCCCCTGATTTTCCGGGGAGTCTCAGTGATCGCTCCAGCGAGGGCGTGTCAATACTCTGAGGAGCTGCGGCACCGGTGCCAAAGCTCTAATTTGAGAACATCCATCACTGAGGCTGGCTTTCCCCTTCCTGGCCTAGCTTTTTCGTTCGAGTTGTCAGCCTGTGGGGCTACATGGAGCTGGGCGGCGACTTTTCTGGACTAAACATTTCTTGGCTGAGCGTTTGCCCGTGGGTAGGGATGGTAGAAGGCCCAGGGGAGGGAGAACCCACAGCTCCCGGCTGCCCTGAACTGGCCCTGGGGGGATTCAATCGGAGACCGCACTGAAGGGCAGGGGCAAGGTCGCTTTGTCGGGGAAGCCGTTTTACTATCCTGAAATCCGTCTTGGCTTTCTCTCGCCGTCGTGCTGAGGCTGAGGCAATGAATCAGGCGAATGGGGCTCAGAGTCAGTTCCCAATCTGCGATCTACTACCTGGTTCGGGGCGGCAGCACCCACCGCACCACGCGAGGCCTTCGACGAAATCCTCTGTCTCGGAGGGAACACTCACAACATGTTTCTGTTTCTTGTTTCCCTACGAGAAGCCACACGGCTCCCATCCTTGCATCGCCCACAGTCTCACTGCACATAGTAGGACAATTTTTATGCCTTTAACATCAAAGCAATAGGCAGTGGCCCTAGATTAGTTTAATAAACACACAGTGGGGAGGGTACGCGCTCTCTCTATTGCTTTTTTTTGTCGTTTTCTGTGGAGAATCTGCGGAAGGACCGCTGAAGACCGCTCCGTGGTTGTTCCCACCCATCCGGTGGCCCACGCAGCGGGGCCTGCAGCCCAGTCTTCAGGGGCAGGCCGAGCACTCCAGCCTTCGGTAGGGAACCAGGGGACGGGCACAGAGGTCCCCTGCGTGCCATCAGACCAGTCTGCAACCTCGGGCTGAGCAGCGGTAAATGCGGGAGCTGGAGCGAGCCATTCACCCTGAAATTCCTCCTCGGTCACAGCCCTTTCGGCAGCACACCACTCATTCTTTCCAGTCTCATCGGGATGTCTGTGGAGGCAGACTTCAGGCGTGACCTCCCATGGGTGTCCATGGAGGACAGAGCCACACAGGACCTCTCAGGCCGGCACCCACCACGTCAGACCCCCCGAGTGAGCGCCTTTGTCGTTTCACGTGGATGTCACAGGCCGCACAGAGCCATGATGGACAGGGCATCACAGGACACCACCGTGAGAGGCTCGTGGTCAGCCCTAGGATCAGGAGCCATCAGAAGTCAGGGATCTGGTTGGCGAAGCTTCCAGAAACGAAGCGGCCAGCCAATAGGAGGGGCTCGGTGGCCACAGCAAACGCCCGCACAGCTCGCTGGCCAGTATTTCCGGAGACGTGACGCTGACACCTGCTGGGTTTGCAATGGCAGCCGCGGCCCAGGCTGTCAGCAGAGGCCCTTCTCAGGTGCAGTTCGGATGGGCGAGGCCGATGCCATCGCCTTTCCTTCCGCAGACGCGCTGTTCCGTTCGGAAGTCAAGGTCGGTGCCGCGTAAGTGGGTTGGGCCTGGACCGGTTTCGGGATGCTTTAATTACTTGCTGGTCCTTCGGAGAGAAAAGGACTGAAAGAGTTTGGCATCAACCAAGTGCGTCCGAGTTCTCCGGAGAAACAGGGTTGGTACATAGTAAGTAAGTAAACATACATACAGTTTTTGGGAGGGTGGGAGAGAGAGACAGAGAAAGGGGGAGGGAGAGACGGTGGGGGTGGGGTGGGTTTATTTTCAGGTACGACTCCTGCAGTTACAGAGGAAGCTAGAAAACCCGAAATTCACAGGCAGGCCAGAAAGCTGGAAACTCGGGCCAGATTTCTGTGTGGTGGCCTCGAGGCAAATTGCTCCTTCAAGAAACCCAGTCTTTATCACTAAGGCCTTCAACAGGTGAGACACGGCCCACCCACATTAAGGAGCGTAATCTGCTTTCCTCAAGTCCACCGACTTGAACGTCAATCATGTTTAAAAAAGGCCTTCGCAGCAGCAAGTAGGCTGGTGTCTGACCAAACAACGGGGCTCCATAACCCATCCAAGGGGACCCTTGAAAGTAACCATCATCCCAAGGAACGAGGCGAAGGCAAACGAAAGTGTTATTTTTGGCATCACCGATTGCTCAAAGAAGAGAAGTTGGCCTTTTCAGGCCCAGCAGGAAGGAGGCACTGCACCCCAAACCAGAATCAAGCGGTGGGCGAGCCACAGAGAGGACCGACAGGGCGACTTGAGGGCAGATGTCCCAGCCGAGCACGTTCCAATATCATCGCCGTGGTTCCGAAATGAGGGTTAAAGTGCAGGCCCTGGTGATGGAAGGCCGGCCAGGGAGTGGAGGGATGCAGTGCGGACGGCAGCAGCCCGGGATGCTGCCGCAACGGGCCTGCAGATTCGCTCTGGCTTTAGATACGTCTCCGTGTTAACAGATGAGGCACGCCCCACAGTCATGGACGTAGAGGGATTTTCAAGAGCTCGGAGCACCTGCTGCCTGCTAAACTCTCTTCTGTCACCCAAAACGGCTTTTAAAGGTATCCGTCGACGGTAAGCTCAGGGCCACACACTCCAAACTCTCGGAGACAAGCGTGGGAACCGAGCAGAAGGTAACAAACCGCCCTCTCGGGAAGGGTCCCCACGGCCCGCGATCGTTCTGGTGCCGTCGTGTCTTTGTCTTGGTTGCAGAGGTTTTATGTTGATGGGGGTTTGGATTTTGTTTAATAAGTTTTCCCCTAATCAATGTGATCAGGGGAGAGAGGCCCTGAGCGCTGGTTATGTATTAAAAACTGGCTTGGGGCACAGGTGTCGGCTTCTTCCAGCTCAGCTCAGAGCCGGTTCTCTCTGCCGTGTTCACACTGGCCTCTCGAGAGCAAAACGGTACGAGGGAGACGACCCATGTGCTCAGGAGACCGTCACGCCAAGACATGTTCCCGCTCTCCTTTGCTATCAGACAGACTGTGGGCGCTCTGTGCCTCAGTTTATCTCCCAGCGACACTCACATGGTAATGACATCTGTTTGCCTGCTTCTGACCTAATACGTAATGAACCAGGATGCTGGAACATTCTGTCATCCTGAAGTCTATAAATCAAACCCAGCAAAATGTAGAAACCGTCAATACCACCCCCTTTGGCCCA
Source organism: Cynopterus sphinx (assembly GCA_030015415.1). Lineage (NCBI taxonomy): Eukaryota > Metazoa > Chordata > Mammalia > Chiroptera > Pteropodidae > Cynopterus > Cynopterus sphinx. The sequence continues at coordinate 3,415,590 of CM057381.1, forward strand.
AACCCAGGTTTAAATTCCAGGCCCCGGTGCTGGAAGGCTTGTGGGCGCAAATGCTGTCAGTGGTTCGCCTTCCAGACCAGGGGCTTTAGGGAAAGGGCCTCGCAGAGCAGTTGCGCCGTTATAGTCGCAGATTGACAAAAACGGAGACAGATGGCTGCTCGGCGGCAGGTTCTTAAAATGAATTTACTGTTTATGAAATGTGCTGAGGAGATGGATGGCACCCGTGACTGAGTCCGCTGCCCAAAGGAAGAGATCAAGGGGGACAAGGACAATGGCCTGGGCAGCCTGGCCTTGACTCCCCTCCCTCCATCCAGACAGGAGGATTGCTTGGGCCACCTGCCAAGCCCCCACAAAGGAACCCATTCATTCCCCACCCTGGCAGAGAACACGCCGGCGAGGGCCAGCCCTGCGAGGATGGGAGGCGGCCGGGCTCTCCTCCTGCTTATTGTCCTGTGTTCATTTCTGGGGAAATAGCATGGCGGGGGCAGGGTGGAGAGACTGCACTGCCCAGAAGGAGAGCCCCGCACCGAGTCGTTACAGCACAGTCCTTACAGGGGAAAGGACCGTTCTCACCCAATCCCCTGAAGTCTGCCCAGTCCACCCAGTAGGCAGCGAGCCTTCCCCGGCGGCAGCGAGCTGGATGATGTCCTTCCCGCGTAAAGTTAAGGGCGTCCCAGCGGTCCCCGATGGTGTAGTTCTGTGGTGTGGGCCACTGTCTTGCCGGAGACTCAAACTCGGGTGGAACACTGCACTGTGGCACGCGTCCTTGGTGCTTTCGAGGCACCTCCAGCCCCTGCTGTCGCCTGTCGCGAGTCGACAACACAGAGAGAAATCGCAGGTGAGTAGAGGTGATTATGAGCCAAGGAAAACTAGGGCTGGGTGGCCCGCGAGCGACCAGCGGGTGGTGGGGAGCTTCGCTGGTGCTCCCTCCGCTGCCGGGCCCGTGCCACTGTCCCTTCCCTGTGCTTCACCGCAGGGCTCTGTGCCGTGCTGGGTTTGAACATGCACATGAAAGCGTCCCTGTGCTAAACGGGTGCGTGCCGAATGGGACATGGCTGTCCCCAGAGCAACGTTCTGGTTTGACACTCCAGGGACAGCAGTGATCCTCGTGAGGCAGGCAGGTCTGGGAGCCCCGAATGCCTGTCCCCCCACAGCCCCCGTCCGAGGGGCTGGCCACATGCGGGCACCGTCCCCAAGGCAGCCCAGTGCGAGGCCTCTGTGCTTCGCCGTGGGGCCTCTGCTGGACGCCGACCGCCAGTCCGGTGTAAAAGCTGGACTACGGGACCGACATGAGAGCCATCAGACAGGAGGGAGCCGAGGGACGCTCCGAGACCAGGCCCCAAGCAGAAGCAGTGAGCGTGGACAGCAAAGTCTGCCCTTGTGAGCAAGAGAGTCGGACTGGAGTCGCTGTCACCACGATGGAGGTGCAGTAGACCCGGGGGCAGTCCCTCCAGCTGTCCTCGCTGAGTGGCCTGGCGCGAGGCCTTGCTCCCCGGCTGCTGAGCTGGTTTCTGATCTCCCGGGCTGCCCCTGTGTGCTGTATGCTTTGTCACCTGGCTTCACTTGAGCCCGCACCTGTTTCTCGCCTCTCACGAGAGCCTGACACAGGTATCGTCTCGCCCCGGGTCGGCTGAACGTGAGAGTCGGTGTGCCCGCCTTGGTGAGGGTTTGTAACGGCTACTTTTAGCTCCAGGATGAGTCTCCGGGGCGGCCTGCAGGCAGACATGGATTTTTTCAGGCAATTTATTCACTCAGGCATTCAAGAACTCCGATTGAAAGCCTACTGTGTGCCAAGCACTACAGCTACAACAGGAAATTGGAAACAGACCTGAGTCTCAAGGACATTCCAAGAACTTGAGCTCCCCAGTCCATGGTTCTCGGGCTGTCCGGCAGCTTGCAGAGGCAGAGGCATTCCCTGCTCAATATTTCTGGTCAGAGAAAATGGAACAAACACCCCTGTTAAGTAAACACCACCATTGCCAAGGGATCAGCACGAGCTAAAAAGGCCTTCGTTCCACAGACGACGGCGAGGAGAAAATGAGGGTTAAACATCTAAGGCAGCTGATTGAAAGGTTAGGTTTTCCACCCAAGAGCCCAACAAAAACAAAGAATCAGCAGGAAAAAAAAGAAGAAAGCCTCGAATATCGCAGAAACACTTCAATGGTTCGTTTCTGATACTCGTGCGATTCCAACCTGCCCCGGTTCGCTCAGCAGGTGGGAGAAGGAGGCCAACGGCGGTTTCGGTTGAGACTCGAAGAAGCCTGGGTCGAGGGAAAAATGTAAAATGACTGCTTCTCCTGGGAAGAGTCTGGAGAGGAAAGAAGAGCCGCTGTAGGCTTCAAAAATACTTTTGTGTAAATGAGAAAAGGAGGCCTCTTCTGGGCTGACAAAACCCCGCGCCCGCACCTAGACCCCGGCGAGCAGAGCGTAAGCTGGGTTTCTGCCCTCGTTTCTCCTCTTGGCAAGGAGTCCTCGTGCCGTTGACAGCGTACGAGCCCTTGCATGGCACAGAGGAGAAAGGAAAGGAAGAGAGACAGAGAGAAGGATGAAAAGGATCACGCAGAGAGAAACAGAAACGGAGATGAAGAGAGCATGAAACTCAAAGGGAAGGTTGAAGAACGAAGGGAAGAGACGGAAAAGCAGAAAGGAGGGAAGCGAGTGAGACAGAAAGAGAGTTTGGAAAGAAGGAAGGGAGGGAAGAAGGAAGGAAGGAAGGAAGGAAGGAAGGAAGGAAGGAAGGAAGGAAGGAGGGAAGGAGGGAAGGAAGGAAGGAAGGAAGGAAGGAAGGAAGGAAGGAGGGAAGGAGGGAAGGAGGGAAGGAAAAGACAGGGGACCTGATACTTGTGCCTCTTCTCCGTGGCCAGTCGATGCTGGGTTGTGATGGAGAGGCCGGGGATGGTGGCTACTCTAACATAATTAATTCACATTAAATCAACACGTCTTCCTTGAGGGCCGACATTATGCACGAGTGAGAGCAGAGTGAGGGGACTAAGAGCAGCCAGCTTCTCGTCCTGAGCGGACGCCACCTGTCGGGGAGGACACCAGGGGAAATGTTAAAATGTCCACCATCTGTTCTCGGGATTGATCCTGGTGACAAAGACCCATTGCTGACAAGGTCATGGAGGTCTCCAGACTTTGTTAGGCAACTAGAAAGTCAAACTTTGACTAAAGAAAACAAAAAACCAATTCATCAGCCAACCACCCACCCACCCACCCACCAATCCACCTGCCAATCAACCAACCGAGAGGAGCCCTTGCCTGCGAGGCACACGCTGAGGCGCGCAGTGGCCGGAGGCTTCCTAGGAATGCCACGTGTCCCGTCAGGCATTTTCAACTACCATGACTGTCAGCAAGAAGAAAAGGTGACTCTCTTAAGAAAGAGTTTTATTTAGGCCTCACCGAGGACGTGAGCCCGGGGACACGGATTCAGGGAGTCCTGGAAGAGTGGATTTGGAAAATCCTCCAAAAGGGAGTGGTGCAGAGAAGTCAGCAAAAGATACACCGGCTGCGTCAAAAGCTTCGGTCACAGTGCACACGTTTCACCATGATCGACAGGCTTGTGACAAAAGGAAAGGAGGGTCAGGAACCATGAAGCTGGCTCCTCGACGCCCCCTGGCATCAGGGGACCCCAGAGCCAGGTCTGGGAACAACTAAATTCCCTTGAAACTCTTTGAGATGTTTTTGTTTTGTTTTTGCTTTTATCTGGACGTAGAAAGAACAGGCACTGTTTTCTGGAATCGCTGACCTTCAGGTTTGAAACTCCGTAGGCGGCTTCCCTGGCAGGCCTCCGGGGTCATGCCTTGGTGAGGAACCCAGGCGGGTTCGCCGTCCTTTCTTGGTCACCGTTTAGCAGAGCAGCTTCGGCACCTTTTCCTTTCCTCACAATATCCTGTTAAAGGCAGAAAGAGTGGATCTGATTCCATCTCCCCCCTCCGCCTGACGGCGACCTGATTTTGGAGATTCCTTTAGCAGGACCCCGTGACCTTTCTTAGATCAGCACCTCGGGTACCGACTGAGACCCTTCCGAGCAGCTGAAACTTAGAACCGTCTTGTCTAAGAGTCTCCAAAAACAGCTTCAGAAGGCCCTGGCCGTTGTCGGCTCAGCTCTTGACAGCCGGGGAACGCCAACAGCCCGCTGGGCGCCGTGCCCTCTGCACGTGAGCCCGGAATTCGGGACGCTTGCCGCGGGAGGAAAGATGCCACCAGGGAGGAGGCGTGCTGGGAGTAAAGCCCACCTGCTGCGTGCTTCCAGCATGGCCGGTGCCCCCAGGTCACGTCCTGATTTCCAGGCCTTTCAGTCTCTCATCCAACCATATTTCTTGCCTGAGTTTAAACGCCGAGCCAGGCTTTGCAGGTGGAGCAGTGAAGAAGGAAGAGTTCAACCCTGACCTCAAGGAACCGACGAGCTGATTATTAACCAAAGAAGGACGTCGTTGATAATTTAGGAAGCATCACGGAACAGTAAGCACGAGTGTGACCGGGCCCACGTACCGGGCCCTAGGCGGGTTCGTGCCTAGGACGTCTGACCAGGCCTACAGGGCACGACCTCGAGATCCAAGGACTAAAAGGGAGTCGGCTGGACCAAGAGGCAGGCCCGAGCACACCAAGCAGCGAGAACAGCCCCACAGAAGGAGGGTAAGAAGCGACGAGGAGTGGGTGGGGATCAGATCACTGGGCTCTGGAAGGCCACGTCCGGGTGAGCGCTGCGTACTGTCCTTCAGACGCAGCCAAGCTTTTTCTCTTTGTCTCAATTATCTAATCTAGGAAAACCTGGAAGGAAATACCTGCTCCCTAGTGTGTGAGCCAGGTGCGATGGGCAGGTCCCTCTTGGCAACGCCGGTATGAAGAAGGTGACCTTCAAGTTTCTAACCACAGGACCCCACGCGGCTCTGGTCACTGCTTGTCCAGCTTCTCGGGTCCAAGCAGAGCTGCCGCTTCGCCCAGGAGACCCCTCTGCCCCTCTCGGAAACCGATTACACAGCTTCCAGTAGCTTCCATTAGCTCGAGAGTCTCAGAAGCTGCCCTACGGCTGCCCGACCCCCGTGGGAACAGCACAGCCTCTGCCGTTAACCCGAGAAGGTGAAACAGCACAAGTGGCTTTCCCGCCTGCTTCCCGCGTCTGCATTCCTGCCTTTTAACCCTCTTCATCCCCTTTTCATTCATTAGAAAACAGAAATGCCAGGAAAGGAGAAACCCCAGAAGTCATACGTTTGGGCAACGGCCCTAAAATAAAAAATCTGCGGAAGGTTTTGCTTCCCTCCTCTCCCCTTTCTCTGGTCGGATTCCGCTAACGGCACACACCTGAGAGGGAGTCAAGGTGTCCCTCGAACATCTGCAATTGCAGTTTCGCAGCCAGAATGAGAAACGGGTAGAAACCTTTCTGTTTCTGGACCCGCTGAAATTTGAGGGATCGTGTAGCCTGGACACGGGAGAGGAGCGCCGCCCGGATTTCGGCTCCGCTTAATGGGCCGTGGCAGTTGGGAGCAGAGTCCTGAGGATTCTGGGCCTCGGTGGTCGGCCGCAGGCGGGACACGGGAGTGGTGAGTCGTAGCCAGGGTGCCCCTTGTGTCCCACCCCTGGCAGAGTGCTTAAGGCCAGTCGTGGGCTTTGGAGCTTGACAGCCGACAGCTGAACTCGGGCTTCGCTGCTTCCCGGGTTGCAGTCTTGAAATGGAAAGGACCAGGCCACAGAAGGTCACACGTCAGACCTTCACGGCCTCATCGGATTAGGTTACTCCCATCTGCTCTGACTGGGGGAGAGTTTTCCAGCCTGTTCTCTCCACACACACGAACACAGCCACCTGGACGTAATAACTCACGTTTGATTAGTCCGTGGCCCCCATCTGCTGCCGCGGGAGCACGTCGGCTTTGGCCCTGGGCGACCTTCAGCTGCCTGGACTTCGGACCCGCAGAACTACGTACGGGGTGGTAAGTGGAGGCTGTGTGAAGCCGCCAGGTTTGGGTAGTGTGTGACCCAGAAGAAGGAAAGTGATACACGGCCAAAGGAGGGAAACGCCCCCTGTGCTCGGCAGCCCCACAGCAGCGTCGAGTCGGCACCCACAGTTCACAGCTCAGGAACATGGATCTTCCTGGCTGTATTTACAACCTCACCGGCTGCCAACGCTCAGACGTGTGTCCTACGGGTACTGGGCCGAAAGGCAGTCGTTGCTCAGTCTTCAGAATCCCCCCCCCTTACGTCTTGGCTAAAGCTCTGGCAAGTGAGGCCGAGAGCTATGAAGCCAGACAGGGTAGAGGGAGGGGACTGAAGGCGATCCTGGGTGGAGAAAGTGATTTCCATGGGGCTTCGGGAGAGGGAGACAAACAGGTTTGGCACAAAGAGCTCTGCAGCCAGACGGGGTCTCGGGGTCGGGTGCTGAGGTGGAAGAGCACTTGGCATGTTTGGGGGCCGGCGCTGTGGAGGGAAACGACCAAGGAGGAGAGGGAAAGGAGATGAGGCCCGTGAAGCATCAGGGGTTTGATCACGGAGCCCCTCCAAAAATGGCCGGGGAGGCACTCTCCTTCCCCACAGGCCTCCCTCCCTTTTTTCGCTGAGAAGGCAGGCCGAGGGGCCCACAGGAGGGGCCAGTTATAGCAGGTGGCCAGTCCTAAAACGCCTTTGTGGCCACCAAGGGATACGTGTGTGGCAGGGGGTCATGAGAAAGAGCAGCCCCTGCAAACAAGCGGGCCAAAGCAACGTGGAAAAGTCTCATACGATTAAAAGCTAAAGCAAACTTTGTAAATGGTTCTAATATTTTTGCGACTGAGGAAACGCAGGAAAAAGCTGGCATATGTGGTAGGCTTGAGCTGTGGCTGTGGGGCCAATAAACTGTGCTCTGGAAAAGGTATTTTTTTTAGAGATTGAGATGTCCAGGTGGGGTTGCTAGCAGTGGAAGCCTTTACCCTCAGCTTTATGTTTTAAACACAGGCAGATTGAGGTTAAAATGAAAGATCCAGTTTTATGGGTACACAGGAAGCCAGAGAGAGATATGGGTCTATAGAAAGTTCTAAACGAAAATTTTATTTTCAGCTAAGATGTTTTCGGGGAATACGTATGTTTACGAAAGCTTTCAGATAAAATTGAAATATGCTTTTGAGTGACAGTTCAGGGTAGCAGACACCCTGGCTGTCTCAGGAAGGCCTTGCTGTTTCAGGCCAAAGTTTTCATGTGAAAACGGTGAATTATTACAGAATTCAGGGTCTTGGGAATACCAGGAAAATTTTCAGCCAAGGTACACAATGACGAACTTTGGAAAGGGTCTAAACCATCTAAATCTGAAACAATACATATTTTCTAAACCGCTTACTCTGGTTTGAGTTGTTTTGGAATTTTAAAGTGCAAGTCCCAACCCTCCCCCGCTTTGATTTACGTTTTCCATTTCGGTTTAATCTATGATATTCCAAAATTTTATAGCAGTGTAAGACGTCGATGTTTTTCACATGCGTTTACTTTCTAAACATTTTCATGAAACGGCAGGCCGTCTGCTGAGACTACAAAATGCACGAGAAAATTAGAAACAGGGATTTGGTACGTGGGTACACATCATGGCAAATTAAAGCATCGATGCCTTGGCTTGTCGAAAGGAGGGTCTGTGTTCTCCAGCTGATTGTTGCATGCGGGCCTGTTATTGTCAGTTTTTGTTTGTTTGTTTGTTTTTTAAGAAAAGGCAGAAATCACACATATAAATGTCAAATCTTTGTATCTCTGGAGACACATCAGAGGGGGAAAGTTTAAAACCACTGGGGGCCAGACAAACCCACCCTGGGTCATGGTTACCCTGATGGGGCCACCAGTTTGCAACCTGGGGTATGGGCCCTTGTGTTATTATAAAAATGCTGGTAGTTTAATGACTTGTCGGTTTTAAATTATGGAGTATATTATGACTCTGCAACTCTTTGAACAGGTATTTTTAAAGTGTTCTATGCCCTTCTATGTTATGAAGATGTTATAAACAGGCCTCTATTACTGCTCCTTCCAAGGAATCATAGAAATAAGTGACTGAGACCTTAAGGGGAGAACGACAACAGCAAAATCGATGTTTTTTACCACATTAACAGAATAAAGACAAAATACAATCATCTCGACAGATGCAGAAATTTAACATCCTTTCATGAAAAAAAAAACCTCTTTGTTAACAAAGAATAGAAGGGAATATCTTTTATCTATTAAAGACCATTGAAACCTACAGCAATCATCACGTTAACGGTAAATTGTTGAAAAATTTTGCCGAGATTTGAAATGAATCAAAGATGCTTGCTATCACCACTTATATTCATATTTTAATAAAGGTTCCAGCCAGTACAATGAAGCCAGAGAAAAGAAGTAAATATGTGAGGATTAGAACAGAAAAAATAAAACAACCTCCCTCTCCTATTCTCTCTCTTTTGCAGAAGGCAAGACTATACATGGAGAAAGTCCAACGTACAAATACAAGCTATTTACATTTAAAATCATGTTTATAAGGTGACAGGTTTCACAATAAACGTACCAATCGTGATGGCTAATTTTACGTGTCACCTTAGCAGGGCTAAGGGATGCTGACACAGCTGGTCCAGCATTATTCGGGGCCATGTCTGGGAGGGTGTGCCCCAAAGAGAATCCACAAACTGCTTAAAGCTCTCCTTTACCAACGGACGCGAGCGTCATCCTTCTTTTGAGGTCCTGGATAGAACGAAAGGCAAATTTGCTCTCTCCGCCCACCTCCCCATCCCCATGGAGAGCAGTGCTGGTGATGCCTAGGCTGGTCCCAGGCCGGGCTGCGATCCAGGCTGGTGGCTAAGGACACGACCCCAGACCTGGCGTGATGATGTGTTACATGCAGGTGCTCCTGCACCTAGCTTACGCAGGGGTGACTCAGCTTGCTGTACCACGCTTGCGTGGCGGAATGCCACTGTTGTTCTCTGGCACACATAAGCCATGCGGGCCCCGCAATAAAGGCTTGGCTTGCAGCCTCATCCTCCTGTTGGCTCTTCGCGCGTTTTTTCCATTGAACATCTCACCACCGAAAGCTTCCCTTCTCAGCCAGCTTGGCGCTGACGGTGCTCCTGGTTCTCAGGCTTTCAGACTAGCGCAGGACTCACACTGGGATTCACACTGGGACTCCCGCTGTAGCCCCATCCCCCACCCCACTTCTCAGGCCTTCAGACTCAGACTGAATGACACCACCAGCTTTCCTGGTTCTTCAGCTTGCAAACGGCGGATTAAGAGACTTCTTGACTTCTATGGCACCAATCGATGATACTTCTTTAGAGCAGCAAAAAAATAAATAAATGAATGAAAATTAAAAGAGAATCCATCGGCCATAACATTCAAAAGCATAAAATATCTATGAAAAAATTTAACAAAAAACACACATAACCTCTACAAAAAAAAAAAAACTATAAAACATGATTGAGAGAAATAAAAGAATATCTAAATAAATTGAAATACCATATACATCTATTGAGACATTTAATATTGTCAGGATGTCAATTTCCCTAAAATGGTTTATTGATTCAATGTAATCCAAAACAGAATGCCAGCAGGTTTTTGCTGTTTTTATTGAGGAAATTGACAAAGGGATTCTAAATGTTTTGCTAAATAAAGATTCTAAATGTGGAAATTCAAAGATCAAAAATCAATACCATCTTGAGGAACAAAAAATTAGAATGCCTACTCTACTGGATATCAATGTTTAAAAATTAGAGCTAGGATATATAAATAAACCAATGGAGTAGAATAGAGAGTCTGGAGACAGACCTACACAGATAAAGACACTTGATTTATGATTCTACTCATTTCCATTCTTTGTTAGCAAACGGCTTTTTTGTTTTTGTTTTTCATAAGAGGGTGTTGAATTTCTACATCTGTTAAAATAATCATTTTTCAAATTCTTGAACATGGTAAAATAAATTAACATTGATTTACGTCGGTTAGTATCTTTCTTTAACGTTCTAAAAATGTGCGCTCTACGAACATGAAGATGTCATCCAATGTTCTAGAAATTTTATGATGCTATCTTTCACATTTAGGTCTCTAATCCGTAGCCAAGTGAATTGTTTTATTTTCTACATGCATATTCTACTTCCCCAGCACCATTTAGCTGACCACTAAGCTAACTGAGCAGAGACTTTGTGGCCGCACATACCAAAAAATATAAACTTCACAAAATTAGTCCACAAAAGTCATGAAAGGAATACACAAACAGCATCAACAACAAATAACCACAAGAAGTGGAAGGCAGGCCTACTGGCAAGCAATTCCCTCAGCTTTGATTAGTCTGTGAAAGTATTTATGGCTCTTTCATCTTTAAATAATGATTTCACAGGCTACAAAATTCTAGTTTTTTTTGTTTGTTTTTTGTTTGTTTTTTTTTCTGGTCTCAACGCTAAATATTTCATTCCATTCACTTCTTGCTTCCACGGTTTCTGAGAAGAAATCAGATATGTTTCTTATCTTTGTTCCTCTACAGAAAAGATATTTTTTTCCCCTCTGGCTTCTTTTAGAATTTTTTTCTTTACCAATGATTTTCTGTAATTTGAAAATGATATGCTTCGTAAGTCACAGTTTAGCTTAAAAGTTAAAAAAATTATTTAAAATAACTAGCTAGAATAATTTAATGGCTACACAATATAAAAGTACGTGACTTGTGACATCAGTAACATAAAATATGGTGGGGAGAGAAATAAAAGTGCAGTGTTTGTATGTAATTAAAGTTACAGCTTAAAATAGACAGTTATAACATCTTAAAGGTAAGATATTTAATGTAAGATTCATGGTAGCCACAAAGAAGAAACCTTTAGTAGATAACCAAAAAATAAAGAGAAAGAAATCAAAGCAAATCACTACAAAAAAAAGAAAAAATCATCAGACTACAAAGGAAGACATAAAAGAGGAAGATAGGAACTACGAAGGATTCAGAAAACAATTGATTGCAATCACAAATTCTTACCCAGCAATAATTACTTCAAATGTAAATAAAAATATAATAAATTCTCAAGTCTAAAGGCACAAAGAGGCTCAATAGATTCAAAAATTAGATTCGACAACATTCTGCCTACAAGAGACGCGCTTCGGCTCTAAATACACACATAGGATAAATGTAAAGGGCTAGAAAAAGATATTCTACGGAAATGGTAACTAAAAGAGAGCTGAAGTAGCTGTATTTAGATCAGACAAAACAGACTTGGAGCCCAAGACTGTAGCAAGAGACAAAGAAGGTCATTACGTAATGCTAAAGGGGTCAATTCATGAAGAGGACATAAAACAATTCTAAGCATACCCGCACCCAACATGGGAACATTAAAATATTTAAAGCAAATATTAACGGCTCGAAAGTGAGACATAGACAATTTACAATCGTAGTAGGGGACTTCGACCCTGCAGTTTCAACAATGGATAGATCAAAAAGCTAGGAAAATCAATAGACAGCGGACTGGAATAACACTAACGGTCGTGTAGGTCTAACAGACACAGCGCAGAACATTCTATCCTAAAGCAACAAAACGCACAGTCTCCGCAAGCACACATGCTCTCGGAGAGATCACGCGTTAGGCCACAAAGCAAGCGCTCACAGGCTGGAGAAAACTGAAAACACATCACGTGTGTCTTCTGACCACAATGGGTGGCATGAAACCCGAAATCAATAACGGGAGGAAACGGGAAAATTCATAAACAGAAGACTGAAGCCATGGAGCGGGGAGAGAAATGGCATATTCTGAAATTTCACAGTATGAAAGATGACTGCCATTTGGGGTATTAAGGGCATTCGGGCAGAAAATGCTTCATCACAGTGACGGACCCACGTGTTACAAGACAGTCAGCATCTCCGAGACCCAGGGTCCCGTTGAGCGCAGCCTGTTAATGAACTACTGGACGCCAGGTGTTGTGCTAGATGCTGACTACGAGGAGATGAACAGGACAGTCTCTGCTTCGTAGAGTTTTTCATCTGAAGATGGAGACTGAGAAGCGACAAGCCGAGTAGGATGCAGTGTGCCACACTCGATGACGGTGGCAAAGAGCCGTGGGGTCCGCCCTGAAAGGCCAGGGGGTTCCATCTCTGCAGCTCTTCAGAGGCACTTCGAAAAGGCCTGGGAAATGACTGGCCCCAGCTGTGGGCTGCCAGCGTCTTCCCATCCCAGTCGTGGCAGGACCCCTGGCGGGCAGCAGGAGGCTGGTAAGCTGCCTGAGGTCCCGATCTAACCATATGTCACAACCCCCTCGAGTTAATAAATTCAAGTCCTCGAACCGCGGGACCTAGCAACAAGCGGGCAGCTGGTGCCAAAGCACACTCTGTTTGATGACTCGAGGAGATAGATGGTCAATATTTGTCCACCCCACGAGGCCAGCTGACACTTTGGCCTTTCTGTTGCTTACGGGCGCAGTCGTTATTGTCGCTTCCCAAAGTGCAGCATCACGAGAATACACAGACACGTGTGCAGAAAACGTTTAGGGCCTCTCCTATGCCATGCGTGTCAGAGCAAGCCCTTCCACTGAATGCGTCCACTTACGAGTGTCACTCCACCCTCCCCGACACGTGTGCTAAGAAAGAAGGGTCCAGCTGTGGCGAGGTGACCCTTTCAATGTGTATGAGGCGCACACGGTGGATTAGGCCTTAGGGATGAAAGGCTGCGCGCTGGGAAGCACTCACATCTTTTTCAAATTCCGGATTTCTCCTGCCTGAACGGATGATGCCGAGTATGATTCATCAGGGCCTCGCTCTTGTTCAGACTTCAGACATGCTGAGAAATGACCCGATAATCCAGGAGGACGATGAGCCCGTCCGTTCCCTGAATTTTCAGATGCCAAACACGTGGATCCAGGGAGAGAGCGAGACCATAGGACCTCCTCATAGTGGCCCCCGGGGTCAGGGGTTTCCAGCCCAGGACTGGGGACCAACAGACACCCCAGCAACGACTCTGTCTCTAGAGTGATCCCTTGTCCATCACAGTGTGAGCATCACAGAGCCCACGCAGAGCGGGAGCAGTGCACGTGTGTGTGCACGTGTGTGTGCATGTGTGTGCACGTGTGTGTGCACATGTGTGTGCACGTGTGTGTGCATGTGCGTCCGCGCGCGCATCCCTCCTTTGGTGTGACGCGTATTTGTAAACGCTCAGGGCTTGAGCAGAGAAGGAAATGCATTCAAATGAGACAATAAGAAGTCGGAACGTGCTCGGCAGACTCTAAAACGCGTTCTAATGATAATTGTTCGTTGCCATTTTGTTATTAGTGCCCGTTTACATCGTCGCGTGTCGCAATTAGTTACCCTCATCAACCTATGAAGAGGGGAATTTGTCTTATTTAAAAAGGCTGCAACCCGAGTTCCTCTTAGGACAAGAGAACTGTCTTTGTGCAAGAAAATGCCTTTTGGGGAATTCTGGTGCAGAAGCTGGAGCCCCGAGGACATTGCCCTAAGGGTTCAAAGGTCAGGACAGGGGCAATCAGGCAAGAGAGCTGAGAACGGGGTTGGAGGCTGCGAACTGTGGAGGTGGAAGCACTTGTCGAAGCTGGACGCCTCGGATTTGAAGCTGCGTGTGCAGTGAGTGCTGCGTTACGAACTCCCCTCACTGCCCTTGCACTTCAGAAAGCCCTTGGCGTACACAACCGTACAGATCAGAGGTGTTTGGGGGGGTGGAGGGACTAGGGTGGCAGCGAGCACGGGGAGGCGGTGTCACAAAGAATCCGAGAGCATGACATGAACTGGCCTCTTGTCAAAAGTCAGAACAGTCCCAGGTGACATGGGACTGCCAATTCCTTGTGACCCACAGTTTCCAAACGAATGGATTCGGGGCCGGGCCAGGATCTGATGGCGCTGTGAGGCTGTCGGCGCGCGCGGAAGCCAGATGTCGAGTCACGGCTCACGGACAAGCCCCGGCAGCCCCTGAAGTGAGAGCCCATTGGGGCGTCCTTGGTGTGGAGGGCGTGCATCGTTCTCGTTTCTGGAATCAGACCAGCAGTGGCCCGAGGACAAGAGGGAAGCAGAGGAAGTGACCGTGGTCCAGGAAAGGTACAGGCCAGAGCCAGAAAACTCCCAAGGAATCCAGTGCAAGCTGAGAATAACCTCCACGGTCCAGGCAGTGTCACGATTTGGATCACTTTTCTGGGCTTGGGATGATGAACTTGAGAAACCTGAGTAGGCCGGCCAGAGCATTGTGGGTCCCCAGGAGCCTGGAGTGGTCCGCGGTGACCTCTGTGTGTGCTTCATGGCACCACGGAGCAAGAAGCAAATGGTGTCAGAGACATTATGAGCCAGGTCAGCAAAACTATAGGAGTCAAGGAGGGGAGAGGCAAACCAGAGGTGTGAGATGTGGAGGGGAGAAGTACAGGGGTGCAGAGGTGCGACCTGGTGTCTGCGTCTGTGTTCCCGACCCTTCGGCAGAAGAAACCGGGGCCAACGTGAAGGCCTTAGGCTGGAAGCGACAGTGGTTACCCGGCCGCGTTTGATTCTGTGAGGCCCCGTGTCTTGCTCGGCCTGGAATATATTCAGACTTTCCAGCTGAGACCTCTGGGTCCACAGTCAGCCTTCTAAGAATCCTGAGGTTGAGAAAAAGGGGAAGACGAGATGGTGGTAAGATGAGACTCGTGTCGCAGGCAGGCCCCTGGACGAGCAGCTATACCGAGGTGTCGCTCCGGGGCGTATGAAGGCACGGTGTTCCCCAGTAATTCTGATCCCTCACTGGTAGCTACACTTGCTCCGTTCATCATGTATCCAAAGATTCTGGAACATACCAATCTCCCTAGCTATAGCGTGAGCTCCCCGGCCTCCCAGAAATGAGTAGGGTACCTGGGGGGCCCCGTGACTGTTCGGGGCCGGGGAGAAGCGGTGGCAGAGCAGGTCCGAGGTCATTTCCTCCCACTCTCCTATCCTGCCAAGCCTCCCTATCCTAGGGAATCGTCAGACGCCATCAAATGAGCCGTAGAAACTAACATCGGTTTAATGAAACGAGGGCCTTGGCCTGACAGCACTTGCTTTAAGGACCCTCGAGGCCCTGGAAGCGTAATTTATGCATCGCTTTCCCCTCCCCAGGAAGGGAAAACAGATGGTCTCTCTGCCTCCACGATGGCGGCTGAAGGACTGAGATCGCGAGGCACGACCCCGTGGCAAGCGCTGCCGTCTGACTGTACGTGCCCCATTCCCCTCCCCTCCACCCTGTTCCCACTACAAAGAGAGAAAATGCCAGAGAGTCACGTCGCAAGGCCCCTCTGCAGCCGAGGGCGGCGCCACCAGAGCCGCGCTGAGAGGCCTCTGGGAAGGACGTTTTCTCTCTGATCTAAGGAAGGAGGCGTGGGGGAAAACACCTCGGGGTGAGCCTCCTTCCTCTCTTCTGCACCTGGTGAGGCAAGGACATGGCACCTGGAGCTGTGACAGCCGCATGTGACCACGAGAACACGGCCAGAACCTGGACGAGGCGAGACCCCGGCCTCTCGGCGTCAGAGAAATGCTCACCCCTCCCCGGAACCACGTCCAGACTCCTAGCTCGGTGAATGACACACGTCTCTCGTTGAAGGCTCTGTTGTCAGGGTTTCTGTTACTTGTGGCTGAACCCATTCTTTTTTTTAAACTTAATTGCAGTAAATAGAGCGGCGCAAGTAATCTGTCAGAAAACACAGAATGGCCGAGTCAGGTGTCAGGGCAGAGCGCGGTGGAATCGTCAGAAGAAAATATACCACAGCCACGGTCGGAGCCCCCGTGGCCCAGGCATCTACGTTCCTTAACTCCCGCTCGCTCCCCAATCCGGTAAGTTTCACCCCGGCCTTCTCTCCACCCTCGGTGGGATGGGTCCATCCCGTCTGGTTTTAGCATCGAAAGGCCTGCGTCCCCGGCACCCCCGCCCCCAGACGTCGGCCGACCGGGATGTTTAGGGGCCCGGCTGCGGCGACAGGCCCTCTGGACGCACGCGGGGTGGCTGCGACCCTCACACTTGCTCTCCCAGCCGTCGGGGAGGTGGGCCAACCCCCGTGCCTCCCGGGGCTTGCTTCCCTCCCCCCTCTCTCGTTTCTCCTTCCTCTGTCTCTCCTCACGTCTCTGCTGATCCGTTCCTTCTCACCAGGACGCTTCGGCTTCTCACAATTCTGCTCTTGGCTTTTTTTAAAAATTGTTCTTGATCTGTATCCGGGGTTGGACTGCACGTCCTTAAATTCCTGCCGACTCGGAATGTGGCCTTATTTACAACCAGCGTCTTAGCAGATGAAATTAGTTAAGACGAGGCCTGAGGGATTCCGACGTGTCTTACGTCCGAGACGACTGGTGTCTTGATGAGAGAAAGGAGAGGACACACAAAGACAGAGAAAGAGGGACAAGGCCGTGCGACAACGGAGGAAAAGACCTGAGGGATGCCCCTGCGAGCCGAGGCCTTCCAACAGTCGCCAGCAACTATCAGCAGGTGGGGAGAGGCAAGAAAGATTCTCCTCTGGGGCCTCAGAGGGAGTGTGGCTCCGGTGACAGTTTAATTTCAGACTTCGAGCCTTCTGAGCCGAAAGAACACATTTCTGCTGTTCTCTGCCCTCCCGGGGGGCGGTAATTCATCAGGTACAATAGCAGCAGGAAACTCGGACGACCACCAGCCTAAGTAATTCTATTTAATTTCCCTTGTTTCGATTCCACCTACCTGCCTGTGACATCTAGTTCCAAGTGCTGGCCCGGAGCCGTCCCCAAGGTGCCAGAGCTGGGTTTGCAGGCACCGGCCGGAGCCGCAGGAACAGGGACGTCAGCGTCCTGCGGGCGCCGTCTGGGTCACACATTCAACTCCGAATTCATCCCCTCCGCATGCCCGCTCTCCTCCCGATCATTTACCTGTGTTAGTGGCGTCACAAAACACCTGTCCCCCAGCCTTAACTCTTCACGTCACCCTTGGTTTGTCCTCCTCTTCCTCCTCGTACATTTATCTGACCCTGAAGAGGGCGGCGATCCTCCCTTAGAAACTCCTCCCTCTCGTGTTGGCTGAAGGACAGGGGTTGTCCATGAAGCCAAGTCATCTTGACCGTGAGGTTCTAGTCCGGGGTCCTGGGCAGTGGGGGAGATGCAGATCTTTGGGGTAAATGGACTTCTGAGGGTATACCCTACGTATCCCTGGCTTCAGGAGCCCACGATTACAGAACGAGGTCATACCTCCCTTTTACAGTCCAGACGATAATGGCAGGAGGCCTTACCCTGATGGGAAACGGGTGCTTGTCCTCGGAGTGTCTTTTTGCTTTATTTACAGAAGTCCCTGGAGGGATGGCTCATCCGTATTCACACAATCAGAGTGGCACCTGCGCCTTCAGAGGGAGCGCCTGTCAGAGCCATTGCGGCCACGCGTGTCAGCGGCCATCGCAAGCCAGCTCACGCAAGACAGGAGAATAGATGACCCCACAGTTAGGAGGGACGCTGAGGATTTCCACGTAACTGAAGTAGCACTGGAGGGGACAGGGCCTCGAGGACCAGAGCCAACGCTCGGCGCCTCCACGACGATTCTGCCCTTTCTCCCTGTCCCTCCTGTCCGCCACTCGCTCTCCTTTACGTGCCGGCTGTGCTGTCCCTCCTCGTCCACATGGCACAGGACGCGGCTCCCTGAACCCATCTGAGCGATGACTCTGGTCAACTCCGTGTGGGTCGCATGCCCGTGCCTGGCTGACCGTGGCGCTGTGCCCAGGGCTGGGGCATGTGCCCGTTTCTGCATCTGGGACGCAAAGTCTGTGACTGGGAGGCAGAGCACGGCAGCCAAAACCGACAGTCGCCACAGGCCCCTACACGTGTCTTCCTTTGTCGGTTCATCCTGAGCGTTGGTCCCGGCTGCCTCCAAAGCCACATGGGAAAAGTCTCGCATCCGATGGGCCCAAGGTCCCTTTTAAAGGGTTAGTGTGTGTGTGTGTGTGTGTGTGTGTGTGTGTGTGTGTGTCCGTCCTTACAGGGCCAGACAACCCAGGCGAATGAGCCAGTCGCCTGTGCACAAATTCGGGTGTTTGTAACCTCAGAAGCCCCGACTCTGCGGCCTTCACGGAGCCACCGGTCGTGGACAGTCCCCTGGATCCCACTGCAAGTGCGGGCCTTCTGCTCCCAGGCCCGTGGCCACCTCCCATCAGCAACGACACTGCGATGCAGTGCCCCATGGGATCAGGACGGCGGTAGCCAGGTGGGTGGGAGGGAGGCGTGTGAGCGGCGCTGTCAGCTCTTGGAGCGGGAGCCTGGGGACCGCAGTTCAGCCTGGTCCCTTGTCACAGACGGGGAGGCTGTCGGCTCTGCGGCGACACTGGTGCAGCCCAGGCCGAGACCCCTGGCCTGGCCTGAGTGTCCGTGGAGCCCACGCGAGGTGCCAAGGCTGATTCTCTTCTCAGGACCTCCATGTAATAGGATGAGGACTGTGACCTCCCCCAGAAGGGACCATTCGGACTCGTTCGCATTTGCAGCCCGAACAGGAACGACTGTGTTTGCTGAGAAGGGCTTGGGGAATAAATAGCAGCTTGGGGCTTGACAGAATAATTAACACGTCGTCTGCACAAAACCCAAAGGTGGGCTTTGCAGCGGCCCCGCGGGTGCTCCCAGGGAAATGCCTGTGATTGTGTCCCCCCCAACCCCACCCCCGTGTCCAAATGCACTGGGACAAGCGTCTACGCGTCTGGATGAAAGTCAAGGCAGATTAAGCAGTGCTTAGGCCAGAGGCATCGTCCCCAACCAGCGTGAGGAGGCACAGAGTGGAAAGGACTAGAAGGGGCCTGGGGTTAAGTAAATAATCCCACGTCTGGGCGACAGGACATGCAGGAGGGTGCGATGCGCAGCCAGGAATCCCCCTACAGGATAATGTACGACGACATGGAGATGTCCTTCGTGTGAAAAGATGATGAAAACCGAAAACACAGCGTCATCCCGGGACTCTCTTATGTTGTGTTTGCCTTTTTATTTATTTTTTTCCCTGTATTTCTAAAATTTTCTTTGAACTCGGATTACTTGTGTAAGGAGAAAACCTCAGGCGGTGGTGTTATTGGAAAAAACAAACCAAACAAAACAGGAAAGGTCAGAAGGACCTTTCTGAAACTGGATTTCTTTACAACGATCCCTCCCTCCCCCTCCCCATTCCCCGAATTCTTCCCGGGAATCTTGCCTGAGGTGGCCAAAGGTCCTTTTCCCTCTTCTGCCCCTCCTTACTGATAGCTGGAGCCACCAGGCGGCAGAGTCCCAGGGCCTAGCCAGGTAGGGGACACACACGCCCACACACACACGCACACGCACACGCGAGTAGGGAGAGAGCCATTTCTCTGGAGACTTGAAAAATAAACTTTGTAACTTAATAACGTCCCATAAAAACGGATTATTAAAGAAGATAAATCATAACAGAAGCAACACTGCACTAGATGGCCATCTGCTGCGGGTGTCGTAAAGGAGGTTTCTAGAAGGATCTGAGCCAACTGATCTCTAAGGACGCCCCTGCATCCCGAAGTCTGCAAAATGAATCGTGAGCTGTAATAAAGGGGAATTTTTCAGGGGGGGAGGGTGGCGATAAGAAAACACTCTTTTGAATGGTTGGGATGCAGCACGGATTCTCCTTTGACCCGGATTCTGTGGCTTTGACCCCACCGCCAGCCTCGAATTGGTAAACGGGCCCTGGGTCCAGGCTTGAAGCACTCGCCCTGCGTGCAGGCCCTTTCCCCTTGAGGAAAACCTGGTCGTCTCCACGTCTCAGTCGCCGTCTCTCTCCGACCCTCGACCTGTCCCGCTTCCTCTTAACCCCCAGACGCCCAAAGGAGCGAGTCCTCCCTGCAAAGGGGTCAGCTCTGCCTCATCCCTCCATCCTCACCCCCGTAGCAGAGGTGTCGGGCCCCACCCTGCAGGGGGGGGCAGCTTCTGGAAGGGATGAGGCGTCTCGCCACGCTGCGTGTGTGTTTTAGGACAATTTGTTGGTGCATAGTCTGTGTGGCTTTAAGGGGTTCTTTATCGGATCTAAGAGATTGATTTATTTATTTATCCGTTTATTTATTTATTTATTTCTTGCTTGCCCCTGGCGTGCTCATGAGAAAGGAAGGACAAAGAGGGAGTTCATATGGGCTGACATTTCTTATCTAATCTCTTCTCAAGAACTCCCTTTAATAGGATGAGGGCTGTGACCCCCCAAAATGCTCAAATATCTCGCCCTGCCAAAGCGAGGGAGAGAAGCAGGCGTGTCCGTTTCCCACGGTTTACGTAGCCTCTTCACAACACAGGATTTCGTTAAATTTTTCTGAGCATCACGTCATTTGAAAAAAAAAAAAAAAACCAGGAACGAGTGGGTGTAAAGGTCACACTTGGACCTCAGCAGGAGTTGAGTTTAAATTTCAGGTTACGTGTCATTAAAGTGTATCATTGAGACTGGAACACGCCGCTGTGTTCACAAGACAGACACACCCAGCGCTGCTCACTCCCGGACGCGAAGGAGCCATCCCGTGCCTACGAGAGGATTCGTTTCCGTGGCCTAAATAAAGCCCACAAAACGCCATTTCACTAAATCGTGTTTCGTTCAGGGGCGATGCCTCTCCTATCAAAACGCCTTCCCTTCTAGATGTCAGAGCACTATCGTGCATCACTAGTACCTCGCACACATACCGCACAAATGCTCTGTGGAATAAAGTGTGTTTGGCCCTGTTTACTTTCTACTCATTTCATAAACAGCACGGAGCACCCGGGTGCCTGGAGACAGACAGGTTCCCCCACGGAGCAGGAGGAGGGAGGCAGGGATGGTGGGAGGCGAGCTCACGGCCCCCTAAGGACAGCAGGCCTGATTTCTAGAATGTGTAAATGCCACCGCACACGGCACACAAGGCGTCAGCCCGGGTTTGTGGAGGGAATCCGCCAACGAACCCTTTTCTCCTTGCATGTCTTCACAAACCACTATAGGAAAATGTGCAAATCCCCTCGGTTACGTTCCTGCGTCCGCAGATCCCACCCCCGCCCCCGGAGGAGACGGGTCTAGTCAGTGAGAAATAAATAACACCAGGGAGCGAAGCCCCAGAAGTGTGTCCCGGTCGTTCACGAGGTGCTGGGTACAGAGTGCTGATTGAATGAAAAGGGGAGATTCCTAAAAACGCACGTGCGGACCCCGCCGAGAAGACGGAGCAGGTGGTCGGGCAGAGCCAGTTCCGACCTTGCCAGAGGGTGAAGGCCCTCTCGGGAGTGGCTATTTCTCCAGCACAGGTGGGGGCCCGCCTGACCCGCTGGTGCCCGTGGCCCAGGGACGAGCACACGAGCTCCCCAGAGCAGTGGGAAGCGGCCTCAGGTGCCGGAGTTAACTGGCCCCCGTGGGGACTGAACCAGACTCCGGCCTCATTAGCCCAGCTGCAGCCAAGCAGCCACTCACGGAGAGAGATCACAGGTGGCTGGGCCGGGCGTATGAATAAACCAACACGCCTGGAAATCGTGAAATATTTACACGAGGCCCGGGGTGGAGCGAGACTTCGTGAAGAGGATGGAGTGGGAAAAGAAGAGCCCAGTGTTCCTTCCTCCAGGCCAAGGTAGGCCTCGGCCTGGTAACCCTGGCAATTCGGGTTTGCGGCTGTCGCTGCTGTCCTTTCGGCCATGAAAAGGAATCTCGGTTCTAAGGGAAACTAATTGCAAATGCCTGGGATACGAGGAGGCTTAATTCCTTCCTCCGAGTTTAACCCTTTCGTAGACGAAGAAGAAAGGCCTCCTATGCGATTCCTTCAAAATGGTCCAGGCTCATTCCCAGGAAGGCAGCACCCCGCCCTTCTGGGCGTCATCTGGTCCCTCAGGAGCCACTCGGGAAACCAGGCCCCATGCCTGTGGCTGGGCCCTTCACCCTATCCAAACTGAGGACCGGAAGGCAGCTTGGAGTGAGAGCACCTGCCAGGGAGGCTGGGCGGTCCAGGCCTCGACTCAGAGGCCAGGCGGTTCCCGAGCGTGGCAAAGGCCACGAAGCCGTCTCGGGGGGAGGGATGGACAGCGTCTCCGGGAACAAGGTAGTCGTGAGGGACTCCGAGGAGCCTCCAACATCCGTGTCCAGGACAAGGGGGATCTCAGAAAGGCCTTCCTGTTCCCAAACTTAGTATAAAATCGCTTCACAGGACACCCTCTGAGGTCCATTCATCACGGCTTTGGCCTAGTTCGTTCACTTAAACCCAAAGCAGGTCAGAGAGTCACCTGGATGGAGCGGTCCTGCTGGCCGGCTACCTCCCTCCCCTTCACCCCATGTGGCTTTGCTCTCCTTTGGGGTCATATTCCCAGATTGCTCTTGCTTTGGCCCGATGGCAGCTGTTTTCTTGCCGGCCGGGCCTCTCCCCTCGGCAGAGGACTCAAGTTCTCCGAGGTTACAACCGAGGCCTTGGTTTTCAGGACTGGGACCTGGAACGACCCACGAGCCCCGAGAAGGATTGCTCGACCTCTCCCCGCAGTGATCGCACTTCAGTTGGCTCCCGTGGGAAACGGGCCCGAGGTGGAGTCGGAGACACGGAGGAGCAGGCCCCGGCGGGGCCCACTCCAGGCGGACCGCTGGTTCATCCTTGTCCCCGTCTCTACGGTCTTTGAGGCTTGAGCTCCCCTTGCAGGGACGGGCATGAGACGTCGGGTCCAGAGCGTGAGGGCCGCGTCTCTGCCCAGGGGCCGGTGAGATACGCCAGTGACACGTCAGGGCACCCACTGACACCTGTCGCGTCCGCACCACATTAGCTGTAGGACAGGAGAGGTGGTTGGCGATCCGTGCAGCAACGTCTTTCAAAAAGATGAGAGAATATGCATGTTTTTTTTTTTTTTCTGGATAAAAGATGTGTTTTCCCATAATTTCCTACAGACCATTTATTACTTTAAGGGACGTGTGCGTGTGAGTGTGTGTGTGTGTGTGTGTGTGTTCATCTATCAGGGATTTTCAGTTCAGAAACCTGGAGTGAGAATAAAATCTGGAAAACCTCTCCACCCTCGCCCCACGAGAGCACAAACCAAATCAAGGCAGGGGGCTCTTCCAGAGGCAGCAGATGAATAGAAACGTGTCTGCCTTCACCCCGGACTCACAAGCGACAGGGACCCTTCCTGCCCTTTCACTGTTCTTGCCCGCAAGACCCACGGTCAAGCTTTGATTTCCAGGAGGAATTTAAAATTAACGTGGTTTCCCTGCTTCTCGCTCTATTTTGAGCGAAGGGCTAACCGCTCGTTGGAAGTAAAAACAAAGGCTCCGACGAGAGGCGCGCGACGCTGCCTTTCATACGTCGGGATGAAAGACCGGTTAGGGTGGAGGGTGATGCTGTTATTCCGGAGGGATCCCCCTGGTTGCCATGGTGAGGGCTCTTCCTCCTGTCAGTCACCCCGATGGAGTCGGCTCCTCTCGGCAGCGCATCCTCTCGGAGGGCTGCAGTTTGAATATCTCGGCCCCTGAGCTTTGACCCGAATGTTGAACCCGGCGGACAGGTCTGTGTGTCACCCATTGGCCTATCGTAGACTTGATACCAAACGTGCAGAGGGAAACCTCCTGTTTGCATAATGAGCCCCTTGCACCGCCAGCCTGGGTGTTCTGCGTCCTCTGAAGAGGAAGGAAGGGTTTGGGGAAAAAGAGGGCCAACCGTGACCAACCGAGGAAAAAGATCCAAATACGTGGTGGGATGGGTTTATAAACGCGAGTTCTTCGGGACGGATTCACCGATTGATTTTTTTAAAAAAAGAGACTCGATGGTTTTGATCTGTGGCCTTCACAGCCTAACGATCTGCCATCCCTGCTGAAATTTATCCAGGCAATAATCCACAAGAAACTGTGTTTTTTTCCAGCCGTTTACGACTTGTTATTTAACGTTTAACAGAATGGCCATTTGTTCTGGAAACAACCGAGGGGGAGAGGTTTATTGCCACTGTAAACCGTAATCAACTGCTTGCATCATTACTGGTTTTGCAAGGGATGAAATGGGCAGCAGCGGGGAGCGCTGGGGAGCGGCTCTCAACGTCTGCGTCTGGGATCCTTCAGGGGAACCACTTCTCCCTAAAGCTCGAGTTCGCCTGCACTTGCCTCCAGGTACGGACTAACAACTCGGCGTCCTAGTTAAAATCCGATCGGAATAAGATCACGTTCCAGAAGGTCCCTGCAGCTCATTTTCAGTCACTGACACGGAAAAGAGATGAGGATGAGCGAGGACGATGCTATAACTGGCATTGTGTTTGTCCCAGCATCGTACCAGGAATCCGGTGTCTCCGCTTTCGGGAGGAACCCAAGGTTGAGTCGTGTTTTCCACCGAACCCTCGGAGAGCTCCTCTGTCGGCAGGGCCCCTGCTGGAGCCCTTGCAGCTCCGCAGTCAGATTCACCGCGTGTCTGAGACCAGGACCCGGATTAGACACCTCTGAGCGGGTCCAGCCCCGAGCCCCAGTGGGCGCGTGCGGCCACGACCCGTGCTTTATGGAGGATGCTGCATGCGTCAAAGCCACACGGAGGGACCCTCCTGGGCACGTCTGTCGGACTCGTTCAGAATTTCTGGTGGGAATCACGGAGTCTTGGAGCTGACAGGGGCGTGGAGGGGAGGGAGGGGGATCGCGGTCCCCGGCAAATGAGTATTCATCTCCCGGAGCCATGAAACTAGCTCCGTGATGGTCCTTAAACCATCACATCTTTCTGGGCCGCGCTTCTCATTTTAAAAATCCGTCGGTGGATAATAAACGGTTCTAGGCCGCCGCCCCAGGACATGCATTATGCCCATCCCAAGGCCATCGGTGAGGACACTGTCCATGACCCCCCGCAGAGCCGGGCTGGCAGCCAGAAAGCGTAGGGCCAAAGCCATGGCCCACCTGATCTGGATAGGAGACCCCAGAGTGTGTATTTTGTGCATAAACCTCAATTTTTTCTCTCTCCCCTTTCTAACTCTTGTTTAACCCTTTGCCGTCTCCTTTTTGAGACTCGTGATTGATTGATCGTATTAATCGTATGTTTGCAGCCCACCTCACCTGCCTTTCAGAGCACGTCCAAATAAGAATACAGAAGGCGATGAGCCAAAAAGTATGGCCAGAAGTCGTTGCAAGTCCTAAAGATGCATAAAGGAGGGCCAGGGGCTCTGCCCAGGGGGGTATGTGGGGAGAGGGGGCAGCTGAGACGACGCAAGGGACTCAGGGAGCCATGGCAGACCCCCTCCTTTGAGGGTGGAGAAGGTAGATATTCATTCACCCACAGGACAGAGCGAGGGAAAGCCTTCCAGGCAGCAGGGGCAGAACCAGGATTTCATTCTGGCTTCCAGCTCTTTTTCCCTGAACAGTCACTGTTGCAAGCTGGAGGCGAGTTTCTAGCACAGACTCCCGACTGGTGTCCTCTGACTCATGTCCTTGCTTCCAGGGTTTTCCCATTTCTGGGGGGCCCGGAGCAGAGCGGGAAAGGCCTCCCCGACTAAACCGAGAGGCTCTCTGCTCGGCCCCGCTCGAATCCCATCTGTCCCATTTGGCCACCATCCTCCCGACAGGTGGGGCTGGCCTTTCAGCTAATTGTGGGTGGCTCGGACGGGGCCTGTTCTTTCACTTTGGGGAGCGACACCCACGTAAATCCGCCCCCTTTGGTGGGTTTCCGAGCAAATGGCACAGACCATTTCATTCCCTGGTCTGAGAGGAGGAGAGCCCACCCCGGTGAGGGAACCAGCACTAGATGCCATCTGCCGGGCCGCGGGCAGAGTGGAGTGTGTCAGCAGGAGGGGTGTTCAGTGGCCCTTGATGACCGCCGTGCCTGAGGTCCAGAGAGTCCCGGGTGACACCCGAGCTCGGCAGCCAAGATCAAAGTAGGACGTTGTAAAGACTCCACCAAGGCTCAGAGGCTCCTTGGTTTAACTTTTGTTGTCCTCCTGGCCTTCGAGTGGGGTCTATGACAATCTCAGGTGAGGGACTGGCGTGTCCTCAGGGGCCCGGTGACGGTCAGACGCTCTCCTGAGCCAGGGAGCAATGGCTCTGCAGAGCGAGGCTTCCCATCCTGGGCCTGACACCTCCTGTGGGAGGCGACACCCTGCGTCTTTAAGTCCTGACCTTCGTCATCTTGGGGGTCAGGCAGACAGACTTAGGCTGGGACACCAACTCTGTCCCTTCTTGCTGGCTGGGTCATCGCAGGAGGGTGACTTACCCTCTCCAGACTTCGATGTCCTTGTCTGTGCAAGGGGCATAATCCTCCTTAGCTTTTTTTTAATTTTATTTTTGAACTCATAGAGGTTAAAACGACTGTGAAATGCACTCAGTAAATGTCACTTCCTTTCCCCTTCTGACGCCAGGCCTCGGTGCTCCCGGGGTCTGTGACCGGTGAGCCAGCATCGGCCCGGGCACACCACTGAGCCAGAGGGTCAGTCACGCGACAAGAGTGTCCCGGGGGCCCGCAGCCTGAGGCCAGGAGCCATGACAGTCTGATACGCGTATGTGATCCTCGTGAAGTGATGTCACGGTGAGGTTCGCTGTCATTTCCATCCCCTCCTGTCTCACCACGTTTTATTTGGGTGCCGGGACATTTAGGATCTACTCTCAGCCACTCCCAAGCTTATGACACAGCAGTGATGACTGTCGTCTCCGTGTCGTGCCTTAGATCCCAGAACTGACTCTTCTTATACCTCAAAGTTTGTACCTTTTACACCAACACTTCCCCATTCACCCCACGCCCCAGGCCCGGCCACCCGCATTCCTCCCTGTTCCCAGGAGCTGACCTTCTTCGACTTCATGTGAAAGCAAAATCGTACCGCGTTTGTCTTTCTCTGTCTGAGCCACTCCACTCAGCAGAAGGCCCTCAAGGGCCACTCAGGGTGTTGCAAAGGGCAGGATCTCCTTTCTCGTGGCTGAATAATATTCCCCTGCACACGTATGTCACACTTACTCGACCCGGTCACCCACTGAAGGACACGGGAGCTGTTTCTGTATTTGGCTACTGCGCTTCTCTGAGTATAAGACTGCGGATTCCTCTTCAATGTCCTGATTTCCTTCGGATATACACCCAGAAGTGGGATGGCTGGATCATTTCTCATTTTCTGAGGAAGCTCCATGTGGTTTTCCGTAGTCGTTGCATTCATTTCCAACCGTATAATCCCACTAACAGAACTCGAGAATTTTGTTTTCTGCACATCTCTGCCGACACTGGTTCTTTTCTTTTCTTTTTCGTTTATTATTATTTTTTAGGGTTAGCCATACTAACAGGTGCGAGGTGATAACTCACTGTGGTGTTGATTTGCATTTTCCTGAAAAAGCTGCTGACCATCTGCATGTCATCTTTGGAAAAATGTGAATTTGGACTCTCTGTCCATTTTTTAATCAGATTGTTTGGAGGGTTTTTTTGTTTGTTTTTGTTTTGTTTTGTTTTGTTTTGTTTTTTGCTACTGAGCTCTATGAGCTCTTTATATATTCTGGACATTGACCCCTCATCAGACGTGTGGTCTGCAAGCGTTTCCTCCCATCTGGAAGGCTGCCTTTTCGTTTTGCTGATCGCGTCCTTTACTGTGCAGAAGCGTTTTCGTTTGACGCAGTCCCACTTGTTTATTCTTTGCTTTTGTTGCCTCCGCTTTTGGTGTCCAACCCAACAAATCATTGCCAAAAGCAATGTCAAGGAGCTTTTTCCTTGTGTTTTCTTCTAAGAGGGTATGGTTTCAGGTCTTACGTTGAAGTCTTTAATCCACCGTGAGCTCATTTTTGTGCGTGGGGGAGGACAGAAGTCCAATTTCGTTCTGCTGCATGTAATCAGTTTTGCCATTTATGACGAGTCTACCTTGTCCCTGTCGAGTACTCTTGGCTTCCTTGTCAAATATTAGTTCACCGTATGTGCAAGGGTTATTTTCCGGATGATCTAGTCACTGTTAAATCGGGGATTTATGTCCCCTATTTAAATAGGAGTGTATTTTTGTATTATTGTGTTGTCAGTCTCTCCTTTCAGATTTATTAGTATTTGCTTAATAATTTACGTGCCCCAAGGTTAGGTGCACATATTGTTACATTCTCTTGGTGAACTGACCCCTTTAGCATTAGATAAGGACCTTCTTTTTCTCTTTGGCTGATATAACTACTTCTGCTCTTTTTTTGGTTTTCGCTTGCGAGAAATATCTTTTCTCATTTTTTCACTTTGAGCCTATGTGTGTCCTTAAAGATGAAGTGAGTCTCTCGTAGGCAGCATATAGCTAGGTCTGGGTTTTTAACCATTCAGTCGCTCTTTGCCTTTTGATTGGAGAATTTAATCTATTTACATTTAGAGTGATTGTTGATGAGTAAGGACTTACTGATGCTTTCTTTTTAATTGTTTTCTGGCCGTTTTATAGTTACCTTGCTCTTTTCTTCCTCCCTTGCTGTTGTCCTTTGTGAATTGATGATTTTCTTTAGCGGTATGCTTTGATTCCCTTCTCTTTAGTTTTGCGTATCTACCATAGGTCTTTGCTTTATGGTCCCCATGAGATTCACATAAAACATATATATATACATATACATATATATATATATATATATATATATATATATATATATATATATATATATATATATTTATACTAATAACTTACCTTTTGTCTGACACAAAGACTCTGCCTTTGTACTCCCTCTTTTGTGTGTTTCTGATGTCCCAGTTTACCTCCTTCATCTCTGCCCCCGTATCTGGATGTAGACGCATGCATGGCAGTGAGGAGGGTGAGCACCTGCTTCCCGCTCCTAGCTGGGCTACTAGACAGCTCACCTCCCTGGCACGGAGCAGGCACTCGGCAAACAATAATTCTCATTCAGTAAAACCAGAAGTCGCCAGACAAATGCCTGCAGGCAAAGTTGACCGGACACAGTCTGCATTCTGATGCATCCTCAGGAAAGGCTGGAGGATCCTCCGATCCAGGTTTAGAGCGAAGCATGAGGAAGTCGAGGAAGGCAAGTGCTGTCATTAGCGTCTCTGCCTGCTACACGTTAGACGCACTCGCTTCTCTCGTGTAATCATCACAGCAGCTTGCAAGGCAGGAGAGGGGTCTCTTAAACTTTGGGGGGCCGTGAGCCTCTGGACTCCTTTGGATAATAAAGTTTTCAAATATATACAATAAAAAAATAAATAAAATTACTAAGGAAACCAATTACCTTAAAACACAGTTTTCATAACACTATGAAGCATGTACTATAGAGTAAGGTGTGCGCCTCCCTATGAACACATTAAACATCGAGATCAAGCAGCAGGTCTAAAAACCATCATTCTGAAGAACAGAGGCGTCTGCAACAACGGCAACGTGATTGACAGTATCTGCCGCTTCTACTGCTGGCAAAGGTACGTGATTCCTTGCCTACGTTCATTACTGGAGAGCGTGCTAAATTCCAATCAGGGATCCGTGAAAGCAGCAATGAATTTCTTCCCTGTAAACGTCCATACACCCCTGTGTGCCAGCCCCGGTTCCCTTGGCAGTCTCCCGCCAAGGTCAGTATTTCACATCGCGCAAAGAGCCGGGGCTCAAACCCAGAAGCGCTGTTTGCCCATCGATGTTGTCCTGTCTCTGCAGCAGCAGCGCTTCTCCATCTGCTGGCAACGAGCATACCCGTCGCCGGGACATTTGTTAAGATGCATAGTCCTGGGCCCCAGGCCTGGCAGTTCTGACTCAGGAGGTTGGCGAGGGGCCCCGAGAGTCTGCGTTTCGGGCGAGCTCCTTGGTGACACTGATGTTGCTGGTCCGGGGACTGTCCACACTGCACTTCCCAGTAGTAATTTTGGAAAATATCAGTCAGAGTCATGTGTTTATCAGTCTTTGACTCCTGGAGGGAGAAAAAAGATAGTAACTCTGGACTGAAAGTCAGGGAGCCTTTGTGGCCAGGGCCTGCAGGTGAGGCCTTGCTTCCACCAAACCCTTTTGCTGTCTCCTCCCCGCTTTGCTTTCTAGCTCCCCTTAAGCTGCCTGCTTTGGACATGATTCTTCTCCAGGCTCCCCATGACTTCTGTTTTACGCTGGTATCACTCGGCTAAAAAATATATATATATATACATATGCTACAGAGGCAGGAGAAGTATCAGGGTGCTTAACCTCAGTCAGGCCCTGGGACAGCCTGCCCACAGCTCCTGGAGACAGCTGAGAGTCCCTCGCCCCCTGCCCCATGGGCCTCAGCCCCTACTGCCTGCTGAGTGGGGCTCCCCCACCCCCATGCAGACAGGCCCAGCTCTGTGCCTGCGCTGGGACACTCGGCCCGCATCTGGTCCAGGGACTCTCAGCCTTAGCTGGACATGGAGATACCAGCGGGGCTGTAAGCAGTGCTGTTGCTGGCTCCCACTCCAGAAAGCCTGGTGGTCTGGGCTGCTGCCTGGACGTTAGGCGTTGTAAGAGCTACACAGGTGATTCCAAGAAACAGCCAAACTGGCTTAAGGAAAGAAAATGAATTATACACCCAGCTGTACACCGGGCGCTAAGTTCTATGTTTTACCCAAATCAGTTTATTTTGTCCTCACAGCAGTTCTGGGAAGTGGGTGATGTGATTCTCATTTTATAGATAAGGAAACTGAAGGCCCGTTGAGGTTAAGTCACTTGTCCAAAGCCTCACAGCTAATAAGTACAAGAGCTAGAATTTAAGTCCACATTCGTCTGTCTCCGAAGCCTGAATTTTTAGAATCCTGCCCTTTTCTAAGGGGAGGAAGTGTAAACATGGTAACACTCTCTCTCGCCCGAGACCTGGGGCTGTCCCTTTTAACTCTTGGTGTTTATCATCTTTGTCGTGATCAAGGGCTTATGAGATGCCCTGAGTCTGGAAAGCCATCGGACCTTACCTAAAAAAGGCCTGGGGGCTTACAAGTTCTCTTCTAGTTCCAGCTATAGTTCTTGAGTCTATTTATCACAAAAGTGCCTCCAGTTTTTCTGCTGGATGCCTTCTCTGGCATCCTACATGTAACATGACAAGTGACGAATGTCCTGAGAGGTAGGGAGGGCCTTGGATATGATCATGTTGGAAGGGATGGCCACCCCCAAGGAGACTTGATAAAATCCCAGGCATTCACTTTAAGCCAGGAGTGGAGGTTTTGAGAACTTAGGCTGCTAATATCAAGGTCAAGTGCTGTACTCAGCTAGGAATGTTCCCTGCATGGCAGTGGGATAAAGGGACAGTGGACAGTGAGAACCCCTGGGAGCAAACCCAACTCCACCTCCTCCTAATCGTGATTCTCAGAAAGATGCTTAAGCTCTTAAACCCACTCCTTATGGACAAAACGGGGGTAAAAGTACCCAGCTAACGGGTTGTTGTGAGGATTAAAGATGTAATCTATATAGAGAATGTCTGGCACCAATAACTGGCAGCCGTAAATAGCATAACTGGATCAAATTTTCAGCTAATAACAAACAATGAGACTACATATTCTGATTTAGTAACGAGTATTGCTCGTCAGTTATTTATTTTAGTAAAGAGAGCCAATTTCATTACACATCATTGTAAAATACTATAGTCCGATTTCCAGTGTGGAGCTCTGCATATCTGTCCACAGGCATTTCCTACAAGGCAAATTCCTCAGTCTCTATATTAAGATGTACTGAGAGGATGGAGGTCAAGAGGGTGAGCTAGGTGAAAGCAGGGTTCGCCTCCCCCCGGGGACCGCATTGAAATGACAACCAGATTATAAAGTAATCAGTGCTGGCGAACCACCCGAAGTTCAGCTGACCATAACACATGCACCTAAGGATATAAAGGAAAAGCCACACTGAGACCGGGAGGAGGGGCAGAGGTACGAACTAGGCTGTACCTGGGCATGGCAGCTGAGGACCAGGAAAGATAGTGGGGTTGCAGAGGCCCCCTGAGGGAGCAAGAGACCCTAACCCCACGCAGAGGCTCCCCAGCCCAGGATTCCAGTCCTGGGAAGAAAAGTTCCTACAAAGTGTGTCTGTAAAAGTCAGAGGGATTCTGGCCATCCAGGTGAGACAGAAGGAACCAGAAAATCCGATGTCACCTTAAAGGGCCCGTGCACAGACTCACTCACTCACAGATACTCACCCTGGGCTCGAGAGGCACCGAGATGTATAGGGACAGTGAGTTGTGTGTCCCAGAGCAAGGGCTGGAGGGACAGCCGCTATGGTTCTTTGGTCAGGCCCCCTCCGGTGCAGTCTGCAGACAGGCCTATCTTGCCTGTGTTGAGCCCTCCACCTGCGCGGCCGATTCTGAATCTGCAATGGCTGCGGGGATTGGCCTGCCTCACCCTGTATCTCCCCGGGACCCTGCTGCACCCTACCCACAAGTTGCTTACGGCAGGCCCCTTCCCAGGCAGCCAGTCCCACCCTGTGCTTTCCCAGGGCCAAGCGTGACTGGGCAGGAAGCACCCCTCAGCTCCCATGACCCGTATGCAGCCTGCACATTTCAAGGGAGACGTTTGGTGGAGGGCCCTGGTGCCAGCACAAGCTGCTGTGTCACTTACGTGGACCATTGGGGTCTGCGGTCCTGCAGCTAGCCTCGCTGTGGTCTGTGACTTACGCAGGAGCCTGTGGACTCAGCACTGGCAGCAATTCTGACTCTGCATTGGTCTGATGGGCTGGCACTGCCCGACCCTCTGTCTCCCTGAGACTCTCCCCTACCCAACCCACAAATTGCCCGTGGTGGGCCTGTTGCCAGGAGGCCAACCCCACTCTGTGTTTCCTTGGGCTGTGAATTCACCAGCAAACAAGAGCCCTCAGCTCGCGTGGCCTGTAGTGGCCCACGCACCCTGGGAGAGACTATTGGTAATGAGATACAAAGACAGGTGTTCCATAGTGATAAAGGGATCAATACGAGAGGACAGAATGCTCGTAAACATATATGCACCTAACATAGGAGCAGCTACACCTGTAAACCAATTATTGACCGACATAGAGGGAGAGATGGACAATAGGAGACTTAACATCCCATTGGCACCAATAACAGGTTTTCCAGACCCTCTGAGAGCGCGTCGGGCGGGCGGGTGGGTGCAGGTTCCCAGGAGGCACCCACATAAGCACTAGCCCCACGAAGAGAAACGCAGGCGCCATCTGCCTCCGAAAGCGGATCGAGGGGGTAACAACACGTGCAGGTGCGTTTGCTTAATGCATGGTGTGGGACAAGGGCGAAGATGACTCCGTGTCAGGCGGAAACATCTTCACATAGAGCCCAGCACAGGCACATCCCATCAGCACAATGCGAGTCGCTTGCAGGTGTTACCTGGCAGCTTTGCACCTGGCGCTGTCAGAAACGCTAATGGCTTCAAGGTCTCGGCTTCCCCCTGACGGGCCGGGTGGCACAGGACACTGGTACCTCCGTCGCTGTTAAGCGTGCAGCATGGAGCCGTAGAGGACGCTGCGCAGTGGAGATGTGCCCAGGGTTGGCTCAGACACGGAGCCCCAGACAGAAACCTTAAAACGAGGCAGCGGGACCCAGGCCAGATGTAAACACACAGACGCCCCCCGGCACCTCCCTGCAAAATGCAGCAGAGGCGCCCGCTCGGAGCTGGAAACAAAAACTGCCAGCATCAAGGCCGTGCTCCTAGGCCGTGGTGAGGCACGTGCCTCGTTTAGAAAAGAGGAGGTGTCAGCGCTCTGACTGTGCATGCAGGATGGTTCTCGGGTGAAGACCTCCGGGCTGCTATGAAGTGTCAGCAGTGCTTCGACCAAAGGCCTCTCGGCAAGGAGTCCGGCCCGCGCAGCGCGTCTCTCCTCGTTTCTGCCCACGCCTTTCTCATTCATCGTCTCGCCGTCTCGCTCCATGGGCAGGGGGGTGGGTGGTGTTCCAGAAGGAGAGCGAAGCAAGGCGGACTGAGGAGCGGAGCGATGGGCCCCGGGCCTGGCCTGTGGCCCAGCCCCAATCACGCCCAGCCCCCCCGAGGCTGTGTCTCGCCGGCTGTCGCAGGTTAGCTGGGACAAAAGTGGGAAAAGGCCCAGAATGGGAGAGGACAAAGGCCGACGGGCTGATTGGGAGAAAGAAAACGTCCAGTGCCTTGTGGATTTATAACTCCAGACGGCAAAGACCTAAAGCCGTCTCAGGCTACGCAACCTCGAGGACAAGGAATGGTTGGAAGGGGACACAACCCCCGAAGCAGAGAGTCAGCTGCCGTGAATGTCCTCGCTGAGCCCAGAAGGTCGGAACCCTGGTCGCTACCAGGACACTAGAAATCTTGAAATCCCTCTGGGTGGACCAGTGTGTCCCCTAAAGCCCCCTTTTTTTTTTAACTACACGATTCCACCGCCGCCAGGCCTGAGGCTCGGACTGAATTCCTGCCGGGTCCCCTGCTGCCCTCCACTGACCAGGTGTTCGTGGCTCCAGACCGTTGCAGTCAGTTTAGGCCAGTGGCAGGTCCGTCAGCCGGGGAGTTCTTTCCCCTGGAGTAACTGCCAGCCAGGCCCTGGGGGCAAGCACCCTCGTCCCTTGCCATGAAGAAACACCAGAGGCCCGCGGACTGGCCAACCACAGTCGCTTCACGCGGGGCCCTGTGAGATCTGTCACTGACCGAGCACCACTGAAGGACACAGCAGGCCCTGGGGACCACCCTTTAGGCTTTCTCGGGCCATTCCAGAGAGTTAATCCAAAAAGGAAGACGGTGAGAGCTGTAAGTCATCCATGTGTCCTCGTCCGTCTCCACAGAGGTGCGTAGGAATTAGCCGAAACGTGTATTTTGAGCAAGAAACTCAAACGATCATTTTATCGGTGGCTTATCTTCAGGTTTTCTCCCATTTCCCCCTTTGTCACGTCTGTTAACATTGAACATCGCACACGCCATGTCTTCTTGCAGTTTCGTGTCGTGGTCGTCGGTGCTCAGTTACGTCCGCACAGAAATGGATGTTCCAGGCACAAAGCCCATCGACAGAGTCAAACGCGGTCGCCGTGCGGCTCTGTGTTGTTCTGAGTTCACTAGGCCGTTCGAAAAACGTCTTCTGCCCTGGACAGGACGAAATTCACGCTTGCCTTTCACGTAGCCCATCTCTGTCCGCCTTCCTTCCTCTGTCGCTCTGAAAACAGGTCACAGGGCGGTGCCTGGTGACGAAAAGACTCTCCCAGGCCGGGTCAGCGACGGCAGCATGCGCTGTACCCGCGGAAGGTCCAGCTGGCCTTGGTAGATAACTAAGATGTGACCATTTCATGGGGCACGGCGTGGGGGGAGGCGTCGTGGGGAGAGCAAGGAGGTGCCAGGGCAGGAGGGAGAAACAGGGCACGGGCATCCGCACTCTCGTCCTGGCCCGTCGGCACCTGGGGTGGAAGAGCGGCCCTATTCTTCACGTAGAGCAAGTCTGGGACCCGGGCACGTATCCGACAATCTATTTCTGCGGTGACAGTTTGGTCGTGTCAGCGATTCTGTCACCAAGGCCTCTGCCGGGAGTTCTTGACGCGGGCGAAAGGGCTTCGGGCCAAAATCGGACGTGGACACGCCTGGGGCAAGAAGCGAGTGGACAAGCCACGCGGCCAGGCGCCTTTGGCGTTTGCACGACGGGATAAACACAAAAGTCGATTTTAAAGTATCGTTGGGCCGATTCCTGTTTACGTTTCCCTTGCTTATTCTGGGACGAGGGGTACAGACCCAGGCTTCATTAGTGGCTCCGGAGAACGTCCACTTGTGGGTGACCTTCAGCAGTGGACTGATCGACACTGGGCTCTGAGGGACAACTGCGACAAGCGTCTCATGACCGGGGAGGACTAAACGAAACAGAGGCCATCGCGCACGGGAGCTCGCAGTATATACAGCTGAAGAACAGAACCTTTTCGTCAAGAATGGAACGACTGAGTGTAAATTCAATTTTGGCAAGCCACAGTCCATTTTAATGATACTGAGAAAACTAGGTCAACGTGTCTTGTAGTTTATCTTTTACGAATTTTAAAGCAAAACCAACACATCAGTCTTTATTTTCACATATTTTTTAAAAATCTGTTTATCAAGGGGAAAAAAACCCAAAAATGTTCAGTGATAAACTCAAAGACAGTCTTCGGTGGGCGACTGATGCTCCACGGGTTCGACCTGACCCTCTACAACTGCAAAACGTAGCGTTGGAATTTGGCCTAAGAGCGCGGCACGAACGAGCCACCCGGATCCCGGCTGGCGGCCAGGGGAAAGCAGTTTTCGAAAAATGTACGCAGCGCTGCGATTCCATGGCCGATGCTCTAAGTCCCTCATTTCGGTTCTCACGTTTCAACCTTCATTTTTGTCCCATCGCCTCCCTGCTCCTTTCAGGACATCCGGCCTTCGTGTTCTCGTCTGGACTTGAAGGCACAGTCGCTTCATTTCTCCCGCAAGCTCGCCGCTTCGTTTCCAGCTCGTGCTGTCCTGTGAACCTGGTTCTAGATGTTCTCTAGGAAGCTCTTGCCCATGAATGTTTCAGAGAAAACCTCATCCATTCCCTCCGTTCCCCCGGAAGGCAGAGGGACCCACACTGATGACCTTTGAGCTTCTGCAGCATGCGTTTGGGTGGACGACACACGCTTCCAGGGCAGTGAGACATTAGGAACTCTTGCTCATCGTGCCAGACGACACCGGATCCTTCCATCAACCTGTTTTCTCCATCTTTACAGCCAAGGTCACGACCCTCAAAGGATGAGCTAAGAGCCATGCAAGCCCCGTCATTCTACTACGGTTCCCACACACTTAGAAGCATGAGCGACACCACACTTGGGGCCCAGTCCCACCACTTACTAGCTCTGCAACCTTGGAGTAGCTCCTGAACGCCCCTGAGCCTTTGTTTCTTCACCCGTAAATGAGAGTAGAAGTAGTACCGAGCTCTCGGGGGTGCTGTGAGCACCGAGTGCAGGTAGGATGCTTGGTACCAGATGCTTAGTGTTAACTATTATTAAAACGTTTTGAATTAATGAAAAAAAGACGATTCTAAATTCTTGGGCCTCGCTACTGTAGCTTAGATGTCCATACCGACCCCGTATCTGAACGTGATTTTCCTCTGGTCAAAATCAAATGACGCTTCCCACGGTGGGTGTCATTTTCCAGGGACGTTTTGTCTTTTCTAAGCTGCGCTCCTCATTGGAAATTGATGAGCGACATCGAGCCCGAGTGACATAACCTGCCGACGTGAAATGAAACTCGCATATCTAGGCCTGCATCACAGTCTGCTCAGACTTCAAACGCTGACCGGTGCTGCTGGGCCCTGATGACCAGAGTGGAGGGGGCGCGCGTTATTACGGTGGGGAGAGAAGTGAACAGCAGTTAATGAACTTGCATTTCAATTGAGCAGGCTTTTTAATATTTTTTTAAAGGCCTTTTATAAATCCTTCTGCTCAGCAAGGAGAAAAGGAGGAAAAGAGCACTCAGCTGGGAACAATAGCTACTTAGCTCACAGAAATCATTAGCGGGAACATTCGGCCTCCCGGGCCCTGCAATTTCACTGGCAGGCGATAATCCAGATCACTCCGATTCCCCCTAAAACCGTGGGCCCGGAGAACCTCCCCTTCTCTAGCTAATAAGTCACACTCACAAAAATCCTCATGTCCTAATGCGTACCTTTATCCCACCATAAATAGGGTTGGAGCTCATAACGCATAGGACGTTTCTGACAGGTAGATGACACCGACCTCACGTTCACAGGGTATGTGCTTCGGGTCTATTAGGAATGGGCTGTGATGCTGCCACTTTACTCACTGCCACGAGATGCCCCTGGGAGCCGAGACCTTCATCCAGGAGGCCAGCCCTGATGGCACAGCCTCGCCTGTGAAATGAGCCGCCAGACGGGGACATGTAGCGTCCCCCTGCAGCCTCCGTAGCTCTTCCTAAGTGGGCTGAGCCAGAGAAACTTCACATTTTTGACACCGAAGGCCTGGCTGACTGATCATCTCCCACAAATGCCATTAAACACCTTAAGCTAACTGCCCAGCGTGTTGAAGGATAAGTCACTAAGACCTCCTTTGTGTGCGGGAGGTTTCCCATGATAACCAAAGGCTGTGCTCGGGTAGAATGTGTTATTTCTGACGACCCTGCTCGGTAATCATAAACACGGATTTCTTAATTCACAGGTAGCCAGCGAAAACAAAATTCTCTATGCTTAAGAACCGTTTTTCTGATTTAGTGTGAGCAGACATACTACGCACTTTATGAACAAACTTATTTTCTGTCTTTACTGTCTGATTTAGTGTTCAATATTTGCTGATTGACTAAAATGCATTTCAGACCAAATAGAGAAAATGGTTTGAAGATTAAATAAAACAACGTCTTCCACAACTGACACACGTTTTTCCTAACTTCCTTCCACTTTTGATTGTGAAGCTGGAGAACTGGCACCGTTGACTATAGCCGAGATGGCACTCTGGGCCCCCCTTCACTAGCCGTCTTCCTGACTCACACTTTCTCTGGAATCTGGGAGGTAATTTTGTTTTTAAAGGGTCTCCCTGCTCCCTCAGATTGCGTCTCACAGATAAGAATAAACAGAAACTGCAACATCAACAAAGAACTTAATTAAGAACATACAAAGACAGGAAATGTGCAAAAGCAATCTTCACCGAACGTAGGTAACCATTCAAATGAGCTTTTGACAGATAACGAGTTGAGGGTGCGAAGCTGCTTAAAATCCCATGGTATACGGACACTGCCGTTCAGACAACGAGCACCGAATGTCATCGACCTAAAATAGCAGTTGTATCACCTGAAACGACGCCAGCTCGTTGTGCTGACATTCTACACACCTGACGAGGGTTTTTAAAAACGATTTTTTGATTGATTTGACTAAGGGGCCCAGCTACAGAGCGAGTTCGTTCACCGTCCTCCGTATCATCTCCCGTTGACTCGAGGCAGGCCCTGTGACTGTCAGAACACATCCAGTTTGCAGACCCAGGTCGAGTTTGCAGCTTCTACTTCCTTTTCCTAGGACCATCTGCACGGGAACCCGCAGGTGATGATGCTCTGGATGATGATGCTCTGGATGACGATGCTCTTGCGGCCTACAGGGAGGCTCTGGAGAGAGAACAGGCTACGGCCGAGTGCCACCATGAAGTGGCCCCTGCCCTAGTCGAGTGACCAGTCCAGGGGGCGTGGAAGAGATGCAGCATCTCCACCGTGTGCTCCCAGTTTGCAGATTTGAGAGAGAAGTAATTACTGGGAGACACCTCAAACAACGCAAGGTATTTTGGGATTCGCAATGAATTAAAAAGAGCAGGAAAAGAAGCAATAATGATAGTGTTGGGCAGTTGCTATGTGATTAAATGTTTTACACACCTTATTCCCTACCGTCTTATCTAACAGGCGTATTTCCTTTATTTTACAGATGAGGCAGTTACAGACTTGGACTTCAATTGTCCAAGGGCACGAAACGGGAGGACATATTCAAAGCCGGATCTGATTCCATCACCACGCTGCGCAGCAAAATGGGAATGAAGGAGTTTCCAAGCTAATGCCGGGGACCCCAATTCTCACGACTATAGTGTAAATTAGAACACGTCCATTAAAAAGCGTGTCCTGAGGGGGCCACAGTGTTGCGTCGCGTAACGTCCAAAATTAGCAGTCACGTGTTCTGAAGCTCAGGGCTCAGAAAGCATTTCCTGAGCACTTACAACCTGACGACATCTACCAGGTGCAAGCGTGCCACGCTAGGCGAATGACAACATTCTCGCTCCACAGGGTCTTCCTTACACTTTAGTAGGAGAAATAAGGCACGTGACACAAGGTACCAAGTTGCAAGTACCGTAAAGTGAGGAATTAAGTGATATTCGTTTATTCAACAAAAATTTGGGGTGCCAACGTAGCAGCAAACCAGACGCGGAACAGCTGTCAGGGCCCTGGCACTTGAGGCTACTTTCTCCAGGACCAGCAGAAAAGGAGGGGCACCCTTTAGCTTGGCCTTGAACTAGCTTAAGCAGGAGGACGCCTGGGGACTAGAGGCATCTGAGGTAGGGAGATAATAGTGAGCGGAAAAATGAAAACACTGACCTACAAGAAAATTAGGACACCTGCAAAGAGACTTTGGAGCAAGAACAGCGCATTCCTAACCCGAAAATTCAATCAGCTTTAAAGTCCGGCTCTCAGGCGAGGGTGCTTTTCCCCCCAAGGGGCACTCGGCCACGTCTGTAAATGTTCTGGGTTGTCACAACTGGCCGTGATGGGGCACAGGCATGGGAGCACCCCATGAAAAGGGGCCCTTCAGCCCCAGACTGCTCATGTCGCCAGCCCTGGAACTCGATGCGGTGCAGACCACAGGGCCAACCCTCCAGGGCCACGGTCAGTGCCCTGCGTCTGAGCAACCCTGCCACACGGTCACGGGGGGTCCAGACGCCCATTTCTGCGGCCCTGCCTGACTCGGGAGGAACAGCACCGACTCGCCAACCGCACGGGACAGCTCTCACCGCTCTCAGAGCCCAGCTCAGTGTCGCTTACTCTGTGCGGCGCCCGATGCTGTTTGGGGCGCTCTGAGCCTGGCACGTGTACGGCCCTAATCGTATCCTCAGGCTCTGCCCTTCTTCTGGGCAGAAGGGCCTCGGGGCCGGGATCCACGACGGGCTGACCCTCCGGGGGCCCGTTCCGGCCTCTTACACGTTGTAGCGGTCGATGAACAGCTGCAGAATGAGCAAGTGCGTAGCCAGACGGCACCGGGGACTATCACGAAGGACGGACGCCTCACACTCCCCCCGCTCTGCTCGGCCTTTCCCCGCAGGGCTCATCGCGTACATCTTCATCATGTTAGTGGCTCTCCAAGTTCTCATGCTGCGGCTGCAGGGGCTCAGAGGGAATAGCTCTTCAGCAAGTCCGAAGCTCTGCTTTAGGAAACCCCATCAATGTCCCCACGGGGGAGTAGTCAGCGGCCTCGAAATGTTTAGGGCCCCTCACACAGGCAGAGCATTGAGCTCCTCTGCGGAAACAAGGGACCATGCGAGTAAAGGCCCATTTACTGCTCACCAATACCAAGCACCTGACTGAGGACCACATTTGGGGGGGGGTACCTCTGCGTGGGGGAGAGGAAAGAGGGAGATTTAGGACAAAAAGGACAAAAGTCTTCCAATGTATGACCATCACAGAGCAAGTCAGAATAGAAAGCAAACAGATCGGTCACAGAACTTTAAGGCATTCCTTCAAAAGCCCATAAAAGGACAGGTTTTTAACTTTTATTATTATGTAGCTTAATAGTGGCATGGCTCATTATCCACAGTGAGCACACGTGCGAGATTTTGACGGGGGAAGGTGAGGCTGATTCGCAGGACTCTGTTTCTGAAGCCCCCGTTTTCTCTTCGGAGCAGTCCGTGCCTGGTGGTTGCCTCTAGCAGGTCTTTGGCTTCGTTCATCTTGGCGGCTAAGGACGGGGACCCACCTGAGGACAAAGACAAGTAAATGGGTTAACACACACTTGATCACCGACAGTTTCTAGAGTCTCCAACATGAAAAACACTCTTAATTATAATTCGATGGTTTCCCACACATTCGTCCTCCGGCGAAATACTGGATATGCTGCCTAGAAATCAAAACAGCATGAATTACACTTTAGCGAAGCACAGAGACCCAACAATTAAAGATAACCTCTGAGGAAGGTAACGGAAGTTATGATCAGGAATCATTTGAAAAAC
Source organism: Cynopterus sphinx (assembly GCA_030015415.1). NCBI lineage: Eukaryota > Metazoa > Chordata > Mammalia > Chiroptera > Pteropodidae > Cynopterus > Cynopterus sphinx. The sequence continues at coordinate 3,456,899 of CM057381.1, forward strand.
ACTCAAAACATTTCACTGGTCAGACATTACCACTCACATATTTAACCGGAGAATTCTATGAAATTAAGTGGGTGATAAGTAAATAAAGTAATGGTCTTTCTCTAAGACTTTTCTTTTTTTTTTGAGAGGGAAGAATATTTATCTTTGAGGAAGGATATCTTTCTGAAGGAGGTAAAGTAATCCAAGGGCTCTTTTGCAGTCTAATCAAAACTTATAATTTCACAAAAACAAAATACATGTTAGAAAAGGCAACTAACTATAGACTACCCGGCTCTAAGAATCCCACTTACTAATAGATAAACAATACATGAATAATAATGAAAATAGTGATAAAGGACATGCTCCCTGTTCTCCAAAACGATCCTATTAGAATATTTATGAAGTCGTCTTACATTCATGGTGCCCCAAAATAAGATTAAGTCAGTTCCTTTTCAGAGTTCTTCGCAACGAATTCTTTCTAATGCAAACAGCAAGGGGAAGATCGAGGTGACTTTCAAATTCAGAATCGTTATAAATCACAAACAGAATTCCCCGACATATAAAAATACCAGAGGTTAAGCCTGCGGAGGCCTCACACGCCTTCTGACTGCTAGTCCTGACCACTTACATCCACACTCAAGATGACAGGCATAGTACAGTTCTCCAGTTTCCCCGTGGTTTTCTTTTTTATTCTCCCCGTTAGCTGTTGAAAACATGCTGAGGCCTCAGTAGCTTACTACACACCAAAACACATGTAGATAGCATTGGTGTAAACTGTCCTGGCTCATTTAGAGTTTTTAAGGATAATCACACTGCTCATGTGACTAATGGAGAGGAAAGCAGGAAAAGCAGATGGACGAGCACGGTGCTGCAGGAGCCAGGGCCGTGGGGCGGGATGGGGAGCTAATGCAGCCCTTTGCCCTTGACACTAGCGACATTCCCACGTCAAGGTCTGAACCACTACAAACACATATGGAAGAGGCTGTAGAGTGTCCTTGAATGTACAGTGAGATTTACGAATGCGATGGTGAAGTTTCCACGTGTACTTTGTTATGAAATAAATTGATCTCATGATTACCTTTGAAAATGATCTTAGAATTAGGTAATGCCAATCTTGGTAGGTAAGCCATTTAAATTTTTAGCTGCCAAGGTCATGCCAGGCATCGTGTATGTCTTCAACAAATATTAAAATATTAACTGAACCCAAAATACAGCCTTTGATTGAAGTGCATTCTGGATCTTTAAATCCCAGGCCCTAATGTGCTCGCTTAGCAGACAGGAGTAAATGAAAGGCAGAGAAGATCAAAAGCCTCATTACACACTGTATTTCTTGATGGCGATGTGGGAGAAAACCTGAGTTTATTCAGAATAAGGCTGAACTACCATTCTCGCTAAGCTGGAGGGACACGTGGCTCAAATCTCATTCTACCCTCAACTTTCCCCAAGATTTGGAAACGTTCCTAAGTCAAAAACTACAGCTCCTACATTCCCTTCACGTGGTGTTTGATGCACACTGAGGTCTTATCGACGAGGAGCGAAGCTGTGAGGTCTGCAAGGCCAGGCTCCCTGCAGCCCCCGTTACTCATGCCAGCAGGCGGGGGGTGTCACAGCAGGGCCACGACCGTGCTCCTGTGCAGTGTACCCCGTATTTAATGGAAATCTGAGCAAGAAATCCTGCTCAGATTTCTTGGGGAAATCACCTAGATTCCATTCAATGAGAAGACTCACTCTCTCCCTTGATCTCTGCACCCCTGAATTCCCACTAAACCCTGCTGGAGCCCCTCGGCTGAGTCTCGAGGGCCCAGATCCTGCACATGAGCAAAGTGCACTGCAACGAGCCCAACCATCTGCACTGCTTTTTCCCCTCGGAAAAACCAAACGTGGAAAGCATATCCCATACAACTCCACTTAGATGAAACGCTAGAAGAGGTCTCTCTCATCTACGGTGCCGAAGGTGGAACCCTGCCCACGCTGGGAGGAGCGCCAAGGAACTCAGAGTTTGCATGAGCTAATATTTTGTTCGTTATCGCGTCTAAAGCTTCATCAGATTTTGTTATCGAAGATATGGTATCCTCACAAAAGGAGTTAGAATCTGTTTTTTCCCTTCTATTTTTTTTTGAGGGGGGAGGGAAATTCACTAATAAAGCTATTGTGGCCAGGCTTTTTATTTGTGGGAAGGTTTTTAATTAAAGATTCAAATGCTCAAATAGATAGGATTCTCCTGATTTTTCCTTTTCTTCTTATGTCAGTTTTGATGTTTTGCCTAGAATTTATTTCACAGAAATTTAAAATATTTTAGTGTGACGTTGATTATTTATTTATTTATTCAGAGAACTAACCGCTGACTGTTAATTGTCTTAAATGCTAATTTCTATTGTAATGCATGGGTTAGGGTTACTTAGAAGTACTCTGATTAATATGCAAATACTGGGATTCCCTAAACGTGTTTGTTATTGTTTACTAATTTAATTAGGTTTATAACACGAATCTAAGATTGGCTTTAAAATTAGAAAATTAATCCATGTAATAAATCACATGAACAGAGTAAAGAATAAATGTCACATAGTCCGTAAGCATAGAAAACATAATATGAATTCACAATAAAAACTTGTAGTAAAGATAAAATGAAAGTTATGTAATGAAATATCAAAAAATATAGTAACAACTATACTTAATAGTAAAATCGAGATCTCCAGCTCTGAGGTCAGAAACAAGAAAAGGATATTTACTATTTTAATTTCTATTTAACACTATATGGGAGGTTCTAGCTGTTGTAACAAATGCCTTCCCCTATGCCCAATATAAAAAAAAAGAAATAAGGATTACAAAGAAATTATCATTTTTCACAAACTACATGACTGATTATGTAGAAAATCCCAAAAGACCTAAAGATAAAATCAAAGAACTAATAAATGAATTTAATCAGTGGTTGAATACAATAGCAATATATACAAAAAAAAAAATTTTTATGTCCTAGAAATAAATACTTATATAATATAAATTTAACAACCAACATGATTTATAACAGAATTAAAATATCAATACCTAGGAATAAATATAACAAATTATGTACATGACCACAACCCAGAAAACTGAAAAGCCTCATTAAAATAAATTAAAGATGACCTAAATCAATGAAAGGATATGTCTTGTTCATGGATTAGAAAATTAAATATTGTAAAGACATCAATGCTCCCAAATAGATCTACAGATTCATAATAATCCCAACCATAACCCCAGGAGATTTGTGTGTCCATATGTATGTGTGTGCTTGTGCTTGTATACATGCAAATTGACAATATAATTCCTAATTTACATTAAAATGCAAAGGGTCAAACATAGCCAGAAAATATTAAATAGCAAAAATATGAAGGATTTAAATCACCAGAAAAAAAGACTTGTTATAAAGCCATGGAAATCAAGTGTGGTAGTGACACAAGCCTAAAGAAATTAATCAACAAAAGAGAGAAAATCCAAAACATTTCCATAAAAATGGTTACTTGATTCATAACAAGGTAATATAGATCCCTGGGGAAAGAATGCCCTTTTCAGTAAACAATGCTGGACCACTTGGCTATCTATCTACAAATAATTGAACTTTTACCCTTATCTCATACCATATACAAAAAATCAATTTCAGTTTATTACAGATAAAATTATTTAAGATAATGTTTCCATAAATTACTTTCATGACCTGAAGATTTCATGACCTTGAGATAGGCAAAAATTTCCTAAACAAAACAAAAGGGCAAGTTTGATTAGCAGGACTGTATTAAAATTTAGAATTTCTGTCCACGAATGAACACCATCAGGCATATGCAGAAGCAAGCCATAAAGATCTCTGCAATTCAAAGACTCATCTAAAATACCAGAATATAGAGCATTCCCCAAAGACAGTAAGAAAGAGAGACAACTGAAGAGAAAAAACAGATAAATAAACGGTTGGCTATTCACTACCATGGATTACTGTACGGTGATAGAAGCAATGCATCACTCCTGTTACATTCGCTGCTCATGAATGAATCTCACAAAAATAGAAAATGAGAAAAGACAACCTTAGAAGGCTACACACATTATGATTCCACTTACATTGGGTTCAAACCAGCCAAGTGAATCTGTAGTGGTAGAAGTCAAGGTAGGGGTCACATTTGGGGAAGGAGGAGTGACTGGAAAAGCACCTGAGGAAAGTCTTTCTATGGTTTCATTTCTTAACCTGGGGACTGGCTACATAAATGGGGCCATTTTGTGACAGTTCATCGAGCTGTATGCTTACGATGTGTACTTTTATGGACTCATACTTCAATGTTTAAAAGTTTATTGAAAAACTGGAGACAGGTCGATCTGTGTGCAGTTAGTTGACATTACAAATTCATACAGTCCCAAACCCCCCTGGGGCTCAGCAAACCTATGATCAAGACCAGGCTGATGAGAACAGTGACTGGGCCTTGCTCTAATATATTATTTCATTTGCTTCTTCCAACCATCCTTTGTAGTTGCTCAATTCTTGTTTTCCTAATCACAAAGATATTTAGCAATTTGCCATCACCAGCCATGCTGTTCATATGAGGTGGGGCAAGGATTCCCAGGAGGCCTGGCTCCTGAGCTTGCACAGCTCCTAATCACTATACCGCGCTGCTTCTCCTTTCCCCACCAAGGTTGATTGACTGATTGATCTATTTATCAATTAAGTTCTCTAGCGATTGATTATTTATTTCTTTACTGAAGAGCATTTATTTATTTATTTATTTATTTATTTATTTATTTACTTACTTACTTACTTATTTACTTAAATGCAATATAACATATTGCATTGTGTGTTTTCCTCCCAGAGTTAGATTTCTTTCTGTTACCATTACCAAGATTTATTAAGCATGTAGTGACTGCAAATCTTTTCTCTTTCTTCAAGCCTATAATCCCATCTCGGGTCCTCTTTCTTCCTGAGGATTGAGATCACGTTTTGTGATTTACCTTTTAAAGGACACATCTATCTACTCATTGGATAATAAATACCTTGAAAAGCAATCATGTCTTAAGATTTCTCTGTATTATCAATGCAACTCTGAAAACATGAATAGGACTTGAGTTATATTTTCAATGACGAGGAGGAAAAGTGACGAGTTACTATTCCACTATTTCTTGCATTAAGTACCAGCTTCAGAGAAGTAAAACCACTCCAGGGATAGAAAAAAAAAAAGGTAAACAAGTATGTCAGAAGTAGGTGCTTTAAAAATAAATACCCATAAAACTTCTGGGTAAAAAACCTTAATAAGCACAAGAGAAAATGAGCAAACATTCTGCAATTAAAAATTGTTTCAGTCTATGGCCATGCTACCCTGAACACGCCTGATCCCGTCTGATCTTGGAAGCTGAGCAGCGTCGGGCCTGATTAGTCCTTGGATGGGAGACCGCCTAGGAAGACCAGGTGCTGTCGGCATAAACTATAAAAAATAAGGGATTGTAAGCTGACAAGGTCCTTGCAATCTTTGTGGTTAACCAAGAGTTGCCTTGCCTAAAAAAATTTTTTTTTAAATGTAAAAATTGTTTCAAAGTTAGTTATAATTTATTTTTAAAGGACATTTCATAATTAGTATGCCAACCGGAAGATTAAGATACAGGTTCCCTTTTATCCTTGCGTCTTTCTTAGAAAGATCTTATCGAAGATTTTTCTGTGTCCCTTAACAGAAAAGCTATGAGTCAAAACAGACTGAAATAAAAAATGTTACTAGACATAAAAAAGGACAATTTAATAATGGTAAAAGGGTCAATCCATTCAGGTGATAGAACAATTGTAAACATATGTGTACCTAACGACGGAGCACCAAACATATGAAATGAAAACTTACAGAAATGAAGACAGAAACAATAACTCAACAATAAACCTAATGCCTCCTTTCCACAGAAGATAACTAGGCAGGAGATCATCCAGTAAGTGGAAGACCTGAACGACACTTTACACCAACTAGACCTAACGCTCATTTACAGAACTCTCCACCCAACAAAGAATATACATCTTCCCAAGGACACAAGGGACATGTTCCGGGAGAGACCATGTGCTAGGCCACGAAACAAACCTCGGTAAGTTAAAAGGATGAACATTATGCACTATGTTCTCCAAACACAATGGAATGAAATCAGAAATCAATACCGGAAAAAAATCTGAGAAAAAATATGTGGAAATTAAACAACATGCTCTTGAACAATCAATGAGTCGAAGAAGTAATCACAAAGAAAATTAGCAAATAGTTTGAGATAAATGAAAATAAAGACACAACATACCAAAGCTTCCGGGGCATGGTTAGGGCAGTGCTCAGAGGACACGTATAAGCTATAAATGCAATTAAAGTGCTAAAGAAGGGGAACTACCTCAACTCAATATTCTGACCTTTCACATTATGACACTGGGTAGAAAAGGACAAAATAAACTTAAAGCAAGTAGAAGGAAGGTGAAAACTGTGTCCCATTCACTGTGTTGACCTTTGCACGGATGGTGCAAAGCATCTATGGGTGAAATTGCAGGTGCCTTAGCATGAATAATGGTGATGGCACCAAGGCGTTCATATATTCACGTGGAAAAAATGAATCTTGACCCTATCTCACCCCATATGGAGAATAATTCTTAAGAGATTTTAACCTAAATGTGAAAAATATAACAATGATACTTTTAAAAAATATAATAGGCAAAAATTTCTTAAACAGAACAATGTGTTTACTATCTAAAGAAATAAAAATGTGTCTCTCTGTTTATAAGAAAAATTACCTGTAATTTTGCTTTGAAAAGTTGATAGATTTTGCTCTCAAGGTTAACCTATCCTCTTAAAAGGATTTTATTGGGCAGTGTTCTCCTCTATTTTCTGAATGAATTTGTATAAGAAGTTATTTCTTCCTTTAATATTTATAGAGATTCACTAATGAAGCCATTTGTTTGGTCTTGGAGACTTTGAAGGAAAATTTAAAATTATAGATTTAATTTATTTAAAAGACAGACATGTCTTCATTTTTTTGTTGTTGTAGTTCTTGGTTTGGGTTAATTCTTTCTTAGGAATTTGTCCATTTCACCTAAAATTTCTGAGTAATTGGCATAAAGTTGTTCATAATTTTCTCTTGTTACTTTTTAAATAATTGTAGTAGCTATCGTGTTCACCACTTTTTCACTCCCAAAGTTAGTAATTTATTCATTTGTTCCTATTGATTCATTCCTATTGATGTTTTGTTTTTTTGTTGTTTATTTTTGGCATTTTTATTCATAAGAAATATCGGTCTTTCGTTTTCTTATGATGTCTCTATCTGGTCTTGATATCAAGATAATATGGGCCTTATAAAGTAATACAGACAATTTTCCCTCTTCTGTAAACCATTTTGGTCTCAGGAGCCCTCGGTGGCTCATAGCACACTTTGCTGAGGTTTCTATACATCTATGAGAATGAACAAACAATGCTCCACCTTCTAATGCGGATGAACCTCCCAAGAATGGTATTGACCGAAAGCAGCCAGATGCAAACGACTAACCACATTCAAAAGAGGCAAAACTAGTCCATGATGACATAAATTAAGATAGTGGTTTCTTTTAAGGGTGAGGGAGACTGAAGAGTCATGATGGGTTTCAGAGGTGGGGTTGGCGTTCTAGCTCTTGATCTGGGGGCTGGTTATCCGGGTAGGCTTATAAATCCTTAGATGTATACCGAGAATTTGTGCACTTTTCTGCCTGCATATTACACTTCAGTATAAAGCATACTTAAAAAGGAGGAGGGTACTAGACTTATCAGGGGGATCACTGCATGAGTTATATAAATGTTTAACCCCTAAGCTAATATAATATTGTCAACTGTCATTGAAAAATTTTTTAAATTTTTAAAAATCAAGGGATTGAAAAGAAATTTCTTAAAAATTAAATTACGTCACTCTACTGCTTAAAAGTGGACAGTAACTTCCCACTGTATTTGGAATAAAGTTCAAATATTATACGGAACCTACAGTGTTTCATTACCACGAGGCACACCTACAGTTTTCAAACCTGGGCCACCCTCTGCCACGCCACCTCTCCCCTCGCCTATCACATAGCTACTGCACCAGTTTCCTGTGAAGTCTGCAGGCAAACTAGACTCTCTCCCCCTTAAAGCCTCTGCACATGCAAGGTCCTTGACAATAACACAACATGACACAACACAACACGACTGGCTTCTTCTCATTCTTTAAGGTTACTCAGAGAAGCCTCTTCATCCCCCTATGGGAAGCTGCCTCTTCCCCAGATTCTGTATCTTACTCCACGGTTCCCTTTATTGCACTTACAACTAGAAACAGGTTTATTGTCTTTCCTCTGTCCCCCCCATTAGAATGTATGCTCGATGAGAACAAGGATCTAGTTATCCTGTTTTACAGTTACAGTCCCAAGGTTTAGCACAATGTCTGGCACGTTACAGAAGCTGAATAAATAGTTTCTGAATGAATAAAAAAATAATTTCCGATCAATTCATATCGATTCAACAAGTCTTAAAAATTTCATGTAATCATTATGTATGAGTTATCACTCCTAATTCTACTTTACCCACAGATGCTATTTGTATGCCTTCTTCTTATCCATTTGCTTATTCATTCGCTCATGGGGGAAAAATAAAAAAAAACTTGGGAGTTTATTAAATGTCAGCCCAACGGGTTATAAATTTGATTAAGTCATATTCTTCACTTTTAAAGATCTCACTGTTTATTAAGGAGGATCGATGTGATAAAACAAAATGATGTCTTTACCGAAAAAAAAAAAAATGAACTCAAATACAAAGCCTTAAATCTAATTAAAATGTTGAAGGGAGAGGAAAAATGAACCCTGTGAAACAAATGAGTCTAGTATATCTAGTAAACAGGAAACAGAGCTAATTAGCCATGACTTTTATTTTTTTTTTTAGTGAATCCATGTTGACTCTTGGTGATCATCCCTTTTTCTAAATGTTTAAAATTCACCTCTTAAGCGTAATACATTGTAAGAAACTGTAATATGTTATCACCAGGGCTTCGTGTCAAATTCAGCTTCTTTTACCATGAGAGTCATCAGGGAAAATCCATTCAACGGCATAATTACTTTTGATTTGTTTTTCATCCCGAGTTAACCTAATTTTGATTTAAATACTATTAACGAAGAGTGAGAATATGTTTATTAAAGGAGAGCGTCAATAGGAAAAGGTTGAGCATCTGCTGCGGGCAGGCCGACGTCAGCTGAATGGAAGGAAGAACCTTCCAGCAGTTGGAGCTGCCTGCCAGGGGGCTGCCCTGCACAGCAGGAAGCGCTCCATCTCCAAGAGTCCTTACGGAGAGCAAGCAGGCCGTGTTCCCCAGGACAGAGCACAAACAGTCTCGATTTAGGAGGCCATACGGATGCAGATCAGAGTCTCTCGAAATATGGTGTTTTTTAAAAAAATTTTCCCATCTGTGGTGGAACGCCACTTTTACAAAACATAAAAGCATCACACCCTGGAGGCCGCAGCAAGGTCAAATGGCTCTAGAGGTTTCTGGAGGCTTCCCTTTGAGCTCTGTTTTCAACTTGGGGCATGTATACAGCAGTGTCCGGGGATGGATGCGTGAACCACACTCTGAGGCTCTCTAGCTTTTCACGTTTGTCCAGCCTGTTCTCCTTTCTCTCGTCATTGGGCACGAATACCAAAGCACTGATTTCATAACAACCAACCTCCTTCTTCAGCAATTAAACAACATATCATTTCATAGACACTAGCCTAAAAGCACTAGATCAACGACCTGAGACTTTTTTTTTACCGCATTAACCTTTTATCTTACTAAACTGAAACAGCAGAATTTCCTTTTTCTCAAAGCACATCTGAATGCTCACTTACAACTGGTTACAGAACAATTTCTTTTCAGCCGTTTCTCACACTTAATTTTCCAGTGACACTTCCTGTGCACAAGCTGATAATGAAATGTGTAGCCAACGCCAGCTGATCTCCTCTTGGAAGTTCTGGCTTGATTCGAGCGGCAGGTAGCAGAACCGACGGAAAATCGCGCAGGCGTGGGGGACCCTCTGGGAATCGCAGAAGCACGGGATAGAGGACGTCGTTCTTGCAGCCACCTGTAACGCACGGTGCTGATCCAGCCGGAGCAACCGTGATGAAGAATTGTCAAAAGAGGAGGCAAAACTGAGAGTTGCCCATTGTCACGGAGCTACAGGGTATTACGCTAAGTGACATAAGTCAGATGGAGAAAGACAAGTCCCACACGATCTCACGTACATGTGGCCTCTCAAAAGCAAAATGAACCAACAAAACAGAAGCAAATTCATAGATACGGAGAAGAAACTGGTGGTTGCCAGATAGATGGGAGGGGTTTGGGGAGCTGGGCGAACAAGACGGAGGGATTAAGAAGCGCAGATCGACAGCTACAAAACGGTCACAGGGATGCAGCGGACGGCACTGACGCTGTGACAGCTCTGTGCGGTGACTGTGGGAACTGGAGTTACTGGGGGGATGGCTTCGTAAGTTACGTGAACGTCTAACCACTGTGCAGCACATCCGAAACTGTGTAATACTGAGTGTCAACAGTAATTGAAAAATTAAAAAAAAAAAAAAGAGCTGGAAATTCTCATAGTTTCCCAAACACCCCCAGCGTGTTCTCTCCTAGGACAATGAGGCGCTTCTGTTCAGCATTCTCTCCTTGCAGTCACTCCGATTCTCCTTCGTTTCCCATCCTTTTCCCAGAGCAGACGCTCCTAACTGTGGGTACACAAATGTGTTTCAGGAGTCAGGAACTCTCCAAAAATCCAAATATTTTCAAATTGGGGGTGAAGGGGCAATAATATTGGCAAAATGTCTGCAGTTGTCAACACATTCTTAGAGGGAACGATGCTCCAAAAAGGTTAAAAGCATCTTTATTAAATTAAAAATGTGATCTGCATAGAAATATAGGCCACCGGCTCTTCCATTAAACAGGCCAGCAAGCTGTTACCTCACATCGCATAATCAAAGAGGGCTTTGGAAACAAATCACCTCGTTTTGTAGCTGGAAACCCTGACGTTTGGAAATGAGGAGAGTGTTCAAGGTCACGGCCAGCCAGAAGGCAGAAGTCGGAGGAAAATGCTGGCCTTCTGCTTCCAGGTGCCTCCCTCACATCCGCCGCCACCGGCACAGGGCCAGACAGAAGGCCAGGAGCCAGCACAGGACAGGAGGGCAACGATCCACCTCTGATGAGTAAACAGTCTCAGAAGAAACCAAGTCATTGATTAGTTCAGACGCGACTGGCTCATAAGAGGGGTAAACATTGTCTTCTTTTACTGAAGGTATCTAAAAACACATGGTCGCTCAGCTATGCTTTAGAACCTGCTTCCCTGCCAGTGGGCACAATCAATAACCTGTCGATCGTCTGAAGGCACGAGTGCTTGATCCGACTGCGGTCGATGATGCACAGGCACACACCGGGCTGGAAGGGGACACAGGCTGTTCAGGAGACAGACACCTGCAAGGAGGCACCTGCCACGTTTCTCGCCGAGGCGGCCGCTCTGCCAGCCCCTGGCGCACAGCAAACCAACTGCCTGGCCCTTTCGGTGACTGCCGCAGCTATTGAGGAATGTTCAGTAAAACCTCATTTCCAAGTTTATTCCTTTGTTTATTCACACTAAAGAACAGCAAGTGCAAACACCAAAGGAGATAATGTTCAGTAAAAAGAATTTTTATAGTAAGTAATTAAGTGAGAAAGCTGGAGGAGGGGGAGCGCCTTGGTGAGGGTTCAGATGGGTAGGAATCCCAAATTTGTTTTCATTTTTTTCTTTTTTCAGAATAATTACAAAACGGAAAGCCTCTAAATAAGAATCTGAGGAACCCTTCGCTCCCTCCCCGCACCCTCCACCTTGACTTCTGAAATACAGTGCGAGTTCCCACCATCTGTTATTCTAAGGCAGGAACAGTAATGAACATATGGGCTTTCTCTCTCCAGCAGCTGCAGTGTAGTTAAAGTTATAATAATTGTCTTTCTGTAAGATAAATTTACATTAAAAACCTGGCCAGTTAAAAATAAATGGCTCCGTCTCAGAGCTTTCCAGAATGAAATGAAGACATTCGGAATCGTCTATGACAGATCACGTTCAGAGATGAGAGGGGGACCTCTAAATCGTGCGCTTTTATATTTAAGGTTAAAGAAACACAATGCAGGATGCCCAGATCAGTTTACAGCATCCGGTGGTCCACGACTCACGCTTTCTCTTTCTCGGTGAAAATGCTAGGAGCCTCAAGTGGGGGGTGAGGTGGCCAGTCACATAGAAAAGTCAGGAACCAAGTTCTTCAAAGCCCAACTCCAACCTAGAGCCTCACTTATTAGAAGAAAAATCACAATGCACGTGGCATATAGACTTCCACCTCAAGCATAAATCATCCATAACGAGTGCAAGTAAACCAAAAGGAATTCAGAGCCGACTCCGATGCACATATTATGAAAAGTAAGAATCTCACCTACCTTTATCGGGGTGATTCAAAATCATGATTTTCCTGGGAGCTGCTCTCATCTTGGCCTTGCCAGCAGATGGACTGGAAAAAGACATTAAAGTGCTTATAATAAATGGCGTCAAATGCAGATCATACATGAATGGTGTGTGTTGATTTCGAGAAATTAATAACTAATGAGAATTTCACCATCTTGTGGATAAATATGAAATTACAGCCTGCCACTTAAGTCCAGGAGCCATCAAAAGAAACCACTGATTCAACGCCGCATGTGTTTTCTTCAGTCCTTTATAATATCGGCCTTGAGCTTCAATCAAGTTAAAAACTAAAGCACAGCACAGAGGGTCGGGGAGTGACAGTCTGCAGACCACACTGCAATATTATGCGTCGCGTTGTTGGGGTAAAGGCAGTAAATGCAGTTTAACCGACAGGCGTTGGGGCCCCAGAGCTCCAGGCCTGCGGGGTTCTGATCCCATCGCCATTTCAAACGGAGCAACATTGGTCAACTTTTCACTAACCCCTCTGTGCTTCGGTGTCCTCATTGCAAACCACGGCTAGGAGAAAAGTATTCCCCGGAGAGCCATTGTGAGGATTAAATTAGTTAATGCCAACAAAGTGCTAAAGCGGTGCCTGGCGTGTCACAAGTGTTCCATAAGCGTCAGCTTTAGTATTACTGTGTCTCCACGGAGCATCTCAAAACATTTCGTAGCTCATGATTTATTTAACTTTGTGAGGACCTCGGGGAAAAGCTTGGCTGTTAGAATCTATGCTCTAAACAAAGACTAAAGAAGAAAGGTTAATAAATCTAATATTATTTGTGTACAACCTAACTTATCCAGTGTTGGAAATGTTCCTCATCGGTACATTTTTCTAGGCAATAAAAACAAACAAACAAACACTAACAATGACAAAATCCCAGGGTTTCTACTTAAGAGTCATCTCAGGCACTTAACTTTTCTTGGCCTCAAATGGGAACAACAGCGCCTGAGGAAGTATAGCGTGGTTGCTGTGAAGTTCAAGATAATTTAATTTGTATAGACGATTCACACCACGGTGGATAAAAGCAAGTACTTTTCGAGAGATTCAGATAGAGGTTCGAAATCCTGATCCACCACTCCGTAGCTATACCACTTTGTTTTGCTTATTTAAACTCCCTTCGTTATGGTTTTCTCATGTGTAAAATGGACACGATAAAACGACTTCCCAGGTTATTTTAAAGATAAATGAGAAAAGATAAGTAAAGAATAAGCATACAGTTAGCGTTCAGGGAATGGTAATTATTATAAATATAAAGGGTGCTTATGAAAACGCATTATATACTTGCCAACTTTAAAATGGAACCTAAATAACCTAATTTAACACTTCTTTCATGACTCAAAGCTTTATTATGAGTATCAATCAGTTAAGTACTAAGAAACGGTTGAGGTCTGCCTGCCCCTCTACTAAATGGTCATTGAATACTATTCATTGAGGTTCTTCCTCCTTTGCTGCCAGTTTCAGTCCTCAGCTCTGCCAGTGTCCCCATCTCTAGGTGTTCCTTGCCAGGGACTTGCTAATTCCAACCTCCTGGGGTTAGATAACAAATCGCCAAGCATGTCAAAATGCACTAGCTATTGCTGAATAAGCATGTGAAACATTCTTCTATGAATAAACTAAATAAACCTTCAGTTAAAAAAATCAAAAGAGAAATTTAAAAAAATCTCGAGACCAATGAAAATGGAAACACAACATAGTAAAACTTAGGGCGTGCAGCCAAAGCAGCTCCGAGAAGGACGTTTACAACATTAAGTGTCTACGTTAAGGAAAAAAAAAAAAGAAAGAACTCACATAAACAACCGAAATTTACACCTCAGGGAAGGAGAAAAAGAAGAATAAACTAAGTTCAAAGTTAGTAGAAGGAAAGAAAGAACAGGTCAGATGGACAGGAAATTTTTAAAAATCCCATTTACATTTGTATCAAAATAAATAAATAAATAAATAAAATACCTGGGAATAAATTGAACCGTGAGGGTGAAAGATGTGTACTCTGAAAACTGTAAGACAGGTGAAAGGAACTGAAGACACAAATAAATGAAAAGCTATACCGTATTCATGGATGAGAGGAATAGTGTTAAGATGGCCATACCACCCAGAGCAATCACAGATCCAATGCAATACCCATCAAATACCCACGGCATTTTCGCAGACTAGAACCAAAAATCCTACAATTTGCATAAACTGCAAAAGACCCCAAATAGCCAAAGCAATCTTGAAGAAGAAGAACGAAGTGGGAGGTATCGTGCATGCCCTGATTTCAAACTGTGTCACACGGCTCTAGTAATCATAACGGTGTGATTCTGGCATAAAAACAGACACAGATCAATGGAATAGAATAGAGACTAGAAACAAACCCACGCCAATACGGTCGATTAATCTATGACAAGGAGGCGAGAACATACAATGGGGAAAGACAGCCTCTTCAATAAATGCTGTTGGAAAAACTGGATAGCCACATGCAAAACAGAAAATGGAACTGGATCCCTGTCTTCTACCATTTACAAAAATAAATTCAAAATAAGTAAGACTTAAATATGAGACCTCAAACCGTAAAACTCCCAGAAGAAAATACTCTTTGACATCAGCCTGAGTAATAATTTTTGGACCAGTCTCTGCAAAAGCAAAAATAAACAAATGACATTACGTCAACTTAAAAAGCTTTTGCACAGTGAAGGAACCCATCCACAAGATGAAAAGGCGACCTACTGCATGGGAGAAGGCATTTGAAAACCCTACGTCCGAAAAGGGGTGGCTATCCGACGTCTATAAAGAACACACATAACTCAAGATCAGAAAAACAAGCCAATTAGAAAAACGCAACGACATGTTCCCGAAGATGACACACAGACAACTGACAAGTACGTGAAAAGGTGTCCCTCGGCATCACGACTCATCGGGGAAATGCAAATCAAAACCACCATGAGACGTCGCCTCGCACCTGTTACCGTGACTGTTATCAAAACGCAAGAGGTAACAGGTGTCGGGAGGACGTGGAGGAAAGGTGACCCTCTGCGCGGCTGGTGGGCATGTGAACGGGTCCAGCCACCATAGATGAGGTACGCGTTCCTCAGAAACCTGAAAATAAAGCTACCACGTGACCCGGCAATGCCACTTCTAGGTAGACATCCGAAGGAAACGACGTCACTGTCTGGGAGAGATATGCACCTGCACCCCCACGTCCACTCCAGCACCGTTTACAAGATTCAGGACCAGCCTACACGTCCACGGACAGACGCGGGCATCGAGGAAAGGGGGTACGCACTTACGGATGCAAAATGGAATAGGATTGAGTCGTAAAAGGAGAAACCTTGCCACTTGTGGACACATGGGTGGGTCTCAAGGTCAATATGCTAAGTGAAATAGGTCAAACAAAGACAAATACTGCACGATCCTGTGAAATCTAAAAAAGCTGCACTCATATTAACAGAAGACGGATCGGTGGATGCCGGTGACAGGCGGGAGGCGACAAAAGGAACAAAGGTGGCCAAAAGGTACGGCTGACGGCTGTAACGTAGAGGAGCCCTGGGAGGCAGCCCACGCCACGCCGACTGTGGTCAGTGGTGCTTCTTTATGTCGATTATGTCTCAATAAAACTGGGGAGATTCTTTCAATTAAAAAAAATTCTCAACAAAACATAGTTAAATAAACTATTTTGAGGACTTAAGAGTTCCTTCTGGCTCTTTGCGGACCATTTAGAACTCACTTTCGGGTCGGGAGCTACTCCCACAGGGACAAATAGACACTGTCTGATCACAGAGACTCAGTTTCGCGAAAGAAAGCGTAAAACATTGTGCCAGGGCTGGGAACACTTTATTGTTCATTTATCAATTTAAGAATGAGAAACCCATTACTAAGAAAAACGCCAAAAGGATTTCGCTTCCTGAAGCTAATCTACCTCCACCACTCCCTCTGGTCGGTGTCCTGCAGCGCTGCTTTCGTTTCTCAGTCTTGCTGTCCAGTTTCATGCATATATTTGACACGTCTCCTCTCCTTAGGCATAGGCTGTGATTTGCACTTTATTTAAAAGGGTGTCTGGCACTGAATGTGCAATAGGTGCTTAATGCACTGTACTCCACCCTCTAAATGCAAATGGCTGTAAAAAAATTTTAAAAAAAGGAAAACACCTTGAAAGAACAAAGGCTCTGTATCAGTAAATACTAACATCATAAAGAATTATTGTATTGTAGAAAAATTTCAAAAAGAGGAGCTTTGAAAACCTTATTTCATAAAGCCAACCACATGCAGACCTCTAGATAGTGAAGCCACGAGTTGAGTAAAATCCAGATTTCTACCGTACATGTCTTTTCAGGGAGTATGCATGCTAAGTTGCACCTTATTCTGAATAGTGAGCTTTAATTTAGCACATAATTTAGCACATAAGACAGAGTTTGAACATCGCTTCAGTCTCAATTCTCCTTGAAAATCACTTTTATTGCCTACGAAAAACAGGTGACAGGGGTTTGTACATTAAACTCCGTAAGCATCACGCACCTGCGGTCTGCCAGGCACCGAACCAGACCGAAATCAGAGACGCAGGAAAGCGCCTGCCCCAGGGCAGCCACTCAGAACATCCTGCCTTTGAGACAAAAAGGATCCGACGCCTCCTGGCGAGCTTCGGGGATGAAGAAAGCATTCTCCTTGGCCTGCAGTTTATTCCCTTTTCTTTAAATCTCTAGGACCCGGACACATTTTAAGACATCTGCCTGGCGTCAGGTTTGAACGAGAGGGGAGAATCCTGGCTCTTAAATGTCACGTAAAAATAAACGCAGCTCCGGTGTAGACAAGTTCCCCATGCAACGGAAAACGAAACTTTAAACATCCTGCGGCCTCGAGGTGAGATTTCAAACCGTGCTCCCTGGACTGCCCTTGGCGGGGCGTCGGGGAGAGGGGTGTGTGGGACAGAGTGGGTGCCCCAGTCCCGTGGCAAATGGAGCACTTTGGGTTTCATCTTTTTTACTGCTGGTCACTGGAATAACATTTAGTTTAAACAGAGTCCCACAGAAGCTTGGAGAAAGTTTGAACTTCGCAAACGTGCATCATTTCAGAAAATGCCAGGTAGAACAGATTTCTTGAGTCGTAAACTATTTTAGGCTTCGTGTGGCATGTAGGAGTCGAGGCTCACCGAGCAGCACACAGAGCATTTTCCATTCCCTGTGCACAGAGGCAGCCCCGCTTTGCCTTCACGGACGTGGGCATCATCAGCCTAAGTGGGTTAGATTCGTCGGCCGCAGAAGATGGAACCATGGCAAGGTAGCCACGTCTTGAAGAATCAGCTCCAAATCAGTACTGCCTGAGTAAGGAGGAGAGCCAAGGAAAGCACGTGGGTCCGACTCTTCTGTTTCACGTGTAAAGGACGAGTATTCAGCTTCTGCACTGATGATGGAGGTGGAAAGGGAGAGGAGCCGGGGGTGACCCAGCGCCTGTTCGCGGCGGGCCCTTTCACGGAAAGGCCTAGCCATGCCATTTTACGTTCTCCTGATGAGGCTGGATGTCATCCGTTCCGATTCACAAACGAACCTCAGTGCAGAAAAGCTCAGAAAAACCTGACCAAGGGCACGCGATGATGCCATTCCTCAGTGACAGCATCGGGTGGGGGTTTGTTCCGCCAGCTCACGTTCACTGAGTAGCTCCTAAGTGCACGGTTATGTCGAGAATGTCACGTGGGGTCATTTTCACAACAACCCCATCCCGTGGAAACGAGCATCACCTTCATTTTACAAACGATTAAACTGAGGCCTCGCAGGTGGTAAAGCTGGTCTTTGCGCCCACGTGCACGCAGGATCGGTGTGTGTTCTCAGCCACGAAGTGTCCTTGTGAACTTTTGTAGGACTTCCAGGTATGGGATGAAGCTTTCCATCCACGCACCTCAATGCGCCTAAAGTCGACTTCTGATTATCTGCTCTAACGACCACAGTGCCCTGATGATGGTAAACGATATCCTCAAAAACACGTGTGTCTGGTTTGACAATGTGCCTCGTATTCACATTTCTAGACTATGAATGGGATGTTAGGGGCCCAATGAAGTTCGAGAAGAAAAGCAATGCTTTTCTGAATAATATTAGTGCGATGATAACAGTAACAGTTTGCAACGTAGGCAGCTTCCCAATTTGGTCCCATGACTTAAAATCATTTCCCTTTTTCTCTTCTCAAGACAGATCTCATCTCTTCTTCTGTTTAAATAAAGCACCAAGCCAGATTGAGCTGTTTTCTTCCTTCTCCACCCCTTTTTGTCTTTCTTGCTAAGTCATAAGAAATAAAACATTTTGGCCTTAAAAGTCTATAAGGGATTTTAAAAATTATGTCAATATTGGATGTTATGATCTATTCTACTTAATTGTGTTGATTAGATCAGCAGGAGATTTTTTATTGTAAATAACATACTACACCTAATTCCCACAAAAATTTGAATAGGCTCTAAGGGAACATAAGGGAAACAAACGAACATTGCTACTGGTGATAATCTATGGTAGAAAAGTATTCCTGACTTTAAATGGTGAATGATACCACGCACCAATCGTACAAAATCATTAACTTTCTCCTATCCTGTCCAAAGTTAGACAATAAATACTAAGGGGAAAAAGTACAACGAAATGTGCTCGATGCCAAACTGGAACTAGAAAAGAACTATGAAACAAATCCCATATTATAACTGAAAATGCGATACTTTTCAAATTATAAAACTGTAATAACCATGTACAGTGCCAGGTGGGTTCCAGACTCATCGGGGGAGCACTGCGTAAGTTATATAAATGTCTAACAACTAGGCTGTACACCTGAAGCTAACCTGAAATAACATCACGTGTCAACTCTACTTGAGAAATAAAAAAGAAAAAAGAATTAAAAACTTTACAACTTTCTGGATAGAAAGAAACCAGTGTCATAATAAGAGATATTATGAAAATTGCTTTGAAACTTTAATATGGAAACACAGCAGCTCCATGGTAAGAAATAAAGACACATCACAACTTGGCCTGTTGTTTATTGTTTTTTTTGTTTGTTTTTTTCAGGAGGAGGAAGACATTCTCTTAGATTTGAGATTTTAAAATGTAAAAACGTAATATTTCTCCTCTGCCTCCTATTCATAATTTAAAACGTCAGGACGATTTTACTATAACATTTTCTCCTTTTTCCAACATGCTTGGCCGCAGAACAAAATAACCGTGATGCAGCACACCCACCTTACACCTAAAATGAGGCCAGCTTCGCGCCGACTCATTTTCTGTTCAAATCCTCCTTGATAGTAGGATGAAAGGCCCTGTGCAGGCAAAGAAAGAACAAAAAATGATTAGCTGCACGTCTGAGGTGGCACGACCTCAATCCCATCCCATATCTGCAGTGAGAGCAATGGATGCGCTTTACTAGAAGTCAACTTTAAATTATGGGGAGAAAAAGCACGAAATGATGATCCTTTCCAAGATACCATTATCAAGCCGAACACTTAAAAAACGTTAACAATTTCTTTCACTTTCAGATACGATAAATTTTCTATACTGTGATAAAACTGAAAGAAGGAGAGATCGGTAGAAGCAAAGGCTTGAACTTTTTCTAGGCCGTGCAGGAATTTTCTCATGGGGTAACCTTGACCGACGCCAGTAGGACATCTTTTAAGCTGGGAGACTGGCTAGTAGAGAAAGAGGCGGAGGAACTGACAAAGTGGCAAGGGTGTCAGGACAGCAGACGGGCGGACCAGCAGAGGCCAAAACGCGGGCCTGGAAGGTCAGCGAGCTGGGGAGGAGTGAGCGGGGACAGGTCCTGGAGGGGTAACGGGGCCAGACGTGGAGGGCCTTGTGGAAACGGGAGCGATTCAGGATCTTATCCTCAGAGGCAGAAGCGGCAAGGGCACTGGAGGGACAGAATTTGACGCTGTTTTGAAGGGACAGAAAGAAAGGTGGGAGCAGAAGCAGGAGACGGGTGAGGAGGGCACAGTGATACTGCAGGGGAGCGGCGACGGGGCACGGAGCGGCGTGGTGGCATGGGGCAGGGATGGGCTCGGTTCTGGGTGTTCTGAAAGCCATCTAACAAGTGCTCCGTGGACTAGCTATGGGATGTGAGAAAAGGAGAGAAGTTACAGCCGACGTAGTCAACCCCGGGGTACGCTGGCAGGTCCCCCTTCGGAAGGGACGGACTTAACGCCTGGGACGGAGGTGGCCACTGGCGGGGAGTGCTCGGTTGTCAACCTCTGGGCGCCTTGGCTGAAAAAGTCAGGTCCTGCCCAGTTCCTAGGGCCATCTCTTACCATGGGCTGGCATGTGGGTGAAACCCTCACAGTTACTCAGGGCTCAGTCCACAGCCACTTCCCAAGTGACGTCACTTACGTCCCAGGGTTCCCTGCCCCAACCTGGGACAACCACGGGGGCCATCTGAGCTTCCAAGCTCCCCACGGGGTAGGCCAAAGCCTTTGCTAGGGCTGCCCTGTCCTTTGTCCTTCCTCCCGTTCAGGGCTGTGGACCTACGAGCACTTTCTCCCCACCTCCCAGCTTGCTAATCCTTGTCTCGGTCTGGCCTCCGGAGAACTTACACTGCAAATGAACTTGACGTTTCTGGCTCCCGCTGCCAAACTGCCACTTAACGACTTAGAGAAGGAGCAGTCGTCGCTGTGGGTAATAGACACCGGGAGATTGGTTTGGGTTGGATTAAGTTTGAAATGTCTATTAGACGTCTAAGTGGAGGAGAAGTCTGATCTGCGGGTAATGTTGGGGAGTCACGAGTGTGCAGATGGTATTTAAAACCACGAGGTGGAACCGGATCACTCAGGGAGTGTGGCTGGGAAGTCCAAAGACCGAAGCCTGGAAACGACGACGTTTAGTGGCAGAGAAGTGGAGGAGCCACGAGGAAAAGTGAGCAGGCCCAGCAGGGAGGCGGGAGGGGAAGCAGAGGCCAAAACAAAGAGTGAAAAATAGTTCAAACGCTTCTGACAGGCCAAGTGGATGTGAGCTGAGACGTGACTGCTGGATTTAGCAAAAGTCACAAGCTGACGGAGGGAGAGTCCAGTCAGAGTGAGCTGACGAGAAAGCAGGAGGCAAGGGACGGGAGAGGCAACTCCTTTCGGTAGATGGGAACAGAGAAACGGATCCATGAACTCAACGTTTAGGGGGAAAAAATACCTCTATGAATGAATGTGTTTCTAAAACACAAACTCATAGTTTAATTTTATTAAGAGAAAATAAATACGTATATGCCTGCATAAAAGTATGTACACGAAAATGTTGTTTTTGGGAAATGGGATTAGGACCTTTTTTCTTCTTTACGTTTATTTTTATTTTCTAAATTTTCGACATTGAACACAGACTACTTATGTATTTTTTTTTAAAGGATGAAATGAAAGAAACCAAGGAAATTATCAGAGTTTAAAAAAAAAAATGACTCCCAGGAAGCCAGAACTAGTCATTTCACGTGAGTTGTTCTCTCTGAACAGCCTGCTATGGACTTCTACCTGGTAAAAATTTTCTGGCTTATAATAATAATTCGTCCATTCAACAAACATTTTAGCACCTACCATGAGCCAGGAACTTTCCAAACGAGACAGGTCAAGTTCTGTCCTTCATCACACAGATGCTAATCTATCAATGTACCAATTCTGTGAGGAACACGATGAACTATTCCAAGTTTCGAGCAATTTACAATCTAGTAAGAAAAGAAATAAAAATCCTCTTCCTCCAAGGGTGAGAGGTGGAAGAGAATCAACTGGTTTAAGTACACAAACGAACATGGGACAAATTTTATCCACACACACACACACGGACGAATATTTAAAGGAGTCAGTGACATTCAGGGCAACTACAAAGGAACTGGGGACTTAACAGAGGAAAAGTAGCTGGTGTCAAGGTTTCTCACGAGACCCAAGTTTTTAACAGATGCTTGCCTTATTCCCTGATATTTCTATGATATTTATCCTTAGGGAGCTCCAAAATTTCAAATTTTCAGCCAATAAATATAAACAGATGATGTTTCATGAATCGCCGCTCCCGCTATCGTCCAGAGACAGACCATTAAAAGCACAAGACAGCGCATAAGCGGCCTGTCGCCTGCCACGTCAGCTCCCAGGCTAAGAAAGAGACGCATGTGCCTGTGAGGCGTCCTGCTGTGGGCGGCAGGTCCCACGAGAAACAAAGGGGAAGACCAGCAAGTCACACTGCAAAACTCAGAAGGCCGGAAAGGAAAGCGGGTGGTCATGCCCATGGGTGAAATATGCCCCCTGCTCAGCTGCCCCTGGACTCTGGGCCCCTTGCTTAGAAGACATGACCATTGCCATCGGCCACCTATGTATTCACAGCCAGGTCAATGGCACTGAGGACGCCTGCCGGGGGCCACTTATGTTGATCTGTTTAGTCCTCAAAAACATGGACCAACAGGCATCTGAATGAACCCAACACCGTGGGGGCAAGAACAGGACCAAGACGAACAGCTGACAGTCGGCCTTGGAGGAGAGGGATAAACCGGGAGGCAGAGAGAACTTCACAAAATGAGTGTCCTCAGAGACATTCAGCAGAAAGAATAAGTCACTACGAAACGGCGATGAGAAAAAGCCTTGGATGTTAAAAGATGCCCAACATAAAGTACTTTAGTGGACGGGCCGAATCGCGGAACGGCCATGGCTGAAGGCCAAGCTGGAGATGAGAAAAGTAACCTCTGGAAATACTGCGGGAACACTGAGAATGAAAAGGTAAGGAGCTAGAGGACAAGAGAGAAGATGTTAAGAGACTTAAAGGAGAGATGCCGAGGCCCGGCATCTCTCTAATAAGAGTTCCAGGAGCCAAGGAGAGAGATAACAGGGGAAAACAATAATTAAGAAAAAAATATAAAAGAACCTCACAAACCAAAAGACAGACCACTTCACATCAGTAAGGCTCACTGAGAATTTCTGTGAAATTTCAGAATTCAGAACATCCAGAATGAGAAAATCCCCCCAAATTTCCAGAGCTCAACACACAAAAATCTCCAAAACCTAAAAACCAAAAGCCCAAGCAACGGAAGAAGATCAGGACAGGCTTCTCACAGAGGAGGGGGAGCCCCCGGGAGCCTGGCCGTGAGCCTGCAGGAACGAGGGATGTGGGCTCCGAGGCGTCTGCAGGCCTCTGGCGCCAGGTCCACCAGACTCCACGGAGCCAGGCCCTAAATAATTAACAATGAGCGCAAAGGAATCACATCACTTAACAAAGAGCTTGAAGCATCTACCATGCGCGAATCTCAGGTGAAAAATGACTCTGGGCAGCGTTCCAGCAAAATGGGAAAAAAAAAAAAGGATGAGGAAAAGAAAGACGAGCTTTCAGAGCGATGGATGTGGAAGCAGAGGCAGCGAGTAACGCGCCAAGAAAACACTGACGATACACTCTCCGATGTCTGGCTACGAGCGGCAAGAGCGGCACTCTGTGAAAAGAAGGCCGACTTTCTCGAAAGCCTCGTTTCTGAACTCGAAGCCCCCAGGAAAGGGAGGGGGGCCTGGTCCCTGCCTCCTCCCTGAGAGACTCGGGTGCGGGGATCAGCATGCCCACAGCAACCCTGAACTGCCCAGAGTGACAGTCCCCAATGAAGGCCACATTGCCCCCACGCTCGAAACCTGCCGCAGGCCTTCCATCTCACTGCGAGGGAAGGCGCCAGTTCTTGGCCCAGTCTGCTAGGCCCTGAGGGACCCGGGCCCACGCCACCACCGGTCCCCCCACGTACTCCACCGGCTACTCAGCTCGTTTCCACCTCGGGACCTCTGCAGTGCTCCCCCTCCCCCCGCCCCCACCTAGAAGACTCCGTCTTGAGATGTTCACATCTCCTCGGAGAGGCCTTCCCCGGCCTCCTACTGGAGATCCCTCTCTGCTGTTGTCCTTTAATCTGTTACCCTCATTTAGTGTTCTCAAAAGCATCCACACTTACAGATCCTACACCCCACCAACTCGTTTGTCTCCACTAACACGTAAGCTCCTAGGCGCAGTGTCTTTGTCGCGTTCACGACTGTCGACCGCCCTTCACGCTGAGGCCTGGTACGTAGTAGGGGCCTGGCGAACGTGCTCGGAGTGAATGCTACCTGCCTAGTGAGACTTTGGTCAGATAAACTGTAAATAGGAAAACAGAAAATAAATGCACGCTTCCTCCACTCACAGACACGCATTTAGAGGTCTGCAAAATCACGTGCAGTTCTGTTGAATTACTTGTCACTGAGTTATCCTCTGAAAGTGAGGTCACCATTTAGGGCCAACTAAGCCTCACAAGCCTGTACTACTTTGCTAAAACCAGCCATTCTTTCTCATCCTGGGGCGAGCCAAGCGGATCCATCCCTGACCTGCTGCTCCTTCCCAGACGTCTAGGCTTACGCTGCCGGCTTAGGTGGGCTTCCTCTGCAGCGTCCACGGTCACCACACTGCGGCGTGATGCCCACTGCCATGCGTCCTTCCCTGACAGTCCACTCAGCAGAGTAGCTCCAGGGCTGGCAGATAAAATGCATGAGCCCTGGAGGGTTTCAGGGTTGGAACCTTGTAATTTTGTGTTTGACACGGCCAGGTGTGGTGGCACAAGGGAACCAGGCTCTAATTTCAAGAATAAATAAACACTCGGGTGAGCTCCACCAGAGCAGAGACCACGTCTGCTTGGTTCACCAGTCACACCCAGCTCCTCAGGGACTAGTGTAGAGTGGACAATCACTACGTGAATCCATGAATATTAATTAAACAAGGAAAATAAATTACCTCCAAGTTGATGTAAGACTACTAAAGGGATGCGATAATAATAAATAATTAGAATCAAAGCCAGGGACAAGCTTAGATATAAAAATGTGACCAAGAAAATTAAACGAAATCAATAAAAGAGAAAAATTCCCTGAAAATGTAAAAAAAAATTCTAGAAACGTTGAAAATTCAAGGTATTTTCTGAATTGCTATCACACATGTCACATAAACAAAGTAAAACTGAGCTAATGAAAGCCATCTTTAACTTACAGGAGTTGAAATCTTCTTTGCCGTTTCTGTGATGATTTGTTCTAGAGGTTTCCAGACCTGAAACGCATAGCGGCCTAAACAGTAACAGGAGTAGAAGTAAACATATTTGCTATAATCCAAGTCGACACCCACAAGGTGTTCACCGCAGCATTTACTGATAGTTCATTTGATATATGTTATTTCAATAACTATTTTAAAATTTCCCAGAAAGTCATACTTTTTCAAATTTCTAATCTACTGAATATTATTATCATAGCTTTTAAACTCGTCTAGTTCTAGTCCGTGATTATAAAATTGCACATTTTCAATGTTACATATAATATCTCACGTGTATGCAATGTTACGGGTCGCAGAGACACAAGCTCACACACAAACCCTAGCACTCTGCCACGGCAAACTGCAGATGAGGTCCTTTACCGTAAGATGCTCATGAATCTAAAATGATTATCTATACAGCTTCGCACAGCGATAATCGCTTTGAAATGCAAAGAAAACAAACACTACGTATGATCTATACAGCACAGGAGTGAAGTTAATCGAGTTAGCTGTAAAGTAAAAAAGCAATTATGTAGGAAATATTTACCAAGATTGCCATCAATTTCTCACCGAGGATGACTATTCTCCTAAAAACTTATTTCAGTGCTTTTCTTTTTTTAGGTATCGTAATAATTATAATTCCCCCGAATCCTTGACAACTAAGAATCAATAGGAAACCAGGTCTTAGGTTGCTTTGAGGGCACAGAACCAACAGTAAAACATGATCTGGCTAATTCGCCTTTTGCACCCGAATCAGAATGTGATTCTATTAATACGAGTATCTCATTTCCCAAAAGCCTTGCTAGGAGACCAGCTCTGACACTCCGGACTCCAGTTCCTAACCACAACCTTATTCGCAAATCAAGATTTCCACTGGGAGAGATGAACGACGTAGATCTTGTCGGAGAGGAGTCACCTGTCCGGATGCACTGCTGTGTCTGTGCAAACCTGTTACCGTGACAAACAGGATGCGAGAAATGGGAAGATGGGAAGTAGCCCGGCCAATTAGGAGACAAAATGCTCTTGTGATCAAAATAAAGTGAAATTAAGCGAGGCTAAAGCCCTAAGCTCATCCAAGTCTCGTATCGTATAGATGTCAGCTGTAGAATCGAATGCTGATGGATTGCACGTTTGATTCTACACTAGTATCAAACATGGCTTCTAAATTACCTCAGACTTCCTGCACAACCGTACACAATCAGACAGGCTCAATGCAAAAAGCAGTTAAAAGCTTCAGGAAGTGGCATCTGGAGGTTTGCTTTTACCATATGCCAGAAGACCCGGTTCCAACCAATCTAAACGCACTTTCTCCTAAATTCTATCCCACTGCATTTGGCTCTGGACGAGATATATGCCCGTTAGTTAACATTTCAGTTGGAATGAATTTGGCCGTGGTGTGGTGTAGACAGAATACAAACACCAATTCTCATTTTAGAAAGACCCTGACAACAGGACATCTTTCCTTAATTTCAAATAAAACCCTTGCATTTGAATTTGAAATAACGATGCCTGTTCAGCTGTAACAATGCTCAAATTGCTTGATGGCTCTGGGGCAAGTTTGTCAGAATTCCTGTGCAGACGTGATATTCTTTTCTCGTGAAACTTCAGGAATGAGTTAGCCATAAATTACATATAATGAGACACAAGGCCTCGGTGGCACCAAGACCAAGAATCTGAACCTCTGATCTTCTTGATTTTAAGGTTCTTCTTATTAAAGTTCTTTACACGAGATTTGTATGAAATTAAATACTAGGCCAAACAAAAGTCGTTTTCTGCTCGCTTTTCTGTCGGATCTTACTGGACTCCATATAACCACAATGGAATGTAGTTTCACTTAAAAAAGAAGATCCTGTTAACAACATCAAATCCATGGCACTTAGGGACACGAATACTAAAACAAAAAAAACTGTACATTTTTAATGTTGCTCTCAGACAAACATTAATTACGGAAATAGCTAAGCAATTTAAAACTTAAAGTTGATGACTCTAAGCTATCAGTTGAAGAGAGAGCAATTTGTCTTTAAATCTTCATAACTATTCTTTCTAAAAAGGTAATTTTGGCAGTTTACCAAGGACGTTATAACACTCGCATGTTAAAAATGCAGTAATAAATACCCTGCAGGGGACGACTATTCTCATCAGAAAGAAGTGACGGCTCAGGAAATGCGTCGTCCTGGCTGCAAGAAAAAAAATAAATATGGGAGAATAAAGGAACCCCCTATCATTTATAGTGCTTTGTATCTAAGATTTTTTAACTTACAGCTGAAACTAAAATATTGCCAGGAAGATCCACTACTATCAGGGCTGGTTTTCCGAGCTTTTGCATCGTTACTTTTGCTCACCACAGAATGTATCTAGATTTTGCTACACTGACAGATGTTCAGTGCTTGTAAGTGGTGGGGAGGAGGGAAGAACAGGATGGCATAATGTCTGAAAACCCAAACCTCCAGAATAGAAAACTAAGTCTGCTTATGCATCACTACAGGAGCGGCCTGGAAAGATTTCTCGTGCAAGATCTATGGACACGTGTCTTTTAGCCACCTTCCCTGCAAGCGCAAAAGCTGCAACACCCAGTCCCGCAGCTATCAAGCTTCTTGCCTATGGAGGAAAAAACATGACCACATAGAGTGTCACACAAAGGGTTTTAAAAGTAAATATTTTTTAAGAATGTGAATAATTACGCTAAGTCCTAGATTTTCTTCAAGATCTGCTGAGAATGGAACTTAGAAACGCTGCCCCGTGTACGGGATTACATCTGCTGTGCACCCTGTCGGCTCGTTTTCAGTGAACTAGAATAATTCCAGGTTTTCGTTTAATTTCTATATATTTGAATTCATTCTAACCAAGAGCTTTTATGTTACCTGTTGCTAAAATGTTTCCTACAGACTGTTCTTAGTGGGTTTAAAATATTAATCTTCCATGCGGATAAAAGGCACATTTTCCCTCCTCCATTATACTTGCCATGCACAATGGCATTTGCTTTATGTAAAAACTTAGCACAACGTTAGATGCATATTTAGCAAATCAGTCAAACTTCCAAAAACTACACAGAAAGATAAACACAGAAAGCCTTACAACCTTTAAAAACAACAAAAACCAACCCAAATTAGGTGGCTCACTAATGATAAAGAATTTAAAAGCTAGTGTATTTCTACCTTTTTAGAACAAAGTAAAAAATTTAAAATTAGGGCCAAGCATTCAGAATCTAAGGTTATGAACTCAGTCTGATAAGACTCTATGTTAAATTGGTTCATGTTCCTTATTATTCTATGCTTTTCTCCTTAGCCATTTCAGGAAAGCATGTAACTCGCAACAGAAAAAGGTTTATGCAGCAGAGATCAATGGCTGCCCAACATGCATGCTCCCTCTCTTCTGTAAAATTCCTCTTTTCAGCCCGACATGTATTTCCAAGCCTCCCTTAGACTTAGGTACGGTTAACCAGGTGTCAGGTTATAGGACCTAAGCAGAGGGGTGTGTGCAACTTCCAACAAGTCCTTCGTGGAAGTGGGTGACCATCCTTCTTTTCCATCCTCCTTCCCATTGGACTATAGGCCTTATACCTGGAGCAGCTGTCTTCAATAAAAAAGGAAGAAAAATGAGACGAAAAGAGACTGTGTCTGTGACTGTGGACCTGCCAGAGGACCCTGGACTGCCTTTATCTGCATGAGGTAAAAATAAAACCCTGTCTTCCTAAGCCAACACCGTTATTTTCAGTTTTCCTGCACTTGCAGCCAAATCAAATTTTGATGGATGCAGAATTAAGGAGAGACTCCAGAGAAATGTTTTCGTCTAATTAGTAGTGTGACAGGTTAATGCCTAAAATCCAGCAAAAAAAAAAAAAGAAAATTAAAGCTAGAATCATCTCACTGGGGAACAAAATGGATCCGTTTCATGGTGTAGCCTAAGTTGCAAGATAGGGGCCTGAAATGAATGAATTTCTAAAACCGAAAAGCCCTTCGGCCATCAGCTTCCAGTTCTGCAAGGGAACACCCCTTCGCCTGGGTGGATAACAGTTTCCAGTTGCTGCTGCTCCCTGAGAGATTCATCATCGCTTTCTGGTTACCTTAAACCGTGCCCACACCTCGGCAAATAGTCCATTCGCTAAGCTACCTTCAAAAGAGCCATCATCTGTTACCACCAGGACCCTCACTGATTGACAGAAACATCACTGCACCATGTGTGAGAGAGGAGGCAGCATGAAACAAGGCAAAGGTTTACATCACACGAGTCCTGTGTAGAGCCTTGAACGTAGTGGGCCTCCGTGTTTATGCTAATCTTCCAAAGATCTTTATTTGTATCCTATTACAACATTTATTGCCCTGGATTATAGCCTCGTGTTCTGTCTCCTTGAGCTTTTGTAGATATCCAGAGCCTTTTAAAAATATGATGAGCTATGCAGACCATCACCCCGTAAAACCACAAATATATATATATACACCACGAATATTTTGTATGTAATTTGAGGGGGTTCATGGGTTTCCAAGACCCAACATAAGGACCCCCCGAAACAAACAAACAAGCTCACTGACATCCGGGAGAGTATCTCCTTCACCTTTGAGCTCCCAGGGCGCATCGGAAGACCTGGCATACATATTTCATTTTTCACTCATTCGATAATACAACAAGAAAAATAATGTTGATTCTAGAACTAACCTCTGTTTCTAAAGACTAACTTTATAGAAAGATCACAAAAAAGGCCTTGGGACCTTAAAAAACAACAAAAACAAACCCAAGTTAGGTGGGTCACTAGAGTAAAAAAAAAGGATGTTGAGTAAATGACCAAAACCCATACAGTCAAACCTTACTTACCCCCACTGAGAAGCCAAAGTATAGCACAGCTAATCGAACACTCATTTCCTTCTTGGAATTAAAACTCCTTTCTGAAAGGGGGTTGTACCTGATTTACCTCTTTAACGTATTCTGAATTAACTTGATACTGAAACAGTTGATACTATTTCAGCATCAACAACTGAAAACCAACAAAAACATATTATTTGGAAGTTGACCCCAACTTGAAATTATAAAAAAATATCGTATGTTCTACACAACCAGATTCTGGACTCTGAAACAAGAATAAAGGTCCTTCTCACAAAGTTTTCTGTAGAAATGCTAAGGCTGGTATATATGAGTAGTTAAGTTACAACTTTAACTGGCCCAGAATAAGAATACGATTTGCTTCCCAGAAAGAACAAAAAAAAGATGCATGTACTACCTAACATTTTTTCATTTACTAAAAAGTCATGGGTTTGTGTTTTTTGTTTTTTCAGACACAAATTGAGAGAGTTCTAAAACAAGTTCCCCCCAGCCCTGCACATGTATGAATGACCCAAACAGGAAAAATAAACTAACTGAAAATACAGAAAACAGTCCATTTAACATTTGAGCAAGCAGTTCACACAGAACTCTTGACCAAATCTTTACGTGAATTTAATTTTTAAAAGTAGAATAACATCTACAACGTACTTTGGCTTTCAAACTGTCCATGGTTCACTTGTCATAACCGTAAATAGATAATTCCCTCAACATCTCTATTTCATTTCTGTTGGAAAAAATTTCGCACCTGTCTTATCACTACGCTATTTCACGTTTACTTACACGTCAGTGTTGTATCTTCAGGCCGAGGGGGTCTATTTTGTTTCTTCTCTGTATGCCACACAGCTTTTGATTCCGTGGCCAACGCAACGATGTACTTCCATTTTCACTTTGGATGTTTTTAAACAATGATGCTTTAAAACGAAATTGCCAGTGACAGGATGACGCAAATGACATTGGAAAGACAACATAAAAGCAGAGCGGCGGATCGGGCATAGCTGTGGCACCGCAAATGCTGTCATTTTCTACCAACTGGGCAATCACCAGGTCAAATGTCTAAAACGGCTCACGCTGCTGGACTGACATCATGATACATCTGGGGTTTTATAGGAAGTGGGGAAATGCGGTGATTTATTGGACTTGGGAAAGTTAGCACGTGTGCTGAAAATGAAACCCGGCAGTGTGGTTCGAGAAGAAAGGTATGTACGTGCCTGTATGTACTCTGGCCCGTGCTAAAACTGTGTCAGATTTACCTAGGAGGCTGTGACTGGTAAATCCAAATATCATACATGACACCATTTGGTTTTTGTTTTTGTTTTTTTTCATATCCTGAAGGCTGCCTTGGGCCGTTTCAGCTTTGAAACATTTTCTTTGAAGAATCAGACTTTACGGGTTAGAAAAGTAGCTAACATTTTTCTAGGCCTAAATAAATAAATAAATAAATTCTCAGAGGGGCATGTGTGTGGTGCTATACCAAGTTCGGCGAGCGCACACTTAGAACAAGCTGATCTTTCTAGAAGCATGCGCACTTGTATACGTAAAAAATAAACCAGCTACAAACCAGTTGAAGGTGTCACCAATGAATTCTTTTATGACTGGTTTAGATTAATGTTTGGGAATAGTGGTCTATGTGAAGAAAGACGAAACCGTTGTATTTACACCAAATCTGTAAATTCGGTTTTTAACAATTTCATCATGGTCACCATGGAAAACAGAGATGACATATAGGCCTACGACAAATTTAAGTGACATTGATTAATAATATTTAAGATTCATGACCTTACGCTATGTTTGTCAAAACTGCCAAAAAGCACAGTTTTCACGGCACTGCCTTTGACCGTAACAATGCATG
The DNA here is from genome assembly GCA_030015415.1 of Cynopterus sphinx. NCBI lineage: Eukaryota > Metazoa > Chordata > Mammalia > Chiroptera > Pteropodidae > Cynopterus > Cynopterus sphinx. The sequence continues at coordinate 3,488,965 of CM057381.1, forward strand.
AATAATGATTTAAATGTTTCCAGGCACATGCATCACAGCACTACAGCAACCAACGAAGAGCCAATTCTCAGCGAAATCGGCTGGTTTTAAAATGGTGGGAGAGTTTCCCTAGAGAATCCTTTTCTCAGACTGCTAGCTCGGGCTGAAGGAAGTCTCCTGTCCACCCCAAACACCATCATTACAAAATGATGGTTTCTGGCATGTGCTGGGCCTTCGACTCTGCTCCGTACCATCATCTTCCCCATCCTTACCCTTACTATCTTGTCTTTCTGCCCTTAGTATCTTCAGTCTTTACCCTTCCCATAAGCCTGCACGTTTTTCTTCCATGCAGCAAGCACGAGCTCCTTCCCTCTTCACCCCGCCTCCCCCCCTGCACGTGTGGAGGGGTGCTAAAGGTAGGTAGCCCATGGGCTTCAAGCCAGGACTCCAACTCGAGCTCAACATCCACCAGCCGTGGCCCCAAGCGGACCTCTCCAGACCCGTTTCCCCATCTGTAAAATGGCAATGGGAACACCTGGGTTGTAGGATGCTCGTAATGACTTGTGAGATAAGGTTGTAAAATAACCAGCACGGTGTGTAAACGTGGCAGGCACTCTGTTGGTCCTTTCTTCCGTCCCACATCATGACACTTTCTTATTCCTTCCTGTTGGCTCTGCTAGGTCCTCCTGGAACATTCCTGCTTATTTGCCAGTGAAGCCTTCCCCGCCCACCTCCTGATGGCAGGCCACACTGCACTTAGCAGACAGCCCCATTATAATACACAGCGTGTTATTTAATAATGGTTTGCCTCCTCCAAATCGCTTCTAAAATGTGAGCTTCTGGAGCTAGGGATGTGTTTATCTCTTTGGATTTCCAAAGTCTAGCAAAGAACCAGGCATACAGTGTGTTTTCAAAAACTTTGTATAATGAAATAAAAATGGTCTCAAAAAGCATCCCTACCATCCAGATGCCTCTTTTAGCTTGTTATTTGTGTGCTATGGTGGTGTCTGCGAGTGACCGAAATTATGTTTGGAAATGGGAAAATATAATGGAGAATGATAGACTTAATTAAGAGACTAACATGTAATCATGCCTCACAATAGCCTGGACCAGGTAAACACAGCCAAAAGTCTCATGGAAGACAAAAAAAATGGCATTAAGGGTCTCTTATCAGGCAGATTTTATTATTTAAATGAAACAAAGATAATCCACAGGTCCCTGTAGGAAAACATAAAGCAACAATTGATTAGTTAAACGAACACAGACACAAATAAAGAAACTCCCAATAAAAGAGATGATTTTCAAGTGGCCATTTGGAGGCTATCTCCACGCTGACCGGCTGACGGATTTCAATAAACACTCAGTGGTTTATTGAAGATTCCATGTGCCAATCACAATTCTAAGTCCTGGGGATATGTGAGACAAGAACCCTGTCTTTGTGAAGCTACATTTTAGCATGAGACAGAAAACAAGACGAGCAAGGACACTCTGCAGTGGAGAGCATTCGGAACAAAGAGAAATAAAGCAGGTAAAGGCAGTAGGTGGGTATTTGTATGGTGAGAGTGGAGAAGTCATACAGAGGGAGCAGGGAAAGCCTCCCTGATAACAAACGAAGAAAAAGCAAAGTGAAGCAGCCATGTCAGGATCTAAGGGACGATCGCTGCAGGCAGAGGGATGGAGTGTGAGGACCCTCAGGAGGTCATGCCCGCTGTGCTTGGGCGTAGTCAGGAGGCTAGTGTGCAAGAGCAGAGTGTGAGAAGAGGGGAAAAAAATAGGAAATGAGGTCAGAGAGGAATAATGGGATGCAGATCATGTCAGGCCTTGGGGGTCAATACAAGAGCTGCAGCTTTATTCTGAGTGATGTGAGATATGACTGTTTTGAGCGGAGGCTTAAGATGATCTCATTCAGGATTCTAAAATGCTTCCTAGTTGTCATGCTGAGAACAGACGCGTCAAAGGCAGAGGCATGGAGGTGAGTCAGGAATCTATTAACATACGCCAAGACAGAGCTAATAGTAATTTGGATCAAAGTGATTAGTGATGGAAATAGGGAGAGGTTGTCGGATTCTGGATAGATTCTGAAGATAAAGCCAACAAGGTTTGTTGAGATTGGAAGAGGTACGAGAGCAAAAGGAAGAATGGTGTTCACCGACAGATGAGTGGATAAAGGAAATGGGATTATATAAACAGAATGTTATTCAACCATAAAAAATATATATCCGAGCATTATGAGCCAACACGAATGAATCAGGAGGACATCATGCTAAGTGAAACACAGACGAATGCCGTATCACCTCATTTCTGTGTGTAACCTAGAAAAGCAGAACTCATAGAAGCAGAGAGCTAAGTGGTGGCTGCCAGGGCCTGGGGCACAGGAAACGTTTACTTGCCAACTATCCCTCAACGAAGTCTGGGGAAGAGGGTGCCAAGGCTGCTGCCTTAGTGGGGTTGCCTTTTGCTGGACCGAGACCGGGGGGCAGAAGGGATGTCATAGGTCTCTTTTTCTAAAAACATGTCATGATGAGTAAGATAAATAATAGCCCAAGGACAGCAGTATATGAATCCCTAAAGCCTGGGTGGGAAAAGGTCTGGTCTGCTAATGGAAAAGAAGAATAAGCAGGATGTCTCAAAAAAAACATTCCTTTTTTTTTTTTATCTTGCAGTGATTCAATTCTCAAGGGTTAATCACAAGCAAATCACTTTCTGCTGAACTCACTGTTTTATGCTGCCTTATTATTTGGTTCAGTTTCTACAAAGAAAGCTCTTTGAATTTCAACAACACAAATGGGAGAGAGAAAAAGAGAAAACAAGAAAGACTGCTGGCAACTCAGCAGAATCTGGGAGAGGTAGTACACATGCAGATTAAAAGGGGGTGGGAGGGGGGAGTGATCCTCAAGAAGAGGTGTCAGACATGATAAAATGGCTTTAGGAAGAGAATTTTTACAATTATCCTTCCCCCAAATTTTCAAGCGATTATCAAGCTAAGCGAAACAAGTCAGAAAAAGTTGAGAACCATATGATTTCACGCACACGTGGGATATGAAACTGAAAGCATCGAATGAACAAGACACACAAACAAAAACTCGTAGACACAGATAACAGTTGACTGGTCACCGGAGGGAAAGGGGGAGGGGATATATATAGATAAAGGTAAAGAGGGTCAAATACACAGTGATGGAAGGAGATGTGACTTCGGGTGGTGAACACACGACGCAATATGTAGATGCCGTGTTAATAAAATGATATCATTTTATTATTTATCATTTTATGAACCAATGTCACCCCAATAAACTTAACACAAAAAGCATCTGCAGAATTTGGGAGAGTTATTGCACATCCAGATCAAAATAAGGAGGAGAGGGGGAATTTATACTCAAGAAAAAGTGTCAGACGTCGTAAAATGACTTCAGGGAGCGAATTTTTAATTACGCAACCCTAAAATGGTCAGGCCAAGCTGACGTGACTTTCACAGGTTTCCATACCTGAACTGGACCGATCCGCACTAACCTACCCGGCCTGCGTCAGTACTGTTCCTTGCCAAAAACAAATACATGTGAGCTTCTCTCAAAACACCAGTTTCCAGGAAAAACTCAAATTAAGTAAAAGGGAAAAAAGCAAAGCTTACTAATTTGTATTTGCTCCACTTCAGAGTCACTTAATTTACTTTAAACCGCAGGCAAGCATTAATTTATACAGCAAGACTAGAGAGTAAATAGGAAGGCAAAACAAAACAAAGCAAAACAAACCAAAACAAAAAGCCAAACAGAATGAGAAGCAAAACTTAGGCTTTGCCAAATGAGTACTTCTCCACTCTCTATACAACTAAGAAAAAATTCTCCAAACTTAAATCCTCGCTATACAGATGATTTAGGAATAATTTTAGTACTGTTTTGCATTTATTAAGTGACCCGCTGATGTAACTACAATTAAAAAAAATTATCCTACAAAAATAATCACAGAGGTACCCAAACTTATATATGAAAATATGCAGTATTTTTAATATAAAAACTGGAAACAATTTGAATACCCAAAAGTAGGGACATAAGTAAATACGCTAGGGCATAAACGAAATGCTATGAACCAGAATGTTAGCAGCAATTCCATATTCCGAGCACCTGCCTTTTATCATTAAAAGAAAGTCTTTGGATCGCATATCGAAGAAATACAGCTTGACGTTGGGCTCTACCTGTCAGCCCCACGACCTTGGCCGTGTCACTGAACCTCTATGGTCGTGTCTCCTTAGCTGTAGACCGAGGGTAACAATGACACTTACTGCCCATGGGGTGTACACTTTCATAATTAGGACATTTACCCATCATATTTTACGCGTGGTAAACCTTCGATAAATAGCAGCTGTTACAATTACCCCTTGGTATTATGACACAAATGTCTTTCTAAATCAGGAGAAAAATAAAGGTTATTTAAAGAGAAAAATCTTGGGAAGATCCCATCTGGTCGGAAGGGTTGAATAACCGTTCTTAAGTCGGGAAAACTTGTGACCTGTCTACTTTAAAATAAACTTTAGAAACCAAATCCTTCCTGGCACCTTTGGATAAAGCCAGATGAACGCATCTCGGGCGCCTCCCTCTGCACCCCTGCGCCTCGCTTTGCGCCCCTGCGCCCTGGTCGTCACCCTCGCCAGCCTCCTCCCATCGTGTTCTCCTGCAGACTTTTGTCACGCTGACTAGCAGGTGCCCCTTCCCCTCGCCCGGCCCACATCCCGTGTACACCTGGCCCACAACGCGGTGTCGCCTGGCTTGTTCTTCTCGCTGGGGAAGTCCTCCCATCTGCTGCCAGCCACGCTGACTCCGTTCCAACAGCCCAGTTTGCCCTCAGGCGGCAACTCCGCAGAGGGGCAAGGCTTCTAGCTTCCATTTCACCGCGCAGTAGAAGGTGAAATAAAACTAACTCCGCTTTGTCTGAACTTGAAAAATCTCGAAACCCGTCTTGGAGCAGCTTACAACTCTGAAAACGACCATGAAATCTGTCACAAACCAGGACGCGGGATTTCATCCATTCCTGGCGTCTGATGATGGAACGGCGACAGGGTCCAGCACGCAGGTCAGGGACATTCACAGTCGAAACTGGCGTCAGGTCCTGGTCCTGGTGCCACTGACCCGCTACAGGGCCTCGAGACAGCGAAATCACGTCTTAGGTCCTCAGTGCTCCTCTATAAAATGGTGAAAAATAAAACCTGACTTGGAAGGACTGCCATGGGGGGTGAGAAGTGCGAGCACAGTGCCCGGTACCCAGCAGGCGCCACTGCCCGTTGCTCCTTAACTATCTGCTTCGCACGCCCTGAGCTCGGTACATCCACGCGTGGCGTGAATTTTAACCTCGTTTCTACACATTTGATGAATAAGCATAGAAAACACTAGGGATGTTATGGGGGCAGGAGACAGACACGACATTTTTCACCTCCTGAAGGACCGTGTCTCTGAAAAGACTGGGAAGCAGTTCCAGAGCGCACGGATTCAGAAAAACACCTTTTCTGGCCCAGAGAGAACTTGTACCACAAGGACCTAAACGATCCTGCAGAAAACCTCCCGGTCAAAAGCCGTCCTCAGGATGGTGACACCCAGACATGAAACACGGCGCTGGAGACACTCCCGCTGGCACTCCCCCCCACCCGCACTCCAGGGGGAAAACAAAACCCAACCCCATCAACGAAGGAGGGCGCTGCTGCCGCGCGGGGCAATGGCCCTGTCCCCAGAGGCCTGGGGGCGCGGTCACCGGCCACCAGGCAAGGGAATCCTCCCTCTGGAACCCCCTTAGCTATGGGGGGACCTAGGGGACAGCGGGGGAAGAGGATAACGATGGGACGACCGGGACCCGGAGTGGGGACCCGGAATGAGGTTCCCGTGAGATAAATGCTACACACACGGGGGGCTTCATGCGGAAAGGGCTGGTTTGGGGGCCGGGGCAAGAAATAGACAAAACGGGGGGTGCACCTTGGAGCCCCAACGGAAGGAAGCACATGGACAAAGCCCCTGTGATGACATGCGTCCCACAGTCATAGGCGTGTGTCCCACAGTGACAACATGTGTCCCACCGTAACGGCATGTGTCCCACCGTGACTGCATGTGTCCCACAGTGATGAGCGTGTGTCCCACTCTGACGGGCCTATGTCCCACAGTCAGGGGCCTGTGTCCCAGTGACAACATGTGTCCCACAGTAATGGCATGTGTCCCACAGTGACAACATGTGTCCCACAGTCACAGCATGTGTCCCACAGTGACGTGTCCCACAGTGATGGCATGTGTCCCACGGTCACAGCGTGTCCCACAGTCACAGGCCTGTATCCCACAGTGACAACATGTGTCCCACAGTGATGGCATGTGTCCCACAGTCACAGGCCTCTGTCCCACAGTGACAACATGTGTCCCACAGTAATGGCATGTGTCCCACAGTGACGGCATGTGTCCCACAGTGACAACATGTGTCTCACAGTGACAGCATGTGTCCCAGGTACCCAGACACCAACTCAAAGCTCAGCAACCAGAGCTGGAAGGACCGAGCAGTAGCACGATGGGGCTGGTGAGAACCCGGCATCCCCAAGGGACATCCGGGGACCGAGGCCACACGGATTGAGTAAAAGGATGGGAGAGAAGAGGCAAGTCTCCTGCAGAAGCCCAGAAAAGTCTATATTCGACTCCGCCCTCGTACTCCCCGCTTCTGAAATGGGGGCCACGCACACTGACTCTTCAGGAGGTGCAGCTCTGAAAGGGGACAAAACAGCAACTTCACAGCGGAGAACCCTGACCTGACAACTACTGCTTCGTCAGATCGGATCAAGGTCAACATAAACAGCGACAAGTCACGTTTATAAAATGTGCCCTTCGTACAGTGTGATGAAAACGGCCCTTTACCTCTCTGGTCGTCCTCCTGAAAACTCATAACCTGTCTAATCGTGAAAAAAACATGACAAATTCCAACAGGGGAGTGTCCTACCCAAGCAGGACTCTGCATACTCCTCCTCAGATCTGTCAGGGTCAGCAAAAACCAGGCGAGTCTCTGAACCTGCCACAGCCCGGGGGAGCCCAAAGACACGTGAAAACTAAACAGAACGCAGGATCCTGAGTGGGACCCCGGAACATTAAACGGGCATTAGGAAAAACTAAGAGAATCAGAATAAAGGCTGGCCTTCGGTTAATACCAACGCGTCAGTGTGGGTTCGTTACTGTAACAAATGCACCACCCGACCCGAGATGTGAGGGAGGACACTGAGTGTGGGGTCTGTGAGGACTGTCACCGTCTCACATTTTCTGTAAATCTTAAACTGTTGTAAAAAAAGAAAAAAGGGTCCATTTAAAAGGAAAGAAAGTTACCCTGGTAATTAGATTTTTATGAGCTAATAATGCTTATTTAATCCCTAATAGCACTGAAATGATATTTAAAGAGCACACAGCAGTGCAAATGGACTTCATGACTAATATCTTCTTTCTCTGGGGTCCAAACAGACCTCTGTGGGCTAAGGGAGCACCATCACTTATAACGTGTTTTGGAACACTGCTTTTAAGAGACTCTGCTTTCAAATCGTCCGGCATCTGTGGGATTCAAACCATCCTGCAGCTGCAAATAGGGCGAGCGTGCTGGTCCCACCTGCAGCTGGAAATAGGGCGAGCGTGCTGGTCCCAGGCAGGCCGGACCAGGCTCTTCCCCTCTGCTGGGTAGGAAGGGGAGCTAAGCAAGCCTTGCAGGCTCCCGGCTCAGCGGGCTCCAGTGAGTCCGGCGGCTGAGATGCGGTGGTGGCAGATGGGAGGGTGGAACAAGGGGGGAGCAGGTGCTTCTGTCCCCTTTTTCCTCTGTCCTGAGTTGCACCTGCGGCAGCAGCAGTGTCTCCGTGGCTCCAGCTTCCTCTGGACGGACCCCGTGGTCCAGGCAAGTGGGAGCGGCTGTGACAACATGAACTCTTCCCGTTGGCCCTCTGACCTAAGGACTGGTGGCTCCTTGCTGTTCTGAACCTCTGAATTTCACAGTCCCGTTGGGTTTCTCAACAACTCCATAAGCTCTAAAGCCAAGTCTCCGCTTACATGGGTGCCACATCACGTAGGGCTGTTTCCCTGGCTAGGCCTTGACACTCACAGAAGAGCTGAAGGGGACAGGGAATACATTCTGAGGAAGAACAGAGGCAAGAAAGCAGAGTACCTAGGGGCTCACCCATGCACCAAGCGTGTGACCCGCTGCTTAAAGCCTCAATGTGTTCATTGCTTTAAAGCTTCAATGTGTAAATTTATTTTTCTCTCTGTCCGGCTTCTTGAAGACAAAATCCATGTTTGATGCATCTGTTTGTCCATTACAGCACTTAGCCTCAGGACCTTACCTAATAAAGTGGGACCCGATGTGATGAACGAACGAACAGCACTTAATGACGTTGGTCTTGAATGACGCATTTAAATTTGATCCAATTTGCCTTCCAGAGCAGGGACTGGCAAACTTGCGACCCACAGGCCAAATCTGGCCTGCCAACCGTTTTTTGTGAATAAAGTTTGATCGGACACAGCCACACTTCTGTATTGATAGGGCTGCTTTCGCTCCACACTGGCAGGGTTCAGTGGTAAGACAGAGGCTGCGTGGCCGGCGAAACCTGAAATCCTTTTGAGCCCTTCACAAAACAAGTTTGTCCTTGAGGGTGGCAATCCTGGTTGATTCATATTCTCCCCCCCACACACCTGGAATACAGCTTCCATATATTTGGTGCTCAAAAAAAAAAAAAAAAGAATCAATTTAACTGAATCGAAGTGAGAAACTTTAAAAACAGAATAGGGCAGGCCTGTTATCAGCGGTGTTAAGCAATAAAGTAACCAAAACTTGGAAAAGCTCGTCAGAATTCAGAGTATTCTTATGTGTGATGGTATGTGTACTCTGACCACACATCACCTTAAACGCTGTATTTTAGGCCTCTCTTTACCATTAAAAAAATCAGAGACTCATTTATCTTACTCGTAAGGCCATCGGTTCTTTAATCTAGAAAACATTCCTCTCGTGCTGTTTTTCTCCCACCTAGCTGTTTCATTCCTTAATTTAATCATCCAACACAGACTTACGGAGCAGCAACCACATGCCTGGTACTATGTCCCTGCCTATAAAGCATATCTGATTTTAGTTAAAAACACATATTTCAAACAGAAGTGCTCTTTAAATGCCAAAAGTGGGCCAAGTTAGGTATCTGTTGTCCGCCACCTCGTTTCAAATATCCACCAGGAAGAACTGCTTTAAATGTTCCCCTACCATGAATCAAAGAATGTCTGAAAATCGGTCAAACTGCCTCCCGCATCCCAGCTGCTACTGCTTGCAGGAAAAAAAGACATCAAGATTGTTTACAAATTCCCTGAGGCATTTTATCCTTCCAAAACAGCAGAAGCAGTAGAAACCCTTCTAGATAAATATAAATTGCCTGAAAGTGTGATAAAATGCGAAAACTTCTATCCTGAGACTGAGACATTTAAGTTCAGGACAGACAAGAGTAATAATACCAGAGGGAAAAGGATTATTCTTTTACAGCAAAAAGGGAAGTGGTGATTGTGATGGAGAGAAAAGATGGAGACCACTCACGCACTCGATATACATTTATTTATAGCATTTGCCATATAAATATGCAAACATTAATGAGCATACCCCGGGGCTTGTGCTAAAATCTGGAGTGGTGAGCGAGACAGACACAGACTTTTGTTCTCCCTTAGAGGCTAACGTAAAGGGGAAACCCTACAGAAAAGATAAATGCGTCAATGTTAGAAGCAAACATCCATACTTTTTATTAAGTTACTCAATAGTAAGAAGACTTAACAGCTGTTTATTTAATAAACAATTAAGTGACTACCAACCACAGAAGCAGCTAAAAGTTCTTGCCTTGAAGACTTCACAACTCCGGTGCTTGCACATATACAATTTGGATACATTATAAGAAACATGGTAACAAAAAATCCTGACTTTTTAAGAAAGTACATAGGATGAAACAATTTAATTCTACTAGGTAAAGGGAATTGGAGTCAGCGAAGGCCTCGTATCAGTAAGCTGGGCCTTGAAAAATGCATAGGAGTTCGCCAGGCAAAGGGTTTCAGACAGAGGTGAAAAGTCAAAGTCATGGCACAGGGTAGAGGACAGTGCCGAGGACGGAAAATGGGACCAGGTAAGGCATTTGGGGGCAGTCCATGAAGAGTCGTGCAGACTGCCTTGAGGAAAGCTTGGTCCACGTTAAATTTATAAAAAGGGTTGGTAGTATCATTAAAGAAAAATGACTGACGGCAGGTGGAGTTTAAAAAGGGTAAAGTACCAGAAGCAAAGAGACTTGTCCTTAAAGGCTGTTACAGGAGGCCTGGGGAGAGATGGAGTCTGTTAGGACGGGAGGGGGAAGACGCTACAGAGACCAGGGTAAGATGGGTGGACTGAAATGTTGAAGGTCAAGGAGAAAGTCAAACTAATGACGGTATTATTCACGATAAGGAAAAGATGAGAATCAACACACTTAGCAAAGGATACAATGAGTGACCTTTCAGATAAGACAAACTTTGTATTTGGAATTTTACAGGACTCACTGGTAGACAATTGGAGGTTCCTATTAACTCCATGCACGGAAAGAATAGTTCTCGTTCTTTCCCGTTCCAGAGTAACATTCCTCATTCGACAGTTTCTTTCTGGCATGCTACCACATACCCGGCACCGTACATGCTGGCAATACACCGCCAGCAGAGAAAGTTTCTGTCCATGGAGCTTGTATCTTAGCCTCCTCTTAAAATACAAAGAGCTTCAAGAAAAAAAAAATCAAAGTTAAAAATACGGATATACGATATATAATCCATGGGATTTCTTCCAAGGGAAGCTTCCAGGTAGGTTAAAACATGTTTTAAATGAAGCTGAAATTGCAGAGGTGGTCTCTTTCTCAGTGATGAGTGAGTAGCCGTCATGGATCAGGTTGCTTATACTGAAACATGCGTGTGGCTGATTTTCTTATGTCGTACTATCCTAACAACACTAGGAGTTACACTATTCAGGAAGGTCCTGGAAACTAAAGGCTACCACCCATACAAACTGTTCAAGCTACTTTAAAAATCAATAAT